>CM061547.1:181904764-184304764 GCA_030864215.1 Capsicum pubescens | reverse complement strand
AATCGAACCAATAGATGTATACATAAGTACATCAATATAATTATCCTCCCGCCTTATCGGGTATCAATGCATCATCATAAACATACTCCGGCCTTGCCGGACATCTATCATCATAATCATTCTCTGGCCTTGTCGGTATTAATATATCATCATAATCATCCTTCTGCCTTGCCGATTATCAATATATCATCATAATTGTTCTTCAGCTTTGTCGGGTATTAATATATCATCATAGTCCTCCTTCGGCCTTATCGAGTATCAATATATCGTCATAATTATCCTCCGAACTTGATGGGTATCAATAAATATAATTTTGATCTCTGAACTTAAACCGATAGACATATTATCATAGTCAGTGGTAAAATCAATAACATAAGTGATCATATAATCAGACATTACGATTTCAAGCATAATTAATAGCATAACTTTTCACATAATTAATAAGCATGACTTCTAACATAATTTATTGGAAGTCTTGGATCGAGACCAGACAATGTATACAAATATTCCTGTATCCCTTAAGACCCTTTTATCCGTGAGCCACAATGCCAGAGAAGAGTGGCCTTCATAGGTCCAATCTTTGAGAGCTACGAAGATGGAAGATGTGTATACACATAGTACATTATGACACTCGAATGGGTTATGGTTTACTATTGGTTTATGATAAATTCATTCATATATGTTGCCTATCACTAGTATAGTGGGTAGGTGATTATATCTATCGACCTTATGGGGGGTTGTATAGGTATAAGCTATGGTTGTTGTTTGCTGAGAATTTTGTTGGACCTTTCGAGCTTATGGAGGCCCCATTAGGTATTGTTTGCTTAGACTAACTGATTACTTTATTGCTTGTTATTATGGTTAGTTCATGGAAGGATAGTTATCGTCTAGAACCCGGGGTTGTCGGTACATTTCTGATTCCTTTTCATCATTTATTATTGGTAAAATTACATTATGATTAGGGACCTCATTATTCTAGTCTTAGCTTGCCTATATGGTTATGACCCTCGATATATTAGGTTGGATCCCTCGGGCTACTACTTTGAGTAGTCCTATATATATACACATATATATATACTTGTATATATGGTATTACCCTATATCCCTCTCTTCCTTTTTTATTCACATCGTATATGTATTTTTGTCCTTGAATACAATCATATAACTTTCTTTCACTCTTTCTTTGTATATTGACTAGCGATATACGATATTGCATTTAGACCCTTCTTACTATTATAATAGAATCGTTTATCCTCATTGCCCACTATCTTTATCATGCTTAGTTTCTTAGATAACTGTTTGTAGTTACATTTCTACCTTATATGTTATTTATGCTTGCATTATCTTTGGAGCTCAGTCGGTTGATGCGTACTGAGTGCCACATCTTTGGTACTCCTACTACAGTTCTTCAACCTACAGATCATAGTACGAGTTCTCACTTTTGATGTGTGCATTATGCGGAGAAGCTATGTATTAGAGATTTGTGGTGTTCTCCTGGAATTTAGAGTATTACTACTCTCTGACTTGTTGATTATACATATCTCTATGTTGTATTCAGAGACAGCGTGTACTTATATTTAGTCTGTATTTCACTTTACACTCTTATTATATTAGAAGTTCTTGTACTGACTTTACAAGGTCTTGGGGTTGTAGTAGGTGCCATCATGACCTGAGAAATCGGGTCGTGACATGATAATACTGATACTAATAATAATAATTATAAGTAAATCTAAACAAAAGTTATTTGTTAATGTAAAAAAAATATTTAATTAAGATTTCTAGATGCACGTTTTGGATTTATTGTGTAAAGTGAAGTCATAGCTTTATCTAGATAAAAATAACTATCTATGTACTCTATAGGATAGTAACAAACACGCACACATCTTAAAATTTCATAATTGTGATAATTACGAATTACTCCTAAAAAGATATTTCAGATCTATTGTACCTAAAGTACCCATATATATGTGTGTGTGTTTAAAAATACCTGTACTACTAAGAAAAAGATTTAGTTATTTGTCCTTAGTTTAATATAAATCAAAAAATTATCTGATCTAATAATTAACATGCATAATTAATTGGTTAATCAACCAGTTACTTAGGCATATTCGATTACCATGGAATTACTCATGTGTAGGTAACTCTGTTTTGTAGAGTCCGTCATGAGATGTCTTGGTACTACAATAACCTAGATATTAACCAAGTCAACTGATTTATCAATTAATCAATACTAATTTATACTGATCTTACGAGGTTCCATTATTTCACCCTCAATGTCTACAGATTTAAATAGTAGTTCTGAGTTTAATGGCATCAGCTCGACCTATTGGTTGCTTGATTCATTATTCAATCAGAGTCATAAAGATTGTTCATCAAACCGTCCTTCAAAATATAATTTTAACCTATGTCTATTTACCTTAAACTTGTCTTTACCTTTGATATGTTGTATTTCAATAGCACCATAAGAAACTGTCAAACGGGTCGGGTCAACCCGACCCACCGTAACGGCCCGGCCCAGCCCGGTAAGACCTGACTCGGTCAACCCACGGGCTGTAGGGTTCTGGGTCCCAGGCTGGGTTCTTTTTTTGGGGCCCGGTTAACCCGAACCGTACCAAATTTGGTCTAGGCTAGCCGGTTAACTACCCAGAATCGGGACGTTTATTTATTTTATTTTTTTTAAAATTTTTGGATTTTGGAAATTAGGCCACAAGTAGCCGTTGGCCCAATAGCTATATGGCCGTTTTTGGGTCCAAACGGCTACTTAGCCATTTTTAATAAAATGAAAAAAAATTCATTCAAAATATTTTGTTAAACCCAAAAAAATACTATAAATACCCTACACTTTCAATTATTTCCACATAATTTTTATTCTCTCAAATGTCACTCTCTCAAATCTCAATTCTCAAAATTCAAATATTCTATATATTTCCTAAAGTTCTCAATTTAATTTTTTAATTTTACGATTACAAAGTACGAGTGGAAGTTTATAAAATCGCAACCTTTGGATACTTCCAAAATTTGGTATTGTCGTTCCATCTCTTACTTTTAATTTTTAATTAGTATATTAATTATTAAATATTTAATTTTATTATATTTGTGTATTTTGAATTTTTTTAGTTTGATTTATATTATGGATAAATTAAGAAACCTCGCCACTAAAAGTGTAAATTTTTTTGTCCCAGAAGTGGTAGTAGTAGTAAAAAGCGAATTACTGGTGGTAGAGGTAGTTTAAATAGTAGATATACCTATGTACCTCTACCTACGGTACCACTTAGTCAACCTTTTGAGGAAGAAGTAGGTGTAGGTGCTCACGAAATGGATTAAGTAGAAGCTTAGAAAAATTATGGTATAGAAGAAGAAAATGAAGTAGATGTGGTTGATTTAGATGAAGATGATGGAAATATTGGTGAGACACCCGCAGTAAGAAATGCTAATATTAGATCTAAATCGGTTAATCTCCCTCTCCGTCCCCCAAGAGCTCGTAAAACAACTAGTATTGCATGGTAATTTTTTACACGTATATCAGATACTGAGGTGCAATGCAACATTTGTCAACAAAAATATAAGCATAAAAGAGGAGGCAAGCAAGGGGGTACGGGTACGTTAATGAGACATATAAGTGATAATCACGAAAGAGAGTTATTTATTGCAAAAGGTGGTTAGGATGTTGGTGGGCCAACACAAACTAGAATGGACCCAACAACCGGTCAGGTAATTAAGAAGTATAATAAATTGAGGGACCGGAAAGAAATAACAAAAATAATAGTTGTGGGTTGTTTGTCTTTCAGTTTTCCTTCTTCTGATACTTTTATTCATTATATTCAAGCAATTTATAATCCTATATTTAATGGTATTCCTAGAAGTATTTGTCGGGCCGATATTTTTAGACTTCATTCACAATATTATTTTTATTTATCTACATTGTTAAAAAATATTCAATGTAGAATGACTTTAACTTCTGATCTTGGTCGTGCTATTAATAAAAATGATTATTTAACCATTACTTGTCACTGGATAGATAGTAATTTTGTTATGCAAAAACGTATTCTAGATTTTTTGTATGATGAAAATCGTAAATATACTGGAGATTTTATTGCTGATTCGATTGGTAAAGTTGTAGAATTTTCCGGTATTGAAAATAAAATCTTATGTATTGCTTTTGATAATGCTTCTAACAACAAGACTGCTATTACAAAGTTAAAAGCTAAGCTATCTCCGCCCTTACCTGAAATATTTCATGTTAAGTGTGTTTGTCATATATATAATTTAATTGTAAGAGATGGTCTTGAGTTTTTTGAGCTTTATATTGAAAAAATCTGACTTGCTGTTAGTTTTATTCAAGAAAATAATTGAAGAAAAAAAATTAGAAAATTTAAAGTTAAATGTGAACAAAATGGACTTGTACCGATATTGATGCTTGAAGAATATGATACTAGATGGAAAACTACGTATGATTTTTTAAAAACTTATCATAAATATAGAGTTCTTATTACACTAACTTTTAACCAACATTGTGGTTCATTTGCTGATTCGGCTGAACGTATGCTACATGATTCTGATTGGGCTGTAATTGATGATCTTGTTAAGTTTTTGGAAAAATTTTATATAGCTACAGTTGAATTTTTCGGTGCTTATTATCCTACTGTTTGTAATATTTTAGCATATATAGACGATATTTCTGGTTTGCTCAAAGAATATAAGAATAAAGAAGGTTACAAAGAAGTTATTGGTGCTATGTTTGCTAAATTTTAAAAATATTTTTTTCGATTCTCCCTATTTACTTGGTTGGAGCTATGCTAAATCCGTGTATGAAATATACTACTATGTGCACTTTAGTACTCTTATTTATTTTAACTTAGAGATAAATACTAACAATGATTCTAATGTTGGAGAACAAGAACAACCAGATTTATGGACGGCTATGGGTGATGCGAACGCTTACATAGATAAATTATATAATCATTATGCTGATTTACTTGATTTAGCTGTACCGACAAATATCACTCCAACTATCGTTCCTCATCCTCCCGAGGAGCCATCATCTTCTAAAAGGCTGGCACATAGTGGTTTTCCTGATTACTTTTATGATTTAAATTGTTGGAACAGTGTTGAGGTGGGAACTTACACAACAACTTATCGGGAAGAGCTTAAATATTATGTTCGAACACCGCTAGAGGATCGCAGATGATAGATCAACGCATTGGATTGGTGGAAGAATAATGAAACACAATATCCTGTGCTTTCAAGATTAGCTAGAGATATATTGAATGTTCTAATGTCAACCGTTGCATCGAAGAGCGCTTTTAGTCAGGGACGACAACAGCTTGGAGACAACCGACACTCATTGGAAATCAATGCTATGAATGTTCTAGTTTGCCTTAGAGATTGGATTAGAGCGGAATGAAGAAATCAAGGAATGGAGGTGGAGCCGAATGATGAACAGAAACTTGAAGAAATTATGACTTCAAGGGAGAACTCAACAGAATCAAGTCCAAAGCATGGTTTTGCCCCCATTGACTTTAACTATCCTATGCAAGTTCCTGTTAATATTAACATGGATGAATTGGAAAAAATGATGAAAACTTTGTAAATTCTTCATTTATGTACATTATAAATTTTGAATCATTTTGCAAGCAATAAAATATAACATTCATTCACTCCTTAGTCCTTACTTTGTAATTTTTTCCATTTAATGATTTAAATTGAATTTCTAGTTTAAATTAAATACTTAGTTTTAATATATTACTAATTTACTATCAAGTATTATTAATTTATTATATTAAGTAGCATATTTTTTAAAGTAGTACATATATTGAATGGTATGTATATATGTGTTTAAATACAATATAAACTCTAAAGTAGTATATATTTAACGTATACATGTGTATATGTTTTATAAATTAGTATATATATCATTATATTGTAGAATATATCTTGTAGCATATTTTTTAAAGTAGTATATATATTAAATGGTACATATATATGTGTATATATAGAATATAGACTCTAAAAGAGTATATATTTAATGTATACATGTGTATATATTTTATAAATTAGTCTATAACTATATATAGTGTGTGTGTATATATTGTAGTATATATATTGTAGTCTATGTTTTATTTAAAGTAGTACATATATATTGAATGGTACGTATATATGTGTATATATCTTCTATCGACTCTAAAGTAGTATATATTTAACGTATACATGTGTATATGCTTTATAAATTAGTATATATATCATTATATTGTAGTATATATCTTGTAGCATATTTTTTAAAATAGTATAGATATTGAATGGTACGTATATATGTGTATATATAGAATATAGACTCTAAAAGAGTATATATTTAACGTATACATGTGTATATGTTTTATAAATTAGTCTATAACTATATATATAGTATGTGTATATATTGTAGTATATATATTGTAGTATATGTTTTATTTAAAGTAGTACATATATATTGAATGGTACGTATATATGTGTATATATCTTCTATAGACTCTAAAGTAGTATATATTTAACGTATACATGTGTATATGCTTTATAAATTAGTATATATATCATTATATTGTAGTATATATCTTGTAGCATATTTTTTTAAAATAGTATATATATTGAATGGTACATATATATGTGTACATATAGAATATAGACTGTAAAAGAGTATATATTTAACGTATACATGTGTATATATTTTATAAATTAGTCTATAACTATATATATAGTATGTGTATATATTGTAGTATATATATTGTAGTATATGTTTTATTTAAAGTAGTACATATATATTGAATGGTACGTATATATGTGTATATATCTTATATAGACTCTAAAGTAATATATATTTAACATATACATGTGTATATGCTTTATAAATTACTATATATATCATTATATTATAGTATAAATCTTGTAGCAAATTTTTTAAAGTAGTATATATATTGAATGGTACGTATATATGTGTATATATAGAATATAGACTCTAAAAGAGTATATATTTAATGTATACATGTGTATATGTTTTATAAATTAGACTATAACTATATATATATTGTGTGTATTTATTGTAGTATATATTTTATTTAAAGTAGTACATATATATTGAATGGTACGTATATATGTGTATATATCTTCTATAGACACTAAAGTAGTATATATTTAACGTATACATGTGTATATGCTTTATAAATTAGTATATATATCATTATATTGTAGTATATATCTTGTAGCATATTTTTTAAAGTAGTATATCTATTGAATGTTACGCATATATGTGTATATATAGAATATAAACTCTAAAAGAGTATATATTTAATGTATACATGTGTATATGTTTTATAAATTAGTCTATAACTATATATATAGTGTGTGTATATATTGTAGTATATACATTGTAGTATATGTTTTATTTAAAGTAGTACATATATATTGAATGGTACGTATATATGTGTATATATATTTTATAGACTCTAAAGTGGTATATATTTAACTTATACATGTGTATATGCTTTATAAATTAGTATATATATCATTATACAATTGAGAACCGGATCGCTTCACTGTTGCACTAGGTAACTTTACTATATGTTAGTTAACCTTGGTTATGAGTTAAATCTTAAACCAAGTCCCAATTACGGCCCTGCACGCCCACTTGGCTAATCGGCCTTTATAGGGACATCCGATATTAATGCCAAGATTGGACTCATAACTGCAGCATCTTAACATAGAGACCTCTATAACAATGGAGATTTACAATTCCTATTAATAACAAGATGTCATTTCATACATGTAACATATTTTATTATAGTTCAACACTAGGAATTTAGCCCATCATAGGCTAGAGATAATAAAGTTTAAATTAAATTTAAAACAAAACAAAAATTTTAATTAACCTTAAGATGGATAGATTGTGCTCAGAAGCAAAGATCTTTTATTCCACACTCAAAATATTTTTACAAAATGAGGGTGAGAGAGTACAAAAGAGAGAGGGGTACTGAAAAATCTTCCTCTTCCAAATGAAAATGAGCTCCTTATATAATGGATGCTCTATACAAAGGACAAAACAAGAAATGGCCCCTACTATTCATAATTGTCCTTTATTATTTGTAAACGACCCTTGACTTTTCAAAAATCTAAGTGTCCTTTACTATTCAATGACTCTTTTTTTTTCATAAAGATGTTTTTCACTTTGTCTTCCATCATAGCTATAATAATTTCAACATTGGCGGGGCCCTCCATGTACTCTATGTTCTCATGTCATTTTCCTTTTTGTTTTGCAGTGCTGGAAGATTCTTCTATTGTTGATTGAAATTTTCTCAAATATTCATCCAGATTTATGTCTTTATCACTTTGGATGCTCTATGACTCTCCAGCCAAACAATATCCTACAGACGAGACTGACATATCTGAAGTGCATTTTTGATCAAGATTTTTCAATAAATCTTTTTTGACTTCCTCCATATAGGATGCTAAAATCTCGGCTTTGGTCATTGCGCCCTTTTTCATTTGAAGCTTTCTAGTGATGTTCTTGAAAGGGCTAAGTTCTGCCTACTCATGAGGAGACTCCATTTCTTTTTGCTGCCTATATTTTGCAATAATCATTTTTATTTATTCAATTAGTTGGTGACCATGGACATTACCATCACCCATTTGCTGGTTTAATTTATTCCAAAATTTTGTATAGTAAACCCGCATTAAACATGGTAAATTATCCATATTTGATTTTACTTCTATGGACCACTTCAAGATCAAGGGAATTGAAAATTCAATGAACAAATACATCATAGATATTCTTTCAAAATATATATTATCTTTTTGCATTTTAGAAGTATTGGTGATACTTCTATCCAGTCCTTGTACAAACTTTTAAATGGCTCTGGCAATATTTTCTGTGATGGACCATGCAAGATCCACCATTTAAAAAACTAATTTGGTATGCTTTGTTTGTGCATATTTGCACATATTTTCACAAACCATGAATGAGATCTCTCAGGATTCTCACATAAGAAAACCTTATCAAAGCTTTCTATATAATCCCAGTAATTATATTTTACAACAACTTTCTGCTGTTCGGGATGTATATATTCTCTTTTTTTAGGGTACTCAAGCCCCATTCTTCATGAGTCAGAATCTGTTTGATTATAATTTTAGAATAACTATAATCTTTTTTGACTGCCTCATTAGCATATAAATATTGGATTTCTGCAGAACCCATTGTAGATAATATGGATTGATAATGTTTGCGATATTTGTAAAATACCGCAGCATAAAACGTATTATCTAAATACATTTACATCAGCTTCCACAGATTATCTTTCCTCGAAGATCATGGTTTTCAAGGAAAATTATGATTTCTTCTGTCTTGCTGCGTTCATACAACTCAGTATTCCCATTGTCATCTTTAAGAATACTTGAATAATAAGGGACTTCATTATCCCCTTGTTTCTTAGACTTGAATTTCATGAATTCTAAAAATTTCGGATATGTTTGTTCATCTATATTCATACCAGAAGAACTTGAGCTTGCAATGCTCGAGGATATCAACCTCTGATTTCCAATTTGGGTGAGGACATTACCTCTGCCTCTTGGTGAATTTCTTCTACCTTCTCCTCTGAACGAGGAAGAAGATCCTCGTGATGCCATCCTGAAATCCATAAGAGAAAACATTAGCTTAAAGTTTACGAGTTAAAAAATCGGGTAGACTATTATCCGACCCTTTTAAATATTGGATTTCAAAATCAAATGGGGTTAACAAATCCTGCCATCTTGCAAATATTTGCTTAGAGACATCATGTTTAAAATCTTTGTTAAAGATAAATTTGGTAGCTTGGCAATCAGTCCTAATTAAGAACTTTTGATTATAAAGATCGCCTTGAAATTTAAGAACACATTTAACTATAGCAAGAATTTCTTTAGCTACAGTTACATAATTTTTCTGGTTGGCACTCTATTTTTTAGAATAAAATTGAACAATATGAACACGCTTTTCTTCTGGGAAATATTGTTTAAGAATTCCACCATATCCAATGTTAGAAGCATCAGTATCAATTATTTTTGCCCAATTGGGATTTGCAAGTGTAAGGCATGGTAGATTTTCAACTTTAGCCTTAATATTTCTTACCGTAGTAGTATGGCTCTCAGACCATGCTTTAGGGTTTTTCTTCAGTTTATCATATAAGATAGCTGTATCTTTTTTCAGATCTTCCACAAAAAGAGATATATAATTTAGATTTCCCAGAAATCTTTGCAACTAGATTTTGTCAGTTATTTCATTAGGAAATTTAGAAGCAAATTCAATACTTCTATTTATGGGAATAATTCCCCCTTTGTCAATATTGTGACCTAAAAATCTGATATTAGTCTGGAATAAAAACATCTTTGTCCTCGAAATGACTAAGCCATTTTGTATAATGATCTTTCTGAAAAGATCTAGATGTTTAAAATGTGTCTCTATGTTTATTGAGAACACCAGAATGTCATCAATGTAGACAATAATAAAATTACTGTATGGCATAAAAATATCATTCATGATATTTTGAAACTCTAAAGGAGCATTTTTCAGCCCCAAAGGCATGACATTCCATTCAAATTATCCCATTGTAACATTGAAAGTAGTTTTATATTTGTCAGCTTTCAAAATCTGGATTTGCCAATAACCTGATTTCAAATTAAATTTCAAAAATATTAGAACATCATACAAACGGTCTAATAAATCCTTGTTATTGGGAATTGGATATCTAATCCATTTGAGGACTTTATTCACAGGCTTGTAATTAATAACCAACCTCAGAACTCCTCGTTCTTGTTCTGCATGCTTATTCACATAAAATACAGTAAATGACCATGGAGACTTAGATGGTCTAATCACGTCTTTATGCAAAAGAGATTTAATTTCTTTTTTAAATAATTCTAAATAGTTAGAATTCATTTGACAAGGTCTGGCCTTAGTTGGTATATTACCTTCTTGGAAATTATTTTCATACGGAAGGCTAACAACATGTTGTTTCCTTTGCCAAAATGCATTTGGATGATCTCCATAAATTTGAACAGACAACTGATTTTTTAGAAACTTAATTTTTTCAAGTAATTTTGGTTTTTGAAGAGTTTCATTGATAGTCAAACTGCAAATTTTATTTTTCAAAAATTCCATTTGCCTATTTTTTTAAAGAATCTTTTCTTTTATCAGATTTAAATATCTGGTATAGGGTGGATCACACCATTCAAACTGAATATGTTTATTATTAAAAGTTCCAATGATACCTTTTTCATCCCAATGGACTAAATGATACAAATGTTGAAACCAAGGTTTCCCTAAGATAAGTTCATCGGTAATATCCTTAACTAAAACAAAAGTTTCAGGCATGCAAACTTTGTTTTTACAGATGTAAGCTTTAGGGATTCTATATTCAACTCCCATTTTCTATCCACTTGTATTCCTCACAGTATTAATGGTCTTTTCGAAATATCTTGAAGGTATCATACCTTCTTGAATGCAGTTACAGCCTGCCCCACTGTCAATGAGAGCTGTAAACTCCTTCTTATAATTGTAATCAATAAGAAGGGTGACCTTAGCATAGAAGTATTGGTGAGCAGTTTCTTCTAAGGTTTTAAGAAAATTTCCATCAGGGAGAGTTTGGCTATCCTCAACAGGTAATAATTTTGGATTTTCTAAAGTAGAAACCCTTTGATCTAATGCCAAATTATAACTCTTAAGGAAAGATATTTCCTTTTTGAGATTATCTATCTCGTTCTTTAGGTCCTGGATTGTTGCTGGAATAGCTTCAACCTTCCGTCTTTCCCTTAGAAGTCTATTAACTTCAGTCATGGTATAAGGACCTTTTTGGGAGGAAATAATATGCATTTCTTCCTGAATAGGGGAAGAACTGGTGGATGGCTTATCATCCTGCTTACCCAGTTTTTTTAGCATCTTTAGTAGAGCTGCTAATTTGTTATCTTTCAAGACATTAATTTCTATATCTTGAAATTG
This sequence comes from Capsicum pubescens, assembly GCA_030864215.1. Classification (NCBI taxonomy): domain Eukaryota; kingdom Viridiplantae; phylum Streptophyta; class Magnoliopsida; order Solanales; family Solanaceae; genus Capsicum; species Capsicum pubescens. The sequence continues at coordinate 184,292,772 of CM061547.1, read as the reverse complement.
GGATATGATGTTGTACAAAACATCCTCCTCCTTCTTATTAGTACAAGGGTGTCCTTCTTAGAAAGGTATGCACTCATCATCAGAAGGCATACAATCTTCTTATTGGAGAACTCACAGGTCCTCATCGGTTGAATAATTTTTCTCACTATCACTATGGTCCGGATTGGAGTTTTTTGGAGAGGAATTGAGAAAATCTTACACAAAGAGTCTTTAATATCATCATCGATAGTGAGACTCTTGATTCTTCTTTTTACTTTGCAATTTTTTGCAAAGTGACCAAATCTACCACATCGGTAACAAGTGCTGGTTTTCTTGGCTTTTCTATAAGCCTTCTTGGATTTGTAATCCTCCTTTCCTTTTCTTTTCTTCTCCATTTTTTAGACTTTTTCTCCTTAGAGTACTTCTTCTTATGTTTATGAGAATCTCTTGAGGTTTTGGGGATATCTATGGCAAATTGTTCACAAAATTCTCCCAGCTGTTGTCTCTCAGTATAACGATACTACTTAACCTGTTGGTTTAACTTAATCTCATTACATAAAGCTAAACCTTCTTGAGTAACAACTTTTATAAGGTTACCATAAATGTAAGCCTCATAGTTAATACTCACATTTGGACCTCTAAGGGTTTTCTTAATTTTTTCAGCAAATAACATGGGAAGACCATCTATAAACTTGGACTTCCAATGAGAACTATTACTCTTAGGTAATTCCATTACTCTAGAAAGGAATACATCTATATACCATCTCCAAGATGTCAAAGTCTTACATCTAAGATTTTGGAGTAAAGTCCTAATACTTTTACTATTATCGGATCATTTTCCAGAGAAGTGCTCAATAATATTAATAATTAAAGTATAGACAGTGTTCATGACCTCTTGGCCATCTTCTTTCTTTATTATGGACTGAATGATTTTGGTTTTTTGGTCTTGGGTAAGATAATTATCCCACCAGCCTTTAAGCTGACCAGTAAACCTACCGTAATTATTTCGGCAATGCCCCTATCATTCGTATTAGGAAAGGCTTTACAAATGGTACTGTAAATCAACATTCTATGTACTATTGTAGATATCTATCTATCAGATAATCCATCTATATTTCACTCATAGATTTCATTTTCTCTGAAACTATTTGGGACATATAATCCTTGTTCTTCAAATAGAACATCTTGAGGAGTTGGTCTAGGATAATAAAACATCTTTTGGGTAGGCTTCCTAGAAAACTTATCTCAAATTTTATTTATCTCAATAGGAGTTGCATTCCCACCATTGTCTCCTGCAAAACTTTCATCGTGGATATGATTTATCTTTAATCCATGAAATTTCTCTTCTAGCAACTTTTTGATATTATCTAAGTTACTAGATAACTTGAAATCTTTGATTTTAGGAGGAGGTTAGATAGTGGGAGTGGCCAAGACCTCAGGATCCTTAAGTTTAAGGTCTATTTGCTCAGTATTACTAAGCTCTATCTTTTTTAAATCAGATAGGACCTTATCAATTTTCTCATGTAGAGAAATAATTTGCTCTCCCAGGATGCTCATATAATAATTAGCATAGTTATGCTGTTTTAACATCATATTGATATTCTGAGCAGTTATTAGGGCAGTATCATTATCAATCAGCATAGCAAAAGATGTAAAATGAACTACCTTGTTGTCTATTTTAATTTGAAAGGATTGCAGGGGAGGGAATACCAAAGTAGTAGTTTCTCCAGTAGGTAATTTAAACTCCTTAGCTAGCATGAAAATGTAATTATCCACATATCTGGCCATAAAACTGGGCACAAAAGCAATTATTTTTTTATGCACAGAAAGGTCTGCATAGAATTCTTCCTGGAAAGTAGTTTTTTCTTCTTTGCTAAAGTTTTGAAAAAACCATGTTCGAAACAGTCCCCCTCTAGGTTTATAGAATTCTTCAGAATTTTTTTTTCTTGCCAGAGATCCTGGACTAAAATCAATTTTTTTGTGATTCATTTTAAACCAGTTGGAAATTCTATTTCGGACTCAGTTGGATCCATATCAAGGATTGCAGTAACAATATTATCACTATCAATCTTGATGCTATTTATTCTAGTGCTTTCTCTAATCTGAGATGTAGAAGATCTAGAGGGAGATCTAACAATATAATGATCAGGAGATATGTATGAAGATGTTGATCTCTTTAATCTCGATGATGTTGCAACACACAAATCATCAGCTCTGTTTAATAGAGGTAATGAATTAGAAAATCTGATTCGAACAGTACCATCAACTGATTGTTCTACCTCTAAAATCTCTTCATTGAGATCTGTTTGAGGAGAATCTGCATGCTCAAGGATCCATTCTTTTGGGAAACCAATTTCATCCCATTTTATAGGTCGTCTAGTAACAACTTTGGACCTATAAAAATTTGTTTCCATTAAAATAGTTTCATTCTTGAAATCTATCATTCTACACATTGGATTTAAGGTATGAAGAGGTTTATAATATATCCTATAACAAATACATATAACCTCATTACCAGGCATGTAATCATATCCATACAATTTAATACTCAGAATTAATGCATCCAAAGAATTCTCATCAGTGAGAGATATCTGTAGATTAGGATAAGCATTAAAGTATATCAGGCCATAAGCCAAACTTATTTGGACTGTCCCAATAAGATACTTCTTCCAATTTTTATTTCTGCCATCTCTTAAAGCTACAATAAAGCTTCCAGGTAAACCTCTCAGGGTTAGTGGTTTAAATGCAACTTGAATCAAACCAATATGCATAAACTTACATGTTTCACGATATGGAGCAAAATCACTTTCAGATAATAATTTGAAAGTAGCATGATCACTATCTATTGTAAGTGTCTCCTCAGTCGTTTTATAACTTGTTTGAGACCTAAAGTCTTGAAATTTCCCATTTGGTACAACTTTCTGGGTGACACTTTTGGGATCGTCCACTTATTAAGCAAATCCAAGTGCTGAGGAATATCATACTCCCTTTTTAACTATTTTCACAGTATTTTTCTTCCTTATGATATTTATTAGGAATGATGTGTTGAATATATAACAGTTATGTATACAAGTATTTCATGACTCTGATACCAATTGAGAACCAAATTGCTTCACTGTTGCACTAGGTACCTTCATTATATGTTAGTTAACCTTGGTCATGAGTCAAATCTTAAACCAAGTCCCAATTACGGGCCTGCACGCCCACTTGGCTAATCGGCCTTTACAGGGACATCCGACATTAATGCCAAGATTGGACTCATAAGTGCAACATCTTAACATATAAACCTCTGTAACAATGGAGATTTATAATTCTTATTAATAACAAGATGCCATTTCATACATGTAACATATTCTGTTATAGCTCAACATTAGGAATTTAGCCCATCATAGCTAGAGATAATAAAGTTTAAATTAAATTTAAAACAAAACAAAAATTTAAATTAACCTTAAGACGATGGATTGTTCTCAGAAGCAAAGATCTTTTATTCCACACTCAGAATATTTTTACAAGAGAGGGTAGTATATATGTGTATATATAGAATATAGACTCTAAAAGAGTATATATTTAACGTATACATGTGTATATGTTTTATAAATTAGTCTATAACTATATATATAGTGTTTATATATATTGTAGTATATATATTGTAGTATACGTTTTATTTAAAGTAGTACAAATATATTGAATAGTACGTATATATGTGTATATATCTTCTATAAACTATAAAGTAGTATATATTTAACGTATAAATGTGTATATGCTTTATAAATTAGTATATATATCATTGTATTGTAGTATATATCTTGTAGCATATTTTTTAAATTAGTATATATATTAAATGGTACGTATATATGTGTATATATAGAATATAGACTCTAAAAGAGTATATATTTAATGTATACATGTGTATATGTTTTATAAATTAGTCTATGACTATATATATAGTGTGTGTATACATTGTAGTATATATATATTGTAGTATATGTTTTATTTAAAGTAGTACGTACATATTGAATGGTACGTATATATGTGTATATATCTTCTATAGACTCAAAAGTTGTATATATTTAACGCATACATATGTAAATGATTTATAAATTAGTATATATATCATTATATTGTAGTATATATCTTGTAGCATATGTTTTATTTGGAGTAGTATATATATTTAACTAACGTATAGTCGTATACACGATTACATGTGTAATTGTGTAATGTTTTTTAAATTCTAATGTAGTATATACTATATATATAGTGTATATATATTGTTTAACGTATTTAAAATGTATATAGGTGGGTATATATAGTGTATATTGGAGAAAAAACTTTTAATTTTTTTGTTTTGCTTTTGACCAGTTTTGACCGGATTTTGAACTAGTTTTGATCGGGTTTAGGCTGGTTGGACCGGGTTAGGTTTAATGGGCTGGTCCCGGATTTTTTTTTTTTAAAATTTACTGTTGGATCCAGAACCGGACCGTCTCGTTTAACCTGGCCCGGAATCGAACCGGCCCACAAACTGGCTAAATTTGATGGGCTGGTTCCGGGTTGACTCGGCTTGGCCCAATTAACAACCCTAATAAGAATTGACAAATGTAACAATTATAGGGTCCTGTCCATCTGGATTTTAGTTTTCTTGAAAATAATCTAAGCCTTCTACTATAAAGAAGTACTAAGTCTCCAATTTTAAAACTCTTTGGTTGAATCAAATTGTCATGCCATTTTTTTTGGTTTTTCTTTAAGAATTCTGGTATTTTCATAGGCTTCTAACCTCAATTCTTCTAATTCATTGACTTGAAGAAATCAATATTTTCCAGCAGAGGTTAATTCACAATTATGTGTTTTCAGTGCCTAAAAAGTTTTATGTTCTAATTCAACGAGTCAAGGACAAGATTTTCCAAAAACTAATTTATATGCAGCTGTCCAAATTGGTGTTTCAAAGGTCGTTCGGTATGTCAATAGAGCATTATATAATTTTAAGACCTAATCTTTTCTAAAAATTTCTATCATTTTTTCAAGTATTCTTTTTATTTCATGGTTGGTAACTTCCACTTGCCCTTGAGTTTGAGTATCATTTGTTGTTCCTGTTTTGTGAGTTACACCATATTTTTATAGTAAGGCAAAAAATTATTTATTAATGAAATGAGTCCGTTAATTGCTAATGATGAATCGTGGTTTTTCAAATCTGGTAAAATTAATTTTTTTTAAAAGAATCACACACTGTACGAGCATAATTTTTTCTTATAGGAATTGCTTCAACTCACCTCGATACATAATCCATCGCCATGAGAATGTATGTATAAGAGTGAGAATATGGAAAAGGACCCATAAAATCCATTCTGCAAACATTAAATTTTTCACATACATGTATTGATCGTAATGACATCTTATCTCTCTTTATGATATTTCCCGTTCTTTGAAATTCTTCACATTTTGCGACATATGCTCGAGCATTCTTAAAAATTATTGGACATAAAAATTTAGCTTTGAAAATTGTAAAGGTAATTTGATTGGCTGCATAATGTCCTCCAATTGCTCCACCATGACAATGATAAAGTATGTTCTCCATATCCTCCTTAGGTACATATCATTTGATGATGAAATCTGCAATTTTTTTTTTAAAAAAGTAAGGTTCATCCCACAAGTAATATTTAGCATAAAAATGAATTTTTTCCTCTATTGATAAGTGAGATCTTGGGGTATTCACTTTCCAGCCAAGTAATTTGAAATATCTATAAACCAGCGTTGCTGAGTTATAGCTAAAAATACATGTTTCTCACAAAATTCTTCCTTTATTTCTGTAAGCTCAAGATGAGGTTTCTCTAATCTAGACAAATAATCAACTACTTAATTTTCTGTTTCTTTTTTATCTTTTATTTTATGATAAAATTCCTATAGAAGTAAAATCCATCTTAAAAATCTAGGACGAGCATCTTTCTTTGCAAAGAGGTATGATAAAGCCGCATGGATAGTGAAAACAATAACCTTGGCTCCTATTAAATAAAAACAAAACTTATTATATGCAAATACTACTGCTAATAATTCCTTCCTATTGTTGCATATTTCAGTTGAGTCTCATTCAATGTCCAACTGGCATAATAAATAAAAATATTTTCTTTTCTCTGACCTAAAACAACACCTACAATTATATCACTAGCATCACACAAGATCTCAAAAGGGTGGTTCCAATTAGGGGAGACAACTCTAAGGGCAGTTGATAATCTATTCTTGTGTTTTTCAAAAGTCTTTAGCCAATCACTTTGAAAATTCAAACTTAACATCTTTCATCAGAAGGTTGTTTAGAGGTTTTGAGATCCTTAAAAAATCTTTTATAAACCGTTTGTAAAAACCTCTAATATCTTTAATAGTTATGGGAGGAGGTAATCTTGCTATGATATAAATTTTAGCCTTATCGACTTCTATCCCTTAGCAGTTATTTTATCTCTTAAAATGATTTCTTCTGTAATCATAATGTGTTATTTATCATAATTAAGAATCAAGTTTATCTCTCACATCTCTTAAGAAGGGCAAGTGGTAAAGATAATCTTTAAATGGTTTTCTAAAAAGTGTGAATCCATAAAAATCTTTAGAATTTTTTTGCTCATGTCTAAGAAAATTACTAACGTACGCTGGAATATGGTGGGTGCATAACACAAACCAAATGATATTATCCTATAAGCATAAGTTCCATTAGGACATGTGAGAGTTGTCTTATCCTTATCTTCAAGTGCTTTTGGAATTTGGTTATAACCTGAATATCCATCAAGAAAATAGTAAAATCATATCTTTCTATCCTTGCTAGCATTTGATAAATGAATGGTAAAATAGAATGATCTTTTCTGGTGGCATCATTGAGACATTTGTAATCAATACAAACTTTTCATCTAGTAACAGTTGTAGTTGGTGTAGGTTTATTATTTTTATTTTGTATGATTGCCGTACCTCCCTTTTTTTACTATCTAAATTGGAATTACCCAAGGACTATTAGAAATAGGATAAATAATACCTACCGCTAGAAGTTTTATAATCTCATTTTCACTACTTCTTGCATTGCAGGATTTAATCTCCTTTGTGGCTGAATTATTGGTTTGTATCAATCCTTCATGATAACTCTGTGAGTACAAAGAGCTAAATTAATTCCTTTGATATCTACGACCATCCATCCTGATGCTCCTCTGTGCTTGTAATACTTCAATCAAATTATGTTCTTGTGTAGCAGTGAGAGAAGATGAAATACTCACTGAAAATAATTTAGGCTCAGGATAAACATATTCTAAATTGGAAGGAAGTATTTTGAGTTGAAGTTTTTGTTAAACTCCTTATAATTTCATTTCTTCATCTTTGTAATCTTTTTCCATTTTTTTCGCTTCACTCCTGACGGAGAGATCATTATCTTGTGATAAACCACAATTAAGCAAGCATCTTTCCATATAGTCTAGAATCAATTTCTCATCTTTAAATTCATTTGTAAGATACTCAATTAGATCAATTTAAAAGCATGAAGATGATATCTCATCTCCTAAAAATCTTAACATTTTTTGCATATAAAAAATGTCTCTTTCTTCATCCACTCTTCAAATTAGTTGTCCTTGATGGACATCTATGATTTCTCTTCCTATCGCATAAAATAGTCTACCCAAAATTATTGGTTCAAGAAGTCATTCATGCATTTTAATTACTATAAAATCTATAGGAAAAATGAATTTATCTACTTTTACTAGAAAATTCTCAATTATTTCTTTAGATTTTTTGCACTTTGATCTGCACACTGAAGAGAGATACTTTTGATTTTTATTTCACCAATATTCTATTTTGTAAAAATATAAAGTGGCATTAAATTTATTGAATCTCCAGAATTCATAGTGTTTTTTCAAAATATACCCCTCCAAAAGTGTATGAAGTTGTGAAACTACCTAGATCACTGAGCTTTTGTGGTAGCTTATTTTGAAGTACTACAGTCTTTAGTAAGCACTACCATAAAAGCTTTTTTCGATTTTTTTTTATTAACAAAATATACTTTTAGAAAATTTTTATATGAAGGCATATGTAAAAGAGAATCGATGAAAGGGATATTAATATGAATTTTCTTTACAATATTCAAAAATTTGGCAAATTGCTTGTCAGGCTTCTCTCTTTTCATTTTTTGTGGAAAAGAAATTGTCACAGGGGTAAAAGTCATTTTTTCACTATTCTTCTCTTCAATTTTTTCTTCTGGTTGTCTAGAGGTATTTCAACATCTTTATCTTTACTTACCTATTGTTTTGACTGATCCATTACTTGGATATCGGTAAAAGATTTATCAAGATTCTTACTTGACCTTAAAGCAAAGGCTTTAAATATCTCTATAAGATTTTTCTCTGTATTGCTTGGTAATGGGCCTTGAATTCTTTCTGACATAAGATTTGCCAATTGACTTAACTAAATTTCCAAATTTTTAAAAGCTTCCGTTTTAGTCTCTATTTTTTCATCTATTTTTTTTAAGTATTTATACAATAAGTCAGCAAAGTTTGAATGAACATATGAGGGTCTTTTCTGATATAGAGTTGTTTTCTGATATGTGATTTGAAATTTGATGTCTCACGATTTTGATTCTGAAATCCAAGTGGACCATGTACTGGTTTCTTTTGAAATCTTTGAGGATTTTTAGCACCATTAAGATTGCTTCATTAAAATCTCGGATGTTTCTGTGCCAAGGGACTAAAAAAGAGTATGGATTATATTTGGGGATATTAACTTGTTCATCATTCTAGTTTGTTGCTTGACATTTGTGGTTTAGATGATTTTGTTCACGCATGTTACAATCCCCAACTTGAATTGACCGTTATGCATTCAACTAAAAAGATTCCAACTTTTATGCCAAAGAAGAAATATGTTGTTTAGTGTATTTGAAGCCATATTTAGTGAATTGGACCACTCATATTTCAAATGGGTAAATATGAACTTCAACTCATTTTAAAAGCTCATATAAATATGGACAAAATGGGTAAAATATGGGTACCCATTTAAACACAGAGATCACCCACCTATGCTTAAAGTTTCAGTTTTTTTCTTTTCTAGTTTCTTTTTTTCTTTTTTTTTCTTTTTTTTCCTTTAATTTAGTTTTTTTCTTTTTCATTTTTTTACTCATTCCTTATAATTTATTTTTTTCTTTCTCATTTTTTCATCTATTTTTTTATTTTTTTATTTTTATTTCTTTTTTCTTTGTATTCTTTTTGCTTTTCCTTTTCTCATTCTTATTTCATCATTCGTATTCGCTTGAGACCTACATGAGTTAATAAATATAAGCTTCTAATTATCCCATTTAGCCTATATAATTCATAACATCTCTTATCAATTAAATATAATCCATAGTCTCACTCCTTTATTATTATTTTTTTCAATCTTTTATTTCTCTTTTTTTTCTTTCTTTTTTCCTTTAATTTACTATTTTTTTCTTCCTTTTTTCCTTTAATTTACTTTTTTATCTTTTTCATTTTTTCCACTTATTTTTTACTCGTTTCTTACACTTTTTTTCTTTCTTCTTTTTCATCATTTTTTTCCTTTTCAATTTTATTTCTTTGCGTTATTTTTTTTTTTGTATTTCCGTTTCCCCCTTTTTCATTTTTGGTTAGGCATTTTTGTCATTTTTCTTATTTTTTTATATTCTTTTCCTCATCTTTTTTTGTCATTGCATTTTATATTTTTTTACTTTAAATTTATTTGTATCATACTATATATTTCAAATAAATTTATTATTTGTATTTGAATAGTTTAGTTGTCAATATGTGCAATTTATCATTTGTATTTATATACAAATAAGTATATGAATTAAAATCAACATGGGTTGTGGTGCAGTGGATGGGGCTGATCCACCCTTAACCAGAGGTCGAGGGTACGACCCTGGTTATGGAGAAAACTCAGTTGGGAGCGCTGCCACCTTAATGGGCCCTGCAATGCCCGATTTGGATTAGTTGGGGCTCCAATGCAGGCACGAACACTGGATGAAAAACCAAAAAAAAGTATATGAATTAATTGTATTTTCTTGAGACTAAAATATATATGACTGAGGATCCACATAGCCCTCAAATTATAAATGTTGGGCAAATATAAATCAATATGCGCTTATGGTATTTTCGTTATCATAAAAAAAAGAAGGAAACCAAAAATTGAAAGAAAAAAAGTAGAAAGAGAGGTAGAAGTTAGAGATACAAGAGAGAAAAAAGCGTAAAGAAAGAATTGAAGAAAAAAAATACAAAAAAAAATCAAAAATCAAAAATAATGAAAAAGGAGAAAAGGAAAAAAGAAAAAAGATGATGGTGAAAACAAATATACTGAGTGGTTACGATATTTTAGTCATCATCCATAATTTGTACTCGACTTAACCATGTTCTTCGAAAATAAAAAAAATATAAAACATAAAATACAACCAAAAAAGAAAAAAATGAGAAAGAAGTAAAAACAAAAAATAAAAAATAGAAAAAAAGGAGACTAAAAAGGAAAAGGAAAAAAAAAGAAAAAAGAAAGAGAAACAAAGGGCAGAGGGGAGAGATAGAAGAGAGAGAAAAAAATGACAAAAAAATGACAAAAAAAAGAAAACTAGAGGCTACATATAGAAGAGAGACAAAAAAAACTAAAAAGACAAAACTAAAAAAAAAGAAATGGAAAAAAAGTCAAGTTGATATGATATAAAAGTTTTATGTTTTTGACTTAGGAGTTAAAGTGGATTGAAACCATTTTTACCCAATCTATATTTGATCAAATCCATATTTACCCATATTTATATGGGCGGATTGCAATCCAAACCATTTTTGCTCGATCCATATTTAACCCGTCCAAATCCAATCCAATCCGCCCGTTTGCCACCCCTAGCTGCATCTATCATATTTCTAGATGAAGACACTACTCAAAAAAAGAGACCTAAAAAGCGACCTCAACGGTGGATCGCTAAAACATAGGTCGTTTTTTTTAAGAGACCGCATGAGGTTGCTAAAAAACGACCTCATGAGGTCGCTAAATTATTTTTTGAATTTTACTATAAGAGACTTCATGAGGTTGCTTTATATATTATTTATTTATGCGATCTCATGAGGTCACAACTTTTTTAATAATTATTTTTATTTTCTAAATAGCAACCTCATGAGGTAGCCTTTAATAAGAAAATAACATAAAACAACGACCCCATGAGGTATCTTTATACAAATAAAACTATTACAACCATTTTAATTCAATTCAATAATATATATACAGTTTTATAAGCTAAATCAAGATAAAAGAGACGTCAACAATCAATCAACAACAATAATATATACATACATACATATATATATATATATATGTATGTGTGTATACACACACACACACATATATAATGTCATCCAATCCACATTAAAAGCTATATAATGTATCTTTACATGCCAAAAATACAAAATATCCTTGACTCGCTGCCTAACTGTAAAAAATGTCTCTTCTAAAAGAAAACTACAAGCTCATTCTCATTCTCAAAAAATAAAAGAATACTACAAGTATATATAAACACACTATGATACATTACCAAAACAATAATTTCTCTTTATCTCCACTTGTGCCATTCAGCAACTACAATAAAGTACTAGAGAAAGATCAGGAGACAGTGCAGCTAGCCAAACTCAATGCCTATTTATTTCATTGCCGGGAGTCAAAGAGCTCATTTAGCTGAGGTATGAATATATAATCATGGATCCATCTACATCAAGTCCACTGCAATAAAAGAATGAAACTAGGGACCTATCTTTGGATGGATCAATGTGTACAAAGAAACTTGCAGCATCAGTCAGATAGCATAAGATCAATATCTACCCTTTAAAGTAGTTTGATGTACCTTCCTACATTGTGTAAAAGCAACATTAACCCAATAGCCTCCCATGTATTATTTCAGGTGCCTCTTCTTTCTCAGGATCTTCTGGATTATGTTCTTCATCCTATTAACATATCAGAGAAACTATTAGATCTACCAAATAATTTCAAGTAACATAAAACAACAATCGCATATTTTGATATAACTTATCTCGGGAACTACTTTAAATATGAGAATTTTTCGGTCTTTATATCAGGCATTTGATTACTCAAGAGAAAAAACATAATGTAATGAAAGAACAACTGGAAATCAAAGCAAAATCAAACAGCTAAATTAGACAATATACTTCACTCACAAACCCATACAGATTTGGTAGGAAGCTTCAATATGCATAGTTCTAATATGAAGAGCAACAACTGCTTAAATAAGTATAGTTGGAAATTACCCTCTATATAAGAACGAGACTACAATTGTATACACTGGTAATCTAGAAGTTAAAACATAAGATTGGAAGAAGTCTAGATGCTAGTAAAAGCATACTACACATTTGTTTGTCTTAACGGAACAAAATTTACCAAAATATCAATTTCTTCATAACTAGTCCACACTGTATACTTTTTTTTGAACCTCTTCTGATGAACTCAACAATTTCTGATTTTTCGAAATTCATACATTGACATTTCTGACAAGAACGCTTAATCAAACCACTAAACTGAAAATATTCTAGTATCATTGCATAGTCCACAAAATCATAAACACCTTCTACAAATATAGCTCTCATCCTATATTCACCTAGACTTTTATACGTTATAAGTTCTGGATAGCTATATACCATTATAAATATATAGCACTATATATTTGCTATTGCATATTTTAACTTCTCTTATCATCTTAACTGTTGTCGAACACTCATAAAAAGGACTAATTTGACTTAATAGTTAATATTGAGAGGGTATTCTATGATTTTTTTCTTTTATTTTTAATAAGACGTAGGGGGAGGGAAAAAGAAAAGGAGACTAGAAGGTGGGAAATCAAACTCCCACCAACAAGGTGAAAATTTTGATTCATCCTATAGGGCATTTTGTTCAATAACATATATAAATTGATGTAGGGTGCCGATATTAAAGCTAGTATTGTGTTCATGCCCAAGCAGACCAACATGTTCTCTAGCTACTTTATATTAGATAGGGATCTCCATGAGTGCATCAAGAGCAATGCAACTTCTATTTCTGAAACAATTGTATGTTTTTTTATGATATCAGTAAAATTCACAAACTACATATAGAAAATGATTGTAAAACTAATGTCTGATTCTATTACAGATCCATCTGTAACTTGAAAAATCTACTAAAATTATACCTGAAAATTAGCAAACTTGCGAGTAGGTTTATGGTTATCAAATTTTTACAAGTTTTCCCAAGGTCCATCACTAACTCAACCAAAAACAATAGAGAGAGGATACATGCTGGGAACAAATGCTAGATGTTTGAGATTTTCTATTTTTTATTTTTTGTAAATAATTCTTCAAATAAAAATACAAAATATCTAACTCACCTATTATGCCTTATAATTTAGCTACAACAATGTGCATTATAGTCATCAAAAGAGTTCTAAATATCCAGACCTATCAAAAATCAATTCTATATGAACTACCCAAAAACAAATACTCATAAATCAAGGAAAATGACCTTTTCTACTCTATAGAGAAGTTAAAAAGTGAGTTATCAAAAAATATTTTCAGCATACTTAATCTGCATAAAAATCAAAGAGTTAAAGTAAGAGAAGAGAAGAGAAGCAAACGTACCTCACGGACGGGACAGAGGACTGTTGGAGGTGGAGTGGCAGACGATGGATGGGCGGAAGGCAGGGGCGGCATAGATGGAGGTGAAGCTACGGTTGCGAGAGAGAAAATTTTGAGAAAGAGAAGGTTGTGGAGCCGGGTTAAAAATGGTCCAAGTTAATATTAAATATTAAATTTTTAATTAGGTCTTCTTTTTAATTAAAGCCGTAAGTGGAAATTTTAAAAATAGAGACTTAGGTCAATTTTTGTTATTTATTTTTAAATTTTTTGAAAATGTTTAGTGACCTCGTGAGGTTGCAATTTTTCTCAGAATTTAATTCTAATCTCATGAGGTCGCTACTAATAGTTTTCAGATTTTTCATTTAAATTAATCGACCTCATAAAGTATATTTTCTTTTTAAAAATATAAAAAAAATATTAAAGGAAATAGTGACCTCATGAGGTCTCTTTCTTGCGACCTATTTTTGAGGTCTCTTTTTTTAGATCTCCTTTTACCATATTATTAGTAGTGAGGCTTTAATCCATGATAAAAAATATACAATTACATAATGTCCAGGTATGCCATGATGTGGACATTTTCTTAATATTGCTTTCAATATTTTCCAAGCTTGATACGCTCACTCAGTATCAGTCTGCAAGAATTAGAAATATCTTGTCTTTATTTTATGGTTTTGGCATGGGAAAAATATTTGTTTAAAAATTTCTTAGTTATCTGATCCCATGTGGTAATAGAACCTTGAGACAAACTTCACAACCAAATTTTTGCATATCCTTTTACAGAAAAATGAAATAGCCTTAATTTCTTTGGGAGAAACTCTAGTATATTTAATAGTTTCAACTAATTCTAAAAAAATCAATCAAATGACGATGTGGATCTTCACTTGGATCACCAGAAAAAGTAGATGATTGTTGAATTATTTTAATTAATCCATTCCTGATTTCAAAAATTGTTAGCTGCAACTGGAGGTTCTCCAACACTAGATTCACAGTTGAAGTGATCCAGTCTTGAGTAGTCCCTCAAAATTCTATTTGAGGGTCTTGACACCACTTCATCAAATAGATCATCTAGAGCATATGGTGGAATTTCTAGAGTGTTATTTTCATTATTAGGTTGGTGTCCTATTCTGCCAAAACTTATGTTTTTAGAAGATGATGTTTGTTCTACCCAACCCAAACGAATAGTTCATTCAATTTCTGGATAATAATTGGCCAATATTTTGTTAGATGACTGGGTCATAAACTACCTAAAACTCATAGAGTAGAGAAAATTAAAATAAGTTTAATAGAAAAAAAGTAAATGAGAATGAGACTATAAAGAATATTTGATAGAAATACTACTAATACTATTATAAAGTAGTATATATGATGATAGAAAAAGTTATAATGATAATATTAATGAAAATAATAATAATTATAAATATAAAAGTAAGCTCTAAAAGTAGTATCAAAACACATAGTATGAATTAGATGTATGCTAATCCTTAACAACGACGTCAAAAATTGGATGAGTCCAATGTGTATAAGATTTCATTGTCGTTGTTGAGGTACTACCTCACACACAAGTGTACGTGGTCATGCAAGTAATAAAGTAATCTTTAAGAGCCATGTATTAATACCACAGGGACTAGTATTTAGTAACAATCTAATTTGCGCGATACTAAGAAGATTAAACAAGTGCAAAGCATAACAAAAGAGAGTGCATGTTTGAGAATTAAGAATAACAATACACAATTCGAGATAGTAGAGTGTTGGAGACAATAATTTGAGAAATCCAGGGTCAAGACACTTTGAACAATCCTACTAAGCTATACAATTTTGTTGGCTAATTTAATTATCTTGGTTATTGATTCACGGGGTTGATAACGTGATTAGGGAATGGTCATGCTTTATTCGCCTATCTAAGTTAGACCCACAACTACACTGTTCAGCGGGGTAGTGAGAACTAACTTAAAAGTATTTGTATTTCATCCTGTATTTGAACCAAATTGGGCAAGTTTGGTACATTCCAATCCTTACCGTAAATCATATCTTTAATCCATTTAAAGTATAAGATCCTACTTCATATATCCCATGATCTAGTCTATTGTTCCTCCATCCGGGCTTACAAAAGAAATATAGGTTTATCCTAAGAGCTGCAAATCCATAGAATAGTAAGAATAAGAATATATGAAAAACCAAACATGATAACTAAAAATAAGCCAACTTAATTGAAAACAAAGTATTCATATTCCTGGCCCCAACCCTAGAACGAGGGTGTTTAGCCACTAAAAGTTTTATAATGAATCAACAAATTGTAATTCATATGTATGACCCAAAACTAAACTAAAGTAAAATAATAAGATCCCTAATTGATACTCCTCGTATGTTTCTTCCATCCCAAATTTGTCCAAGATGTTTACATTAAGAGTCATGTACCATAATTAATACTCCTCGTGTGTTTCTTCCATCCCAAATTCGTCCAAGATGTTTACATTAAGAGTCAAGTATCATATTGGGGGCCCTACGTGCCCATTCTTGACTTAAAATTTGACCCGACCCATTATATGGAAATATGGGTCTCATTTGACTCCTTATGACATATAGATTATGATTTTGATAGAATGGTAGAATTTTAAGATCGTGGAGCAAAGAAGAATGTTTTGTGGATGATTCAAGGATTTGTGGTTCGACATCAAGGTAGGTTTCTGTCTACTCTAATTCACAAGATAATTTGTTATATATATTACATGTAAATGCGAATGCAAAGTTAATTGTGGTTAGAATACCATGACTTAGTCTAAGATGTTGAAGTTTGGGGACTAGATGAGTGATTTGACCTATAAGGTGAAATATGTATTATACTCTAGGATCCTATTGAATTCTTCATAGATTGAGATGCTTCATAGAATGATTATGATATTATGCTAGATTTGGTATGTTGTTTAAGTGTTGGAAGCATGATTAGTCTTAATAGGATTACTTGGACTATTTAATTATCTTAAAATCATAAGTTAAGTGGAGTAGACTTAATTACTCATGTTCTAGGTGGAATTCCTATCTTAGGGCTAATTATGGCTTATGTACTATAGTACCCCGTATTTTCATGCTAAAATTCTAACCGTCGATCCTACGCTTCTAAGCTCTAATCCAAATAATTTGAGTGTGAATACAAGTTTCATGATCATTATCCTAGTCTATGGAGTGGATTAGAGGTGAATAATGTTCATAGCAATGACCTAGAACAAAGTTGAGCTAAGACCAATTGATTCATCTAAAGTTGACATTTGATTCTACAAGGGTCAACTTCAAACGTGTATATCTCTTCATATACATAGAATTTTTCATCCCAAGACCTATCAAATTTTAGATAATTGAATTATCTTTCCAACAATACCAATTTTGCAAAAAATTTGATACTCGAGCGAAGAGTTATGCCCATTTTCATGAGAGGCTGTAAGGGTGTGAGATAGGCAATGCGACGCATACTTAAATGTATACGATAGGCAATGCGGCGCATATGTAAATGTATGCGATAAGAAATGCGATGCATACGTCACTTTCAAGTGCCAAAAACACCCCTATATATGTGTATAACAAGGGATTTAACTCACATAACACCAAAATAAGTTTACTTTCACCAAAATTCACCAAGAACAACCTTTAGGGTTTCAACATAAAAACCCCAATAGCTAGAGATTCAACCATGGGAATTCTATAATTTTTACATATTTGGAATCCCCGTTACGAAGGCTACGAGGGACACCCAAAAGTTTGTGAATAGCATTACGTCATTCGGAAAGTCATTCAAAGCTTCAAGTTTGAGGTATATGTGGGTTTTTTCAACAAGAACACTCTTTCATTCTTTTGCCAAAAAATTTATGTTATTTTACGAAGATAATTTTACTTGTTTAATTGTGAATTTGAGATGGAAACTATTATCCTATATTCTTGTTCAAGAAACTATGATATTTTTGTGATGTCTTAAAGATAAATTCCTTGAGTTTTGATGTTACTATTATGTTTAAAGTTGAATTTCCAGATTTTCATATGAGTTATACTTGTTTGCTATACAAGGTATGAATCTTGAAATATTTTGCTCAAGTGTTGATAAATGGGATTTAAGCCGTCTTTGAGATTATGATCTTTGGTGAAGTAATGTGTTATACACACTTGGATATTTGAATGATTTGACCTTTTGGTCTTGAAAGAGTTATTTTTGAACTTGAATGAGAAAAGAAATCCACATGTTAATTTATTATGAAAAAGGGGTAGCATGATGGCTCCCGATATGAATTATTGAATTGTGTAGTTATGGATTTTCTTTTGAAATGATCTGAGCTAAGTCTGGGAGTAGTCTTTAGCACCGAGGAAGAGGTATAGCTATGATTGGTACTTTCCTATAACTACGTGCACCTGTAGGATGTGAGCCAAAGGCTGTTTGATATAGTGATCACTAGTAAACAAAAGATTAAGGTCCTACTCCGATGGCAAGGATAGGACAGCTCTCCCCAATGTGGATTAGACGTTGGGCTCCATGTAGCTCACATGGTTTATGTCGGTTGTAAGAGACTCCCAATGAGTGTGTGTGTGTACTCTTCTATCTAAGATTAAAATAGATTCACTTAAAAGGCTGAGTTTGAGAAAGCTGTTGTTTTCAAAAGATTGAAATGATATATTCTAAAGAGAATTGTTATGAGATTTGATTGCTTTGATGATTTGAAAATAAGGTGAAAGTGAATTGAGAACTTATTATGATGACTCACATGTTTTACCTGATATATGTTACTCTCTTATGATTATGATGATTTTATTCGAGCTAAGTGAGTCATTTATATCAAGCATGCATAATTTTATAAACTGTGATGATATTAAGATATTATGTTAGATATGCATTTCACCCCCATATGCTCGGTACGTTTCCATGGTACTGATCCACATATTCGTATATGGGCTACATTTTCTCGAAATGTAGGTACAAGGTATAGTATGCACCTTCAGATCTAGTCAGTTAATGGTATCCAGTCAGCAGGTGATGAGTCCTTTTGATCAAAGGCTTGGGTCAGTTATGTAGAACTAATAGTGTTGTATTTTCTTTATTCAGTCGTATTGAGTTGGGATAGTCGGGAGTCATGACCCAGCTACCTACAGTTAGTACTAGTAGAGGCTTCATAGACAGTCAGTAGAAGTTGATGTATTTCGTTTCAGTTTTGGTTGTAAAGGCAAAATTGTAATCTTGTAAATTCGATTTTGTATTGATCAGATTCAGAAAAGAGTTATTTTCTGTAGATTTGTATAGATTTATACTTTTTGTTCAGTTGCTTATGAGTTATGCCAGTAGAAGGGTTAACTTGGGGTCACTTGTGATCCTAAGCATCGTGTGACGTCTTGGGACCCGATTTTGGGGTGTTACAAACTTGGTATCAGAGCACCGAGTTCAAGTGTCCTAAGGTGTCTATGAAGCCGTGTCTAGTAGAGTCTTGGGGAACGGTACAGAGACATTTGTACTTTTCTTTTAGAGGCTATAGGGCATTTAGGAAATATTTCCCTTCTTTCAAGTCTAGGACCGTGCCATGAAAAGGTTCTCCAAGAAACTTATATAAATTCTTATCTTACTCTATTCTGGCCAACTCTGCCTCATTTCCATGGTATTAGAAACAGTTGAGCTTCATTCTTCATAGATAGTTATGGTACTCTAAGAGAGCTAGAAAGTATCCTATCAGTACTTTTGAGCCCCGAATATTGAAGTGTTTTATCAGGTCTGTAGAAATTGTGCACAAACCCCAAGTCATATGTACTTTCAAATTTCTCCTCAGAATCCATAATGATAATCTATACTTCTCTATGTATGTATTGTTCTTGAGGCAACATGTTCGGCAAGTTCCAATTTTCTCCCCAGATAATGAATGCTCTTATATTTGCTGGCAGAATTTTCAGAAGTTTCATAAAGTGTCTTGAGAGGAGCCTTCTAGTGTGTTATAAATCCTTCAAATTTAAGTTATGCTCTCGTTCTTATGAGTTATTTAATTAAGACAGAGTAAGGTGTATTCTTAGATCGTTTAATGTTGTGTGTCAAGTTTCTATCTCTTGTATTATGTAATCTTGTTATTATTATGTTTGTGAAAAGCCAAAGTCTAGTGAAGCTGTGTGAGGCCTATTTTGATTCACTAGCAACTTGTTATTTATCTTGTTATTCTGGTGTTAGTTGAAAGTGTGGGTTTCTGTGTAGTGACAGAAGTAGTAACGTTTAGTTGAAAGTCTTGTGTTAGTTGAACTTGTGGGTTTAGATGTGTAGTGGCAAGAATGGTGGTAAGGGTAATTTATTGAATGTGTATTGCTGAATTTTTGCTTATGATTGAATTAGTAATGAAGTGATATACCCTTGTTTGTTAGTTTAGTGAAGTTAGAGAAAGAGATTATTAGTTAATGTGGGTTGTTGTTTGCTTGAAGTATGAAAAGAGTTATTGATGGTATTTGTTGTGCTAGGAAAGTATAGGTTTTGATGAAAGTACTTTGTGGTTGAGTATTGTTAATTTAGGCTTTCCTGAGATTGCAAGAGGAAGTTTAGTTAAAATTTATAGAGCTATGAAAGTAATTTAGGTGTAAAGATGGGTAAATAGTAATGATGGGAAGAAGAAGGATGTGCTAACGGATTATGAATAAGATAGGCCATATGATTATTATCGATTGTCATTGTGTACTAGTCTTTCTTAATACTGTGTTCTATACTTTTGAAGGGAGAATTATGTGTGAGATTGGGTTGTAAATCATGTTTAGCTCTAAACATTAAGTTTGAACAGTTGATGGTTTAGTTGTTGATGTTATTTATATGGAGGTGATCTAGTAGGCCTGAACAGTGTATGCAAGAGTGTAAGATCATGTGTTCATAATTAAGTATGGTGTAGAGGTGTTCCCAAGGTTCTATGAGGCTGCATTATTTTTTTTGAGGATTATTGCATATTGTGTGGTTAGTAGTAATGTTGAGTTGCTAGGTAGAGAAAGGCTAGTTAGATAATTTATGTTGTTCTTGATAGCTAAGTTAAGGAGTTATGATTGAAGATATTGAGTCTTTTTAGTATGATTTTATTCTCATGGTTTGGAAAAAATATAAGTATAGAAGTCTGATCTTGGTAGGCTATGATTATGTGATTAGAGATGTAGATATGGTTGCAAATGAGAGTGTATGTCTTTGATGATGATTATTGAAGCTAGAAAGTTAAGGATGGCATATGGATGGGTTGTTCAAGAATGAAGTTGGTAAGTTTGAAATTAGTTTATTCTTGTGAGTTTAGCATTTATGTGTAGATAATAGAATTATGAAATTATGGCCTATACTCGAGGATATGGAGTAGACCATCATACTTAGAATACCAGCTTTGACCTAAGGGGGAGATGGTTAGTGAAGAACCAAACCGAGTTTTGAGAATTAGATTGTGATACATGTTAATAATGAGTTATGATGAGATATTGATCCCTTCATACTCTAGAGTATTCCTTGGATTTCAGTCATTACAACAACAAATCCATCACTTGCTTGACAAATCCATGCCACAGGCCTATGCTTATACCTATCATGTGTGCTCAAGCCCATTCTCAGCTTCTAGCAAGCATGTAACAGCTTCACTCTGTGATTCGAGTTATCTCTTATGAATCTATGAACTCCAGTCTTATGTTGAATAGCTCATGATAAGTATAAAATCATGTTTCAGAGTATGACCAATTTTTAAACTCATGATACTAGTGAAGTTCGCATTATATCATGCATGTCCTCATCTTAGATTTCTTTAATGAATCCATGCCTTTGATATTTTATTCCTCAGGAAAAAGATAAGTGTTAATGTTATGTATTGTAGTTTTCGTGCTTCTGGTTCATATGTGTTAGCCCTTCGGTGACCTCTTCCTATGTTAAGATAGTGGTGATGATAGTGGATAAGCAATGGTTTAGATGTGAGAGAGTTGATGACCCTCATTAAGAAAGATTATTTATGCTTTTCTATCTAAGGCTAAAGTGTGAAGTAGGATTGAGGACAAGTCTTTGATACATGTCATGGTTAGTTAGAAATTGTGTGTATGTTTTTAAGAATAGTGCAAGAAAATTGTGGTTGATAAAGGTTTAGAGAATATGCGAAGTATGCCTTTAGGGGTATTTGCCTTAAAGTTATATGTGATTTTTAATGATAGGCTTGAATGTCATGTTGGGTGTAAGATGATGAATGCAATATGCGCTAGGGAATCCATATCAAGAGTTTTGAATTAGTCATTGAAGTGGTAAGGCATGTTATGCTTAGGGTGTGAGCTCTAAGAAGATATAGAATATTGAACCTTGTGGTTTAGACTAGTATTGTGGTTTGGCATGTTGTATCTTGTGATTTTGTGTTAGGCTTGATCATGGTGAGAGAACTTAGTTTAGTTTAGACCTTAGTAGAAAGATTTCGCAGTGCCAATATGAGAATTATAAGTTGAATCAAATGAGTATGGTATTTAAGGGGAATAGTATAGTTGAGAGAGCATTTGAGAAGTGATGCTAAGCTTGAAAGTAAGAAGTTGCGTTGCCTACGGCCTAGCAATCCTATCCTAGTTTATGAGTTATATAATTATATTCCATGCTATTGAGTTATATCAATGTTGTAATTCCTTAGTCAAATGTCTTGTTCAGAGCATGCCCAAAATTCTTTGCTCCCTAATGTTAATAGAATTTCGTAGAAAAGTGCTAAAGAAATACTCCATTTGAGTATGGGTAGTCAGTATGATCCAGTCCATATAGCCTGTAATCTAGTTTAGCAAACAAGGAGATAAGCTCCTATAGATTCTTAATTTTCCAGCTAGTCTTACTATCCGCAGTCTTATACGTATGTACATTCCAAGAGGCAATGTGTTTGTGTCTAATTAAATTATGCACTCAGCTCAGTTCATGCATCAGTTTCAGTTTCAGATATTAAGTCATGATTCAGTTCGTAAGTATCCTATGTAGGTATCACAGTCTCTTCCTAGTATTTTCATCAAATTATTATTATTTGGGGACGAACGATCCCAAGAGGGGGATGTTGTAATACCCTGAGTTTTCATGTCATAAACCTCTCATACTTTCTCATGAGATCAGATCCAGTGCAAAGTAATGGTTACTCATAAGTTGACACTCTCATTTCTATCTTAGCCATATAGTTATTTTTCTTAAGGATTCATGCACTTGCAGACCAGTTCAGTAGCTCATTATTCTTGAGATCCGGTGGTTCAGTTCTATCAGTTACACATGATAGCTTAAAGACTAATATCCCTCTGTGTTTCAGGTTAATTATCCACATTCGAGGACGAATGTTCCCAAGGGAGAGATAATGTAATACCCCGTATTTTTGTGCTAAAATTCTAACCGTCGATCCTACGCGTCTAAGATCTAATCCAAATAATTTGAGTATGAATACAAGTTTCATGATCATTATCCTAGTCTATGGAGTGGCTTAGAGGTGAAAAATGTTCATAGCAATGACCTAGAACAAAGTTGAGCTAAGACCAATTGATTCATCCAAAGTTGACATTTGATTCTACAAAGGTCAACTTCAAACGTGTATATCTATTAATATACATAGAATTTTTCATCCCAAGACCTATCAAATTTTAGATAATTGAATTATCTTTCCAACGATATCAATTTTGCAAAAATCCGATACCAGAGCGAAGAGTTTTGCCCATTTTCGCGAGAGGCAGTAAAGGTGTGCGATAGGCAATGCGGCGCATACTTAAATGTATGCGATAGGCAATGCGGCGCATATGTAAATGTATGACATAAGAAATGCGCCGCATACGTCACTTCCAAGTGCCAAAAACACCCCTATATATGTCTATAACACAGGATTTAACTCACATAACACCAAAACAAGTTTACTTTCACCAAAATTCACCAAGAACAACCTTTAGGGTTTCAACATAAAAACCCCAATAGCTAGAGATTCAACCATGGGAATTCTATAAATTTTACATATTCAGAATCCCCATTACGAAGGCTACGAGGGACACCCAAAAGTTTGTGAATAGCATTACGTCATTCGGAAAGTCATTCAAAGCTTCAAGTTTGAGGTATGTGGGGTTTTTCAACAAGAACACTCTTCCGTTCTTGTGCCCAAAAATTTGTGTTATTTTACGAAGATACATGATTTTACTTGTTTAATTGTGAATTTGAGATGGAAACTATTATCCTATATTCTTGTTCAAGAAACTATGATATTTTTGTGATGTCTTAAAGATAAATTCCTTGAGTTTTGATGTTACTATTATGTTTAAAGTTGAATTTCCAGATTTTCATATGAGTTATACTTGTTTGCTATACAATGTATGAATCTTGAAATATTTTGCTCAAGTGTTGATATATGGGATTTAAACCCTCTTTGAGATTATGATCTTTGGTGAAGTAATGTGTTATACACACCTTGATATTTGAATGATTTGACCTTTTGGTCTTGAAAGAGTTATTTTTGAACTTGAATGAGAAAAGAAATCCACATGTTAATTTATTATGAAAAAGGGGTAGCATGATGGCTCCCGATATGAATTGTTGAATTGTGTAGTTATGGATTTTCTTTTGAAATGATCTGAGCTAAGTCTGGGAGTAGTTTTTAGTACCGAGGGGGAGGTATAGCTATGATTGGTACTTCCATAGAATTACGTGCCCCCGTAGGATGTGAGCCTAAGGTTGTTTGATATAGTGATCCTAGTGAACAAAAGATTAAGGTCCTACTCCGATGGCAAGGATAGGACAACTCTTCCCAACGTGGATTGGACGTTAGACTCCATGTAGCTCACATGGTTTATGTCGGTTGTAAGAGACTCCCAATGTGTGTGTGTGTGTACTCTTCTATCTAAGATAAAAATATATTCACTTGAAAGACTGAGTTTGAGAAAGCTGTTATTTTCGAAAGATTGAAAGGATATATTCTAAAGAGAATTGTTATGGGATTTGATTGCTTTGATGATTTGAAAACGAGGTGAAAGTGAATTGAGAACTTATTATGATGACTCACATGTTTTACCTGATATATGTTACTCTCTTATGATTATGATGATTTTATTCGATCTAAGTGAGTCATTTATATCAGCATGCATAATTTTATAAACTGTGATGATATTAAGATATTATGTTATATATGCATTTCACCCCCATATGCTCGGTACGTTTCCATGGTACTGACCCACATATTCGTATGTGGGCTATATTTTTTCAGAATGTAGGTACAAGGTGTAGTATGCACCTTCAGATCTAGTCAGTTTGTGGTATCCATTCAGCAGGTGATGAGTCCTTTTAATCAAGGGATTGGGTCAGTTATGCAGAACTAGTAGTGTTGTATTTTCTTTATTTAGTCGTATTGAGTTGGGATAGTCAGGAGTCATGACCCGACTACCTATAGTCAGTACTAGTAGAGGCTTCATAGACAGTCAGTAGAAATTGATGTATTCCATTTCAGTTTTGGTTGTAAAGGCAGAATTATAATCTTGTAAATTCGGTTTTGTATTGATCAGATTCAGAAAAGAGTTATTTTTCGTAGATTTGTATAGATTTATACTCTTTGTTCAGTTGCTTATGTGTTATGCCAGTAGAAGGGTTAGCTTGGGGTCACTTGTGATCCTAAGCACCGTGTGACGTCTCGGGACCCGATTTCGGGGCGTTACATTTACCTTCTTGTGTCAAGATACCTTAGCCTAGTCTGGGGTATAAATTGCCTAAATATGGAATCCGAGGATTAAATGTGTATTCCTTCGGCCCACCTTAGGCCAAGACTTGTGTTAGCCTTTGTGGACCTATTTATGCAAATTAGTCATAGTTGAGACTATGAATCCTTTAGTACAATGTTACTTTATGACTTGGTGAATGGTGTTTGTTTTCAAAGATTATGATTAAAGGCTCGTAGCCATGATATGGCTTTTAGATTTGATTAATGATACGGCCTGTCGACACGCTTAATAATATAGACATATATATGATTTATGACATCTAGATATGATATGCCTCCTATATATGAGATGGCCTATAAATATGAGATGCCTAATAGATGTGATATGCCTAATAGATATGATATGAATTATAGATATGGTCATTGAGATGCTTATGATCATGACTTTTGACATGGTCTATGGGCATGGTTATTGGCATGACTTAATAAATATGATTCGAAGGGATGTAACTTAGTTATAGTCATTGGTAAAGTCTATTGTGTTAGATTATGTCATGGTTATTCTAGGTATTATTGTTCCTTAGGCCGTGTGATGGTATTGATTGGATCCTCAGAAATAGTTTATCCTTATAAAGGACGTGACCGTAGTTTGTAGACATATTAATGCTTATATTACATTGCTTGAGTACTGGTGATGACATGCATAGATTCAGTAGATCTACAATCTCTAAATACAGTAAATGGTATGATTTCAACTAGAATATGATTTACTACTGTTTGTCCTGAAAAGGATCAAATCTCACTTTTCACCTTAAGATGGATTTCTTCATGACAGGAATCATACTTACTTATTAATAACCTCTATGTAATGGGATTGAAAATGATGTTTTAAAGAGTTGACTTAGACATATTCCGATCTATGATTTTTATACTATAATTTAGTCTTAGAGTTTACCCCGAGTACACAAATTTATGAACTTACACTCTTTTAGTTATGACTCGAGTCTATGTATTTATATATATATATATACAACACTTGGGTACTAGGTGGAGAAGTGGGATAATGTTGATGATTCTGATGATGATTATGATGATGATTGGAAACTCTAGATTGGGACCTGGTTGGTGTAAATGTCTACTCTCGAACCCCTAGGGACTTCTTCATCTATGAGCCATCGTACCGGGGAAAGGAGGTCACCATAGGTCCTACCTTTGTGAGATATTGAGCTGGAGGAGGTATATACACTGGGTTACTTTGTGGTTTGTGGATCAGTAATGTTATTATGGATTATGTATTAACATTTATTCTTACATGCACATCACCTATCATCACTATACACCTATATCTATCAGCCTTATAAGGGGTTGCATAGGTATAGGTGATGAGTATGGCTTTTGGTGTGTTATATGTTGATTGAACCTTTTTAAGCCTATAGTGGTGGGGATTTATAAAATGCCCAATTAGGTATTGTTTACCCAGACTAGCCGGTTACTCGTATCATCATTGCTATTGTTATTGTTATTATATTGATCATTGTTATAGCTAGTTTGTGACGACTTGATTAATGATTCGGTATTGAGATTTAAGATGTGATTTTGGTTCTCTTATCTTAGTATTATATCATTATGCATAATTATCCATTGGTTAGGTATTATGGTTCTAGACCCTGATATCTTGATTTATTTCTTTATGGTTGCTCTATTAGGGTAATTATCTCATGATATGACGTATATATAGAAACCCTGAGTACACTAGCACTATTTCTTGCTATGGTTAGAGGTCTTAAGATGCTAGTCTAATGATTTAGGATTTACCTTAAGTTGACCTTGTTTATATGTATATATTTATACATATGTGTGTGTATATATATATATATATACATATGTATATCTATATATATGTTGCCATGGTTTTACCCTATATCCATTCCTTTTTTTATTTATTAAGATTGTATAATCATTCCTTGGCCTTGTATACTATATATATTCTCATTTCATCCTTTATTTGTATTTTAGCCATTGATATATGGTATAGTATTGAGATCCCTGAGTCTGGGTGGAATAGAATAGTTTGTCCTTATACTTACTTAGACTTATAAGGTTAGTTTATTAGGTATGAGTATGATAGTTTATCCTTATACCCTCACTAGCTTTACTATGTGGTATGTGAATATTTGGGTGTAGTTTCTATTTCTTTTTATATGTTATTTGTATTTGCATTATCTTTGGAGCTCAGTTAGCAGCTGACTATTGAGTACCATATATTTGTTACTTATACTACACTTTTGTAGCCTGCAAATTATTGTACGGGTTATCGCTGTTATTGTGTGCATTGTACGAAGAAGCTATGGTTTAGAGATGCAGGGTGAGCTCCTGACGTTCGAAGTATTACTTTTCTCCCTCTTATGTTCTTGACTAGTCTCTATGTTGTATTTAGAGAAAGGTTGTATTAGTATATTCTCTTGGTACTCATTTTGTATCTTCATTATGTTAAGAGCTCTTATATTGATTCTTCCAGGTTCTAGGACTATCTTATGCATTCGGTTTTTATTTTATTCATTATGCATTTGTTCATCATTTCTCTTGGTAATTCGTTATTAGTAGTTCTTGACTACGGGTTGTCTTACCTACTGGTGGGTTAGTAGGCACAATCATGACCTGAGAAATTGGGTCGTGAAAAATTAGTATCAGAGCCTAGGTTAACTATTGTGTTGGTACAAGAGCAAAATGTCTAGTAGAGTACAATGAATCAGTTTGGAGACGTCCGTAACATATCGTTGGGATGCTATATGGTATTCTTAGGAAATTAATTTCTTGAATCATTGTCCCGTGTTTGTATCGCTATGAGTCTTAAGCAGGTTGCTTAAATTATTCTATCCAGAAGAACGATGCGAGATTGGTGATAATTGCAGATGAGACTTCTGTACATGTTTTTAGAGCTTCACGCAATGTCAAACCAGGGAGCTAGGATAAATGTCAAAGATCTTCAGTATTAGCTAGAGGATTTTGGGCTAACTCAGGCTCTAGTAGAGCTCGTGACTACTTCAGCCCTTCGAGGTTCAGCATCGGTTGACCCTAAGTCTTTTTGCATATACCCTACTACCAGGGATAACATTAGGTTCATTGAGTAATTCTCAAGCCAGATTTAGTTTGTTGGTGTTCATCATAGTTCTTAATCAGTTTCGAAGTACGAGATTGGGTTTCTCAAGTGGGACATGCATATTCTTATGCTATATCCTTTGGAGCAGGACATGGTGCGTGGATTTATTAGACGATTAACCTTGCTACTCCGTTTGGCATCAGAGCACTTGATAGCAGCTGGATCTATCTTCTTTGAGGTTGTTGATTACACGAGGGCCATAGAGAGAGCATGCATTGAGACTTATGAAAGTGGTGGTAATAGGCAATTTTATCAGTGTAGTTGAATGTAACGCCCCAAAAATCTATCCTGAGACGTCACACGGTGCTTAGGACCACAAGTGATCCTAAGAGAACCCATGAACTCGCATACTGATAACCAACTGATAAGATATGTATAAAATGACTGAGTTTAATGTACAGAAACATAATAATAATGAAATCTATAAAAATATAATACAGGTACAAATTTTACATTCTGATAAAGTCTGAAATGAGGGAGTGAAATCATATGACTGACTCTGACTGACATCTGTGAAGCCTCTACTATACTGAGTATAGATAGCTAGGACGTGACCCCAACTTCCACCAATCAATACATAGGAGTAAGAAAGTGAAGTACATAAATAACATCTAACTAAAGTCCTCAAAGTAGGAGGACTCATCATCAGTTGACTGGAATCTGCAAACTGTCTGAATATGGTATGCATGCTACAACTCGTACCTACATTATGAGACAATGTAGCACATAGACATAAATGTGGATCAATAATTTTAGAATGTATTGAGTATATGGGGTGAATGCATAAGTAAAACATTATCACATCATCATAATTTGTAAAATAATGCATGCTAAATGTAAATGACTCACAAAAGCTGGAATATCTAAAATACTGAAAATAATAATCATAAATAAAAAAATCATACTTTATAAATCTAGTGAGTCATAACATTTAGTTCTAAGAGCTTTACTTGTATTCTCTCTTTAAATCATACTGTCTAAGTGTAGAAAGGACTCACTCGTTAAATCTGAAATCTGAAAGTTGAAGTCTGTAGCTAATATCTTTCTATAAATTATAATCTGAGTAAACTTCGTGAGCCTTTACACATAGTTTTCTAAAAGCTTTCTGTTATTATTTTCTGAGAAACTATTCTGAAAAATCTTTACCGTTAAGTTGTAAGGAACACACTTTATCTTAAGGCTTTAAACCAATAGACTATTTTAAGAGTAGGGGACTTCTTTTGAGAGTTTCTTCTAACCGACATAAACCATGTGAGCATTCATGGAGTCCAACGTCTTACCTATGTTGGGGAGAGCTGTTCTACCCTTGCCATCAGAATAGAACTTCTTATCTTAAGTGATCACAATCTTAGTCATCGACGTAGAAATGGGAATAATCTTAATCCTATGGTGGCACGTAGTTCTAGGGCATGAAACCTTAGTAACATACCCATCTCGGTGATAAATACTACTCCCATTCTTATGCTTAGGATCTTAAGAAATCCACTTCAAAAATAGCACAAGGGTTTACAAGAAAACCAATTATGCTCTTTCTTTTCTTTAAATCTCAAGTCATATGAACAATGTGGATTCTTTATCTTATCTTAGGACCAAAAGGTCAAGTCTTTATCAAAATCTGAGAATAATCTTATCATTGGGTGCTCATAGCGCAAACAATCTTGAAATAACAATCTCTAATTAGGGCTTAATAACCCATGCATTAAACTCATCTCAAAACATCAAAATATTCATGCTTGATAATGTAAATATTGATAAATCACTCAAAATCTGAAAATTTCTGCAATATGCATGAAAATATGAACATAAACATGCAACTCAACTTCTAAATCACTTGAAATCTCATAATTTTATGAATAGCAATATTGGGTATAATCCCTAACTTCAATTACATGGGAAATCACCTAAAAATTCAGTAAATTTGTAATTAATATAAGTTTTGGGCACAAGGACAAAAGGATTGTCCTTGTTCATAACCCCACACACCTTAATTGATGATCTTAGATGAGAAAGGTTGAATCTTGGATTCCTATGATGCTTTTAAAGATGAGTTCTTGGAGTTCTTTGAATTGAAAATTCTTAATCTTGAACTATCTTGGAGAATTGATGAGGAAAATTGAATTTCTTGGAGAGTAAGTTTGAGCTTTAGAGTTATTTTTTTGAAAGAGAATTGATGAGTAAGTTTGGCTTGAATTCCTTTTTGTCTTCTTGAATGTTGTTTCTTGAAGAAGATAACTCAAATGATGTTCCTAGGAATGTTCTTGAATGAGTTTCTTGAACTTCTTGGAATAGAAAGCTTAATTCTTGGTTGTTTTCTTGAATAGAAGGTGATGGAATGGACGTATCTTGAAGAGAATTGATTTGGGTTTGTTTTTGGGAGTAAAGTAGGATAATGGGGGCAAAATAATGCCCCAATGACGGCTATATATCATGATATTACGACCTGGGTTGAGGGGGAAAAGTCCCCATTGACCTTCATTAATTTAAAGCAGAAATTCGTAACTCATATCCCAATTTTGCTCTTTGCCGCGACGCGGTACCATCGCGGCAGCTTACTGCCTCACACAAAAATGGCTATAACCTTTTGCCCGGGTGTTGGATTAAGAGGAAATTGGTATCTTTGGAAATATAATTCAATTATATACAATTTGGTGGGTCTTGAAATGGAAGATTCTACCTACATAAAAAGTTATACACTTTCAAAGTTGACCCTTGTAGAATTGGACACCAAACTTTGAATGAATTTAATGTTCTTGGCTCCACTTGGCTCTAAGTGACTTCTATGAACATTATTCACCTAATAAGAACTTAACATATAGGATTAAAGTCATGACACAATCATTCGAATTATGGATCAAGAATACGACAATTACTTCTTCACCGCGACGCGGTAAAATCGCGTTAAGCTACTTGAAAAGGGCGAGTGCGAATTTGCACTTTGGCGCGACGCGGTTCTATCGTGTTGCGCCACTGGAAATCGAAAATTAGGAATTTGGACCTCTCCGTGATGCACCAATACCACGGAGGTCCACTGGAATTGACAATTATGAAATTATCCTTCACCGCACCGCGGTGGTTGCTCATGTGGGACACTGTCAACTTAAAAAATGCTCTAACTCCTTAACCGATTATCGGATTTAGGCAAATTTGGTATCGATAGAAAGATTATTCAATTTCCCACACAATGGAAGGTCTAAATATGAAAAATTCTGCATGAAATAAATATTCTTTATTTTAGAAGCTATTCCTTAACATTCTAGGAATGAATTTAATCTAGGAAAACATTCGTCCTCTAATGTGGCTAGATAAGCTAAAAATACTGAGGAATCTGAGGCTATAAGCTATCATGCACAACTGAAATAAACTGAATAATTGGATCTAAAGCATACTGAGCTTCTGTACTGATTTGTGAGTGCATGAATTTACATAAAAATAACGATATAGCTGAGTTAGAAACGAAAGTGTCAACTTATGAGTAACCATTACTTTAGGCTGGATCTGATTTTGTGAGAAAAAGAATGAGAGGTTTATGACATAAAATCTCGGGGTATTATAACATCTCCCCCTTGGGATCGTTCATCCTCGAATGATACTAATTTGATTAAAATACTAGGAAATGACTGAGATGACGCACGAGAAGCTTACGAGTTAAATCATGGCTGATCTTCTAGATTCTGAAACTGATGCATGATGCAAAAGCTGAGCTGAATTCTCAAAGTACATAAAGTGAACAAATTTCCTCTTAGAATGATATGACTAGATGGGAAGGTTGAAAACCATAGAAACTTACCTGTATGGCTGCTAGACTGAATTACTTTCTAAACGGGTTAACTCATACTATACATTCCACTATAACAACTTCATTCAAACTTTTACTAGGAATTCATTAATGCACAACATACCTATCCCCTTATATACCAACATGACGTTCAAGCCTATCTTCATAACCACGTATGCACTTCTAAACAAACACTCATGAAAACACCTTTCTCAAATTCTCTAATACCTCTATCAAGAATAACTTCCATGCACTATTAAATTTTTAGGAAGACACACATAAATTATTCCCAACTAACCAAGTCATACACAAAAAGCTTCACCTCAATATTCTTTCATTTATAGACCTACATAAAACAAGCATACAAAAATCTTCCCAAACATAACACATTTACTCTCTCCCATCTACACAAGTATTCATCATTACTACTAGAATCTAGAAGTCTGACCTTGTTACTCTTTCTATCATCTCCACCTAGCTTTAAGACATCACTCTAAGTTTGTGGAACCCTTTGATATACCTTAAATCGAACTACACTCACTACACTTTAGAGTCTGGAACACAACAATACACACAAATAATAAACTTACT
The DNA here is from genome assembly GCA_030864215.1 of Capsicum pubescens. NCBI lineage: Eukaryota > Viridiplantae > Streptophyta > Magnoliopsida > Solanales > Solanaceae > Capsicum > Capsicum pubescens. The sequence continues at coordinate 184,260,018 of CM061547.1, read as the reverse complement.
CTGAAAGACTACACTTGAAAGTGAAAAATCCACTTCCAATACTTCATTTTGAGGTACAACTCTATCTTTCTATAGCCCCACTAATCATCACACAATATCTTGAACACTTACTAACTTAGGATCTTCATGAGTATCACTACATCCCGAGTTCACCCTACCTAGAGCTTCAACCTTTATTTCTATTTGCTCAATCTACAAGGATTCAAACTTAGATTCTAACACTTAACACAGATATCATCAACCTCTAATAAACCATACTAATTCCTTCATACTTGATGTTCCGATATCTTACGAAATAGTTAGCATCATTTTCTTAGGAAAATTGTATGTTTTCAAGCAACCAAAGTGTTATTTTATAAAGTTTTTAGTGTTTTCAGTGAAAGGAGATAACCACAGAAGAAAGTTGGAAAAAGTAGTAGAAAAGTGAGTTTGACGGTCAAAATGGTAGATCGTCAGGCTTGCGACGAACCACCAGGTGAACCGTCAAGGAGAACCAGAACATGTCATGCTAATGTCTTGAGTGACGGAACATATAGTGGACCGTCAGCCATGTGACGGACCACCATATGGACCGTCAACCCGTATACAGAAACCATCTTTTAGAGGGACTCAGTGACGATCAACGTGGTGGACCATCATCCATGCGACGGACCATTAATGCTTATCCAAAAAACACCTTTTAAAGAGACTTAGTAACGATCAGTATGGTGGACCGTCAGTCTTATGACAGAATGCCAGTGTCATCGTTAGGTATTATCCAGAAACTGTGATTTGGAAGAAACAAGTGACGGACAAGATGGTGGACCGTCAACACTTTGATGGACCACAATATGAACCGTCAACTGGGACGCGAATTTTCTGCTTTTAAATTTTAAATTCTTTTTTTAGCTGGAACATATAAATACCAAATTTTAGGGTTAAGAACACATCTTTTATCTTTTATAAGTTTTTCTCATCTATTGAAACTCTGGTGAAGCTAGTACTTTGGGGATTCTAGAGATCTTGAAGAAATTTATCATTGAACATTGATTATTGATGATTCAAGAACTGATTCTTGGGATTCTTTGTAAGTAAATTCTTAATCTATTTATGAATAATACAAGAATTATTTCTTCTTCGTCTATGGAGTATTGTGGCTAAAATCCCATAACTAGGGTTATGGGATCCTTAATGTGAAACACATCTATGGGTTGGGAATCAAATTGAGTTCCATAACTAAATGATATTGCATAAAACTTTCTTCAATTTCATCACTTTTCTTGGTTGCAAACTTGAAGAGTGAGCCCTAGAACATCATTTGTCTGAAAGAAAAGTGTTTGTTGGGAAAAGAAAGTGTTTACATGAATTCTTAGGGCTTTAACCTTTAGAGTAATAGCCAATGCCCTAACAGGATTAGCTTACATGAGAAATGGGTTGAAAGAAAAGTGCATCCTTTGAGTTTGAGAGAATTAGAGGATAATCTATCCACTTAGGTTGAGAAAATAAGGGATAAAGAATAGGACTCAACCTCTCTTGCAATTGAATTTGCTAAGTGGAACTCATAAATGATTCACAACGCGAATGGTGATAGAATTTTGGTGACCATAACCCTGGTTTGTTTAATCTCATAAAGTTACGAATTACAAAGAGAATCATTAGTGGAATACTCTTGTTACAATTAATTATTTTATAAGTTAATACCCCCTTTTCTTCTTAGGAACCTCTGATCAACAGTCCAATAATGATTACAATACTTAGTGAGCACAGTATTCCCTGTGTGATTCGACACCCAACCTAGTTGGGTTCTATATTTGATAGCGACCGCTTACGCTTTCTATCGAGAGTTGTAATTTGGACGTATCAAATTTTTGCACCGTTGCCGGGGAATACGGTTGTCAACTATGTTTGTGATTGTTAATCGACCATTTGGTCAAAGATTCCTTAATTTTACTTTTTGTTTATTGTTTTTGTTTCATGCAGATTGAGTGTTTTGCATGCTAAATACTCGAAGATCAGGTCAACCATTATTACCTATTAATCCTAAACCACATCTTATTGGCAGAATGGATGGTCAACGGGACCCAGAAAGGGTAACTGCTTAGTAGGAGAAGGCTAGATTAGCTGCTCTAGCAGCCGCTAAAGTGAACCAGCAAAATGCTGATAATATTGGCCGAGAAGTAAACCCAGACGATGAAGACCTGGGTGATGATGAGTTACTAAATCAAAGGCGTGCAGATGATGAAGTTGCACCAGTAAACAGGAATGTCAACAGAAATTGCCAGGCTAGAATGAGACCAGAATGCCGAGCTATTCAGTTTTCTCTTGATGATGATGATTATGAGTTGGATGGGGCTGGTGCCACAGGGGCTATTATTCCTCCGCCCTTAGCACCCAGAGCCAAGTTTAATATTATAAGTACGATGATCCAGTTGTTGCATCTGAAGGGACTGTTCGGTGGGCTTGCTGGTGATGACTCGAATATGTATTTAATCAACTTTATTTCAACATGCAAGTCGTTTAACAATTCGAGAGTGGGGTAAAATGCTATTCGGCTGCAATTATTCCCGTTTTCTCTTTTTGGAGAAGCAACGTTATGGTTGAATGGGCTAATCCCCGACTCTATTATGAATTGGAGGCAATTGAAAAATTCTTTCTTAGAAAGGTTCTTTCCGCCGTCCAAGAAGGCACAGTTAAGAGATGAAATTAGCAATTTTTGATAACTTCCAACTGAAGATCTTCATGAAACTTGGGAGAGGTTAAAAAAGAAGCTCACATAGTGCCTGAATTATCAGATGACCAACATCCACCTGAAAGAGATATTATATAGGGCCTTGAATTTGGTGACTAAGCCAGTGGTGGATAATGCTGCGGGTGGGTCATTCATGGACCTCACTTTTCTTGAGGCATCTGAAATGCTTGATCATGTGACAAAGAAGAGTAGAGCTTGGCATACTCGGGATTCTGAGGTAGCAAACTCTACTGTATCTATTGGCATGACTGCAAAACAGAAGCAAAGGGAAGAGGAACATGACCAAGATATGGCTCACATAAAAATGCAGATGGACCTTCTTACTAAGCATTTATTATTAAGAAAGACAGAGAAGGTTAAACTGTTGCATCACAGGGAAGAACTGACTTCGATTCTAAGGAGGAAGCGAATTACTTGAACAATCAGGTTTTTTTTGAGGCAGTGGCCAAAGAAACCATGGTCGGAACTTCTATGAGAAATATGGGTTCAAGGATCGAGATCAAGGAAATTAGAAGAATAAGAATGATAGGAGTGGTTTATATGTTCCTCCTGGGAGTTGTGAAGCTGCTGCATCTAACTTTGGGAATATGTCCATGGAGGACATGATGGCTAAACTATTGAAGGGAGTAGAGGCAACTAACACGGGAGTAGCTGAGGTGAAAAATGATTTATCTTCGACGAATCAATTGGTTGATTCGTATTCCACTTCCATAAAAGAGTTGGAGTAGCAAATCTGTCAACTTTCTATGGCATTTAATCAAAGAAAGGCTACCAAGTGACACAGTGCAAAATCCAAGGAAGGATGGGTCGTGTATGGCAATTACTACCAGGAGTGGCAAGGTGTTAGAAAACCCATTTTGGGTAAGTCGGCAGCTGATGGTGTAGCAGAGAATGTTGATGAAGTAGATTGGGATCATCCCGTAGAGGCTGAAAACTATGACGAGATCATTCATGATATTACACCCAACTATCAGCAGTCCGATGTAGTTGAAGATGATAAAAACAAAGAAAAAGAAGTGGTGGAGAAAACTCTCCCAAAACCACCACTTCCCTTTCCTCAGAGACTAAAGAAGAAGGCTGATAACACCAAGTTCAGTAAATTCATGACTATGCTGAAGCAACTGACTATTAATATGCCTTTGGTAGAGGCACTGGAGCAGATGCCAGGGTATGCCAAATTCATGAAGGACCTTTTGACAAAGAAAAGGGCAGCAAGCTATGAACCGGTGGATAATTTCCATCATTGCAGTGCGATTGCCACAAGGTCCTTAGTACAGAAAAAGGCAGATCCAGGAGCTTTCACTATTCCTTGCACGGTTGGATCTTTGGATTTTTCTAAGGCTTTGTGTAATTTGGTGGCTAGCATTAATCTGATGCCGCTAGCCATTTATAAAAAGTTGGGGTTGGGAGATCCTACACCAACCAATATGCGGCTTGTAATGGCAGATAGGTCAGTAAAACGGCCTGTTGGTATTCTGTACGATGTATTAGTGAAGGTGGCAACCTTCATTTTTCCTGCGGATTTCATTATTTTGGATTGCGAGGTGGACTTTGAGGTGCCCATAATCTTGGGTCGACCTCTCCTTGTAACTGGAAGTGTGCTGATTGATTTGCGAGCGAATGAGCTCTTATGTCGAATGAATGACGAAGTGGTACATTTTGATGTTTACAAATCAATGAGGCAGCATAAAGAAATGAATGTGTTATTTATAGTTGATATTTATTATAAGGATGAGCAGGAACTATCTATAGAGGAGCAGCTTACTATTGAACCATTAGCTGCTGTGCTTATAAATTTTGATCGTGAGGATATTGAGAAGTATGAAGAAACTGTCTGTTCTTTGACAGGAATGAGGTCGTATTCCTATACCCCTAAGAAGCTTGATCTTGACTTTAAGAATCGACCTTCACCACTGGCGAAGCCATCTATTGAAGAGCCACCAGTATTAGAGTTGAAAGAGCTACCCAGTCATCTGAGGTATGTGTTCTTAGGTAGTGGAAATACACTGCCGGTTATTATTGCTGCTGATCTGGGCGAACAACAGGTGAAAGATCTCATTTTTGTTCTTAAGAGGTATAAGAGAGCTATTGGTTGAACTATTGCAGATATCATTGGTATCCCTCCTGGCATATGTATGCACAAGATTCAACTAGAGGAAGATTGTGTGCCTAATATTGAGCATCAGCATTGCCTGAACCCACCTATGTAAGAGGTGATGAAGAAAGAAATCATCAAGTTGCTAGATGCAGGGGTGGTGTACCCAATCTCAGACAGTAAATGAGTGAGTCCTGTACAGTGTGTGCCCAAGAAAGGGGGCATAACGGTAGTAACCAATGAGATGAACAAGTTGATCCCACTCAGGCCTGTCACTGGGTGGATGGTGTGTATGTATTACCGAAAGCTCAATTTATGGACACTAAAGGATCACTTTCCAATGCCATTCATGGACCAGATCTTTGATCGATAGGCAGGTAGGGGTTGGTACTATTTCTTGGATGGTTATTCAGGGTATAACCAGATCTCCATTGCTCCTGAGGATCAGGAGAAGATGACGTTCACGTGCCCATACGACACATTTTCTTTTAAAAGGATGCCCTTTGGTTTATGTAATTCACCGGCCACTTTCTAGAGATGCATGATGTCGATCTTCTCTGATATGGTTGAAGACACCTTGGAGGTGTTCATGGATGACTTTTCAGTTGTTGGAGATTCCTTTGACTTGTGCTTGCTGAATTTAAGTCAAGCATTACAATGGTGCGAAGAGTTTAATCTGGTCCTTAATTGGGAAAAATGCCACTTCATGGTGAAAGGAAGGCATTGTTCTCGATCATAAAATTTCTGCAGAAGGTATTGAGGTGGACAGGGCCAAGGTTAAGGTCATCGAGAAACTACCCCCCATCTCTGTAAAAGGGGTACGTAGCTTTCTTGGCCATGCAGGATTCTATCGCAAATTTATAAAAGATTTCTCGAAGGTTGCAAACCCATTATGCAAACTTCTTGAAAAGGGGGCCAAGTTCTATTTTGATGATGACTGCAGACAGGTGTTCGAATGCATTAAGCTGAAATTAGTGGAGGCTCCAGTTATTATTACTCCTGACTGGACAAAGCCGTTTGAACTAATGTGTGATGCTAGCGGGGTGGCGCTTGGAGCTGAGTTGGGCCAGAAAAAGGATAAGCTGTTTCATCCAATCTATTATGCTAGAAAATCCTTAAATGGGGCTCAAAAGAACTACACTATCACTGAACAAGAGCTTCTGGATGTAGTTTACGCCTTTGAGAAATTCAGAGCATATTTGCTAGGGACCAAGGTGATGGTCCACACGGATCATGCAACTATGAGGTATTTAATGGCTAAGAAAGATGCAAAGCCGAGATTGATCCGGTGGGTATTGTTGCTTCAAGAATTCGACTTTGAGGTAAAAGATCATAAGGGATGTGAAAACCAGGTGGCTGATCACTTATCCAGACTTGAATGCGAACAAACAATCAAAGACAAGTTAGATATTGATGATTCCTTTCCGGATGAGAAGATACTAGCTGCGAAGCTCGAGCAGATTCCATGGTATGCTGATTTGGCAAACTACGTGGTAAGTAAGGTGATATCGGATAATCTTTCCTTTCACCAAAGAAAAAAGTCCTTCATGACGTGACCCATTATTTTTGGGACAAGCCCTATCTTTTTCGATGATGTGCAGATGGTGTTATTAGGCGCTGTATCCCAGATGTAGAAGTGTTGAGTATTTTGGAAGCATGCCATGCTTCACTTATTGGTCGTCACCATGCAGGTGATCGTACTGCCCAGAAAGTATTGCAGAGCGGCTACTATTGGCCTACGCTATTCAGAGATACATTTAAGTTTGTTCGGAGATGTGATCAATGTCAGAGGCACGGATCAATTTCCAAATGCAATGAGATACCAATGTCAAAAATGATGGAAGTAGAGTTGTTTGATGTATGGGGCATCGACTTTATGGGCCCATTTGTAAACTCATATGGGTCAAAATACATCCTAGTAGCTGTGGACTACATCTCAAAATGGGTAGAAGCTATTGCTTTGGTTGACAATGAAGGTAAAAGAGTTGTAGCATTTCTAAAGAAGAACATATTCTCCCGTTTTGGAGTACCAAGAACATTCATAAGTGATGGGGGATCCCATTTTTACAAGAAAGCTTTCAGGGTTGTTTTGGAGAAGTATTGAGTAAAGCAACACCGAGTAGAAACTCCGTACCATCCACAAATTAGTGGGAAAGTGGAGGTGTCGAATCGTGAGATCAAGGCCATTCTCGCCAAAACTGTGAATGCTAATAGGCAAGATTGGTCTCGAAAACTAGATGACGCCTTGTGGGCGTATCGAACTGCTTTTAAGACACCAATTAGCATGTCACCGTATCAACTAATCTATGGGAAAGCATGTTATTTGCCAATCGAGCTTGAACATAAGGCCTTGTGGGATCTCAAAAGGCTGAATATGCATTGGAAGAAAGCAGTTGATCTAAGATTGGAGTAGATAAATGAGATGGATGAATTCTGTCTCAGGGCTTATGAAAGAGCCGACTTGTATAAAGAGAAGATGAAGAAATTCCATGATCAAAGGATTGCACAAAGAGAATTTAGGAAAGGTGATTTGGTACTTCTTTTTAACTCCAGACTGAAGCTATTTCTAGGTAAGTTGAAGTCTAAATGGTCGAGTCCATTCAAAATTAGCCAAGTCTACTCATCTGGAGTAGTCGAGCTTGAAAGAAAAGATGGTAGTGTCTTCAAAGTGAACGGGCAAAGAATCAAACTTTATATTGGTCCAAAAGACTTAATAAAAGTGTTGATGTCTTTTATCTCGATGAAGTCTGAGTACTCGAGATACCTGAGTCATGCTGCGACGTTAAATTAGGCGCTAGTGGAAGGCAACCCACAACATGTTGTAACCACAGTTAGAGTCTATTTTATGTTCTTGTGCAATTTTGATGTGTTTATGAAGTGTGCAGGGCCTGAAATGCAGTAAAAAGGAAGATAGGCATACATCTGAGCTACTGGAATGTTGTGACGGACGACTTGACGGACCACCACTTTCAACCGTCAAGAACTGGCAAGAAAAAACATTCACTAGATAAGCCATGAAGGCCTGAGTGGCGGACCATCACGAACCTGGTGGGACGTTACAACAGCTGTCAGAAGTAAGATTGGTGACCCACATTTTGGTAAGAAGTGATGGTAAATATGGTGGACCGTCACAAGTTTGGTGGACCATCCCACTTACCATCATACTGAAATAGGAAAATATAAACTCAAGTAGTGTGTGACGTTCAGAGTGGTGGTCCATCAAAGTGTTGATGTACCATCAATGTGACCGTCACTTTAAACCTAACTCTGAATCGGGTTGCGTTAAATCGGTACTCTTTATAAGTACTCCGTATTTGACCCAAAGTGCGACTTTGTGAATAAATTTGAGCGGGTACATCCATGGTAACCGTTCCATGACATTTGGCTGTCTACTTCCTTAAGATTCAAAGAACTTGAAGGGAGTTATCCAATCTGAGACTCCCTATCTTCTCCATTTTTTCCCTATATTTATACTAGTTACTCCTTCCCTCTCTTCGCCACAAATCAAAGAAAAAGCTAGTGCTTGAATTTGTGAGTTAGTTTTCTCTCTGAAGCTTCAAGAACAAAGCGTGACTGCAAAATCTAGTATATAAAAAAATCTCCTCTTCTAAATTTCCCTAATAAGTGTAAGAGATTGGTCTATTTCTTTAGCTTGTTCTTAGTGTAATGAGTTCGAATGACTCAACGTACCAATCTGTGTGAAATCTGAGCAATATTAGTTGTAAACTGAGGCCAATGTGCTTAAAGTATGAGTTTAGAGTTGTGTTGATAGCTAAAAAAATGATCTGAGGTGCTATTCTTTGACAAAATGGTCGAACCCAGAAAGATGGATGAGACGAAAGTGCGATGGTTAAACTGGTGGACCGTCAACTCTGTGACAGACCACCAAGATGACTGTCAGAAGTCGCGATACAAATGCATCTTCTGTATAAGACATGAAGGTTGACTTGGTGGACCGTCAACTTTGTGACGGACCACCAAGTAGACCGTCAGAAGACACAAATTTTTCCGAAACACTGCTTAACAACTGACGACAGAGTTGGTGGACCGTCCCATCACTGGTGGGCCGTCAAACCTACTTTCATACCTTATTATGCACTGCTTTGATTGTGTTGAATGCAGAACTAATTTCTTAAGCAATTTTCAGGTGATATGGCTCCAAAACCCCCACAAGCCAAAGGAGAAAGATCTCAACGAGGTAGGAATGTGTCCACTTCGACTTACAACACCAGGAAAAATGAAAGAGAATCTCTCATACTCTCCCAGTCTTAAGAGGAGAGTCAGAGTACCTCTAGCAGTTCAAGTTCAACCCCCGATGAGGCAACTGTTGCTGCAACTCATTCATTGCCGGTAGCTGGTGAAACTAAAAATGTTATTATGAGGGATCAAACAGACGATCCTAATGCTGAAGCTGTACCGGAGGGTGATAATGTTATCAGGCGGAAGTATCCACAGGTTCGAGAGGCCATCAGGTGGAAAATAGAGGGAGCAAGAAAAGAGTTTTATGATCGGTTGACACCCACAACTCAAGGGATCAGAAGATAATTCATAGAGGAACATCAAATTATGATAATAGAACTTCATGAATATCCAGAGTTAGAGAACCGGATCAAGGAATATGGACTAGCATGGGTGAGCAGGCCACCAGGAGAGTACCAACCAAATTTGGTGAGGGAATTCTTCGCAAATTATCTGTGTTTGGTGAAAGCAGAATGCCCAAAGGGAACTCCAATCTCAAATAGACCAAATAGGGAGTCTATTCTGGTTTGAGGGGTCACTGTTGATATCTCAGCCCGAATAATTAACAGGATGCTATTCGGGCCAGGATATGAGGCTCCACCCGCTGTCCCAGACTTTGAGTAGAGAATGCGAAATGCTTCCGGTCAGAGACGTTGGGCTGCTTCTTTATTGATCGACGATGGAAATCCTTCCTGGTTGTCTAATCCCAAAGAGTGCATCGCAAAGTTCACTCTTAGTTTTAAATCTAAGTTCTAGTGGGATATTATTCGGTTGAGGTTAATGCCAACAAAAGTAGATGGAAATTGGATCATCACAGAGCAGTAGCAGTAGCCAGTTTGGTTTCAGGACTACCAATTGATTTTGGCTAGCTAATTGCAGACGAGATATTCGTGCAGGCACATAAAGTGACCACTTCTATACCCTTCCCATGTTTGATCACTGGGTTATGCAAACAAGCCAGTGTGCCGCTGATCCATGGGGTTGATAATGAAGTACAGGCTACACATAGGCAGGACATTGAGAATCAAAGGACGAATTGAAATTCAAAATTTGGGTGACCAAAACTTCGGCATATCAGCCTCAGTTTGCACCAGTTCTAGAGACCGCAGAAATGCCTGAAGGTATGCCTTTACCTATCACCACGTATATAACACCTGATTATGTGCCCCAGGGCACGCCTGTAGGGTTAGAGTCTACACAGTTTGCTGGGGGACCGGAGTTTGCGGAGTACAAATTCAACCAGTACAATTTTGTTAAGGTGGTAAAGAACCAAAAGCGGTTTCAGAAACAGCTAGAAAAATGGGCTGGAGATTTCAACCCTTTTGTGGATGAAATTATGGCTAAAGTAGACAGACCATTTCAAACTATTCAAGTTCGAATGGATAACATGGAGGCCCGCATCAACAAAAGGCTAGATTCACTGTCTCTCTCTGATCTTGCCAAGCTCATGGAAGAGTTTGAGTAGGCAAAGGCTGACATAGTAGAGTTGAAGGAGAAACAGTCACATCCGCCTGCATTTGACCTAACTTTAGCGATAAGTGATGAAGAGGAAGGCATTCTATACTTGATGGGAAGACCTGTGAAAGACAACAAGCAGCAAATGGATGAAAAAGCTGTAAGAAAAGAAGAAAAAAAGAGAAAGAGAGAAGACATGTCACCCGAGGAGTTAGATCAACATAACCTGAAAAGAGCTACAAAGAAGTCAAGGAAAAAAGCTGAAAGAAAGCAAAGAGATACAAAAAATAAAGCGGTAGAAGTCTCTACTAGTGCTGCCCCAGAAAGAGGGCGAAGTGCAGGATCAGTTCGAGAGACGATTCCTCCAATTATGGAGGTTGAGGTTGTGAGTTACCCTACCACATAGGGGCCAACATTGCATAGGGGGAGAACGCAGGAGCATCACCCAACCTGACAGATGCCTCAGAGGAATAGGAGGAGAAGCGAATAACCCAGTCCAACCATGTACGGTAAGTTATTACTTTGAGGACAATGCATATTTTTCTGTGTGGGGGTGGGTGTATTCACATCATGGTTGGATGTTATTGCCGATATTCTGTATCTAATCATGTACTATCTAGTAGAAGTGGCATGTTTAGTTTTTTTTTCTTTATTGTATTTCAAATTCTGTAGCCTGTGTTGTAAATATCTGTGTTTAAGATTATCTATAAAATATTTCTGTTTCAGTACTTTGTTATAAATATGGATAATGAATGATATTGGCATAAGACTATGAGCATGTGTATGTAATTAGTTACTTTATCATGGAAAAATGTGTACAGAACTCTCAGTAATTCTGCATTTAGCATTAGTCTAGAAGAAGCATGAGACATGCGATGAACATTCCAAGAATTGCAAAGGAAGTTTAATTTCGTTGCCTGTGAGTGTGAGATTTTACTTGCAGTTCTTTCATAGGTTAAGACCTAAAACTTGCCCTAATCATTGATACAGTCTTCTAGTAGAGTCATTGGGATAGGATAACAGGCCTCCTTCCACTTTGAGTCTATCTAGCCTAAATAAACATCCCTGCCAAAATGATTACCCCTTTTTGAACCCATTTTGTGCCTTTAAAACCCATTTTAAAATCCTGTCACTGTGAGTTACTCTCTGTAGGTTTTCAACATTCAAATCTAGCCTTGGCCAAATACTAATACATTATTCTTTCCAACTTAGACAAAGCATCTAAGTTGAAGGTGGCTAAAGGAAAGAGCTAAATAGAAAGTAAGTTAGAATCTAATTAGAGTCAACTGACTGTTGAATGCATCGGCATGAGTCGAGGGTGTTTAAAAAAAAGAAAAAAAAGATAAGAGTGGTATTCTACAATAGCATATTGAGGCTTAAAAGATGATAGGACAAGGAGAGTTAAGTTTCAATGAGTCACTTTACCCAAAAGCATACCCCACCTTACCCGAAACCTTATTGCAAGCCTTGAAAAGACCTGTTTGATCCTAGTGAGTCAACCTTGAGGTAGTGTCGTATGGCTAGGGAAAGCCTATGGGTACTTGGACTATGGTTGTAGCTTCTTTGTGAGTATGAGAGTTAGACTTTGTCCACATCATACAATGAGTGGTGGATTTCATTGTTGTGAGGGCAACCAAAATTTCACTTAACTTTGCTGTTCTCTGTAGAATGTAACATTCATATTTGTGGGGATGAACTATGATAGATGCTGGGTGTGAATCCTGATGTGTTAAATTCATGTGATTGAACTGGTGAGTGAATAGTTGCATCAAAATGTCTCAAGGGTTGGTTGCATGTCATTTTATTGTTGATGTGTGCAATTAGGTGCTGAGTTGCTTGAGGACAAGCAATTATCTTAAGTTGAGGGTGTTGATGTTCCGGTATCTTACAGAACAGTTAGCATTATTTTCTTAGGAAAATTGTATGTTTTCAAGCAACCAAAGTGTTATTTAATAAAGTTTTTAGTGTTTTCAGTGAAAGGAGATAACCATAGAAGAAAGCTGGAAAAAGTAGCAGAAAAGTGAGTTTAACGGTCAAAATGGTGGACCGTCAGGCTTGCGACGGACCACCAGGTGAACCGTCAAGGCGAACCAGAACATGGCATGCTAATGTCTTGAGTAACGGACCACATGGTGGACCGTCAGCCATGTGATGGACCACTATATGGACCATCAACTCGTATCCAGAAACCACCTTTCAGAGGGACTCAGTGATGATCAATGTGGTGGACCATCAACCATGCGATGGATCACCAGATGAACCATCAATGCTTATCCAGAAACCACCTTTTAGAGAGACTCAGTGACGATCAGTATGGTGGACCGTCAGTCTTGCGACGGAATGCCAGTGTCATCGTCAGGTCTTATCCAGAAACTACGATTTGGAAGAAATGAGTAACGGACAAGATGGTGGACCGTCAACTGGGACGCGACTTTTCTCCTTTTAAATTTTAAATTCTTTTTTTAGCTGGGAACATATAAATACCAAATTTTAGGGTTAAGAACACATCTTTTATCTTTTATAAGTTTTTCTCATCTATTGAAACTCTGGTGAAGCTAGTACTTTGGGGATTCTAGAGATCTTGAAGAAATTTATCATTGAACATTGATTATTGAAGATTCAAGAACTGATTCTTAGGATTCTTTGTAAGTAAATTCTTAATCTATTTATGAATAATATAAGAATTATTTCTTCTTCGTTTATGGAGTATTATGGCTAAAATCCCATAACTAGGGTTATGGGATCCTTAATGTGAAATGCATCTATGGGTTGGGAATCAAATTGAGTTCCATAACTAAATGATATTGCATAAACCTTTTTTCAATTTCATCACTTTTCTTGGTTGCAAACTTGAAGAGTGAGCCCTAGAACATCACTTGTCTGAAAGGAAAGTGTTTGTTGGGAAAAGAAAGTGTTTACATGAATTCTAAGGGCTTTAACCTTTAGAGTAATAACCAATGCCCTAATAGGATTAGCTTACATGAGAAATGGGTTGAAAGAACAATGCATCCTTTGAGTTTGAGAGAATTACAGGATAATCTATCCACTTAGGTTGAGAAACTAAGGGATAAAGAATAGGACTCAACCTCTCTTGCAATTGAATTTGCTAAGTGGAACTCATAAATGATTCACAACCCAAATGGTTCTAGCATTTTGGTGACCATAACCCTGGTTTGTTTAATCTTATAAAGTTATGAATTACAAAGAGAATCATTAGTGGAATACTCTTGTTACAATTAATTATTTTATAAGTTAAAACCCCCTTTTCTTCTTAGGAACCTCTGATCAACAGTCCAATAACGATTACAACACTTAGTGAGCACAGTATTCCCTGTGGGATTCGACACCCAACCTAGTTGGATTCTATATTTGACAGCGACCGCTTCCGCTTTCTATCGAGAGTTGTAATTTGGGCGTATTAATACTTTTCTAATACCACATAATATCATATCTACAAACTTCTATTTTTCTCTAAACCATGAGAATCAAGAACATACAAAAAAGGTTCAACATCATATACCCATAACTTCTTAACTTAGCTATTAAGAACATCATATACTATATAACTAGTCTCCTTCCTCTTAGCAACTCAATGGTACTACTAACCACACACAAAACGTAATAACCTTGGAAATAATACAACCTCATATTACCTTGGGCATACTTCTTTATCATACATACAACATCATACTTAATTATGAATTAAAATGGACTAAAACTCTTGTACATACTGTTCAAGCCTACTAGATTACTTCCATATAACTAGCATCACTAACCAAGAATTCATTACATCTACCTTGATGACCATCAACTGTTCAAACTTAATGTCTAGTACTAAACATGATTCAACAACCCACCTTATATATAATCCTCACTTGGAAGCTATAAAAATAATGTATCAAGAAACATTAGTCCACCTAGAACTTTATAACAACAATAACCGATCAGAATCATATGGACTATCGTATTTACAATCTATTAACTCATCCTCCTTCTACACATCATTAATATTTACCCTTCTATACATCTAAATTACTATCATAGCTCTATAAGTTTCAGCTAAGCTCCTTTTTCCAACCTCTAGGGAAGCCTAAATTAATGATATTAAACCACCAAATACTTAATTAATACCCTATACTTTTCTAACATAATAAATACCATCAATAACTCCTTACATACTTCAAGCAAACATCAATTCACCTTAACTAATAACTTCTTCTTCACCCTCTATTAAACTAACACACAAGGACATATCACCTTAACACAACTCGATAACATACATAAGTTTACCCCAATACTTCTATCAATCGTCATTCCCACCATTCTTATCACTACTCTTCTATACTTATACTTCCAACTATAATAAGGTTCTACTATTTATAAATCACAATACTAAAGTTCATAATATCCCTCGAATGCATATTATATTCGACAATCTAGGTTCATACTATCTCCTCTTACGAGCACTATCTGTACTAAAAGGGTCAATGGTCAATCTGAATACATATCTAATTCTATCTCAATTAAGCAACTCATAAGGATGAGTACATAACTTTCAACTTAAGGAACTTAACACACTAGGGAGCTCCTCTCAAGCCCCCTTGTATGTCTTTTGAAATTTCTGCTAGTAAATCTAAGAGCATTATCTGGAGAGAAATTGTAACTTGCTGATCATGTTATCTCGACAATAAGTCATAGATGAAGATTTTTTTTGGATAACACATGAGTAGACAAGAGTTTCTGAAGAAATAACTTTACAGTACGATCTAGAGTATGAAAGGAGGGAAACTTTTCTTAAATGCCTCGTAGCCTCTCAAAGAAAAGTACAGACGTTTACGTACCATTTTGCAAGACCCCACTAGACATGAATTCACAGACACCCTAGGATACTTGAACCTTGTGATCTAATACTAAGTTTGTAGCGCCCCAAAAATCTATCCCGAGATGTCATACGGTGGTTAGGACCACAAGTGATCCCAAGCTAACCCATGAACTGGCATACTGATAAGCAACTGATAAGATATGTATAAAATGACTGAGTTTAATGTACAGAAACATAATAATAATGAAATCTATAAAAATATAATACTGGTACAAATTTTACATTCTGATAAAGTCTGAAATGAGGGAGTGAAATCATATGACTGACTCTGACTGACATCTGTGAAGCCTCTACTATACTGAGTATAGATAGCTAGGACATGACCCCAACTTCCACTAATCAATACATAGGATTAAGAAAGTGAAGTACATAAATAACATCTAACTAAAGCCCTCAAAGTAGGAGGACTCATCATCAGTTGACTGGAATCTGCAAACTGTCTGACTATGGTATGCATGCTACAACTCATACCTTCATTATAAGACAATGTAGCACATAGACATATATGTGTATCAGTACTTTGAGAATGTACTAAGTATATGTGGGTGAATGAATAAGTAAAATATTACCTCATCATCATAATTTGTAAAATAATATATGCTAAATGTAAATGACTCACATAAGCTGGAATATCTGAAATACTAAAAATAATAATCATAAATAACAAATCACACTTTATAAATCTAGTGAGTCATAAGATTTAGTTCTAAGAGCTGTACTTGTATTCTCTCTTCAAATCATACTGCCTAAGTGTAGAAAGGACTCACTCTTTAAATCTGAAATTTGAAAGCTGAAGTTTGCAACTAATATCTTTCTGTAAATTATAATCTGAGTAAACTTTGTAAGCCTTTACACATAGTTTTCTAAAATTTTTCTGTTATTCTTTTATGAGAAATTACTATTAAAAATCTTTACCATTAAGCTGTAAGGAAAACACTTTATCTTAAGGCTTTAAAATAATAGACTATTTTAAGAGTAGGGGACTTCTTTTGGAAGGTTCTTCTAACCAACATAAACCATGTGAGCATTCATGGAGTCCAACGTCTTACTCACGTTGGGGAGAGCTGTTCTACCCTTGCCATCAAAATATAATTTCTTATCTTAAGTGATCACAATCTTATTCATCTATGTAGAAGTGAGAATAATCTTAATCCTACAGTGCCACGTAGTTCTGGGGCATGAAACCTTGGTAACATACCCATCTCGGTGCTAAATACTACTCCCATTCTTATGCTCAGGATCTTAAGAAATCCACTTTAAAAATCGCATAAGGGTTTACAAGAAAACCACCAATTATGCTTTTTTTTCTTTAAATCTCAAGTCATGTAAAAAATGTGGATTCTTTATCTTATCTTAGGACCAAAAGGTCAAGTCTTTATCAAAATCTGAGAATAATCTTATCATAGGATGCTCATAGCACAAATAATCTTGAAATAGCATCTCTAATTAGGGCTTAATAACCCATGCATTAAACTCATGTCAAAACATCAAAATATTCATGCTTGATAATGTAAATATTGATAAATTACTCAAAATCTGGAAATTTCTGCAATATGCATGAAAATATGAACATAAACATACAACTCAACTTCTAAATCACTTGAAATCTCATAATCTTATGAATAGCAGTATTGGGTATAAATCCTAACTTTAATTTCATGGGAAATCATATAAAAATTAAGTAAATTTGTAATTAAAATAAGTTTTGGGCACAAGGTCGAAAGGATTGTCCTTGTTCATAACCCCACATACCTTAATTGATGATCTTAGATGAGAAAGGTTGAATCTTGGATTCCTATGATGATTTTGAATATGAGTTCTTGGAGTTCTTTGAATTGAAAATTCTTAATCTTGAACTATCTTGGAGAATTGATGAGGAAAATTGAATTTCTTGGAAAGTAAGTTTGATCTTTAGGGTTTTCTTTTGAAAAAAAATTGATGAGTAAGTTTGGCTTGAATTCCTTTTCATGTTCTTGAATGTTGTTTCTTGAAGGAGATAACTCAAATTGATGTTCTTGAATGATTTTCTTGAACTTCTTGGAATAGAAAGCTTAATTCTTGATTGTTTTCTCGAATAGAAGGTGATGGAATAGATGAATCTTGAAGAGAATTGATTTGGATTTGTTCTTGGGAGTAAAGTAGGATAATGGGGGAAAAATAATGCCCCAATAACGGCTATATATCATGATATTATTACCTGGGCTGAGGGGGAAAAATTCCCCATTTCCCTTCATTAATTTAAAGAAGAAATTTGTAACCCGTATCCTGATTTTGCTCTTTGCCGCGACGCGGTACCATCGCGGCAGCTTACTGCCTCACATGAAAATGGCTATAACTTTTTGCCCGGGTGTTGGATTAAGAGAAAATTAGTATCGTTGGAAAGATAATTCAATTATATACAATTTGGTGGGTCTTGATCTGTAATACTCTACCTACATAAAAAGGTATACACTTTCAAAGTTGACTTTTGTATAATTGGACACCAAACTTTGAATGAATTTAATGTTCTTTGCTCCACTTGGTTCTAAGTGACTTCTATGAACATTATTCACCTAATACCAACTTCACATACTTAGTATTAAAGTCATGATACAAACATCCAAATTATGGATCAAGAATACGACAATTACCTCTTCACCTCGACGCAGTGAAATCGTGTTAAGCTACTGGAAATAGACGAGTGCAAATTTGCACTCTGGCGCGACGCGGTGCTATCGCATTGCGCCAATTGAAATCTACAATTGGGAATTTAGACCTCTCCATGATGCGCCAATATCATGGAGGTCCACTGAAATTAACAATTATGAAATTGTCATTCACCGCGACGCGGTGGTTGCTCAGGTGGGACACTGTCAACTTAAAAATGCTCTAACTCCTTAACCGAGTATCAGATTTCGGAGAATTTAGTATCGATGGAAAGCTTATTCAATTTTCCACAAAATGGAAGATTAAATCTGTTAAATTCCACATGAAATAAATATTCTTTATTTTGGAAGCTATTCCTTAATATTCTAGGAATGAATTTATGGTTTGGTACAGTTTGAATTGGGTTCAAGCGGTTGGAATCAATTAGGTCGGTCTCGTTTATGGACCTATCCTAGAGTTTAGAACTAAATAAATTCTCTATTATTTATATGCTCAAAATTTTGCCAACTCAGGGAAGACGGCTAGAGGTTGGGTAACAGGCGCATCCCCGATTCGGGTCAGACTTGGGATGCCCATTAGGATAAGGACCTCGGTCGGGTCGTGCCAAGTTGTTATCAGAACGTTAGGTTCATGGTCAATTGAGAGTCGATAAAGTCGTGTCTGGTAGTGTCTTTTTAGGGCTGTGCCACACTCATAAGAGAGAGACTATAAGGCATTTAGGAATGTTTCACTTTCTTGGAATTCTGTTTTCAAGCTTGGAGTTTCAGTCTCGAAAACTTATCTAATCCTTGTTTGTTAGCTCTTCAGATCATGCCTCGACGATATGGAATGCAAGGAAATTCTTTTGTCCTATTTAGGGAAAATGTTGATAGGGTACGTTGTACACATAGAGTTTGCACTTTTTCTAAGGGTTCTATCCCTGATTGTTCTGGAGTTCCACCGGTTGCTACTCCTCCTCCTCAAGATAAGGTGACTAATGCTGTAACACCCCAATTTTCTAAACCGAAATACTACACGGTGCTCATGACCAAGAAGGACTATAAGCTAACCCATGTCTAATATCTGTACCTGTACATTACATAATATAACATGAAAATGCAGAAACATGTACTGAATGGCAATAAGGTTCAAATCTAAATAAACATCTGATAAAATAATATCTGAAATAACTGTCTGACATGTTGTAGTCTTGAAAGCCTCTAAACTGTCTGAATAAAGAGTTGATGGGACATGTCCCCAACTAACTCCAACTACTGAAATAAACTGAAAACTGAAATAGCAATGAAATCGTCATATCCTCGAAAGATGAGGACTCACTTCTAATGCTGACTGCTGATACTGGAATCAACTGCTGATCTAGAGCTCGTGCCTCTGAACCTATGGTGTAACATAAGAGAAAGCACCATAGAGCAAATATGTTAGTACGTCTGAATGTACTGAGTATACGAGTAAGGTAGGCTAAATGCAATGTGTTATATGCATGAATAATGCTAACTACTATGAACGTGAGAATACATACATGCATAAGTAACTATAACTGAACTCATGGAGATACTGACTACTGAATCTGAATACTGACGTCATGACTTTACTGATACTGAGATACTGAATAGATGAATGACTATTTTTGACAGTTCGAATTATGAAGAATTGGTCTAATTGACTGTGTCTAACAATCCTGAAACTAAATACTGATAACGTAAGCTATAACAACTGATATAACTGTGATGATAGGGCTAACCGATGTAATAATACTGAGTGACTGTATCTGACAGTCTAAATAGTCTAATAATAATTAAGAGTGACTAATCTTGAGATCAGGCCTAACTAACGGGTGATCTATGGAGATAATATTGAGAATACTCAACTGAATTTGAGATAGAGATCAAGCCTATCTGACGGGTGACCTCTGTAAGTACTGATACAGAATAACTTAATGGGAGACCAAGCCTATCTGACGGGTGGTCTTTGAATCTATGGAACTATCTGAGTTCCTTACTGAGATTGATGACTGTATCTGACAGTCCGGATTTTGTGATTTCTACTCTGAAGACTGATACTAAAACTATAATTGTGGGAGTTCTCACTTAATCGACATGCCCCGAATCTGACTAGTAGGGTCCAACCTATAACCCCAACTGGAAGGGCGTCAATACCATGCCACAGGTAGAGACCTCTGCTATGGCCAAGCCTCTCTGACGGGTGACCCTTAACAGGAAGCTAAGCCTAAGGCAATATATCATAGTCAAGTCTAGCCTTAATCTGATAGGTGACTCCTGGACCTACGCTGGTTACGCAGTTCTGGAGTACAAGGATTGTGGCTAATGACTCTACCTCTCTAACGGGGAAGCCGCCATCCCTATACTCAGTCGGTGCTAGTTCCAACTCCCAACTGAAAGACTTTAAACTGATTAACTGAGCTAAACTGATTGACTAAACTGAACTGATTAGCTGAACTGGGTTGGACTGAGTTAACTGAAGTGATACTAGTGGTATTATTTAGCGGAGCTAAACTAAGTTTACTGAGTTCCCTTGACTGAATGAACGTAATGAGTTCTGAGAACTGACTGAAAGCATCGTGATAACATGACATCGCTCTAGGCACAAATCTATATTTTTTGGGTACAAGTACCCCCAGGACTCGATGGAAGGAAACTGACACTTCTTGATCATAAGAATAACATTCACAATTCATAATACCATAAGTAGGGATTCCACGCTACACATGATTTCATATTCTTGATCACGAAAGATAATGCATATAATATGTACATAATTGCATGATTCTAATTTAATGAGCATTCCATATCATAACAACAATACATAATAATTTGCATGGAATTCATGTTGAGTCATAAGGGATAGAGCATGGACTTGTCATTTGGGTTCTACTTAGCTATATTGCATGATTTCTAGTCTCTTAGGTATTTTATCAAACACCTTGCATGCACTCTTTAAGGAATAGGTGTATTCACAAATTTACACCACATTAATCCACCCAAATTCATGGGTTCCAACTACATGATCATAATCTTCATGAAAATTCATCAAATTCCCACTCTATAGCACAAACAACAAACAACAACATGAATACAACCATATCACCACAAAAAAGTCATGATTTAGTAATCAAAGATTGATTCTTGAACTTCACGTACGAAAAGAATCCGTGGATGAACACTACACATACCTTAGAAGGAAGATTCTTAATGATTGACGGAGGAATTTCCTTGAAATTGGATCTTCAAGGTTAATTGTGCAACTCCAGTTGTTTTTATCCTTTTTGTTCTCTTGGATAATGAACTTAAGATGTTAATAGGGTTTTAATGTGATTAGGATCTATATATTTCATATGGTTAAGTTTAGGGACGTGTTAGGAGTGTTAAAAGACTTAATTATCCTAAAAATAACTCAAAAACTAAGTGTTTTCGTTGCTGAAATCTTAAGTGTGCGTCGCACACCTCATCGCACATGCTAGGGTGTGCGCCGCACATGTTATCGCACAAGACTAGTTGTGCGTCGCACATCCTATCGCACACTTTAGGGTGTGCACCGCACAACCTATCGGACACTTGATCCAGTAGCCATGTGCGATTGTTATGCGTCGCACTCCACTTTGCAAGGCCATAACTCCTTTCTCGGGTGTCGGATTTTGGTAAAATTGGTATCGTTGGAAAACTAATTTGATTCTCTATAATTTTGTGGGTCTAAATATGCTAAAACACCACCTATACATCGAGTTATACTCGTTAAAAGATGGACCTTGTGAAATCGAACACTAAAACTTGATGGATTCAAAAACTCTTAGCTTGCATTACCTTAAGTGACACATATGAACATACTTAACAAATCATAAGCTATCTTATCGCTAGAATACTCATTGTAAGTTATGTAATGAAATATGAATTATAGGATAGGAGGTTTCATACGTAGGAAAAAAATAGTTCACTTCCTAGCTTAGAAACATTTGGGGTATTACAATATCTCGCCCTTGAGAACATTTTCCTCAAATAAGACTGACTGAGAGAAGAAACAATAAGCTGAACATGAACTGAACATAAATGATTGAAACATGATCTTATGACTGACGTGAATGATAAACTGATTCATACTGAACATGCATATCTGATGCATGGGTAACTGATTCATGAATGTAGGACTGAGGATTCTAATAAACTGATCTTTCTCAAAACGAGGATGCATATTTGATGCACAACTAAAAGGCTGAATCCATGCATATCTGATGCATGATTACATGACTGACATGGTACGTGACGTATTAATTGAACATTATGAACTGAACTGTACCTCTGAATACTTGGCTTACAACTAAGGTTTTAACCTGAGGGTTAACTTATGAGCACCCTCTATTCTAGACTAAATTCATTATGCAAGGAGAAACTGAAAGATCTAAGACATGAGAGCGTTAAGAAAAGGTAGGGTATCTCCTCCTTGGGACACTATGTCCCTCTAAGAATGCTTACCTTACAGAGATACTGAGGTGATGCACAGGGCATCTACGAACTAGATTATAACTGAACATTGGAGAGATGAAACTAATGCATGAACTTAAAAGATTCATACGTACCCGAATCTATGTCAGGAAAACTTTTTGAATCATGGTGAGTCTGAAGTCAATAGAGTCAGTTCTGACACTGACCACTATTGGTACTGGGAGTTCAACTTGAGATTTTTCTCACTGGCACGACATGAATACTGAAAGAAAGGAAACTATTCCTAAAACATCTTATAGCCTCCTGTACATAAATGTGGTGCATAACACACCCATGCACAAGACTCTACTAGATGCGACTTTCAGACTTCCTAGGACTCTATTGAACCTTAGGCTCTGATACCAAGTTTGTAACACCTTGATTTTCTAAACCAAAATGCTACACGGTGCTCATGACCCCGAAGGACCACAAGCTAACCCATGACTGATATCTATACCTGTACACTGCATAATATAACATAAAAATATGGAAACATGTACTGAATGGCCATAAGGTTCAAATCTAAATAAACATCTGATAAAAATATCTAAAATAACTGTCTGACATGCTGTAGTTTGGAAAGCCTCTAAACTGTCAAAATAAGGAGTTAATAGGACATATCCCCGACTAACTCCAACTACTGAAATAAACTAAAAACTCAAATAGTAATGAAATCATCATAGCCTAGAAAGATAAGGACTCACTTCTAATGCTGACTGTTAATACTGGAATCTACTACTGATCTGGAGCTCGTGCCTCTGAACCGATGGTGTAACATAAGAGAAAGCACCATAGCGCAAATGCTTCAATACTTCTAAATGTACTGAGTATACGAGTGAGGTAGGCTAAATACAATGTGTTATATGTATGAACAATGCTGACTACTATAAACGTGAGAATACATACATGCATAAGTAACTATAACTGAACTCATGGAGATACTGACTACTGAATCTAAATACTGACGTCATGACTTTACTGATACTGAGATACTGAATAGATGAATGACTATTTTTGACAGTTCGAATTATGAAGAATCGGTCTAATTGACTGTGTATAACAGTCCTGAAACTAAATACTGATAACATAAGCTATGACAAATGATATAACTGTGATGATCGTCCTAACCGATGTAACTAATACTGAGTGTCTGTATCTAACAGTCTAAATCTTCTAATAATAATTAAGATTGACTGATCTTGAGATCAGGCCTAACTAAGGTGATCTCTGGAATTAATATTGAGAATACTCAACTGAATCTAAGATCGAGATCAAGACTATATGATGGGTGACCTCTGTAAGTACTGATTCTAAATAACTTAATGGGAGACCAAGCCTATCTGACGGGTGGTCTTTAAATCTGTGGAACTATCTGAGTTCCTTACTTAGATTGATGACTGTATCTGACAGTCCTGATTTTGTGATTTCTACTCTGAAGACTGATACTGAAACTATAACTGTGGGAGTTCTCACTTAATCGACATGCCCCGAATCTAACTAGTAGGGTCCAACCTGTAACCCCAACTGGAAGGGCGTCATTACCGTGCCACGGGATGCTATGGTCAAGCCTCTCTGACGGGTGGCCCTGAACAAGAACCCAAGACTAAGGCAATATATAATAGTCAAGTCTAGCCTTAATCTGATGGGTTACTCCTGGACGTGCGCTGGTTACGCAGTTCTGGAGTACAGGGATTGCTGCTAATGACTTTACCTCTCTAACGGGGAAGCCGCCATCCCTATACTCAGTCGGTGCTAGTTCCAACTCCCAACTGAAAGACTCTAAACTGATTAACTGAGCTGAACTAATTGACTAAATTGAACTGATTAGCTGAACTGGGTTGGACTGAGTTAACTGAAGTGATACTAGTGGTATTATTTAGCGGAGCTAAACTAAGTTTACTGAGTTCCCTTGACTGAATGAATGTAATGAGTTCTGAGAACTGACTGAAAGCATCATGATAACATGACATCGCTCTAGGCACACAACTATATTTTTCGGGTACAAGTACCCCCAGGACTCGATGGAAGGAAACTGACACTTCTTGATCATAGGAATAACATTCACAATTCATAATACCATAAGTAGGGGATTCCACGCTACACATGATTTCATATTCTTGATCACGAAAGATAATGCATATAATATGTACATAATTTCATGATTCTAATTTCATGAGCATTCCATAGCATAACAATAATACATAATAATTTGCATGGAATTCATGTTGAGTCATAAGGGATAGAGCATGGACTTGTCATTTGGGTTCTACTTAGCTATATTGCATGATTTCTAGTCTCTTAGGTATTTTATCAAACACCTTGCATGCACTCTTTAAGGAATAGGTGTATTCACAAATTTACACCACATTAATCCACCCAAATTCATGGGTTCCAACTACATGATCATAATCTTCATGAAAATTCATCAAATTCCCACTCTATAGCACAAACAACAAACAACAACATGAATACAACCATATCACCACAAAAAATTCATGATTTAGTAATCAAAGATTGATTCTTGAACTCCACGGAAGAATGGAATCCGTGGATGAATACTACGCATACCTTAGAAGGAAGATTCTTGATGATTGACGGAGGAATTTCCTTGAAATTGGATCTTCAAGCTTAATTGTGCAACCCTAGTTGTTTTTCTCCTATTTGTGCTCTTGGATAATGAACTTAAGATGTTAATAGGGTTGTAATATGATTAAGAGCTTTATATTTCGTAGGTTTAAGTTTTGAAACGTGTAAGGAGTGTCAAAATACTTAATTATCCTCAAAATAACTCAAAAACTAAGTTTTTTCGTTGCTGAAATCATAAGTGTGCGTCGCACACCTCATCGCACATGCTAGGGTGTGCACCACACATGTTATTTCACAAGCCTAGGTGTGCGTCACACATCCTATCACACACTTAAGGGTGTGCGCCACACAACCTATCGCACACTTTATCCAGTAGTCATGTGCGATTGTTATGCGTCATACTTCACTTTGGAAGGCAATAACTCCTTGCTCGGGTGTTGGATTTTGGTAAAATTGGTATCATTGGAAATCTAATTCGATTCTCTACAATTTGGTGCCAAAACACCACATATACATTGTGTTATGCTCATTCAAAGATGACCCTTGCAAAATCAAACACTAAAACTTGATGGATTCAAAAACTCTTAGCTTGCATTACCTTAAGTGACTCATATGAGCATGCTTAACACATCATCAACTATTTTATCGCTTGGATATTCATTGTAAGTCATGTACTCAAATATGATTTACAGGATAGAAGGTTTCATACGTAGGAAAAAAAATGGTTCACTTCCTAGCTTAGAAACATACGGGGTATTACAAATACAGAATTTCATCAGTCGATTCATACTATTGCTCAGTTGGTTACTCCTTAGGCTGAGCAAGATTCATCTAGAGTTTTATCTGCAGAGGCTACAAGGGTTGTCTAGTTCATGAAGCTGAATCCTCCTACCTTTACTGGTGTAAAGATGGTTGAGGATCCTTAGGCTTTCTTGGATGAAATGGAGAATATATTCAAGGTGATGCAGGCCATAAATATGGAAGGTGTAAATTTTACATCTTATCATCTCAAGGATATTGCATACCAATGGTACGAGAAGTGGGATAGGGATAAAGGTGATTTGGAGGAGTTTTCTTAATGGGAGGCCTTTTCTAATGCATTCTTGGATCAATTCTTTCCTTAGGAGCTGAGGGATGCAAAGATAGAGGAGTTTGTTAATCTTAAGCAGGGAAAAATATCTGTCAAGGAATATGCCTTAAAGTTTCATCAGCTGTCAAGGTATGCTCCTAATTTGGTGGTTGACGTGAGGGTGAGAATGAGAAAGTTTACTTCTGGGCTATCTCGAGATTTTATCCTTGAAAGAAAAACTACTTTGTTGATTAAAGATATGGATATTTAGAGGTTATTGTCCACATGCAGAAGGTGAAGGATGAAAAGAAGAAACAGGGGGAGTTTGGGGAAATAATTGGTAAGAAGAGCAGGTTCTCTGAGCAGGGTGGTGCTCAGCAATAGGAAAGTTGGGATAGAGGTAAATTTCCAAAGAAGAAGTGGGGGATTTTGGGTTCCTTCTCTACTGCTAGTGCTCCTTACTCAAGGCAGATGAGTGATAAGCGTCCGTAAGGTGGTGATAATTTTTTAGCACAAAGTGCCTAATCTCAGGCGAGTAGGGGTCAGCCGGCTTATTCATGCCCTCCTTATCGATTCATTCGACATCTTCATTAGGGCTATAGTGATGAAGGCTGGGACAAGTGTTTTAAATGTGGCCAGCTAGGCCATATGCTCAGAAATTGTCTGATTAAAAAGGGTACATCGAGAGCGGTCAAAGCTTGATCGCTTCATCTGCTGTTCCTACACCTAGTGTTGCAGCTTCTGTGTTTTCTCCTCCTTGTGGTACCAGTATAGGGCAAAATAGGTTATATGCATTTTGAAAAAAATCTAAGGCATCACCTAATGTCGTTACTCGTACATTAAAATTCTTTTCTCATGACGTGTATTATCTGTTTGATTCGGGGTCCACTCTTTCTTATGTTACCTTATATATGGCTGTATGTTTCAGTTTTGATCCTGAGGTTGTTTCAGGTTCTTTTTCTATTTCTACCCCGGGAGGTGACTCGATTATTGATAAAAGAGTCTACAAGGTATGTGTGGTATCTGTAGGCGGTAGGCAAACCTTGGTAGATCTGTTTGAACTAGATATGGTAGATTTTGACGTTATTCTATGAATGGATTGGCTACACTCTTGTTACTTATTCTTGGATTGTCAGACTCATAAGGTCATTTTTAGGTTCACCGATAAGCCGCTTATAGAGTGAGTGGGTAGTTCCCTAGCTCCTAGGGGGAGGTTTATTTCTTATCTTAGAGATAGGAGGTTAATCTCTAAAGGTTGTCCCTATTATTTGGTCTGGGTTAAAGATTCTAACTCAAAAGGTCCTATTTTACATTCGGTTTAGGTGGTAAATGAGTTTCCCGAGGTCTTTCTGGATGATCTTCCTGGTGTTCCTCCGGATAGGGAAGTCAAGTTTGGTATTGATCTAATTCTGAGCACTCATCCAATATCTATTCCTTCTTATAGAATTTCTCCGACTGAGTTGAGGGAACTTAAGGATCTTCTGTATAAGGGGTTTATTCATCCTAGTGTATCCCTGTGGGGTGCACCGGTGTTGTTCGTGTGCAAAAAAGATGGTTCCATTCAGATGTGCATTGACTATCGATAGTTGAATTAGGTGATGGTCAAGAGCAAGTATCCTCTCCCAAGGACAAATAACTTGTTTGATTAGTTGTAAGGTGCCACGTTCTTCTCTAATATAGATCTTTGATATGGGTATTATCAGCTTATGATTAGGGAGGAGGATATCCCTAGGATGGCTTTTCATACTTGGTATGGGCACTTTGAATTCTTGGTTATGTCTTTTGGCTTGACTAATTCTCTGATGATATTTATGGATTTGATGAATCGAGTTTTTAGGAAGTTTTTAAATCTCTTTATCATTGTGTTTATTGATGACACGTTGGTGTATTCTAAAAGTGAGGTGGATCATGATTATCATCTCCGTGTTGTGTTGTAGACCTTGAAGGAATAATAGTTGTATGCTAAGTTCTCCAAGTGTGAGTTTTGGTTGAACACTGTAACTTTTTTGGGTCATATTATTTCTAGTGAGGGGATCATGATGGATCCTCAAAAGGTTGCGATGGTGAAAAGGTGGCCTAGACCCACAACTCTAACTGATATTTAGAGCTTCTTGGGTTTGGCTGGGTATTATAAGCAGTTTGTGGAAAGATTTTCGATGATAGTTGCTCCTTTAACTAAATTAACTTAGAAGAAGGCCAAGTTCTCTTTGTCAAAAGTATGTGAAAGGAGTTTTAAGAAGTTAAAAGATAAGCTAACTCTTGCTCTGGCTTTAATTATGCCAGAGGACAGTAAGGGGTTTGTAGTTTATTATGATGCATCTAGGTTGTGGCTTTGTTGTGTCTTGATGCAGCTTGGGAAGGTGATTGCCTATGGTTTATGGCAGTTGGAGGTGCATGAGAGGAATTATCCTACTCATGATTTGGAGCTGTTGGTGGTGTTTTTTTCTTTGAAAATATGGTGACACTATTTGTATGGAGTGCACGTAGATATCTTTTCTAATCATAAGAGCCTACAGTATATGTTCACTCAGAAAGACATAAATCTCAGGTAAAGGAGATGGTTGGAGCTTATCAAGGACTATGATATGAGTCTTCACTACCACTCAAGTAAAGCTAACGTGGTTGCTGATGATCTTAGGAGGTTATGCATGGGGAATTTGGATCATGTAGATAAGGAGAAATGGGAATTGGTGAACTATATTCACCACTTAGCTAATCTTGGAGTTCGTATCTTGGTCTACGTAGATGGCGGTATGATGGTATAGGAACTTGTTTGGTTGTCTCTTGCACAAAAATTAAGGAGAAACAAGTGCTAGATCCTATCTAGATGAAAATCAAGAGTAATGTTGGTGGGCAAAGGGTAATGGTATTTGAGATCAGTGGTAATGGTACTTTACGATACCAAGAGAGGTTGTGTGTCCCTGATGTCGATGGGTTGCAACAAAGGATTTCGGTGAAGTCTCATGAATCGTGCTATGTAGTTTATCTCGGTCCAACTAAAATATATCATGATCTCGAGGAGATGTATTGGTGGAATGGAAAGAAAAGGGATGTGGGCGATTTAGTAGCCAAGTGTATGTTTGTCAAAAGTTAAATTTGAATACATGAGGCCTGGTGGGCTGTATCAAGAAATTGACTTGCTCGAATGGAAATGGGAGGTAATCAATATAGATTTCTTTACCAATCTTCCTTGGTATCAAAATTAATTTGATTCAGTTTGGGTCATTGTGGATAGGATGACAAAGTCTGCTCACTTCTTGATCGTGTGGACTACCTTTTCGGCTGAGGATTATGCACGATTGTATCTACAGGAAATTGTGAAGCTGTATGAGGTACCCATTTTGATTATCTCTGATTGACATACATAGTTTTCATCTTATTTTTGGCGGTCTTTTTAGAAAGGGTTGGGTAATAAGGTTAGTTTGAGTACTGCTTTCTATCCGTAGATGGATGGACAAGAGGAAAGGACTATTCAGACATTAGAGAATATGCTTTAGGCATGTGTGATTGACTATGGTGGTAGTTGGGTTTAGCATCTATCTTTGGTAGAGTTTTCTTACAATAATAGCTATCACACTAGTATTGGTATGACCCCTTTTGAGGCATTGTATGGTAGAGGTGTAGATATCCTATTGGTTGGTTTGAACTTAGTGAGGTGGATATATTCGATTTGGTTTTGATCTGTCAGGCTATGAAAAAGGTAAAGGTTATTCGGGATAGGCTTAAGGCTTCCTAAAGTCGCCAAAATTCCTATGTGGATGTAAGGCGTAGATACATAGAATTTGAGGTTGGGTATAGGGTGTTCTTAAAGGTATCTCCCATGAAAAGAGTAATGAGGTTTGGTAAGAAGGGGAAGCTTAGTCCCCGGTTTATTGGTCCTTATGTGATTTTGAGGAGGGTTTGTAATGTTGCTTATGAATTGGAGTTTCCTTCTAGTTTAAGCTCTATTCATTCGGTATTTCATGTCTCCATGTTAAGGAAGTGCATTGGTGATCCTTCTTCAATTGTTTCTTTTGAGGGGTTGGATATCTCAGACTCTGTCTTATAAAGAGGTCCCAGTTGAGATACTGGATTGGCATATTCATCGATTGTGATCCAAGGATGTGGTTTTGGTTAAGGTTTTATGACGAAAACATACGGTGGAAGAATATACATGGGAAGAGAAGGATGACATGAAGTCCAAGTATCCCCATATATTTTCTGCTCCTGGGATTCATATGGAAGGTATGCGTTCTTCAACACATTTATATTTTTTGAGTTTGTTAGGGGAAAATTAATATCTTTGCATCTTTGTTTTCAAACTTTGTTAAAGATTGATAATATATTTGATAATGCAAATAACTCGTGCATGTGGTTACCCCTATCTTGTCTGTCATTTGGGGATGAATGTTCTTAGTGGGGGAGACTGAAACACCCTGGTTTCTAGACCTTAGAAAATTTTCTTGATTTTTGGTTTCTGGGCAAGATGCGACTTAGGAAAATGAGTCATACACTTGGGTACGGGTGGTAGGTCAAGTCGTATGCTGACTAGTGTTGGTTTGTGGGATAGATTTAGTTACTGAAATAGGTACGACCTGGGTGGTACAAGTTCTATCAGTGGATACGAGTTATTTGGTTACTTCACTTAACCTTGATCTTAGTGACTTAGGTTGGCTCTGAATACGAGTAGCTCACCATGAGCCGTAAGCTAGTGTACGAGTTGTACCCAGGACTCGTACATGGGGACGGTGTTCAAACCATCTGGGATTCTATTTTACTAGGGGTAAGTTTTATGGGTACTAGTCGTACACTTGTATACGAATTTGGTTTGGATGTGTCGTACCTTTGACAGTGTTGTTTCCAAGGGGGAAAGCTTAGGGTACGAAAATTAGGTACCACTCATACAGGATGGGTATGACTCGTAAGGGTCAGTAGTACCCTATGACGGAAATTAAATGCAGTTTAAGTGAGGGCAATTTGGACATTTCCCCACTTATCCTTATAAGGTCCCACAACTTATTTTGCACTTGGGGGGTAATTTTCCCTACTATTCTTGAAACTCCTTGGCTTGGACCCTTAGAAAACATTTCTTGAATTGGGCATTCTGACCATGGTATAATTTAGACATGTCACTCATACACTAGTGTACGAGTCATACCCACTCTTTCCTCCCTTATCGTACCTTGAGAAGCCTAGGAGGGTAGAATTGTCTACTATATGATTTGGACTTCCCTTAGTCATACACTAAGGTACGATTCATACCTAAGTAAGTCGTATAGTTCTTGACATTTAAACATGAGTGGACTATTTTTGGTATGAGATAAG
Organism: Capsicum pubescens; assembly: GCA_030864215.1. Lineage (NCBI taxonomy): Eukaryota > Viridiplantae > Streptophyta > Magnoliopsida > Solanales > Solanaceae > Capsicum > Capsicum pubescens. Next base: position 184,228,521 of record CM061547.1, on the reverse strand, counting down.
AATACGGTTAAGGGTTTAAGTCATACCCTTTGGATATGATTCTAGGTGGTATAGTCGTACCTAACCAGTGTATGAGTCCTAGGTGAGGCCTAGGGTATGAGTTAGGGTACCACTTGTACCCTAGGGTACAATTGACTCAAGTGAGCCGTACCCACCTAGAAGGCCACTTTTCAGCTTTTAAGTCAATGGCTCTATAGTTATTTCCCACCCAAAAACCCTAAATCCTCTCACTATATAAGTGTCTGTAGCCTTCTAAACATCTATTCTTGATGGATCAAACATCCTAAATACTCTCTCAAACTCATTTGTGAAGAATTGGAGGCTGGGGTTTCAAGGGTGATCTTTAAGAGGCAAAGTGAAGTCAAGACTCTTGGTGAATCAAGTTTTCTAAGGCATGCAACTCTTCCCCTTGATAAATAACTCTAAACCCATGCTTTTTACACTTGGATTAGTAAGTGTACATGGTGATTTTGAAATCAAATGAAAAGGGTTTTGTTGCCTAATTTTTAATTATGTTAACTTTTGCTTAGACTTGTGTTTATACATGTTATTAATGATGATTTGCACATGTGGGTGCTTGTTGTGTGTGTTATAACATGTTTGTCTTGAGTAACTCTAGTTTTGATGATTTCTACCATGAATTTGGTCTTGATAAAGGTATGCACATAAGGTGTTTGTGAAAATGTCTAAATGAAATGTCTAGTTAAATATTGATGATGTTGTGAACTATGACAATGGACCAATGAGTATGAATGGTGGATAAATGCTATGTTAAAGATATTGTTAGCCATGTAATGTGTTAAATTATAACCATTTTGGTTTGATGGCTAAGAAAGGGGTCCAAGTCCCTAAGTATTAACTTAAATTATGTGTGGAACAAAAGTGTTGTATAGAAAGGCTAACGAAGCTTGAATGGCTTGTAAGGGTCTTGATGACTATAATTTGAATTGAATGAGGATTTGAATAAAGGCATTGTTCCAATAAAATGGTTAATCGATAAATACTTCCATGAAGACCTTATGGTCCCGTATGGTGTTGATATGGGTAAATGGTTCAAGTCCTTAAACGTGAAATGGATTGAATGGATGTTGATGCATGAAAAAAAAGGGGTTAAGAATTCAAATTTCATCTAATAATGCCAATGAAATAACTAGTGGTTTGAGTCCCTAGTCCGATGAATGGCTTGTGGTTCTAGTCCCTCACCCAATGATATTACAAGTGGTTCGAGTCCCTAGTCCAATAAAATAACTAGTGGTTTGAGTCCCTAGTCCGATGAATGGCTTGTGGTTTGAGTCCCTTGCCCAATTAAATGACTAGTGGTTTGAGTCCCTAGTCTAATGAAATGATTAGTGGTTTGAGTCCCTAGTCTAATGAAATAACTAGTGGTTCGAGTCCCTAGTCCAATGAATGGCTAGTGGTTCAAGTCCCTAGTCTAATGAATTGCTTGTGGTTCGAGTCCCTTGCCTAATGAAATTTCTTGTGGTTTGAGTACTTTGCTAATAAGAAATGTTGAGTCTATAAAAGTGAAAGGTCAGAGTCATTCACCTCGTGATATAGGAATGAGTGAAATAAGAATGCTTTCTAAGTCTTTTTTCCTTTGTGGCATAATATGAACATGTTGTGTATGTCTATATGTATGATTATGTATTTAAGAATATGATTGAAAATGATGTAATGACTTGGCTATAAATGATAATGTTATTTATCCTTATCCTTGAGTTGCATGCTAGCACTCCAACCGCTAACCGTCTTCGGACGCTATGTCCCTACGCGATATAGGGGACGAAGCATCATCTTCTCTTTCTACACAGTTATTAGGTGATCGAAGCAATTCGTGCATTGACTTTAGAGTGGTTAGCTTCCTTACTTTGAAAGACATTTATTCTTGGTCTCCTATCTTTAGACTTAGTCTTATTTTGACTTGGTTTGGCTATTGTCGGGGGATTATCCCAACATATATATTTCTAAACATCGATTTGTATAGAGGTATTGTGGATGACTGTGGACTTAGGTACATTGGTTAGTTTGATGAATCTAATGAATTATTTAGACATGTTTGAGTTATGACTTGTAGTATGTTTTTCGCTTTCTTTCTATATGGTCGGGATCTACCCGACCTTTGTGATTGATATGATGATAAAGTTGGGTTATAGTCTTGAGGTGCCTATACAACATGGACCGGTTTCAGGTTGTGTCAAGTTTGTATCAGAGCCTAGGTTCATGCTCAGTTAGGTGTCCACAATACCGTGTCAAGTAGATTATTTTTATGGGTGTAAAGCGCGCCACACTTATAAAAGAGGGGCTACGAGACACCTTAAGAAATATTTCCCCTTTTTGTGTTTCAATCTCAAGCTGTAGAGTCTAAGGTCTTGGATTCCTCTAATTTTCATTTGTTATCTTTCTGATCATGCCTCCAAGGAGATATGAGGTTCAGGAAAACACTTCTTCCCCGATTGGGTCCCCATGGACGAAGCTCGTCCAAATTCTACAGTTCAGACCTAGGCTAGGGCTGTGACTTCTGACCATCTTCGTAAGGTCCCACCTATCCCCACCAACCCCGACTATGAGAGTGACCCTCATATTGCGTTATCTCAAGGAGATACTACTAATACCGAGTTTGGTCGCTCTATCACCCTGTTAACTCAATTGGTAGCCTCTCAATCGAAGTGTGGTACTCCAACTACTGTTTCTTATGAGGCCACAAGAATTGGCCAATTCATGACGTTGAGCCCTCCTATGTTTATGGGTACGAAGGTTGAGGAAGATCCTCAAGGCTTCATTGATTAAATAGAGAAGATATTCCAAATCATGCATGTTTTGGAGGTTGAGGCCGTTGAGTTTGCTTCCTACCAATTGAAAGATGTAGCATACTAATGGTACAAAGGGTGGGAGTTGTCTAGAGGTATTGATGCTAGTCCCGCCATGTGGGAGTATTTCTTCGAGGCTTTGTGAACTTAAAGCAAGGAAGGAGGTCCGTTCAAGAGTATGCCTTTAAATTTCATCAATTGTTAGGGTATTCTCCCGAGATGGTTTCTAACATGAGGGCTAGGATGCGTAAGTTTGTCTCGGAATTATCACGTGAGTTAGTCCTTGAGAGCAAGACAGCTTTGTTGATTGATAATATAGACATTTCTAGGTTGATTGTGTATATGCAAAAAGAGAAGAAGAGAAAAAAAAAGCCAGTTGAGTTGAGTGAAAGGTAAGGGAAGAAGTTTAGACCTTCTGAGTTTAGTGGTGGAAGTGGTGGTAAGTGGTCAAGAAAAAAGTGGTGGAGTTTGAGTTCTTTATCCTCGGTTAATGCTCCTTACCCGAGGTCATTGGGTGATTATTAGTCTCAATTTAGTGGTGGGCTCCGAGCACAGGGTGCCCAATTCCAGGCTAGTAGTTCTTAGTCGACTGCACCCCGTCAGCCTTGTAGATTTTATGATCAGAGTTTTCATAGTTAGAGTGAGAAAGGACGGAACAAATGTTTTAGTTGTGGTCAGATCGGGCACATGCAGCACGAATGCCTCTCTCGGGAGGCTCATTGGGCCAACAGGGCCCCTATTGCTACTCCACCCACTCCCGCAACAGAGGTTGCTATGTCTGCTTCTGCTTCTATTTCTGGCACCGGCACTGGCCGAAACCGCTTGTATGCATTTGCTACTCGCTAGGATTCCAAAGAGTATCCTGATGTTGTCACAGATATGTTGAGACTTTTCTCCCGTTATGTATATGTTTTGCTTGATCCAGGATCTACGCTTTCTTATGTGATCCCTTATATGGCTGTGCATCTTAATTGTAGTCTAAAGAGTATCATTTTTTTCCTGTTTCTACCCCGGTAGGAAACTCTGTGATTACTAGAAGGGTCTATAGGGGGTGTGTGGTATCTTTTGGTGGTAGAGATACTCTTGTAGACTTGATAGAGTTGGACATGGTCGATTTTGATGTCATTTTAGGGATGGATTGGTTGCATTCGTGTTATGCTTCCTTAGATTGTCAGACCCGTAGGGTCATGTTCAAATTCCCTAATGAGCCGCTCATTGGATGGGAAGATGGTTCCTTAGTGCCTAAGGAAAGGTTCATTTCTTATCTTAAAGCCCAAAAGTTGATTTCAAAGGGGTGTTTGTATCATTTGGTCCGAGTTAAAGATTCTAACACAAAAGAGCCTTCTCTAGAATCTGTTCTCATGGTTAACGAGTTTCCCGAGGTGTTTCCCGATGATCTTCTCGGTGTTCCTCCTGATAGGTAAATTGATTTTGGGATTGATCTTGTTTCGGACACTCGTCTGATGTATATCCCTCCTTATCGAATGGCTCTGACTGAGCTAAAAGAGCTTAAGGAGCAACTGAAGGACATAAAATAGCCACAAGTGAAGAACGAACCTTAAACTTGCAAATCTCACAAACGGGCTACATAAGAATGTATAGACAAAGTAAAAACTTTTGGAATGCAGGAGGCAAGTCTAACGATCTCAAACTCAAAAATGGTCAACATAACTAAATTGTCGACTAAAAAACACAAAGAACCATGGAAGGTTAAATTGCCTTTGATACCACAATACATCTTTGAATCAATCTAATACAGCTAACCAAGAGGGAACAAAGTCAACCTTGACTCTCTAGGGGAAAGAAATCATCAAATATGGCTATATCTACTCAATACACCAAAAAATATCACCAAAAAATAAAAGTCTACCCAGATAACACTAGTCTATACAGCTACCCAGCAAGGATCAAATTCATCAAGTATTAACATCAAATAATAATATCAAGTAATATCAATAACCTCACACAGTGGTAGCAATAACAACAACAATATCAATATCAATATACTAAACAGGAGTTACCAAAATGAACATCAACATAATGTACCACTCAAGGGCTATAATAAGGCTAATGTGCAAAGATAAATGGGACTCAAACCCAAAAACTACACCCTTTGGGAAAATATCATTATAGATTTACTCTATCCACTACTGAAACAAATAAACCACGTAGTAATAACATCATCATGAATGAAATAATAAGGCACATAATGATCGATATCAATTTATCAAGGCATATAATTTATGAGTGGTGATTTTACCACTCAATCGAACTCATTATTAGTGCCTATTACCTTGTTTTAAATGAGTCATAATTGTAATTAAATGCACTAATATCCACTCTTTGCAGGTATAAGAGTTGACAAGACAAAGAGATGTGGAGTGGAGCTTGAAATGATCAAAAAGAGAAGAAAAAGTGTAGTTGAAGAACTGTAGTGAAAGAGCCTCAGTTACCGCAGTCGCAGTCAGTCATGATGGTCAAATAAACAACAACCACAGAAATTAATCATGGACACGTAGCTCTGATCGCAGCCTGAATTACGCGATCGCGGTTTGGCAAAAATGATCTGCCCAAGGGAAAAATATAATTGGACGTGCTAATCCCAATTTGAACAAAAGATTCAAACCCTAGTTTCATGTATCATTCATTCTATCATATTCTTTCTTCCCTAAATTTTCTAGGTCTAGCTCTAGACTTTGTAGCCTTCATTTTTTGGGAAGAAGGAAATATTATATAAATTTTGGGTGAAGAATATATTGAAGACTTTCTAAGTGGAAGATTTGATCACTTCCATTGTTCATATTGTGGGAAAGCCAAGTTTTAAGTAACATTTTCTTAAATCTTCAACAATTCATCTCAATAGAGAGTATGGGTATATCTATTCTTATTTATCTTATGTGTAGCTAAATATCCCTCTTGGAGTTATATGTGAATAAGGGTTAAAGTGTGTGTGGGTTGTTATTGTTAGCATCTATTTAGTAGTTCATATTTGTGGGTTCTATTGTTGTTAAGCTAGTTTGGTTGGGATTTGATGGGTGAAAGCTCCAAATAACCATATAGGTTTGATGAGTGAAAGTTCCAAGCTCTATAAAGTTCAAGGCCATCTTTGAAAGAAGAGTTTTGGCTGAAATTTAGGAAAACATATCATCCTCGAAAGAGGGATATGGGGACCAAAGCAATGATAGACAATTATGTGTGTAGTTTGCTAAATTTTCACTATCTTAGACATAAGGGTGAATGCGAGGTTGACTATGCCATGGGTATCATCCTAGAAATAGGGATGCCTAGATTGAGGTTATTGTTACAAATTGTTGAACACACCTATTAGGTATTCAAAAGAATCAATGCGTAATAATTTGATGTTTTGTTGAAAGACTAGCATCAAAATCTATAATCAAGCCTACCCATATTTGACTTACTAAATTGATGTTGATTATTAACTCCCGTATGTTACTCCCTTAGTAATGCAAGATCCCAAGATCCATGCGTAATTGTTAAAACTCTAAATAATCGTAGCCCCAAATTTATACTAGAAAACCCAAAAAGAAATATTATTGTAGATAGTCACCTCCCCCATTTTATCCCTTTTTATCATTTGTTTGAATTTAACTTATAGCTATTATTTCAAAGTGAATCGATTGCCACTCACATTGTTCCTCGTGGATTCGACCCCGACTCTTGTTGAGTAATTATATTTACAATGACCACCTTGTACTTATTTGGACGTGTAAGTTGAGTGTTATCAATAATCATCAATGGTAATGAAAACCCAATACACATAATAAGAAGTAAATGCGAGAAATAAAATCACACTTATCTTGGTGACATCCGCAATCACATTCCTAACGGGCATAGAGAAATAAATTTGAACGGGTCCAACTCAGACCAACCGACTGAGTCACCAACTAAGGTGTCAAGTGCACCATCTCTAACCAAAGATGTCAAAACATCACTAGCTGATCTAAATAAGCTGAATGACTGGAATCTCATGTTAGGGACACTCCCTAGAATAGGTCGATCTCTCTATAGTCATAACAACTCCTAAAGCATTAATATGGTGGGGACACAAACTTAGTTCAAATGGTTGGACAACTGACGTTGAGAAAAATCTCTAGAATTATGTCCATTCTTCCACAACCATAGCCTTTCTCAAGAACTCTAGGACGACAGGGAATGCATGCCAGCTCTGTTTGATCAACTATCTCATTGTCTAAAATACTAACTGCGTTAAATTATTGGGCTGCAAATAAAGCTAAAATTTACCGAAAGAATCCTCACTCCCGAATATAATACCAATAGCACTACACTAATGGCATGGCCTCTTGCCACCACTTCCATAAGCCTCAATACATGGTCTCTCTATGGTCCTCTCATAATCGACAACCTGAGGGAAGGAAGTCTCAACTGCTATCAAGTGTTCAGATGCCAAATGGATGGCAATACTAATCCTTTAATAGATCTATGCACCAATGTATGACACAGAAGAATATAGAATATGAATATGTCTAGCTCACTCGAGAAATCCAATCTGGTACTCAAGACTGGTAAGGAACCCTGATGAACACCAATCGACCCAACGCTGGTCTAAGAACTACTCGATGAATCAAATATCATACATGGCTAGGAGGAATTTGCAATATGAGTTAGATTCCCAATGCTGAACCTCAAAGAATGAAGTAGTCACGAGCTAAATTGGAGCCTAAATTGGCCCTAAATCCTATGGCTGACGCTAAAGATCTTCGACATTCATCTCTGACTTTCTAGTTCAACACTACGCAAAAACTCTAGAAATGTGTGTTGAAGACTCGTCCACATCTGTCGAAAATGTCGCATCGTCCTTTGAGTATAGAATAAAAATGAAAAATATATTTAAAGTTCATAAGAATGCGGGCACACGATAAGGAGTCAGGAAGTGAATTTCCTAAACTATCACCGTAGCCTCTCGAAGATAGGTTACGAGCGTCTCTTCACCAATCTGCAAGACTATACTAAACACTTAGATCTTGTACTGATATTCCGTTGAAACCTGGGCTCTAATACCGATTTGTCACGACCCAATTTCTCAAGTCATGATGGCACCTACCATAACCCACCAGTAAGAAAGCCAACCCCTAGTTTGAAACGGCTAGTAACAGAATACTCAATAATATAAGAAAAAGAATATGGGATAAATGAGATAAAAACATCACATAAGTGAATCCCCAAAACCCGGTGGTATCAATACAAGAGCTTCTATATATCAAGACTACCAAGATAAATTGTCAAAGGAATTAAATTGATACAACTTATCTCTAAATACAATATAGAGGCCAGTCTAACACATAAGAGAGAGATAAGTAATACTCCAAATTTTAGGAGCTCACTATAAGTCTATGAACCATGGCTGCCCGCACGACCCACACATCAATGGAGAACCCATACTATGATCTGCTGGATGCAGAAGTGTAGTATGAGTAGCAAATGAGTGGTACTCAATAGGAAACTGCCAACTGAGCTCCAAAGGTAAAGTAGATATATACAACATATAAACAGAATGGAAACAATACCCAAAAGTCCAGAAATCATATAACAAATCAATGTGAATAATAAGGGAAAACTATCCCGTTCAAGTCCAAGAATCTAACATAATAAGACTAAGAAAGTATCAAGGGTAAACTATCTTATTCCAACTATATTCAATAAACGTCAGTGTTACTGTATATCCTAGGCTAATATATGAATAAAGGGCGAAAGAAAGATATATAGCAATATAAAAAACGAAGAAACACCTATACAATAAAAACAACAAAGAAAGGGGTATATGATAGTGTCATAGCTTCATATAGCTAGATTTATATATATACAAATGCATACACATATACGCATAAGGTCATCTCAAAGCATAACCTATATCATCATATCCTCGTTTAAAGACCTCATTAACTTACTATCAGGAGTTAATACTATTAAACTCAGGGTTTCCAATCCACATGGCTAAAAATGATATAATCATGCATAATAATGCATTCATAAGAAAAAAGAGGTTTATGACTTACCTCGAATCCCGAAACCGAATCAATGACCAATCTATCATAAGCTTGCCATAATAAAGATCATAATAATGATAATAACAACATAGATATCAGCATAAATAACTGGCTACTCTGGATAACCAAATAGCTAACCCAGTCTATACGTCCCCGCACCGCCCCAGACTCGAAAGGTTCAATCAACATACAACAACACGAGGTATATTCTTCACCCATATCCATGCAACCGTCCTAAAGGTGCATACTGGTGATAGAGGATGCGTATGCAATAATTAATGCAAGGTACATAATCACTATAAAAAATCTCATCATAAGTGTTATCATCATGACAATCATCATTGTGATCAACCTTCGGCCTTGCCGGGTATCAGTATATCGTCATAGTATCCTTCGACCTTACCAGGTATATATATCATCATAGTATCCTTCGGCCTTGCTGGGTATAAATATATCATCATAGTACCCTCCGGCCTTGGTAGGCATCAATATATCATCAAAGTATCCTTCGGCCTTACCGGGTGTCAATATATCATCAAAGTATCCTTCGGCCTTTTCGGGCATCAATATATCGTCAAAGTATGCTCCAGCCTTGCCGGTCATTAATATATCATCAAAGTATCCTCCGGCCTTATCAGACATCAATATATCATCAAAATATCCTCCAGCCTTTCCGCCTTGCTGGGCATCAAAATATCATCCTAATCATCAATGCATAAATATAGGTATATAATAGGTGCACATACTCAAGCCAATATACTCGCAACTATAATCGTAACATTGCAAAGATAACTATCATATCATTATATTCTATCTACTCATTATTAACTAGCCAAGACTCATTATTATACCTCTAGTTTACTAGTCATCACATGATCTCTAGTTATCAATCTAACTGATACTTCACATAATCATTAATCATGGAATAACAACTAACCATTAATCAATAATTAGCCAAACCTAACGTCTAGTCAAGGTTCCCCATTAAACCATAATCATCATCTATTCACTATTTATTATTTATCAACTAAACATCTTTTATTAACTAACACCTATAAATATCTAATAATTATTTACCAACTAATCCTCATTATTAACTAGTCCTCGTTATTATCTAGTTAGCATCAGTAACTAGGCATTATTATTAACTAGGCATCATTATCACTAGCATCCCTTATCACCTAGCAATGTTAACCATGTTATCCTCACTTAACGACTAATCAACATTATAACTTCTTATTAATAGAGACATGTCATTACCATAGATAAACCCATCTTCATAGCCACGTATCAACCCTAGTCATTAGCAACTATATTACTAAGAAAGGCTCATTAACTAACATATTTAGAATTCTAAGCATCAAGTACTATAGTCACCTAATAGACAACTAGTTACCGCATAGCTTAAACCATAATTAGGAATAACAGTCATAAGATCGTATTTCAGATGGAATCATATAAATAACCTATATAATAATCATGAATGTATCGAATCTATGCATGCCATCACCAGTATTCAATCAGTGAAATCATAAGCGTCATACCACACCTTCCTCCGCCCCTTACTGGAGAGATGTGTATACGCACACACACACACACACACATATATATATATATATATATTCATGAACTTTAATTGCATCCTCTTCAAGAATAAACACTTTCTGAATGTCCAATTGATATCATTTATCATCCCCCGGCCCAATAATATATTCGAAATAACTATAATATCATCATCATGGCTTTCATCCTATATACATATCCAAAGCACATCCCTATAATCATATTTATAATTCAAGCATATCTCTAATCATCTCGCATCTAGGAGGAATTTTGCATATATGAGGTATAATGTCAATAAACATATAATCATCTCTCACATAGGAGGCATAATATCAATAAACATAACACGACTATAAGTCATTTCATATATAAAGGTCATTCATCATGATGGTGAGGAATATCACCTCTCTAGACCAACTATAATTTCTAAAAAGAGATAGCATCTCTATAGGCCCAACATTGCATCAATAGATAAATCATCTCTAAGAACCCAACGTCATGTCTAAGAGGAAACAATATCTCTATAGGCCAAATATCAAGTCTAAGAGAAAATGGCATCTCTATTGGCCAAGTATCGGGTCTAAGAGGAAATGGCATCTCTATGAGCCAAGTATCAAGTCTAAAAGGAAATGACATCTCTATGGGCCTAGTATCATGTCTAAGAGGAAATGACATCTCTATGGGCCAAGTATCAAGTCTAATATGAAATGGCATCTCCAGCGACCAAGTATCAAGTCTAAGAGAAAATAACATCTCTATGGTCCAAATATCAAGTCTAAGAGGAAATAGAATCTCTATGGGCCAAATATCAAGTCTAAGATAGGAACTTCAACTAGAAATAAGGGCACTTATGTCAATTCCACCAAAATTACGATTCCAAGAATACCACACTATCCCAATAAGATCAAATATAATAATTATGTTTCCAACACTAAAACCACATCCATAATCTAGCAATGTATCAAATCCAAGCTACAATTTAATCTAAACTAGGGAGAAGGCAATAAGAGTCTACAATGTTATAAACATGCTATCCTACGGCTCCAAGACCCTCATCTAGTTTCCCAAGACATCAATAATCAAGGGTAAGCTATATTACTCATAATTAATCCTAACATTCATATCCACACGCAATACATATCATACATTATCTATGAAAGAAAGTAGACTGGAGCCTACCTCAAGGCCAAACCGTAAAATCATACTTCAAGCACCACATGCTCGTATTCACTTCATAGTCCCTAAAAGGCCATAACACTATACAGAAACATAATCTACTCATCAATATGATTTTAACTATACCCATATTGCACTATTGTGCTTCGGATCCCTAAACGACACCAAAAACCGCAAGTGGGTTCCATGTATGGAAATTGCATTTTCGAGGTCAACCCAATACTCATACATCACCAAGGAATTTTAGCCCTCAATTAATGGATGCAAGCAAACCAAATTTGGGGATAAATCAAGCCCTAAGCTAAATTGAGGTTTTGGGTCAAGAATTAAGAAATTCACCCATAAAGTGATGAAATCTTATCTTAATACGGATAATAATCATGCTAAAAGATGTTTACCAAGCTTCCTAGTCACCCACAAGACTCAATTTTGAGTTATCACACTCATTTAGGCTTTTAGGCTCTCAAAGATGAAGAGAAGTTGCCCAAATTCGGGGCCTTGGGGTCTATTTATAGACCCCTCGGCGAACAGAGGCGGCATCCTCGTGACAGCAAAGTCAAAAACTTTTGTTTGACCCTCGGAACTCATTTAGAATTCAAATAATATGATTCAATAGTGAAATTTGAGTGTAAACCACATTTCAAATCCATTGGAATCATATAAACATTTATCTAAGATCGTTTTGGTAAAAAAATGGGGCCCACACCTATAGTTTCATTTTCTTAAAAAATTCGCTCAACAACCCAAAATATGTTTGAAAACCTTGGGACCTAAAATAAGGGTACCTTAGCCTAAAATTGATGTTCCAAACATGATGGAGAAGTCTAGTTTTAAATACGAGGTCGTTTCTATCAAATGTGGGTCCCACACTCATATTTTGATTTTTTAACTTTTCAACCAATAGGTCGAAATGAGATCGGGTGCATTGAAACATGCACCAAAGTTCTACCTAGACTAAAATTGATATTTTAGATCTTTTGGCATAGTCAAAATTGTCATCCGAGATTGTTTCATTGAATTTTTTGCTGATAGCTGTTTGGAACCAACGAAGACTTCAAAACAAGGTATTGGCTCTAAAAATCAAATGAACTGCTTGGTAATTGAAACGTCGATACCAGAAAGTCATAAATGACTTAGGGAATCTATGGATAAACCCTAATTGTAAAGATAAGAGGCAATATAAAAAATGATCGAAAGGGTTATTACAAGTCCAATGGACTAACATTGGAAACTGCGCTAGCTGGTGCGGGTGTCTATATGATCGGGAGGTTCGAGTCCCTCAAATTAATATATAAATAGGAGGTTTGAGTCCCACATATTATATACATTGGTGATTAAGTCACCTTGACTATGCTGGGAGGTTCGAGTCCCCCATAAAGGCATATACGAATATGGATATTTTCTGGTTCATGTGGTTATACGCACCAGGGCCTTCCCTCTAGGGGAGAACTGGGACCATGTGTGTGTCTTGTATATGAAATTTATGCTACAAAACCTAGGTTAAGGTTTTAGAAGTTCATGTTAAGCCTTTCCCCCACCCCAGCATGTGGTACTGTATACATATATATATATTTCACTAGGTTAAGGTTTTCGAAGTTCATGTTAAGCCTTTCCCCCACCCCAGCATGTGGTACTGTATACATATATATATATTTCACTAGGTTAAGGTTTTCGAAGTTCATGTTAAGCCTTTCCCCCACCCCAGCATGTGGTACTGTATACATATATATATTTCATGTGATATTATGCAATGAATGTTGTATTGGTTTTTAATTGTTATCATGTAATTATTTTATTCCTCTATCCCCAAGTTACATGCTAGATCTCCAACCGCTAACTATCTCTGAATGTTATATCCCCACGCGATTCAGGCACCAGAACTTTTTCTGCTTTTTCTATATAGTGATTAGGTGCTTGAGTTTGTTCGTGAGTTAACATTGAAGTGGTGAGCTTTCAAACTTTGGAAGGCTTTATTTCATGGTCCTTATTTCCTATGTCTTTTCATGGTCCTTATTTCCTATGTCTTAGACCTTTTTTAAACTCTATTTTGGGTACTGTCGAGGCATGTCCTGACATTTTATTGAGTTTTGTTTTGTAGAGGCTTTGTTGGATTACTGTAGACTTGAGTGGTTTGGTTGATTATGTCAGTGATGGATGGTTGTCCGATTACTAGTGGATGGTATAGATACTAAATGAATTGATAGTTAGTTGTGTTATATGTATCTTGTTATATGTTCAAAATTCATCCGACAATGGAGGTTGTGGTGTTGGTTAGGTTAGGCAAGGGGTGATCTTCGGTCCACGTAGGACTTGAGATACCCATCACGGCCAGGCCCTGGTTTGGGTCGTGACCAGTATCTCAAGTCCAACAAGGACTGAATACCACCCCTTTCACCTAACCAAACAGAACACAATATCCCCAACAATAGATGAATTTTGAACATATAACAAGATAGCATAAAATAAGCTCAAGGAATTTAAGACATGTCTATACCCAATAACTACTAACCACTAACCAACCAAAAACGACCAGCCAATATCACCACCCAAGTCCACAGTAATCCACAAAGCCTTCTAACAAAACCAAAATCAATAAAGTATCGGGACATGCCCCCGAACCTGACAATGACAATGACAATGTTAATGATAATGTGAACTCTCAATTCTAATCTATGAATGGAAAAGATAAAATGTCCAAGTCTTCTGGAGAATGGAAGCTCACTATTTCACCACCAACAATTCACAAACCAAAGCTATCCACCTAACACTCTGCAGAAAAAGTAGAAGTATCTCCAGTGCCTGCATCGCATGAGGATACAGTGTTCGGAGATGGTTAATGGGTTGAGCACTAGCATGTTACCCAGGAATAGGGGATAAAATAAAGTCAAGTCAAATCCAATTCAAAACCACGCAAACATCATCATATACATATATAAATAATATGCCGAGACAGGGGAAAAGGCTTAGCATGTACTTTAAAACTTTAGCATGGATCGTGTAGCTAACTGTCATAACATAAGAAGACACCCACGGGCTATATGGGACTAGCTCTTCCCTAGATGGAAGAGCCCTAGTGCATGTAGCCGGACGAACCAAAGGATGTGCATATGCACCATGGGGAATCAAACCTCTCGACATATCAAGGTTACTTAAGCACCCAATTATGTAATATAATATGGGGGACTCGAACCTTCCAATTATATAATAAAGGGAACTGGAACCACCTGTTCATTTATACCAGATGTCGTCAACCATAGATTCCAGTATTAATCCCTTGGGACCTCCACTTTTATGACTCTGCTACACAACCCTCTTTTAAAGCCCAATTAAAATATTTACCACACATTCCCATTCATTGAACCATAATACACATTTAGGCATACATTGTTGGTACCATCATACCAACTACATTTGCAAGGTAACATGAACATGCCATCACAATTCCATTAACTTGAGAAAATGACTCCCTTTGTGCATTAAATCAAACCACCATGTTTCAATAACCTCTTTATATCATGTGATTGTTCCAAAAATAGTTCAATGCAATTTTTACTCGTCCTCAAAACCACTTTCATAAAATTGGGTTGGGGTTGTTACCAATTCAATTGTCAACATTCACAAAATTTAGGGAAATCACAATCCCCTAGTTTATTCAACATACCCATGCATCAATTGGTTTCAAAACCACCATTTAATCATAGCCAATTCATATATAAACATGAAATATTACATAAATAACAATCATTCAAAACACTCAACCAGTGTTGAAAACCTACACTCAAAACCTTCTAATTAAACCATTTAAACACATGCTTTTCATAAATTGAGATTTAGGGAGGAGTAACAAGCCTGAGATACAAAGTTTTATGAAGAAAATTTAACCCTTGATCACTTGGATGACCTACTTCTTAGAAACCCTAAATATCTTGCTTGAAGAAATCTATAGAGACTAGAAAGAGTCTTTGATGTGTTAAAGTGTGGAGAGAATGCCCCAAGGGTGTTTTATGGACATGGGGTCTAAATGGGTAAAATGGGGAAATGTCTAAAGTGCCCTCAACTTAAAAATTTAAAAAATGATTGTCAGTGACAATGGGTCACACAGTGACTCGTAACGACACATTACAATATGTCACCACGAGTCATAGCACAGACAATACCATTAGGCACAAATACTATTGATCCTACTACTTGTATAATACGACTAGTAGGGTCCTAGTCGTCACCACGATAGCAACACTTGGAACATACAATGGTTTAAATACGGTTAGGACATCACAACTCTTAATTAGTCCATATCACTCATTGGAAGCCGCTTGTACTCAAAAAAGATAACTTGGCCACACGCACTGGTTAGGCTACGATTTGGGCCCAACAACTTATCAAGACTCCCTACGACTCAAAATGGGAGTCTAGTAAGAACAATGATGATCAAATTTCAGAAATTTCAAGGACCAAAAATCTGAGGTGTTACATTATCCCTCCCCCTTAGGATCATTCATCCTTGAATGATGAGATAAGGCACTTATTAGCAAGATTTAACTCAGAGATACACCCAATCTTAGCTTTAACAAAGAAAGGCAAAAAATATATTAAGGAATTCATAATTTCCTTTAACAAGGACAGAAAATGAAGGTGATATGGAGTACACATACTTTTTGCACGATTATCCAAAGTAGTCCACAAGAATGGGTACTTGGACTTCATGTCCTCCTCAGCTTCCCAAGTAGCTTCTTCACATTTTGGTTCCTCTATAGAACCTTTACTAAAGCCACGTCCTTCACACATAATGGGTGAAATTATAATAAAAAATCTCAATCGGGACTTTCTCATAGGACAAGGAATTTGAGAACTCACACTCTCCAAAGAAACAACCAAGAAAGGACCACCCATGCATTTCCTCAACATTAACACATGGAAGACCGGATGAATAGAACCTAAACTAGAAGGAAATTCCATCTCATAAGCCATATTTCCCACTCGTCTCAAAATATGATATGAAACGGCATACCTGGGACTGAGCTTTCCCTTTTTTCCAAACCACATCACTTTTTTTATGGGAACACCTTCAAGAATACCAAATCATCCACATCAAACTCCAAGTCTCTTTGCCTTACAACATAGGACCTTTGGTGACTTTGGGTAGTTTTAAGCCTATCCCAAATCACCTCCACTTTCTCCATAGCTTGGTGAACCAAGTCAAGGCCATACAACCTATTCTCGCCAACCTCAAACTACACAATAAGGGACCTACATCTCCTATAATAAAAAGACGCAAATGGTGCCATCCCAATACTAGAGTGATAACTATTATTATAAGCAAACTCGACGAGAGGCTAATGTTCAACCCAACTACTATCGAAATTGATCACACAGGACTCAACATATCTTCCAAGGTCTGTATTGTCATCTTCTCTTGTCCATCCGTCTGTGGTTAGAAAGTGGTGCTGAGGTTTATTTTTATCCCCAAACTTCTCTGAAAGGAATGCCAAAAGTGAGATGAGAACTGAGTACCTCAATCAGATATGATGGAAACTAGAGAACCATGCAACTTCACGATCTCCTCAATGAAGAGCTTAGCGTAATCCTCCACCAAATAATTATCCTTCACTGGTAAGAAGTGAGCGTACTTAGTCATCCAATCCACAATGACCCAAATAGAATCAAACTTTTGGAGAGACCACGAAAGACCAGTAGTGAAATCCATATTAATAACTTTCCATTTCCACACGGGCAACTCAATCTCTTTAGTCAAACAACCAGGCCTTAAGTGCTCAACCTTCACTTATTAATAAACCAAACACTTAGCCAGTAAATTAGCCATATCCCTCTTTAAGTTATTCCACCAATAAATTTCTCTTAAGTCATGGTACATCTTTATCGAACCAGGTGAATGGTGTACCTCAACTCGCGAGCTTTAGCCAAAATACTCTCTCGCAGCCCATCAATGTCTGGAATACATAACCTACCTTGGTACCTCAAGATACCATCACCACCAATCTTGAAAGCCATCACCTTCTAGTGACCCATATCATTCCTTATCCGCATCAAGATAGGATCCAAAAGTATTTCTCTTTCACCACAACACCAAGGGATGAGTTTTCCACCTCTTGCATAATTACACCACCATCTTCAGAGTCCAAGATAAACTTTAAGATTAGCCAAACGATAAATATCCTTCACCAATCCTTGCTTTTCCTTATCTATATGAGATAAGTTTCCCATGGACAACCTTCTAAGAGCAACATCAACCACGTTAGCTTTACCTGGGCGATAATGGAGACTCATGTCATAGTCTTTGAGCAATCAAGCCATCTCCTTTGTCTGAGGTTCAATTCCTTCTGGGTGAACACATACTACAAACTCTTATGGTCCCATCGATTCAGAGTTGGGGCATGTCGGTTACGTGATCACTCCCACAATTACAGTTTCAGTATCAATCTTTAGAAAAGAACTCATAAATCTGAACTGTCTGATACAATCATCTATCTTAGTGAGGAACTCAGATAGTTCTATTGACTCATTGACCACCCGCTAGATAGTCATGGTCCCACATAAAGTTATTGAGTAATCTCATTATCAGATCCAAATATCACCCGTTAGATAGGCTTGATCTCCATCTCAGATTTAGTTGAATATTCTTATTATCAGATTTAGGGATCTTCCGCTAGATAGGTTTCATCTTAGATATAATCTTTTCTTATCATTGATAGTAAATTTCAGAATCATCTGTTAGAGAGGTTTGATCTCCGATGTAGTCAGTCGAGAGTAGACAACTCAGAATTTAGTCATTGATATGAATAGATTCAGTTAATCAATTTTAGTATCATCAGTTTTTGAGATCACTCACTAGATAAGAATGATATCCACTCCAGTACTCAGTTATCAGTATCAGATGATTCAGTGTTCAGTATCTCAGACATTAGTAGTGAGTTCAAATGGAAGTAAAGTAGTATTTGAGTTTTAGTATTTTGAGTCACGATGATTTTAGTTATGGTTCATGCATTCATGCATGTGTTCTCATTTAGTACTCTCATGATTATTCAGGTAAGTAATTATCTATGCATGAGCCCTTGCATTTAGCCTTACTTCTCTTCATACTCGGTACATTCCCGTACTGACGTATTTGTGCTATGGTGTTTTATTTGACACCATAGGTTCAGAGGCATGAGATCTAGAGTACCCTTAGTAGCTCAGTCCCAGTCAGCAATAATAGACATAGCAGTGAGTCCTCTTCAGTCGAGGATGATCCTTATTTTTATTATTATTGTATCATACTTAGTTTATTTTCAGTAGACAGAGTTAGTTGGGGACATGTCCCATCAACTAAATAGTTCTGACAATTTAGAGGCTTTTCGAATAGATTTATCAATATTCAGTTTTCAATTTTGAGTATTTTTAAATGTTTTGAACCTTATGGCCAGTTTTTGCATTTATTATCTATATTATGCAGTATTCAGGTACAGATATCAGTAGAGGGTTAGCTTGTGGTCCTTCGATATCATGAGTACCGTGTGACGTTCTAGTTCTAGAAAATTGAGTCGTTACAAACTTGGTATCAGAGTCTAAGGTTCAATAGTGTCCTAGGGAGCCTGAAAAGGTGCATCTAGTAGAGTCTTGTGCATGGGTATGTTGCGCTCCATATTTATGTACAAGAGGCTATAAGATATTTTAGGAGTATTTTCCCTTCTTTCAGTATTCATATCGTACGAGTGAGAATGAGCTCAAGTTGATCCTCAGCCTAATCTACCTCTTTCTTCTATGTACATCGTATACCTCCTCGCAGAGATAATGACCATAGGGTTGATGATCAACCACATTAGCCAGTAGATCCTGAGAATGAGAATGTGTCACATGCAGAGTTTTAGGTAGTTTTTCAAGTGCTAGCCCAAGTTGTGACTAATGTTCAGGGTAACTTTCAGGTTCTGGCCCCACCTCAGCAAGATGAGGGTTCAGCTGTAGCCAGAATTAGAGATTTCATAAGGATGAGCCCACCAGAATTCTTTGGGTCAGTAGCAGGTGAGGACCCACAACTTTATCTAGAGGAGGTGAGGAAGATCACCCAGATTATGCATATTTCTAATAAGGAGAGTGTAGATTTAGCATCCTATAGGCTGAAAGATATTGCTCTTGATTGGGTAGTGATGTGGGAGAAGAGTAAAGGGGAGGGTGCAACTCCCGTGACTTGGCAGAAATTTCAGGATGCCTTTTTAGATAAGTTTTTCTCGCTAGAGATGAGGGAAGATAAGGTAGAAGATTTCATGAACCTAAGGCAAGGCTTCATGAAAGTGAAAGTGTATTGTCTTAAGTTTAACCAGTTAGCTAAGTATGCCCCTGACTTGATAGCTAACCTTAGAGCGAGTATGAGTAAGTTTGTGACTGGTGTGTCCGGGTTAGTATTGAAAGAGTGTAGAGCTGCTATGCTCAGTAGAGATATGGAACTTGATAAGTTAATGATGCAAGCACAACAGATTGAGGCAGATAAGGAGAAAGAAAGAGAGGGAGTAAGTAAGAGAGCCAGAACAGATTGTCATGGTTTCTCTCAAGCAAGGTCCCAGGGTGGTAGCCTTCCTCAGTATAGCCAGAGATTTTTAGTCCCAGCTCCATCCTTAGCTAGTATACCTGCACCATAGTTCGGGGGTGTCAGTCATGATGGGGCACCAGACCCCTAAGCCTAGAGTAGTGCTAGTGGTGTTCGTACCTATCCCCTTTGTGGAGAGTGTGGCAAGAACCACCTAGGTGTGTGTAGAGCCAGTAGTGAGGTGTGCTTTGGGTGTGGTAATACAAGCCACAGAATGTGAGAATGTAGAGTGCTATCTCAAAAGGGTAGAGAGTTTTGTCAGTAGGGTACCCCTTCCGGTGCCAGTAGTGGTAAGCGTCAGAATAGACTTCATGCGCTTCAGACCCACCATGAGCAGGAAAGGTTCCCTGATATAGATTCATCTATGTTATGAGCCCTTCATCTTTATGATATGAATTGTTATATCCTTTTCTCCCATTTTGAGCTTATATGTCATCTTGAGTCATGCATCAGTTTCAGATCTCAGTCGGTCAATCATGACCCAGTTCGTAGGTGCCCCGTGCACCGCCTCAGTATTTCAGTGAAGTGTGTTTAGAGGGACATAGAGTCACAAGGGGGAGATACCCCATGATATTGCAATGCTTTCATGTCCTTAGACTCATTCAGTCGCATGTTCAGACTCTCCTTATGAAGTTAACATCAGTTATTATTGCATAGCCATTCATGCTTTCTAGAGTCAGTACAGTCAGACATTCATACATTAGATATGTATGTTCAGTAGAAAGAGTTCAGTTTTTCAGTGTATTCAGTCATGCATTCATGAGAACAACTCAGTTATACATCCATACATCAGATATACATGTCTATAATGAGAATTCATCTTACGAGTAGCTTCAGTTGAGTATTCCATGCATCAACTATACATGTCTAGTATAAGAGTTCAGAATATCAGTAGTTCCAGTTGCATAGTCATGTTTCAGATGCTCCCGTTCCTTGAGTAAGTTCAGTCGATCAGTATTCTTAGCCTATCAAGCGATATTCGAGGACGAATGTTTCCAAGGGGGAGATATTGTAAGACCCCGCAAAATTCTCTCATAGTCTGAGCCTTAGAGCGTATTTAATGAAGTGTTAATTATGCCCTAAAAGGTTGAGAAGTGTCTTCCCAAGTGAGAAGTATTTTGAACCGTGTAGAATTTCCCTAAGCTTTTTGTCGATACCAAATTCGCCCAAATCTGACACTCAGGCAAAGAGTTAGAGCCATTTTAGAAAGACAGTGTGCCACCTGGAACTTTAGCGCATTGCGGAGCTAGCCAAAATGGAAATCATCAAAATCCAGTGAGCCTCCGCGATTATGGCGCATCGTGCCAAGGCTTAATTTCAGAGTTGTCAATTTTTAGTATACTAACACGATTCCACTGCGTCGCGGTGCCTTTCTAGTTCGCAAAAAAAGTGGCAACACAATTTCCACCACGTCGTGCCATTAAGCAGTTTCCCAATTTTCTAATTTCCAGTAAGCTGGCACGATTATGGAGCATCACACCAGCATGTAAAATCGGGATTTTTCATTTTAATTCCAAGGGAGAAAACGGTCATTTTACTAACCTTATATATACTCCTTAACATGGGATTTGGACACATTTAACCCAAAAATACTAGTTTTCTCTCAAAGTTGTTCAATAACAACAACTAGGGTTCCTAAATAAAGACCCCAATCATCAAGATTCCTCCGTTAACTTTTCAAGAATCATCAAACTATGGTATGCATATGTTGATTTTTGGGTCCCTTTCATCCAAGAAGTTCAAGAACCCTTTTCTAAATTTCAAAGATCTTATGTTTATAAGTTTTCATGATTCATGTGAATTGAAATTGGAGTTCATGCTATTATTGAGTTTCTAATTCATGTTTTATTTATGAGGTTTCAAGCTTTGACCATAGTATGTGATATTCATATGATGTTCATGATAAAACCTCTTCAAATTGGTTGTTAAGTGACTTTTCATGTCAATTAAGTGTAGAAATTATTGAATAAGCAAAGCGTGCTCCCCATATGTTTGATAAAATGCTTATTTGAAAGAATTAGAGACATTATAGCATGTTGACTAGAAATCCCCAATTGTGTGCAAGATCATGCATGCCAAGTGTATGTTGAAAAGCCTTAGTGAATGAATTGTGAAATGATAGCATGAAGTTCCCCCAATTATATGCTCTTCAATAAATGCTAAGACTTTAATACATGCAAAGTGTTTGATACAAGACCTCGTTGAATGGAGTATGAGCCAATAGCTTGTTTCCCTATGTTATTACATGTTTATGATTCCTAAATACTTGAAGAGATGTTCTAGTGATTGTGATGGTGAATGAATGTCCATGGTATTGATTATTCAAGAATGGTTATGTTTTACTTTTATGTTATCGAGTCCTGGGGGTATTTATACCCGATAATTTAGCTACAATCTAGAGCTAGTGTCAGTTTTCTTGATAATCTTAGTCAAGCCATGATTCTCAGAACTCAGTGAGTTATAAAACTTTGTACTCTCAGATAGATACAGAACTTAAGAAATCTCAGAAATCTCATTAATCTTAGTATCGCTAGTATTCTAGCCTCAGTTTAGTACTCAGCTCAGACCTAGTAGTATTCAAGTGTTCAGTTTGGAAGTCAGTATCATGCAGTCAGATAACGAGATTCAGTAGTATTACGTTAGATATGGAACCAAGTAAATTCAACGTAACTCAGTTAGATCATTCGAGAAATATGATCAGTATCAGATTCAATTTAGTTTAAGTTAAGAATCAGTTCAGAGTCTTTCAGTTGGGAGTAGGAGCTAGCACCGAGCGAGTCAGGGATGACGGCTCCCTGTTAGAGAGGTGGAGTCATTAGGAGCAATCCCTGAACTTCAGAACTGCGTAGCCAGCGCAGGATGTAGGAGTAACCTATTAGAAAAGGCTAGTCACCCGCTAGATAGGCTTGACTATTATACTTCCTTAGGCTTGACTTCCTGCGAGGGTCACCTATTAGAGAGGCTTGACCAGAGAGGTCTTTAGTCATGGAATAGTATTGGAACCCTTCCATCTAGGGTTACAGGTTGGACCCCACCGGTTCATATTTGGGGAATGTCGGTTAAGTGAGCACTCCCACAGTTACAATTTTAGTATCAATTTTCAGAAAAGAACTCAGAAATCAGGACTGTCAGATACATTCATCTATCTCAGCGAGGAACTCAGATAGTTCAATTGACTCATGGACCACCCGCTAGATACGCATGGTCCCACATAAAGTTATTGAGTAATCTCATTATCTGATCCAAAGATCACCCGTTAGATAGGCTTGATCTCAGTCTCAGATTCAGTTGAGTATTCTTATTATGAAATTCAGGGATCTTCCGCTAGATAGGTTTCACCTCAGATATAATATTTTCTTATCATTGATAGTAGATTTTGGAATCATCCGTTAGGTTTGATCTTCGATGCAGTCAGTCTAGAGTAGAAAGCTCAAAATTTAGTCATTGATATGAGTAGATTTAGTTAATCAGTTTTAGTATCATCAGTTTTCAAGATTAGTCGCTAGATAAGACTGATCTCAACTCCAGTACTCAGTTATCAGTATCAGATGATTCAGTGTTCAGTATCTTAGGCATTAGTAGTGAGTTTAAATGGAAGTAAAGTAGTATTAAAGTTTCAGTATTTTGAGTCACGGTGATTTTAGTTATGGTTCGTGCGTTCATGCATATGTTTTCATTCAATACTCTCATGATTATTCAGTTAAGTAATTGTTCATGCATGAGACCTTGCATTTAGCCTTACCTCATCTTCATACTCGGTACATTCCCATACTGACGCATTTGTGTTATGGTGATTTATTTGACACCATAGATTCGGAGGCACGAGATCCAGAGTACCCTTATTAGCTCAGTCCCAGTCAGCATCAGTAGACATACCAGTGAGTCCTCTTCAGTTGAGGATGATCCTTATTTTTATTATTAACATATCAGAGTTAGTTTATTTTTAGTAGACGGAGTTAGTTGGGGACATGTCCCATCAACTCCATAGTTCAGACAATTTAGAGGTTTTACAGACTGATGTATCAGTATTCAGTTTTCAATTTTGAGTATTTTTAGATGTTTTGAACCTTATGGCCAGTTTTCACATTTATTATCTATATTATGCAGTGTTTAGGTACAGATATCAGTAGAGGGTTAGCTTGTGTTCCTTCGGGATCATGAGTACCGTGTGATGTTACTGTTCTGGAAAATTGGGTTGTTACAGTTCTAATCTAGGCTTGGATTTTATGGTGTTACATCCATTAAAGAAGTCAAAGTTTTGCTTTAGAGGATGCACCAGCAAAAATTTAGAAAATTCTAAGTTTCCACCGACCCCACGAGATTTATTTGAAATCTCATGAATGAAAAAGGACTATTATACACTATCAAATTTTATATTTTGAGCTCAATAGTGCCATCAAAATTTCTATTTGGGGTCTTTTCAATAACATGTGAGCCTCACACCTAAGGGTCATTTTTATCAAATTTTGTCCAATAGGCCAAAATGAGTTCAAAAGCCTTAGAACTCGAACCAAAGGTCCCTCTAGCCGAAGATTGATGTTCTGTGATTAATAGAATTGACAAAATTGGCATAAGAGGTTATTAACCTGAAGTTTTCACCCGATAGCCAATTTTTACCAGTGAAGACTTCAGAATTAAAAATTAGCTCTAAAAACAAACGAATTGTCTAGTAACTGAACTGTTAACTCCAACAAGTCACAATTGACTTGGGGTAGCTATAAAAACCTCTAAATTATGTTATCTTTTATTTTTTTTTAAAAAAATTATGTTAAATTTCTTATTCATCTTTCACTGAGCACTGTTTTTTAGTTTGATGAATTCTGCAGGCATATAAGTTTAGGATAAATTGGGTTCGTCCACCTTAAAATATGACATTTTCATTCTTCCATCCTAAATAGGACGAATTGGGTTTGTCCACCATAAAATAGGATAAGTTGGCACTTTGTTGGATTTGTTTACCATAAAATAGGATACATTGGGTTCATCGACTCTAAAATAAGATTTTTTTGGATTCATCCGCTGTAAAAATAGGATAGTACACTAAAATAAGACATGTTGGGTTTATCCACTCTAAAATAATATTTTTTTGGATCCGTCCACTATAAAAATAGGACAGTTTTGATTATTCCGCCCTCAAATAAGACATTTTATGTATATCTTTCTTCAATTAAATATTTATGCTTGCCTGCCCTCAAATAAGACATGTCTTAGTTCTTTATTTATTTTTAACAATTTAATCATTGCTTGCTATCTTATGAATTGCTTGAAAAACAAGCTTAATTATTCATTTATCTTTTATTAAGCATTGCTTTTACTAATATTTCTACCTAGTTTGATGAAATTTGCAAACATATAATTTGAAGTTAATATTTGGAAATACCACACATTTGTCTAATCTCATCTAGAGAATTAGATCAGAATGGATCCATTTGTTTTATGATCTTTGTCATAAGACTTTAATTTACATTTTATTTATTGTTTACTTTATTAGTCTAACAATTTTATCTAGATTTGGTAGGAAGCATAACCCAAATGCAGCAAAAATAGACGCAACACAACGTAGAACTTCATCTTAGCACTGATCTGGGGCAATTTGTTGGAGAGTCAGCTCATCAACAATGGTCAGGGATATACTCTCAAACTTTACTCAACCTACATCTCACATTCAGGACATGAACAAAATTTTTCATCAACCTTTTTATTTTCAATAATAGGATATTTAACTCTGCATGGTTTTCCATCTTTAGCCCTTTCTCTTTATCCCTTTTACGGTTCTTGACACCAATCTCATCGTAACTTTATACTGGGATAGTTTTTAAAAATGGTATCGCTTTTTGGCTATGCTTTTACTTCATTTCATCCGATACCTTACTTTTGTTAATCCCTAGCTTCAATTTCACTTCAATTCCCTTTTACTCTTTATCCTTTTGAAATTTCATTTTTACTTTTCTCCATTTTAAAATTTTTACTTATCCAAGCTTAACTTTTTTCTTATCCGCCACCTTCATTTTCACAATGCATCGATTCAGGGGGACTTTTGTGAATATTGTTGCTAAACTCACTCCACCTTCGTGCTTTATCATAATTTTTAAATTACATTTGGCTTGATTCTCATGCAATTTGACATTTGTAGGCAACTTAGAAATCAACGTTCAGTGATAATCCTCCCAAATTTTTTTTATACCTATCCATCCAGAATATGTCAACTGGGATAAAATTAGGTTACTAAGTCAACTTCTTTGCTCAAAAACTCTTTCATCATTTTTGATCAAAGAGGGACAATTGTTGGCACTCAGCGTTGTCCCTTCTTTCTTTCATGTCATCTCATTGATCTTCTAATAATTTTGAATGGATTTAATTTATTTTTTATTATAACTAGGAGTCTATGTAAGTATTGACACCCTCTATCTTTTAAATTAAAAAATATCTGCATTATTATTATATTTGTTATTATCTTTTTTATTATTATTATTATAACCATTTTCATAATATTTTAAATTATCATCTCATCCCTTTTTAAATTTCATAAAAAGTCATTATATTTATCCTTATTGAATTGACTCAAGTGTTTTGTTTAATTTTATACTTTATAAATATTATCGTCTTAATTTTAAGTTTATCATGAAACTTTGTTTAACTATTTATGTTCTAATATTGAATAATTTTTATTCAATTGGATGTTCTAATATATTTAATTAAGAGTGTTCTTTATATTAATTTAGAAGCCCAAAGAGTCTAAGCAAGAAGGTATTTCAAATCAGCCCACTTTATATATTTTTTCAATTTTGGCCCAATTGTAGGACTGATTTACAAAGCACACCATTTCCTCTCTCTGCTTCCACCTCAGTGTTGCATAGACGATATTTTTGTGCCACATTAGGCATTAATAGTCTCAAACACACACCATTCACACTTCTTCCATATCTTGCACATACTTGGCTCTCCCTCCGACACATGTCTCTCTCTTATCGGTCGGTCAGCATACAACTTAAAGCCCTGGGATCCCATTTACCAAGAATTTCCTATTATAACCTCACTTTATTTCCTAAAATAACTTCAATACCCTCAAATCCCTAAAAATCATATTGTTTTTATCTTTTCTCTCAAAATATGCTCCTTCTCTCTCTCTATCTCAAAATATCTTTTTGTCTAAAAAAAGAAAGTTTGCAGACCTTTCACCATGGTGGACAGAGGTTGCTACTCCATTTTCATGATGGATCCTTTCAATCACGTGAGGATCTATCCAACTACTCCCAACGTTTCAAATTCAAACGGAAATGTTGAAAAAGATCCTTCCCAAAGAACTCCCATAAACCCTAACCTCGCCCTTATAAATACTAAGAGGATAGAGACACTACCCAAAAAATTGCGTTTAGCAACAGATAGATAACGTTGCTAATCAACATATATCCGTCGCTAAAGCAATTTAGAGATGGATCAACGACAAAATATGTGTCGCTGCTATATTGCGCGTTGCTAACCATTTAGCAATGGAAAAAATGACATCCGTTGCCAATTTTGCAACGTCATAGAGACGATCTATATCCGTTGCCATTTTGTAGCAATGAATATATTCGTTATTATATTTATAAATGTCGTTACTAATTTCATGTTGTATTTCATTGTTTTGACTATTTTGTGACCAAATATTTCATTGCTAGGACGTCGCTAATTTGTTTTTTATTTAGTCCCCAATTTTTGTGACAAAAAAATATTTTCCTCCATCCGTTGCAAATATTTTTCTTTGGCAATGATTAAATTTGTCGCTAAATCTGTCGTCATTACTTTTCTTCCAATACCTTTTTTATTTGTATTTTACATACACCCCGTTGAATCATATTAAAAGAATATTATAAAATTCTTAAATTATCCAACATTCATATAAAAGAACCCACATATATATAGATAGCAAAATCTTCTTAAAATATCCACCATTCATGTAAAATAACCCACATAAATAGATAGAAAAATCTAAACATCCACAATACCAAACATAGCAACATCTAAACACATAATTATGTCCATCTTCAGCTAGACCAGGTACAACAGTTGAGAGTGGCTGTGGTTTCCATTGGGGGTATTCGTGCCAGTTAACTAATTTTCTCACCCCAGGCTAGAGTTGTTCATTAGGAGTACCTAGCAACCTGCACCGCAATTCTGTTAACATTAGAATGGTGGAACAAGTGAGGAACAAAGCTCAAAAGCAAGTGATTTTTAGCTCTAAACCTGAAAATATAAAGCAGTTGTTACAGCTTAGAGTTTCCTGGGAAGAGGGCTTGGTTTGTCACTAGTTCAGCTGAGGTTGAAAGTGAACCACAAAAGAACATATATAATTCTATGATTAATAATAATATAATATTATACAACCTAAAAGGAGATAAAGATCACTAAGAAGAGGATTATGAATAGGTATTTTACAAAATTACTAACAGTTGTTACACAACCTATAATGTTAATGCCACTTCCTATATATAGAGTCCTCCACTCGGAGAGTAACAATCCGACAAGCATTACCTAATCTCTGTGATTCACATTTATTCCTGTCATACAAATGTAACAAACTGAAATGCTACACTGTTAGTAAAGTAAGATTAAAGTAATGTGGCTAACAACAAAAAGAAAAGAATGTAAATCATACTCGTGTTAAAGTTATGACATATAACAGAGAGGTACAAAACAAATTATCATATAACAAAAAGAAACCAATAAGGATTGCGGGCCTGAAAAGGAGAATATAAGTAAACAGATGCACCAGATGAATGAACAAGGAGGATTAATACCTACAATAAGTATGCTGAACAACAGTAGACCAACTACTCCACAACATCACATAGGAATAATAATATATAACAATAGCAGTAAGAACAAAAAAATAAATGAGGAGGAAAAGGAGAATAATACAAAAACCAAGATGGATAATAGAAATCTTGCTATTGGACAACAACTCACTGCAACAAACAACATGGCAAAAGTATAAGTTAGCAGAAATACTTCCCTTTTAGTTCAAATCAGAAATATTTTGGACTGTCAATTATTGTGACTTATAATTTTTGATGGACAGAATTTCTATAGAACCTATTTTATTAACATGATTTATCACTACTTTAGCAACTTTGGCGACTTGGCCTATGAATCAACTAAGATGATCAAGAAACCTTAAACTGCAAATATTTAGTAGCTTGTTGTTCAAACATATTTTAGCTAGTTTACCACATCTTTTGATCGTAAATTATTTTTTGGATTCAACATATTGCCAAGTGTAGAAGACTTACTAATTCAACTTTGCGAGAAATAAAAAAGAAGACGATGAAAAATACCAACTATTTGACACTCCAGTGCTCCTGGAAAAAAATTGCAGTTGAACATCTTTCTCTGGTCAGTGTCATGTTGTTCCAGAGATTACAGAAGTACGCTTTGTGGTAGTTAGGACTCGAGATCTGAAAATATAGCGATGATCGATGAGAGAGTTAAATAACATATAGCGATATATTTTAGGGAACTTGGTTACACCCTACCTTGAACATATACATCACACTTTACAACACTCATCCTTTCGACTAAGGGTCACTCTTCTTTATTTTCTTTCTTCGTTCATGCCTACCTTTTGCTTCCTTAGTTCCCTACTTTCCTTTTACTTTTATTTTCTTGCATTCTTATGCAAGTCATTATTTTATGGGATCCTTTATTTTTATAAACATTCATTTTCAACACTTAGGCTCGTTTGGCATTTCACTAATACTTCGTGACCCTAAGCTTACTTTCGTCGATTCTTACCACCCCAAACTTAGGCTTTTAGCCTCAGGTTGTATTTTTAAGTTCAAGGAGGGTACAGTTTTAAAAAGGGATAAAAAAAGAGTTCACAACTTGTAATAACTTTGCCAAAGAAAGGCTTAAAGGCTCAAAGTGGGTACTAGGGATTACAATTATACACGGGTAGGATTTTTAGGCTACAATGGGTTCCAAACTCACAAGGATGGCCTAAGATCATTTTTCTAACCAAATACAATCTTAAATTAGTTTTAAAAGACTAACGGGGCAAGTTCTAGATAACACAAGTATACAACAGATTAATGAAATAAACTCACCACACGTGGCATGCAAAATTCATTAATGTAGATCAAATGTCCCTCCCGCGGGAGACACAATTGAAATATTTATCACTATTCACAAGTTAAAAAATTTGTGGAACCATAAAAAGAGAAAAAGTTTTGTTGCAACATTGCACACATCCTTGCCCTTGATTTTTTCAAAATTTTTGGATGGAGGGGGTTTATTGATTTGCAATAGCACCACACGTAAATTGCTGACCTATGGCTACAACCAAAGCCTTAGTTTAATATTTAGGGTTAATCGTGGGTGAGCTAACTATATAAGTACTCAGACTTTGCCAATGGTGTATAAAGTGATCCTAACTTAACAAAGTATAATGATACAGGTACTCAGGCTTCCCTTGCATTGAATGACACTTAATGCTATGGGTACTCAAAATTCCCCTGCACCTGTGTCTCGAACCCAAACACGACACTTTACCCTTAAAATATTGTCACTCAATCCATCATAAGGAAAACCTAATCGTGCATCAACAATAGTAAAATAAAATTAAATCAAAAGAATACTAAAAACAAAAGAAAAACATGATAATCCATAAAGCGTGGGCATCAGTAGAGTATCCAAAAATATAGCATCTCAAAACACAATAAAAATAATATCCAAAGTGTCATCCAAAACACTACCCAAGGATATCCAAGCAGTACAAATATAGGGACAGGTACCCCTAACTAAAAAGTTGGCAGTGCCCTCACTGCCTAGTTAGTAAGGTAAGAGTAAAGGATACTTCCTGAATTATCTTTATTATCTCTGGTATACCCTGTATCATCTCCACCGTTATTAGCACCAGACCCCTCAGTAGTGGCTCCATCATCGTTGTCGCTCCTCGACGAAGGTAGATGTTCTGTAGGCTTAAGTACCTTGAAGATGCCCTTTACCCCTCTCCACAACTTGGGGAAGAATTTTTCTTTTTTTTCCCTCTTCAACAGTCTTTCCTGTGACTCTCAGAGGATCCTATGTGGTGTTTCCAAGGTCGAATATTCTCTTTCCAATTTGGTGACCCTAGCACCTTGCTTCTTCACCTCCTTATGATATATTTCATAGTCAAATTGAGCCGCCTATGAATGGCGAGTAGTGGAGGATTCTCTTGGCCCCTGGGGTAGTCCTGGAGCATGTTCTCTAATAGCAGAAATTCTATAACTTCATTGGGATTTATCCATAGAAATACTCCATTCTAGGTGTAACTTGGATCTTATGAGGTTCTTGTAATACTGGTAGTGGCTTTCCAGAATCAAGGCTCTGAATTCATCTAAGTCTCCTATTTTGTAGCTGAGTACCTGTATGTAGGACACTTCAGACCATTTTTAATATTTTTAAAACCAAAACATATTCTAGATTAACAAGAAAAGTATGTGTGGCACTTTTTTAGAAGATTTGGGGGTGAAAAATAGATGTGCAAAAAGTTGGGTTTCTCTAGGCAGTTGTCCTCAAGTATGGCGATCGTGCAACATTTACCGCAATCGTGCTACTGTGGTCACGGTCATCAGGACCGCGGTCGCAATACCTTAGACCGTAACCAACAATTCTGCCATTGCTCAAATGACACGAACTTAACACCAACTTTGTCTTCCAACTAGGTGTACAACATCATGATCAGATAAAAATAAGCCTAGTTAGCAAGATTATAGTCCCAAACTTGAAAAAATTTATGTTTGACTCGCTTGGGAAATGAATGGACACCTATTGTACACGTCAATTAGAACTTGTCTAGTTTGGAATATGGGTACTCAAGACTTCCCCAAATGACGTGTAGTCACCCTACATCTGCTAAGCATAATTATAATTACAAACAAGCATAGTTTTGGCATTATAACACTATTTCAAGCTTATTTCTAGCTACATGTCCTAAGTCTATACTAACAGTGAATGTAAGAAAGTTTGAGACTACATACCAGGTGACTGATGCAAAAGATTTAAAATGAAACCTTGGATGCTCTTAAGAGGCCACAAATTTGAGTGAGATTATGAGAAGATTTGAAACAAAGGTGCATGGGTGCAAGGCATTTGGATGGTATTTTTAATCAGATCTAACCGCGACTGTGGTACAAGTTACCCAATTATGGTCACATAGTCTCCACGATCGCGGGGGTATGGACTGCGGTTACGGTAACTGAGACCAAGCATCCGGGGTTCCTGCATGCCCTTCTTAGTCCATTTTCCAAATTCTCACATCCTTTCTTTCCAAATTCAATCAGAATGACCCTAAGTACCAATACTTTATGGACCATGCATGCTCACAATCAGCAATAAAAATCAAAATCTACACTAGCATACGTAAATAAAAGGATACGAGCCACTTTTCGTGGCATGATGGGTTGCCTCCTATCTAGCGCTTAGTTTAACGTCACAACATGATGGTTTCACTCTTTCTCTTTATGTCTCTAGTTAGAAAATTTGAATCTCCATTCCAATTTTTTCTCAATATGCAATGAGCGGCAGAGGGACAAAAATTTCAAATCTTCCTAGATGAAACTCTAAAGAGGTGGTAAAATAGCAAGAAAGCTCCGATCTCGCCATTTTAAAGACTTGAGACTTTTACCCAACTTCACATCGATCTTCTGGATTCTTTCCTTAGGTAAAATTAAGCACATCAATAAGTCATTCATTGTACTTTAAAGTTGAGCATCTTGGCTTCTAATGGATGGGGCTTCATGTTCTCTTTCGGAATGACCAACTCTAAAATGCAAGAGTCAATCTCCACCTCTCTATAATCCTCCATTTGGTCAAAAGGATGGGTCCCCATCACATCCTATATGCCCAATGTTGAAAAGTGGGTTGAACGAGGTCCAACACCTAACTTTGGGTTAGCTTCCTCCAAAGTATTGTCACCCCAAAATGAGCTAGAGTCATCATAAGAGGTTTGCTTTTCCTATTCTTTTGACTCTAGTCTCATTTCCTTTATTATGACTTCTTCTCCCTCGTATGAGTTGAATGATTGGAAAGTCATTGAGGAATATTCACTACCAAGCTCATCATCATAGCTTGGGTTCTCTTTATGATAACACTCCTATTGGGTAGTGGGAAAGGTAGTTATAGTTTTAAAATTTTCTTCTTTTCCCAATAGCTCTTTATTCACACTTGTCCATTCTTTGTACATGTATTTCATATTTTCCCCCGTTGCATCTACCCGATCCAAGATGTCTAGTAAACTTGAGTCACAACTACTAGACTCGGTGCATTGTTCTTTCGATTTCTTATCATATGACCTAATAAAATCATAGGAAGAACTAGCAATTAGATTAGTATAATAGGGGGAAAAAGTGTTTGGACACTCTTCCCAATGTCCTTATAGACGTGCACACATGGGGAAACCATACTCCCAATCATATTGAGATGGTGTAATCTCTCCCCGGGGATTATACTTACAATATCTCCTGAAGTGTGGTCCGTAACAATACGAACATGGGGGTTCACTATATGACTTCTAATAATTAAACTCATATTTGTCAGAAGATGCCAACAAGAAAAGTAAAAATAAAATATAATCTACCTGCAAAGAAAATCACAAACACATATATACAAGCTTGAATTCAAAACCCTCGGGGTATAGTTAACCTCACATTCACCCTTATGTCTAAGACAGTAAAAATTTAACAAACTACACACACAATTGTCTATCATTGCTTTGGTCCCCACATCCCTCTTTCGGGGATAACATGGATTTCTAAAGTTCACCCAAAACCCTTCTTTCAAAGATAACATTGAACTTTCTAGAGCTTGGAGCTTTCGCTCATCAAACCCATGTGGGTATTTGGAGCTTTCACCCATCAAATCCCAACCAAAATAGCATAGAAATAATAAAACCCATAAACATGAACTACTAAATGGATGCTAACAATCACAACTCACACACACTTTATCCTCTATTCACACATAACCCCCAAGAGGGAGATTTACCTACACATAAGATAAACAAGCATAGATATACCCATAATCTCCATTGAATCAAAGTTATAAAAGATCTAAGAGAATGTTACTTCAAACTTGGCTCTTCTACATTATCAACAATGGAAGTGAGAAATTCTTCCACTTAGAAAGTCTCCAATGTATTCTTCACTCAAAATTAACACAATATTTTCTTTTCCAACTATGGAGGCTACAAAATCTCAAGCTAAAACCTAAAAAATTGGGAAAAAACAAATGTTATGGAATGAATAATTCATGAAATTAGGGTTTGAGGCTTTTTGTTCAAATTGGGATCAACACGTGCAATTACAGTTTTATCCTTGGGCTGCACATTTTTGCCAAGCTGCGATCGCGCAAGTATGGTTGCGACCGCGGCTATACGACCGTGATTGACTTCTGCGGTCGTAGTTGATTGACCATCTTGACTGACCGCGACCACGGCCAATGAACCACGACCGCGGTAACTGAGGCTATTTCACTGCAGGTCTTCAGCTGCACTTTTTCTGCTCTCTTTTGATCATTTCAAGCTCCAATCCACATCTATTTGTCTTTTTAACTCCTACACTTGCAAAGAGTGGATATTAGAGCATTAAATCATAATTATGTCTCATCTACTCATTTGAGACAAGGTAATGTGCACTAAAATTAAGTGCGAATGAGTGGTAAGATCACCACTCATTAGATTTACTTACCGCAGTTTAGTTCCATATTTATTTACGTATATATATTATAAAATTAGAATTAATTTTTTTAACAATGAAGAAAAAGTGTGATGTTCTTGATATAACATAATTAATCCTTTCTTTATCTAGACTTTCATTTAAATTATGAATTAGAAGTTTTGTATATCTTTCAAAAGAAATGATTTGAAATAACTTTCTTTTTGACAACAATAAGGATGCATCACTTTTAGGGATTTATAAACGCTATCTTCGATAATTTTCAAAAAGTAGATTGTCGAGGTTCTTCTAAAGTTTTGTTAATCTTTTTCTTACAAATAATTAGCATATATTATCTTATAAAATACATATATATTTTTAATACCTTACTTGTATCTTTATTAATATAATTTTAATTTACTTATCTAATTTAAGTTTTGCCAGTTAACCTTTTTAATGGATCTTAAAGAGTGTCTTACCCTTTTCCTTTAGGATAATTAGAACTCTTACCTAGAATCACGTAAGTTAAGTATATCCTAAAATGAAGTCCTTTAATTTTAATCACTCAACTTATAATAGATATCCTAATTCGTCATAGATCTAATTAGGTGGCGACTTTCTTAATTTTATTTAGGGGTTTTTAATGTATTGTATCTTAATTTGACCAGTGTTAAAATGGGGTATAACACAAGGCACTGGCAAAAAAGTTCGAGGCATAGGAGTAAGGCTATAGTACTATGAGGCTTACATCTTATGCACTCGACTGTATGCCCTAAGCACAGCTAATGCCTAATGCCCGAGGCTTGCCTGACAGGTCTTAGGTAAATTACAGATCATATTTCTTGATTAACATTGTTTACTCTTATAATTCTATAACAAATAAATGATATTTGATAGTTTTTTTTCATCTATATGAATAAGAAGATTGAAAATAACTGAAATAGCAAGTCATTATATTGCATATTTACTATTTAAAAGCCCTATGAGGGTGAATATCATTTAACTTTAAAAAAATACTTAATTAGCTAAATTTTACATCTTCACTTATTATTGGTCTTCATATTATTGTCATACGTCTCAAAATTATCATATTTTATCATTTGTCATACTTCTCAAAATAATCGTTTTTTGAAATGATAACGATCACAAAATATTGAGTCCTTATTCTAATCTAGGTAGTCAACCACTTTGAATCGAATAGTAAGTAAATTATTGTGTTTTATTATCTCTAAATTATCCATGATGATACTAATAAAGTTTATTGCTTATTTTCTTTTAGAGATGTAAACTACATAGTACAATAGTAATATATTTTACAAAAATGTAATTATTTTATTATTTGAAAGTGTAAATGTTAGAGTTGAATTTCAAATCATAGTAGCTAGTATAGTATTTCTTTATTTATATTTGTAAAATTATATTATAAATTTTATTTTCTATGAGTTTGTTTAACCATGTTTTAAATTTTATAATTTTTGCTTTGTCTATTTTACTATATTATAAATTAAAAATTGAAAGATTCACAGGGCTTACGCCTCGCTCCATGTGAACTAAACGCGCTGTATCACGCCTCCGCCTTTTAAAACATTGATTATTATACATAAACATTTCGAGAAGGGGTGGATTAGGGGGGTAACGTGTAGGTTCCCGGAAATTCAGTAACTTTTGTGCGGATCTTGTATTTATATTGAGAAATCTAGTAAATATATAGCAATTATAAGTTGGATTTTGTAGTGAATGGTACCATTGGTCTAGTGGTGAAGAAGGTGCCTATTAATGCACTGTTTCCCTCTTGGTTGTGAGTTCTAACCCCATTATTCACTTTATTATGAATTTTTATTTTGCTTAAGGAACCCACAAACTTCAAATCCTAAATCTACTTCTGATTTCGAGAGAGTTTTTCCTTATAGTTGAATCTAGAGTTTTGAAAATTCTATTTGTAAACGTGATCTAACATATATATGTATACTGAAATAAAAAGTCAAAAGTGGTAAAAAGTTAACTAGCCGAAAAAGTTGTACTAAGCAAGAAAAAAAGAGAAAAAACAGCAAAATCAGAACTAAAGAAATCTACTATGTTTGATGCTATATATTTGGTTATAGCAACTTAATGAAGCTTCGTGATAAATTGAATTCTATTTATTTAAAACAAAATCCTGTATAATCCTAATCTCTTGAGGGTTAAAGATTCCATTCGTCAAATCAAAGTTGCATGGGAGGAAAACAAAACATTATTGGAGCTCTATGCTGGCCTTAAAACTTTGTAATTGTATTAAATGACTATGCTCGTCCCTATTAGTTAAAGACGACTGTTTGCTAACTTCATCATCATATTAATCTTTTTATATTTTCTTAAAAATTTATATCACTAAAGTAGTAATGATCATTCATTTTTTTAACTGAAAAAAATGTATTTCGTACTATTTTGATAGTTAATTTTCAAGATTATATTGCAAATGTAAGATTTATGAAAAAATTTATGAAATAAAGTGAGAAGGAGAAGAAAAATGAGAAAGAGGAGGGAGGGAGGGATATTAATTTAGGAGAATAAAGATAACGGTCATTAAAGAAATATTTTTTATTTTTGACAAATTTATTTTAAAGTAGAAATTTCAAGCAAATTTTATTGAAAAAATAATTAAATAAATTAAGAAATATTCTAAGTAAAAATACAATAATTGAGTGATTCTTAAAATAAATATTAAAGTTAAGTGACTTTTTAACCTAAAATTTTATAAATTGAGTGACCGAGTAATTAACTCAACATTTCATGATACCCGGAAAGAAAGAGTTATATACTTTTGAACGAAAAATTAGTACACCTTATAATTTGTGACTTTCCTACCACGTGTGACTTTTTCTAATATGGTACTCTCCATCTTCCTTCTAATTTATGCCACGTAGTTTGAATAGGCATGAATTTGAAAAAAAGAATAGAATTTTTTATTTTAAATATGTTATAGCTAGTATTTGTGTGATTATAAATTACACTTTTGAAATATATAGTTTTAAACATATCATAATATTTATGTAATTCTCATTAAGAGTGAAATTGAAACTTGAAAGTATAAAGTTAATTTTTTTTCAAATTTAAAGATTATTTTTAGAAAAAATTTAAAAAAAGTAGGTCAAACATATTGGTAGCCTTCTAAATTTGGCACAAACTTTCATTTTGGCACCTCAATTAAGCATTGTTCATTTGAACACTTGAAGTAGTGTTCTATTGTATCATTTTGACACTTTTTTTAACAATTAGCAAAAATAAGGAGAGAGTAATACAATCTCCGATGACGTGGAAAATAATAAATAAAATAATTATACGTGACATTTAATTATTTTAAGAAAACTATTTTAAAATTTGTTAGTACCACCTCCCTCACCTCTTACCGCTCCCCGATCTTCTTCTCCATTCTTCTTTTTGTGGTGAAATTGTTGCAATGAGTTGTACAGTGAGCTAATTCAGGAAGTAAAATGAGTGATTGGTGGGATTGAAGCCTAAATTATTTTTATTCTATTTTCATTAATGTTGATTATCTTTCCATTTAGGTGTTTGTATTGATTATTGTATATTATCTTACTATTTAAATCTCTTTTCTTTTTGTATAAAGTTGCAGCCCTGTAATCATTGAAACAAACTAAAGTTAATAAAAAAATAATCTTCTTACTGTGTTCGTTTTTTATCATGGTATCATAGCATGGTTGGAATCTATGAGAAAGGGAAAGTAATATAGAGGGAGATTGAAAAAAAATGGAAGCAGGATAAAAATTAGATTATGGGGGAATCTACTCCAACGACTGGGAGGTACGGTGTTGGATCTTAGAGTTTCCTGCTCTCTGAACTAACATCAAAATTATCACAATTGATGGGCAGTTCATCAACTACAACAAGCCATGGAGCTCTTGTTGTTCCGCAAGGTATCAAGTTAGATGGTACTAACTATGCAATTTGGTCCCAGGTTGTAGAGATGTACATCTTTGGAAAAGACAAATTGGGATATATAAATGGAGTTTTTCAACCACCAAAAGAAACAGATTCCACATTCAGGAAATAGAGAACAAAAAATGCACTGGTGAAGAGTTGGTTAATCAACTCGATGGATCCCAAGTTAATTGGAAATTACATCCGATTTTCCAACTGCAAAAGTAGTTTGGGATGTTATTGCCATGACATATTTTGATGGAGGCGACACTTCTCAAGTTTATGATTTTAAGAGAAAAATGATGAAGTTGAAGCAAGGAGGGGGATCGATTGAGATATATTTCTACCATCTTCAAGGCTTGTAGAGAGAAATCTATTTTCGTCGACCAAATCCAATGAAATATCAATTTGACATTGAAAAGTATATTTCTATATTACAAGAAGATAGAGTATATAATTTTCTTGATGTATTGGATGTCAGACTTGATAAAATCAGAGGCGATGTCTTGCAACTTAAGCCATTTCCTACCGTAGAGGAAACATATGCACTTGTTCAGCGAGAAGACTTGAGGCAATCTGTAATGTTGACTAAAGAGGAGGACATGAGTAGTGCAACTATAATTTCAAGGGCAGGAAAAGGATATCAACGACAAGTCTCTCTTTAACCAATGATCAATGCCAAGAATAACATGCCAAAACAAAAGCAACAAGAAGGAAGAGGTGGTTGCACACACTGTGGAAACCCAAAACATATAATTAAAATATGTTTCCAATTAAATGGGACTCCAAACTGGTGGTATGAACTGAAAAAGAAAAAGAAGCAGGAGGCTGGTAGAACATCATTGACAAACATTGGGGAGAACTCAAAAAAAGTTGAATCATTGACGCTAATACCACAACTTGAGAATACTTCACCCGCAAGTGTCAACAACTCTATGGCTCATAATAATTTAGGTAATCATGGTTGGATTATTGTTTTAGGGGAAACCGACCATATGGCCTTTAATTATCGTGATTTAGTAAACTCAACTCAACCTAGACACACATGCATAGTTAATGCAAATGGAGTGACATATCTTGTTGAAAGGGCTGGAAGAGTGATACTAACACCAAATCTCTCTTTATAAAATACTTTACTTATCTCCTGTCTCTCCAATAAATTATTATTTATGGGCCAAATGATGAAGGTTTTGAACTGTTGTGTACTAACATATCCAAAGTTTTGTCTATTTCAGGATATTTCCACGAAGGAGATTATTGGTCATGGTACTAAGAGAAGAGGCCTATATTATATGGATGATTACAACTGTGGCTTTACAAATGAAGCTCAAGGAATGAGTAACAAGGAGAAACATATATGGTTGTGGCATCGCAGGCTAGGAAATCCATCTTTTCCTTATTTAAGGTGATTATTGCCAAGTTTGTTCTTAAATTTAGATGAAACAAAGTTCAAATGCAAAGATTGTATTCTTGCTAAGAGTCATCGTGTTTCATATCCAATAAGTTTGAATAAATGTGAAACACCATTTATGTTAATTCACTTTGATATTTGGGGTCCATCACCTATCTTAGTTTCTTCGAGTATTAGATGGTTTGTGACATTTGTAGATGATTGTACACATATGACTTGGATTTATTTGATGAAAGGTAAAGATGAGGTGTTTAGGATTTTTTGTTCATTTCATAACATGATAAGAACCCAATTCTCTGTTGTTGTAAAAGTTTTCCGATCAGATAATAGTGGAGAATATGCAAGTAACCAATTTGTTGATTACTTTTGAGAGAATAGAATACTTCATGAAATATCTTGCACTCAGACACCACAACAAAATGATGTCGCAAAATGAAAAAATAGGCATATTTTGGAAACTGCTAGATCTCTTTTGATAGCATCTAAAGCACCTCGACGTTATTGGATAGATGCAGTTTGTATTAGGGTTTATTTGTTGAATAGGATGCCGTCACGAGTATTGAACTTTTAAACTCCATTTGCTAATCATTCTTCATTACCATCGGTACTAATGCTTGAACCCAAAATATTTGGTTGAATAGCCTATGTCTATCTCTACAAAAACTAGCGATCTAAGCTAGATCAATGTGTTGTTAATTGTGTTTTTCTTAGATATGATGATCATAAGAAAGGATACCATTGCTATGATCCCAGAAATAGAAAGTTGTATGTCACATTGGATGTTACTTTCTTAGAATCAAAACTATTTTCTTCTGAGAGCCATATAGACTCTTCTCTTCAGGGAGAGAAACTTATTGAAAAACAGAGTACAAATAATTGGGAGAATTGTCCATTTTCAAAGATAATCCAGCTTTGAATGACATAGTTGGCTTGTCGAAAAATATAAAAAACATGGTGTAAGTATACAAGGGGATGTGCAGGAGGGGCTGGAAAATATGCATGAGCAGCTGACTGAACAAATTGTCACTCAAAGCTTAGTCCGCACGAAGACCAATCTCCTGAGGGTATTCTTGAGGTACAATCTCTGAATTCTACTCCTAACAATGAACTAGATTGTCTTTCAACATATAAACTCCCTTTTAGGCACAATCGAGGGCAGCCACCAAATCGATACTCTTCAAATCTTGAAGAAAAGAAAGCAAAATACCCAATAGCCAACTACGTTAGCACAAATAATTTGTCAAAATCACTCAAAGCGCTCACTTACAATCTATCCTCTGAAAATATTCCAATTACTACATAGGATGACCTAAGTGACTCAGAGTGGACTCAAGCAATAAAAAAAGAAATAGAAGTGCTGGAGAATATGAATACATGGAAACTAGTACCACTACCTACAAAAAAGAAAGTGGTCAGATACAGATGGGTGTTCACTATCAAATACAGTGCTAATGGATCAATTGACCACTACAAAGAGAGACTTATGGAAAGAGAATACACTCAATCTTATTGTATAGATTATATAGAGACTTTTTCTCCTGCAGTGATATTAAATACCGTAAGAGTACTACTATTTCTTGCTGTTAATTTGAATTGGCCATTACATCAATATGATGTGAAAAATGCTTTATTACATGGTGATCTTGAAAAGGAAGTATATATGGAAATCCCACAAGGCTTTGTTATTTCACAAGCAGGAATTGTATGCAAGTTAAACAAAGTATTATATGGATTAAAACAGTCACTAAGAGTGTGGTTTGGATGTTTTAGCTTGGCCATGAAGAGGCGAGGTTACAAGCAAAGTAATGTTGATCACACATTATTCTTGAATCACCGAAGAGGTATGATCACA
The DNA here is from genome assembly GCA_030864215.1 of Capsicum pubescens. NCBI lineage: Eukaryota > Viridiplantae > Streptophyta > Magnoliopsida > Solanales > Solanaceae > Capsicum > Capsicum pubescens. The sequence goes on along the minus strand of CM061547.1, from coordinate 184,186,518 downwards.
ACCTTAATTATCTATGGTGATGATATGATAATTGTAGGGGATGAAAAAGAAGAGATTACATAGTTGCAAAGGTATTTAGCTATAGAGTTTGAAATAAAGAACCTTAGAGGGCTTAAGTATTTTCATGGGATAGAGGTGGCTCGATCTAGCAAAGAAATATTCCTTTCCCAAAGAAAATATATTCTTGACTTATTGGCAGAAACAGGAATGCTCAATTGTAGATCAGTTGACACTCCATAGTCCAAAATCATGGACTAAAGGAGCATCCGAGTCAGACACTAACAAATAAAAGAAGGTATCAACAACTTGTTGTCAAGTTGATTTATTTATCCCATACAAGTCCGGATATAACATATGCAGTGAGTCTTTATAGTCAATTCATGCTTAACCTAATAGAGAGCATATGGGGGCGGTTAAATGTATTTTTCAATATCTTAAGTCGTCTCTTGGAAGAGGACTTATTTTCAAGAAATATAGTCATTTGATATTAATGACTATACAGACGTGGATTGGGCTGGGAGTGCAACAGATAGAAGATCAATATCAAGTTATTTAAACTTTGTTGGAGGAAATTTAGTTACTTGAAGAAGCAAAAAACAAAAAGTGGTGGCTTTATATAGCGCAAAGGCAAAAGTCAGAAGTATGACGAAGTAAATTTGTGAACTTCTTTAGCTGAAGAGATTATTAACAGAAATAGGTCTTGACTCAAGTTCAATGATAAAGATGTTCTATGATAACAAGTCAGCTATAAAAATTTCTCAGAATCCTGTTCAACATGACATGACAAAACTTATTGAAGTTGATCAACATTTCATTAAAGAAAAACTTGAAGAGAAAATAATATATTTTCCACATGTGAAATTAGAAGACCAGTTAGCAGAGATGCTAACAAAAGTTGTTTCAAGTATACCATTTAATAGCTCATTGGACAAGTTGGGTATCAAAGACATCTACCTACCAACTTGAGTGGGAGTGTTGCAATGAGCTGAACAGTGAGCTAATTCAGGAAGCAAAATGAGAGATTGGTGCCAAAATTATTTTTATTCTATTTTTATTAATGTTGATTATCTTTCCATTTAGGTGTTTGTATTGATTATTGTATATTATCTTACCATTTAGATCTTTTTTTCTTTTTTTATAAAGTTACAACCTTGTAATCCTTGAAACAAACTGAAGTTAATAGAAAAACAATCTTCTCACTGTGTTCGGTTTTTATCAGAAATAATCCCACCCCACCCCCACTTTCTTATTTCTTTTTTTTTCTTTTGAATTTCATTGAATTTTGATTCTTTCTATTTGTTGTAGGTTTAAATTTTTTCTATTTTAAATTATATAATTTCCTTTCAAAATTTGATATTGAATCATGATAAAGATTGTGAAATCCGTGATGGCATCATGATCTTTGGTGATGAATATTAAAATTGGATGGAGATAAGTTTGACGATGCAATTGAATTCAATTATTGTGTAAAATTTGTGGAGTTGAATATGAGATTAATGGTGGTTGTGCGGCAAATTTGGATATCACTATTTTTTATTTTGTACAACAATTATAGAGGACTTAGTAGGAGAAGAGCTTAAAAATTTATTTTTTTCGGTGATATTATGACAGAGATGATATGATTTTTTGAAAGAGCATTTTTTTGTTGTATTCTTTATATTCTTCTAAAATTATTCAAAATTAGTATGTGATGATTTTTTTATTTTTATGTTTTTAATTCTAAAATTACTTGTGGTAGTTTGGTGGATGCTGATGGTAGTGATGTTGGAAGGTGGAGTTAGGGGAGGGAGAAGAAGAAGATTAAAAAAAAAGTTACAAAAGAAAAAAAAGCTTATTAGTGGTAGTTACTGGTGGTGGAAGATGGAGTTGGCGGAGTAAGAAAGCACAAAGAAGAAGAAGGTAAAAAAATAGAAAAAAACATAAAAAGAGCTCCTCACACGTCTAAGTGCAGAGCAACGTGCACAACGTACTATGTCAGCAAACATGTCAAAATGAGACACTTGGACATTTTTTTAGGTGTTTTAAAATAAACAGTGGTTGATTGAGGTGTCAAAATGAAAGTCCATGCCAAGTTTAGAGGGCTCGCAATGTGTTTGACCAAAAAAGTATGTCATATGATCATGGAAACATTTTTCATGGAAAATATATCCCACTCCTTGTTTCTTTCACACTTGTTGATTTGTGTGGAGTGAATTTCCTAAATAGTCACTCAAGTTTTGAGAATTTCCTTCAAATATCACTTATGTTTCATTTAAGACCACAATATACTCAACTATCACTCTTTTTCTCAAAAATATTAAACACCACAAAAGTGTTGTTCTCTTTTAGTTGGCATGTCATGTCATTAAAATCACATTTTTTTAATATAATAAATTATTTAATTCATCAAACTCATTTAACCAAAATTGTTACTTTATTCTTTTTTTTTTGAAAAAAAATACATTAGTTTAATTTTCATGTTTAGGAATTCTCTACCACACTTAATCTTTACCATATTATTTTACATGTAAATTAAAATCTCTAGATAACTTATTTAATTTAGTAATATTATTTTCTTTAGAAAACAACTGATCTTTGTAAGCATCATATATTAAAAAAATGAATGACAATCTAGGAAAATAACTCTAGAAAAAAATATGAAAATACCTAAGTATGAGAAATTTCTTCTTAATAAATTAATGTATTTTTAAATAAAAATAAGATTATAATTTTGGTTAAATGAGTTTGCTGAGTTGATATATTTATTATGTTTTTAAAAATGATGGTTTACTGATATGACATGGTAATTAGAAGAGGAGGAAGCTTTTAAGTATTTAGTGACACGATCCTCCATGGGACCTTGTCGTAATGGGCGTCCCAAGTCCGACCAGGACCGGAGACCACCCCCGTTACCCAACCCAACCTCTAGTCATCTGCCCTGAGTTGGCAGAATTTCGAGAATGAAACATAATAGTGTAACAACTCACATAAAAACCCTGAAAATAGATCACGATCGTGACCAACCCAACCGAGTCCAACCATCCCATAACCATAATTCAACCATACTAATCGCACTAAACAAGGCCATAAACTAGGTCATAACCAAAGATGTTCTAAGAAATAATATAGTTAATCCCAAAATAAAATATGACGGAATAGTGAGAAATTATGTCCGATGATGCCAACCTCCACCGATCCCATCCATACCAACACATAGAAGTACCAAAGAGCCTCTATCCAAAAGAGTAATGAAATTCGATTGGGACATGCCCCCAACCATAACCAAAACCAATATCTAAAGTAAAGTAAAAATATCTAAAAATATCCATAACATGAAATGATGCCTTCCGAAAGGATGGAAGCTCACCACTTATGTCCAAATTCTATCCCAGAGTCAATCACTATGTAGGAGGAGTAGAACGGTCAGTTCCTGCATAGCGTGGGTATACAGGATGGGGTTAGCGAGTGATCACTAGCATGATCTTAGGATAAGGATAAAATAATGTCATTTATAAAACCAAGTAAAAACATCCATATATATAGATAACCATGCTAGGAAAAGGGATTAGGTTTAGCATGCCTTTAAAATCTTTACCTGGGTTGTGTAGCTTTGCCATCTTAAACCACCCACGGGCTATATAGGTTTAGCTCTCTCTGCTGAAAGGGCTGCAGTGTGTGTCACTACACGACCAGGAAAGTATCCTATGGGATGACTAGTACATCCCCAAAATAAAGTGTGACATCATGCACACGATCACCAAGACCAACCTCTTATCGACAAATATGAGTTTCTAGTTTTGTCCCCTGGGTCTCCACCTTTCACGACTTTGCTACATATTCCTCAATTATTGCCCAATTAAAACCAGTTTCTAAATAACCAAACCATTATCCATTTATTTACCAAGGCCATTGGTATTAGTATCATCATACCAACCCTTACTTGCAAGTATCATCCATAGCCAACCATTTATAGGTTTAAGGAGACTTTCAAGTGCCCTTTCATTTACCATATTAAACCACTTGGGAGACTTCCATGTTCCCCATAATCATAACCAACTAGCCTTTAGCCTTTCAAAACTATTTAAGCCATGCATAATTCCTTTACCAAGTTTATAACATTCAAGAGTTCCATTAAAATAAGTCAATGCAATGAATATATCTTTATAAGCATTTTATCAAATACATTGGGGGCATAATATAACCAAAACCAATTCCAATTACCAATAAACTATTCCCATACAATCTGACTATCCAAAACAACCATTAATGCATATAACATAATAATTAAAACCATGGGAAACCATAACCAATCAATTAACATCAAAACCCCAAAATCATATTAGAAAGCCAAAGTCATGCAATAGTAAAATCATGAAAACATTCATATAAACTATGCCTTTAATTAAATTAACAATGAGGAAAGAGAAGCATGCCTTAAACCAAGATGATGACAGAAAGAAATTGCCAAGATAAGCCCCAAATCAATCCTTTTGTTGAAACTCTAGCTTTGTTGCCCTAAAAGCTCTTAAGAGAATTATGAAGTGTGTAGGAAGAGTTTCTAAGTGTTAATAAATAGAATATTAGGGTAAATAACCTCCCAAGTAGGTTAGAAGTCATGGGACCATATTAGGATAAGTAGAAAAATGTCCAGAAACCCCCGCTTAATTTACACAAAATTCCCATCACAGGGATACGACTGGCCCTCACAAGTCATACCCTCCCAATACGATTGGTATCCACCACTCGTATCTAAGCCTCAACCCTTTGATAAAAACTGTCCAGTATGTGACTCATCCAACCAAGTCGTAACCACAGTATACGATCCGTATCCATGACTTGTATCCCTGGAATAATAAAATACTACGAGAATTTAGACACTGTCCACCATACGAGTCCTGGGTACAATTCGTACCCTGGCGTACGGCTCATAGTGAGCCACTCATACTCAGACCCAACCTAAGTAACCACATCTAAGATTAAGTTATAGAACCAAACGATCCATAACCTCTAATATGACTCATAACCGCAAGTCGTATCCATTCCAGTAACCAAAATCCATCCCACCAACCAACACTGTTCAGTATACAATTGGACCATACCATCCATAACCCAACATACAACTCATACCCATGAGTCGTATTGGGTCCAGAGATCAGAATTCCAAGAAATTTTCAAAGGTCCAAAAACTAATGTGTTTCAGTCCCCCCTACTAGGAACATTCATCCCCGAATAACTGATAAGGTAGTGGTAACCACACGCTAGAGTCATTTGGATTATCAAATAAATTCCCAATCTTTAACAAATTTTGAAAACAAAGAGGCAAAGATGTTAATCTTTCCTTTAACAAACTCAGAAAATAAAAATGTGTTGAAGACACACACCTTCCACACAAATCCTAAGAGCAGAAAATAAATGTGGATATTTGAACTTCATGTCCTCTTTATCTTCCCAAGTAGCTTTTTCCACCTTATGGTTTCGCCAAAGAACCTTAACTGAAGTCACATCCTTGGTCTGCAACCGATGAACGTGTCTATCTAAGATCTCAACCGAAACCTCTTCATAAGACAAAAACTCAGTGAGGCCCAATCCTTCCAAAGGAACAACTGAAGAAAGATCACCAAAGCACTTCCTCAACATAGAAATATGAAATACCAGATGAACCAAGCTCAATATAGAAGGCAACTCCAGCTAGTAAGCAACATTACCAACTTTCCACAAAGTCTCATAAGAACCCACATACCGGGGACTGAACTTTCTCTTCTTTCCAAACCGCACTACTCCCTTCATGGGAGATACCTTAAAGAAAACCTTATCCCTAACTTCAAACTCCAAGTTTCTACGCCTAACATCCGCATAGGACTTTTGACGACTTTGGGTAGCCTTAATCCTTAAGCCATAGACCAGTAAACCAAATCGAGGACAAACATATCTGCCTCACCAATCTCAAACCAACCAATATGAGATCTACACCTCCTATCATGCAATGCTTCATAAAGGGTCCATACCAATACTAGAATGATAACTATTGTTGTAAGAAAACTTCACCAAAGGTAGATGCTCAACCCAATTGACACCATAGTCAATAACACAAAACCGAAGCATATCCTCCAATATCTGAATAGTTCTCTTCTCTTTCCCATCCGTCTGCGGATGAAAAAAGTAATCAGACTAACCTTAGTCCCCAACCCTTTCTAGAAAGACCGCTAGAAGTGAGACATAAACTGCGTGCCATGATCAGAAATAATTGAAATAAGTACCCCATGCAGGCTTATAATTTCCTAAAGATGCAGCTTCATATAATCCTCCACCAAGAAGGTAGTCTGCACTGGCAAAGAGTGCGCAGACTTAGTCATCCTATCCACGATGACCCAGATCGAATCATACTGATTCCAAGACCAAGGAAGACCGATAACAAAGTCCATATTGATCACTTCCCACTTTCATTCGGGCAAATCAATTTCTTGATATAGCCCTCTTGGCCTCCTGTTCTCAACCTTAATCTATTGATACACACCATGCACTTGGCCATAAAATCATCCATATTTCTCCTTATACCATTCCATCAATAGATCTTCTTAAAATCATGATATATCTTAGTCGAGCTGGGATGGACAATATAGTGTAACTCATGCGCCTCTGCCAGAATTCTTTGTCGTAACCCGTCGACATCAGAAACATACAACCTCCCTTGGTACCGTAAAGTACCATCACCACCGATCTCAAACACCATTACCTTTTCCCCAACAACGTCACTCTTGATTTTCATCGAGACAGGATCCAATACTTGTTTCTCCTTAATCTCCACACCAAGAGATGATCGAGCCACTTTTTGCACCGCTACACCACCATCTTTGGAGTCCAAGAGACGAATACCAAGATTAGCCAAATGGTGAATATCCTTTACTAATTCTCACTTTTCTTCCTTCAGATGAGCCAAATTCCCCATGGACAACCTGCTAGGAGCATTAACAACCACATTAGCCTTACCTGGGTGGTAGTAAAGACTCATATTATAATCCTTGAGAAGCTCAAGCCATTTCATCTGCCTGAGATTAAGCTCTTTTTGAGTGAACACATACTGTAGACTCTTATGATCAGAAAAGATATCCACGTGGACACCATACAAATAATGCCATCATATTTTCAAAGCAAACACAACCGCTAACAACTCCAAATCATGAGTAGGATAATTCTTCTCATGTACCTTCAACTGCCTAGAAGCATAGGCAATAACTTTCCCATGCTTCATCAACACATAACCAAGACCTACTGAGATGCATCACAATAAACCACAAACCCATCATTACCTTCTAGCAAAGTCAAAATTAAAGTCGAAGCTAACTTATTCTTTAACTTCTCAAAATTCTATTCACAAGCATCTGACCAAGAAAAATTAACCTTCTTATGAGTTGACTTAGTCAAAGGATCAACTATCGATGAAAAACTTTCCATAAACCGCCTGTAATACCTGGCTAAACCCAAGAAGCTCCAAATATCGGATGGAATCATAGGTCTAGGCCACCTCTTCACCATAAAAACCTTCTGCGGATCCACCATGATCCCTTCAGTAGAAATAATATGACCAAAAAAAGTTACAACATTTAACCAAAACTCACACTTGGAGAACTTGGCATACAACTATTGTTCCTTTAAGGTCTGCAACACCACACAGAGGTGATTAGCACGACCCACCTAACTTTTGGAAAAAACCAAAATATCATCAATAAACACAATAATAAAGAGATCTAAATACTGACAAAAAACTTTGTTCATCAGATCCATAAACGTTGTCGGAGCATTAATCAACCCAAATGACATCACCAGAAATTCAAAGTGCCCATACCGAGTACAAAAATCCATCTTAGGGATATCCACCTCCCTAATTTTTTGATAATGGTACCCAGACCGAAGATCTATTTTAGAAAATAACTTGACACCTTACAGAAGGTCAAACAGATTATCTATCCTTAGAAGAGGATACTTGTTCTTGATCATCACCTTGTTCAGCTGCCTGTAGTCAATGCATATCTGAAGGGAACCATTCTTCTTGCTCACAAACAACATCAGTGAACCCCAAGGAGATACACTAGAATGAATAAACCCCTTATCCAGAAGATACTTAAGTTTTTCCTTGAGTTCCCTTAACTCAGCCGAAGCCATTCGATATGAAGGAATAGAAATTAGACGAGTGTCCTGATAGCCTAAAGACTATCAAACACACGAAATTGACACTAAAGATGTAAAAATCAGCAAGCACACAAGGAGAAAAACAACATACTAGAAGGAGATGAAGAAGAAGATTGCATAAAAAGTAAAGATAGGTAGAAAGACCTTTACTTCAACCAATGAATAGCACTAGAAGGTGTATCAAACCTTCAAACACACATCACCAATGTAATCTCAAACCTTCCCCTCAGGTGACCCAAAGGACTCACACTTCCTCAAGCACATCTTTCTTGCCAAATAATCCAATACAAGTGAAAAACCAATTCCAAATGTATTAGGATTCAAGTTTTGGATTCCCTCTCTTAAGGAGAAGAGAAAGACTACAATCTAACAATAATATTACAATCTAAAAGTTACTCAATTCATTATCTCAAAACTAATGAAAATAGAAGGTTACTTGTCAATTTATACTATTACAAACAATGACAAAAATACCCTTAATGAAGGGTGTTCCTTTGGAGTGTAAAAAAAGAAGTCATTAAAAGACAAGAATGCCCTTAATCAACCTCCAAATAGAGGCATCTTTGGAGTATATTTCAAAGATCCTCTTCAAACTTTAGCATATACACTCCAATAGGTGAACTCATGACACAATCACAAGCTCCCAACTTCATAATCATTGCTTGAATATCATGTAACTCTTTGTCTTGACTTCTTGTGAAAGGTCTTGTGCTCTTGGTGCTTCTCATGCTTGTATCATCCTCTCCATCTTGAAAGAAAATTTTCCTCAAATTCAAACCTTGCAAAACCAAGGAGAGGAAAATAAAAAACACACATTCTTTAAGGGAGAAGGGTTAGCATTAGTACCACAAGTTAGATAGATAAGCCAAGGCTGTTAACTTTTGACATACATCCATATATCCTTGGTATTTGTCATGAAAAACTTGGAACAAAGGATATAAAAGAAGTGAATAGCTTTAACACCAAAAGGGAATGTACATGAACAGAAGTTACTCCACCCACATTGCAATGGAACTCCAGGATCAAATGGAAGTAGAAAATAAGGGTCTAAGTTAAGATAACCCACTCCTTTCATTAGACTAATTTCCTCACGATCATTCAAGGACTTACACATAACTTTGGAACACATAAGGACACTTTGAACCAGACTAATATCAAGGAATTCATCACATAAGTTCAATTGACTATGTTTAATATCAAGATCATCATTAGAAGCATCATCACTAACTTGGAATTTCTCAAACATACCATTTTCATATTTAAGTAGTGAACTAGTTTTAAGAGCAAGTGGATCATTATTCATAACAAAAGAGTTACTAAGGAAAGAGGTATGCACTTAAAAAAACAAAACCACTTCACTAGACACTAAATCACAACATTTTAAGTTCAAAAAAGTGTTGAGAGTAGCAAAGTCACCTCGGGTAAGGCTTGGGCAGTCCACTTTTTTGGAACTTTTGGTCAAGTAAGTATCTAGTTCATTCCTCATGCTTTCATGCGGAAATCCTTTTAGATCCTTCTTGATTATCATTTCATTTAGTACTTGGACATAAGAAGAATCACATCTAGGAAAAATTCTAGGTTTTGTGTTTGGAAGTGATAAAGGTTCTTTGTGGACAAGATCTACAATCAAGCAATTTTTTTCTTTTCTACTTCACTACCCACAATTTTGCTTTCCCTTTCCTTCTTTTCTTCACATTTTTCTTGTACCTCAACATCAAGCTTCTCTCCATCTTGAAAACTGACCTTATCACCATTGGATCCTATCACCATCTCTTCTCTTAGTCGTATGGGGTGGTTTTGCTTTAGTGGATCTTGGAGAGGAGGCATTGGATTACATTGGTGATGTATTTGGATTTGTGGCATGGGATTTTGTGGAGTGTGGTGTCCTTGGTAAAGTGGATTTGGGAATTGGTGGTTTGAATTTTGTGGAGGCCTTGGTGGATATAACCTATCAACCCTCGCTTTCATTCTAATCACACCACCCATCAAGGATGCCATTTCACTCCTCATAGAATCCATATCACCCATTATAGCATCTGATTATCATCTATTTTTCGGCCCAAGGCCTCTAGCTGAGCCATCAAGGCTCCAATAGCATTATTTTCCAAAAGTTGGGAAGTAGTACCTTCGGGTTCCATGGAAAATGTACCTAAAAATAGAAAAAAACAGCAAGCAAAATAACCTATAAAACGAGAAATCAAGTTAGTTCAAAGGCCTCACTTCACTCACACTCAACCGCATTGCCTCTCAATTGTTGGGAAATAGGCAATACTTGGCAAGATACATGAGAGGTGAGAAGATTTGGTACGGAATCGATCTTTGTTTGAAACAACTAAAATAATGTGATGCACGAACTTGAACCAAAAAAATACTACGACTTTAAAACGAGAAAAGAATACAAAAATCGAAGACGCAAAACAAACGAACTCTAATCTAATTATCAACCTAGTAGGTAATTACTAGTTTAGTAATTATGGTAGAATCAACACAAAAGAAACTAGAAACAACAAATAGAAACTTGGAAATCTAATTTAGAACTCAATTTTATTGTTCACAAAAGTGATGACGTGGCAGATTGTGATTGGACGTTGAGTTTTCAAAATTTTCAACCCTAATTCTCAAGTCTCGGCCGAGAACCACTTTGGTGAAGAAGAATTTCATTTGGGAAGGAAAAATGAAGGTTTGAAAGAATTTTTGGAGCTTCAAATGAATTCAAAATGGATTAGTCCCCCCCTTGTACTTTCAATTATACTTGAAGATTCCTTTTGTCTTTGTTATTTTCTTCTTTTGGCAAGACTTGGAAGCTTTTTGGAAATTGCCTTTAACAACTAGTACACCCTCTCTCCTCCACCTTTTTGGATCAAATGCACCTCTTGAATATTCTTCCCCAACAAGATATGTTGAAGATTGAAGAATAAGATGAATATTTAAGAGTTGACCAAAGTTTGACCCTCTATCAAATGAACCCCAAGATTGGATTTTTTTTGTAGATCTAGGTTCCTTAGGCCAACGTGAACTCAAATATGTGAAAATCAGCCACAAAACTCATCCAAATCACAAACCCAAAACGTTTCCACCTTCAAAAATCTTCAAACAAGGCACAACAATGGTGGATCTAGCTCAGAAACAACCAAATATCATTATAAACTTAGATCTAGACTCCCTAGGTGTTAGAGAACAAGAATATAACACAAGAAACCTTCGAAACAAAGTAAAATCTTGTAGATCTAAGACTCTAAATTCGGATCTAACACAAGACAACACTAGACACCATTTTTTTTTGTATTTTCTGATTTTTGACACTTTCTTATTGAGATTTTCTAAATAAGAACACTAAAACCAAGATTTAGGGATCTTGGAACAACCCTAACCAAGGCTTTGATTCCAAATAATAGCCTAAAGACTGTCAAACACTCGAAATGGACACAAAAGATGTAAAAATCAGCAAGCACACAAAGAGAAAAACAACACACTAGAAGGAGATGAAGAAGAAGATTGCATAAAAATTAAAGATAGGTAGAAAGACCTTTACTTCCACCAATGAATATCACTAGAAGGTGTATCAAACCGTCAAACACACATTACCAATGTAAGCTCAAACCTTCCTCTCAGGTGACCCAAAGGACTCACACTTCCTCAAGCACACCTTTCTTGCCAAATAATCCAATACAAGTGAAAAGCCAATTACAAATGTATTAGGATTCAAGTTTTGGATTCCCTCCCTTAAGGAGAAGAGAAAAACTACAAACTAACACTAATATTACAATCTAAAGGTCACTCAATTCATTATCTCAAAACTAAAGAAAATAGAAGGCTACTTGTCTATTTATACTATTACAAGCAATGACAAAAATACCCTTAATGAAGGGTGCTCCTTTGGAGTGTAAAAAAAGAAGTCATTAAAAGACAAGAATGTCCTTAATGAACCTCCAAATAGAGGCAGATTTGGAGTGTATTTCAAAGCTCCTCTTCACACTTTAGCATATACACTTCAATAGGTGAACTCATGACACAATCACAAGCTCCCAACTTCATAAACATTGCTTGAAGATCATGTAACTCTTTGGCTTTACTTCTTGTGAAAGGTCTTGTGCTCTTGGTGCTTCTCATGCTTGTATCATACTCTCCATCTTAAAAAAATTTTGTCCTCAAATTCACACCTTGCAAAACTAAGGAGAGGAAAATAATAAACACACATTCTTCAAGGGAGAAGGGTTAGCATTAGTACCACAAGTTAGATAGACAAGCCAAGGTTGTTCACTTTTGACATACATCCATATATCCTTGGTATTTGTCACGAAAAACTTGGAACAAAGGATTTAAAAGAAGTGAATAGCTTCAACACCAAAAGGGAATGTACATGACCAGAAGTTACTCCACCCACATTGCAATGCAACTCCGGGATCAAATGGAAGTAGAAGATAAGGGTCTAAGTTGAGATGACCCACTCCTTTCATTAGACTAATTTGCTCATAGTCATTCAACGACTTACACACAACTTTGGAACACACAAGGCCACTATGAACAAGACTAATATCAATGAATTCATCACATAAGCTCAATTAACCATGTTCAATATCACGATTATCATTAGAAGCATCATCACTAACTTGGAATTTCTCAAACATACCATTTTCATGTTTAAGTAGTGAACTAGTTTTAAGAGCAAGTGGATCATTATTCATAACAAAAGAGTTACTAAGGAAAGAGGTATGCACTTGTAAACCCAAAACCACTTCACTAGACACTAAATCACAACATTTTAAGTTCAAGAAAGTGTTGAGAGTAGCAAAGTCACCTCGGGTAAGGCTTGGGCAGTCCACTTTTTTGGAACTCTTGGTCAAGGAAGTCTCTAGTTCATTCCTCATGCTTTCATGCGGAAATCCTTTTAGATCCTTCTTGATTATTATTTCATCTAGTACCTGCACATAAGAAGAATTAAAGCTAGGCAAAATGCTAGCTTTTGGGTTAGGAAGTGACAAAGGTTCTTTGTGGACAAGATCCACAATCAAGCAATTTTTTTTCTTTTCTACTTCACTACTCACGATTTTGCTTTCCCTTTTATTCTTTTCTTCACATTTTTCTTGTACCTCAACATGAAGCTTCTCTCTATCTTGAAAACCGAACTTATCACCCTTGGATTCTATCACCATATCTTCTCTTAGTCGTATGGGGTGGTTTTGCTTTAGTGGATCTTGGATAGGAGGCATTGGATTATATCGGTGATGTATTTGGATTTGTGGCATGGGATTTTGTGGAGTGTGGTGTCCTTGGTAAAGTGGATTTGGGAATTGATGGTTTGAATTTTGTGGAGGCTTTGGTGGATATAATCTATCAACCCTCGCTTTCATTCTAATCACACCACCCATCAAGGATGCCATTTCACTCCTCATAGAATCTATATCACCCATTATAGAATCGTGATTATCATTTATTTTTTGGCCCAAGGCCTCTACCTGAGCCATTAAGGTTCCAATAGCATCATTTCCCAAAAGTTGTGAAGTAGTACCTTCAGTTCCATGGAAAATGTACCTAAAAAGATCAAGAAACAGAAAGAAAAATAACCTACAAAATGAGAAAACAAGATAGGTCAAAGGCCTCACTTCACTCACACTCAACCACATCTTACACTTGGCTTCACAAGTATTGGGAAATAGGCAATACTTGGCAAGTTACTTGAAAGGTGAGAAGCTTTGGTCCGGAATTGATCTTTTTTTGAAACAACTCAAATAAAGTGATGCACAAAATTGAACCAACAAAATACTATGACTTTAAAACAAGAAAAGCACACAAAAATCGAAGACGCGAAACAAACGGACCCTAATCTAATTATCAACCTAGTAGGTAATTACTAGTTTGGTAATTATTGGTAGAATCAACACAAAAGCAACTAGAAACAACAAATAAAAACTTAGAAATCTAATTTAGAACTCAATTTTATTGTTCACAAAAGTGATGACATGGCAACTTGTGATTGGACGTTGAGTATTCAAATTTTTCAACCCTAATTCTCAAGTCTCGACCTAGAACCCCTTTGGTGAAGAAGAATTTCGTTTGGGAGGGAAAAATAAAGGTTTGAAAGCCTTTTTGGAGCTTCAAATGAATTCAAAATGGATTGTCCCTCCTTGTACTTTCAATTGTACTTGAAGATTCCTTTTGTCTTTGTTGTTTTCTTCTATTGGCAAGACTAGGAAGATTCTTGGAAATTGCCTTTAACAACTAGTACACCCTCTCTCCTCTACCTTTTTGGATCAAATGCACCTCTTGAATATTCTTCCCCAACAAGATATGTTGAAGATTGAAGAACAAGATGAATATTTAATAGTTGACCAAAGTTTGACCCTCTATCAAATGAACCCCAAATTTGGATTTTTTTTGTAGATCTAGGTTCCTTAGGCCAAGGTGAACTCAAATATGTGAAAATCAGCCACAAAACTCATCCAAATAACAAACCCAAAACGTTTCCACATTCAAAAAGCTTCAAACAAGGCATAACAATGGTGGATCTAGCTCAAAAACAACCAAATTTCATTCTAAACTTAGATCTAGACTCCCTAGGTGTTAGAGAACAAGAATCTAACACAAGAAACCTTCAAAACAAAGTAAAATCTTGTAGATCTAAGACTCTAAATTCGGATCTAATACAAGACAACACTAGACACCGTTTTTTTTTCTATATTCTGATTTTTCACTCTTTTTTGTTGAGATTTTTTAAATAAGAACACTAAAACCAAGATTTAGGGATGTTGGAACAATCCTAACCAACGCTTTTACACCAAATGATAGCCTAAACACTATCAAACACAAGAAATTGACACTAAAGATGTAAAAATTAGCAAGCACACAAGGAGAAAAACAACACACTAGAAGGAGATGGAGAATAAGATTGCATAAAAAGTAAAGATGGGTAAAAAGACCTTTACTTCCACCAATGAATAGCACTAGAAGGTGTATCAAACCTTCAAACACATATCACCAATGTAATCTCAAACCTTCCTCTTAGGTGATCCAAAGGACTCACACTTTCTCAAGCACACCTTTCTAGCCAAATAATCCAATACAAGTGAAAAGCCAATTCCAAATGTATTAGGATTCAAGTTTCGGATTCCCTTTCTTAAGGAGAAGAGAAAGACTACAAACTAACACTAATATTACAATCTAAAAGTCACTCAATTTATTATCTCAAAACTAATGAAAATAGAAGGTTACTTGTCAATTTATACTATTACTAACAATGACAAAAATACCCTTAATAAAGGGTGCTCCTTTGGAGTGTAAAAAAAAAAGTCATTAAAAGACAAGAATGTCCTTAATGAACCTCCAAATAGAGGTGGCTTTGGAGTGTATTTTAAAGCCCCTCTTCATACTTTAGCCTATACACTCCAATAGGTGAACTCATGACACTATCACAAGCTCCTAACTTCATAAACATTGCTTGAAGATTATGTAACTCTTTGGGTTGACTTATTGTGAAAGGTCTTGTGCTCTTGGTGCTTCTCATGCTTGTATCATGTTTGGAAACAAATCAATACCAAACTCTATTTCCCCATCTAGAGGAACACTAGGAAGATCATCCAAAAAAACCTCTGGAAACTGATTAACCACCAGAACTAACTTGAAAGAGGACCTTCCGAGTTAGAATCTTTAACCTAAACCCGGTGATAAGGACAATCTTTGGAGATTAACCTCCGAGCTCTAATATAAGAAATAAAACTCCCTTTACGAGCTAAAAAAATACCCTCCTACTCTATAACTGGCTCACCAGGGAACCTAAAGATAACCCTATGGTTCCGACAATCCAAGGACGTGTAATAAGAGTGTAACCAGTCCATAACCAGAATAATATCAAAATCCACCATTTCAAACTTAAACCAATCCACCAAGGTCTTCTTGTCACCAACAGATACCATACACCCCTACAGACTCTCTTAGCAATAACAGAGTCACCTACCAGGGTAGAAATAGAAAAAGAATCTGAAATAACTTTAGGATCGAAACCAAAAAATAAAGCCACATAAGGAGTTACATAGGAGAGAGTAGACCCTGGATCAAGCACACAATATACATCACAAGAGAAAAGCTATAACATACCAGTAACAAAATCAGGTGATGCCTCAGATTCTTATCAGGATGCCAAAGCATACAACCTAGTCCGACCAACCCTAGAACCAGGAGCAGTAACAGAAGTAGATGTTATACCACTAGGTGCAGGAGAAGAAGATGAAGCCACAAGAATCTTATTCACTCCTGGAACAACCTTATTGATCGGACAATCCTTGAGATGATTGCTTACCTATCCGCACTTAGAGCATTTTTACCCTTTTTCATCACAATAACCCCAATGACGATGACCACAGAACCGACAAGGAGGACATAAAGAAACTGACTGACCTCCGCTCGCCTAAGATTGGAAAACCTGTGCCCAAGAATTATCACCACCATGATGACATCTGTTGTGACATCTGTTGCCCGACTGATAAGGAGCACTAGCATAAAAGTAGGAACCAGAACTCCCTCCCTTCTTTTTTTGCCACTTGCCACCTTCTCTACCACTATGAGAGTGAGCACCTCCCTGGTCAAAAAACCTATTGCTCTTACCCTGCCTATCCCTAAACTCCACATTCTTGTTTTTCTCATTCCCCATTTGCTGTATATGATAAGTCAACCTAGAGATGTCTATATCCTTAATAAGGCAAAACAATCTTGCTCTCCAAAATCAGATCCCGATTCAACCTAGAAGCAAACTTCCTCATTCTAGCCTACATGTCAGCCACTAAATCTGGAGAATACCTTGACAACTGGTGAAACTTCAAGGCATATTTCTTGACAGACATTCTCCCCTACTTTAGGTTCACAAACTCCTCCATATTTTCTTTCCTTAACTCTTAGAGAAAGAAACATCCAAAAAAGCAACAGAGAAGGCATCCCATAAAGATGACTTCTCCATATCTCCTCTATCCCTATCCCACTCTTTATACCACTGATATGCAATATTTTTAATATAATAAGATGCAAAGTTTACACCATCCACATTAGTGGCCTGCATTACCTGAAATATCATTTCTATCTCATCCAAGAAGCCCTGTTGATCCTCCTCTACCTTCACTTCAAAAAAGTGAGAGGACCCATCTTCATAAATTAGCCAACCCTCATAGCCTCAACAAACAAAGAACCAGACACATCCCTCTCAACCTAAGCAACAACCAACTTAGAAATAGCATGAACAAACTGATGGAATTTAGCATTAGTCACCTCACCTTAAGGAAAACTATTAACAACTGGTAGAACTTTAGAACTATCAGGGATAGGACCGTGAGATCTAAGATGAACCCCAGAAGTAGGATACACCCCTTCAATAGTACCCCCAGATGGGATAGAAGAATTTTCTTATGTTCCAGATCTGTGAGGCATGATATGAAAGATGAACAAACAAGAATTAGAGAAGATTCTAGGATTGAGAATTCAATCTTGAAGATAGAATACAAAGAAAGTGAAAATTCCTAAATATCTTGTAGCCTCTCCCTTATGAGAGTGGAACGCTATACACCCCTACAAGATACTCTACTCGATATGGCTTTGCGGACTCCTAATTGAAAATAAACCTAGTCTTTGATACCAACTTGACATGACCCTCCCTAGGGCCCTGTCATAATGGGCATCCCAAGTTCGACTAGGATCAGAGACCACCCTTATTATCCAACCCAACCTCCAGTCGTCTGCCCAGAGTTGGCTGAATTCCGAGCATGAAACATAATAGTGTAACAGCTCACACAAAGACCCTGGGAATAGATAACGACCATGACCTACCCAACCGAGTCTAACCATCCCATAACCATAATCCAACCATACCAAACCACACCTAATAAGGCCATAAACAGGGCCATAACCAAATATATTCCAAGACATAATATAATTAGTTTTAAAATAAAATATGATGAATTAGTGAGAAATTATGTCCGATGATGCTAGCCTCCCATCATATTCCAATTCCAAGGCTAACACCTATATCGATTCCACCTATAATAACCCATATAAGTACCACAAAGCCTCTATCCAAAAGAGTAATGAAATTTATTTGGGACATGCCCCCAACTATAGCCAAAAACAATATCCAAAGTAAAGTCAAAATGTCTAAAAATATCAATAACATGAAATGATGCCTTCCAAAAAGATGGAAGCTCACCACTTCAATCCAAATGCTTTCCCCAAGTCAAATAATATGTAGAAGAAGTAGAACATTCAATTCCTGCATATCGTGGGTATACATCCACCAGTAAACAAAGTTAGTGAGTAACCACTAGCATGATATCTGGATAAGGATAAAACAATGCCATTTATAAAACCAAGTAAAACTCATCTATATGAACACAAGCATACATATATATAGATAACCATGCCATGAAAAAGGATCGGGTTTAGTATGTCTTTAAAACCTTTACCTGGGTTGTGTAGCTTTGCCATCCTAAGCTACCCATGGGCTATATGGGTTCAGCTCCCCCTGCTGAAAGGGACCCAATGTGTGTAGCTGCACGACTAGGGAAGTATCTCATGGGATGACTAGTACATCCCTAAATAAAGTGTAACAACATGACACAGTCACCATGACCAACCTCATATCAATAAATATGATTTTCCAATTTTGGCCCCTCGAGGCCTCAACCTTCCATGACTTTTCTACACATTCCGCCATATTGTCCAAATAAAAGCACTTTTCAAATAACCAAACCATTAGACATTTATTTCTAAGAACATTGATTGGTATCGTCATACCAACCCTTACTTGCAAGTATCATCCACAGCCAACCGTTTATAGGTTTAAGGGGACTTTCAAGGGCTCTTCCATTTACCATATTAAACCACTTGGGAGTTAAATAGGCGTATTATTAAAAAAAATAGTTTAATGACATGGCCTTCCAATTAGAAGAGAAAGAGACGTAAGAGATATTTAGTTGTTTTTTTATAATAATAGTGATAGTTGAGTCATATTATTGTCTCTAAAAAAGTAATTTTTGTAGGCAATTCAAAAAATATGAGTGCCCATTGAGAAAAATAGCCCTTGAAAAAATATATGTCAAGTTTTAGTACCGATAAAGTTTTTCTAAGTATAAAAAAATCTTTTTAATATACTAATGCATTTTTTTTAAATATTATTATAGTTTAATTAAATGAGTTCGATGAGTTAAATAGGTTTAATATTTTTATAAAAGAGGTTTCAATGACATAATATATCAACTAAGAGAGAAAAAAGCTTTTGAGGTGTTTAGTAGTTTTTGAGGAAAAGAGTGATACTTAAGCGGTATTGTGGTCCTAAATAAAACATAAGTGATATTTAAAGGATTTTTTCAAAACTTAAATGAATATTTTGGAAAGTGACTCACTTTGTAATAGTATTTGACAGAGAACCACAATAAATCCTATCAAACAACATAAGTAATTTGTAGTGATATTGTTAAATTTTGATGAATGATCATGGGCTTGATTGCAGAAAATCTTTTGTCAGAATCTCGAAAGGAAGAAACATCCTACAAGATTTGATAAAAAAGGAAGAAAAATCTCTCAATATCCACAAAAGGGAAGGAAGAGAAAACAAGATTGTTGGATTGTGCATGGCATATATTTCATGGGATTTTGAATTAATTATGGTGCATATTTCATGGGATTTTCGCATCCCTTTAGTCTTCTCTAGACAAATTTTCTCCTGTTAATATTTACCTATTCTTGGAAATTTAATATTCATTGTTTCTTTTCCCAAGAAGAAAAATCTTTTGGGTTGCCTTGAATGAACATCTCCCAATGGGTTGTAGTAGTCCCAACCACTACTATATAAGCATTAGAAGATCAAAGGAAGAGATACACCTATCTCAATATTTTCTAATTCTTAGCTCTACTTTACTCAAGCATCGTATTCTCTTAAAGATTTACCGTGTGATTAAAAAGAGAGGAGAGAAACACATAGTTGATGGCATTGTATCAAAGTGTGAAAGAAAAGAATAGAGTGTAAGACAAAGCCAAAAAGCTTGACTCAATCTTGTAATTTGATATTATTCACAAAGAACTAGTAGAATTTATTGCAACTCAAGGAGACTGGATTAAGACCTATTAGAGGTCCCAACCAATATAAAACATCTGGTTTTATTTAGTTTCAGCAATTTAATTTGTGAAGTTTTTGTTACTGCAATCAATAGCCGACTGTTTGTTAAAGAAAGTCGACTGTCTAGTTGAAAAAAAGGTAATTCACCCCCCGTATTACTACTTTCAATTGGTATCAAAGTAAACTCTCACAAGTTTTCTGCCTAATAACAAGTGAGAAAAGATCATGACTCAGATTGTTGTTGGAGCATTGTTCTCTAAAGGGTTATCTCAAACTAGACCTCCTTATTTCAATGGGAAAACACTTTTTTCATTGGAAAATAAGAATGGAAACCTTCATAAAATCCTATGATGTCAAATTTTGGAGAGTTATCAAATTTAGTGATCTTTCACTTATCTCTACTAGCCAAGACAAAATGAAAAAACATCAGAAAATAGTGAGAAATCTATTGAGAGCATTACATTCTTAGAGAAATACATAGATGAACAAATGGAGATAATTTAGATCTTTTCCAAAACTAAACTATCCTGTATAATTCAATCAGTGGTGAAGAATATGAGAAGATCTCCTACTGTGAGACTGTAAAAGAAATACGAGATAAGTTGGAAGTAACATATAAGGGAACTGAGAAGGTTAAGCAAACTCTTGTGAGTTTATTATCCTATGACTATAAACTTTTTAAGATGAAAGAAGGAGAAGCAATCGAAGAAACATTTTCTAGGTTTGGCAAAATTGTTGGGGAACTTAAAGTTTTAGGAAAAACTTATCCTGTGGCAGATCCGATTACAAAGATTCTCATAAGCTTACCTCCTCAGTGGCTTTCTAAGGTTGTGGCTCTTAAAAGTATAAACTTAAATAGCATGACCTATGATAAAGTCAGAGAAGTTCTTATTGCCTTTGAAAAGGCTTACTTGAATAATAAAGACTATCAGCAAGAGGAGAATTTTTTTTGGATTTTAGAGCCATAAATAAAAAAGAAGATATCCTCGATCTAGAAGAACTTGCTCTCATCACTAGAACAGTTGTTGAAAATTACAAAAGATTCAAAAATCAAAGAAGAGATAAATAAAATTATCCACAAGGAAAATAACATGTCGATTAGAACTGGAATGAAGGTAAGTGTTACAATTGTGGTAGATATGGTCACATTGCTTATGATTGTCCAAAAGTAAAAAAAAGGACCCTACAAGGGAAATCAAAAGGCTTTCAGCTGCTGGGATGAAGAGGAACAATCATACCAAGAAAATGACAACATTAGAGACTGTTGTTTCATGGAAATTGGAGAATCCATCTAGTTGGCAATTGGAGAATCCATCTATTTAAGAACTAACTCTTGTAATGAATATTCAAAACTTTAAAAGTTACTGGACCTTGCCATAGTTTATTTGAATAAAACCCATGAAGAAAAGAGAGGTCTTTTAAGAGAAAGAAAAGATTGGGAGGTTAAACTTGAAATCTGTGAAATTAAAAAAGAATTCCTACAAGAAGAACTTAAATACTTGAAAATCAAGATTAACAGTTTTGAATAATCTCCTAGTCATAGTGTTTTCAGGTCAAATCAGTTGACTAACTCAACCAAGTCAACTGATAGTAATAGATATTATAGTTGTGAAGGTTCACATCGATCAACTAATTCGAGTAAGTCAACTAAAGGGAGAAATCACAGTCCAAATACCTATCACATAAGGTAATATAGCTATGATATATCTCAAAGGTCAACTAACTCAAGTCTGTCGACTGGGAGATACAATCACATTCAAAGGTTAACTAACTCAAGTCAGTCGATTGAGAGATATAATCACAGTTAAAATACTTATTATACAACTACTGATCAATACTATATGTCATGTTATCATTGTGGGAAACCTGGTAGTAAATATTACAAGTGCATATTTTGCTCTAGAAATCCTGGTAAATGGATTTGGAGACCTAAAACTGAGTCAAAAAATCTAAAAACTAATCCCAATGGATCCATGAATGCTTAGGTACCTAGAAATAAGTAATACATTTGTTTTGTAAGAACTCCATGAAAAATCTAAAGCAAAATGGTATCTCGATAGTAGATGTTCAAATCACATAACTGGAAAGAAGAATTTGTTTCAAACCATAACTGATTTTGATGAAAGTGATATTGGCATTAGAGATAACTCTAAAGGTAATGGGTATTGGTACCAACTCTTTTAATGATTCTTGTGATTTTGCTAATGTTTATTTGGTAAGTAATTTAAAGTACTATCTTCTAAGCATCAGTTATTTGTGTGATGCTGGATTGGAGGTAAGATTTAAAAATGAAGGCTGCATAATTAAACAATATAGAAGACAAGTCCTTGCTGGAAACAAACACAAAAATATTTATGTTCTAGATGCTATCAAAGTGATAGAAGGTCATATATGTATTCCTTATATCTCTAATGATCTATGGATTAGGCATAGAAAACTTGGTCATGCAAGCATGAGACATAATGAAAAATTAGTAAACCATGATCTTTTGACTGAATTACCAAAACTTGATTTCAAAAAGATCCATATTTGTGATGCCTATCATCTTGGTAAGAAAACTAGAAATTCCTTTCTTGTTAAAGATATTATGTCAAATACTAAACCCTTACAACTACTTCATATGAACCTATTTGGTCCAACTAGAACTACCAATATTAGTGAAAAAAGGTATGCTTTTGTAATTATTGATGATTGTTCTTATTTCACTTGGGTTATGTTTTTGGCTAACAAAGATGGTACCCTAAAGTATTTTGAAGTTTTCTATGAAAAATTTCAAAGAGACAAGGGCTACAAAATCACTACTATTAGAAGTGATCATGGATACACTCAAAACTTCTCAGCTCCAAGGTCCCCTAAAAAATGGTGTAATTGAATGAAAGAATAAAACACTTCAAGATATGGATAGAACCATGATTTGTGAACACTCTCTACTACACAAGTTCTTGGTAGAAGCAGTCATTACTGCATGTCATGGTTTGAATAAGTGTCTTATTAGACCCATTCTAAAGAAAACTCTATATAAGCTTTGGAATAATAGAAGACCCAACATTGGGTACTTCTATGCTTTTGGATCTAAATGTTTTATTCATAATAATGGAAAGGACAACATTTGTAAGTTTGATCCAAGAAGCGACGAAGGTATTTTAATAGGCTACTATAACTCTAGTAGGTCATACCGAATTTTTAATAAACATACTCTTTGTATTGATGAATATGTCGATGTTGTTTTTGATGATATTATTCACTGTGTTAATAGTGATAGCTCTGTAAATGATGAGATTAAACAGGTACAATTTATCAAAACTCCTTCCACCAAGGATAACTTCTCCTCAAATCCTTTTTCCACTGAAACTGACCAGTCCACCACTACTTTAAATAATCAAAATGAACAAGAAGCTATTCACAATGAATGGAGAAGTGAGCTTGAATATCCTAAGAGATTCATCATTGGGAATCCAAAGAAAAGAATGCAGACAATGGCTTCTAGTATAAGAAATGTGAACATAGCCCTCCTTTCTCAACTAGATCCAAAGAAAGTCAATGAAGCATTGGAAGATAATATCTATGTAAAAGCAATAGAAGAAGAGCTTGAGAAGTTTGACAAGAACAATGTGTGGACCCTTGTTTCAAAATTAGAGAATGTCTCTATTATTTGAACCAAATGGGTATACAGAAACAAAATGGATGAATCAGGTAAAGTAGTGCTAAACAAAGCTTTTCTAGTCTCTCAAGTCTATTCACAATAAGAAAGATTTGATTATGATAAAACCTTCGCATCTGTAGCAAGGTTAGAATCAATTAGAATTGTGCTTGCTTATGCTTCATATAAAGGATTCAAATTATTTCAAATGGATATGAAAAATGCCTTCTTAAATGGGTTTATTGATGAACAAGTTGTCATAAAACAACCCCCAAGTTTTAAAAATCCAAACTTTTTATATCATGTCTTTAAACTTTTCAAAGCTCTCCATGGCATAAAATAAACTCTTAGAGCTTGGTATGATAGACTAAGTATCTTTCTTATTGACCATGATTTCATAAGAGAAAAAATTTATATTACTTTATTTATCAAACGAACCCTCTTTGGAAACTTGATTATTCAAATTTATGTTGATGATATTATCTTTGGAAGTACTAATGTTGTTTTGTGCAAGGAATTCTATGAATTAATGCAAAATAAATTTGAGATGAGTATGCTGGGAGAATTAAAATTCTTTCTTAGATTGCAAATTCTTCAATTTATTAAGGAAAACTTCATCTCCCAAAGTAAGTACACCAAAGATATTATTCAAAGATTTGGGATGGACAATGTCAAACCATCCAAAACTCATATAAGCTTTATATGTATTCTGGAGTCATGTGAAGATGGCAAAAATATTGATAAAAGCAACTATCGTGGCATTGTTGGCTCACTCTTTTATCTTATATCTAGTCTACCTGACATCCTCTTCAATGTATGTAAATGTGCCAGGTTTCAATTATCTCCTAAAGAAGCTCATCCAATTATTGTGAAACGTATTATTAGATACCTTATTGGTACAAGCTCCTATGGTTTATAGTATCCTAAGTCTACTAATATTAGTTTAAAAGATTTTTTAGATGCAGATTATACAGGTGATAAACTTGATAGAAAAAACACCAGTGGCACTTGCTAGTTCATGGGACAATTTCTTGTGTCATGGAATAGCAAGAAGTAAAACTGTGTTTCATTATCTACCACTGAATTTGAATATATATCCATTGGATTGTGTTGTGCTCAGATTCTTTGGATGTCCCATCAACTCAGTATTATAATTTATATTTTAACCCTGTAAAAGTTTTTTGTAATAACTCGAGTGCTATCTTTTTGTCTTAAAATCTTGTACATCATTCTACAGAAAAACACATTGATGTTAAGCATCAATTTATTAGAGAACATATTTCAAAAGACATTTCAACTAGCTGATATTTTTACCAAACCTCTTCATGAAGAAAGATTTTGTTTACTTAAAAAAATCTCTTGGGATAATTATTAAACCCTTTTGAACCACAAATTGTTTCTTTTCCACTCTAATTGCATATTTTACATCTAATGCACCTTTATCTATTTTATTATTTTTTCCTTCCTTATTGATTGATATTAAAATGGGGAGAAATAAACAATAGTAGTTGTATTTGCATTTTCTCTAACCATGCAAGAAGAATCACTCATTCAGGAGGACTTAAGAATAACTCATTTGGGGGGAGATGAAATTTAAAGGGAAGTAGCATAATTCGCCATCCATAAAAAAAGAGGAGATTGATATTGTTAAATTTTGATAAATGATCATGGGCTTCATTACAGAAAATCTTTTGTCAAAATATCAAAAGAAAGAAGCATCCTACAAGATTTGATCAAAAAGAAAGAAGCATCTCGCAATATCCACAAAAGGGAAGGAAGAAAAAAGAAGATTGTTGGATTGTTCATGTCACATATTTCATGGGATTTTGGATTAATTATGATGCATATTTCATGGGATTTTCAAATCCCTTTAGTGTTCTCTAGACAAATTTTCTCATTTTAGTATTACTTATTCTTGGAAATTGAATATTCATTATTCCTTTTCCTGAGAAGAAAAATCTTTTGGGTTTCCTTGAATAAACATCTCCTAACCACTAGTAATAGTCTCAACCACTACTATATAAGCATTGGAATATCAAAGGAAGATATATACTTGTATCGACCTTCTCTAGTTCTTTGCTCTACTTTACTTAAGTATTTTATTCTCTTAAAGGTTTACTGTGTTATTAAAAGTAGAGAAGAGAAGAACATAGTTGGTGAGGCATTGTATCAAAGTGTGAAAGAAAAGAATAGCACGTAAGTCAAAGCCAAAAAACTTGATTCGGTCTTGTACTGTGATAGTATTCACACAAAACTATTAGAATCCCTTGCAACCTAAGGGTATTGAAGTAAGACATATTAGAGGTCCCAACCAATATAAAATATCTGGTGTTATTTACTTTTAGCTTTTTAATTTGTAAAGTTTTTATTACTGCAATCAATAGTCGATTGTCTGTTGAAGGAAGTCGATTATCTGGTCGAAAAAGAAGTAATTTAACCCCCTCTTACTGCTTTCATGTAGATGTTCCTTGGGGTGTTCCAAAGGTCACATTATTGGGTTCGATATCGAGACGACGTCATGTGGAAGCTTAAATTTTCAAACCATAGAGATAATAAATCAGATGACAAAGAAAACAATATTAAAAAGACATATTATTAATATGATTTGGTCAAACGACCTATATATGAAAAACTAATATTGAAAAATATAAAATATATTGAGAGAAATCTCCCTCTAAACAAGACTCTCTAATGACAACATTGTGGATACTACTGTGTTATTTATGAGAAATGAGGGTCTTCTATTTATAGAGTTCCAAAATCTTTCCTCTTAGAAAGAACTTATCCAAATATGGAAAAGTTCTATATTTTCCTATCAGGAAAAGTAAAAGTAATTATGATATAACTTTTATTTTCCTTTTAAGAAAAAGTAAAACTTAAATTTGGTAAGAAAATCAGGGCAAAAACCTTAACAAATCTCCCCTTCTAGACTTGATTTTCTAAAAAATAATCTTAATCTTTCATCTTCACACGATCTTCATATATCAATGCTGCTTACCATGATTAGAATTTTATAAGGGATAAAAATTAGAGCTCTATGCATTTAAAATAAAAGCATGGGTTAATATTATTAGAGCCATGTGTTATAAGTAAATAGGGTTGAAAGTGGAACTTTGTACATTAAAAGTAAGCACAGGTTAAAAGTGGAGATCGTGTGTTAAAAGTATATGCATGAGTTGAAAGGAGCCCAAACATTAAAAGTAATCAAATCTTGAAAGTTAGAGCCCATAAACATAGGTTGAAAATTGATTTTGGTTTTAAAGATGGATTAGCAGCAGGATTGTTGAAAACTTATTTGAAACTTTTCTCCACATGTAGTATCTTGACCCTTTTTTGACAAACTTTATTATCACTGAGTTGTTTGCAACTTTGATCCCAACATATCCTTAATATGAATCATCAGACCACTGAACCATAGGCTCTAATACCACTTGTTGGGTTCAAAATCGAGAGGACGTCATGCAAAATCTTATATTTTGCAAACCATCAAGGCGACAAATCAGATGACACAAAAAACATACTAAAACATAATACTATTAATATGATTCGTCCAATTGGCCTACTTATTAAAAACTAATACTTAGATAGATAAAAACTAATTGAGAGAATATCTCCCCCTAAATAAAACTCTTAAACGACTACATTGTGGATGCTACTGTATTATTGTGAGAAAGGGGTCTTATATTTATAGAGTTTCAAAACCTTTACTCTAAGAATGAGGTTATACAAATATGAAAAATAATTATATTTTACTTTCAGGAAAAGAAAAAGTAATTATGGTACAATTACTTTTATTTTCCTTCTAAGAAAAGTAAAACTTAAATTTGGTAAGAAAATTAGGGTAAAAGCCCTAACACAATTTCTCCAACATTTGAAGGGAATATGTGAATATGATAACCTTTTGATTGGTTGGAAGATAGAAAACGACAAGTCATAATTGATAATCAAGAGGGTGAATTTAAAATTCTTTTTGTTGAGTCGATTAAAGCTTCCTGTTAGTCAACTTTTCTTAACAAAAAATGTTTGTACTAGAAATAATATTGACAGAATATAAATGATAGCATTTAAGTAAACAACACAAACAACTTAATAATGGTTTGGAACACTCTTATAGTGTGTACTTCCAGTCCCATTTCTTTACAAGAGGTTTTTTTAGAGCAACTTAAATTTTTGCATATGTTTTCTTCAATAGTTATGAATAATGCTTTTCGAAGAAAGATAGCAGTTTACTCATATAGCATCTAGTTCCTTGTCTTTTTTGTGTTCACTATAACATATTACAATTAATTTATTAGGCTAAAGAAGTAACTAAACTATTGCTCAAGTGAAGATGTGAAAGTAGAAACCTAGGTTACTATACTTTATTTATACATGAATACATAAGATATGGACGTTGTAGAATCTAATCAATCTTCTCCTTGCCGTTGTGATTTTCTAATTTCGTGCTCTATTATTTTAAGAAACCAGAGAGATTTTTGTGTGGTCATCTAGGATGAAATTTGAATGCCAATATGAAGTATATATCCACATCAGATATATCCATATGTCCTTACTTATGTTAGCACTATGCCTTGTATAAAGTAACAATATTCTCTTTCCTTCCATCTGATATTCTCTTTTCTTTCTTGTTTCATACAATGTCTTGATTAATCCATTTTTTTTCATGAGTCTTTTCTTTTTGAATGAAATACTTATCCAACTTCTTTTATATTTATCCTATAATTTAGTAGGGATTAGTTTTGTAATTATTAAAACTGCACGAGGGGCTAAAAATCTCCATCTTTTAGATAATGACAATAGTAAAAATATTTTAATAATTTAACTTTCTTGAAATGCTTTATCTCCCCCCAAATTGGTCTAACAGTATATTGTCTTCCCCTCAAGTTATGCCGCCTTTTTTACTTATCTTTCCTCTCTTTTGTCATAATAAAAAAGAAAAGGCAAGCAAACAGAGATACAAGGAAATATGCAATAAATATTAGCATACTGGAGCGTAGGGGATTAGTTTAGGATAGTCCCCTAAAAGGGAGACAAAGTCAAAAAGATGATAGTGTATGAAATTAACAAAAAGTTGTCTGATAGGGACACATTGAACCAAAGAGATGAGGGATTCATTTTTTCTTAAGAAAATAGGCCAAAGAATATATTCCTGTAGAAGGTGTCATAGGAATACTACACATTTTTAAGATGTTAAAGAAGGATGTCTAAAATATAACAAGTTCATTCTATAAAAACTGACTCCAGTCTTCATGGAGTTGACTTGTCGGATCAACTTGTTCACATAAGGAACACCCTTACCTTTTAAGTCGTCCACTGCTAGCCTCAACTTTTCCATATCAGAACCTATTTTTTTGTCACTTGATAGATTTTACTTATTAATTCCTGCAAAGAGAGCATGCCATATTTGAAGATCATTAAACACTCTTGTAACTCTTTTATCTCTTTAAGAAGGACAACTATAGAGTCAACTAGGGCCTTTTCAAATTTAGATTTGGTAGATTAAGCCTTGATAGAGTCTTAATGAGTTCACTAAATTTCGTTGACTAATGGAATATTACTGAATTCTATTAACAAATTGAGTTACTGAGGACTGAACTGAATACTACTAAGTTTTCCTGAGTTCTGAGACTGACTGATTTCTACTGATCATGGCTTGACTGAGGTTATCTTAAAAACTGACATTGGATCTGGAACACAAAATTATCGGGTATTAAATACCCCCAAGACTCGATAGTATGAAAATAAATGAGACATGACACAACTTGAACACATGACCACAGTCAACAATTCATAATACTATCATTGAGGGATTTTATGAAGCATTCGCAAGTCATAAGCTTACACATGAATGGGAATACATGCTAACGTAGTATAATTTCACAAATCCATACTTATGAGCATTCCACCAAATTATTACAAGACATAGCTTTAGCATGGGAGTCATTTTGAACATGTGGGTACATCATGAATTCATCATTGAGATCATAAATAGGTCATAATACACAATTCGTATTCACTTAGGCATTTTTACAAACACATGTTAGGCATAACCTTTTCTAGGGCATGAATCAATAACTAATACATCATGTCTATATCAAGAACTTCAAATTTAAGGATTTTAATCCACATACTAACATAAAGTCATGAGAATTCAATAAAGATTCAATCCTGGAAATCATATCATAACATAAACATGTGTACAATCAAACCCCCAACTTGGAATTCAAATTCATATTTTGAAAG
Source organism: Capsicum pubescens (assembly GCA_030864215.1). Taxonomy (NCBI): domain Eukaryota; kingdom Viridiplantae; phylum Streptophyta; class Magnoliopsida; order Solanales; family Solanaceae; genus Capsicum; species Capsicum pubescens. Next base: position 184,156,378 of record CM061547.1, on the reverse strand, counting down.
GGGTTTCTTGAGCTCCAAGGGTGGAAGGGACCCTTGGATGAACACTTTACATATCTTGGTTGAAATTTTTTTGAAGATTGATGGAAGAAAGATTGAGTTCTTGAATTTAAATTAATCACCTAGGGTTTTGTTCTTGAGCACTTGTGAAATAATGAATGTATTTAGCCAAAAGAGGGCTAAATTTCTTGTTATGAGGGCTGAAGGTCGGGGAAAATTAACTAATTACCCTTAAGGATGTCGTCATTTAATGACTAAAATAGGACACTAACGCGTTTGGTGACACGACGCATTAATGGCATCGATGCAATACTCGATGTGTCGCTCCATAATTGCGTCATGTCTTATGACTTTTGACTGGCAGTCTGGTAACAATATTAACCAATGCGATAGGCAACACAGTGCACCAAGATCGCGTTGGTCCACTATTTTAGAATTCCAAACATGGTCGAAACGAGGTCCAAAAAATTTAAAACTTGTCCGAAAACACTTATTGACCTTCCTGATCATGAATTAACAAAAATATAGACCATTAAAGGACATTAGGGTTACAAAATGAGATTTCTAACTTTCGAAGGATAAAAATAAACTATGTCTTGAAACTTAGCTAGAATTTTCCAAGTCTGGGACCCCTTGACAAGCTAAAGGACTAAATCAAGCTTAAAGTTTTGTGGGGTCTTACAATATCTCCCTCTTAGGAACATTCATTCTCGAATGAGACCGAATAAGATGGGAGAAATGATAAGCTGATGTACATACTGAACATGAAAAAATGAAACATGATTACGTGACTAACATTACTGATTTACTGAGATTCATACTGAGCATGCATATCTGATGCATGATTTCATGACTGAGCTGATACATAAATGCATGACTGGAAGTACTTATTAGCTGATCATGCATATCTGATGCATGAATACATGACTACACTGACTCATGAACTAGCGACTGAATATGCAATGTTAAAGGATACCAAGTTTGAAATAGAAAACTGAGCATGAAACTGAATATCAAGTTTGTAACTGAAATCAGAACATGAAACGGAATAAGCTTAAGGAAAGCCATTACCTTGGGCTAAGTCTAAATTAGTGGAGAAGAGGTGAGGATACTTGGTCCAAATGTCTGCTTCTGCTTCCCAAGTAGTTCCCTCAACGGACTAATTTCGCCAAAGAACTTTGACTAGAGGGACTTCTTTGTTCCTCAGTCTGCAAGTCTGATAGTCAAGGATTTCGATTGGAATTTCTTCGTAATAGAGACTATTCTAAATATCTATTCCCTCAATAGGGACTACAACTGTTGGGTCACCTATGCACTTCTTAAGCAAGGAGACATGGAACACTGGATGCACTGAAGCTAGATCTGAAGATAACTCGAGCTCATAAGCTACTTTGCCAAAGCGACTGAGAATTTTGAAGGGACTGACATATCGGGGACTGAGCTTTCCCTTCTTGTCAAACCTCTTCACTCCCTTTATGAAGAGAGATTTTTAGGTACACATAATCACCAATCTCAAACTCAAGATACTTTCTATGCACATCCGCGTACAATTTCTGTCGGCTCTGAGCTATCTTGAGCCTCTCTCTGATTAACTAAACTTTCTCTAAGCTACCACTGCGAGCTCACCGACTTTGAACCAACTGATTGGAGATCTGCACCTCCTACCGTAGAGATCTTTGAGTAGAGCCATTTGAATACTAAAATGATAATTGTTGTTGTATGCAAACTCAATCAAAGGAAAGTGGTCATCCAAATTACCCTTAAATTCAATTGCACACGCTCGCAGTATATCTTCTAAAGTCTAGATGGTTCTTTTGCTTGACTATCAGTCTGAGGATGAAAGGCTATATTGAGGTGAACTCGGGTACCAAGAACCTTTTGGAATGCTTTCTAAAAATAAGAGGTTAATTGGGTACCTCTATCTGAGACAATAGACAACGGAATATCGTGTAATCTGACCAACTCTCTAATGTAGAGTTTGGCGTAATCCTGGGCTAAATAAGAGGTATGGACTGGAAGAAAATGAGCTAGTTTGGTCATTCTGTCTACAATGACCCAGACTGAATCATGCTGATGACGAGTATGAGGAAAACTCATCACAAAGTCCAAGTTCACTTCTTCCTACTTCCAAGTAGGAATACTGAACTCTTACATGGACCCACTAGTCTTTTACTGCTCAATCTAAATGTGCTGACATGTTGAGCACTTAGCCACAAACTCTATAATATCTCTCTTTATCCCACTTCACCAGTAGATCTCTCACAAGTTGCGGTACATCTTAGTGGCCCCTGGATGAATAGAGTAATGCGAACCATGCACTTGTGCAAGAATTGGCTGCCTTAAGTCATCAACACCTGATATATATAGACGACCCTGACAACCCAAAACACTTCCCCCCCTTGGAAGAAAATGTCTACCTTCTGATAGTTGACTGACTCTTTCATCTTAACTAGATTGGGATCTCTATCCTACTTTTTCTTAACTTTGGAAACTAGAGATGATTTTGAACTGTTCTGAACCCACACACTACCTTCTGCTGAATAGAATAAGTGGACACCTAGTCAGGCTAACTCATGAACTTCCTGGGCTAACCTCTTCTTACTATCCTCAGCATCAACAACACTACCCATAGAGAGTCTACTGAGAGCATCATCCACTATATTGGCCTTGCCCAGATGATAAAGATACTCATGTCATAATCTTTCAAGAGCTCTAACCACCTTCTCTGATAGAGATTAAGATATTTATGAGAGACCATATACTGGAGGTTTTTGTGATCTCTGAACACATCACATAAACCCCATATAAGTAGTGCCTCCAAATCTTTAAGGCAAACACTACAGCTACTAACTCAAGATCATGAGTCGGATAATTTTTCAAATGGGGCTTAAGCTGTTTAGAGGCATAGGCTATAACCTTACCATGATACATGAGGACACAACCCAAACCTACCCTCAATGCATCACAGTACACGACATACCCATCTAGACTATCTGGAGGAGTCAAAACTGGAGCTAAGGTGAGTCAAGTCTTCAACTCCTGAAAATTATTCTCATATGAATCTGACCACTGAAACTTGATTTTCATCTGAGTCAATCAGTACATAGGGGATGAAATAGATGAAAATCCCTTTATAAACCATCTGTAATAGCCAAACAAAGCCAAGAATCTCCTAATATCTGATGCAGTAATGGTTCTAGGCCAGTTTCTCACTTCTTCGGTCTTTTGAGGATCAACTCTAATGCCGTCACTGAAAATGACATAACCAAGGAATGCTACTGACCTTAGCCAAAATTCGCACTAACTGAATTTGGTGAATAACTGATGATTTTTTAGAGTCTGCAATATTGTGTTGAGATGGTCTGCATGATCATGCTTACTGCAGGAATAAAAAAGAATGTCATCTATGAAGACTATGACAACATGTCCAAGTACTCCTTGAACACACGATTTATCAAGTCCATGAAAGTTGTTGGGGCATTGGTAAGACCAAATGACATGACTAAGAATTCAAAGTGACCATACTGAGTATAAAAGGCTATTTTTGGAATGTCATATTCTCTGACTCTGAGATGATGATAGCCTGATCTTAGGTCTATCATTGAGAAGTAACTGGCACCCTGGAGTTGGTCAAACAAGTCATTAATTCTGGGAAGTGGATACTTGTTCTTAACTGTGACCTTATTGAGCTGACGGTAGTCTATGCACATTCTGAGAGGACCGTCTTTCTTTTGCATGAATAGAACTGGTGCACCCTACGAGAACATACTGGATTTGATGAACCCCTAATCTAGGAAATCCTTCAACTGTTCTTTTAGTTCTCTGAGTTCTGCTCGTTCCATTCTATATGGTGGAATAAATATGGGATGAGTATCTGGGAAAAGGTCTACGCCAAAGCTAATTTCCCTTTCAGAAGGAACTCCAAGAAGATCTTCGAGAAAAACATTTGAGTATTTATTCACTACTGGGACTGATTCAAGACTGGAAGTTTCGAAACTAGAGTCCTTAACTCGAACAAGATGATAAATTTATCCATTGGATATCATTTTCCTTGCCCTTAGGTAGGAAACAAGATGACCCCTGAAGGCTAAAGTATTTCCCCTCCACTTTAGGATGGGTTCATTCGAAAACTAAAACTAGGCAATTCTATTTCTACAGTCGACTATGGCATAGCAGGAATGAAATCAATCCATGCTGAGAATGACTTCAAAATTAGTCATCTCTAATTCAACTAAGTCTGCTGAAGTGCCTTTCTGGAATACAATAACTGGAAGTTCCTGTATACCCACCGAGCTATGATAGTTTTAGCCACTGGGGTAGAGACGGAGAAGGGCTTTACTAGAATTTTGGGACTAACTTTGAAATCAACTTCTATATAAGGAGTAACAAAAGGAAAAGAAGCTCCTAGATCTAGCAAAGCGTAAATATGTATATGAAAGATCTGTAACGTACCAGTGACCACATTAGGAGAATTATCCTAGTTTTGTCGGTACTGAAGATCATAAATTCTATTTGGGTGTTGCCCACTGGTAGCGTTGGAAGTGGCTCCCTGTTGATTCGGGCGATCGAACTGAGTAGAAGAATGGTTAGGCTGACCCTAAAAACCTGACTTGGGATAATCTCTGACTCTGTGTCCTGGCTTTCCACATCCGAAACAAATATCACTGCCAGCTCTGCAAATACCTTGATGGTGCTTGCCATAAGTCTGACAAAGAGGATGAGTTTGGGCACTACTAATACTGCTCTAAGACTTAGAGCCTGGTGCCCTATCTTTGTTACCATTCCTAAACTTAGGAACTGGAGAACTGGATGAGGAAGGGGATGGAACTGAGGAATTTGGGTGGAGATGAGAATGATTCCCACCCTCTGACTTAGGCTGATTGAAATTGAAACATCCTGTTCTATCTCTCTTATTCTGCATTTTTCTCTCTTTATTCTTCTGCTCCCCTATCTGCTGAGCATGGATCATTAGCCTGGCTAAGTCCATCTCACTAATAAATATCATGGTCCTACACTCCTTGACCACACTATCATTCACTCCAGACATAAACTTACTCATTCAAGATCTGCTATCTGCCACCACATGAGGAGCATATCTAGCTAGTTGAGTAAACTTAAGAGAATACTCTTTCACTATCATGTTTCCCTACCTGAGGTTGATAAATTCTAACACCTTAGATTCTCTCAGCTCTAGGGGAATGAATCTATCTAGAAAAGTAGTGCTAACTCCTCCTAAATAATGGGCCCTACATCTACAACCCTCTATATTTTCCACTGATTGAACCAAGTGTGAGCCACATCCTGCAACTGATATATAGTTAGCTTATCACTCTGGATAGCAGTCAGTCCCATAATATTAGTAATCTTCTATACCTGATCAAGATATTCCTGAGGGTCCTTATCTGTCTTAGACCCAGAAAAAGAAGAAGGATTCATTCGGGTGAAGTCCCAAATTCTAGCTGTAACAGAATTGGCCACTGAGTTGTCTGAAATGATAGCTGGAAGTTCATTTTGGGTAGCAACTGAATGAGCAAGAGTAGTAAATGCAACTCTGAATTCTGAATGGGAGACATGTTTAACTAAAGGATTAGGCTGATCTAGATGAGGGGCTGGATGATCTCCAATTCCTCTTCCCTAAGTCCTCTTTGGAGGCATTTTTCTGTAGATGGAAGATAAAAAAGGATTAGACTGAGAGTTTAACTGGAGCTCATGCTCACTTGCACGATATTAATACTAAAATAAGGGAAACTGTTCCTAAAATATCTCATATCCTCCTGCACATAAATGTCGCGCACTATACATCCATGCACAAGACTCTACTAGATGCGACTTTCAAACTCTGATACCAAGTTTTTAATGCCCCGAGTATGGTACCCCAGATGCTACAAGGTGCTAATAATCTCGAAGGACCACTAGCTAACCTATGACTGATATCTGTATCTGAGCACTGGATAATAGTAATATTGTAATAATAACATAACTGAGATAAATGTAGAAATCTGGCGGAAAACTTGCCATAAGGTTCAAATACTAGACAATACTGAATAAAACAATGTCTGAACAAGGTATGATAATACCAAAACTGAAATAACTGTCTGAACATGCTATAGTCTGAAAGCCTCTAAACTGTCTGAATAAGGAGTTGATGGGACATATCCCCAACTAACTCCATCTACTGAAAATGAATAAGTACTAAAATACTAAAAGAATAAAATAATTATGTCCTCAAAATATAAGGACTCACCATTAACTCTGACTGATGATATCTGAGCTGCTAAGTGCGATCGGGAACCTGAGCTTCCAAACTTACGGTATAAAACACCATAGTGCAAAAGAAAAGTATGCATTAGTACGTGTGAATGTACTGGTACGCAAAGTGAGATAAGGATGAATGCAAAGGTTCATATGCATGAACTAAACTGACTGGATAACATAAACCTGACTACGCGAGGATACATGCATGAATACATAACTGTAACTAAAATCATAAGGATTTTGAATACTGAGTTTACTGATAACATAGATTACTGATAACTGATATAACTGATAACTGAGTGATTGTATCTAACAATACTGATTCAAATGGAATTAGATGATTTCTATACTAAGCTGAGTGACTGTATTTGACAGTCCTGATATCTATAGAACTATCTGAGTTCATTACTGAAGACTAAGACTGGGACTGTGTGAGGTAGTCATCTAACTGACATGCCCCAAATAAGATATTATAGTTGAGTTAGGGTCCAATCTGTAACTCCAATTGGAAGGGTGTCAATATCGCGCTACCGATAGAGTCTTTTCCGATGGATGTTGTTAATGTGTATTATGAGTATTCATAGATATGTTAAACCTTATGGCTAGTTTTTGTATTTATTTCCGATATTATGCAGTATACAGGTACAGATATCAGTAAAGGGTTAGCTTATGGTCCTTTGGGGTCGTTAGCACTGTGTGACGTCTCGGGATGGAATTTTGGGGCGTTACAAGCTTGGTATCATAGCCTAATGTTCAAGAGTGTCCTAGGGAGTCTGAAAAGCCGCATCTAGTAGAGTTTTATGCATGGGTGTGTAGCGCGCCACATTTATGTACAAGAGGCTACAAGATGTTCTTAGTAACATTTTCTCTTCTTTCAATGATTATTTCATGTGAGTGAGCATGAGCTCAAGTTGATCCTCAGTCTAATCTACTTCTTTCTTCCAATTACAGATTATGTCTCCTCACAGAGATTTTGTCTGTGGGGTCGATGACCAGCCCCCTCAGCCAGTAGATCTTGAGAATGAGAGTGTGTCACATATAGAGTTTTGAGCCGTTTTCCAGGCGCTAGCCCAAGCTGTGACTAATATTCATGGAAACCGTCAGGCTGCAGTCCTACCTCAGTAAGATGGGAATTATGCCACAGCCAGGATTAGAAGCTTCATAAAAATGAACCCGCCCGAATTCTTTAGGTCAGTAGTAGGTGAGGACCCACAATTTTTTCTGAGGAGGAGAGTGTTGAGTTAGCATCTTATAAGTTGAAAGATATTTCTCATGATTGGGTAGTGATATGGGAGAAAAGTAGAGGGAAGAATGCAGCTCTCGTGACTTGGTTAGAGTTTCAGAGTGCCTTTCTAGATAGGTTTTTCCCACTAAAGATGAGGGAGGCTAAGGTAGAAGAGTTCATGAACCTAAGGCAAGGTTCAATAACCGTGAAAGAGTATTGTCTTAAGTTTAACCAATTAGCTAAGTATGCTCCCGACTTGGTAGCTGACCCTAGAGCGAGTATGAGTAAGTTTTTATCTGGGGTGTCGAGTAATGTGTTGAAAGAGTGTAGAGCTTCTATACTCAATAGAGATATGGATCTTTCTAGGCTAATGATGCATGCTCAACAAATTAAGGCAGATAAAATAAATGAGAGAGAGAGAGTGAATAAGAGAGCCAAGACAAGTAGTCATGATTTCCCGGAGGTAGGGTCTCAAGGTGGTAGTATTTCTCAGTATGGTTGGAGACTTTTAGTTCTAGATTCATCTTCATCTAGTGTACTCGCACCTGTGTTTGGGGGTGTCAGATCTGAGGCAGCGCCAAGCTCTAAAGCCCAGAATAGTGCTAGTGGTGTTCATACCTATCTGCGTTGTAGAGAGTGTGGCAGGCGACACCAAGGTATGTGTAGAGCCGGTAGTGATATGTGTTTTGGTTGTGGTGAGCCAGGCCATAGAATGCGAGAATGTAGAGTTCTGACTCAAAGGGGTAGACTTCATGCGTTTTAGGCTCGCCTTGATTGGGAAGGATTCCCTAAAGTAGACCCGGGTATGTTATGATCCCTTCATCTTTATGACATGAATTGATAAATCCTTTGATCCTATTTTGATCTTATATGTTAGCATGAGTCATGCATGAGTTTTTGATCTTGATCGATCAATTATGACCCAGTCTGTAGGTGCTCCGCGCACCGCCCCAGTATTTCAGCAAAATGTGTTTAGGGGGACATAGAGTCCCAAGGGACAGATACCCCATAGTATTATGATGTTGCATTCCATTAGATTCATCCTGATGCATGTTCAAATTTTCTTTATGAAGTTAGCATCAGTCATTGTCGCATTGTCAAGTCATACTTCAAAAGTCAGCATAGCCGGACATTCATGCATTAGATATGAATATTTAGTAGAAAGAGTTCAGCTTGTCAGCATGTATTCAGTCGTGTATTCATGATATCATCCCATTTATGAGCCCATGCATCATATATGCATGTGTACTATAAGAATTCAGCTATAAGTATCATCAGTCGAGTATTCCATGCATCAGATATGCATGTGCAGTCTGAGAACTCTATATGTCAGTAACTCCAGTTGCATAGTCCTGATCTAAAATGTTTCCAATTCTTGAGTAAATTCTGTTGATCCATATTCTCAGTCTACCAAGCAATATACAAGGATGAATGTTCTCAAGGGGGAGATAATGTAATGCCCCACAAAATCCTTTTCCAGTCTGAGCCTTAGAGCGTATTTGGTAAAGCAAAAATCTGAGTCAAAATATTTCAGAAATATCCTCCCAAGTATGAAATACTTTGAATCGTAAAGGAATCTATTTAAGCATGAATTGAGATCATAGAGATCCCCTAACTTATGGACGAGTTGAAAGCTTTTCTATCGTTCAAGTTTTAGTGACTATCAAGATTTGCGTCAACTTCAATCGACCATAAATTCTTGTATATATCTAATTACAGGACCTACTATATATAAAATTAAATCTCTTTGAATTATGTTTCCAACGATACTAATTTCGTCAAAAACCGATATCAGAGCAAAGAGTTATGCCCATTTTACTCCATCATGTCTGGCTAGGAAACTGGTGACGACATTCGTGATAAGCTATCACGCTCGTGACGGCCTATCACCAATGTCGTTAGACCTGGGCAAAAACTCAATATTTCACTTTTTTTACGACATTCTTGACGGCCTATCACGGATGTCGTAAAGAATATTTTTCCAGCAATTTACGGGCATTTTTGAAAGGGTATTTTGGTCATTTTCCACTTTTTTGAGCCTCTATAAATATGAGGAACCCTCATTCAAACCCTAATTTCTCCATTTCTCTTCCAATTCTCTAAACAGAGAATATCAAGGGTTTCAATTTAAGAACCCTAATCTTCCAAAAATCATCCATAAATCTTTAAGATTTCTTCAAAAACTAAGTTCCTCATAGTATGGGCTTTCGAGAATCATTTATTACAAGTGCGGATAGAGTCCCAAGCATTAGAATTCATCCGATTTCAAAGGTTAAGGTATGTAGATGTTGATTCTTGGGTCCCTTTCATCCAAGAAGCTCAAGAATCCTTTTTAAAACTAAAAGATTTTTATGTTTATGAGTTGTTAATGATTTGTATGAGTTGGAAATTGATGTTTAATATGTTGTTGAGTTTTGATTTATGTTTGCCTATAAAAATTATGAGCTTTGACCCTAGTATGTGGAATTCATGTGAGGTTTGTGATAGACCCTCTTGAAGTTGTTTTCTATGTGATGTGTTCATGACTTTTGGTTGTAGAAATGGTTAAATAAGCAAAGCATGTCCCCTATAGGTTTTATAAAAATCTTAGGTGAAGCATAAGGTCCACTATAGTATGTTGAATAAGGAAACCCCAAATTGTGAGCTAGTCCATGCATGCCTAGTGTTGGATAAAATGCCTTAGTGAGTGAAATGTGACAAGATAGCATGAAATCCCTAATAAAGTTGTGACATAATAGTAAGAAATTTCCCCAAGCTATGTGATATCCAAACACATGCCAAGACTGATATAGGTATGAAATAGCTGAGGTAAAACCTTGTTGAATGGAGTACGATCAAGTAATATATTTTCCCTACATTATTATAAGATTATGATTCCGAGATGCTTAAAGTGACCCCTTGGCGACTATGATGATGAATAAACGTTTTTGATTCCTAATTACTTGAAGATTTATGTTAATGATTGGGAAGATGCTTTAATGATTATGACGATTAATGAATGATTATTCTTTACTTTTACGCTATCGAGTCCTGGGGGTATTTATACCCAACAATAGAGCTATTGTCTAGAGCCTGTGTCAGTGTCTCGATAATTCCAGTCGAGCCATGATTCTCAAAACTCAGTGAACTATAGAACTCTGTATCCTCAGACAAGTCAGAACTTAAGAAAGTCAGTAATCTCAGTTATCTCTGTAATCTCAGTATCGCTAGTAATCTAGCCTCGGTCCTGTAATCAGCTCAAATCTAAAAGTATTCAAGTAAAATCTTAGAAGTGATTCGAGTAATCTATTCAAGCTCTATATCATCAGTCAGATACCATGATTCGATACCTTTTCCATCAGATACAAAAATAAGTAATCTCAGCGTAACTCAGTCAGATATTTTGAGAAACATGATCAGTAAAAGACTCAGTTTAGTTGTGTTCAGTTGAGAATTTAGTTTAGAGTCTTTTAGTTGGGAGTAGAACCTAGCACCGAGTGAGGAAGGGATGGCGTCTGTCCCGTCAGAGAGGCCGAGTTGTTAGGAACAATCCCTGAACTCTAGAACTTGTAGCCAGCGTAGGATGCAGGAGTCTCCCGTCAGTAGAGGTTGTCACTGCCAGAGAGGTTTGACTATCATATTGCCTTAGGCCAACTTCCTGCGAGGGTCATCCCGTCAGAGAGGCTTGACCAGAGAGGTCTTTACCCGTGGAACGGTATTGACACCCTTCCAGCTGGGGTCACAGGTTGGACCCCACCTGTGGTAGGTTGGGGCATATTTGTTAAGTAACTACTTCCCACAGTTGTAGTTTCAGTAGCTATCTTCAGAAATCAGTAATGTCAGATACAGTCATCCATCTCTATAAAGAACTTAGATAGTTCCATTGATTTATGGACCATCCCGTCAGATAGGCTTGGTCTCATATACAGATGCTTATTATCATATCTAGAGATCTCCCGTCAGATAGTCTTGATCTCAGTCTCAGACCATGTTGAGTATTCTTATTATCATATCTAGAGATCTCCCGTCAGATTGGCTTGATTTCCATCTCAGATTCTTTATTCTATTGAGTATTCTTGTTGTCAGATTTGGACATGGTCATTCTTCTTATCATTGATAATCTCTTCTAGAATAATCTATTAGAAAATTTGATCTCTAACTCTGTCAGTCAAAAACAGTAAGCTCAGAATTTAGTCTTTGATGTAAGCACATCCAGATCCTCAGTTATTAGTATCAGATGAGTCAGTGATTCAGTATCTAAGTTTCAGTATCTAGAGTTGTGATGGTTGTGTTCATGGTCTGTGCATTCATGTATGTGTTCTCATGTGGCATCTTCATGATTATTCAGTTTACATATTGTGCATGCATGAACCCTTGCATTGGCCTACCCCGTCTACATACTCAGTACATTTCTGTACTGACGCATTTGTGCTATGGTGTTTTATTTGGCACCATAGGTTTAAAGGCGCAGGATCTAGAGTATCCTCAGCAGTTCAGTCCCAGTCAGCAACAGTAGCAGTGAGTCCTCTTCTTTCAAGGATGAATCTCAGTTTACTATTATTTCTTCAGAATTTATTTATTTTCAGTTGATGGAGTTAGTTGGGGACTTATCCCATCAACTCCACAGTTCAGACAGTTTAAAGGATTTTCAGACAAATGTTGTTGATGTGTATTATGAGTATTCATAGATGTGTTGAACCTTATGGCTAGTTTTTGCATTTAATTTCAAATATTATGCAGTATACAGGCACAAATATCAGTAAAAGGTTAGCTTGTGGTTGTTCGGGGTCATAAGCACCGTGTGACGTCTTGGGATTGTCTTTTGGGGCATTACAATAGATATCTACACTAATGTTTCTTTTTAGTTTTTTTCTAGTATAAATTCATGGCTATGAATAATTAGAGTTTTAACAATTATGCACGGATTTTGGGATTACGCATTACTAAGGGAGTGATGTGTCAGTGTTAGCAATCAATCATCAATTTAGTAGGTCAAATATGGGTAGATTTTGTTATAGATTTTGATTCTAGTCTTTAAACAAAACACCAAACATTCACCCATTGATTCTTTCGAATACCTAATAGGTGTGTTCATAATTGGTAACCACAACCTCAATCTAGGCATCCCTATTTCTAGGATGATACCCATGGTATATTCAACCTCACATTGACCCTTATGTCTAATATAGTGAAGATTTAGAAAACTATACACACAATTGTTTATCATTTCTTTGGTCTCCGCATCCTTCTTTCGAGGATGATATGGATTCCTAAACTTCACCCAAAACCCTTCTTTTGAAGATGGCTTTGGGTTTTCTAGAGCATGGAGCTTTCACTCATAATACCCATGTAGGTATTTAGGGCTTTCACCCATCAAATCCAAACAATGTTAGCATAGCAATGATATAATCTATAAACATGAACTACTAAATAGAAACTAATCAACAACACCCCTCACACAGTTTATTCCCTATTCACACATAACCCCAAGTGGGAGATCTAGCTACACATAAGATAAATAAGCATAGATATACCCATAATATCCGTTGAAGTGATTTATTGAAGCTTAAGTGAATGTTACTTCAAAATTGGCAATCCCACTAATAAACAATGGGAATTAGCTAATCTTCCATTTAGAAAGTCTTCAGTGTATTTTTCACGCACAAATTATACAAAATTTTGTTCTCCAAAAATGGTGGCTATGAATATAAGATTTAAAATTAAAAAAATTGGGGAATATGGAATAATCCCTTCAATGCTAGGGTTTGGTTTTTTTTGTCAAAATTGGGATCAGCCACCTGTATTTCTAGATTTGCCAGTAGGCTGATTTTTTCAGCTAAGTCGCGATCGTGTGGGGCTGGCAGTGACCGCGGTTAACTTCCGCTATCATTGTTGATTAACTTTTGCTTCACTGCCGCATTTGCAGTCAACGAACCACGACTATGTTACCTGAGGCCTTTTTGTTCACAGTCTCAGCTACACATTCCTGCTCTTGTTTCAATCAGTTTAAGCTTCATTCCACATTTTGCTATCTTTTCAACTCTATACCTGCAAAGAATGGATATTAGTGCATTTTCTCACAAATATATATCATTTATTTATTCATAACTAGGTAATGTACATGAACGTTAAGTGTGAATGAGTGGTAAAATCACCACTCATCAACACCCCTAACTTAAAGCATTTGCTTGTCCTCAAGCAACACTACCTCTTACCATGAGATGTCATTATTTATGCCCAAACTTTATTCCTTAAATATCAAAATGACTTCAACTTTAGTCACTTCCACAAGTAGCTCATTGCACATAGGCTAAGCTAATTTCCAATACGCCCCTCATCATAAGATGCGCTATCAAAGGACACAAAAAACTTTAAATATCAACAAGCAACAACTACTAATCCTCTACAAGTGACTCACCTTTTGACCAAAACTTGGTCATACTCCATTTGCCTCATCTCTTGAAGGTGACAACATAACTCACCTCAACTTGTCTCACATGCCAACCTATCAAGAAAAAGAATTTCACATACCAAAGCTACAAAATATCTAACAAGGAGTTTTAAGTGTACAAATCTCTCTTATAAAAGAAATCTCCATGCAACAAGTTTCATACCATAGGCTTGCCCCTATTTTCAATTTCCACTACAAAGAAAGTAAGTGGTTGGAGATCTCGAAAGACTTTCTAAGCTTGTTATGTAGTTTTAGGTTAGGGTAGAATATCATTTGGAAACAACATGGATACTCCCTTCCTTGAAAGTCTACATCACACTTTTTCAATCTTTCTTTTTGAAAATGGGCCATTGTTCTTTGTTTTCTCTCTTTTATTATGCCTACTTTTTGTTTCCTTTGTTCACCCAACTTCTTTCATCTTTTTTTCTTACACTTTCATGCAATTCTTTCCTTTGTTCGACTCTTTCTTCTTCTATTCAGTTCTTTTCAAAGATTAGGCACATTAGGTATATAACTACATCTTTGTGGCACCAAACTTACTTCCATCAATCTTTACCACCCCTAACTAAGGATTTTAGACTTAAATTACATTTTCAAGTTCAAGGAGGGTATGGTTCAAAAGAGGGATAAAAAAAATATTTCACGGCTTGTAATGTGTATGCCAAAGAAATGTCCAAAGACTCAAAGTGGATAACTAGGGATTATATTCATGCATGGGTAGGCTTTTTAGGCTAGAGTGGATACTAAATTCACAAAGGTGGCCTAAGATCATTTCTCGAATCAAATACAATCAACGTTATCTTTGAAAGATTAACAGGGCAAGTTCTAGATAACACATGTATACAAGGTATGCATGAAAATAGCTCTCCACACATGGCATACCAAATTCTCCAAGACAGCTCAAATGTCCCTCCCGCTAGAGACAAATTTGGAGTATCTATTTCTATTCACTAGTCAAAATCTTGTGGTTCCACAAAAAGAGAAAAAGTTTTGTTACAACATCACTCACATCCATGCCCTTGATGTTTTCAAAAATTTTGGACAGAGGGGGTTTGTTCATTTTGCATTAGCACTACACACATTGGCTAAACTATGTCTACAACAAAAGTCACTGTCTTACGTTTGGGATTAAAATGGGTGAACTAACCATATGGCTTCTCAGACATCACCAATGGCGTATAACATAATCCAAACTTTACAAATTACCATGCTACAGGTAATCAGGCTCCCCCTACATTTTTAGACATTTATGCTACGGGAACTCAGAATTCCCCTGCATCTATGCATCAAACCCAAGCATGATGATTTACCCTTAAGAATGTCATCACTCAATCCATCATAGGGAAAATCTTTTCATGCATTATCAGAATCAAAATAAATTCTAAGTACAAAGAAAGATTAAGGAAAACATGATAATCCATAAAATGAGGGCATCATTAGATTGTCCTGAAATGTAGCATCCCTAAAATCATAGCCAACTAATATCCAAGATGTCAAATAAATATCCAACAACACAACACAAAAATAATACATGACCGGGGCATCCCCTACTATAGAAAAATGCATTATCCCCACTGCATGTGCAGTCAAGCAAGAGTAAGAGAGTTCTTTTTAAACCAACATCAAGAGCTTCTGTTTAAGAGGGTTCTTCCTAAATCAGTATCAAGAGCTTCTCTCTCCTGTTGACTCTGCACTATCACTATAGCATTATCAGCAGACCAATCTGAGGGGATCTCTTCTTCACGGAAATGATCTAATCTTCTACTTATAAAGTCTTTAATATATTCTTCACCCACAAATTATACAATATTTTCTACTTCAAAAATGAAGGCTATGAATCCAAGACCTAAACCTAAAAAAATTGGGGAAGATGAAATAATCCCTAAAATGCTAGGCTTTGGGGCTTTTTGTCAAAATTAGGATCAGCCACATGCATTTCTAGATTTGTCTTTGGGCTGATTTCTTCTTCTAAGCCGCGACTGTACGGGTCTGGAAGCAACCGCAGTTGTGCGACCGCGATAAACTTCTATGATCGTGGTTGATTGAATTTTGCTTGACTGGCTTAATCATGATCTACGGACCGCAACCGCAGTACCTGAGGCCTTTTTGCTCCAAGTCTTCAGCTGCACTTTCCTACTCCCCCTTTAATCAATTTAAGCTCCATTCCACATTTTGTTATCTTTTAAACTCTATACCTGCAAAGAGTGGATATTAGTACATTTTCTCAAAAATATATCTTATTTATTCATTCAAAACTAGGTAATGTGCACGAATGTTGAATGTGAATGAGTATTTTAAAACAACATTCATCAATGATCACCTTTACGAAGTGGACACTCCTTCTTGGATCAATATTTTAGGGGATATGAGTACCATTTGGATTTGGAGATGCATGCCTTCTTCTTCTCATGGGAAAATCTCCACTATAGCTAGTATAACCATATGCACTACTTCAAACTTGATAAGAAGTACTACAAGGTGAAGAGTATGAATTTTCACACTCTACACGTGCACTCTCACCATAGCTCTCATAAACTTTGTAAATAAATGGTCCATACCTAACTCCAATCCTAGGTTCGTCTTGGGTAGTGCAAGACTCTCCATACATCCCATTTTCATCATAAGAACCATCACAAGGCTGTAAATCATCTCCATACTTACTATAAGCACTTGGTACTTCATTCATCTCACTTTCTCCCTCAAAATAGTAACTTTCAAATCTGCCCGTGCCTTGATCTTTGCTATTTTAATAGCCCTCATATTCTCCAATAACTTCGTAGCCATAAAACCCTTCACTACAATCATAGTCTCCCATGTTGTAGTCATAATAATTCACAGATATCGAAGACAAATTCCCCTTATAACTCCTTGTACCTACAAAATGAATAAACAAGATAAGTAGTAAAAGCTCATCACCAACACTCGTATGCACTCACCTATATGATCCTTACAATTGAAGTGGAAAATATTAAAAGTTTATTATACTCCGGTAGTCAATAAGATGTCAATCCTACTTAGTGGCCGGAATAGATTCTTGTTTGATCAAATCAAGACACGAAACAAAAAATCTATTTACTAACTTGAAACAAAAAAAGTTCAACGAGGCAAAACAAGAAAAGCACACAAGTAACGAAGAAACAAAATAAAAATGGAGTTAACAACCAATTTACAACAAATTAGGTGATTACTACTTGCTAATCAATTCTAGAATCAAGACACGAAACTAAGAAAACAAGAAAAGAAACCAAGAATCTGAAATTTTGAGCCTAAGGTAATGTTTTGAGGTTCATGACGTGTTACTTTGATGATGTGGCAGTTTAGTGATGTGTCAATTTGGTGATGTGGTAGATTTCAATTTGGATTGGCCAAATCTTAATATTTAAGATTGGAATTTGGCTAAGGAACAGAAACAAGTTGTAATACCCGTGCTTTTTCTTAGCTTGAAAATCATCTCAAGGATGTTAGAACTTTCTTTGAAATAATAATTCATTCTTATGCACTTGGTATTTCCATAATTTTCACTTCCTATCACGTGGAAAATTGAATAAGGTTTGCATCAATATATAATTCGCCCAAATCCGACACCCAGGCGAAGAGTTAGAGCCTTTTTAGTGAGACAGTGTTTGACCTGAGCCTTTAGCGTGTCGCGGAGATAGCTCAAATGGAAATTGTCAAATTCCAATGTTTCTCTACGATACTGGTGCATCGCTCCAAAATTATAGGTCGTAGACAAGGTGGCAACGCGATAGCACCGTTTTGCACCACCGTGCAGTTTCCCAATTGTCAATTTACAGAGACACGACGCGATAGCGCTGCGTCGCGCCAGGCCCAACTCGGGAAATTTTATTGAAAATTTAATAACGTGTCCAGGTTTAAAAGGGTCAACTTCCTACACCTATACAATCTCTTTAACACGTGATTCAGCCACTTTTCACCCAAAATATATTAGTTTCTCCTAAGTTTATCTCAAGAACAAGCTAGGGTTTCTATTGGAGATTCAAACTCAGGAAGGTTTCACCATCAATCTTCATGAAATCATGATCTAAGGTATGCATAGTGTTCATTCATGGACTCCTTTCGTCCATGAAGTTCAAGAATCTCTTTTCTAAACTCAAGTTATGGATTTTCTATATATTTTAATGTTTTGGCTGCTCATGTTCATGTTTGATAAATATGAAATTGGATTCTACTCCATGATTGTTAATAGTTTCTATGTGAGTTTAATTACTATAGACATAGTGATACGAGAAAGACAAGGGAAACACAAAACAACTCCAAAACAGTCCAATACACCCTCCAAAATAGTCCACTAATCTTAAGGATTTGAGGACCAAGATGGAGACCACTCTCGGATTCACTACAACAACAACAATACGAGATAACAATGGTGTATTTGACACCCATATTATATTTCATATGTTGTCCTTATTCTACAATTATATTCTTGTTCTTGATCATAAGGATATTCACCGGTATGCTAATCTTGGAGTTTGTCTCTTGATCTTT
The DNA here is from genome assembly GCA_030864215.1 of Capsicum pubescens. NCBI lineage: Eukaryota > Viridiplantae > Streptophyta > Magnoliopsida > Solanales > Solanaceae > Capsicum > Capsicum pubescens. The sequence goes on along the minus strand of CM061547.1, from coordinate 184,137,965 downwards.
GAGGATAGTAGTGTGATAGTGTGAGAGGTGTTGAAGTCAACTATTTACGCCGAGGTTAAAGAGAAACAAGTTTTGGTCCTATCATAATGTGGATTAAGGGTGATGTGGGCCAATAGAAACTGATGGTTTTAGTGATTAATGGTGAAGGAATCTTGAGTTATAAAGGTAGGTTATGTGTTCCCGATGTTGAAGGGCTATGAGACAGGGTCTTAGTTGTGGCTCATGAGTCAAGGTACACCATTCACCTCGAATTGTTGAAGATGTACCATGATTTGAATGAGATCTATTGGTCTAATAACATGAAGAGGGATATGGCACATTTTGTTGCCAAAAGTATCATTTGTCAACAAGTGAAGGTGGAGAACTTGAGACCTGTGGGTTTTCTCAAGACATTGAGTTGCCAAAATAAATGTAGGAAGTGATTAATATAGATTTTGTTACTAGTCTTCCACATTTTCGCCATTACTCTGATTCGATTTGGGTTATTTTGGATAGGATGACTAGGTCCGCCCATTTTCTTCCTGTGAAAACTAATTACTATACTGAGGATTATGCAAAGTTATTCATTTAGAAAATCATACAGTTGCATGGTGTGCTCGTTTCTATTATACCTGATCGCGGTACTCAGTTCTCCTCGCTCTTTTGGCATTCTTTTTAGAGAGGTTTAGGAACTAAGGTAAACCTTAGTACCTCTTTCCACCCTTATATGGATGGACAAGTAGAGAGGACTATTCAGATATTGGAGAATATGCTCAGATCCTTTGTGATTAATTTTGGTTGTAGGTGGGTTGATCATTTTCCCCTCATTGAGTTTTCATATAATATAGCTACCACCTTAGCATTGGAATTGTTTTATTTGAGGGTTTGTATGGTAGGAGATATTTTTCTCCTATTGGGTGATTTAAGGTTGGTGAAGATGGGTTGTTTGGTCCTGATTAGGTTCATCAGGCCACGGAGAAGGTAAAGGTGATTCATGATAGGTTTAATACCGACCAAAGTCGCCAAAAGTCCTATGCGAACGTGCAGCGAATGTAGTTAGAATTTAAAGTTAGTGACTAGGTGTTCTTGAAGGTGTCTCCTATGAAGTAAGTGATATGGGTACGATAGAAGGGGAAGATCAGTCCCCATTATGTGGACCCTTATTTGATTTTAAAAGAGAGTGGGCAAAGTAGCTTATGAATTTGAATTGCCTTCTAGTTTAGGTTATATTCACCCAATCTTTCATGTTTCAATATTGAGGAATTGTTCGGGCGATCATTCCCTAGTTGTTCTGTTAGAAGGTGTTGGTGCTTAGAACTCCTTGTCGTATGAGGAGGTCCCAATTTAATCTTGGATCGACAAGTATGCCAGTTGCGAATGAAAGATGTGGCTTTGGTAAAGGTTCTATGGAGGAACCAAAAGGTTGAAGAGGCCACTGAGGAAGATGAAGAGGACATGAAGTCCAAGTACCCATTCTTGTTCCCCCTTCTAGATAATCATGATTAAGGTATGTGTTATTCTTAACATCTTTGTTTTCTAATTTGTTAAGGGAAACTGTGATGTCCTTGATATCTTTGTTTTCTATCTTTGTCAAACATAAAAGTTGATGCATTTTTGTGTTTAAAGATGCTAAGGGATACCTTTTCTTACTATTCAGAAATGAATGATACTTAGGGGGGATAATGTAACTTCTCAGGTTTTTGATCCCTTAAATTTTCTTGATCTTTGAGCTTACTATCCTAAATATGACTAACCCTGTGTGTTTTAAGGTGTAATTGAAGGCCTTAGGAACCCAATTGTAGTCTGGCTAATATGGTGGCCTTGACTTTCTATTTTGACTACGACTTAGACCCTACAAGTTGTAGGGTCTCGTAACGATTCATAGGATGTGAATCATAGGGAAACCAGCGTATGATCTTAAAGTTCCTATTGTGACTGCTACTACCATTATATGAGTTTTAAGGACTTGAAATGTTTATATGGAATGACTCATAACTACCCAATACAGGATGACTCTGGAGACTGTCCTGATTATGATTGGACTAAATGAGTCATAGGGTGACCACAAGAGTCACGCGATCATTCGTAGCTATTGGGCGCCAATTTTTAGCCTTTTAATTAAGGTCGTCCTGGTAATTTCCCTCCCACAACACTTAGCCCCCATTACTTAAATACCTTGTTTGGGATGTCATTAGCATACAATTAACAATCAAAACACTCTCTCAAAATCTTTGAATAATCTTAAGCAAGATACTTAGGGTTTCTAAGAAGTTGCTTAATAGAGCTCCTAAGGGAAAATTCTCTCCATAACCCTTGATATTTCAGGCATGTTACTCTTCCCCAATTATTAATTTGTAAAAACATGTGTTTTAAATAGTTATCCATGTTGTTTGGATAGTGGTTTTGGGACATAGATTAAGGGTTTTTAATGATTTTTTATGTGATGTTTCATGTTTACATATGCATTATTCATGTTTAAATATTGGTTTTGAGATCAATTTAATATGTGGGCATGGTGAAGAAACTAGGGGATTATGATTTCCCCAAATTCTGTGAATATTTACAATTGAATTGATATAACCCCAACCCAAATTTTGTGGAAGTTTTTTGAGCATGGGTATAATTTCATTAAACTATTTTTGGGGATATTTCATGATATAAAGTGGTTATTGAAACATGATGGTTTATTTAATTATCGAAGAGTGTCGGTGTTCCCCCATAAAGTATTAATGAACAAAGGGAGTTGTTCTCCCGAGTTAAAGAAATTGATTTTTTATGTTGATGATACCTAGCAAGTGTAGTTGGTATGACGATACCAATAGTGTATGCCTAAATGTGTACTATGGTCAAATGAATAGGAATGTGTGACAAATGTTTTGATGGGGATTTAAAAGAAGGCTTATAGCTATGCCGTAAAAGTGAAAGTCCCAAGGGACCAATAGTTGAAATCACATTTACCGGTGTGGGGTCGAAATGGCCTAGGTTCGACTCCCTTCGCTTATAACCAGGTGGCTCAAATCCAACTTATTATCATGATTAGGAGGTTCGAGTCCCCTATATTACATTACATTATTGGTTATTAAGCCACCTTTTTATATGATTCGGAGGTTCAAGTCCCACGTGCATATATATGAGATAATTCTCTGATTTGTGTTGCTTTATGCACTGCGGCCCGATCAGGGGGTGAGATATGGGGCCCATATATCCCATGGGTACTATTAAATGGTGATTAAGCCACACAACCTAGCCTAATGTTTTAAAGTACATCTTAAGCCTCGTTCCCTATCCCAGCATGTTATATAAGTGTATAGATATATGTATGCACACATGTATGTGAACATGTACATTGAGTTTAAATGAACTTTGAATTGTCATTACTTTATCCTTATCCCTGAGATTCGTGCTAGTGCTCAACCTACTAACCATCTCTAAACATTGTATCCCTATGCAATGTAGGCACTGAAGATACTTTTACTTTTCCTGTGCAGTGTTAAGTGGATCAACTCGATTCCTCGATCATTTTGAGTAAAGTAGTGAGCCTCTATTGTCCGTAAGACTGGATCATTACATCGGTTTCCTTTTGTAAACTAGAATTGATGACAACTTTAACATTGTCATTGTCAGAGTCGGGGGAATGTTCCGAAACTTTATTGATTTTGGTTTGTTAAGAGGTTTTCTAGATTACTATGGAATTGTGTGGTGGTGTTGGTTGATTTAGTCAGTTAATGGTTGTCGGGTATTGAACTATCTTAAATTCTCTAACATTACCTTTTGCTATCTTGTTAAATATTAATAATTCAATCACTATTGGGGCATTATGCTTGGTTTGTTTAGGAGCAGGGGTTGTCTCAGGTCCTTATTGGATTTGAGATGCCCATCATGGTCAGGCCCTAGTTTGGGTGATGACACTTTCAAAATGAGGGTGATGGCATCCTCAGGTACCAAGGGAGGTTATGGGTTCCAGATATTGATGCACTATGGTAAAGTATTTTGACTGAGGCTCATCAGTGTAGATATACAGTTCATTCGATCACGACTAAGATGTATCACTACTTGAACTAAATCTATTGGTGGAATACTATGAATAGAGATGTGGTGAATTCATGGCTAAATGTATGGTTTGTAAGAAAGTCAAGGTTGAATAGTTTAAGCCTTGTGATATGTCTCAAGAGATAGAGTTGCCCATGTGGATGTGGTAGATGATTAATATGGCTTTTGTTATAAGTCTTCTGTGGTCTCACAATCAACATAATTTTATTTAGGTCACTGTGGATAGAATGACTAAGTCTGCTCACTTCTTGACTGTGAGGACTAACTACTCAAGAGATGATTATGCTAAGTTGTCCATTTAGGAGGTTGTGAAGTTGTATGAAGCACTAATGTACATCATTTAAGGATGAGGGACGTAATTCTCTACTCACTTTTGGCATTTATTTCAGAAAGGTTTGGGTACTCAGGTGAATCTTAGAACTTCTTTCCACCCTTAAATGGATTAACAAAAAGAGTAGAATATTCAGATATTGTAGGATTTGCTAAGGGAATATGTGATTGATTTTAAATATAGTTAGGTTGACCATTTGACACTTAATGAGTTTGCTTGTAATAATAGTTATCATTCTAGAATTTAGATGGCCCCTTTCGAGGCTCTTTATGGTAGGAGGTATAGGTCTCCTATTAGGAGGTTTGAGGTTGGTAAAACTAGGTTATTTTGTCTTAACTTGGTTTACCAATATATGGAGACGGTGAAGGTGATTAGAGAAAGACTTAAAACTGCTCAAAATTGCTAAAATTCTTATGTAGATGTGAGGCGAAGGGAGTTGGAGTTAGAGCTTACTGATTGGCTATTTTTAAAGGTGTCTCCTATTAAAGGAGTCATGAGGTTTCGTAAAAAGAGGAATCTCAGTGCCTGATATGTTGGTTCATGTCAGATTGAAGGAGAGTTGGGATTGTCGCGTATGAGTTAGATTTGCCAGCAAGTTTGGGCTATATTCATCCTATTTTCCATGTGTCTATGCTGAAAATGTGTGTGGGTGACACTTCTTTGATAGTGCCTATTGAGGATATTGGTGTTAAGTATTTTTTGTCTTATGAAGAGTCTTGGTTTAAATATAGGATAGGCAAGTTTGTAGATTTACGACAAAGGATGTAGCTTCATTGAAAGTCCTTTGGAGAAATCAAAAGGTGGAAGAAGCTACATAGGAAGCTGAGTAAGATATGAAGGCCAAGTACTCATTTTTGTTCTCCATGTTGGACGAAAATGTTGAGGTATGAATTTTGTTCCCTTTTGAAATTTTCATTTGGTTCGAATGTATTCTCAGTGTTATCATGCTAAAAATAGCCTAACTCCTCATTTGGGGATGAATGATCCCATTGGGTGGATAATGTAAGATGCCATAAATATTCAATTATTTTATTTTTGAACCTCCCGCATGCATAATGTAAATTTTGTACTTGAATTATGTTTCGACATGCTAAAAGGGTAATCTGAGAAAGTTTTGAAATTTTTAGAAGAGGTTTGGGGTTATTTTTTATCCCAACGTAGTGAGGGTCCAGGATATTAGTGTGTCATCATAAGTATAACCTCTACGATAGCATTGATGCATGGAGGCTAGCCTCCGCAATATTGGTATGCCACGTTGTTGTTTATAAATATACTTTTTTTTCATATTGTAAGGGGATTTTGGTATTTTTACCCCTTCTACTACCTTTAAACGTTAAATAACCCCATTTCCTTTGGTTTTCTAAGATCAAATCATTCTCTCTCTCTCAAACTCAAAACCCAACAGCATTCAAGGATTTTACTGTGAATTTATCATCCAGACTCAAAACTTCAAATTGACTTCAATTTCCTATGTACTTCAGGCATGTATCTCATTCCTAACTTTAATTTACATTATGGTATATGATTAATCACTATACCTTTGTGTTGAATAATGGGTTTGAAATTAGGTTGAGTTGTTTTGATTATTATTACTTCAATTACTTTTCCTATATTTTAAATTTATCATTATGCTTTAATTTATAGTTTTTGGACTGAATCGGTGCATTGTTATGGAAATTTTAATAGAGAACATGGGTTTTCCCAATTGATGACTTTTTTTCTTGGTAAGGGCATTAACCTCAACCCACTTTGTAAATTTGGTTTTGGAACATGGATAATTGCATAAATCAACATATTAATGAACCTAGTTCATTGCATTAATGAATAATTGGTTAAAACGAATTTGAAAGGACCTTTGTGGCCATAGTTTGGATTTTAAAATGGAACTTGGAAATCGAATGGTTACATAGATATGTTTGGCATGTTTATATGAGATTGAAAGCATAATTGGTATGAAGATACCAAGTGGTAAATGTCGTTAAATAAGGCTCCTATGTTAATGATTTAGCTTATGTTCAAATTATTTTAAATTCGGCTTAAAGGGATATGTGTATCTCACGGTGAAGGTGTAGTCGAGGGACTAACACTGGTAACTATGTTTGCCAGCATGGGGATCGATATAACAGTGTGCTTGTTTCACATATTATATATTAGAATGCTAGAGACTTGGTATCTTTAATCCTTACTTCGGATTTCTTGGTCCGTGCAACTAACACTTACTGAGGCCCTTCAAATAGGGGGAGCTAAACATATATAGCCCGCGGGTGCTTTTAGGATAGAGCGAGCTACATAGTTTAGGTTAATTTTATAAAATCTCTTGTTTCTGACACTTGTTCTTATCTCAGCATCCTATATATGTAAATATGAATGTATTCATGTGGTTTTTTCCTGGTTTAATGGCATGGAATTATTTTATCACTTTCCTTGAGTTACATGCCAATGTTTATCTCATTGACCATCTCTAGAAGCAACATTGTTTCAGAATGTAGGGTCCGAAGGTTTTCTGTTGCTTTTTTCCAACGTTAGGTGACTTGATATTCATGTGGATCTGTTGTGAAGTGGTGATTCTTCATTCTTTCAGAAGTCCCTTCTATTTCAATGGTTTCTTTATTCACTTAGTATTTATTTTTTGGATACTTTTGTCATAGTCGGGGGCATGTCCTGACTTAGTTGATATTCTAGAATTAGAGGCTTTTGAAGAAAATTATGGCTTGGTTGGTTGTTTTGACTCTTAGTTCTCATTTGGTGTATCTATTCTTCTTATCATCATATTTGGTTGTCTTCCAATGTATTCTTTTATTATGTTCTTAAAGTTAGGCTAATGGGGTGGTCTTCGGCTCATGGTGGGCTGGAGATACCCATCATGACTAGGCTTTAGTTCAAGTCATGATAAGGAGTTGCATGGGTTTCATGACTAGTTAAAAGTATGAGGGTGGGAGTTCCTAACTGAGTCAATCCCACAATACAATATAGAGGTCATTCAAAAGTTTTATGCTAATCTCCCTATGGTAGAGTGGTCGGTCCCTCTCTTTACTATTCATATCTGAGTCAAGAAGGTCTTGGTGGGTGTTGCCACTAGTAGTGATACTTCAGGGTTAAAAAATTCTCTAATACCACTTTTGAAGTGATGACTTAAGAGTCTGACATGGGGTGGACACAATGGTCCTTGCATCAAAGAGTCGAGCTAATCAAGTAAATTAGTCCAGTGTCGATGGGAATAAGAGTGTAAAATATTGTCTGAGGCCAGAGTATGGATACTACTAGTATCCCAGAGGATTCAAACTTTGGGAAATGATATGGATTTGACTTGTCATTAAGGTATGGCTATGTCATTTGCTCTTATTGGGATTGAGATGAACGTTGGGGCACAAATCATTAATGAGTGGTGGAAATTTTATACTCGAGAAAAGTTGCGAGAGATCTTTTTCATCCTTTCTTGATCATCGCTTGTGTAATATGGTAGATATGCCAAGAGAGGTTTAAGATAATATTTATGAGTTTGATGTGGTGTACAACCCACTGAGAGATGAAAGCATACTAGGAGGTAGAAAGATAAAAAGGAAGAGTAGGGAAGAAGGGGAGAGTTGTCCGGATATGGATGATGATTCTAGGACCCCTTCTACTTAGGATCCTGCTTCCCAAGGTGGCTTGGAGGCTGATGTAATACCCCGTATTCTCAAGTCTCTGGAGAACATATGACTCATTCCTTAAGTCATAAAGACTCATTACGAGTCGAATATAGTGAGTCATTCCCATGTCAGTATTAGGTGATGTGAGTTCTATTTAAGTTATGAGTCGACCATAAAAGTCGTCAATGCATGGTACGAGTCATATGAAGTAAGTCATAAGATTAACAATATGGATCCCTTTAGAATCTGTCCAAGTTTTGAGAGGATGATACTAATCTTATGAAGTTGCAACGAGTCATAATGTAGGACTCGTATATTGACCAACGTGTGTACAAATCTTTGCTTCCAAGATTACTAGTCACAAGGCCTACTTGTACCTTCACTACATGAGTCATATGGTTGACTCGTATACACTAACGACAAATTTCTTCAATGTAAATTAAGGGACCCTTTGGTATTTTCCCTCTTATAACTCCTAACGCATGACTAAAAATCATAAAATGGGTATTATTTCTTCTCATCATCAATCACTTAAAAGGTTATTTCCTTTCCCACTCTCAAGAACAACAAGGATTGGGTTTCTTCATCAAAGTCATCTTTCAAGTCCCAAAGTTCAAGTCCTCTTCTCAAATCAAGAAATTAAAGGTATGTGGGGTATTCATCAATGGGGTTGCTTCCACCCATTGAGTCCCAAAATCCCATTTTTATTCAAGTATGGATTTTTAATCTTCTTTTTGAAATAATCTATGTAAATGATGAATTTAATCCTTGTTTTCTTAGAAATTTGAATTCAAACTATGTCTACATGTTTTTCAATGTAAATTAGGTTATTTCATGCTTTAAATTTCAATTACCCATGTCATATTCAAGTGATTTCATGCTAAATAGTAAAGTTATTTATTAAACCATGTAAATATGTTTTCCTCTCAAGTTTAACACATTCCCATATTTGAATCATGTTTCTCAATTATTTATCGAAATGTCTTATGTTTTGGGTCTTTGAACTATGATTTCATACCACTATATTAAGCATTGTTATCATATTTTGTGATCATTTAGTGTTGGCGGATTATGAATACCTGATACCTATGTGTTTTACATGATTCCGTTTCAAAGTAACAAGTCTGTCAGACCATGATTTTATTATCACATTCAAATTACCATGTTCATGGGGAGCACTTATCAGTATAGTACAATATCATGTAAAATGAATAATAATACTAGTGTCATTCAGATCGGAGTAAGACTTAGCAACTAGTGAATATAGGGATGGTGGCTCCCCCATCTATTAGGCATGAGTTCTTAGTAGTTGTCCTTAAGTTCCAGTCATACGACGCCATCATAGATTATCAGGGGTCCCCCTTCAGTTAGGCATGACACCCTCTTCATTCGAGAAATCAGCCTTGAGGATCTATATCGTCCTTCATGTATTGTACCCCTTGCAAAGCACCAACACCTTTTTAAATGGGGTTATAAGTTGGACACCGATAACTCAGATTGGAGCATTTCTGTAGTAGTTAGCTCATACAGTCTCAGTGTATTATTCAAAATAGGTCAGTTCAGGTTTGCATGACCAAGCGTCCAGATTCAGTTGTTCAGTTATACAAATTTTAGTTATCTAGTTATGTAGATAATAGTGATCCAGTCATTGATATTATAGATTATTTCAGTACATATTTCTATTTGGTCTTACATTCTCAATTTTACATGTTTATGTATCCATATGTCAGTTGCCATATGTAATTCAGTTAGTCCTTATCTCACGTATCAGTATATTTAAAGTACTGACCGCATACTCTTCTTTTGCACTAACATAGTTTCAGATGCTTAGTTTCCCAACCATTCTTAGACAGTCCTGCATTTACCTAGTAGCAGTAGTGGTGAGTCCACTTCCATCTAGGAAATGGTATATTTTATGTTATTTAAATATTTATTTATGTTCAGTCAGTCTAAGTTAGTTGGGGGTCTGTCCCATCAACTTCTTATGATTCTTAAAGGCTTTCAAAAATATAAACACTTTGTTGGTTTTAGGTTTATTTAGTTGTTTTAGACAGAGAGGCTAGTTTCTATTATTTATTAGATACCTCAGAAATGTCGTTTCATATATATTCCAGTACATTAGTTGACAGTATTTTATCAGTTTATCTTCCACATACATAGTTTTATTATCTTTGTTCAGTGCTCGGGTACCAGATCATTTGTTAGCATAGGGAACTTGTCATTTTAAGCACCGTGTTACGACTAAGGAGTAGTCTCAAGTCGTGAAAAAATTTGGTATCAGATCCTAAGGCTTTAAAGTACCTAGGGAGTCTATAAAGTCGTGTTGAAGAGTGTTTTGTGCATGGGTGTAAAGCGTGCCACACTTATGGACAAAATGCTACGAGACATTTTAAAGAAAGTTTCTCTTATTTTAGTATTCATCACATACTAAAGTGCATGAGCTCTATTTAATTAATTTTTCTAACTCATCCTTAATTCAGTTTATAGACAATACCTCCCAAAAGAAATAATAGAAGAAGGAACGAGGATCATCCCGCACTACCACTTGTTAAGGAAGATCCTCGAAATGATCATGTCTCTCATGCCAAAATTAAGGTCATTTTCACGGCCTTAGCCCATTCTGTAGCTGCTCAGAATTATTAGTAGGCTATTTCCCTACCCCATCCAGTGGTAAATACAGCTGCAGATAGAATTTTGGTATTCACTCAGATGAATCCCCTTTATTTTCTTAATCCAAGTCTGAGGAGGATCCACAGAAGTTTTTGGATGTTGTGCAGAAGGTGAATGACATCATGGGTGTCACTTAAAGTAAGAGTTAAGAATTATTTGCTTACCAGTTGTAGGAAGTATCTCACACTAGGTTTAAGCAGTCGAAGGAGGACAAAGGTGTTGAGGCAGGTCCGATGGAGAATGAATAGTTTGTCACGACTTTCTTAGACAGGTTCTTCCCACTAGAGTAGTGGGAAGATAAGGATCAGGAGTTTATAAATTTGAAGTAGGGTAGCATGAGTGTGAAGGATTACTCGCTTAAGTTAACTTGGTTGGTGAGGTATTCCCCTACTACTGTGGTTGACTCTAAGTACAAAATGAGTAAGTTTGCATCTGGTGTGTCTTGCAGTGTAGTCAAGAAGTGTAGGACCACCATGTTGATTATGGAGATGGACCTTTCAAGACTTATGTTCCATTCTCAGTAGATTGAGGAGGAGAAGCTTAAGGAAAGGGAAAAAGATATTAAGAGGGCAAGGACAAGTAGTTTTAACTTTTCTCAGCCAAGGTCAGAAGGCGGTAAGTGTCACCAGTATTGCCCAAAAGTTTTGGCCCTATTTCCATCTTCATATAGTGTGCCAGTGCCTAAGCTCAGGTAGGAAGTTGGGATAGAGTGCCAGGATCTAAGTCTTAGCGTAGTGTGTACAATGGTTATACCAATCTACTTTGCAGGAAGTATGGTAAGAATCATCAGAATAAGTATAGGGCAGGTAGTGATATATGTTTAGGATATGGAAAATTAGGCCACAGGATAAGGGATTGCCTTGTGGGCATGTGGAAGGTTAGAAATGATCGCCAACAGGGCCTAACTAATACTTTGGTAGCACCAGCAGTCGGCCGACTAATTGGGTGGCGCCACTTCCAATGACACCATTGGGTGGCGCCAAAATAGACTACATGCTCTCCAGACTCGTCATGAGCAGGAGAGTTCACCAAATGTGGTTATAGGTACATTTAAAATTTTCCAGTTGTATGTTTATTCCTTTTTAGACCCTGGAGCTTTACTTTCTTTAGTTACTCCCTATATATCTTTTTGCTTCGGTGTTAGTCCTGAATTATTAATAGAGCCTTTCTTGGTGTCTACCCCAGTGGGTAAGTCTACCCTAGTGAATTAATAATATCAAAGTAACGTATGAATGATTTTTTTAGTAAAGGTTAATCACAGAGAATAATAAGTTAGGGTTATGTCCACCTTGTAGTTTCTACTTCTCTATTAACTATGAGTAACGCAGAATTTAGACATGCATGCACTTATAGAGAATCGTATTCTAATTCTTAATCCAAGTGTTTCCCAACCATCAAGGATTTATTTCACTTTATCTCTCCCGAGCCTAAAGTGTATAACAAATGGTACAAATTCTCCAAGAAGTTAATCCGGTTAAGGCATTAACGTGTAAATAGAGGTTAGAAGCCCTATTTCCTTGTCACCCTCTCTTTTTCAAACATGTAAATTTTCTCCCAAACAAGTTAATGCTATAATGGCATGTTCTCTATGTTTGCAACCATGAGAATTTAATTAAAACGAAGAGAGTAATGATATAAGTAGCATACACATCAAGAATTCACAAACTCATAGCAACAAATAGTATCTTACAAGGTTTCCATAACCCTAACAGAGAAGTTTAGCTACTCATGGATACGACGAAAATCAAAGAAGACATCATCATCATACCAAAGTTAGAATAATCTCACGATGGGGATGAGTTTGGCGTCAAACAAGAGGTTGACATTTTTCTTCCCTTTAGCCGTTCGTGTAGCCTTAGCGTTTTTCTCTGTCTTAAACTTACAGAATCTGTAAACTGAATAATGACTAATGATCGAATGAATGCTGAAAAATTCAGCAAATAAGGTTTTTATAACATCCTTGTCCTACTAAGTTACTGTTGCATCCCTAAGTATTTAGAAATACTGATTTTGCCCGGAACAAGTTCTCCATGCATCACATTCAGTCCACAAGCTTCCAAAAGCTGCCTTCCCTCTTATGTGAAGTTTCCCTTTGCTGCCCAAAGGTCCACAAAGTGCTGAAATCTTCATCATTAATACCTGAAAAACATGTTAATCGCATAGGTTAGCTCACTTAAAGGAAAATGGACTAAAAGTGCAGGAATTATATATTTTATCCTCCAAACTTAGCTAAAATATGGGTAAATTATGGTTCTTAGGGGTATAAATACGCCCAACATCAGTATTTTATTCTCCTATATCAACTAAGATATACCATGATTTATGAGAGAGATATTGGTGGAGTGGTATGAAGAAAGATATTACAGAGTTTATGGCTAAGTGTTCAAACTGTCAACAAATTAAGGTTTAAAACAAAAGGCCTAGTGGTACAATTCAGGAGTTTAGCATCTCCACATGGAAGTGGGAGGTGGTGAACATGGATTTAGTTAAAGGCTTGCCTCGTACGCATCATCAGCATGATTCAATATGGTCCATTATAGACAGAATGACCAAGTCAGCTCAATTCTTGCCAATTCGTAATTCATATTTAGCCGAGGATTATGCTAGAATCTATCTCAAGAAGTTGGTTAAGTTGAATGGTATTCCATTGACTATCATTGCTTATAGGGGTACTCAGTTTACCAAACATTTTTTGAAGGCTTTTCAGAAGGGTTTCGTAAACCAAATTCATCACAGTACAACTTTTCATCCTCAGATAGATGATCGGCAGAACGGACTATTCAGACTTTAGAGGACATGTTGAGGGAATGTGATATTGACTTTAGAGGTAGTTGGGATAACCAATTACTTTTTATTAAGTTTGCCTACAACAACAACTATCACTTCAGTATTCATATGGCTCAATTTGAGGCTCTCTATGGGAGAAGATGTGCATCTCCTATTGGTTGGTTTGAAGTAGGTGAGACTAATTTGATAAGACAAGATTCAGTGTTTGAAGCCATGGATAAAGTTCAGTTGATTCGTGAAAGGCTGAGGACAACCCAAAGTTATCAGAAATCTTATACAAATATGAGGAGAAAAGATCTTAAGTTTGATGTTGGTGATTTAGTTTATTTGAAAAAATTTCCCATGAAAGGAGTAAATATATTTGGCATGAAAGGAAAGCTCATTCCCCATTATGTTGGACTATATAGAAATGTGATCCCTTTTGGGAAGTTTCATTATGAGTTAGAGTTGCCTACAGTTTTGGAGTCAGTGCCCTTAAAGAGTGTAGATGTGAGAGATAGTCTCGCCTATGAAGAAAATCCATTTGAGATCCTCGACCGTCAGATTCGTAGGATGAGGAATAAATAGGTTCCTTTGGTGAATGTTCAATGGTGAAATCAGTATATTCACAGAGCTATTTAGGAAGCAGAAGCAGATATATGAGAAAAGTACCCTCACAATTTCATTGCGAATTTGAATCCAGCTTGAGGTAATGATTCTCCTTAAATCGACTCTATCCAATTCTCTATTTCATCTATGTAACCATTGTCATTTCATTACATGTATTCATAAAATCATTTCAATCCATGTATCATGTCTCAGACTTAGTTATCTAATCATGTTTCAGTCCATGAATATTAAGCATAAAGTCTCGGTTTCCTTAATATCCAATCTTAACCAATATCATTTGAGGACGAATGTTTCCGAGGAGGATATATTGTAATACCCTTCATTCTCAAGTATCTGGTGATAGACTAAAGACTACCAAACACATGAAATTGGCTACAAAGATGCAAATTCCAGCAACCAAACAAAGAGAAAACAGCACATAGAATAGATATGAAGAAGAAGTTTACTTGAAATTGAAAGATAGATAGAAAGACCCTTACCCTTATTAAGTGATTAGCACTAGAAGATGTTTGAAATCTTCAAACACACTTCACAAACAAGAGTTCAAACATTCCTCTTAGGTGACCCAAAGCAAACTCTTCCTCAAACCACCTTTCTTGCCAAATTATCCAAAACAAGTGAAACCCTAACTACAAATGTTCTTGGACCACTTTTGGATTCTAAGAGCTAAAATTAGAGACTAAAAACTACAATATAAGAGTAATATCCCATGTCATCAAATTCTAATGAAAACAGAAGTAAAATGGTCTATTTATACTATTACATTTAATGGACAAAAATGCCCTTAATGAGGGAGGGAATTTGGGGTGCCTCTTGAGTGTTGTTTTGGAGTGCATAATGACTTCAATGCCCTTCACTTGAGGTTCCTCTTGAGTGTATAAGTTTCGTTCCTTCCTTCTCTTGACCAAGGCTTCAAAATACTTTGAAAATTCTTCAATTTCTTGCTAATTCCAAAGCCTTGACACTTAGACTATATTTTGTGCTTTTGATGCTCCTTGTGCTTGTATCATCCTCTCCATCTTGAAAGGAATTTGTCCTCAAATTCAGATCTTGCAAAACCAAAGAGAGAGAAAAAACAAACGCAAAATCCCCTTGGTAGGAGGGTTAGAATTAGTACCACACTTATATCATCAACCCATGGTTTCTCTCACTTAATATACATCCACATATCCAAAATTCTTCAAATGAATGTTTGCATCTCATGAGTTTATCCTCTAAATATTCATTTTATTTAAGTGAAGTATAACACTTGTGACATGGAAGATTGTATTTCCCTTCATAGATGGAATGCAGATTGTACTTGTCATTCAAGCATCGCCCAATGGATCCTTATCTTTAAGTTACCTAGCAAAGGTAAGGGTGTGGCTACTATGTCGACTCATCGTATCTTGTAGCATTATCTTATCACCTAACTAAGACAAACAACAAAAAAAATTGACACTATGGCTAATAAAACTAATGTATATCACAACAATGAATGAAGGCTACATTTCATTCAACGGTAACAACATCATTTTGATAATATACACCCATTAAGAATGTATGCAATCAATAGCAATATATTTTAACCAACTTAAGAGTAGGGGTTGACCGCACTAGCAATAAAGACAATAGGTTTACCTTTGAGTATCACAAGTAACTAATGTTTACTTATAATACTAAAATTAATGCAAACTAAAATGGGTTGTAATTTAAATAATTATATGTTTAATTCTTCAAATGCATGTTTTGAAAGTAAAAATGAGTTATAGTGTTTGTTATCATGAGTTAAAGATACTTGGGATTATGGTTACATGAGAAGGAGTAGATGCATAGGTAACTGGATAGTTTCATAATTTTAGATAATAGGTATGGAGAGGTTAGGTCCTAGATTTTAATGTCAATATTACACTAAAATATTGAACATTAAAGAGGATTCTTTCAATACCTTACAGGTGGTAGATCATATCCAACCTACAACCTCAATTTAGTAGCTTTATGCCTAAGAAAAACTATTAAATAATAGGTAACAAATCATAATTTACTAGAACTCCTTGACTTTATCCCCTATGTCAAGGAGTATAACTTATCTAGGGTTAAATAGAGTTTTCAACCTCCAATTATAAGTTAATAACATGGATTAGAGGTCAAACCCATAATAACTAATAAATTAGGAGATAAATAAACATAACCATATAATTATCATACTTATTCGTACTGCTATATGTATTTTTGATGATGATAAGCTAACTGCAAGGGACCAAGTACTTAAATGTACATGGTATAATACAGATGGCACGTGTGTTTGCGCAGTTTTGTCCTCTTGAGTAACAAACCTATAGGTGCTTCTTGTAACAATTAGGACACCTAGTCCAATGAGATATCATCCTTTAATCATCAACCAACTATAAAATAGAAAAAAAAGGTTTCTACATTAATTAATTTTTGCATAAATCTTAAGAGTGAAGAGAGGCAGCAAAACTCCATTTCAAGATTGCTCAAGCATTGCTCATGTTCTTATCCTTGTAGTATGCTTAAAGAGTGAGTGAGTGTTCTTGAGGGATGATTTGTAATTGAACTACTCATTCTATAAGAGTATTGTTTTCTTTAGTTGCTCGAGAGTTCTTAGGTAGAGTTGCCTAAGATTGATACTAATTAGAGTTAATCAGTGTAGATGGTCCTTGGTAGAGTTGACAAGATGAGCTTGTATTAAAGTTATTACAAGCAAAAGGATACTAGAGTTAGGCTAAAATCAAGACAATAATCAAAAGGTTGATTATAGTGGATTTCATTGGTATTTGTGAGGTCAAACCATTATTTTTCCTCTCTTGAGCAAGGAGGTCTCCATATTAAATCTCGTGTGTTATTTCTTTCCTGCATTGCCTTTAGTTTTCCTACACTATATTATTTAATTGCATGTGATTAACTTTGATGGAACTTGTCCCTCACTATTTGGTGCAACTCCCAAGAGTTCAACAATTGGTATCAGAGCAGGTTCACTCTAAAAGGCCATACATACAGCATTCTGGACATCATGGCTACTATAATTAAACTAGGGTTGGAAAGAAAGGAAGAAAAATGGGATAGATTCCTAACTTTGTAAGCTTTAGAGTCTGACCCAAGTGAAGAAGATACTGATGTTCCACTTTTAGAAACAAGTATTGTTATTGTTATAAATAGTAGTGGTCGGCTTAGCAAAAGAAATGGTAAAATTAAAGGTTGTCACAAAGGTGGTAGCTTTGAAGAATAAAGAGAAACTACCAAATGCAAACGAATTACCAAAATCCTTAAAAATGAAGAAGAAAAAAGAACGATCTTGGCTACATGGGAAGACTCCTCAAATAAATCTGAGAAAGACAAAGAGTATAGAGATGGGTTCATGCTGAAACATGGTGAGAAGAAAATAATATCAGGTTCTTGTTCCTTTCTAATGGCCACTATTAATGATAAAGAAGAAAAAGAGGATGTCACCCAAAACTGGTTTATGGATAGTGGTTGTTCAAGACACATGATTAGGAGGGTTGATTTTTTTCTCTCCCTCAAGGAATATCAAGGAGGAGGTCTGTCTTTTAGAAATGGAAAGAAAGGTATATACAAGGAGTTGGAAAGACTGGGAAATCACCTCATCATGCAATAGAAGATGTATATTATGTGAATTGTATTAAGTACAGTCTTTTAAGTGTATCTCAAATTTATGACAAAGGAAATGAGATAAAATTCTCATCTAATGGATGTACTGTATCAAGCATGAAATCTTGATGAATTTACCTTAAAGACAAAAGGACCAAGAATATGTATGTAGTTGATCTGAAGTTTGTGGCTGATGGGGAATTAACTTGTTCAAGAGCTCAAAGTGAAGAAGCTTACTTATGGCTCAAAAGATTGGGAGATGTGAGTTCCTTCTTGCTAAACTAGTTGTTCTAGAGCAACCTTGTTCGTGGCTTTCCAAAGCTGAAGTTTCAAGGCAACAAAGTTTGTGATTCTTTTATTGATGGTAAGCTGACCAGATCTTCCTTCAAATTGAAGAAAAATATAAGTACTTCCAGACATCTTGAAATTGTACAATGGATTTATGTTGACCTATGAAAGTCCACATTAGAGGAGGGAAGAAATATGTGTTGGTTATTATAGATGACTACTCCAGGTTCACTTGCACAATTTTTATAAGAACAAAGGATGAAACATATGGGGTCTTATGGCTTTTGCAAAGAAAATCCAAGTGAAGATAAATTGGAAAATTACTGAATTTAGGTTCGACCATGGTACTGAAATTGAGAATTCTCAAGTGGATGAATTCTGTGCTGAGCATTGAATAAGTCACAACTTTTCTTCTGCTAGAACTCTATATCAAAGTGGATTTGTTAAAAGGAAAACAGAACATTGATAGAGATTTCTGGGACAATGATAATTTATAGTGGACTTCAAAAGAGTTTTTGGGCTAAAGTAGTAAATACTGCTTGTTATTTGACTAACAGGTGTGAGATTAGAATACTTCTAAATAAGACTCCATATAAGCTGGTATTCAATAGAATTCCTAAGCTAGACAATTTTTGGTCATTTAAATGGAAATATTTTGTGCTAAACAATGGTTAGAGAGAATTGGGAAAATTTTACTCCAAGACTGAAGAAGTAGTGTTTGTAGGCTACTCTTCAATAATCAAGGATTAATGAGTCTTCAGTAAAAGAACTTTGTGTGTTGAAGAAAGTATTCATGTGATTTTTTATGACATTGGAAATCAAATGAACACAAGTGATGGTGAAGATTTAGAAGTTGAAGAACTCATTCTTGTTCAAAGGGATGATACTGCTGAAGATGATAATCATGAGATAAATAATGCAGATAAGAGGGATGAAGCTGATGGTGATTGATAACGCTCAACTTACACGGAAATTTTAAGTACATGGCGGTCGTCGTTAATATATTTACCCAACTTTTGAGTCGGGGTTGAATTCATGAGGAACAATATAAGTAGCGACTAAATTAGTTTGGAACGATAGATAATAGCTAAATTCAAACCAACAGTACAAAAAGATAAAAATAGGGGCATTTAAAGATATCACACTTAATATTTCTTATTGGGTTTTTTGAGTACAAATTTGGCGCTACGAATACATAGAGTCTAAATAATTAGGCACGGATCTTGGGATTATGCTTTTCTAGGAGAAAGATATGCATGGAGACATGATAATTTTTTCCATGTTCTTATTGATGATGATGTGGTAGGCTAGGTTGTAAGTACTTGGGGATGTTTTTCAACATAGCCTCAAAGATTTTACTCATTGACTCTTTCGAGTACCTAACGAGTCTGTCAAGTAAAGCCACCCAATACCTCAATTAGGCATCCCTATTTTTAGGATGATACCGAAGGAATCATCAACTTCACAATCACTCTTATGTCTAAGAAAGTTAACATTTAGCAAATTATGCCAACAATTGTCTACTATTGCTTTGGTTCCCACATTCCTCTTTCAAGGATGATCTTGGTTCCTAATATTCCCCCAAACCCTTTTTTCGAAGATAGATTGAGCTTTCAAGAGCTTGGGATTTTCACCTACAAACCCATTTGAGTATGGGGTTGTCACCCACAAATATCAACCAATTTAATCAAGAAACAATAGAACCCATCAATCAACAAATTAACATATGCACAGATAAATCACAGCCTACATGCAATTGCACCCTATTCTATCATAATCCCAAGAATAAAAACTAGTTACTCATAAGATAAATAAGTAAAGATTTTACACAAAATCTCCATTGATTTGATTTGTGAAAATCTTAAATGAATGTTACTTCAAACTATGAAATCCAACAAATCTTCAATGGTAGTTCACTAATATTTCACTTGGAAGTGACTCCAAAGTATTCTTCACCCAAAATTTATACAATATTACCTTCTTCAAAAAAAATAGAGGCTATAACCCTAGGACAATGTCTCAAAATTGAGGAAGATGGAATTTGTGAATGATTAGGGTTTGAGTCTTCTTTTTGTTAAATTTGGGATCAACTATGTACATTTACATTTTCTGCCCTTGGGCTACATTTTTATACTAAACCGCAATAGCATAGGCTTTGCCGCAATCGTGTCTATCGCGACCATGATTATGTAATGCCCAAAGAGTACACCCTGGGCGTCACACAGTGCTTATAATCCTGAGGGACCACAAGCTAACCCAAGAGCTGGTACCTACTGTGAGCACTGAATACCATAATCATAAATGTAGAAGAATAACTGATATTCCATAAGTTTTTAATATCTGAAACAAATACTGAATTATGAATCTGGAGAAATGACTATCTAAATCTGATAAGATAAAGAAAATCTGAATAACTGACTGTAATGTCTGAAAGACTCTAAACTGTATGGTTGTGAGTTGATGGTACAGGCCCCAACTAACTCCACTAACTACTGAACTAGAGACATAAAGTAAAATAATTTGTCCTCGAACTATGAGGACTCACCACTACTACTGCTGAGAGTCTGAGAAGTCTATGCACAATCCAAGAACTGAGCATCAGAACCTATGATATAATACATCATAGCATAAAAGAAAAGTAAGCGATCAGTACTTTGAATGTATTGGTATGCTAAATGAGCTAGGCTGACATGCATGATTTCATGAATCGGAATAATAACTATCTGAATATATATGTAAAACATAGAGTACTGAATAGAGAGCATAAAATCTGTAGATACTGAAAATATGTTAAATTTGTAAATACTGTGTATGCATAAAAGTCTGTAAATACAGAAGGTACATGAAATTTGTAGATACTGGGGATACATGACCAAGCATACAACATGAACTGAATAAAAATATGTAAACTGAAATACTGAAATAACTGATATCTGTATGCCTCGGTCAAAAAACACTGAGACTAAACTACTGGTCTGATTACTAGACTGAGACTGTGGGAGCTATCATCTAACTGACATGCCCCAATCAGAGCTAATCGGGGTCTAACCTGTAACCACAGTTGGAAGGGTATTAATATCGTGCCATGGGTACTAACGCTGGCTGTATGGATCCACAAGTCTGGTAGACTATATTGTCCCAAAAGACGAAGGGTGTCAAGCCTAATATAACGGGTGACCCCTGCGAGATAGTCAAGCCTATACTGACGGGTGACTTCTCATATCCTATGTTGGCTATGTAGATTTGGAGTTTAGGGACGGCTACTAGCAACTCTGACTATTTGACGAGTAATTCACCATCCCTACACTCACTGGGTGCTAAATCCTACTCCTTACTGAATGAAACTGAGTTACTGACTATTTCTGAGTTTAATTGACTGATCTAGTATTGCTTATGATGTATTCTAAAGTTATTCTGAAGATACTAAGATGAGCCTAAGTAAACAGCTATGATTTTCGGGCATTTAATACCCCTAGGACTCAAAAGCAATAATAGTAAAATGACACTAAAGCTTAGAGGACATAACCTGAAGACTTTTATTAAATATTCATTCTTGTAAGGATTTTATCAAACACTTGATATGCATGGTGTATATAGAGCATGGGAATTAATTTAAAGCTTATAGAAAAGTACAACTTCAACACCATTATCACAAATCATGAATTAAATTAGTGGACAACAATATTCAAACATATGGAGTGTAATAATAGACATCGATTTCTCTAAAACATGGTATAGAACAAGATTCGTGGAAATTCATGGTTTAATCATAATTTAAAATCAAGATTACTTGAAAAGATCATCATTTTGCAATTTAAATTGGATACTTGTACTCCATGGGTGAAAGGAACCCATGGATGAACGTTGAACATACCTGAGTTAATGAATTTGAGAGGATTGACGGAGAGTTCTTGAGATTTGGCTTTGAATTTGAGAGCTAGGGTTTTGTTCTTGAGAAAAGGATCTTCAATTTAAGAGAAATTTAATAATGATGATTATTTTCATCACTAATGGGATAAATATCGGGTTTTAGGATGATTAGGGCAGTGGGAAAAGACCCAGATACCCCTAAACGAATTTTAAAACTCAGAACTAAAAGTTGGAAATCCTGATTTTTGCCTCTAGCGCGATGCGCCCTGGAAAATCACCGCGACACGAAGCTATCATGGTAAACCTTTGGAATGCCATTTTTTCCTCCTCCGTAATGTGCCATTATCGCGCAGGCTCATTGGAAATTGCCAAATGTGAAATGGGACTCCTCCGCAATGAGCCATGATCGTGGAGCTTTACTGGAAAGGGACAATTATGAGAGGGGAAATCACCGTGATGTGGTGGAATCATGGAGTCTCACTGGAATTTAACAATTGTGATTTTACACTTCTCCGCAATGCACTATGGGCCCAAATCTCAGTGTTTTACTACTGAAACATAAAATCTCCATAACTTCTTACTCGATTGTCGGATTAAGGCAAATTTTATATCGTTGGAAAGCTAGTTCAATTTTCCACTACTTGGTGGGCTCTAAAATAAAAAATAATAAGTATTTTGACAATTTTATATATATGAATACTCATGTATTGATACCGAAATTATGCTAGGGAAATATGAGGTATTACAATATCTTCCCCTTGGGATTATTCATCCTCTAATGAGACTGGTTAAGCTGAGGAAACTTATGGACTGATCTTACACATTGAACATGCATGGAATGCATGAATGAACTGATTCATAAATGCACGACTGACATAAACAAGATGTGCAACTGAAACTGAGCATGATAGAAAGTAATCCTAAGATGATTAATACCTTGAACCACATTTGAATTCACGGAGAAAAGATGAGGGTACTTGCTCTGTATATCTGCTTCTTCTTCCCAAGTGGATCTCTCAATGAACTAATTACGCCAAAGAACTTTGACTAGTGGAACTTCTTTGTTCCTTAGTCTACGAGCCTGACGATCGAGAATTTTGACTGGAACTTTATCATAGGGAAGACTATTCTGAATATCCATACTTTCTAAGGGAACAACTAAAAATGGATCACCAATACACTTTTTCAATAATGAGACATGGAACAATGGGTGTACTGAGGCTAGATCTGAAGGCAACTCAAGCTCATACGCTATCTTTTAGAAATGACTGAGAATTTTGTAGGGACCGACATATTGGGGACTGAGTTTACCTTCCTTGCCGAATCTCTTCACTCCCTTCATGGGACAAATTTTCAAGTACACAAAATCACCAACCTCAAACTCGAGATCCTTTCTTCTCACATCTCTATATGATTTCTGTCGGCTTTAGGTTGCCCTAAACCTCTCTCTGATCAACTGAACCTTCTCTAATGCCTCAAACACCATGTCTGGCCCTACTACTATGGCCTCACCTACTTCAAACCAAAAAATTGGATATCTACATCTCCTACCATAAAGGGCCTCAAACAGCGCCATATGGATACTGGAATGATAGTTGTTATTATATGTGAACTCATCAAAGGCAAGAAGTCATCCCAACTACCTTTAAAATCAACTACGCATGCTCTCAACATATCTTCAAAAGTATGAATTGTCCTTTCTGCTTGATCATCTATCTGAGGGTGGAAAGTTGTACTGAGGTGGACTTGGGTACCAAGACCCTTTTAGAATGCTTTTAAAAAATGAGAGGAAAACTGAGTACCTCTATCAATGATGATAAATAATGGAACACCGTGAAACCTAACCAACTCTCTGAGATAGAGTTTGGCATAGTCCTCGACTGAATAAGAGGTATGGAATGGCAAGAAATGAGCTAATTTGGCCATTCTATCTACGATAACCCAAATAGAATAATGCTGATGACAATATGAGGCTAACTCATCACAAAGTCCATGTTCACTTTTTCCCACTTCCAAGTGGGAATACTAAACTCCTGCATGGACCCACAAGGTTTCTGGTGCTCGATCTTAACCTATTGACATGTAGAGAACTTAGCTACAAACTCTGCAATATCTCTCTTTATCCTACTCCACCAATAGATCTCCCTGCAAATCGTAGTACATCTTAATGGACCCTGGATAAATTGAGTAGTGCACGCCACGCGCTTCTGCAAAAATTTGTTGTCTCAACTCATCAAAATCAGGCATGTATAGATGAACCTGACAATGCAGCACATCATCTCCCCCTTGGGAGAAAACCTCCACCATCTGATCTCTAACTAATTTTTTCAACTTAACTTGACTGGGATCGTTATCCTGCTTTTCTTCACTTCGAAAACTAGAGATGATTTTGAACTACTCTGCACCCATACACTACCTTCTGCTGAATCTATTAGGAGGATACCTAGTCGAGCAAGCTGATGAACTTCCTGAACTAACTTTTTCTTATCATTCCCAACATGAGAAACACTACCCATAGACAGTCTACTGAGAGTATCTGCCACTATGTTGGCCTTGCCCAGATGATACAAAACACTCATGTCATAATCTTTCAATAACTCTAACTACCTTCTCTAATGCAAATTCAAATCTTTTTGGGATAAAATATACTACAAACTCTTGTGAACTTTTAGCAAATCAACATGCACCCCATCCAAGTAATGCCTCCAAATCTTTAAGGCAAACACTACAACTATTAGCTCGAGATTATGAGTCTGATAATTCTTCTTCTGAGGATTAAGTTGTCTAGTAGAATAGGCTATGACCTTTCCTCTCTACATAAGGACACAACCTAAACCTACTCTGGATACATCACAGTACACAAAAAAACTATCTTAACCATCTGGCAAAGTAAGAACTGGGGCTGAGGTGACTCGAGTCTTCAACTCTTGAAAACTCTTTTCGCAGGAATTTGACCACTGAAACTTGACTTTTTTCTGATTCAA
Organism: Capsicum pubescens; assembly: GCA_030864215.1. Classification (NCBI taxonomy): domain Eukaryota; kingdom Viridiplantae; phylum Streptophyta; class Magnoliopsida; order Solanales; family Solanaceae; genus Capsicum; species Capsicum pubescens. The sequence continues at coordinate 184,113,159 of CM061547.1, read as the reverse complement.
TCTGGACATGGGGAATACAATAGATGAAAACCCTTCAACAAACCAATTGTAATATCTAGCCAAACCTAAGAAACTCCTGATGTCTGAAGGAGAAATAGGTTTGGGCCAGTTTTTCACCGCTTTGATTTTTTGAGGATCAACTCTAATTCCATCATCGAAAATAATATGGCCAAGGAAAGCTACTGATCTTAGCCAGAAATCACACTTACTGAATTTGGCGAATAACTAATGGGTTTTGAGAGTTTGAAGTACGATTTTGAGGTGTTCTGCGTGATAATTCTTGCTATGAGAATAGACAATAATGCCATTGATGAATACTATAACAAAGATGTCCAAGTACTAATTGAAAACGCTATTCATTAGGACCATGAAAGCTACTGGGTCATTAGTAAGATGAAAGGATATGACAAGAAATTCAAAGTGACCATACCGGGTTCGAAAGTTGTTTTCAGAATGTCACATTCCCTCACTTTAAGTTGATGATAGCCTGAACTGAGGTCTATCTTAGAAAAGTAACAAGTACCCTGAAGTTGGTCAAACAATTCATCGATTCTATAAAGTGGATACTTATTCTTGATGGCACCTTTATTCAACTAACGATAGTCAATACATATTCAAAGAGAACTGTCTTTCTTACTCACGAATAAAACTAGTGTGCCCCACAGAGAGATGCCGGGTCTGATGAATCCCTTAACTAGGAGATCCTTCAACTATTCTTTTAGTTCTTTAAGTTTATCTGGAGCCATTCTATATGACGGAATAGATATGGGCTTAGTGTCTAGAAGAAGGTCTATTCTGAAGTCGATTTCCCTTTTGGGAGGAAATCTGGGAAGATCTTCATGGAACACATCTAAGAATTCCTTGACTACTAAAACTAACTCAAGGGTTGGATTCTCTGAATTTGAGTCTTTGACTCGAACAAAATGGTAAATACACCCCTTGGATATTATCTTTCTCGCTCTAAGGAACGAAATAAGTTGACCCCTAAAAGTTGTAGTACTACCCTTCCATTCAAGGACTGGTTCATTTGGGAACTGAAAATAAACTATTTTGTTTCTACAATCAACTGAGGCATAGCATGAGTAGAACCAATCCATGCTGAGAATGATGTCAAAATCAATCTTCTATAACTCTACGAGATCAACTGAAGTAACTTTCTAAGATATTATGACGGGACAGTTCTTATATACCTTCCTGGATACAATGGAAACACCTACTGGGGTAGACACTGAAAAGGGCTATGCTAGAGTTTTAGGCCTGACTTCGAAATTGACGGCTATATATGGAGTTACAAAAAAAAAGAGAAGCTCCAAGGTCTAGTAAGGCATAAACATGTAAGTGAAAGACCTACAATGTACCAGTAACTATATCAGGAGAATTTTCCTAATCTTGGCGAGACTGAAGAGCATAAAATTTGTTCGGACACTGACCACATGTAGCACTGGAAGCGGAACCCTGCTAAGTTGGGCGACCGAATAGAACTGACAACTGATTGGACTGGACCTGTTGGCACAACTCCCTACCTCTCTGAGCAACTACCCAACACTCCCAAATCTGATGGCCTAGCTTTCCATATCTAAAGCACATATCATTTCCCTCTATACACTCACTCTGAGGATGTCTGCCATATTTTTGACATAGAAGATTCATACAGGCACTATTAATACGTCCTTAGGACTTAGAGCCTGCTGCCCTATCATGATTATCATTTCTGAATTTAGGTACTGAGGCACTGGCTAAAGAGGGTGTTGAAGCTGAATTCCTCTGATGGAATTAGGGGCGGTTACCACCTTCTGACCTTGGCTAACTAGAATTAAAACTACCCATCCTAGACCTCTTATTTCCTCTCTCTCTCTCCTTAATCTTTTGTTTCTCAAAATATTGAGCATGGACCATTAGTATAGAGATGTCTATCTCCCTAATCAGTATTACAGTCCTACACTCATTGACCATACTATCAGATACACCAGACACAAACTTACTCATCTTAGACCTGCTGTTAGCTACTACATGGGGAGCATATCTAGTTTACTGAGTAAACTTGGGGGAATACTCTTTCACGCTCTTACTTCCCTGCCTCAAGTTAATAAATTCTAACACCTTGGCCTATCTCAACTCCAATGGGAAGAATCTATATAAGAAAGTTGAGGCAAACTCTTCCCATTCTACAGGCCCTGCATCAACACCCCTATCAACCTTCCGCTGCTTAAACCAAGTATGGGTTATATCCTATAACTGCTATGTAGCCAACTCAACACTCTCACTATATGTTACACCCATAATATCTATTACCTTCTGCACCATATCTAAGAATTCCTGTGGATCCTCTTCAGACATTGATCCCGTAAAGGAGGATTCAATCAGGTGAAATCCCAAATACTAGCTTCAGCAGTATTGGCCACTGGGTTGGCCTGAACAGCAGCTGGCCATTTATTCTGATCTGCTACGAAGTTTGATAGAGTGGTGAACGTAGCTCTAAATTATTCTTGAGAGACATGCTCGTCCAGAGGATCGGCCTGGACGGGCAGAGGTGATAACTGGTTTCCTGCTCCTCTTTTGTTAATCTTTTTGGGAGGCATGTTCTATAAACTGAAGAAAAAAATGGATTAGACTAAGAGTTTAACTTGAGCTCATGCTCACTCACATGACACAAATACTGAAAAAAGTAAAACTCTTCCAAAATGCCTGTAGCCTCCTGCCCATAAGTGTGGTGTGCTACACACCCATGCGTAAGACTCTACTTGACGCAGCTTTTATACTTCCTAGGACTCTTTAAAACCTTAGGCTCTGATACCAAGTTTGTAATGCCCCAAGAGTACACCCTAGGCGTCACACGGTGCTTACAGTCCTGAGGGACCACAAGCTAACCCATGAGCAGGTACCTACTGTGAGCACTGAATAACATAATCATAAATGCAGAAGAATAACTAATATGCCTTAAGTTTTTAATATCTAAAAAAAATACTGAATTATGAATCTAAAGAAATTACTATCTGAATATGATAAGATAAAGAAAAATTGAATAACTGGTTGTAATGTCTGAAAGACTCTAAACTATATGGCTATGAGTTGATGGGACGGTCCCCAGCTAACTCTACTAACTACTAAACTAGAGACATAGAGTAAAATAATCTATCCTTGAGATATAAGGACTCACCACTACTACTGCTAAGAGTCTGAGAAGTCTAAGCATGATTCAGGAACTGAGAGTCAGAACCGATGATATAATACATCATAGAGCAAAAGATAGGTATGCACCATGTCGCACCATCGTCCAGTTTCCCAATTGTTCCTTTTCCGGTGACTTGGCGTGATAGTGGCGCGTTGCGCTAAGGCCAAAAATCAGGATCTTTAGTTTCCAACTTGCATTTTTTAATTCGTTTAGGGGTATTTGGGTCTTTTTTCTAAGCCCTAAACTCATCCTAAATAAGAAATTTTACCCCTAATTGACCTAAATACTCATCATTATTCAATTCCTCTCAAATTAAAGATCTCTTTTTCAAGAAAAAAAACCCTAGCTCTCAAATTCAAGGCCAAATTTCAAGAACTCGCTATCAATCCTTCCTAATTCATTAATTCAGGTATGTTAGATGTTCATCCATGGATTCATTTCACCCATGGAGTCCTAATATCCTATTTAAATTATAAAATTGTGATCTTTTCAAGTCATCTGATTTTAAATTATGATTTCACCCATGAATCTCCATGAACTATGATTTTATACCATGTTTCAATGAAATTATTATTGTTATTCAATTCTCCATGTTTTAATGTTATCATTCCTTGAATTAAATCATGATTTAGTATTATTCATATTGAATTCATGCTTTTACTACAAGTTCCATGACATCCCTATGATTTGATCAAACCATGAACTCCAAGTGTTTGATAAAATGCCTACAAAAGTGATTGATTTTGTAAAAGCCTTCATGCTTTGTCCTCCAAGCTTTAGTGTCATTTTACTATTATTGTTTTCGAGTCCTAGAGAATTTAAATACCCAAAAACTATAGTTGTTTACTTAGTCTAGTCTCAGTACATTATAGAATATTCTTCAGAACATACTATGAGCATTATCAGAATAGTCAGATATCAGTCAGTTAAACTTGGAACAGTCTAGTATTTCAGTGTCTTTCAGTTGGGAGTAATATTTAGCACCGAGCGAGTGTAGAGATGGCGGCTTCCCTGTCAGATAGGCAGAGTCGTTAGTAGCAGTCCCTATACTCCAAAACTACGTCGACGGCGTAGGATATGAGGAGTGACCCATCAAATTAGGCTTGACTATCTCGCAGGGGTCACCTATCAGTTTAGTCTTAACACCCTTTATCTTTCAGATAGTATATTAGTATAGTAAATCCACACATCCAGCGTTAGTCCCTATGGCACGGTATGAATACCCTTCCAACTGGAGTTACAGGTTGGACCCCAATTACCTCAGATTGGGCCATGTCGGTTAGATGATAGCTCCCACAGTCTCAGTCCAATAATCAGACCAGAAATTCAGTCTCAGTGTTGTTTGACCAAAGTATACAGCTATTAGTATTTAAATATTTCAGTTTATAGCCTTTTATTTAGTTTATCTTATATGCTTGGTCATGCATCCCCAGTATTTATAGATTTCATGTACCTTTAGTATTTATAGGCTTTCATACTTACACAGTATTTATAGATTTCACATATTTCTAGTATCTATAGATTTTATGCTCTTTATTCAGTACTTCATGCTTTACATGTATATTAAGATAATTTATTATTCATGTTCATAAAATAATGAATATTAGCCTACCTCATTTAGCATACTAGTACATTCAAAGTACTGATCACATATCTTTTCTTGCACTATGATGTATTATATCATAGGTTCTGATGCCCAGTTCCCAAACCACGCTTAGACATTTCAGACATCTCAGCAGTAACAGTGGTGAGTCCTCATATTTTGAGGATGGAGTATTTTTATTTTATGTTTTCAGTCTAGTAGTTAGTTGGAGTTAGTTGGGGCATGTTCCATCAAATCACAGTTGTTCAGTTTAGAGGCTTTCAGACACTACAGTCAGTTGTTCAGTATTCAAACTTCAGTTGACACTACAGCTAGTTATTCAGTTTATTTAGATTCCAGTTTTTTTATCAGACTCAGATAACTATATTCCTTAGATTCATGATTCAGATTTTAAAACCTTATGGCATATCAATTATTCTTCTACATTTATGATTATATTATTCAGTGCTCACAGCAAGTACCAACTCATGGGTTAGCTTGTCGTCCCTCGGGACTGTAAGCACCGGGTAACGCCTAGGGTGTACTCTCGGAGCGTTACAAAATTATGCTGACGTCAAATGAATGTATTTTATTTATGTTGTTTGTAGTTAAAATATGTCTCCTAAAAGAAAAGAAACTCAAAGTGGATCAAATTCTGACCACCTAACAAAAAAGTCTATAGTACAGATTGATTTGAAGGAACTTCCTGAACAATCTCAGTCAGGTAAAAGTGAAGCTGGGGAAAGTTATGAAAATGATATTGAGGGAGGTGAAGAAGGGTGTGTAGAGGCTGGTAAGGGAAATAAAACTGAGGAGGAAGAAGATTAATAAGAAGAGGAGGAAGTATAAAGTAAGAAAGATGATAATAATCCACATAATGATAATGTATCACTAATGGGGATTGAATTAACATCTAAATCCCAGCATAATCGTATCAAAACTATTAGTATTGATAGGTTTGAGATGTCGATAGATAAACCTGTAGAACTAACTAGTGATTTTGTAGTCAAATCTCTATAGGGGAAATCTTTTGATGAATTTAGGGATACTATGAAGAAGGAAAACCTAGAGGAATTTTTTAAGAGATATGCTTTGGATGCTTTCTTAAGCTAACTAAGGACAATAATGCCCATTTCCAAATGAGCATAGTATATGGTATTCTCAAGTGCAGGATCAAGTACGTGGGGGATGATAAAGATTTGAAGGAGAGGGAAAAAAGATGGATGAAATCTGGATCAACTACTGTGGCATGTTGTTTGTTTTGGAATGAAAGAGTTTTTCATAGTGACAGTCTTGAGATGCGACCGTCCAAAAGAACCTACATCACGAAAAAACCTTGCAAAATTTCCTAGGAAAAAAAGGAATGCCTAACCACCACCACTAAATAAAGGCAAGGTATTATCCAAGCGACCACCCACTAAAACCAACTAATGCAAGGAAAAAATAGAAAGGTTGTTGGAAATTGCTCGACGTGGCTACCAAGCCATGAAGTTTTTACAAGATCTCAAGGATAAAGCCATACCAAAGAAGTACAAGGAGCAATTGTGCATGGTTTGGTTTCCCCATTCTGTTATATTAGCAAGAGACGTCTACAAAGTCCTAAAAGATGATTTGTTGGAGCTTACTGATTATCCTGAGAAATTCAACAATTATCCCTAGGGATATGGCAGCTACAAGTTGACTATTAAATATTTATTGACAAAGCTATACCCAAGGATGATCACCGTGTACGCCTTTCCTTGGGCTTTTATGGTATATATAATCACTATTTGTATACTCTTGCATTAGTTTATATTGAATAATTATTATGAATTTTTTTTGTTTGCTTCCTGTTTACATATTTTAGGCTTGGCATTTAAAGTCATTCCTTCCCTTCAAAAGTAGGTATTACCCATATAAGGTTTCTCATCTAAGGATCCTTAGGTGGTTGTCTACAAAGAGCAACACGAGAATTGAGGAGTTTGATCTCTTTAACCCTTAGGATAATGTAGTAAGTCTTCTTTCAAGTAAAATTATTTGACTCAAAGAAAGATATTGAAATAGATGATTTATATGTTGCAACAGATTAGTAATCTGTCGTAATTTATCTAAACAGATTCCCCATCTGGTGCAATAGTTTGGTAATATATTATGATACATGAGTCATTTTTCACAATAGACTACCTATCTGTTGCTTTGGTTCTCTGAACCTAACTTTAATAAATTACCCATCCACTGCAATTTATGCAACAGATGGGTAATCCAATGCAATATATGGTTAATCTGTTGCCGTATATGATTTATCTATTGCACCGTAAAGATCATCTATTACATGGTTATTTATGTTGACATATTTCCCAACTGAATACAAATTATTATTTGATTTAAACGTATCTACCCTTTCTTTTAGGTTGTGCATCCATGGATCATACCCACTCAATAAGAGTTGGGGATTGCTTTTTTTATTACTCTAGGTCTTGTTGATACAATAGCAGACCTAACAGTGGAGTTAACAAAGAAGAAATTGGCTGGAGAAATAACCATAAGAAGAGCAGTTAGGCAAGGGCGTAATGTTGAGGCTCTTCACGACTAACCTACTGCAATAAATCCGGGCGCCGCTTCTGAGGGTTTTACTGGTGAAGTTGTTGTTGGTGGTGGTAGCCATGCTGATGTTGATGCCACTACTAGTCGTGATGATGAGAATTTTAAGGCTCAAGAAAATATAAATATATTTGAAATTACCCCATACACTGGTCTCTCTCACCCTTATACCAATTCCCCTCTCCCTTACGGTGGTCCCTCTTACCTCTCTTCACCCTCTGTTATCATTGCAAATGCATGGAGTACAAGGACAGACAGGATAAATTTTTTGAGAAAATAGATACTATCACTGAAGTTATCAAGATATTAAAATCTAAGAGGGGTGTCATACCATCCAAGAAAGTGAGTGAGCCCTACACTCTTACAGTAGAGGTTAGGAATAAGAAGAGAGAAATTAGACATATACTATCAATTATCAAACCAAAAAAAATTGCAACTTCTCCTCCTCTAAAAGGTATTGAGGTTCAGGGACTATTGAAGAAGGTGGAAATATACGCGAAACTTGAAGCCAAACAGAAGGTTGTTCTGAGAGGAACATAAATTCCAGGAAACACACAAAATCCTACACCATGAATACCTTTTCCCCTCAAGACTTCAAGAAGATAATATATATAGGCCTATGGTACGTGGACATGGTAAGTTTACTTTTTCTAACCTAGCCTTCTAATCTACTCAATGTAGAAGAAGCTACGAAACAGATGTGTTATCTGTTGCAACAGCTAGGTAGTTTGGTACAACTGGTGGTGGTTCTGTTGCAACATATTACCCATTTGTTGCATAAGTTGCATTATATGAGTAATGTATTAACAAATTCAGAGAATCCTGTGCAACAGATGGTCTATCCATTGCATCTTTCCACTTTGTTTTTCTTTTTTAAAATTACTAACCTATTTAAAAATTGTCTTCTTATATCATAGTGTGTTGATTAAATTCTCTGCCTCATGAGGGGAAGGCAATTAGCCTACCCAAATACTTATGATGTCGGCGATAGGATAATGGACCTCAACTTCTACAATAATTTTAAGGATAGGTACGATGAGTTCATTGAGCTAGCATCAACTCCTGATGGCTCGATATTTAATTTGTTAGTTTTTAGGTTCGAATGGGATGAAGATATGATTAATTATGTTAGAGGGAAGAGGCCATATCCAAACGGTAAAGACTAGACCAAAGCAAAGAGGATTCTTGTAGTCATGAACATGGAGGTCAAATATTTTCTGGCTATTTAGATACTACTCCAAGAGGGAAAGATAAAGTTTTATGACTGCAATTTACATGTCTTCATCGAGGCCATTTTTTCACCCATATGTAGCCACTATTAGTGTTGTTCTCTAACTTGTTGAGGTAGAGTAAGCTGATGGATCATTTGCCAGTTAAAGTGTTGAATGAAAGATCATAATTTGAAGGTTAAAATAAGGACATGATCTTTCCAGAAAATAAAATCGATGCAGCATGTGGGTTGTATGCGCTTGCACAGATTAAGTGTTTACTGACCGACATAAAAATGACTGAGCCAATGACCTTTCTATGCGACAATGTTGTGGAAAATATGCAAGAGGTCTGGGCTAATGGGTTACTAACTAAATACTTAGAGTTTGTGTATTAACATGAAGATGTAAAAACACAAACACTATGACAATTTTTATTTCACGGTAACTTTTTATATTTGATGAAAATTGAATTTTTTATAATGCAACAAATTGTCTAACTATTGTAACTGATAGTCTATCTATTCTGATAGATAGTTTATCTATTGCAATAGGTTGGTCATCTGTTGCATTATGCAAATGTTTATATCTAAATCTATCTATTAGAACAGTGGGAAGACTTGTTTGATAATTTCAAACAGATGACCTACATATTGCAACATATGCCTAAATCTATTTGATAAGTTCTAATAGATATGTCATTTGTTGCAACAGATACGTTATCTGTTGTAAAATTCTAATCTAGTATTCCATTTCAATTAATAGTTTTAAATCTAAGGATAAAATAAAATTCATAGACAAAATAAAATAAATAGAAGTCTTCAAAAATGACATGAAATAAATCAACAAATAAATAAAACGTAAAAAAATTATTATGGGTACAAATTTCAACAAATAAATTAATAATTTAAGTTTTGGTGCCAACAATTCCTAAGGAAATATTATTATTTTGTCGGACTCACATTGTAAAGGTCTACTCAATATGGACAAGTTGTTTTTCATCCGGTGCTATGAAATTTGGCTTTGGACATCATGGATCTTCGTCTTTAGAAGTAGTTGATGGATTATCAACTGTGATATTATGCTATTTAGTAGTAGCTTCTACTGTGACATTGTAACACCCTAAAATTTTTCCTAGCTGAATTTTTTTGTCCCTAAAGTATCAAGCGTTGGCTTCTAGAATGATTTATACTTATTTACCTAAGGAATTCCTTAGATTTAAACTTTTCATTAAGTATATGATCGAATAATTTTTTCGTCGACATAAGATTCATCCAAAACGGACTCTCGGTGAAGGAGTTATGGTTAATTTAAGTCCTAATCATAAGACACCATCATTCCTATCCTTGGCGCGTTGCGGAGAGGGTTTAAATAATGATGGTCAATTTCCAGTGAGACTCTGTGATGGTGGCACGTCGCGGAGTGGTTCAAATTCCTATTTGTCAATTTCCAAAAGGCCACCGCGATAGTGGCACGTCGCGATGGCCCATGAAATCGGGCTCCTAGTTATATTTTAATAATGGTCTCATTAAGGGTATTTGAGGTATTTTCTAACCCCTTAACATCTTGAACATGGGATTTAATCCCTATTATACCAAAATGCACCTACTCTAACCAAAATCCATCAAGAACTCTCACTAGGGTTTCAAACAAGAATCCTAAATAACTCAAGACTTAACCGTGGGTTTTCAAAATTAATTGGAGATTTGGAATCCCCAAGCCGTAGGCATCAAAAAGCATCCTTTAATTTCCTAAATAGAGGTACGCAGGGTTTTTCTAAAAATCTCATGGGTATAGAAATCATGATTTTAAGAAAGGGGTTTTTAGATTTATGAATATAATCATGTTTTAGAATACTTGATGGAATTGTTTTGGTCTTTAGGCCTTCCCCCAAATTGATTTGAAATTATATATATATATTTAAGCATGTGTTTTAGGGTTGATGATTGAATTGAGAGCATGACTCATGAAAAATCCCTCTTTTGTTACGATTTTTCCTTTACTTATGATATGCTATGAATTGTTTTGAATGCATCTTGAAAAGTAGGTTATGAAATATCTTGAATAATGTTATATTTGTATTATGATTTTGATTTCAAAAGAGAGAGGGTTGCTTATGTTAATGAATGTTGAACATAATCATATAATGAGAAGAGTTGCATGGTTTGTTAAAGATTACATGACCACCACTTGTTTATTGAAAGTATGGGAATTTTGCATAGTTTTGACTTATATTTTTGGAACATGAATTCTCTTTGTTAAATTGCATGTTTGAGTGGTCTGAATTATGTTTTTTATGAAACATCATGCTTAACACATTATGGCTCAGAATTACGACTTACAAGTCTTGGAATATCAGACTTGTAGGGGAGTGCCACCTAACTCAGAAGTAATACAAAGAACAGAAAGTGCATTGACAAGAATGATTTATGATTTTTAGAAAAATGCCCATGTGTTTTGAGAACTATTTATGAATGAGGTTTTAACAAATTTCTCTCCACTATTTTACTTATATAAAAGTTTTATTTTGGATTACTTTGCGTACCAGTACATCTGTATTGACCCCCTTTCTCTAGGTTCTGAGGCTCAGTCTAAGGGTCTAGAAAAGCAATAGATTTTATCACACAGAGTTGCAGTGTCCAGTTGGTGAGCCTTCTTTATTCCATAAGGCCTGTTTACTTTCAGACAATTGTTACTAGATATGGTTTTGGTCTATTGGGGGCCTTGGCCCAGCTTTCAGATTGTGTTAGAGAGTATGTAGTAGAGATTTCGCTGACGGTTTGCAGATGTTGCTAGTTAGTTTTGGATTTTGTTCTCCAATGCTAAATTTATATTAAATTTATGACCATGATTCCGTTATGCTTTAATTTCCATATTTCCTTATTCACGTATGAATGGTGTATATGATTTCAAGATAGAAGGGTGTTCGGGACTTCATGGTTCGAAATGCTCATCACGGTCAGGGCCTCGATTCGGGTTGTAACAAACTTGGTATCAGAGCACGGTTCATGGTCTTAGGGTATCTGAGAAATCACGTTGGGTAGAGTCTTGTTTATGGGTGTGTAGCGCACCACACTTGTAAGCAAAAGGCTACTAGGCACTTAGGAACGTGTTTCCCCTCTCTTGTACTTGATTTTAAAGGTAGTTGGGTGGAGCACTTTCCCCTGATAGAGTTCTCATATAATAATAGTTTCCATTCCAGTATTAAGATGGCACCATTTGAGGCATTATATCGGAGAAGATGTAGGTCACCAATAGGGTGGTATGAAGTGGGTAAGACGCAGATGTTTGGGCATGATCTTGTTCATCAGGTAATGGAGGATGTGAAAGTCATTAGAGAAGGACTTAAGACAGCTCAAAGTTGTCAAAAATCCTACGCCGATGCTAGGAGAAGAGATCTAGAGTTTGAGGTTGGAGATTGGGTCTTTCTCAAGGTTTCTCCCATGAAGGAAGTTATGCGATTCAGGAAGAAAGGTAAGCTGAGTCCTTGCTATGTAGGGCCATACCAAATTGTGATAAGGATAGGTGGCATTGCGTATGAGTTAGAATTTCCTGCCAGTTTGGGTTCTGTTCATCCGGTATTTCATATATCTATGTTGAACAAGTGTATTGGAGACCATTTTTTAGTGTTGCCTGTCGAAAGAATCAAAGTGACAGACTCCTTATCCTATGAAGAAGAGCCTGTAGAAATTTTGGATTGCCAAGTTAGAAGATTGAGGAGCAAAGAGATAGCCTCAGTTAAAGTGTTGTGGAGAAATCAAAAATTTGAAGAAGCAACTTTGGAATCAGAAGTTGACATGAAAGCTAGATACCCAAACCTTTTTGATCCAATAGATGAAGAATTGGAAGGTACAATCCTTTCCTTATTCTTTCTATCCTTAGAATTCCTGAAATTATGTTTTTCTGTGTCCCGCGTCAACATTCGAGGATGAATATTCCCAAAGGAGGGATATTGTAACACCCCTAAGTTTTTCGTATCAGAATTTTTTTATCCCTAAAGTATCAAGCGTTGTCTTATAGAATGATTTATACCTATTTCCCTGTGGAATTCCTTAGATTTCAACTTTTTATTACGTAGATGATCAAATAAGTTTTCCGTCGACATAAGATTCATCCAAAATGGACTCTCGGTGAAGGAGTTATGGTTAATTTAAGTCCTAATCATAAAACACCGTCATTCCTGTCCTTGGCGCGTCGCGGAGAGGGTTTAAATGACTATGGTCAATTTCCAGTGAGACTCCGTGATGGTGGCGCATCGCGGAGTGCGCCAAATTCCCATTCGTCAATTTTCCAGTGAGCCACCGCGATAGTGGTGCGTTGCGGTGGCCCATGAAATCGGGCTCCCAGTTATATTTTAATACCGGTCTCATTAAGGGTATTTTGGGTATTTTCTAACCCCTTAATATCTTGAATACGGTATTTAATCCCTATTATACCAAAATGCACCTACTCTCACCAAAATCCATCAAGAATACTCTGTAGGGTTTCAAACAAGAATCCCAAATAACTCAAGACTTAACCATGGATTTTCGAAACAAATTGGAGATTTGGAATCCCCAAGCCGTAGGCATCAAGAAGCATCCTTTAATTTCCTAAATATAGGTACGCGGGGTTTTTCTAAGAATCTCATGGGCATAGAAATCATGATTTTAAGAAAAGGGTTTTTATATTTATGAATATAATCATGTTTTAGAATACTTGATGAAATTGTTTTGGTTTTTAGGTCTTCCCCCAAATTGATTTGAAATTATATATATATTTAAGCATGTATTTTAGGGTTGATGATTGAATTGAGAGCATGACTCATGAAAAATCCCTCTCTTGTTACTATTTTTCCTTTACTTATGATATGTTATGAATTGTTTTGAATGCATCTTGAAAAGCAGGTTATGAAATGTCTAGAATAATGTTATATTTAGATTATGATATTGATTTCAAAAGAGATAGGGTTGTTTATGTTGATGAATATTCAACATAATCATATAATGAGAAGAGCTGCATGGTTTGTTAAAGATTACATGACCACCACTTGTTTATTAAAAGTATGAAAATTTTGCATAGTTTTGACTTATATTTTCGAAACATGAATTCTCTTTGTTAAATTGCATGTTTGAGTGGTTTGAATTATATTTTTTATGAAAGATCATGCTTAACACATTATGGCTCAAAATTATGACTTGCAAGTCTTGGTATGACGATACCAAATCAGAAAATGCCATAACAGACTCAAACTAATACAGAAATCAGACTTTATCAGATTTTCATGATTTAGACTTTAGACTAACTCATATTCAGAACATAATAAAATTGGGCATAAAAAGATGTTAGGTGGTTCCCCAAAGAATGTGTGAGTTCAGACAACTCATTGCCCAAAATTGTGATTTGCTGATCTGGGTATATTATTATATGTTGGCCTAGTGCCCTGTAGAGTATAAGACTCAGACACTCCAACTCTTGCGGCACACTTGGGTTGGGGACTTCCCCGCCAAGTCAATGGCGGATTCCATATAGCCTGTGGAATATCAGACTTGTAAGGCAGTGTCACCTAACTCAAAAATAATATAAAGAACAGACAGTGCATTAACAAGAATGATTTATGATTTTCAGAAAAATGCCCATGTGTTTTGAGAACTGTTTATGCATGATATTTTAACAAATTGTTCTCCACTATTTTACTTATATAAAAGTTTTATTTTGGATTACTTTATGAACCAGTATATCTGTATTGACCCCCCCTCTTCCCTTCAGGTTCTGAGGCTCAGTTTAGGGGTCTAGAAAAGTAATATATTTTATCAGACAGAGTTGCAGTGTCCAGTTGGTGAGCCTTCTTTATTCAAGAAGGTCTGTTTACTCTCAGACAACTATTATTAGATATGGTTTTGGTCTACTGGTGGCCTTGTCCCAGCTTTCAGATTGTGTTAGAGAGTATGTAGTAGAGATTTCGCAGACGGTTTGCAGATATTGCTAGTTAGTTTTGGATTTCGTTCTCCAATGCTAAATTTATATCAGATTTATGACCATGATTCTGTCTTGCTATAATTTTCGTATTTCCTTATTCACGTATGAATGGTGTATATGATTTTAAGATAGAAGGGTGTCCGGGACTTCCAGGTTTGGGATGCTCGTCACGGCCAGGGCCTCGGTTCCAGTCGTGACAGGCATCCACCTGGAAAGCCAGAATTATTAATGTTTATCACAGAGATACAAAAAAATAAAAAAGGATAACTCATCTATGTTAATAAATCAAATAGGTATTCCTTCTTTTTTAAATTGTACCAACAGATTACCTATATGTTGCAACAGATGGATCATCTATTGGAATAAAATAAAATAGGAAAAAAACTCGTATGATAATTTCCAACAGATTACCTATCTGTTGAAACATATGACTAATCTCTTTGGACAAACTAAAACAGCAGGAAGTCTTGATTTAATTTGTCCCAACAGATGCCTATATATTACAGCAAATGGGTCATCCATTGGTAAAAATTAAAATAAGAGGAAGACCTATTTGATTTTCTAAAGCAGACGAGACATATGTTGCAACAGATAATGCCTTTGATGTAACATGTTAGTCAACTGTTGCAACAGATTCATATATCTGTTTGATAATTTTCAGCAGTTGTGTCATCTGTTGAAACAAGTATGTAGTCTTCTTCTTTGTTGAAATAGATAATACATATTCACCTTCTTCAGCTCGTGTTTGCTCTCCTCTTGCCCTTGTATATTGATCAAAAGTACAAGACAAAGATAGAGGAGTTGCAATTTTACTTTTTTTCGATGCTTGATGATGCCTAGAAAATTTCTTTCCTTCTCATCTTAACTGCCTTAATCTCTAATGGAGTGTATGGATATGAAATCTTCTTTGATGGAATGACACCCTTCTTAGATGTCAATTTCTTTATGGAAGCAGTTAATGCATTAATAGCATTAATCGCTCTATCAATATTCGCTTTGTAGTCTTGATATTTGCATGAATATTTTCTAGGAGGGGTAAAATCTGTAAAACCAGTATGATCATAATCATAATGGTTTGTAGTTTCAAAAAATGCAAGAAGAGCACCATTAGACCCAAAAACAGCACCACTACCACCACCAACAGCTCCATCACCACAACACCATCAGCAACAACAAGTCCACCCTCCAAAATTATTATTTTTCTTGTGATGGTTGTTGCTCCAAAAAATCCTTTTTAATTCTATCAATGACTTTAGGGCCCGATAGAGTTTGCAAAGACTGTAAAATAAGAAAAATAGCATCCTTAACTCTCGATAAGTCAGAACAAGCCACAGATGCACAATCTAAAATAAATCAGTACATATATTAAAATGATGATTAAATAATTTTAAAAAATCATTAATTAATTTTTTTTTTAATTAGAATTAGACTTAGTGCTTCCTTCATGAGGTTGAAGAGATCAATAAATTTCACATTTTTATCAGTTTTAGCCGACAACCATCTCAGAATTCTTGGAAATAAAACTTTTTCCTGGTAGTTCACTTGTTGTCTCAAATAAGGAATGACTTCAAATGTCCAAGCCTATAAAATAATGTCAATAAATCAAAACCATTATTCTATAAAAAGTAAATGAATTATAATAAAGGAAATATTTATCATGAAAACCCATGAAAAGCCATATAAGTTTAGTGTCTTTGGCGTTAGCAGAGTCAACAAATATTTGACAGTTATTTTGAAGCTTTCATAACCCTAAGGATAGCTGCTAAATGCTTCAAGATCCTCGAACAGATTTATTAAAACAAGTAATATGTTGTTTTTAATGCCTCTCGTCCAAAGAATATTATGTACAAACCAAATCAAACACAATGATTTCTTGTGCTTCTTTGAAACTCTTTTACCTTTTAATGCTTTTATTGGATTTTTGTTTATGAAGCTTGGACCAACAATGGACACCAAGTCATCACCATCACTTGACTTGACTTTGCCTTTTTTAGGTGTACGGGGTTCTTTTTGGGGTTAGAATTGGTATGGAATGAGAAAGAGGATAATATTTTAGTCCAGTAACTATGGCAAACTCCATCTAACCAAAACAAACAGGCATGCCACAGTAATTTATCCATACCTCATCCATCTTATCTTTATTTTCATACATAAACCTATGATTGAGAAGATCATATACCATTTTTATTTGGAAACGAGCATTGTTGTCCTTCGGCAAATTAAGATATTACCCAAAGAAGATGTCCCTGAAATAAGCATCCAATTTTTGTTCTCAAAGTATAGGCGTCAAAAGATTTTCCCATGTCTGACTTAACCACAAAATCACCAGCTAAATATGCGGCACCATCGCACTGCATTCTTATAGGATAACTATCAATGTTGAAGGTTTTGACAAACTCTTAAGTGGATGGGCTATTAGCATTTGGATCATCTCTTTTGAAATATTCCTCATCCCTATGTTCATTATCTTCTACTTCTGATTGAGATAACACTTATAAAGCAAGCTCATAAAGTGGTGGATGTAGCCTAGTTGCTTCACTTGTTCCTTTACTCGACTTGATTTGGTTTCTTTCTTTTGGGAGCCATATTATCTAAAAATAACAGGAAAATGAAAAAGATTATAATTGATTGAAGCATCATTAAAAAAAGATAATAGTAAACCTAACATGTACAACACAGTAAAATAATAGTTCTAACAGATCACACATACGTTACAACAGGTGTGTTATCTGTTGCAACATATAACTAACCTAGTGCAGCAGATGAGTAATATGTTTTAAATAATAAAAACAGTTCCTATACTATTTTGATTCTTCCAACAAATAACTCATGTGTTGAAATAGATTCCTGGTCAGTGCAATAGATCAACTGTCAATATTGTTTAGATTTTTTACAACAAAAGCACCATCTGTCGCAATAGATGAATTATCTATTAGGAGAAATCAAAGTCTTGGACATGCCTTCTTGTTGGAATAGTTGATAGGATTTTAAACAACAGATTGTTCATCTGTTGCATCAGATTATTCAGCTATTGCATCAGATGGTTCAACTGTTGCAACATATAACTAACATGTTGCAATAGAAGAGTAATCTGTTGTAAACAATAAAAAAAGTTTCTATACTATTGTAATTGTTGACACCTAATTTTTGTCCTCCGCGGCTAAATTTAATCCTGAGTTTCTTCGATTTTCGAATAAAATTACAACATTTATTTTATTCGAATAAAGGTTTTTCAAAATATTTTTGTACATAATTTTTTCATTTTAAATAGTGATTATATATTATCGTGTTCAATTATATGAGATTATATAATTTGATTACTTCAATATTTATTATAAGAAATATCAGATTTTAATTAAGGATCATTTTGAAAATAAATATAATAATTAAAGTCTTGATTTAAATATAATTTAGTCTAAAAGAATAATTTATTTGGATAAATATGTATTTGATTTTATTAAATCAAGAAGTACGGGATTAATGAAGAACTAATTCTTATCGGATTTCAATTTAATTTGATCAATCTATTAAATTTGATCATAATTGAAATTAAATTGATCACAATTGCAATACAATTGGTCAATTAACTTTTAAATTGATCATAATTTAAATAGAATAGGATAATTACTAATTGAAATTAATTTTTTGAACTCCTAGTCTAATTGGGCCCCAAAACCTAATCCACCCAAGTAGCAATCTATCCATCCCAAAACCCAATTTCCTTTTATTTCTGCCTAACAAATAACAATACCAAACCCGGGCCCAATTCATCAACAATTAAAATCAACTCAGCAGCCCAACCCCTTAACCGCCCCAGCCCATTTCACATTTTGTAACCCATCCCACCGGATGTTCTCTTCTCAACCAAAAATGTGACAACACTCAGCAAAAACAGCGAACAATGATGACCTGGGCTTCGACCCGATTTCATCCGGCGAACCCATCTTCCTAACACTGATCCAACCCCAGAACCGACTTCAACGTGTCCAAAACCGACCCGAACAACATCAATAATCGAGAAGCAACAGCAACCGCGGAAAAATTCAAGAATTCATTCAAATTTCAAATGATTGTATGAATTCGTAAAATGTCCAGCTCATCCCCCTTATCCCTTAATCCTAAATTCAAATTTGCCATTAAAAAATCCGAAATTACCCCCCGTTCGCCTCTTTTCCCACATCAATTGAACACTAAATAGAGAGCCCGGATTTCCATATAAAAGGGACACGGTAGAGAAAAGGAGACCAAGTCTCGAGGTGTAGAAAACTCTTGAGCAAAAGAGTTGAGAATTTTTAGTGAAAAAAATATATTTAATCGATTGATCAAAAGTTAAAAGGCTGCTGCAGTGGTGGCAGACTCCACGGATCTCGTGGTTTTGTTTTGCTGCCCCAAAGAGGTGAACCCATTTTCCCGTTTTAATCTTGTGATTGTTTTCTTCTTCTTCATCTTTTCCGTTACAATTTCGTTGTTATAAATATTGCTTTGCTGGGAAGTTTGTTGTGGAAGGCTACAATGGCTGTAGAATGTGATTTTCTTTATAATTTTGTAGTTATAAAGGTTTTTTGCTGGGAAGTTCGCTGTAGAAGGCCTCAATGGCCATAGAATGTGATTACGATGATCGTAGTTGTGTTGTTTAGTCGATATTCATCCCATATTTTATTTCACTGCTAGGTATATATATATATGTCATGCTAGTTTTGCCACTGTAGAATTAAGGATTTCTTTATCTTCTTTGTTACATGGATAATATGAATCTCAATCTAAGCGAACATGGAGATGGTGTGTTGATCCTAAAGTGCATATTTTTTAATCTATATTTGTCATTGAATTTTTTTCCTTGTGTGTGAATGTGTTTACTAGTCAAGTTCATCATGTTAAGTAAGTCTGTTATTCGATTTCTTGATGTGTTCGTTTAGGTTAGTTTAGAATTTTATTTGAATTATTCTGTGTTAAGCAATGGACTATTGTCCTGGTTTGTTCTCTTTTTTCTCCATATAACTGTTATGCACTTAGGACCCGTGTTCTTTTTTTAGCGTTTAAGAAGCCCTCTTGGTTGCCTTGTCTCTTTTTGTGCATAACAGAAAAATCCTCATTCTTTTCCTGACTCACAATGTCAAAGAGAAGTAGAGGAGTTAGTTCATACGTAAATCTCATCTCAAAACACCTCTATGACCCGTTTGACGAAAAGTCCTTACTGACTTGTTAAAGAGATGATAAGAATTGTGTTTTTCTTTATGGATGTTGCTTCTTTTCTCGTTCTAGGTTCTTTTTTTTTTTCAAAACGAGTGTGATGTTATCACCTTTATATGTTGAATTAAGTCAATATCTCAAAGTTTTCCATTTTAAGAAAATTTGAGTAAAGGGAGAAAGATAGGGAGAACAAAGTAAGTCCAATCCGTGTGTTTCTTGTATGTTTCCCTCTTATATATTGGTCATGTTAATGTTTGGGATTATTCCTCTAAATATTTGCCACATACTCACCCATTTGAGTATGTTTTGTGAATACATTATTAGGAAATCAAATAGATCACATCTCATGGTGAAGCCTTATGTTGTTTTGATGAAAATGGTTTGAGTCGTCTGAATGTGTCTCTTTCCATCTTAGACTCCACTTATTTTGTTTCTAAATACTTTTATAGGTAAGGTTAAGGATCACTAAAGAATTTTGAATTTTAGCTTGTCAAAGAGGGTGAAAAAATTCATAGACTTTATTTTATTTTTGTGTTTTCTTGGAGATGTCTTGTTTTGTGGAACACCTTAGATAATTTTCTATTTTTGTTCAACATCAGTTGCATTAGTTTCTCTTTTATCAGGTTCTAATCCTTACCCTTTTTTTTACATGTACCATTTGCCTTGAGTCCAAAACGGGCTCAATTTCTCCTCGCAATTCTTCATGGGCCATTGGGGCCACCATCTCTGTCGAATTAACTTCGAAAGTCAATTGTGTGGTATATCATTACAAGGAGTCGAAAGGAGAAGAATAAGTTAAAAGTCCCATCTTGAATCGGCCAAAAGACTTGAAAGTCTCATTTATTTATTTATTCATTTCATTGCTATCTTTATTTATTTATTCATTTGGGTCTCGAATCCAAAGTTGTAAATTTAATACTGGTGAAGTGTATTTGGGGCCAAAAAGGATCAAAAACATAGAATTAGGACAGGTAAAAATGGATCGAAAGCCCAATTAGATTAGGACAGGTTTCGTTGATTTGGACCTAATGTCTTAAGTCTTTTATTTTCTCCCCTTCCCCTTTTATGTGCGTATTTGCCTTTCATTTGTTAAGACTTAGTTAAAATCCCTCCTAAGTCGTCTAAATTTGTTTTACACAAATCATTTTCTAAAATCAATCACTTTTCAACAATCAATCTTATTGAAGTTAGTCAAAAGATATTTTCAAACAGTTCTGATAACCGCAAGTTAGTGGACATTTTAGGTGCCTTAAACCTTCCTAAAACGTTAATAGAAACTGCTTACTCAGAATCTTCAAATTTTTAAACTATTTTTCTATTTTGAATCGTTTAAAGTATCTTATAAAGGTTTGTTAATTCCTTTTCAAAAATTAAGTGGTGTCTCTCAAAATTAAAAATTTTCGCAAAACAGTAATTTCTTTCAACAAATCACTTATCTATTAAAACAGATGATTGGTCTATGCAACAGATCAACTGTCAATATTGTTTAGATTTCTTTTAACAGAAGTCTCATCTGTTGCAATAGATAAATTATCTGTTGGGAGAAATCAAAGTCTTGGACATGTCCTGTTGGAACAGTTGATAGGATTTCAAACAATAGATGGTTCATCTATTGCATCAGATGGTTCATCTGTTACAAGAAAAAAATAGTAGCAGGATTTTATTTAATAGAACAACAACAATATCACCTTTTAATATCAAATACACCATTTTTACAAAAAAACAACAAATCAATCCAACAACACCATTACAACTCAAATGTCAAGAACATCAACAATGATCAAAAATACCAAAATTGTTGTTTTGTTTGTACAAACACAAAGAACAAAAATCAAACTTCAAAAAACTCAACAGACACCAACAAGTCGAATCAAAAGTTCGACAACAAGAACTAGAGTAACAACAAAAAATTATTTTTCACTTCAAAAAGAAAAGAGAGGAATAAGAAATACCATAAATTAGTTTTTTCTTCAGTCCTTATTTCAAATTTAAGCAGCAAATATTGAAACTGTTAACCAATACTAGAAGAGAAGTTTACTCAAGTTCTTACTCAAGGTCGGTGAAGAACTCAAAGTTGTCGTCGGAGAGAAATGTTGTCACGTCGATTGTAGGTTGAAAGTTGAAAAGGAACTCGAAGCCCAACTATTTATCGCCCCGGGGATTGAAGGGAGAAATTTCCAGAACTGTTGGTTGAGAGAAGCTTGAGAGAAACAGCCAGATAGAGAAAGGGGAGAGAGGGAAGAGACGGCTAACTTGGAGAGGAGAGGGTTGTGGGTTGATTCGTATTTTTAAAAAGATTAAAAAGTTTTTAAAATATTAATCAAGTCCACAATTAACTTAATTAAGTTTTTTAATTATATTTGACCTTTTAAGTTGATCATGTCACCAATTCTTCATTCAAGACTTAAATGACACATTTCCTTCAATTTTCTCATGAGTGTCACTGGTATAGTTTGGGAGGTTATGTTATAAAATTTATGCCGTGTCAATTTTTTGGTTATTTTTTTCATAACCAAAATTAGGCTTTTCAAAATTGTCCCTTCATCTCGATTTTTTGGGAATCTGTACGGTTCGGTTCGGTTCGGTTAATATTTAATTTTTTTTTGAAAAGGTATGAAAAGTAGAACACACTAGCATGTATACTTGTGTATGACTTTGACAAAACTCTCTAGACATTTTTATTGTGTAGACGGTGACGAATCAAGAATAGAGATTCATCTCATTATTTTATAGTAGTGTAAAATAATATCAAAGAAAGATTAAAAAAAGTATAATTTTTATCACACGAGTACGAAGAAAGTCAATCAACGTAAAACTGAAGAACCAAGTCTACCTAATTAATTATTCAATAATAGAAATATAAGTTTAGAAGAGAGAAAAGTATCTAATAGTTTGTCGCTTACTACCCAAGATCATTGAAGTACCTTGTAGGTTACTAGTTATTACTCGAATGTAGAGATGCTAGAACTAATTTAATTTTAATCGGAGTAATATAAAAATTTCTACATTCAGACTTTGAGTGTTAATTATATTACCGCTCGTAATATGTATATATATATATATATATATTACAAGCATAACTTACCAAATCGATTTTAAGGTTTCTTTGATAAATCCGATAGTTTTTATATAAATAAATAACCATGGTTATTTATTTATATAAAAACTGTTGGGTTTATCAAAAGAAACCTTAAAATCGATTTGGTACGGTATGATTTGATTGGTTAAGTTGGCTTTTTGACAGTCATTAATACCCCTTGTAGCTATGACTTTAAGCCATTTTTATGAAGCAAGGCTCAAAATTCCATTTGGCAAAATGTCATGAAATTTATATATGGGAGTGGTAAGTCATGTCATATTTGTGTGAGGATTCTCATTAATTGACAAGTGCAGTTTTGTTGATCGCATGCCATCATAACTTCACTTTCTCTCTCAACCACTTCTTCCATCACCCCCTTTTTGGTAGGACAGTGCAAAATCGAATCGATCGATAAATCGAACCAATAAAAATGTTATTGGTTTATTGTTATTGGGTTATTAAGTTAACGGTTTTTTAGTGGTTTTATGAAAAAAATTATTGGGTTATTGGGTCGGTTCGATTTTTTCCTTATTGGGTAAATCGATAATCCAATAAGAATATATATATATATATATATATATATATATATGACTTATTAGATATTTCTCTTAATTTCTCTTTAATCTCTACAAATTAACAAACCTATTATTTCAATTATACAAACTCTTAATTTCTCCAAACAACATTTAGTTCAAACTTGAAGATTCTTGTAAACTAAAACTTATTATGTAGGATTTTTGTTTGCAACTAAGATTCGATTATTTTTCATGTTAGTTACTACTATTTCTATTTTATGAGTATTTTCTTATTGGTTAAACCGATAACCGAACCGTTAAGGATTAAAAATCGATAAACCAAAAACCAATAAAAATATCTCATTGGTTTGGTTATTGTTTTAGAATATTAAAAAATCGAAAACTGATAAATCAAACCTATAATATGTAAAACCGAACCAACCGATGCATACCCATACTTTTTGGCCTCACACCCCCACCAAAATCAATCACAACGCTGACCCTCTCCCATTATTAAACCAATACCCCTTTCTCATCCCCATTTGTTTCTCAGACACTAATGTACTTTTTAGTTTCTTATTTTTTTGCACACACAAATTTACACAACATAGTAAGACACGGTGAAAAATTAATCAACTAAAATCATTTAAAATGAAGAAAGCTAATTATAAGAATGAAACGTCGATTTTTTCCATCAATTTTTCCCACTTAAATGAAATATCTATGCTTTTACTTTATTTATAACATAAAAGTGGAAATCTTCACAAAATCTAGACTTTCAATGAGTGATAATTATTACATGTATTGTAATTTGTATTCACATGAATAACTTTTGCACAAATATTGTTTTTGTATCAAGAAATTCAATAAATATATAAGAATTATGACTTAGAAATTCATAAACAAATTGTGTTGATCAAGTACCAGAAAAGAGAATTATTAATCATTATGTCCTCTTTGTTGAGAGCTCGAATCCCTTTGATGGTCACGTAATCTTTATTTTAACCTTTTATATTATAATTTTAGATGTGTTAAATTCATACAAATTTTAAGTTTTGGATCTACTTGTGTATTTTAATATACAAATGGGCATATTAGTAAAAACAAAATAGTCAAATAATTTTTAATATTAAAATAAAAAAAATAAGGAAATCAAATATAAATTGTATCTCACAACAAATTTATAATTATGATGTGAATATTGAGAAATATTTTAAAATTATCTAAAAAATAATTAATATATTTTGATTCACCAAATAATTTTATATACAATATATCATAATTGATATAAAATATTTCTTTAAACTAATTTTGTTAATTTTAAAGGCCTATTATGTGATTTTTTAAGAAAAGTTCTTGTATTATAAACTTTAAAGTTAATGACTTTTGGTGAATGAAAATTTTAAAATAAGAAAGAAACAAATCTGCTTTGTAAATAAATCAAATATCTATGTAAATCAAAAATAAATTAACTTTAAAACAGCAACACCAAAACAATCTGAGAAAGGAAAGAGAGAGAGAGAGAGAGAGAAGTAGGGCAGCTAGGAATTTAATTCATTTTTATGAAAGTGGAACTTGAGATTCCATTTGACAAAATGTTATAAAGTTTTATTATGTGTGAGATACGACATGTCATACTTGTGTGAGGATTCTCATTAATTGACAAGTGTCCTTTTGTGAATCGCATGCCATTATAACATTACTTTCTTTGTCCGCCGCTTCTTTCATCACCCCACCTGATCCCCACCCCCACGAAATCCAACCATAATGCTGACCCTCTCTCATAATTTACACCAACACCACTTACTCATCTCCATTTGTCTTTTGACATTAGTATACTTTTAAATTTTTTTATTTATTTGCACTCACAAATTTACACAACATAGTAAGAGCCAGCGGAGAATTTAATCACCTATAGTCATTTAATGAAGAAAGATAATTACAAGAATGCACCGTCGAATTTTTTTCCTTCAAATTATTTTCCACTTAAGTTGCATAATTATGTTTTTACAGTATTTATAACGTAAAAGTGACAATTTTCACAAAATTTAACCTTTCAATCAATGATCATTTGTACAAGTATTGTAATCTGTATTCACGTGAATAACTTTTACACAAGTATTGTATTTGTAATTAGAATTTGATAAATATATAAGAATTCCAACTTAGAAATTCATAAAAAAATTGTATTGATCAAGTGCCAGAGAATAAACATATTAATCATTATGACCTCTTGGCTGAGAGCTCGAGTTCCTTTGTTCGTTATGTAATTTTGATTTTAATCTTTTATATTTTAATTCTAGACGAGTAAAACTTTATCTAAATTTTAAATTATAGATCCGCTTTTGTATTTTATAATATAAATGGGTATAGTGGTAAAAACAAAATAGTCAAATTATTTTTTTAATATTAATAATAACGAGCAAGAATTATAAAAGAGGAATAAAGACAAAAAGGACAAGTTTGGTCATATTGTAGGAGAGCTGGAAGAAGAAAAACATGTAGAGTTTCTAGTTACTAATTCTTTTGAGGTGTTGATGCAAGGGGAACAAGAGGAAAATCTCTTGAATAAAAAAATAAAGAAAGAAGGGAAAAGGAATGAGCAAAGTACAAAAGATTGGGTATTAAATAGTTTTCAAAATAAATTAGGTAGCCAAGAAAAAGAAATAAATTCAAAGGAGGGTTTAGAGGAAGCAGCAGCTGCAGAGAATCAAGCACTGCCACAACAACTAAATGAAAGTAATGATAGCAAAGAGGAAAGAAATGAATCAAGGATGCTGGATATAGAAAGAGAAGAAGAGCACACATGTGACTTGCGGCTAACACTAGTAAAAGAAGAAGCAGAAACAGAGAAAGTCATAGAAAATGTGTTACCATTGAAAATTCATGTTGAAAATCAGATTGCAATAAGTAACAAGGAGAGAAATAATCTAGATGAGGAAGATTTGGGAAAAAATATTGAAAAGGTAGGTGTAGAAGGAAATTTATCACCAAAACAGATAGAAAAGCTGAAGTTAACTCAGGGCACTCGGGGCATACAGAAAAAAAAGAGGGCAAAGTGGGTAAAACTTCTACAATGAATACAAGGAATTCAACCAAGCTTTAGTATGAAATATTAGATCAGTAACTACACAGAAAAAATTCAATAGTCTTATTACTTTGCAGAAAAGACATCAATTTTCTTTCATTGGGTTGATGGAATCTTTTTAAGAAAATCACACCATTGAGGAGTATAAAAGGAGATTAGGAATACATCATGCAGTTGGAAGTTCAACAGGAAAAATTTGGGCATTCATTGAAGAAGGAATGGAATATACAGTGTTAATAGATGAAGAACAGCAGATGACCATTAAATTGGTCAAAGCAAAAACAAGAATTAATATTGTAGTCACCTTGGTGTATGCTAAATACACTCGAGGTGAAAGGTTTTTATTGTGAGAGTCACTGGAAGAATTGGCACAGATAAATCAGGATCCTTGGGTAGTGGCAGGAGATTTTGATGTGATAGTTAGTAAAGAAGAGAAGTTGGGAGGGCTACCAGTCGTAGTGAATGAAATAGAAGATTTTAAATATTGTATCAATCTATGCAATTTGAAGGATTTGGGATTCAAGGAAAGAAAATATACATGGTGGAATGGGAGGATTGATGAAGAATGTATATTCAAGAGACTGGATAGAGTATTATGCAATGATAGGTTGCATGATCTTTTACCAAAACCGGAGGTTGAACATTTATTTAGGAGTGGATCTAATCATTCACCACTTAAAATACATATTAGCACTATTAAAGAGAACTTTCAAAAATATTTTAGGTTTTTGAATATGTGGTTGAAGAAAAAGGCATGTATGAAAGTTATGAAAGATAATTTGAGCACTGAGGTGATGGGAAACCCTTTTATCATCTTTCATCATAAGCTAAAAAGGGTTAAAAATGCACTAACAACATGAAGTAGAGAATATTTTGGTAATATTTTTTAGGAAATTGCTACCCTGAAAGAAGTTATCAAAGTGAGGAGAAACAATTTGAGGATAATCTATCAGGACATAATAGACAGAATTTATTCAAAGCTCAGGCAGAGTTGAATATGCAATTAAAGAGGAAAGAAGATTTTTGGAGACAAAAGGCTGGCATGAACTGGTTTAAAGATAGAGAGAGGATCACTAAATTCTTTCACACAGTGGTGAAAGGTAGAAGAAGTAAGCTTAAGGTTTCCAGAATACAGAATGGTGAAGGGAAGTGGATAAAAGATCAACAATTAATAGCTCAGGAAGTAGTAAACTTCTTTCAATGACAGTTTTCAAAAGAGGCAGACAATGATGATTTTGAAATGTTGACAGAATTGCCCACAGTAGTGAATAGTGGTCAGAATAAAGACATGAGCAAGATAATAGATATGCATGAAGTTAAGGATGCAGTGATGGGTTTGAACAGATTCAGTGCCGGAGGTCCAGATGGCATGACAAGAGAATTTTTTCAGGATGCTTGGAATATAATTAGTA
Organism: Capsicum pubescens; assembly: GCA_030864215.1. NCBI lineage: Eukaryota > Viridiplantae > Streptophyta > Magnoliopsida > Solanales > Solanaceae > Capsicum > Capsicum pubescens. The sequence goes on along the minus strand of CM061547.1, from coordinate 184,085,375 downwards.
AGGATATTCATAACATGGTGATAGCTTTTTTCTATGGGTTTGAATTACCAAAATTTATTACTCATACAAATTTGGTATTACTACCCAAGAAAATAGTAGTAAATACCTTTTCTGATATGTGACCTATCTCATTGAGTAATTTTGTGAATAAGAGTTTTTCAAGAATTATTCATGAGAGAATTAAAAAGGTTTTACCTCAGGTTATATCAAAAGAACAAGCAGGTTTTGTGTATAGTAGAACTATAGCAGAGAATATTTTAATGGTTCAAAAAATTATTGCAGAAATAAGGAAGAGAGGACGTATTCCTAACATGGTTATAAAGCTTGATATGATGAAAGCTTTTGATAGAATAGATTAGCTATTTCTTATGAAGGTCTTAAGGAAGGTTGGATTCAGTAAGATGATGATTGATATGGTGTACAGGCTAGTTGGAAATAACTGGTATTAAGTTTTGTTGAATGGGCAACCAAATGGTTTTTTTAAATCATCAAGATGTTTGAAGCAAGGGGATCCTTTATCACCCACTTTGTTTATTATAGCAGCAGAGGTTATGTCTAGAGCTTTAAAATATTTGATGCTCAAACAAGATTTTAAGCTTTTTGGAATTCCAAAGGGGAGTCCTAAAGTGAATCATTTTGCATTTGCAGATGACATGGTCATTTTATGCAAAATTGATCTCCAAACACTGCAGAAAGTGACTACTACTTTAGAGAGGTATGAGAAAGTGTCAGGGCAGAGAGTAAACAGGGAGAAAAGCTGTATTTACTTGTATAAAGGAGTGTCTCATGGTGTGGCTATTATGGCAGAAGTGGCTACAGGGATTTTAAGGAAAGAATTTTCTTTTACATACCCTGATTGCCCTATTTTTCACATGAGAAAGAAAAAAACTTACTATCTAGGAATAATGAATAGGATCAGTGGGAAGCTTCAAGGATGGAAAGAAAAATTATTGTCTTATGGAGGTAGAGCTATTCTTATCAAACATGTATTACAATGCATTCCATTGCATTGTTTATCAGTAATGAACCCTCCTTTAAATGTATTGTCTACCATTCAAAGAATGTTTACTCAATTTTTTTGAAGTACTCATATTGGAAGTAAAAGTAGGCATTGGGTTGAATGGAGTAAACTTTGTCTTCCAGAGGAAGAAGGAGGTCTGGGTTATAGGAATATTAAGGATGTGTCAATGGATTTATTTTGCAAATTATGGTGGAACTTTTGTATAAAGGATTTACTATGGTGTAAATTTATGCAAAATAAGTACTGTAAGAAGCTGCACCCTAATGAGATTGAGTGGAAAACTGGAGCAGGCTCTCAAGTTTGGAAGAAGATGTTACAACAACAACAAACCCAGTGTATTCCCACAAAGTGGGGTTTGGGGAGGGTAAAATATACGCAGTCCATACCGCTACCTCCAAAGAAGTAGAGAGGCTATTTCTGATAGACCCTCGGCTCTAGGTAGTGAATAGTAACCAAAGCGTAGTGAAGCATGATGGATGGCATAACATAAAAAGGAATAAGACATACTAAAATAAAAATAAAATAAAGTATAAATCCGAGCAATACTAAATAAGATAAATAGGTGCAATAAATAAGAGATAAACGATAGGGCATCCAGAATATGACACCCCCTAGTAGTAACAAACATTCACAGACCAGGGACACCTGGGCCCTCCTGACTAGTGGCTCATACCTACTTTCTACAACTCACACACTCATCCTAGCCTTCTACCCTTATCCGCAACCTCCACGCCTTCCTATCTAGGGTCATGTCCTCGGTAAGCTGTAGCTGCTCCATATTGTGTCTAATCTCTTCCCACCAGTACTTTTTCGGCCTACCTCTCCTCCTCCTAAAACCCTCTAACACTATCCTCTCGCACCTGCAGACTGGGGTATCCGTACCCCTCCTCATCACATGCCCAAACCATCTCAACCTTCCTTTCCGCATTTTATCCTCCACGGAAGCCACTCCCACCTTCTCTCGAACTGTTTCATTCCTAACTCTATCCCCTCTAGTAAGACCACACATCCAACACAACATTCACATTTCCGCCACTTTTATTTTCTGAATGTTGGAGTTCTTGATTGGCCAACACTCTGCTCCATATAGCATAGCTGGACGGACTGCCACTTTGTAGAATTTTCCTTTAAGCTTAAGTGGGACCTTCTTATCGCACAACACTCCCGAGACAAGCCTCCACTTCATTCAACCTGCTCCAATGCGGTTAGTGACATCCTCATCAATCTCGCCATTCTCATGAATCGTAGACCCAAGATACTTAAAACTATCCCTCTTACAAATATCCTGGGAATCCAACCTTATGACCACATCTTCCTCCTGCATCAAGTCACTAAACTTGCCTTCCATATACTCCGTCTTGGACCTACTCAACCTGAACCCCTTAGATTCCAGAGTTTGCCTCCAAACCTCCAATTTTCCATTCACACCTCTCTGCGTCTCATCAATCAACACTACATCATCTGTAAACAATATACACCTCGGTATCTCTCCTTGGATACTTCGCATCAACACGTCCATCACCAACGCTGGAAGAAGATGTTACAAGCAAGGGATTTGGTTGAGCATCAGATAATATGGAGAATTAGAAGTGGAAATTCACATCTTTGGTATGATAACTGACAAGAGAAGGGGATTTTTATACTTTGATAGAAGATTCAAAGGAATAGGATATGAATTATCAGTATGTGAAGGATGTAATCAAGGAGTGACAGTGGGATGAAAATGTAATATCACAACTGGTAACCGTACATATTGCTGATCATATCATCTAAACTGTTACGATCTCAAATTGGAGAGAAGGGTAGGACATACCTATTTGGAAGCTTGAGTCCACAGGAAAGTTCTCAGTTAAATCAGCTTGGAACTTTATTAGACAAAGGGATGAGATTAATTGTATATATAAAAACATTTAGGTGAAAGGTTTATCTTTTAAAATGGCTTTTCTTATGTGGAGGTTTTAGAAAGGAAAGATTGTAGTAGATGATAATCTGAGAAGATGAGGAATTGAAGGACCAACTAGACGTTGGTGTTGTACCATGCCAACTCAAGAAACCATTTCACATGTGTTTCTTAAGTCTGGCACTGCTAACATGACATGGTCCCTTTTTTCTTTTTTTTGCAGGTATAAGCATGGCTGGAGTAAGTATTAGAGAATTGATCCTGAGATGGTGGAATGCTCAAGTTTCTGAAAAACTTAAAGCATATTACCAAACTATTCCAAGTTTGATCTTATGGGAGCTGCGGAGGAGAAGCAATAAAGCAAAGCATGAAAGGAAAAAATTTTCATCTCACATGGTAATAGACAATATTCAAAGATTGGTCTGTTATTAAGAGTAAGGAATCCAGGAAAAAAATTTCCATTCAAGTAGCCAGATATTCTTGTTGAATTGGAGCAGAAGAGAACTAAACTAAAAATTATACAAGTGGAATGGAGGTTGCCAGAAGAAGGATGGATGAAGGACAACACAGATAGGGCGTCTAGAGGCAATCCTAGAGTGAGTTCTTATGCATTTTGCCTAAGGGACCACAAGGGATATTTAATTTATGCAGAGAGATCTAGGATTACTGATACTACAAACATTGAGGAAGAAGCATGTGCTATTCTAAAAACAGCCATACACTGTGGACAATCTCAATTTTATAAAGTCATTATACAAACAGATTCATTATCTATGATGAAGATATTAACTAAGGAATGGGATTGTCTATGGAATCTATTAGATACAATTGAGCACATAACTTCAAGATTGAGACATAAGCAAGTAGTTTTCAGCACATAAAGAGAGAAGAAAATTAGTTGGTAGATCATCTAGCAAATGCAGCAATAGATAAAGACAAGTTTAGCATTATATCCTTTCAGCAACAATAGATAAAGGAAAGTTTAGCATTATATCCTTTCAGCAGTTGGTAATACAAGGCAAGAAAATCTGAAATAGTGAAAAGTTATAGTGCCCTTACATCAGATTATCAACAGCAAAAACATGAAAAAGCTGAAGGCTACAGTTAACAGTTCTACCACTGACTACGACAATCTATTTATAAGCCAGGAGGTTAACAAAGATACCCAGTAGCTGACTAGCCTATACAAACTCATCCATAAAAAATGACTCTTAAGAAAGGGGAAGGGTCATGTAATATATAGACAACTAATACACCTGAGAACAGAAGGCAGTCCAAGAGCATTGCGGGTCCGAGCTTCTCAGTATCTCCATCCACGCCATAACTGTCAGCAAAGAATAGTGATTACAAAGAACAATCCATGGTTGAACAGAATAAGGTTCAAAGTTACCTGGACATGCAATCAGTTCCAGGGACCTTTGACCCTCAAATCAGCACCAAAAACAAAGATACAACCCATCCAGCAGAGATCTCAGCTAAAGAAGCAAAGATTAGATAGTGAAGCAATCAATAAAGGAGGAAAAAGGATGAAAGATCAAAGATATTGAATAAATAAGAGCTTACTTCTGAAAGATGACTCCAGAACATACTTCCATCTTCTATGGTACAGAGTTTATTATCCAAAAGAGAAGCAAGATGAACTGAAGATTTTGGTGAAGCTCCATTTTCACCTGAAGTTGAAGAAAAGACGGAAAGAGTGGAATGGATGAATTAGGAAACCCTAAAAGGATATTTATATGTCCAAAGGAAATAGGGGTGGGCCGGGATGACTTGAAAGCTGATAAGGGCCCATTTCCGTTTATATTTTTTGAATTTAGATGGGGTCCATCTTTGTAGAAACTTTTAATTTTCTTTGATTTTAAATATCAATAAAATCTGAAAATTAAACTAAAAAAAGAAGAGAAATACACAACCTATAAAGAATATGATTTTGATTAAGAGTATAACAAAACTCTCACTTTATTTTGCAATACTGCACTATATTCACTCATCATAAGAGGGATATTATTTTATAGTACTTACTTAATTGACTATGACTTGTTATTATACATAGGAACCTAATTCATAAAATCTCCAATCAAATAGATTGATTTACCATTATTATTTAGTTTGTGAATTGCTCATATTTACCTTCGACTATAAATAATTAATTCATCTCACTGTTGTGTCTTATCACATTCTATCTCAAATGAATATTTTTATTTTTATCAATAAAATTTTTATTTTTCACCATAACTTTTGTTGATTGGCAACTACAATATATAAACACAATAGATGTTTCTTTTATTCTAATTAGAATAAAAAGAAAAAATCTTCAACAAATTTAACAATAATAGGATGCTCAATCACATCACGTCAACTAATAATAAGACACCCTTGCACTTTTAAATATTTAAATATAAGAAATAATCTTTCACAATTGATAAAGTATTTTTTTTTTCATTTTCCCACACTGTTCAAGATAAACACAACGAAAATACATAATCCAAAAGATGTAGCTCTAATATTAAGATAATATTCCCATATTAAAGTATAATAAATGTCTTGACCATTCAAATAACAAAGAAACATATGTTTGTTTTTCTCCAACAATCAATATTTTCTCATTTTAAAAGTCAGCAAAACAATTCAATCACAATATTTACATTCAGATTTCATATTGAATAATTACAGTGCAATGGTAAATTAATTCACATAGTAATGAATCGTTAATATAATACAAAAAATAATAAATCCAATAGATGTGAATTTTTAGAGATATAATTATTTTTTTCTCAGAGAGGACTTAAACATGCATTTTCTTCCTATAAAAAAAAACTAGTGCATTCTAGTCTAACATGTCACGAATCATATGAATCAATCAAGTTAGTATAATCACAAATATTTTCATCTTAAAAAATATAAGCCTAAATAAATCATGTTTATCTTCATGACCCACAATAACATTATATTTGTTAACACCATGTCAAACACAAATAAAATATTCACTAGACTTTTTCAAATAATTTCATAAACATCAAATTGGATCATTATCACCTCTATATATAATGATCTGAATTTAGGTGATTTTCTATTTTATGTGTTTTGACTATTTTATCTTTTTTTGCAGTTGCTACATGTTGATTTTGGGTTACAGAGATGAGTGACACGATTCCCAAGGAATTCAGGAAGACTTTGGGTGAGTTTGAGGTTATTTTGAGGCTTTAAGAGTCAATAGTTGACCTCAATCAACATTTCTTAATCCGAGTGTCAGATGGCAAAATGGACTAGGCCAGCAGATTCAGAATATCGATTTTGAATTAGTAGCATGATTGTTTCGGATTCAGAACATTAATATATCATTTCGATTTTTGATTTAAAAAATAGAGAAATAGGATCTCAGAATTAAATTTATTGACAAACAAATTTTTTTTCAAAAATCTAACATAGCCATTGAGTCCAGAACATCAAAATTAACCTAGTAGCATATATGATTTATTTTTGTCGGAACCCATACAAATTCTAAGGATAAGTTCGGAGACTTGAAAAAAATGGCAAAAATCTGGTCAACAGTCAGCAGTTAACAACCCCTCTTCTTTGCTGAAAACAATCCAATTTTGGGATTTTCCTCCCTTTTTTGGCTTACTGTCACCATTTTAATCATATTGGGAGCTTGCGAGGGAGATTTTGGAGGAGATTTCTAGCGTAAGTTCTTGCAGTTAAGTTCCTACCTCAATTCTAAATCATTTCCTACAAACTTTACTATCTAAATTCTTCTAAATCAAAAAATTTAAAAGAAGGTTTTTGGAGTTTTTCTCTAATTTGATAATTTAGTATTTCTTTGATTTGAGCTTCAATTTCTTTTTATTTTTTCTTGGGTTTTCATTCATAGAGTCCTTTTCACTTGAGGATTATGTTTTAAAAATAATATTCCATTTTTACCCTTTTGATTGTTGAATGGATTTTAAAAAAAAAATGTTGATAAAGCTTAAAAATGATTTTTCTACAATTTGGTCCTCGTTTTTAACTCTTTTTCATGTGTTTGTCTCCTGTAGACTCCTTTAACCTTAGAGAATGTGTTTTTAAAATAAATTTTAGTTTTTTCCCTTTTATTTTTAAACTTATTTTTTTTAATCCGTTTTGAACTCGATCCAAATATAGGCAATATGGATATCGTTAGCTTTCTTTTAATGCGTAGATGCTATATTTGAATGTTGCAATTGTATTTGAGGCTATTTGTGAGTGTAAAGCTTCAAGTTGAAGCACTTTAGTTTAGAATTCCATTGTTTCGAGGTAGGTTATTATAACACCCTAGGTTTTTGACCCTTAGAAAATTTCCTGAAATTCTGGACAAGTTACGACTGGAGGGGAAGGGGAGAAGGAGTCGTACACCGGGATACGAGTTGTATGGTGGGTTGAATTTGGTTACTGGAATGAATACTACTTGCGTGGTATGAGTCGTATTGGTGGATACGGGTTGTTGGGTTTGGTTCTTTCCTTTGCTTAATATTAGACTTGGTAACTTAAGTTGGATTTGAGTACAGGTGGCTCACCATGAGCCCCAAGCCAGGGTACGATTCATACCAAGGACTCTGTAATAACCCGAGACTACCCCTAGTCATTACACGGTGCTTACAGTCCCGAGGGACCATAACCTAACCCATGAGCTGGTACCTGCTGTGAGCACTGAATAACATAATCATAAATTTATGGAAGAATAACTGAAGTTCCATAAGGTTTTAAATATCTGAATTCAAACTGAAATATGAATCTAGGAAAAATGAATGTCTGAATCTGACAAAGTATCGATAAACTAACAACTAACTGACTATAATGTCTGAAAAGCCTCTAAGACTGACTGACTGAGAGTTGATGGGACAAGCCCCTAACTAACTCTACTGACTACTGAAATAAAGACGTGAAATAAAATAGTCTGTCCTCGAGTGATGAGGACTCACCATTGCTACTATACTGCCGAGAAACTAAGGGACTAAGTGCGATCCGAGAGCTGAGCGTCAACACCTATGATATGAGACATCATAGCATAAAAGAAAGGTATGCGATCATTACTTTAAATGTATTGGTATGCTAAATGAGGTAGGCTAACATGCAAGGTTTCATGAATAGAAGCAATGATCTATCTGAATATACATGTAAAGCATGGAATACTAAATAAAGAGCATGAAATCTATAGATACTGAACATGCAAGAAAGTCTATAAAATACTGAAAATACAAGAAAATCTATAGACAATGAGGATGCATGACCAAGCATATGACATGAACTGGATGAAATCTAAAAACCAAAATACTAAAAGTAACTGAAATCTGTACGTTTTGGTCAAGCAATACTAAGACTGAAGAACTGAACTGGAACCGTGACTGGGATTGTATCTGAGATTGTGGGAGGTATCATCTAACAGACATTCCCCAATCTGAGCTAATCAGGGCCCAACATGTAACCCCATTTGGAAGGGTGTCAATACCGTGCAATGGTTACTAACGTTAGCTGTGTGGATCCACTAAACTGATATCATGTCCAAAGGACTAAATGTGTCAAGCCTGAACTGACGGATGACCCCTGGAAAATAGTCAAGCCTAGTCTGACGGGTGACTACTCATATCCTATGTTGGCTATGTAGTTCTGGAGTACAGGGATTGCTACTATCGACTCTACCTGTCTGATGGGGAATCCGCTATCCCTACACTCGCTCGATGCTAAATCCTACTCCCAATTGAAAGACAATGAGATACTAGACTGTTCTGAGTTCAATGACTGATATCTGACTATTCTGATAATGCTCATAATATAATTTGAAGACTATTCTGTAATCTACTGAGACTAGACTAAATAAATATCTATGGTTTTCGGGTATTCAATACCCCCAGAACTCAAAACAATAGTATTAGCATGACACTAAAACATTGAAGGATATAGCATGAAGACTCTTATTAAATTAATTACTTTTGTAGGCATTTTATGAAACACTTATAGTTCATGGTTTAAAATAATCATAGAATTAGTAAAGGACCGACATAATTGACATGAAATTATCATGGAAAACACTAAGTCATGATTTAATTCAACAAATGATAACACTAAAACATGAGGAATCGAATAACAACAATAACTTCATTAAAACATGGTATTAAATCAAAGTTCATGGAGATTAATGGATGAAATCATGATTTAAAATCAAATAACTTAAAAAGATCATAACTTTATAATTAAAAAGGTTACTTGGGCTCCATGGATGAAAGGAATCTATGGATGAACATCTAACATACCTTAACGGATGAATTTCTTGAAGGTTTTGGATGAATTCTTGAGATTGCTCTTGGTTTCTTGAGAGCTAGCGTTTGTAATTTAGAGAGAAAGCTCTTGAATTTTGGGGGGAATTAATAAAGAATGAACTTTTAAAATATTTTTAGGGCTTAAGTATTCCATCTGGGAAGACTAAAATAATGGGATAAGGCTGTTTTAACCTTGAACAAAATATTAGATTTTCATGAAAATTTTTTGATTAAGCCCCTGGCGCGACGCGGCACTATCGCGTCGTGTCACTAGAAACTGACAACTGGGAAATAATTCTATGGCACAAAGTGGGAAAATCCCGGGCCTTCACTGATTGGGACCTGGAAGTTCTCCGCGATGCGGTGGCATCGCGCTGCAACACTAGAAATTACCAAATGCCAAATTGGCCTATGGCGTGACGTGCCAAAATCGCGATACCTCACTGGAAATTGTCAATTGCTATTTTGACTCTCTCTGTGATGCGCTGATGGGTAAAATGACGGTGTTTAACGACTGAAACTTAAAATTGCCATAACTTCTTACCCGGTTATCGAATTTGGGCGAATTTAATATCGTTGGAAAGCTAATTCAATTTCCTACGCAATGGCAGGCTCTAAACGAAAAAATAATGAGCGTTTTAGAAATTTTATATATGAATACTCATGTACTGGGACTTAGATTATGCTAGGGAAATATGAGGTGTTACAATATCTCTCCCTTAGGATCATTATCCTCGAATAAAATTGGTTAAGCTGAGGGAACTGATGAACTGAGTTTACACACTGAATATGCATATTTGATGCATGGAATGCATGACTAAACTAATTCCTGAATGCACGACTGATATGAACATGATGTGTAACTGAAACTGAGCATGATAGAGAAAAATCTTAAGAAAATTTGGTACCTTATACTGAATTTGGATTCGTGGATAAGAGATGAGGGTACTTGGTCCGCATATTTGCCTCTACTTCCTAAGTGGCTCCCTCAACGGACTTATTCCACCAAAAAACTTTGACTAGTGGAACTTCTTTGTTCCTTAGTCTACGAACTTGGTGATCAAGAATTTTGATTGGAGCTTCCTCAAAGGAAAGACTATTATGAATATCTACATTTTCTAAGGGAACAACTACAGCTGGAACACCAATACACTTTTTCAACAATGAGACATGGAATACTGGGTGTACTAAGGCTAAATCTTAAGGCAACTCTAGCTTGTAAGCTACCTTTCCGAAATGACTGAGGATTCTGAAGGGACCGAATTATCTAGGACTGAGTTTCCCTTTCTTGCTGAATCTCCTCACTCCTTTTATGGGAGAGATTTTCAAGAACACCAGATCACCGACCTCAAACTCGAGATCCTTTCTTCTCATATCTGCATATGATTTCTGTTAGCTCTGGGCAGCCTTAAGTCTTTGTCTGATCAACTGAACCTTTTCCAAAGCATCAAACACTAAGTCAGGCCCTACTACTACAGCCTCACCTACTTCAAACTAACCAATTGGAGATCTATATCTCCTACCATAGAGAGCCTTAAAGAGAGCCATACGGATATTGAAATAATAGCTATTATTGTATGCGAATTCAATCAAAGGCAAATGGTCATCCCGACTACCTTTAAAATCAACAACGCATGCTCTCAGTATATCTTCAGGAGTCTGAATGGTCCATTTTTCTAGACCGTCTGTCTGAGGGTGGAAGGCTATACTGAGGTGGACTTGGGTACCAAGACCCTTTTGGAATGCTTTCCAGAAATGAGAGGTAAACTGGGTACCTCTATCTGAGATGATAGATAAGGGAACACCGTGCAACCTAACCAACTCTCTGAGATAGAGATTGGCATAGTCCTCAGCGGAGTAAGAGGTATGGAATGGCAAAAAATGAGTTGATTTGGTCATCCTATCTACGATAACCCAAATAGAGTCTTGCTGACGACGGGTATGAGGCAAACCGATCACAATGTCCATGTTCACTTCCTCCTATTTCCATATGGGAATACTGAACTCCTGTATGGACCCACTTGGCTTCTGGTGTTCTATCTTAACTTGCTGGCATGTAGAGCACTTAGCTATAATCTCTGCAATATCTCTCTTCATCCCACTCCACTAATAGATCTCCCATAAATTACGATACATCTTAGTAGCCCCTGAATGAATAGAGTAATACGTACCATTCACTTCTGTAAAAATTTGTTGCCTCAACTCATCAACACCAGGCACACACAATCTAACCTAACAACACAAAACACCATCTCCTCCTTGGGAGAAAACCTCCACTTTCTGATCTTTATTCTTTCAACTTAACTAGACTGGGATCTCTATCCTATTTTTCCTTCACCTCAGAAACTAGAGATGACTCTGAGCTACTTTGCACCCATACACTACCTTCTGCTGAATCGAGTAAACGGACACCTAGTAGGGAAATCTGATGAACTTCCTGAGCTAACTTCTTCTTACCATCCTCAACATAAGCTACACTACCCATAGACATTCTACTGAGAGCATCAGCCACTATATTGGCCTTGCCTGGATGATACAGAACGCTCATGTCATAATCTTTCAATAACTCTAACCATCTTCTTTGATGCAAATTCAAATTTTTCTAAGAGAACATATAATGAAGGCTTTTGTGATCTGTGAACACATTTACATGCACCCTATATAAGTAATGCCTCCAAATCTTTAAGGCAAACACTATAGTTTCTAGCTCAAGATCATGGGTTGGATAATTCTTCTCATGTGGCTTAAGTTGTTTGGAGGCATAGGCTATGACCTTACCTCTATAAATGAAGACATAACCCAAACCTACTCTGGATGCATCACAGTATACGACAAAACCATCTGAACCGTCTGGTAAAGTAAGAACTGGGGCTAAGGTAAGTCGAGTCTTCAACTCTTGAAAACTCTCCTCACAGGAAGTTGACCACTAAAACTTAACTTTCTTTTAAGTCAATCTAGACATAGGGGGTGCAATAGAATAAAACCCTTCAACCGATGGTAATAGCCAACTAAACCCAAGAAACTCCTGATATCTGATGGAGAGATAGGTCTAGGCCAGTTTCTCACTACTTTGGTCTTTTGAGGATCCACTGTAATTCCATCACCAGAAATAATATGGCCAAGGAAAGCTACTGATCTTAGCCAGAATTCATACTTACTGAATTTAGCGAACAACTGATGGGCTCTAAGAGTCTGAAGCACTACTCTGAGGTGGTCTGCATTCTCATTCTCACTACGGGAGTAAACAAGTATGTCATCAATAACATGTCCAAGTACTTCTAAAACACTCGGTTCATCAAGTCCATGAAGGCTGTTGGGGCATTCATGAGACCAAAGGACATGACTAGAAATTTAAAGTGACCATACTGAGTTTGAAAAGCTATTTTTGGAATATCACATTCTCTGACTCTAAGCTGATGGTAGCCTGATCTGAGGTCTATCTTGGAAAAGTAACTATCACCTTGAAGTTGGTCGAACAAATCATCGATTTTAGGAAGTGGATATTTATTCTTGACTGTGACCTTGTTCAACTGACGGTAGTCAATACACATTTTGAGAGAGTAAATTCTAGAAAGCTGATATTTATTCTTGACTATGACCTTGTTCAACTGACGGTAGTCAATACACATTTTGAGAGAATCATCTTTCTTATTCACGAATAGAATAGGTGCTCCCCACGAGGAGACACTAGGTTTAATGAATCCCTTCTCTAAGAGACCCTTTAACTGTTCTTTCAGTTCTTTGAGTTTAGTTAGTGCCATTTTGTATGGCGGAATAAATATAGGCTGAGTATCAGGGACAAGGTCTATTCCGAAGTCGATTTCCCTTTCGGGAGAAACTCTGGGAAGATCTTCAGGAAACACATCTTAGAATTCTTTTACTACTGGGACTGACTCAAGTGTAGGAGTTTTTGATTTAGAGTCTTTGGCTCACACAAGATGGTAAATAGACCACTTCGATATCATCTTTCTGGCTCTAAGGTATGAAATCAACTGAATCCTAAGAGTTGTAGTACTACCATCTATTCAAGGACTGCTTCATTTGGGAACTGAAAATAAACTATTCTATTTCTACAATTAACTGAGGTATGACATGAGTGGAGCTAATCCATGCCGAGAATGATGTCAAAATCCATCATCTCTAACTCCACGATATCAACTGAGGTAACTCTCTGAGATATTTTGATCGGATAGTTCCTGTATACCTGTCTGGCTATAATGGAAACACCTACTGGGGTAGATACTGAAAAGGTCTCTACTAGAGTTTTGGGACTGACTCCGAAATCGACAGCTATATATGGAGTTACAAAAGAAAGAGAAGCTCCAGGGTCTAGTAAAGCATAAACATGTAAGTGAAAGACCTGCAACATACCAGTAACTATGTAAGAAGAATTTTCTTGATCTTGGTGAGACTGAAGAACATATAATCTGTTCGGACGCTGACCACTGATAGCACTGGAAGTGCACCATACTGAGTTGGGCGACTAGATGGAACTAAAAACTAATGGGACTGGCCCTGTTGGCGCACATCCGTACCTTTCTGAGAAACTACCTGACACTCTCGAATCCGATGGCTTGGCTAGCCATACCCGAAGCACACATCACTACCCGCTCTACACTCATCCTGATGGTGTCTGCCACACTTCTGACATAAAGGATTGGTATGAGCACTACTAGCACTGACCTGGAACTTATAGCATGGTACCCTATCCCTATTGTTGTTTCTGAATTCGGGTACTGGGGCACTGGATAAAGAGGGTACTCGGGTTGAAGACCTCTGATGGAACTGAGGACGGCTACCACCTTCTGACTTTGGCTGATTGAAATTAAAACTACCCATCCTAGCTCTCTTATTTTCTCTCTCCCTATTCTTAATCTTTTGCTCCTCTATCTGTTGAGCATGGACCATCAGCCTAGAAAAGTCCATCTCACTAATCAGTATTACAGTCTTACACTCCTTTACCATACTATCAGACACACCAAACACAAACTTACTCATTTTGGACCCACTGTCAGCCACCACACGAGGAGCATATCTAGCTAACTGAGTGAACTTGAGAGAATACTCCCTCACACTCATTCTGCCTTGCCTCAATTTAATAAATTCCAACACTTTGGCCTCCCTCAACTCTAATGGAAAGAATCTACCTAAGAAAGCCATGGAAAACTCTTCCCATTCTATAGGCCCTGGATCAATACCTTTATCAACTTTCCACAACTTAAACCAAGTATGGCTACATCTTGCAATTGATATGCAACCAACTCAGCACTCTGACTAGACGTCACCCCCATAGTATCCATTACCTTCTAAACCATATCTAAGAATTCCTATGGATCCTTTTTAAACTTGGATCCCATGAAAGAAGGAGGAGAAATAGTATTGGCCACTAGGTTGGTAGAAAAAATAGCTGGCCATTCATTTTGTGCTACTATGGAGTTTGTTACAGTAGTGAACGTAACCCTAAATTCTACGTAAGATATATTTTCATCCAAAGGATCTTCCTGGAGGGGCTGGCTGGGTTCGTGTTCTTCTTTCGTTCTTCTTGGGAGGCATGTTCTGTAAACGGAAGAAGGAAATAGATTAGGCTAAGATTTTAACTCGAGCTCATGATCAATCGCACGACATAAATACTGAAAGAAGAGAAACTTTTCCTAAATGCCTTGTAGCCTCTCATCCATAAGTGTGGCGCGGTACACACCCATGCACAAGACTCTATTTGACACGACCTTACTACTTTCTAGGACACTTTAAACCATAGGCTCTGATACCAAGTTTGTAACAACCCGAGACTACCCCCTAGTCATTACACGATGCTTACAGTCCCGAGGAACCACAAGCTAACCCATGAGCTGGTACCCACTGTGAGCACTGGATAATATAATCTTGAATTTGTGGAAGAATAATTGAAGTGCCATAAAGTTTTAAATATCTGAATTCAAACTAAAATATAAATATAGGAAAAATAACTGTCTGAATCTGATAAAGTAATGATAAACTGAACAACTAACTGACTGTAATGTCTGAAAAGCCTCTAAGACTGATTGATTGGGAGTTGATGAAACAAGCCCCTAACTAACTCTACTAACTACTGAAATAAAGACATGAAATAAAATAGTCTATCCTCGGGTGATGAGGACTCACCATAGCTACTGTACTGCCGAGAAGCTGAGGGACTAAGTGCGATCCAGGAACTGAGTGTCAGCACCTATGATATGAGACATCATAGTGCAAAATAAAAGTATGCGATCAGTAATTTAAATGTACTTGTATGCTAAATGAGGTAGTCTAACATGCAAGGTTTCATGAATAGGAGTAATGACCTATTTGAATATACATGTAAAGCATGGAATACTGAATAGAGAGCATGAAATATGTAGGTACTGAACATGCAAGAAAGTTTGTAAAATATTAAAAATACATAAAAATTTATAGACATTGAGGATGCATGACCAACCATATGACATGAACTGGATTAAATCTGTAAACTAAAATACTAAAAATAACTGAAATTTGTACACTTTGGTCAAGCAATACTAAGACTAAAGAACTAAACTAAAACTGTGACTGAGACTGTGGGAGGTATCATCTAACCGATATTCTCCAATCTGAGCTAATCGGGGTCTAACCTGTAATCCCAGTTGGAAGGGTATTAATACCGTGCCATGGGTACTAACGCTGGCAGTTTAGATCCACTAAACTGATATCATGTCCAAAGACCTAAGAGTGTCAAGCTTGAATTAATGGGTAACCCCTGCGAGATAGTCAAGCCTAGTCTGACAGGTGACTACTCATATCCTACGCTGGCTACGTAGTTCAGGAGTACAGAGACTGCTACTAACGACTCTACCTATATGACGGGGAAGCCGCCATCCCTATACTCGCTCGGTGCTAAATCATACTCTCAACTAAAAGACACTGAGATATCAGACTATTCTGAGTTCAATGACTGGTATCTGACTATTCTGATAATTCTCATAATGTAATCTGAAGACTATTCTGTAATATACTAAGACTAGACTAAATAAACAACTATGGTTTTTGGGTATTCAATACCCCCAGGACTAAAAACAATAGTAGTAGCATGACAGTAAAACATTGAAGGACATAGCACGAAGACTCTTATTAAATCAATTGCTATTGTAGGCATTTTATGAAACAATTATAGTTCATGGTTTAAAATAATCATAGAATTACTAAAGGAACAACATAATTGACATGAAATTATCATTGAAAATACTAAGTCATGATTTAATTCAAAAAATGATAACACTAAAACATGAGGAATCAAAAACAACAATAACTTCATTAAAACATGGTATTAAATCAAAGTTCATGGAGATTAATGGATGAAATCATGATGTACAATCAAATAACTTAAAAAGATCATAACTTTATAATTAAAAAGGTTACTTGGGCTCCATGTATGAAAGGAATCCATGGATGAACATTTGACATACCTTAACGGATGAATTTCTTGAAGTTCTTGAGATTGCTCTTGGTTTCATGAGAGCTAGGGTTTGTAATTTAGAGAGAAAGCCCTTGAATTTGGGGGAAATTAATAAAGAATAAACTTTTAAAGCATTTTTTAGGCTTAAGTATTCCACCTGGGCATATTAAAATAATGGGATAAAACTGTTTTAACCTTGGATGAAATATTAGATTTTTATGAAAATTTTCCGATTTGGGCCCCTGGCGCGATGCGGTGCTATCGCACCATGTCACTGGAAACTGACAACTGGGAAATTGGTATGTGGGGTGATGTGGGGAAATGGCGATCCTTCACTGATTAGGACCTGGAAGTTCTCCGCGACGTGGTGGCATCGCACTGCAATATTGAAAAATGCCAAATGCCAAATTAGCCTATGGCACAATGTGCCAAAATTACGACACCTCACTGGAAATTGAAAATTGCTATTTTGACTCTCTCTACGATGCGCTGATGGGTAAAATGATGGTATTTAACTATTGAAACTTAAAATCTCCATAACTTCTTACCAGGTTATCGGATTTGGGCGAATTTTATATCATTGGAAAGCTAATTCAATTTTCTATGCAATAGCAGGATATAAACTAACAAACAATGAGTGTTTTAGAAATTTTATAAACTAATACTCATGCACTGGGACTTAGATTATTCTAGGGAAATGATACAAGCACAAGTAGCACCAGAGTACAAGCTTCAAGGTTCAAAATTGGCAAGTAATTAAAGACCTTTTTGGAGCATTTTGAAGCCTTGGTCAAGATAAGAAAAGATGAGGGACTTATACACTCCATAGGAAGATCAAGTGAAGGGCAAAGTTTACTTTATACCCTACATTTCAACACTCAAGAGGCGCCCCTTTGCCTAGACCTCATTAAGGGCATTTTTTACATTTGTTATGTAATAGTATAAATAGACAAGTAGCTTTTTTTTCACAAGTTTTTGACATAATGAATTGAGTGACTTTTTAGATTGTAATCTTAGTATTAGATTGTTGTCTTCTCCTTCTACTTAAGAGAGTAAAATCGAAACTTGGACCTTGAATACATTTGGAGTTGGTTTTTCACTTGTATTGGGTTATTTTGCAAGAAAGGTGTGCTTGAGGAAGTATGATTCCTTTGGGTCACCTAAGAGAGTGGTTTGAGCTCCCATGAGTGAGGTGTGATTAAGGATTTGATACATCTATTTTTGTTAATCACATAGTGGAAGTAAGTGTCTCTCTACTAACTTTACTTTATGCATCTCTTCTTCATCTCTTTTCTTCTATGTGTGTTGTTTTTCCTTTTGTGTGTTTCCTAATTTTTAGCTTCTATTGTCAATTTTGTGTTTTAGCCTTTCTTTAGGCTATCATTTGGTATCAGAGCCTTGTTTAGGAGTGCTCCTACATCTCTAAATCTTGATTTTAGTGTTCTTATTAAGAAAATCTTAACAAAAAAGAATCAAAAATCTGAAAATACAAAAAAAAGTGTTGTCTTGTGTGTTTGTTGTAGATTCAAATTAAGAAGTTAGATCTACTAATTTTTAGCTTGTTTTGATAGTTTCTAGTGTTAGACTCTTGTTCTCTAACACTAAAAGTGTCTAGATCTACTTTTAGAGTGAAGTTTTGTTGAGTTTGAGCTAAGATCCAACATGGCTATGGTGTTTTTTAAGATTTTGAACTAAGATCCGAAATTGACCTTGATATTTGAATGAATTTTGTGGCTGATTTTTAGTGGTTTGAGTTTGTTTTTGCCTAAGGAACCCAGATCTACAAAAAAAATCAGATTTGGAGTTCATTTGCTTGTTGGTCAAACTTGGTCAACACTTGAATATTCATCTTGTTCATCCATGGTCTTTATATCTTAGTGAAGAAGAATATTCAAAGCTGTTGTTTGATCCAAAAGAGGTGAGAAATAAAGTAAAAAAGTTGTTAGTCCAAAAGCATATTCAAAGAATATTCCATTCTTCCAAAAGAAGGAGGGGACAAGGGGACAACAAAGTACACTTGCAAGTACGTGGGGGGGGGGGGGCAATTCTTTTCCATTTCAATTGAAGGCTTGAAAGATCTCTAAATTGCATCCTTACACCATCAAATCCAAAGCTCTCCTTCCCAAAGGGTAGTGTTTGGCCGAGACAAGGTTTTGGAAAATTGAAAAATTTGAAAAGTGATAACCAACCATGTAGTGCCATGTCATCACTTTGGTGACCAACCGAATTGAGTTCAAATTTAGATCTCCTAGTTTCTAATTGTTGTTTCTAGTTTCAATTTTGTTGGTTCTATCACTAATTAGCAAACTAGTAAGTATCTACTAGGTTGGTAATTAGTCTTGAGTCCGTTTGTTCGTGTCTTCACTTTTTGTGTGCTTTTCTCTTTTTAAAGTCATAGTATTTTGTTGGTTCAAGTTTGTGCATTACTTTATTTGAGTCGTTTCAAACAAAGATCGATTCCGAACCAAAGCTTCTCACCTCTTAAGTAACTTGCCAAGTATTATCGATTCTTCAACACTTGCGAGGCCAAGTGTGAGGTGAGGTTGAGTGTGAGTGAAGTGAGGCTTTTGAATTAACTTGTTTGCTCATTTTGTAGGTTATTTTGTTTGCTGTTTTTTTCCTTTTTTTAGGTATATTTTCGATGGAATCCGAAGGTACTACTTCCCAACCTTTGGGAAATGATGCTATTGGAGTCTTGATGGCTTGTCTTGAGGCCTTGAGCCAAAAAATAGATGATAATCACGATGCTATAATGCGTGATATGGATTCTATGAGGAGTGAAATGTCATCCTTGATGGGTGGTGTGATTAGAATGAAAGCGAGGGTTGATAGATTATATCCACCAAAGCCTCCACAAAATTCAAACCACCAAGTCCAAAATCCACTTTACCAAGGACATCACACTCCACAAAATCCCATGCCATAAATCCAAATACACCACCAATGTAATCCAATGCCTCCTCTCCAAGATCCACTAAACCGAAATCACCCCATAAGACTAAGAGAAGAGATGGTGATAGAATCCGAGGGTGATGAGGTCAGTTTTCAAGATGGAGAGAAGCTTGATGTTTAGGTACAAGAACAATGTGGAGAAAATAAGGAAAGGGAAAGCGAAACCACGGGTAGTGAAGTAGAAAAGAAAAAAAAATTACTTGATTGTGGATCTTGTCCACAAAGAACCTTTGTCACTTTCTAACCCAAAAGCTAGCATTTTGCCTAGCTTTGATTCTTCTTATATACAGGTACTAGATGAAATGATAATCAATAAGGATCTAAAAGGAGTTCCACATGAAAGCATGAGAAATGAACTAGAGACTCCTTTGACCAAGAGCACCAAAAAAGTGGACTGCCCAAGCCTTACCCAAGGTGACTTCACTACTCTTTATACTTCGTTGAATTCAAAATATTGTGATTTAGTGTCTAGTGAAGTGGTTTTGGGTTTGAAAGTGTGTACCTATTTCCTTAGTAGCTCTTTTGTTGTTAATAATGATCCACTTGCTCTTAAAACTAGTTCACTACTTAAACATGAAATGGTATGTTTGAGAAATTCCAAGTTAGTGATGATGCTTCTAAAGATGATATTGATATTGAACATGGTCAATTGAACTTATGTGATGAATTTCATGATATTATTCTTGTTCATAGTGGCCTCGTGTATGCCAAAGTTGTGTGTAGTACCTTGAATGATTGTAAGAAAATTAGTATAATGAAAGAAGTGGGTCATCTCGACTTAGACCCTTGTCTTCTACTTCCATTTGATCCCGGAGTCCCATTGGGATATGGGTGGAGTAGCTTCTGGTCATGTACATTCCTTTTTGGTGTTGAAGCTATTCACTTATTTTATACCCTTGTTCCAAGTTTTTCATGAAAAATACCAAGGATATATGAATTTATGTCAAAAGTAAACAACCTTGGTTTGTATATATAACTTGTGGTACTAATGCTAACCCTCCTACAAAGAGGATTGTGTGCTTGTTTTCTACTCTCTTTGGTTTTGCACGATCTGAATTTGAGTACAAATTCCTTTTAAGATGGAGAAGATGATACAAGCACAAGGAGCACCAAGAGTACAAACTATTGTCCAAGGTTCAAGCTTCGGAATTGGCAAGCAATTGAAGGCTTTTTTGGAACATTTTGAAGCCTTGGTCAAGATAAGAAAAGAGGAGGGACTTATACACTCCATATGAACCTCAAGTGAAGGGCAAAGTTGACTTTATACCCTACATTTCAACACTCAAGAGGCACCTCTTTGCCTAGCCCTCATTAAGGGCATTTTTGACATTTGTTATCTAATAGTATAAATAGACAAGTAGCCTTCTATTTTCACAAGATTTTGACATAATGAATGGAGTGACTTTTTAGATTATAATCTTAGTGTTAAATTTTAGTCTTGTCCTTCTCCATAAGAGAGGAAAACCAAAACTTGGACCTTGAATACATTTGGAGTTGGTTTTTCACTTGTATTGGATTATTTGGTAAGAAACGTGTGCTTGAGTAAGTGTGAGTCCTTTGGGTCACCTAAGAGAGTGGTTTGAGATCCCATTAGTGAGGTGTGATTGGAGATTTGATACATCTCCTTTTGTTAATCACATATTAGAAGTAAGGGTCTCTCTATTATCTTTACTTTATGCATCTCTTTTTTATCTCTTTTCTTCTATGTGTGATGTTTTCCTTTTGTTTGTTTGATGATTTTGAGCTTCTATTGTCAATTTTTGGTTTTAGTCTTCGTTTAGGCTATCAGGAAATACAGGGTGTTACAGACTCGTATGGTGAACAATGTTCAAACCTCTTGTGATTCTATTCTGCCAGACGTACGGGTCAAGAGTACTAGTCATATACTTGGGTACAACTTGGTTTGGGTGAGTCATACCTTGGATAGTGTTGGGCCAATGGAGAGGCCTTGGGTATGAGTGGTGGGTACTACTCGTACAGGCGGGTACAATTCGTATGGGGTAGTCGTACCCTATGACAAGATTTTTATGCAGTTTAAGTAAGGAAAATTTAGACATTTCCCCACTTAACCTAATAAGGCCCCATAAATTTTAACTCACTTAAGAGGTTATTTGACTTGTTATTCTATTTATTAACACTTAGAAAACACTCTCTAATCCTCTATTAAGTTCTTGGGCAAAGAAAGTTAGGGTTTTATCTTAAGGATTAATTTAGGGCTTGTGTTGGTGATTTCTCTCCATTATCTTCTCAATTAAGCCATGTACTCGTCCCTCATTGTTAGTTCCAACTAAAGGCATTGTTTGATACAATATTTTCATGGCATGATTTATTGTATGGTTTTGGGATTTCAAATATGTGTTGGGGTTTTGGTTATAATGGCTTGCTTATGATTTTTCCATGTTTTAATTTGTTTTTACATGTTTTAATGGCGGTTTTGGATAATTGGTTACATAAAAATGGTCACATGGTAATTGGTTTTGATTTTTAAAATACTATGTCCCCAACATGTTTGATAAAATGCCTATGATAATGCTTTTACTAAATTATTGGATTTTCACTTGAACTATTGCATGGTTTGAACTTGGTAATGGAACTATAAATGGTTTAAATAGTTTGAAATTGTTTGGTTTAATAAACTTCCTTGTGGGGTACAATGGAATCCTCCAAGCTAATATAATAATAGAACACTTGTGGGGTACATAGGACTCCCCAAGTTAACTTGATAAGGTGATCTATGGGTACTTAGACTTCTTTGATCTCTAAAAGGTTTGTCTAAGGATAATAATTTCAAGTTATAGTTGGTATGAAGATACCATTATTAATAGCCTTGGTTAATAACAAAATGGAATAAAGGATTTATTGGTTGGACATAGTTTTAATTGGGCAATATTGGCGGGGTGTGATAGCTAACCGTAAAGGTGGGAGTCCTATGGACAAACATTGGAAAATCATGTTTGCCGACATGAGGGGTTGGTCATGGTGACCATATATGATACTTATGTGGTACATAAAAAATCTCTAAGTAGTACATACGTATCATGGAGCGCGAAGGGTACTTGGGAATCCCCTACTCTTATGGTATCTCTAGTTCGTGCGGCTACATGCATTGGGGCTCATTCAGGGGGTTACAATGGACCCATATAGCCTATGGGTAGCTTTAGAACGGTTAAGTTACACATACCCAGGTTAATAATTTTAAATGTATGCTAAACCTGATTCTCTTTTCTAACATAGTTATATATATGTATGGTTTTAATGCATATGATTAGCTTACTTGGTTTTACTGGATGACATTATTTTATCCTTATCCTGAGTTCATGCTAGCGTTTACCCGCTAACCCATCTTTGGGCAACTGTATCCCCATGCGATGCATGAACTGGTCGTTCTACTCCTCCTATATAGTAATTAAATGTCAGGATCAACTACTGGATTAAAGTAGTGAGGTTTCATCTTTCCAGAAGACTGCATTTCATGTTATGGACATTTTCATATACTTTGGTTATTTTATGTATATTTCTTTTGGCTATGGTTGGGGGCATGTCACAATCGAATATTGGTTTTCTCTTGGTTAGAGGCTTTTATGGAACTGTTATGGGTTGGTATGAGCGAGATTGGTATTGGTGTTGGGTCTAACACCGGTTGACTGTATTTGTTGGTTATTCTATCCTCTTTCATCTTGGGATTATATATAATTATTATGGAACTCATATGGTTATGATTTTGTATTATAGTTTGGTTAGGTATTGGTTGATATTGGTTGGTTGGGCTCGTTTGGGTAGTCATGGTCATAGACAGAGTCTTAGATTTTACAATAATGCTATCTTATTATATATATAGAATTCATCCGACTCAAAATATGCATAGGTTGGTTGGGTTGGGTAACGGGGGTGGTCTCTAGTCCCGATTAAACTTAGGATGCCCATTACGACAAGGCCCTGGTTCAGGTCATGTCAAGTTGGTATCATACCTTTAGGTTCATGGTCAATTGGGAGTACACAAAGCCTCTTCTAGTAGAGTCTCTTTTAGGGGTATGTAGCGCGCTGCACTCATGAGAGAGAAACTACAAGGCATTTAGGAATGTTTTACTTTCTTGGTATTTAATTTTTGAGCTTGGAGTCTAAGTCCTAAAATCTTCTCTAATCCTTGTTTGTTCATATTTTAGATCATGCCTCGATGATCTAGAACACAAGGAAACTCTTCTGTCCCATTTGGAGATAATGTGGAAGGTACACAGGGGATCCATACTTGGTCTAGGGGTCCAACCCCTAATATTTCTGGAGTTCCATCAGTTGCTACTAGTCCTCTTCAGAGTGAGGTGATGAATGCTAAATTTTGTCAATCAATTCATACTATTTCTCAGTTGGTTGCTGCTCATCCTAAATGGGTTGTAGAAGGTGTTTCATATGATGAGTCCACAAGGGTTGGCCAGTTTATAAAGATGAATCCTTCTACTTTTATTGGAGTAAAGGTGAAGAAGGATCCTCATGGTTTCTTAGATGAAATAGAGAAAATCTTTAAGGTGATGCAGGCTACAAATGTGGAAGGGGTGAATTTTACAGCTTATTAGCTCAAATATATTATGTACCAGTGCTACGAGGAGAATCGGGATAATGGTGATGTTGAGAAGTTGTCCTTATGGAAGACTTTCTCAAATACTTTTATGGATCACTTCGTTCCTCAGGAGATGAGGGAAGAAAAGATAGAGGAGTTTATAAATCTTAAGCAGGGAAAGATAATTATCACAGAATATGTCTTGAAATTCCACCAGTTATCAAGGTGCTTCAGAGTTGGTGTCAGATATGAGAGAAAGGATAAGAAAGTTCACTTCTGGGATACCTCGAGATTTAATCTTTGAAAGAAAAATTGCTTTGCTGATTAAGGATATGGATATTTTGAGGTTGGATATCCACATACAGCAGGTGGAGAAAGAAAGGAGAAAATAGTAAAAGTTGGGAAAGGCAAGGTAAAAGGAGCAGGTTCTCTGAGAAGGGTAATGCTCAACAATAGGGTGGTCGGGATGGAGGTAAGTGGCAAAAGAAAAAGTAGGGAAGTTTTGGTTACTTCTATACTTCTAATGCTCCTTACCCGAAGTAGTCGGGTGATAGTCAATAAAGTGGTGATATTTTTTTGGCACAGAGTGCCCAATCTCAGGCGAGTAGGGCTCAGTCGGCATCTTCATGCCCTTCTTTTCGGTTCTATGGTCGTCTTCACTAGGATTTTTTGTTGAAAAAAGGAACATTTGTTTTAAATGTGGTCAGCCAGGCCATATACTCAGGAATTATCCTATTGGCAAGGGTGCATCTATAACACCCTGGGTTTTGACCCTTAGAAATTTTTTTGGATTTCTAGATTCTGGTCATGATACGACTATAGGGTATGAGTTGTACACTAGGGTACAGTTGGTATGGTCCATTTGTATGCTGACCAGTGTTGGTTGGTAGGATGGATTTTGGTTATTGGAATGGGTAAGACTATGGGGTACGAGTTGTATTGGTGGATACGTGTCATTTGGTTCATTTACTTAACCTTAGATTTAGTGACTTAGGTTGGATCTGAGTACGAGTGGCTCACCATGATCCATAAGTCAGGGTACATATCGTACCATGGACTCGTATGAGGGACGGTGTTCAATCCTTTTGGGATTCTATTCTGCCAAGGGTACGATTTATAGGTACCAGTTGTACACTTGAATACGACTTTGGTTTGGGTATGTCATACCTTGGATAGTGTTAGGTCTAAAGGGGAAGGCCTAGGGTACGGGAGGCGGGTACCACTCGTACAGGTTGGGTACAACTCATAAGGGTCAGTCGCACCCTATGACAGGAATTTAATGCAGTTTAAGTGAGGGAAATATGGATATTTCCCAGTTATCCTAATAAGGTCCCACGACTTATACTGTACTTGGGAGATTATTTTCCTTATTATTTTGTACTTAAACACTTGGAAAACACTCTTAACTCCACTCTAGAGTTCTTGGGCAAGGCAAACTAGGATTTCATCTCAATGATTGGTTTAGGACTTGTCTTGGTGATTTCTCTCCATTATCATCTTGGTTTAAGGAATGTTCTCTTCCCTCATTGTTAGTTCTAACTAATGGCATAAATTTTATACAATGTTTTCATGATTTGAGTGTTGTATGATTTTGGGTTTTCAAATATGATTTGGGGGTTTTGGTTATAAAGGCTTAGTCATGGTTTTCCCATGTTTCAATTATGCTTTTATGTGCATTAATAGTGGTTTTAGATAATTGGTTGCATGGGAATGGTTAATTGGTAATTGACTTTGGTTTTGGAACTACTATGCCCCCAATATGTTTGATAAAATGCTTATAACAATGATTTTATTATAATATTGGTTTTTTAATGAAACTTATGTATGGTTTAAACTTAGTAATGGAACCCTAAGTAGTATGAATGGTATTAATAGTTTTGGAATGGTTACATGGTAATAGGTTTATTTGTAATCCAATGTCAGGAACCACTATGACTTTTAAATATCAAACTACTCTTGTAACTGCATCCCAATAAGATTTTTTAGGAGATTACATGAATTGACTAAGAATTTGTACAATATAGCTATTGTCTTGTCTAGTAATTTTATCATACAAGCATTTACAAATCATCTACTGATATGAGGTAAGGTATGTAAAACTACATCGCCAGTAAGACCAATAAATTTATCACAAATTACTACGTTAAGCTTCAAGGTTGACTTTAGAAGAGTACAGACAGTCTTGGCACCATTAACGTCAGTGTCATTGATAAGTTCTAGAATGTATTTCCTTTGATTTATAAAACTCCTTCACTTGATATCAAAATCTAAATGGCTAATAAATACTTGAGTTGGACTAGATCCCTTAACTTGAACTACCTATGTAGCACATTCTTTATTGTAGTAATCAACTAGTGACAACTCTCTATAATAAGTATATCATCAACAAATACTAATATAATCAACAAATTATCATCCTTTTTAAGGTAAATAAGAGTAGTCATATGCACTCTGAGTAAATCCAGCTGACAATAAGGCTGAAGTAAGTTTTAAATTCCACTACCTAGAAGCTTGTTTCAATCTATATAAAGACTTGAAAAATTTACACACCTTGGTTTCTCCTTGTGTCTTGAACCCTTCGAGCATGTCTATGTATACTTTTTCATCTAAATTCCCTTAAGAGAACACATTGTACACATCTATTTGAAACAGGTTCCATCCCTTTGATACATACTGTGCAATGACATATCTTACTTTTACCATCTTAGCAACAGGTGAAAAAGTGTCACAATAATCCAAGCCTTTTTGTTGGCTATAGCCTTTAGAAGCTAGTCTAGCTTTGTATATTTGAACCTCACCATTTTCTTGATATTTTATCTTGTACATACACTTTGAACTAACTATATTCTTACCTATGGTAGATCAACTATTGACCATGTTTTGTTATCCTCAAGAACTTGGATCTCGAACTTATTGCCTCAATCTATTTTCCATCTTTAGATGCATTTATAAAGTTTCTAGGATCCAAAGGAACATCAAAATTCGTTAAATATCACTAAAAATAGGTAGTGTTGTTATCCTAAGTTAGGTAAATTTCTAGTGTCACTCTAAATCTTACCATAAGTATCATATTTCTTTAACCAAAGTAGCTCTAGTGATCCTTCTAACATATGGAACTTTAGTTGCTTCAATTACTGATGAAGGCATGACATGATCTTCATTTGATGCTTGTGGTACATCTTCCTCAAGAGGTGATGGAGCAGCTTCTCCTTTTCCTACTACTACTTTTTGAATAGGAACTCCTCTTTGGTTTAATTCATATTTAACTTTCTATAGCAAAACTAGACTCGTATTTCTATTTCTTCGAGTGTGATGTTGAATTGTATCAAAATAATATTGCATGTGGTGAATACAATAATAAATTTTCACAAGTCATTTCTTTTTTATTATAATTTTATTAAAGTACCATTTTCAGGGAAGATTCATGTAAAAGGAAACATTGAGGCTCTGTTGTCATAATATGAAATGACCCTCCTATTTATTTTCTTGATTTACGCATATTTTTGGTGTTTCAACCCTTCCAATAGTGGCTATAGCTCATTTATGCCTTTCCAGAATGGTTGGTTTGATTATCAGATAGTTTGTTTGGATTTTAGGTTCATTTTTCTATTTTAGAGCTTTTGCTATTATGGAATTGGTATTGGACCACAACTCCTAGTAAATGACTTTAAATAAAAATTTCAATAGTGCAATTAGATTTGAAACATTGATATTTTAGACTGGGGGGACCCTTGGTTCAGGTTTGGAGGTTTCCAAACTCATTTTGCATTATTGGGTAGGATTAGGTTAAAATAGAACTAGGTGTGAAACCCATTTTTAATAAAAAAAAAATTCAAATAAAAGTTTTGATGGTTTTGCTAAGTCTGGAATGTCGAATTTGGTATGATAGCATAGTTTGTTTGCATGAATCGGAGTTCATATAGACTTAGCAAAATATGATGCCTCATCTCCTAGTGCAGCCACTTAAGCTCCTTGGGGTTCTCTTAAGCAATAGTCACTTTAGAGACCTTATGCCACTTTAGCATCCTTGGCTGCCCAATTGAGGGTCACTTTAGAGAACTCTATCCACTTAAGTAAACGTTGATTTAGCGACTAGGGTGTTGCTTGAGTGGTCCCTGCCTTTCCTGAACCATCTCTTTAACGATCAAATGTCTCTTAACTGGTTGCCGTTTAAGTGATCCAGTGTCAACTTAAGCAGACGTTGTTGGTATTACATTTTCTTCATCACCCAATTTTTCTTCATTTCTAAGGGCTTTTTCCCCTCCATTTTTAAATCTTGGTGTGCGGAAAACTATGAAAAATCATCCATTGAAGCTAAGGTAAGCTAGTTTAACACTCGTTGGCTATTTCCATTATTTTCCAAATTCCTTCCTTTTCATTATAAGTTCCTAGAATATAGGTCTTAAATTCCTAAAATTTAAGGGCCGATTTAGGCCCCAATTTGTACTCCATTCGTGTTCAAAAGTTGAGCATACATTCCTTGTCTTTCGAGGGACCTCGTGACTGATTCAATTTTGAAATTTTGTTAGCGGGTCCCTCAGGCCCATTTTGACCCAATATTTAGCCTAAAGTCTTATATTGAAATATAAGTATAATGTTATTCCGATTAATGTGAAAATTATTATTTTGATATTAGAACATCATTTTGGGATCGTGGATAAAAAATGAGCAATTATGGATGGTTCCTGAATGCGGTTCGACATTGAGGCAGTCTTCAGTTTACTTTTCTCTATGATATTGTACATAGTATAGATTGTATACTAGGTAGCGATTATAGGATGGGTGGATGACTAGTATACCGTGACTTAACCTATTTAAGGAATTTGGGATAGAAATGTGACCTGAACCTTAGCCTAGAACACTTTTTATGGCCTTAGAATCCTATTATCCTTGATTATAGTCATGTTTAGCCATAAATTTACATTATGAATCCTATGACATAAGATTTACAACTTTACTTATTTATTTAGGTGGTATTTTCCTGATTAGATCATTGTAGTAATTTTATGCCATTAATTACTATAATTTGTCAAGTTATGAGGCTTTATGAAGTTGATAATGTACTATTGGGCCGAGGCCGTAGTTACGATGCCAGTTGGATACCACGTCAATACTGATCCTTAGAAAGGACGTAGTTATACTTAAGGATGCATATGTGCATATAATTGTATCATTTGGGTACTAGTGATGACATGCATACTTTTAGGAGTATTTATGCTAATTTAGAGGTTTGATTCCAACCAAACCCTTTATTTTACTACTATTTTCTACAAAGGTATTTATTCCTATTTTCCCTTTTAAAATGGTTTTCTTCTATAACAGGAATCATACCACCTTAATTAATGAATTATGAGCATTTGGAACTAAATGTGCTATTTTTGGAAATTACACCGAGATTAATTCTAATTCATTTTAATCCACTCTTTTACCACTACAACTTATATTTCGATCGACATAGATTTTAACCCTTTCTATGATATAATGCCAATTTAGTCCCAAACATGATCTAGAATAATGGATTTATAGCCGACACATTTTTCAGCAACTTAAAGAAAAGAATTCTCCTGCAACTTATCAGATGTGCCAACCCATCTTTGGTTGTCTCTATTTTCTTTTCTTTCTAACCTTTTGAAGGTACTATAAGTCCAGATCTAACACCTCTTCTCAGGTGGACATCAAGATTTTGACGACTAGTTTTTGCAAAAAATTCTTGGAATTCGGTGACTCGACCAGAAGAATGTTTTCTAGCAACATCAATCTCTTATTCTCTTCTCTATATCTTGTTATATATGCATACAAAAAGTAATCTGACCATATACAGATCTGTACGGTAAGGAACATATCCAATCAGTAAAGCATCCGTTGATGACTTCTACAGCGAGCAGATCTACACTTTTCCTTCTTTTTGTCTCTACTCTTTTTACTTTTATTTTTAGCCCTTTCAAGTATTTTAAGTCCTATGCATCTTCTACAGTGGCTCATGGCGCACATTTTGGATAAATAGTACATTCTCCAGTGATTATTACTTTTTTCAACAATTAGTTTATTTTTCGCTAGTCATGTTTAGCGAATATATCAGTAGTATGTAAAAGAGACGAGAACAAAATTTTGGCGACCAGTTTCTCCACCAAACTTTCCGTAATCTAATAAAATAATCAATAAAATATCCTCACTTCATCTTCTTCCTAAATCTAGTGCACTCATTTCATTTCCTCTAGTTTATCTAGGCTAGGTTGCCTTACCATTTCAGTCCTTTCTCTCTTGGTTTCTTGTCTGATTATCTTGACTGTTCTTGTCAGATTACTGGTTCTTGTTTCTCTATTACTTAATTTAAGTTAGTTGAGACAACATATCTATTTATAGTGGGGTGTTACTTTGTCTTTACTTGTGGGTTGTAGTTTATCTTAATACTTGTTATTTATCAAAACTTGCATTATAGTATATTGATTTTGTTGATTTTGGTATAAGTGGTTGATTCTTGATATTTCTTTATAGATTTCACTCATTATTACCATTTTGTCTTTTTAGCCTTACCTATTTTGTTTTTTAGCCTTACCTATTTGTTCATTTTTTCTCTTCTCTTATACCTATTTTGTTTTTTAGCCTTACCTATTTGTTCATTTTTTCTCTTCTCTTATTGAGTAGTGGTTGTGGTGGTGATGGTAGACTAGGGTCATATCATAGGTCGGGTTGGGGTTGGGGTTTGGACTAGGATTGAGGGTGAGGTTGGGGTCTGGTTTTGGGTGTGGGTTGAGATCGGGTCTAGGATTGAGTTTGGGGTTGGTGGGAAGGGGTAGTAAGGTTAGGTAGGATTAGGGAGCTTTCAAGTTGAGAGTTGGGTCTTGAAACATAAGGACTCTTCTAGCCAAGTCTGTAAAGGTTGTGAAGATTCTTGAGAAGATAAGGATTAGTACAACTTGTATCCAGGAAACCAAATGGGTATATTCTAAGTGAGAGGTGTGGATATGTATAAGTTGTGGGACTCTTTTAGCGTGATACAAAGTAATGAGATAGGTATCTTAGTAAATAAAGAGATTAGGATGCAGCTGGTGGAGGTTAAGCAGGTTAATGATATGATGATGTCAGTTAAGTTGTTCATTAGAGGGTCTACGTTAAATATTATTGGTGCCTATGCTCCACAAGTAGGATGGGGTGAGGAGGAGAAAAAGATCTTTTGGGGTGCTTTAGATAAGGTGCTGAGAGGCATCCCGAGCACTGAGATGCTTTTTATTAGAAGAGATTTCAATAGGCATATTGGGTCTTTATCTAAAGGTTATAATGATGTGTATGGTGGTTTTGGTTTCGGGGTACGAAATTAAGGATGAGCTTTACTTTTAGAGTTTTCTAGGGCTTTTGGGTAGTGGGAAATGAATTTGATCTTCCCAAAGAAGGAGGAGAGCCTTATTACTTTTTGTAGTTTGAGGACAAGGACTAGATAGACTTTTTTGCTCTTTCGGAAGGGTGATAGAGTGTTATATAAAGATTGTAAACTCATACCTAGTGTGAATCTTTTGACCCAACATAAGTTGTTAATGATAGACTTGGTAACCAAAATGGGTAGAAATAAGTGAGGTGTGGAGGATCTACCTAGGATTAAGTGGGGTAGCTTGACTTTGACCTATGCCTTGGAAATAGTGGAAAATGTTGATGACTATGGGGGATTGGGAGAGTAGAGGGGATGTAGATAGTATGTCGTAGACGACTGGCGGTTGCATTAGAGAGACTACTAAATATATGTTGGGTGTCTCAAGAGTACGATCTAGTAAACACTAGAGGGACTGGTGGTAGAATAAACAAGTTAAAAAGAAGGTGGAGACTAAGATGGTGGCTTATCCTAAATTGGTTATAATGAACCTCCTGGTCATTTTATATATTTCTATTCATTTTTTCCATTTACAGCTTTCCTATAGCTACCCCAAATCATATATGACTTGCTGGAGCTGATAGTACAGTTACTAGGCAGTTTATTTTTTTTTTAGAGCCAATTCCTTATTTTGAATTCTTTGCTAATTAAAGCTAACAGGTAAAAACATCAGTCAAACGACCTCGTATGCCACTTTTGAAAGTTCCAATAACTCCAAAACATCAATTTTAGGGTTTGTGTACCCTTGGTCCTGGTCTCGAGGCTCCAAGATTTATTTTGGACTATTAGCCAAAGTTAAGAAAAATGACACATAGGTGTAGGGCCCACTTTTTGTTGAAATAACCTTGGATAGAAATTTTAGCTGCATCAGTGATTCGAAACATCTAATTTAATGGGTTAGCATAATTTGTTTATGTATATGGGGTTTCATATGTATCCTAAGGGGTTGGTGAAAACCTAAATTATTTTAAGGTTTCAATTGGTGCACTCAGCTGGTGCTCTGCGTATGTGCCCGTTTGGGTTGCTTAAGCAGAGGACCGCTAAATCACCCAGTCGACTGCTTAAACTGTCACGTTGGCCTAACAAGGGTTTTCTTAAGAAGCGCCCTTACCATTAAAGTGATGGTTTTTTAAGCGACAATGGGACTTCTTATGCAGTATATTGGCAGGTAGCAGATGTCGCTAAAGCAACACTAGGTCATTTAACCGGTGACTGCTTAAGTGGCGCAATGTACACTTAAGCAACACATGGATACCTTGGAATGCTATATATACCCCATATAACCTGATATATCCTATTTTTCACCTATTTTCAAGAGTATAAAACCCTAAAAAGTGTGAAAAATTTGGACAATCATTGCTAAGTGATTTTGAAGAATTCGTGAACTTAAAATTACGCATTCTTCTCTGAATTCTTGGTAAGTTCTTATCAATTTCATAATTAAATCCTTCATATTTTTTCAAAATCCCTAGAATATTGGTGATTTGATTATAGAACCATTAGAGCTCGAATTCACCAATTTTTAGGGCAAATGTTCCTTGAGCATAGAGAGAAGTATTGCCGATTTTGAAAGTGCAATTTTGCAAGTGGTCCCCTTATGGGTTTTTACGTGATTTTGGACCCAAAGCACAATAGTAAAATATGAATATCATTATTCTTGTTTGACAAGTAGATTGTGAATTTGATAGTGTGGAACCTTGTGGAAGCTTCTCGGAAAGGGAAACTATCAGTTTAGTAGATTTTTTTGGCTTTTCTTTGGCGTCTTGGTAGGCTAGGTTTATTTTTTCATAGATTGAGCTAATTCATAGTATAATTATGATCTTATGGTAGATATGGGATGAGATTTAGGTATTGGAGGTATGATTGATATAATAAGTATTATTTGGATTGTTTAGGCTCTAATGGAACTGTAAATAAGTTAAATTGGCTTAGTTATATTTAGGTAGAATTTGTATCTTAGGACTAATTGTGATGTATTTAATATCTATAAGTGAATTTAGATATATTAGCCTAGTCTGGGGTAGAATTTTCCTTAAAACGGATTTCAGGGATTAGTAGTGGGCCCCTAGCTCACTTTAGGTCATGATTTGTGTTAGCTATTGTAGATTTCTATATGTATGTTAAACCCTTTAAAATGATTATTTTAGTACTTTGACAAGATTAGATACTTAATGGTTATGCTAGTTTGGTACTTGGAAGTTGGTGCTAATTTCGAGTTAAACCTGGTGGTTTATTGATATTGAGTTTCGGTTCAAGTCCGATAATTAATGATGATATTGATGACATGAGGTCCATTTCAAATCCATCAAATGATGATTATGATGATGATGCTATTGACTTTTTTTAGTCCGACATTGAGAGTTTATTTATGATATAATACACTATGGATGGATTCATAGTTATGGCTTGATATTCACTAAATTTATAATCATAGATTATATATATTTCTTTGATTGTACCCTCTGGGATTATGGGTCCCTTCATTGGGTTATTTACATTTCCACACTTATTAGCTTACTGGAGCTAATTTAGTATTTAAAATTATGTGAACTTTATGTTACTATTCTAGATTTATTTATTTATTTATGCGCAACAGTTGGAGCATTGTTCCATATTTGCCCATTTACCTTGACTTAGTTATTTATCTTGCATCTTACATATTTATATGATGATTTAGCTCAGTCGGTCGTTGATGCCTACTGCATAATCATGGTTTTCGTACTCATACTACACTTTTGTAAATTTTTGGTGCAGATCTTAGTATTAGAGGACACCGATGATGTGGCGATCGTATTGAGTTGATTTTTGAGATAAGGTGAGCTCTCGGAGTTGGAGTTTCCCCTTTTCCTTCTATTATCTATGTCTATTCTCTTACTATTTGAGATGAATATATAATTGACTATTTTAGTGCTTATGTTCATTTTACGGTAGCTCTTGTACTGACTCTACTACGTCCTGAGATGGTTGTTGATGCTTTATCTATATTTTAGACTATCATTACTGTCCTATTGTTATTGTAAGTCTTTAATTGTTGATTTTCAACTTTTAGGACATTTTCCACCAAATTAGCCCATTGTTTATAGCTTTGAGCTACAGTTTGGCTTACCTATTGATAGGGTAAAGTAGGCGCCTTCATGACTCATAAATAGGGTATTGGAAAATTGGTATTACAGCCTAGGTACACCAGTATTATTAGCACAAGAGCAAGTGTCTAGTAGAGTCCCGCAGATCGAAATTATGATGTCAGTTTCTTATCTTTGGGGGGCTATAGGACATTGTTAGGAGATCTTCACTTTTTTCACTTCTTTTGTTCTAAGAGTTTAAGTTGGTTTCTAAGGAATTCCTTTGGTTTCACTCTTTCATAGATGACTAGGAAACGTGTATCGCTGTTGAGACAGAGATCTCAAGATCGAGCCTAGGGATCCTGTCGCTATTTGTGGTTGATCTAGAGGTCATGGATAGTCTAGAGATATGTATCCATCTAGGGTCTATGATAATGGGCATTTACTAGACCCTATTCTTGCTCTTGATCCAGAGATTCTTCTGCCCCAACTTGCGGTGGCCCATGGACCAGCTCAGGCTCCACTAGAGTTTATTTCTTCTTCAGTGCTCAGGAATACATTGGTTAAACTTTTGAGATTTGTTAAGGGTGAACCATATGATGGTATACAGTCTATAGATCAAAGTGGTACTAAGGTAAAAACGTAACTTGTAGCTACGACTCCTAGAGTTGAGGTACTTCCTACGCTAGTGGTTGCTCAACAAATATTGCCCAACCTGCTATGTCTGTTAAGGAGAATAAGATGTTGGGTAGATTCTTGAGATTGGCTTTACCTAGTTTTTTTGGTGCACTAGGCAAGGATGGATATGAGTTCTTGATTGATTTTGAGGATAGGCTCCGTAATTTGGGCGTATTTGAGACTCGTGGTAAGGATTACATTATTTTTTAGTTAGACTTAGAAGCTCGACATTAGTTGAGAGGTCATATTGATTCCAGGACAACTGGATCTTTTTCATTGTCAAGGACTCAGTTCTAAGAGTTCTTCTTGGAGAAGTATATACCTTCTAGTCTTAGGGATCACTTCTCAAGGTAGGAGCAGGGATCCATGATTATGGTGGAGTATGAGGTTCAATTTCTTGAGTTGGATAGGCATGCCACTTTATTTTAACTATTGAGTATGGGAGGGTTTGTTGATTTTTTTGGGGATTGAGATTTGCTGTTTGCATGTCTAAGAGTTTTGTTATTACATGTAGATCTTTTGCTGAGGTTTTTTATCATGCTTAGGTTTTGGAGAAAATGTATCACGAGGCCTAAAGGGATAGTGATAAGAGGCATCGATTTTAGGGTAGTTCATTGGGAGTCTTAGTGGCTTATGATTCGAAGACAATAGTTTTCAAGATAGGTACCCCATGCATCAGCCATATCAGCATCAATGTCAGTCTAGTAGGCCCGTTCAAGATGCCCTTTAGACTACCAATGAAGGACAATCTAGTTTCAATAATCATCCTTGCCAGAGTAGTGGTCAACCTTGAGGGGTTTGTTTTTTTTCTTATTATGGTCATGGTGGTTATTTTGGGTCAATCAGATCTTTTAGTTTCAGTTTAGAAGCCAAGGCATGTTATGGTTGTAGGGATTTTTGCCATTTCTCGAGAGATTGCCTAAGTCGTAGAGCGATGGTTCCTTTATCTCAAAGTGTTCCATCGATTAAGGAAGTTTCGCTCCAAGCTAAAGGTGGTCTGCAGAATTGTTAGGGTGGCCCCTAAGGTACTTGTTGAGGTTCTTGAGCAGGTAGATAGAAAATCAATCAAGAGCCCAACCAGGTGGTGAGTATGGTCACTTGTATGGAGAACCTACTAGACCCAACGCTGAGTTTTCAGATGCTATTATCATAAGTACGATATTATTCTTCCATCAATTGACTTTTGCTTTATTTTATTTGGGATCCACCTATTATTATGTATCTTCTTGTTATGCCCTATGGTTAGAGTTATCTTGGGATTTATTGTTTGTGTTATGTGTAGCTACTCCGGTAGGTGATTCCTTAGTAGTGGATTGGGTTTATCAATCATCTTTTATGACTGTTTGAGAGTTTGATACTCAATATAATGTTATTAGGTTAGATATGGTTGGTTTTGATGCGATTCTAAACATGGATTGGTTATCCTACTATCATGCGGTCTTGGATTGTCTTGCAAAAACCATTACCTTACCCATGCTTGGAATACCCTTAATTATATCGTTGGGAGTTATTAGCCACGCTGATGTGGGATTAATTCTTATTTTTGGGATAGGACACTTATTTCGAGGGGTTGTGAGTCTTATATCGCTTACATTCGTGATGTTAGTATGGAAAGTCCGTCACTTGACTCTGTTCCTATAGTTCATGAGTTTCCTGATGTTTTCCCTACTAATCTACCTGGTCCTTCTCATGAGTGTGATATCGAGTTTGTTATTGATCATGAGTCGAGCACCCGCCCTATTTCTCTGGGACCTTACCATATGGATGTAATTAAGATTAATGAGCTAAATTCTCAACTTTGGTTCTTCTTGGTAAGGGTATTATAAGACCGAGTGTGACTCCTTGGGGAGCTCCTATATTGTTCATGAAGAAGAAGGGTAATTCTGTATCTATGTGTATTGATTATAGGCATCTTAATAAGGTGACAGTCAAGATTTGGTATCTTATACCTTACATTAATAATTTGTTTAACCAGCTTCATGGTGTAGGGATGTTTTCTAAGAATGAACTGAGACCTGGTTACCACCAATTGTGGATTCGGGTGGAGGATATTACAAAGACAACCTTTAGGACCCGATATGGTGATTATAAGTTCCTAGTGTTGTCTTTTGAGTTGACCAATGCCCCAACCACATTTATGTACTTGATGAAATCCTTGTTCAAGGCTTATTTAGAATCTTTTGTGATTCTGTTCATCAATGACATCCTTGTGTATTCGAGGAGTAGAGAGCAACACGTACAACATTTGAGGATTATGCTCCAGACTTTGAGAGACCATAGGCTTTTTGCTAAATTCTCTAAGTATGAGTTTTGGCTTGAGTTAGTAACATTCCTTGTTCATATGGTGTCTAAGGATGGGATTATGGTAGATCCGGCAAAGATTGAGGATATTCATGATTTGTACAAGCCTACATTTTTTTCTGAGGTTTGTAACTTTATTAGTTTGACCGGATACTATAAATGGTTTGTTGAGGATTTTACTACTATTTCACCTCCAATGACTAGATTAATTTGGAAGGAGGTTTATAATGACCCTTCATGTCATTTTTCATATTTCCTCTTAGTTCCTCCATTATAGCTTTTCCATAGCCTCCCCAAGTATACTATAGATGGTTTGTTGAGGGTTTTACTACTATTTCAGCTCCAATGACTAGATTAATTTGGAAGGAGGTTTGTAATGACCCTGTAGGTTATTTTTCATATTTCCATTTAGTTCCTCCATTAGAGCTTTTCCATAGCCTCCCCAAGTAATTTATGACTTCCTGGGACAGATAGTTCGGTCACTAGGTAGTTCATTTGGTTTTTAGAACTAATTCCCTATTTAGAAGTCTTCGTTGGTTTTAAATGGAAACCAAATGAAAACTTTAGTAAATTGATCTCGGATGCATATTTAGACTACACCAGTGCTATAAAATATTGGTTTTAGGCTAGGTAGACCTTTGGTTTGGGTCACGATTCACCCAAGCTTATTTTGACCTATTGGTCGAAATGTTGGAAAATTAGAAATATAGGTGTAGGACCTATATTTGGTAGAAAAGATCTCAGATGGAAAGTCCAAGTTTACCATTGCATCTGGAATGTTAAATTTTGTGAGGTTACATAGTTCATTTGCGTATGTAAAATTCCAAATGAATCCCGAGGCCATGGTGGGAAATTGGAAATTTTCCAAGTTTTCAAATGTCTTTTCGTGTGCCCGCGATCGTACCTCATGTGTAGAGGGTATTATGATCACACTACTTCTTAGTGCAATCATAACATCTATTTCTAGAACCAGATAGTGCGATTGCAACATCTGAGGTTCTGGAAGGGGTATAAAAAGATGCCTTAGGTTGCGATTTTACTTATTTTCCACCTCCCTCTTAAGAGCAAAAACCCCAAAGGGTGTGATAACTTTAAATTGAGTCTTGGGGTGACTTGTGAGATTTATTAACATATATTGTCATGAATATCTTTAGATCTAAGGTAAGAAACCCTCAACTTTATGTTTGAATTTCTTGAATTTTTTCCAAAGCCCCAAACCCTTTAGGGCTTGATTTTAGCATAAAAGTTGCTTAGTTTTCACCCCTTTTTGAGATTTTTAATTCCACGAGCTTATTTCATGTTAGGTTGGTCTTGAAAACATATTTTCATGAGTCGAGCCCACCTGAGGTTTTTGGCATAATATTTGGACCCGAAGCACTATGGTGCAATATGGGTATCAATATTCTCACATTAATGAGCAGAATGTGTTTTTGATTACTTGGCATCTTGAAGAGGTTTCTCAAAAGATAAAAGTGTTGGTTTAGCAGTTCATGAGCTTTCTTTGTCTTGAGGTAGGCTAGGTTTATCCCTTGTTAGATTGAGCTTTGTCATAGTATTCTTATGATAGTTTGTTGGATTTGAGATGTGTTTTAGGTTTTGGATTGATGAAATGCAAGACTTGGGTTTAGTTGGATTATTTAGGCTAAATTGGAACCATAGAGTGGAGATAATTAGGTTGTTTCCTTGAACCTTAGTGCATTAGACTTCATTACTCATGTTTAACATAAAAATGCCTTAGTTTTCTCTAAAATAGGTAAAATGCTCTAGTTAATCATGCTTAGGGTGATGTGGCCTTAGTTTCTTACACCAAAGGAAGGTTGTCTTAGTTATGATATTCACTTAGTGGTTGTGTTTGAGAAGAACCTTTACCTTAGGACTAATCATGGCTTGATATACATCTAAGAGTGGATTTAGATACCCTAGCCTAGTTTGGGGTAGAAATTGACATAATATATATTTTGGGGATTTAGAAGTGGGCTATTTGATCCACCTTAAGTCAAGATTGATATAGTTATCTTCAATCCCTGTACGCTTGTTATATTCTTAGATGATGCCTTTGTGAGGCCGTATTGAGGAATCTTGGTATTTGTTAGCTATGATGAATGACGTTAGAAGTATTGCCTAATGATTATTCCATATGTATGAGTTGTTTGTTAAGTTTATGAGGTGCTATTGACTATGTTATTATGTTGGTTATTGATTGGGATATTGATTATTTTATTGAATAAGCCACTGGCTATGATGTTGTCTAAGCTATAAATCATATTATGGACCATACTATGATTAAGCTAAAGATTATGCCATGGATTGGTTATTGCCTAAGTTATTGATAAACTACCTCTCAAGATAATGGTAAACTATTTTGTATGCTAATGATAAGCCCTTGAATATGCTATGAAAGAGCCATTGCTTATGGTTATGATCTTGATTTGAAATCATGCTAGAAAATATCCTTAATATTGATGTTATCAATTATGCTATAAAGTATGCTAGAAGTTATGCTTAGTGGTTATATTGGGAATTTATGCCCTTTATTATATTTGAAATTATGATACTTCAGTATATACTTGGTTATGCTATTGAACTTGCCACTAATTATGATTATGATGATGATGCCCGACACGGCCAGATGATACTATGATGACATGATGATGCTCGACAAGGCTAGTGGATATTATGATGTCCGGCTAGGCTGGAGGATATTATAATGACATGATGATGCTCGGCAAGGCCGGTGGATAATATAATGATATAATGATGCCCAGCAAGGACAGAGGACATTGTGATGATATTGATATTCATCAAGGCCGGAGGATGATTATATTGATATGTTTATGTGTAAATTTACTGATTTGAGTCCGGCGAGCCCTATGTATGTCAATTACATGTTTGTATATTTAATGTAATTTAGGAATATTGTTGATAATTGAGATGCTGGTTGTAGCTACTAGTGTTAAATGAATACAAAATGGTATGGTTAATGATTAGTTGTGGATATTGTTAAGTTATAATGTTAGTTATAAGTGATATTAGTAGATGAATGATGGCTTTTAACTAATATGGTGATGGCTAGTGATAAAGGATGCCTAATTTATAGAATGGTAGATAGTGGATTAACATAGATATTTCATAGTGTAAATTGGTATGAAATATGGTAGATAGTCACCTAAGTTATAACTAGTAAATTACCAATCTAGTTAATGAGATATGGTTAGTTAATGAATAGTGGCTTATTAGTAGTGATGATTAAGTGATTAATGATGGTAATAATATGAAATATAGAAACATGGTCAATGTTGGTAATTAATGAAAGTTTGGTAAAATGACTGATTGATGATAATTGTGGGAATGCGGTTTAATAATAATATGGTCTAGATATGTTGTTGGCTAAATTTCCTTATTCTTCTCTTGGGTGTACTCTCCAGTAGTATGGGATACTGTGATGAGTTCTTTACTTTATGCACTAGTTGGCATATGCGAGCCAACTTTGTACTTGTGCTTGCTTATGTTCATGTTTTATGATGCGTTACGATTTTGAATTATCTATTTCTCATGTACGACGATAATGGCATGTGTTGATGCCTTATGTTATATTGTTACTTTAATTTAGTTTCTCATTATATACAGTGATGATGTAGATAATTCAAGTTTGATTCTGTACCTTGACTTAGTTATGATTATCTTGCATTATATCATATTTTTATCATGAATTAGCTCAGTCGGCAGATGATGCTTACTGAGCACCCATTGTTTTGGTTCTCATAATACACTTCTACACCTTTTTGGTGTAAATTTGAGTACTAGTTTTCACCGTTGACCGTTGTTTGTGCAGAGTTAATAATTCGGAGATAGGGTGAGCTCTTGGAGTTATAAGTTAATCATTTCTTTCTATATTATTGTTATTCAGTCTTTTTTGCCAAGAGAGATATATTGGCTATATTCTAAGTATTTTGGGTTGTATTATTGATATTCGATGATCTTGTACTGACCTTACCAGGTCATCGAATTGGGATTGTGTATTATCTATGTTATTGATTAAGAACATTTGTCTATTTTGCATGTTGTGTTCTTGAAATTTGGCCTATGTTGAGAATTTTCTACCGAATTAACCCATTGCATTCGTTCTTGATTATGGTTTGGCTTACCTACTAGAGAGATTTAGTAGGTGTCATTATGACTCATAAATTGGCTCAGGTCATGACGAGGATTTTTTTTGATGGTCCGAGGAGTGTGAGTCGAGATTTAGGAAGCTCAAATGATTTATTACTTTGCTCCTACCTTGACTCTTCTTGTTGAGGGTGAGGGATTTACCGTATATTGTGATGCTACAGGTGTTGATTTAGGTTATGTGTTGATGCATTATGGTTGATTTATTATTTATTCATTGAGGTAGTTGAAGGTGCATGAGCTGAACTACCATACTCATTATTTGGATTTGGCGGTAGTAGCTTTTGTGATTAAGATTTGGAGACATTATCTTAATGGTATGCATTGATACATCTTCACGGATCATCGCAGTATTCAGCATGCCTAGAGAGAGATTAATTGTAGGCAGCATTGATGAATAGAGTTGCTTTAGGATTATGACATCTCTATTTTTTATCATCCAGCAAATATGGCGGCAAAAACCTTGAGCTGGAAGTCGATGAGTATGTGTAGCTTGGCTTCTATCTAAGTTTATCAAAGGTTGTTGGCACAGGACATCTGTTCCTTAGCCATCCTGATGGTGCAATTGATATTTCATATGCTAGGAAGATTCTTGCTAGTGTTGTGGTGAGTTCTTCAATATTTGAGCATATTCAGAGTCGTTAGTTTGAGGATACACTGCTTTGCATCATCTATGATCAGGTATTGAGGGTGAGTCCAAGAGGGCTATTATAGATTCTGAGGGTGTTTTGAGATTTGATAGATGCATTTGTGTTCCAAAGATTGGTGACTTGATTCAGTCAATTTCACATAAGGCTCACAACTCTAGATATTTTATTCACTTGGGTATAGATAAGATGTATAGATATTTGAGGCAACATTATGGGTGGAGTGGTATGAAGAGATATTGGTGGACTTTTTAGCTTGTTTCCTGTGTTGTCTGCAGGTGAAGGCCAAACATTAGAGACCTGGTGGCTTGATTCAGAGGTTGCTCATTCTCAAGTAGAAGTGGGAGTGAATTACCATAGATTTTGTTAGTGTTTTGCCTCTCACTTCCTGTGGTTCCAACGGTATTTAGGTCATATTTCATTCATATTAAGATGTCCTTCAGTGCCGAGAGGTTATGTCACAACCCGAGACTACCCCTAGCCATAATATGGTGCTTAAGGCCACAAGTGACCCTAAACAAACCCATGAATCTGGTACCTATTGTGTGTACTGAATAAAGTAATAATAAAACATCATATGTAGAAGCTAAACTGATGAGAAATTCTATTAAGATGTAATATTGAAACAATGCCCAACATGTCTGAACTTCTGATTGAAAAACTGGAAACAAGTCTGACCATTTGAAAGACTCTAAAACATATAGATTTGATAGGAAAACCCCCCAACTAACTCCGACTGACTGAAATAAAGGAAGTACTGAGAATAACTGCAAATA
Source organism: Capsicum pubescens (assembly GCA_030864215.1). NCBI lineage: Eukaryota > Viridiplantae > Streptophyta > Magnoliopsida > Solanales > Solanaceae > Capsicum > Capsicum pubescens. The sequence goes on along the minus strand of CM061547.1, from coordinate 184,042,237 downwards.
ACTTATCCTCGATGGATGAGGACTCACCACAACTACTGTTGATTGGCACTGAACTGATTAAGGGTGATCGGGGAACTGAGCGTCCAAACCTATGTTATAAGACAAAATAGTGCAAAAGAGAGTATGCGATCAATACTTTGAATGTACTAGTACGTGAGATAAGGACTAACTGAAATACATATAGATAGTGAGCATGAAAGCATGAGCATGTAAAAGAAATGCAAGACCAAGAAAATCATGTATTGAAATGATCTATAAAACTAACTAACTGGATAGCTGGGAAATTGAACACTTGGTCCTGCAATCCGGAACTGATATAATTTGAGTGCTTAACTGAAACTATAGGAGCTATCATTTAACCAGCAAACCCCAATCTGAGTTAATTGAGATCCAAACTATAACCCCACTTGGAAGGGTGTTAGTATCTATCCACAGGTAGTAACAATGGTTGAGTAGATCCACTATACTGGTGTCCCGAAGGACTAGGGTGTTAGTTATCTACTAGCGGGTGACCCCTAAGAGAGTGTCAATCCCTTACTGGCGGGTGATATCTCATAACCTATGTTGGCTATGTTGTTCTGGAACTTAAGGACTGCTATTAATGGTCTCAACCCTTTACTAGAGGGTGAGCCTTCATCCCTAGATTCTCTCGGTGCTAACTATTACTCCTAACTGAAATGACACTAGTGTTTATTTAAGTTAATAGGACTCACAACTGATAATTACTCAACATGAATATGATAATTTGAATATGATGATAAAATTATGATTTGACTGACTTATTGCTTGAAATCGGAAACATGCATAAACTTATAGGTATCGGTTGTTCATAATCTACCAGCACTAAATAATACATTAAGTTCAATAACATCATCATAATATTGTAAGGTTATTCATGTTTCATAGACCCAAACATAGTGTATTTCACTAAACTGATGAAATCCATGATAATGAGTATGGGAAGATGTTAAACTTATAAGGACAACATGCTCACATGGTTAAATTCATAAATTGATAATCTACATGGTATCAATTGAACATGCTATGGGTGACTGAGTTTATAAAGCATGTAAGAACATAATTCACATAGGGAAACATATTGTCATGGTTTGTATTCAAAACTACTAAGAGAAAGTTGAATAAATTCATACTTGACATTAAAATTTCATCAAAAGAGGGAAAATGGTTTATACTTGAAAAATAAGGGATATTCAGGACTCAATGGGTGGAAAAACCCATTGATGAATACCCCACATACCTGAGTTGTCTTGAATTTTTGAAGAGAAGTTTGAATTAGGACCTTGGATGGGTGAACTCTTGGAAGAATCTTTTGATCCTTTGTGTTCTTGAGAATGAGAGGATATTGAATATCATTAAATAATGATGAATGGGTTAAATAATTCCCCTCTTGGATTTTAAGTTGTGAATTGGATGTTTAGGGTGAGGAAAAGGACCAAAATGCCCCTTTAACTTTAAGGAAGCTGCTCGACTTTACACAAACTCCATGACATGCTTCCCATCACGGAGGCTAAGCTCCATAACACACTGTGTATTTTAGAGACAAACCTCCATGACACTCTGCATATAGTAGAGACTAACTTTAGTGACATGCTGAAATCATAGATACTTACTGCCTCTGTGGCCAAAAATCACTCTGAACCTTTTTCAAATATTCCAAAACTCTCCCGGATAACCCTTTCAATATTCCTAAAGATATTTCAACTCATAAATCAACCTTTCGAACTCGTGAAGGACAAAAATAAAAAGTTCAAAATATTTGGGTGTTAAATTGGCTATGTCACTTATACTTAATGTGCAATAATTTCTTTGGGGGCCTTTAAACATGTGACTAAAAGCTTGAAGCTTGTCTAGGATCTTGCGGGGTATTACAATATCTCCCCTTTGGGATCATTCATCCTTGAATGAAACTATCTGAGATGAGATACTATAAAGACTGAGATTATGTACTAAATCTCATGAGCTGAATCATGACTACATAGCTGAATCTGAAGCATGATGCATTGGTTGAACTAGATTTATGAATTCATGTCATGACATGAGGATGGTTGGATAGCTAAGATAGAAAATAAGAGAATCAATTTAAGGAAACCATTACCTCAAGATGAATTTAAATTTGTAGAGAAAAGATAGGGATACTGGCTTGCATATCAGCTTCGGCTTCCCAAGTAGCTCCCTCAATTGACTGATTCCTCCACAAGACCTTTACCAAGGAAACTTTCTTATTTCTCAACCTACGAATCTGATGGTCAAAGATTTCAACTAGGACTTATTCATAAAGAAGTCTATCTTTAACGCCCATACTCTATAAAGTAACAACAGAAGTCAGGTCACTAATGCATTTCTTTAGCGAAGAGACATGAAACACTGGATGCACTGATGTCAATTTTGTAGGCAACTCTAACTCTTAAGATACCTTCCCTAAATAGCTCAAAATACTATATAGGAAAATATAGCGGGTATTGAACTTCCATTTCATACCAAACCTCTTTCTCCTTTCATGGGTGAAATTTTCAAATAAACTAAGTCACCAATATCAAACTCAAGATCTTTTCTCCTCACATCAGCATAGGACTTTTGTCGTCTCTGGTCTATCTTCAGCCTTTCTCGAATCAATTGAACTTTCTCTATCTCCTCATACACTGAATCTAGCCCTATCAAAGTAGCCTCACCTACTTTAAACCAATCAATAGAAGATCTATACCTCATTCCATGGAGAGCCTCAAAAAGAGCCATCGAAATACTGGAGTGATAGTTGTTGTTATAGGCAAACTCAATTAAAGGTAAGTGGTCATCCCAACTATCCTTCAAGTTGATAACACAAGCCCTCAACATGCCCTCTAATGTCTGAATGGTCATCTCTATCTGACCATCTTCCCGAGGATGAGAAGTTATATTAAGATGAACTTGGATACGAAGACCCTTCTAAAAAAACTTCCAAAAATGAGGTAAATTGAGTACCTCTATCTGAAATGATGGTCAATGAAACCCCATGCAACTTTACCAACTCTATGTGATAGACTCTAGCATAATCCTTGGCTGAATATGAAGCATGAACTGGTAAGAAATTGGCTGACTTGGTAATTATATCTACAATTACACAAATTGAATCATGCTGACGGTGTGTATGAGGTTATCCTGTAACAAAATCTATGTTACCACCTCCTACTTCCTAGTGGGGATGCTGAACAACTAGGCCTTTGGTACTCAACATGAATCTGCTAATAGTTCAAACACTTATCCATAAATTATGCAATATCATTCTTCACACCATTTCACCAATAGACTTCCCGCACATCACAGTACAACTTATTAGCCCTTGGGTGAATAGAATATCACACACCATGTGTCTCCGCTAATATTCTCTTCCCAAATCATCCACACACGAAACATATAACCTACCCTCACAGTGAAGCACATCATCTCCCCCTTAGGAGAAAACCTTAACTTTCTGATCTCGAACTCTCTTGTTCAACTTGGCCAAAATAGAATCCCTGTCTTGCTTTTCTTTCACTTCGAACACAAATAAAGATTTTGAACCATTCTGAACCTAATACTACCTTCAGTCAAATCAACCAACCGAACACGTAATCTAGCAAACTGATGAACCTCACAAACTTACTCCTCTAATCCTCCTCAATATACACAACACTTCGCATAGACAATCTACTAGGGGTATCAGCCACTACATTGGCCTTGCTCAGGCGATACAACACACTTATATCATAGTCTTTCAATAATTTAAGATACCTTCTTTGATGAAGATTTAGATCCTTCTGAGTGAACACATACTATAAACTCTTATGATTCATAAATATATCAATATAAATTCCATAAATATAATGCCTCCAATTTTTTTAAGGAAAAGACAACTACTGCGACTAAATATTTTCATGGGGTTTGATCTGCCTAAAGGCATAATCTATGACCTTACCTTGTTGTATTAACACACAATCAAGACCAACTCTAGAAGCATCATAATAAACTAAAAACCCATTTGAACCCTCTGGTAGATTCAATGCTGGAGAAAAAGTGAGTCAAGTCTTCAACTCCTGAAAATTCTTCTCATAAGAATCTAACCACGAAAATTTGATTTTCTTTTGGGTTAGTAGAGACATGGGGGAAGTGAAAGAAGAAAATACTTCCACTATCTGTAGTAACTAGCTAAACCTAAAAACCTCCTAATATCTAATACAGAGATGGGCCTAAGCCAGTTTCTCACTTCTTCGTTCTTTTGAGGATCAACTTGAATGCCATCACCGAAAGTGATGTGACCAAGGAAAGCTACTTATTTCAACCAGAATTTTCACTTAATGAACATAGTGAATAACAGGTTATCTTTAAGGCTCTATAATACAATCCTAAAAAAATATGCATGATCACCTTCACTACGAGAATAGACGAGGATGTCATCTATCAAGACTTTGATGAACATATCCAAGTACTGCTTGACCACCCTATTTATCAAGTCCTTAAAAGCTATAGGAGCATTCGTTAGTTCAAAAGACATAACTAGAAATTCAAAGTGACCATACTGAGTTCTGAAGCTTCTCTTCAGAATTTCACATTCTTTGACTCTAAGATGATGATAGACGGATCTGAGGTCTATATTAGAGAAATAGCTTGCACCCTGAAGTTGGTCGAACAAGTCATCAATCCTGGGGAGAGGATACTTATTCTTGATTTTGACATTGTTCAACTAACGCTAGTCGATGCATATTCGTAGAGAACCATATTTCTTACACACAAAGAGAATTGGAGAACTTCATGGGGGGAAATAAGGCCTGATGAAATCCTTATCAAAGTGGTCTTTCAATTGTTCCTTCAATTCCTTAAGCTCAACTAGAGCCATTCTCTAAGGTGGAATTGAAATAGGCTGGATACTTGGGAGGAGATCTATTCTAAAGTAGAGAAGAGGAACTACGAAAAGATCATTAGGGAACACTTCAGGAAACTCATTCACTACTAGAACTGACTCAAGACTTGGAGTTTCAGAATTTAAGTTCTTTACTTGAACGAGATAGTAAACACATGCCTTGGATATCAACTTTCATGCCTTAAGATAGGAGACAAATCTACCTATAGGCACTGAAGTACTACCACCCCATTTAATAACAGGCTTATTAGGAAACTAGAACTAGACTATTCTATTTCTATAGTCAACTGAGGCACCGTACAAGTGGAGATAATCCATGTCGAGAATGACATTAAAATCAGTCATGTCTAACTCTACAATGTCAACTTAAGTGACTTTTTTAGACACTATGACTAGGTAATTTTTGTATACCTATCTAGCTACAATAGAACTACTCACTGGGATAGATATTAAGAAAGACTCTACTAATATATTGGGACTAACATCAATGTCTACTACTATATAGGGAGTCACAAAAGAAAGTAAAAATTTAGGGTCTATCAATTAGTAAACATGAAGATATAAGACATATAACATACCTGTAGCCATATCAGGAGAACTCTCCTAATTATGCCGATTATGGAGAGCATAAATTCGATTATGATGTTTCCTACTGGTGGCGTTAGAGATGGCTCTTACTGAGTTGGGCACCCTATTAGATCCGACAAGAAACTAGACTGACCAATTGACGAAATTATTTACCCTTATATGCAACCACTAGGCAATCCCTGATCTTGTGGCCTGGCTAGCCATACCCAAATTGTGTATCACTGCCTACCCTGCACTCCCTCTGATGGTTCTTACTATATCTCATGTAAAGAAAATTGGTGTAACTATTATTTATACTACCCTTGGACTCAGAGCCTGACGCTCTATCCCAATTGTCCTGCCTGAACTTAGGCACTGGCACACTGGCTGAAGATGGGGCTGGAGCTAAAAATTTCTAGCGAGGCTGAGAACGATTCCTACCACTAGGCATTTGCCGTGAGAAGTTAAATCTTCCAGCCCTGGCCCTCCTATTCTTCCTTTCCTTCTCTTTGAGCATCTCCTCATTAATCTATTAAGAATGAACCATCAACCTAGAAAGGTCCTTCTACTTAATCAACATAGTTGTTCTACACTCCTTGACTACACCATCTGATATACTAAATAATAACTTACTCATTCTGGCCCTCAAATCAGCCACCATAGTTGGAGCATACCACACCAACTAGGTAAACTTGAGTGAGTACTCCTTCACACTTATTTTACCCTACTTCAAATTTATAAACTCTTAAACCTTTGCCTTTCTCAACCCGAGTGGGAAGAATTTACCTAAATATGCCATAGTAAACTCATCCCGCTCTATAGGTCCTGCTTCAATACCTCTATCCTCCTTCACTGCTTAAACAAAGTATAAGCCACTCTTTGAAATTAGTAAGTGGCTAATCCAGCACTCGCACAAGAAGTAACACCCATGATATTTGTAACACCCCAATTTTCTGAACCGAAATGCTATACGGTGCTCATCACCTCAAAAGACCACAAGCTAACCCATGACTGATATCTGTACCTATATACTACATAATATACATAAAATCTAGAAATATGTACTGAATGACCATAAGGTTCAAATCTGAATAAACATCTGATAAGACAATGTATAAAAATGGTATAACAATACCAAAACAAATTTGAAATAACGTTCTAACATGCTATAGTCTGGAAAGCCTCTAAACTATTTGAATAAGGATTTGATGGGACATGTCCCCAACTAACTTCATCTAGCAACTGAACTAAAACAATAAATGAAGAAATTATCATATCATCCTCGAATAAAAAGGACTCACTGCAAACTCTAAACAATGGAATGTTACTGCTGATCTGGAGCTCGTGCCTCTGAACCTATGGTGTAACATAAGAGAAAGTACCATAGCGTAAATGCGTCAGTATGTCTGAATGTACTGAGTATACGAGTGAGGTAGGCTAAATGCAAAGGGTTATATGCATAAATAATACTGACTGATATGAATGTGAGAATACATACATGCATACGTAACTGTAAGTAAACTCGTGGAGATACTGACTACTGAGTCTGAATACTGACAACATGAGTGTACTGATACTGAGATACTGGATGATTGAGTTTACTGATATTGATATGTAAATCACAAATAAGTGATGGATCTGATACTGTATTACTGGATACTGAGAGACTGATATTGCTTTACTAAAAATGAATGATTGTTTCTGACAGTTGGGATTATGAAGAACTGGTCTAATTGACTATATCTGGCAGTGCTGAAACTGAGTACTGATAGCATGAGTGATTATATATAATAGCCCTGATACTAATTATTGATAACATGAGTGACTGTATCAGACAGTCCTAAATCTGATGGAACTATCTGAGTCCCATACTATATTTGAGTTGACTGTATCTGACAGTCCTGATATACTGAAATCTGATGAACTATCTAAGTTCTTTTACTGAGACTGAGACTGAAACTGTGGGAGGTAGTTTTTTTAACCGACATGCCCCAATAACGTATATAGCTAAGGTGGGGTCCATTCTCTGCCCCAAATAGAGGGGTGTCAATACCGCGCCACTGGTAAGGATAACTTTGAGTGACCCTTATCTGGCAGGTACTCAAATAAGAACGGTGGGAACCCTAAACTGGCAAGTTAAGACACCTCATCAACCCTAATATGACAGGCTAAGATGTCTCAACCTACGCTGGCTACGTAGTTCTGGAACACAAGGATGACTGCTAAGAATCACACCCTGAACTGGCAGGTGAGTTCCCATCCTTGGGTTAACTCGGTGCTAACTTCTACTCCCATATGAAGGACACTAAACTGAATAACTAAGCTGAACTGAATAACTGAACTAAACTTATTAGCTGAACTGATACTGATTAACTGGACTGATACTAGTGGTATTGTTTAGCGGAGCTAAACTAAGTTTACTGGATTCCGATAACTGACAGAATGTACTGAGTTCTAAGGACTGGTTGAGACTACTGAAGTTACTGAGATTAACTGTGAATACTGAGGTTGCTGAGGTTACTGAGCACTGAGATTACTGAGATTACTGGACTACTGAGATTATTGAGTTTTCCTGAGTCACATGACTGACTGAATTCTATAGATCATGGATTGACTGAGAGTATCGTGATAACATGACATGGCTCTAGGCACATAACTTCATTTTTCGGGTATGAATACCCCTAGGACTCGATGGAAGGAAACTGACACAACATGACTGACTTGATCATAAGATTGGAGTCCATAATTCACATTATCATAAATAGAGGATATTATACATCATGTAGTTCCTCAACATATTAACCATGGTAGGGAGTGCGTAGCTATATTTCTTGTGCATATTGTATATCTCCATTATCATACATGATTCATACCACAACAATAGTAACACATGAAAAGCATGGAATTTATATTCAAGTATATAGCTAACATGGACTTGTCATTTAGACATCATGGAACCATATAAACATGAATTTCTAGCATCCTAGGCATTTTATAGAACACCTTGCATGCATTCTTTAAGGCATAGGTGTGTTTCATAACTTGTACCATTTTACACCATCTAAGGTTCATAGTTTTAAACTAACAAGCATATATATTCCATGAAAACACCTCTAGATATCATCTTGAAACTTAAACAACAATCATCAACATGTACATGCTCATATCACCACAAAAAGTTCACAAAATAGTATTTAAAACATGGTTCTTGAGCTCTATGAACGGATTGGATCCATAGATGAACACTACGCATACCTTAGAAAGGAAACCTTGATGATTTGCTGGAGAGTTTTTGGATTGGGAAATTTAATTCTTGATTATCTTGGAAAAAGGCTTGAATCTTGCTTTTGAGAGATGAGTTTGATGGAAACCCTAATCTTATGATTGAGAGTGTATGAGAGAGCTTTTTGAGATGTTTAACTAAAGAAAATGGAAGATAATACATTCCTTGAGGGTTATAAGTCGTGGGAAGTGAAGGAAAAAGACCAAAATACCCTTACTAAAATGTTCCTCAAGTTCTGGAAAGAAAAGATGACGACATTTGTGACAAGGCATAAAAAATGTGACAAGCCATCAAAAATGTCGTCACACAGAAGCGGGATTCTGCCTAAGGCTGACGACATTTGTGACATGGCATCAAAAATGTGACAAGTCGTCAAAAATGTCATCACATATAAGCTAGATTCTGCCTAAGGCTGATGACATTTGTGACATGGCGTCAAAAATGTGGTTAGCTACCACGAATGTCGTCACTTAGGAGCTGGTTTCTGCCTAAGGCTGACGACCTTCGTGATAGGGCATCACAAATGTGGTAAGATACCACGAATGTCATCACTTAGGAATTGGTTTATGCCTAAGGCTGACAACCTTCGTGATAGGGCATCACAAATGTGGTAAACTACCACGAATGTCGTCACACTATTTCCAGCCTGACATACTGGAGTAAAATAGGAATAACTCTTTGCTCCGATATCAGATTTAGGCGAAATTGGTGTCATTGGAAATATAATTCAATTATATATATATATTGATAGGTCACGAGCTAAAAAATTCCAAGTATAATGAGAGATATTCTCGATTGAAGTTGACTATACCAATATCGTTCTCAAGAATTCAAACGGTAAGGAATGTTTTGATTCATTTGATAGCTGGGAGTTATTTGAAGCCTTAATATACATCTAACTTAATCATAAAACTATAAAAGAACCATGATGTACTATGCATAAGATTGGTACATGTCTCTAATATTGTTTTAGATTTTTTGGGGTATTACAATATCTCTTAGTTTTTGCAAACAATGAAGAAACTCTTATGGGTCCTCCTCAGAATTAGATCCAGAGAACAATGGAGGATACATTTGAGTGAAGTCTCGGATCCTAGCTGATGACGTGCTCACTACTGGATTTAATACTGGAAATTACCCCTATGACAAAGATATAAAAATCATTGTTATAGATATATAAACCATTGCAATAGAGCTAGCACAATAGTTTAGAAGCTGTCTAATATGTGAGCATTGTCATAGATATATAGAAACAGTTTATTCGACGGTTATGTCAACCGTTGACATAGACCTACCTATAGCAAAGATTTTGTTTAGCTCCTGTTGGGACGGTCCAAATTAGCTATTACAACAATAGTACAGTGTTGTAATAACCCTATTACAACAATTTTATATATCTATTGCAACACTTATTTGTGTTTTGCAACGGTTTTTCACAACCTATTGCAACTATTTTAGATACCTATATCAACAATTATTTGGTTTGTTGCAATGTTTTTTGTGGCTTGCTATTGTAATGATTTTATTTAGCCATTGCAATGATTTATCAGATGATGCAATGATTTTTCCACCTATTGTTGCACTACTTCAAATACCATTTGACAATTTAGATGAAATAAACACTCCTATTATAAATTAGTATTTACATATATAATAAATTATAATACAATTATATATACACATACACATCATTACAAAATAAAATCTTTCATTTATAATAATCCAAAATATGCAACAAACTAGTAATCTAAACCCAAAAGCAAAGTCAAATGATTAGTTTTCCCACACATAGTATCAAGTTCAAATGGTGATAAGTTTGAAGAAATTCAATATCAAAAGGATCTATATTAAAGCATCTATAAAATCTTCTCAAGTAAGGTCAATGTCTTCATCACTTCTTTCTTCATGATCTCCTTTTTTATTTTAGACACCTATTAGACACCTATATATATATATAAACTTTTTTTTCTTATAAGGAAATTCTGGAAAAATTTATTTATCTAACATGATGCATATAAAAAAGAACTGTTTCACTGTATTAATGCAACATAATAGCCTTAAAAATAAAATGAACAAATCAATTAATCCACTTTTACTGTAGATTTATGAATCTGAGAGTCATCTCTGATGCAAATATTATCAAGTGATATCAATTATTCACAGGATTGCATTTTTTCATTCATTTAACTGACAATTCTCAATTATAATGAATAATGGTAGCCCCACAAAAGTAGACAACCCTATCAAGATATGAAAAGCTTTTCACTGGATAGGGCAACTATAAGAAATATTAGGAAAGAACAAAGCCCCAGACCAGCCTAAACATGTTAGAATAAGACCATATGTGTCTAAAAGTGGCTCCCTCAAGAGTCTCAACATACAAAGGCAAGTTCTAGTGCACCTAGAACAACAACTACATGAAGGAAATTAACAGGTTGAGTATGGCAGTCAATTTTCTATGATCAATTATAGTCAACCCATACCAAAGAAAAACAATAATAGAAGCCACGAAGATATAATTAGATATCAATACAAACAAAATTAGGTGGGAAAAATTACTATATCAAAGATGGCTAAAGCACTTGCATCAGTTAATCCCTCATAATTTTCAACTCTGTAATATAAAAAGGATTAACATGCCCTTTAAGCAAAAGAAATTGATCACCTTCTTTCTCAAATATAAAGAAGATTTAATGGGATGTTTAGATCCTGGATCCTTTGATCACACCCCTATAAAAGTGGATTAAATAATAATGTTCATTACAATATAGCAAGAAAGCCTTTCAGGTTTTTAAAAGTGGTGGTGCAACAAATATTTTCCAAATTGGTAACCAATATGGTCATGAAGGTATGAAATTTACTTTTAGTTATTTAAGTAGTACTAAATATTAACAAAATATTACAATAGGGACTTATATGATAATTCTTAAAGGTTTTCCACTCTCAACCCCACCTATAATTACAACTATATGAATTTACACTAGACCTCATACATGCCTTCTGAATATGCTCATACACCATAGATTAGTCATTTAAAAGCTAAAATCTATACTGACTTATAGTTTCAATTATACCCTTTTACGAATTCATCAGCAAAAACCAGGTTATTATTAGAATAAGTTAATGTAGTATGATATGTTAAAACTACATTTTTTTCGAACAGGAAATGTAAAGATAGACTTTTCTATTGCATTAGATACCGATAAATAGGTTTTTATTAATTCACATGTCAGATTCACCTCTACCGCAAGAAAGTAACTTTTTCTTCAAATCACCTAGCACAAAACACTAATGTAGCCAATCCTTACAAAGGATACCACACATATATTTACTACTTGTAATAGAAAGGTGCACACTTAAGAATGATTTCCTAAAAAAAATACAAAAACATCCCATTCATAACAGACTTATTTTTTGTAGAGTCATAGAAAATCTATGCACTCGAGAAATTAGGATTCAACATTGATCATCATTACTATATAAACAAGTAAAAAAGGTACATCTACCAGGGGATTATACAATAGAAAGAAGGAACTCAAATTAAACAAGGTACATCGATAGGGGATCATTCTACTAGGATTTCATCCCCTTTAATTGACAAGATTCTAACTGCTGATATTCCAAATTCTTCCACAAGTATGCTAGTACAATTTCTTCATGAGTTAATAACTTTTTTGATAAGGTAAATAACATCCACAAGCTCAAAACTTCTGATTCCACTGCCTTAAAATATTGGGTTAAGTGAAACTGCATTTTCACTGAACTTAAAATATAAAGGCAGACTCTTTTCCATCACAGCAGAGACCAATAAGTAGATTTTCATACATTGATATATTAGATTTACCTCTAACAAAAGAAAGTATCCTATGGTGTAATCATATACCAGGGAGCATTAATTTAGCCAACCCTATAGAGGATAATAATCCTTATTATTACTATTCATAAAAGAAAGGTACACATTATGGCATGATTTCACAAAAGGATGGTTTTTTTGGTAAATAAAGTTTACTGCACAAAGAGAAATAAATTTACTCATATGTATGTCTAGATAAATCAAACGTAAAGCACAATAGGAGTAGTTGAAGATAATTTAACTCCAAACTATTATGAATTCTCATAAAAGAGTACAAAGAAGCCGAAAGAGACAAATAGAGGGCACTAAAATGTTTAGGCAAATGGGGAAACTGAATAGATTGAAAGCACCATTGAGAGATCTGAATAGAGATAGGTTTCATGAAGTAAAGAGAAATACATATCAATTTGGGTCAGGGATGAACAAAAAAACTCCTGGATAGACCAGCAACTCAAATGTCCTAGTCCAAGGATAATAAAACTAGAATCTTTTCTAACTAGAAGCTAAGATGAACAGGTCAAGTAACATTTCAGAAATTTTTGCATGAGGGTTATATCCGAGCTAGTTTACACGCACCTTGACTATTCCATGTAACTACTACCTACCTACACAAGTATTGAGTAACTCTTATCCACCAAAGACTTTAGGCAACATTAAAAATATATTTAGTTTTTTAGTATATATATTTACTTCTTATTATGAATAGTTGTAATGACCCAAATCTGGTACACCGAACGCTACACAATGCTCATGACCTCAAAGGACCACAAGCTAAATTATGACTGATATCTGTACCTGTATACTACATAAAATACTGAATAATGCAGAAACATGAACTAAAAGGCCATAAGGTTCACATATTTGAAGTAAAACATAACATCTGAAAAGGGTATGGAATACCCAAAACAACTGAAATAACTATCTGAACATAATATTCTAGAAAGCCTCTAACTGACTAAACTAGCTGAGTAAAGAGTTGATGGGAAATGTCCCCAACTAACTCTAACTGATAAACTAATTAATGAGATAATTAGGAGTAATCATGTCCTCAAAAGATGAGGAATCACTTCTAACTCCAACTACTGAGACTGGAATCTACTGCTGCTCTGGAGCTCGTGTCTCCGAACCTATGGTATAAGACACCAAAGCGCGAATGCGTCAGTACTTTGAATGTATTAGTATACATGTGAAGTAGGCTGAATGCATGGGGTTCATATGAATGAACAATAATAATAACAGACTGACTATCATGAGCCTGAGAATACATGCATGAGACATAATAACTGACACTAATATTGTGATAACATGATTACTGAGTCTGAATACTGATAACATAACATGCTAATAACTGATATAATTGATAACATGAGAGACTATATCTGAATATAACTGATAGCATGAGTGACTATATCTGATAGTCCTGAATCTGATGGAACTATCTGAGTTTCGTACTGTATCTGAGTTGACTGTATCTAACAGTCCTAAATCTGATGGAACTATCTGAGTTTTGTAATGTATCTAAGTTTACTATATCTGATAGTCCTGATTATGTAACATGAAATTGTAGGAAGTAGTTATCTAACCGATATGCCCTTGATATGCCATTATGGCTGAGTTGGGGTCCAATCTGTAACTGCAATTGGAAGGGTGTCAATATTACACCACTGATAAGGACAAGTTGTGGGTGACCATCACCTAATAGTTTCCCCTGTACGAGAATGTGGATACCTTATCTGGCAGTGCTTATCCACCTCATCAACCCTCATCGACAGTGTTGATGTCTCAATCTATGCTGGATACATAGTTGTAGAATGCAAGGATGACTGCTAAGGATTACACCCTCATCTGATAGTATGTGTCCCCATCCTTGGGTTCACTCAGTGATAATTTCTACTCCTATCTAAATAAAAATTGAAAATAATTTAACTTAACTGAACATGGGCTGAATTACTGAATTTTGTTGACTGGCGGAATACTACTAATATCTGGCAATTGACTGAGTTTATGAGATCATGGAGATTTCCTGAGTCATAAGACTTTCTGAAGTTTAAGGATTCATAGCTTGACTGAGAGTATTGTGAAAACATGACATGGATTTAGGTACACAAATAATATTTTGGGTACAAGTACCCCTAGGACTCGATAGAAGAAACTGACAAAGCATAACTTGCTTGAATACATAATAATCATCATAATACAATTTCTGAAGCATTTATCAAACAAGTGATAGGCATAATCTATTAAATACATGGAGATTTCATGATATCATGCTAATTAGACACGTTTCTTTCATCTAGGCATTTAATCACACACATGGTAAGCATAGAATTTGTAAACAACATCTTACAATAATTAACTGTCATGATTCAATTCTAATTTAGTCATTCAAGGGTTTAGTCATAGGATTTCATGAATCTATACCTATCCAAATCAACCCATATGGAATTTAACACTCATTCATCGAATATAATTCACTTACTCATTTTCTACACAAACAAGAGCAGCCCAATCATAAAATTCATAAGAAAATCCATAACTTGAATTTAGAAAAGGGACTCTTGGGCTTCATGGATAAAAGGAGTCCATGAATGAACACTATGAATACCTGGGATAAGATTCTTGATGTTCTTGAACTTGAAGAATTGGAATTCCCTTAGTTCTTGAAGAAGATTGGATTTTTTTCTTAAAGATTAATGTTAGAGAGAAACCCTAATCTTGCTTATGGAATAATGATAAACCAAATGGCTGAAATTGGATATAACTGGGTATATATAAGTGGGTGGTAAATGACCAAAATACCCTTATTAAAATGACTTAAAAAAATATAACGGGCCTACGACGGTCTATCGCTGGGTTGACGGTCCGTCGGGCTGACCATTGCACATGGATCTGAATAGGGTCTCACTTCCTAGGCTTCGACGGCTTGGTCGAAAGTCTATCACAAGTTCGACGATCCGTCAACCTGGCCGTCGCACCTTATCCAGAAGGTGGCTTCACTATTTTCCTTGCGACGGCCTCAGCGACGGTCCGTCGCTAGTCTGATGGTCCGTCGGCCTGAGTCGTCACTCCTAGGCCGAAGGTAGTCCCTACTGCCTTGCTGCGATGGTTGTGGGCGATGGTCCGTCGCTTGTCTGATGGTCCGTCAGCCTCACTGTCACATCTGGGTGCTTTGTAATGCCTTCCATATTTTGGCCATAACTTTCTCCTTCGTTGTCAGATTTTGACGAAATTGGTTTCATTGGAAATCTAATTAAATTTCCCGCGTGACAAAAAATGAAAATCTTAAAAATTCCACATGTACAAAAGTGGATTGATATTTCAAAGCAAGCTTCTAATATTCTTGAGATGATTTTAAGCTAAGAAAAAGTATGAGGTATTACAATATCTCCCCCTTGAGAACATTCATCCTCGAATGAGATGGAGAGTGAGGGGAGAAGATAACCAATGTACATACTGAATATAAATAACTGAAACATGATCTCATGATTGACATAACTACTAACTGAACATATCATACTGAACATGCATATCTGATGCATGTGTAACTGATTCATGAATGCATGTCTGGATGTTCTGAGGAACTATATTTCTCACAATGAGAATGCATGTCTGATGCAAAATTTTATAACTGAGCTGATACATAAATGCATTACTGAATATGCAATGGTACTTGGTACCAAGTTTATGATGAATAGTGAACATAAAACTGAGAAGCTTAAGGAGAACTATTACCTTGAGCTAGATCTGAGTTGGCGGGGAAGAGGTGGGGATACTTCGTATGAATGTCTGCTTCTGCTTCCCAAATATCTCCCTCGACGGACTGATTTTGGCCAAAGAACTTTAACTAGAGGGACTTTTTTTCCTCAATCTACGAGTCTGATAGTCTAAGATTTCAGCTGGAATCTCTTCATGAGAGAGGTTGTTCTAAGCATCAATGCTCTAAATAGGGACTACAACTGATGCGTCATCTATGCTCTTCTTGAGCAAAGACACATGAAAGACTGGATGAACTAAGGCTAGATCTGAAGGCAATTTGAGCTCATAAGCTACCTTGCCAAAACGACTGAGAATTTTGAAGAGACTGACATATCGGGGACTGAGCTTTCCCTTCTTTCCGAATCACTTCACTCCCTTCATGGGAGAGATCTTTAGGTAATCGTAGTCACCAATCTCAAACTTGAGTTCCTTTCTACAAATCTCTGCATAAAACTTCTGTTGGCTTTGAGCAGCCTGGAGTCTTTCTCTGATCAACTGGACTTTCTCTAAGGCATCGAATACTAAGTTAGGACCTATAACTGAGGCCTCACTAACCTCAAACCAACCAATTGGAGATCTACATCTCCTACTATAGAGAGCTTCGAATGAAGACATTTGAATACTGGAATGGTAGTTGTTGTTGTATCCAAATTCAATCAAAGGCAAGTGGTCATCCCAACTTCCCTTGAAAGCAATTGCACATGCACGCAACATATCTTCTAAAGTCTGAATGGTCCTTTTTGCTTGACCATCTGTCTTAGGTTGAAAGGCTATACTGAGATGAACTTGGGTACCAAGACCCTTTTAGAATGCTTTCCAAAAATAAGAGGTGAACTAGGTACCTCTGTCTGAGATAATAGATAGAGAAACACCGTGCAATCTGACCAACTCACTAATGTAGAGTTTGGCATAATCCTCGGCTGAATAAGAGGTATGAACTAGAATGAAATGAGCTGATTTGGTCATTCTGTCTACAATGACCCAGACTGAATCATGCTGATGACGAGTTCGAGGAAAAACCATCACGAAGTCCATGTTCATAACTTCCCACTTCTAAGTAGGAATACTGAACTCCTGGATAGGACCACTAGGCTTTTGATGCTCTATCTTAACCTTCTTACATGTAGAGCACTTAGCCAAAAAATCTGTAATGTCTCTCATTATCCACTCCACCAATAGATCTCCCGCAAGTAGTGGTATATCTTTGTGGACCCTGGATAAAAAGCGTAGCATGCACCATGCACTTCTGCAATAATTCACTGCCTCAAGTAATCTACAGTTGGAATAAATAGATGACCCTGAAAATGAAGGACACCATCTCCCCTTTAGGAGAAAACCTCCACTTTCTGATCCTTGACTGACTCTTTCAACTTGACTAAACTGGGATCTCTATCTTGCTTTTCTTTCACCTCGGAAACTAGAGATGATTCTGAACTACTCTGATCCCCTATATCACCCTCATCTGTATCGACTAAGTGAACACCTAGTCTGGCAGGATGATGGACTTCCTGAGCTAACTTCTTCTTACTATCCTCAACATTAGTAACACTACCCATAAACAGTCTACTGAGAGCATCAGCCATTACATTGGCCTTGCCCGGATGATAGAGGACACTCATGTCATAATCTTTCAAGGTCTCTAACCACCTTCTCTGACGAAGATTGAGATCTTTCTGAGAAAAGACATACTGAAGACTCTTATGATCTGTGAAGACATCTACATGAACTCCATAGAGATAATGCCTTCAAATCTTCAAGGCAACGACTATGGCTGCTAACTCAAGAACATGAGTAGGATAATTCCTCTTATGGGGTTTAAGCTATCTGGAGGCGTAGGCTATGACCTTATCATGCTGCATGAGGACACAACCCAAACCTACTCTGGATACATCATGATACACTACAAACCCATCTGAACCATCTGGAAAAGCTAAAAATGGAGATGAGGTAAGTCAAGTCTTCAAGTCCTGAAAACTCTTCGCACAAGGATCTGACCACTAAAACTTGAATTTCTTCTGAGTCAATCTGGACATAGGGGATGTAATAGAAGAAAATAACTCAACAAACCATCTGTAATAGCCAATCAAACCCAAGAAACTCCTGATATCTAATGGAGTGACAGGGAGAGGCCAGTTTCTTACTGCTTCGATCTTTTGAGGATCTACTCTAATGCTATCACCGAAAATTACATGACCAAGGAATGCTACTGACCTTAACAGAAATTTGCACTTACTGAATTTCACAAATAGCTGATGATCTCTGAGAGTCTGAAGTACTGTTCTAAGATGGTCTGCATGATCACGCTCACTTTGGGAATAGACCAGAATATCATCTATTAAGACTATGGAAAATATGTCCAAGTACTGCTTGAACACACGGTTCATCAAGTCCATGAAAGGTGCTGGGGCATTATTAAGACTAAAGAATATGACTAAAAATTTAAAATGGCCATACCGAGTATGGAAGCTGTCTTCAGAATGTCACATTCTCTGACTCTGAGCTGATGATAGCCAGATCTGAGGTCTATTTTAGAGAAATAACTGGCACCCTAAAGTTGGTCGAATAAGTCATTAATTCTGGGAAGAGGATACTTGTTCTTGACCGTGACTTTATTAAGCTAACGGTAATCAATACACATTCTGAGAGAACCGTCTTTCTTGCGCATGAATAATACTGGAGCGCCCCATGGGGAAACACTGGGCCTGATGATCCCTTATCTAAGAGATCCTTTAATTATTCTTTCAGTTCTCTGAGTTCTACTGGTGCCATTCTGTATGGTGGAATAGATATAGGCTGAGTATCTGGAAGAAGATCAATGCCGAAGTTGATTTCCCTTTTGGAAGAAAAGACATCTGAATATTCGTTCACGACTAGGACTGGTTCAAGACTGGGAGTTTCAAAACTAGTGTCTCTAACTCGAACAAGATGATAGACACATCCTTTAGATATCATTTTTCATGCCCGAAGGTAGGAAATAAGCTGACCTCTGAAAGTGGATACACTACCCTTCCACTCAAGGATGGGTTCATTTGGGAACTGAAACTGAACTATTCTATTTCTATAGTCGACTGTGGCATAGAAGGAATGAAGCTAATCCATGCCGAGAATGACATCAAAATCAGTCATCTCTAATTTGACTAAGTCTGCTGAAGTAACTTTCTAAAATATCATAACCAAGCAATTCCATTATACACACCGAGCTATGATACTTTTACCCACTTGGGTAGAAAATGAAAAGGGGTCTACTAGAATTTTGGGACTGATTCCGAAATCGCCTGCTATATAAGGAGCAACAAAAGACAAAGAAGCACCTGGATCTAGCAAAGCGTAAATATGCACATGAAAGATCTGTAACGTACTAGTAACCATATCAGGAGAATTTTCCTAATCTTGACAGGACTAGAGGGCATAAAGTCTATTAGGGTGTTGCCCACTAGTAGTACTGGAGGTGGCACCATCCTGGTTTGGGCGACCAAACTGAGTTAAGGAGCACAGATAACTCTGATAACCTGACTGAGGACAATCTCTAAATTTGTGGCCTGGATTGCCACATCCAAAACAAGCATCACTACCAGCTCTACAAGCACTCTGGTGATTCTTACCACAAGTCTGACAAAAGGGATTAGTTCGGGCACTGCTAACACTGCCCTGAGACTTAGAGACTGGCGCTCTATCTCTATTACCATCTCTGAATTTCAGCACTGGCCGACAAAGGAGATGGAACTGATGACTTAGGATGAAACTGATAACGGTTTCCTCCTTCTAATTTGGCTGACTAAAATTGAAGTTACCTGTCCCAGCCCTCTTATTATGCTTCTCCCTATTCTTAATCTTCTGCTCCTCTATCTGCTGAGCATGAGTCATAAGCCTGGCTAAATTCATGTCACTATTCAGCATGGTGGATCTACACTCATTAACCACGCTATCATTCACCCCTTAAACGAACTTACTCATCCTTGCCTTGCTATCTGTAACCACATGAGGGGCATATCTATCTAATTGAGTAAACTTAAGAGAATACTCTTTCACCATCATGTTGCCCTGCCTGAGGTTGATGAATTCTAACACCTTAGCTTCTCTAAGCTCTAGGGGAAAAATCTATCAAGGTAAGCAGTAGCAAACTCCTCCCACTCAACTGGCCCTAAGTCATCTGGCCTTTCTGACTCCCACTGTTTAACCCAAGTGTGAGAAACATCTTGCAATTGATATGTAGCTAGCTTAGCACTCTCACTAGGAGTAACCCCCATTATATCTGTAACCTTCTTCACCTGATCTAGGAATTCCTGAGGGTCCTCATCTGTCTTAGACCCAAGAAAGGATGGAGGATTCATTCAGGTGAAGTCCCGAATCCTAGCTACAGCTGAATTGGCCACTGGGTTGGCCAAAACGATAGCTGGTCATTCATTCTGAGTAGAAACTGACTAAGCAATAGTAGTGAATACATCTCTGAACTCTACATGAGAAACATGTTCGTCCAAAGGATCTCTTGGACAAGCTGGGTTCTTCTCTTAGGAGGCATATTCTGCATTAAGGTGAAGAAACAGATTAGACTGAGAGATTGACTTGAGATTATGCTCACTGGCAAGACATGGATACATAAAGATGGGAAACTATTCCTAAAACATCCCATAGCCCCCTGCACATAAATATGGCGCACAACAAACCCGTGTAAAAGACTACTAGATGTGTCTTTTAGACTTTCTATGATTCTATTAAACCTTAAGGCTCTAATACCAAGCTTTTTACAACCTAAATCTGGTACCCGGAATGATACACGATGCTCATGACCCCAAAGGACCACAAACTAACCCATGACTTATATCTATACCTGTATGCTGCATAAAATACTAAATAATGCGGAAACATGAACTGAAAGTCCATAAGGTTCACATATCTAAAGTAAAACATAACATTTGAAAAGAGGTATGGAATACCCAAAACAACTGAAATAACTATCTGAACATAATATTCTAGAAAGCCTCTAACCGATTGAACTGTCTGAGTAAGGAGTTGATGGGATATGTCCCCAACTAACTCCAACTGATAAACTAATTAATGAGATAATAAGGAATAATCATGTCCTTAAAAGATGAGGACTCACTTCAAAATTTGACTGCTGAGACTGGAATTTACTGCTTCTTTAGAGCTTGTGTCTCCAAACCTATGGTATAAGACACCATAGCGCAAATGTGTCAGTACTTTAAATGTACTAGTATGCATGTGAGGTAGACTAAATGCATGGGGTTTATATGAAAGAACAATAATAATAACATACTGACTATCATGAGCGTGGGAATACATGCATTAGACATAATAACTGACACTAATATCGTGATAACATGATTACTGAGTCTGAATACTGATAACATAACATGCTAATAACTGATATGACTGATAACATGAGAGACTATATATGAATATAACTGATAGCATGAGTGACTGTATCTGACAGTCCTGAATCTGATGGAACTATCTGAGTTTCATACTATATCTGAGTTAACTGTATCAAACAGTCCTAATTTTGTAACATAAAACTGTGGGAAATAGTTATCTAACCAACATGCCCCTGATACACCATTATGGCTGAGTTGGGGTCCAATATGTAACTGTAATTGGAAGGGTGTTAATACCGCACCACTGGTAAGGACAAGCTGTGGGTGACCCTCACTTGATAGTGTCCCATGTACAAAAACGGTGGGGCCCTTATCTAAAAGTGCTTATCCATCTCATCAACCCTTATCGACAGTGTTGATGTCTCAAACTTGCTGGCTACATAGTTCTAGAATGCAAGGATGACTGCTAAGGATTACACCCTCATCTGATAGTGTGTGTCCCCATCCTTGGGTTCACTCGGTGCTAATTTCTACTCCCATTTGAATAGACACTGAATATGATTTAGTTGAACTGAACATAGGCTGAATTACTAAATTTTGTTGACTGGCGGAATACTACTAATATCTGACAACTGACTGAGTTCATGAGATCATGGAGATTTCCTGAGTCATAAGACTGTCTGAAGTTTAAGGATTCATAGCTTGACTGAGAGTATCGTGAAAACATGACATGGATCTAGGCACACAGATAATGTTTTAGGTACAAGTACCCCCATGACTCGATAGAAGGAAACTGACAAAGCATGACTGGCTTGAATACATAATAATCATCATAATATAATTTTTGAAGCATTTCATCAAACATATGATAGGAATAAGCTTGTACATACATGGGGATTTCATGAGATCATGCTAATTAGAAACTTTTCCTTCATCTAGGCATTTAATAACACACATAGTAAGCATAGAATGCGTAAACAACATCATACAATAATTAAATGTCATGATTTAATTCTAATTTAGTCATTCAATGGTTTAGTCATAGGATTTCATGAATCTATACCTATACAAATCAACCCATATAGAATTTAACACTCATTCATGGAATACAATTCAATTGCTCATTTTCAACATGAACAAGAGCAACCCAATCATGAAATTCATAAGAAAATCCATAACTTAAATTTAGAAAAGGGATTCTTGGGCTTCATGGATGAAAGGAGTCCATGAATGAACACTATGCATACCTGGGATAAGATTCTTGATGTTCTTGAACTTGAAAAATTAGAATTCCCTTAGTTTTTGAAGAAGGTTGGATTTTGTTCTTGGAGATTAATGTTAGAGAGAAACCCTAATCTTTCTTGTGGAATAATGATGATCCAAATGGATGAAATCTAATATAACTTCGTATATATAATATGGTGGTAAATGACCAAAATACCCTAATTAAAACAACTTAAAAAAAAACTAAATAGGCCTGCGACAGTGGGTGCGATGGTCCATCGCTGGGTTAACGGTCCGTCGGACTGACCGTCACACATAGATCTGAATAGGGTCTTACTTCATAGGCTACAATGTCTTGGGTGATGGTCCATCACATGTTCGACGGTCCATTAACCTGACCGTCGCACCTTATCCAGAAGGTGGCTTCACTATTTCCCTTGCGATGGCCTGAGCGAAGGTCCGTCGCTTGTCTGACGGTCCATCAGCTATGGACACCACTCCTAGGCAGAAGGTAGTCCCCACTGCCTTTCTGCAATGGTCATGGGCGATGGTCCATCACAAGTTCGACGGTCCGTCAGCCTCACCGTCGCATCTGGGCAGTTTGTACTGCCTTCCGTATTGTGGTCATAACTTTCTCCTTCGATGTCGTATTTTGATGAATTTAGTATCATTGGAAAGTTAATTCAATTTCGCAATTGACAAAAGTTAAAATATTAAAAATACCACATGTACAAAAGTGGATTCATAAAGTAAGCTTGTAAAATTTTTGAGATGATTTCAAGCTAAGAAAAAGTATGGGGTATTACAATAGTCAAAGCCTAGTCAGATGAATATTTAATAATTGTAGATGTACCTATCATACTTCCTAGTTCCTACCATTATAATCTATGTTATGCTCTTGACTTCTATTATTTTGACTTTTCTAGATGAATTCAAAGTGTCCCACAAATTTTGGTGGTTGATGTAATTTCTTTGTTTAACTTACAGGACCCAACCTATTTGCTAACCTAATCAACCAATCAAACTACCAAAATAAGACTTTTAGTTTAATGGTGTCTCAGTAAGTCAGCCAACCTACTAGCTAGCCATTATTCCTCTTTATTTTACTAAATAAATAATTAAGTTTCAACACATGTGTTAATTAACAATTTAATAAAAAAAAGAAAGAACAAAAAACAACACCATAAAGAGCTAGCTAGGGCAAAGTGAGGTTGAAGGAGATAAGATAAAAAAACCAAGTTTTGTCTTGTAAAAACAATGCCTTGATAGTCATAAAAGCTTTTGTATGCTTGATTAAAAACCAGTTCAACACCACTGTTAAGTCTATTAGAGCAGGCAGTGCTTGTGGATGAGAAAGCACCTAATTAAAAGCACTTTGAGACTGAAACAAAGATGTCTCAGGAAAGACAAATAGATGATTCCTTAATAAGTTGCCTTTTTTATAGAAACGATTTTAAAGTGATAGTTTTAAAGGTCAAATGCGAGAAGCAAGGAAAACATTTAAGATTTAGACATTGATGCTGCTTGAACATATATATGTACATAAACCACTATAGATAGCTACAAAATTTGATATGTAAACATCCTTGGAAGAGTGCATACCTCAGACTCCCACTTTCAAGAAGAACCCCGTTCAACTTACCTGTAAAGAAGTATCCTTATATCCTTCTTATTTTTCTTTTTATTTAATATTAGTATTAACTTTTTGAAGTATAACTCATTTAAAAAAAAGAATAGGGAAGAAACATAACCTACACAACCAGGCGCATACAAAAGAAGGAATACAGTTCATACCAGAGTCAATCAAAAATATTGTAACCATTGGATAAAAATTCCCTACTTCAAGAACCTTCGCAACAGTCCATAAGATGGTATAATCAATAATAGCTTTGGAGCTTTTTATCCAAGTAGGTGGACAATATCAAGAAAACAAAAAAAAATTCTTATCATTGTTGCCAATAAATTTCCACCATATTTTCCTAGAGCTTCCTTCATATTCAAAAACCCTTGAGTAGAAGTATGGAAAATAGTCATGCCTGTATTCAGGAAAATATACATGATTTTGGAAGATTTATTGAAACTAAGCATATCCTTCTTCTAAACTAAAATTGGATTAACTGACGTATGTGTGTGTGTAGTTAGCAATGATTTAATATAATATTACATAGATTTATGAGCATTATTGATACAAGCATGAAGAGCACAATAGAATACAAGGCATGGTCAAAGGCTCAAGCTTCGGAATTGGCAAGTGTTTGGAGCCTTTTAAAGTCTTGTCAAGTTGAAGGAGGAGAAGGTAATAATACACTCAAGAGGCACCTCACTTGAAGGGAAAGAAGGACTTTTCACTTTATAATCCAACACTCATGGGGCACCCATTTTTTTAAATCATTAAGGGTAGTTTTGTCATTTGGCATGTAATAGTATAAATAGATAATTTCTTCACTCTTTTCATTAGCTTTGATGAATATTGAAAGGATACTCTTTAGTTTGTAACTTAGTCTTCTAGTTGTAGATTAGAAACCAAAATTTGAACCTTGAATGCATTTGAAAGTGGTTTTCACTTGTGTTGGGTTATTTGGAAAGAAAAGTGTGCTTGAGGAAGTGCGAGTCCTTTGGGTCATCTAAGAGAGTGGTTTTAGCTTCCATTAGTGAGGTGTTATTGGAGATTTGATACATCTTCTTTTGTTAATCACATAGTGGAAGTAAGGGTCTCTCTACTATCTTTACATTTATTCAATTCTTCTTCTTCATCTCCTTCTATGTGTTGTTTTTCCCTTTGTGTGTTTGCTGAAATTTGCATCTTAGTGTTCCATTTAGTTTGTGATAGTCCTTTAGGCTATCATTTGGTATCAGATCCTTGGTTAGGGTTGTTCCAACATCCCTAAATCTTGATTTTAGTGTTCTTATTTAGAAAATCTAAACAAAAAAGAGTCAAAAAATCGGAAAATAAAAAAAAAATGGTGTCTTGTCTTGTCTTGTGTTAGATACGAATTTAGAACTTTGATTTACAAGTTTTTATTTTTTTCTATGAAGTTCCTTGCACTAGATCCTTGCTCTCTAGTGCCTAGGGAATCTAGATCTACTTTTAGAGTGAAGTTTGGTTGAGTTTGAGCAAAAAACCTCCATGAACATGGTGTTTTTGAAACTTTTGAGCTAAGATCCGAAATTGACCTTGATATTTGGACGTGTGTTGTGACTGATTTTTAGTGGGTTGAGTTTGTTTTGGTATAAGGAACCTAGATCTACAAAAAAAATCAGATTTAGAGTCCATTTTCTTATTGGTCAAACTTGGTCAACACTTGATATTCATCTTGTTCATCCTTGATCTTCATATCTTGGTGAAAAAGAATATTCAATGGTGTTGTTTGATCCAAAAAAGGGAAGAAAGAGAGAGAGTGGAAAAGTTTTTAGTCCAAAAGTATATTCAAAGAATATTCCATTCTTCCAAAAAGAGGAGGGTTCAAGGGGACAATAAGTACACTTGCAAGTATAAGGGGGGTGACCATTGCATTTCCATTCCAATTTGAGACTTGAAAGAGCTCTAATATGCTTCTTACCCCTCCAAATCTGAAAATTCTTCTTTCCAAAGTGTTGTTTGGCCGAGACAAAGGTTTTGGAATATTTGAAATTTCAAAAAGTGACAACCAATCACGTTGTGCCACGTTATCACTTGTGATCAACCAAAATTCACCTCTAAACTTAGATTTCCTAGTTTTTAATTTTTTATCCTAGTTTCTTTTAGGATAATTCTATCACTAATTTGCAAACTAGTAAGTACCTACTAGGTTGGTAATTATTCTAGAGTTCCTTTATTTGTGTCTTTAGTTTTTTGTGTGTTTTTCTCGTTTTTAAGTCTTAGTATTTTGTTGGTTCAAGTTCGTCCATCACTTTATTTGAGTTATTTCAAACAAAGATCAATTTTGTACCAAAGCTTCTCACCTTTCAAGTAACTTGCCAAGTATTGCCGATTCTCCAACACTTGTGAGGCCAAGTGTGAGGTGAGGTTGAGCTTGAGTAAAGTGAGGATTTTGAACTAACTTGTTTTCTCATTTTGTAGGTTCTGTTTCTTTCTATTTTTTTGTTCTTTTAGGTACATTTGCCATGGAATCCAGAGATACTACTTCCCAACCTTTTGGAAATGATGTATTGGAGCCTTGATGGCTCGGTTTGAGCCCCTTGCCCGAGAAATGAGGAGTGATAATGTTGCCTTGAGGAGGGAAATGAGTAATCATAATGATTCCTTGAGAAGTAATGTGGGTGCTATGAGGGGTGAAATGGTGACTATGAAGGGTGAAATTTCCACTTTTAGTCGAAGGCTTGATTGTGTTGAAAGTAGGAGGAACTCATGACCTTTTACTCCTAATCCCTACCATGCATCCTCTAGTGTCAAAGACAATAACTCTTCCATGACTATAACACCCGAAACCCTCCACCAAATGCTTAACCCTCCAAGAGTTCCATAAACCAGCCACTAAACCAATCCCAAACCTCTCCTAACCGGACCCTACAAAGGACAAATCCCATGGACCAAAGACCATACCATCCACCACCTCCAATACCACAAGTTCAAGTACCACATAATCAAAGACCAAACCCACATCCCGAAAGGCCTCAAATCCAAAACCCACCCATCTAAATTGAGGATTATGAGGGAAGCAAGAAGGCTATGAAATTCCTCACGATGATTATTGGTTTGATAAGGGAGATAGGGGAAGATATGAACAAATGGGACCTTATGGTAGATTCCGAGGGAAAGATGAAAGGGGGCATGGTGATCAACCAAGAATCCGAGACATTGGCATTAACTCAATCAAGGTTGGCATTCCAATTTTCAAAGGTGAGAGTAATCTGGAAGTGTCTTAGCTTGGGAATCCGCTTGTGAAAAGATTTTTCAAGTGAATGACCTTTCCGAAGAAAAAAAAAGTTGCTATACTATTGATCACTTTGAAGGATATGCAAACACTTGGTGGGATTACACCAAAATATTTAATGATATGTTCATTGATGGACAACCACCTCCTTGGGAGATATTGAAGAGACTTATGAGAGAAAGATATGAACCGATCACTATAGACATGAGCTCCTTCCAAGCTTTACAATCTTAATCAAGGAAGAAAGAGTGTCATGGCCTATTATAATGAATTACAACAAATTGTTTTGAAGCTTTACCTAGATGTGAACAAGTGCAACATGATGTCATTTGCTTCAAGGTTGGGTTGAATAAATACATATCTTCCCATTTGACTCTTCACAAGTTTGAAACCATGGTTGAAATCTTCCAAGTGGCTATGGAAATTAAGAAAGAGAACAAGGAAATGTACAAGCCAAAGACTCCCTACACCTCCTCAGATTGGTCCAAAGAAAAAGTCATGGTCTCGGCATCTATGGCTCCTCCTCAAGCCAATACCAAGGATGCCTAACATCATCCTCCAAAGCTTAAAGGTAAACCAACTTCTAGTTCTCACTCTAAGGGTCTACAATGTTTCAAGTGTCAAGGTTGGGGTCATAGGGCAAGTGAGTGTCCTAACTAGCGTAATGTGATCCTAAAAGAGGGGAAGTTGTACCATCTTGGTGAAGAAGTTGAGTTGGAAACTGAGGGGAATGATGACAACTCTCAAGATAGAGAGTATAAAACCCGAAACTTAAGGAGAAGGAAGTGAGGAAGATGTGTTTCCTTGTGAAAGAGAATGTGATGTGCCTAGTTATATTGTTAGAATAACTTTGTTTAGTAAGATCTTTGATGATCAAAGAGAGAAACTCTTTCACACCAAGTGCCTTGTTAAAGGAAGTTTGAGTTCAATGATCATAGATAGTGGGAGTTGTGTGAATATTGCTAGTGTCACCTTGGTTGACCACTTGAAGCTATCCACTATCCATCACTCGAATCCATACAAGCTTCAATGGTTAAACAAGTATGGTGAATTGAAGGTCCAATGACAATGTGTGATTAGATTCAAGATAGATAATTATCATGATGAAGTTTTATGTGCTGTAATCCCTATGCAAGTATGTCACCTATTGTTGGGAAGTCCTTGGCAATTTGATAGGCATACTATACATGATGGAAGATCTAATAGGTACACCTTTGTGTATGGTGGCCAAAAGTTCACTCTTCTCCTTCTTATACCCTCTAGTGTGAATGAAATCTAAGAAAAAACCAAGAAGTTGGGTGAGAAAAAAAGAAAGAAAAAGGATGGGGAGATCTCGGATTGTGAAATTGGAAGGGGAAAAGCAAATTTTATTGTGGAACTTGCCCACAAATGTACCTTTCCACTCCCTAAATCAAAGGCTAGCATTTTTCCTAGATTTGATCTTTCTTATTTGCAGGTTCAATCTCATAAGTTGTCAAAGAAGGATCAACAAGGGGTTTTACATGAAAGTGACCTCAAGATACCTTTGGCTGAGATCTTCAAAATAGTGGACTGTTCTATCCCAAAACGAGGTAATGATGCAACACCTTACCTTCCATTGAGCTTAAATTATTGCCATGTGATTCCTTGGGAAGTGGTCTCGGGTTCTCTTGATATAGATGTGCATATTTCTTCCCTTGTTAATTCTCTTGATATTCTTAATGAACCATGTGCTCCTAAGGTTAGCTCACTACTTGAACATGAGAAGAGTGTGATTAAAAACTTTCAAGTTAGTGTAGATGCTTACAATGTATATCTTGATGATGAATATGATCCTTTGAGTTTGTTTGATGAAGACCTTGATAGTAGAATGCTTCATAGTGATCATGTTCATAGAGATGTGGAGAGTGATAGGATTTGCGTTGTTAAAGGAACTTTCTTAAGCCATAGATGTCAAATTTTGAAAGTTTGTCTTCCCTTGAAAACAAGTGGCATTTGTGTTAGTTTTGGATTGTATCCTTCACTCATTTATTCTTGCTTTAGGTATGTCCTTTCTGATGTTAGTGGTCGGATTTTCTTACTCCTAACAAAGGATGGTTGGTTGTATTCGAAGAGTGTACCTCCTTGGCATGTTTAACTCACTTATGGTACTAATGCTAACCCTCCTATCATGAGGATTGTGTGTTTTTTTTTTCCTTCCTTTGGGTTTTGAAAGGTGAAAATTTGAGGACAAATTCATTTCAAGATAGAAAGGATGATACAAGCATGAAGAGCACAAAAGAATACAAGGCATGGTCAAAGGCTCAAGCTTCGGAATTGGCAAGTGTTTGGAGCCTTTTAAAGTCTTGTCAAGTTGAAGGATGAGAAGGGAGTAAATGCACTCAAGAGGCGCCTCACTTGAATGGAAATAAGGATATTTCATTTTATAATCCAACACTCAAGGAGCACCCCTTTTCTTTAAATTGTTAAGGGTAGTTTTGTCATTTGGCACGTAATAGTATAAATAGACAATTTCTTCACTCTTTTCATTATCTTTGATGAATATTGAAAGGATACTCTTTAGTTTGTAACTTAGTCTTCTAGTTGTATCTTAGAAACTGAAAGTTGAACCTTGAATGCATTTGAAATTGGTTTTCACCTGTGTTGGGTTATTTGGCAAGAAAGGTGTGCTTGAGGAAGTGTGAGTCCTTTGGGTCACCTAAGAGAGTGGTTTGAGCTTCCATTAGTGAGGTGTGATTGGAGATTTGATACATCTCCTTTTGTTAATCACTTAGTGGAAGTAAGGGTCTCTCTACTATCTTTATATTTATGTAATCTTCTTCTTCATCTCCTTCTAGTGTGTTGTTTTTCCCTTTGTGTGTTTGCTTAAATTTGCATCTTAGTGTTCCATTTAGTGTGTGATAGTCCTTTAGGCTATCACTTATAAACATGTTCTACCCATGCAATGTGGTTGTATATCTACACGGTTAGCATCAGTCAACTTATTACAGAAAAATATTTAAAATGTATGAAGTTAGTCAGAAGATCTAACCTTCAACGGAAATGCTGCAACATCTCCAATGGCAAAGATTCTTGGTATTCCTATTTAGAACTGGTCGTCCACTTGAATTAAGATCAATCTCTTACATTTGGAAGGTGTGTTAATAGAAAAAAACACCATCAGATTTCTTAGGTCTACCCAGAAACAACACTAGAAGGATTGAATTCATAGACGAGTCAATATCATTTGGAACAATTAAAATATCATCTTTAATACTGGAACGAACTTCCTCTTTGGTATTACTACAGTCCGTCATTGTCAAGTTCCATAAGATCTCTGATGATCATGAGTAATAAGCCATTTATAACTTTGTCACTCTTCCATTGGAAAACTGAATAACATCTTTGGAAAGGGAAAATTTCTTTTCCTACTTTAATATCCTTTCGTGGATAAGAAGATAGAAATAGAAAAATTCAAAGGATTTTCATGCTTGTATTTTCAACAAAACCATAGCTCAAGTATTAATTTGAGAAATTTGCTCTGAATGAATAGTTTCAACTCGTGGAACGAAAACTAAACTCACTGCCTACCCTTGAATGTATTAGACTTTTCAACTTTTAGTTATAGTTAAAATGTCTTGTAGACCATAAAATTAATGTACTTCATAGAAGCTTAGATAATCAAATAAAAGAAAATACAAGGACATATTTCTAAATCATAATTAAATCAACCATCTAGAGAGACATCCTATCCAAAAAAGATCAAACCGAGAACAAACTCTAAAGTAATTTTTTTGATTCAGTTGATTCACCAATCCAACTTGTAGCATAGCATGATTTGGTGGGAGATTAGAACTATTTCTTAAATAGGAGAGTTGTGTAGTGATATACTCTAACTAGATTTGGAAGGTCCCCAATTTGAGAAATCCTAATGAAGAGATAAATGGAGGCTGTCCTCTATTCCACCTACAGTGTTGTTTATGCCAACCATATCAAATGGAATGACAACAGGTTTTTCTCTAATACCAATAACAACATTCAAATTCATAATGGATATGAAAATTACTTGAGCTTTTCAACTCCTTTGTCCATTCTATCATAAGAGGTATTCCAATTCTCGTTAATAATAAGAACTCAAAGAACATGAAAAACTATTGTTTTACCATGTCGTCTCTATACTTGATCAGTCTTCAAGATTAACTGCAGCTAGCTAGTCATCTGAGCAGGGATTCACGTGCCTTATTTTCCTAATTTTTTATCATATGGATTATTGATTCTTACTAAATAAAGAGCTACTAAATCCCCTTCTCCTTAGCTTCTGCACTCCTTGACTATTCTGTAGGGTGCAACCTTCATCTGTAGGGCACTCTTCGACTATTTGGTCAGCAATCAAAGTAAAGGATAAGAAAACCCCAAAAAAACCTCAAAAAATTAGGTTAAATTGTCAATTACAAGAACAAATGCACTAACCTTAAAATCCCTAAATTGAAGTGTAAATTTGACAGAAATTAATTAAAATTTTTATACTTTTCAACACAATCAATAGTTTAAATTTGGTTTGAAATTGCAAATCGAGAGAGAAATTGTCTATCTTAACACAAATCTACAGTTGTATGAGGTCGCTGAGCTTATAACTTTTAAAGTTATAGAAGTGGGTTTGTTAAAGAATAATTTGTTGAAGTTGTAAAAGAACAATTGAACAATCTGTCGGTTTTACATAGCTATAATTATGTAGGTATCAAACAATCAAACAATCAAACACAGTAGAATAATCGAACACAATAGAAAAATCAAACAATTTGAGCTCACTGTATGATTTTGGTATCTATTTTAGAGAAATAGTTTGAGATAAGTTTTTTTAGAGTGTCTAATAGCTGAGAGATAATAGCTTTGTTGGCTTGGTTTTTTTGTGGTGGACATGTGAGTTTTTGGTGTATAAATAATGAAATTGATGCAACCATTTTTCTTTTTCTATTAAGTGTTACGATAAATTACTTTTTTTTGATAGTTTTAATAACCATTTCTATAGGGCAACCTATTACAATGGTTAAATTCTAATAGCGACGGTTATAGTGTTATATGGTAGCAGTAGGACTATGAATTTTTGCCAACAGGTTCAATCATTTTGATAGACCATCTACAACCAAGCATAGGCAATCTTTGCAAAAAAGTCTGTTTCCATAGGAGTAATTTCTAGTAGTGATTGGATAGGGCAACAACCTATTGGTTATTCTGAGCATCTATACTCTGGGTCAAAATGGTGAATATGGTCCTGAATTCGGTATAGGAAACATATTTGTTCAGTGGGTCTTCCTGAACAGGTGAAGATGCGGGCTGATCCCCATTCCTCCTTCCGTTATTTCTTCTTGGAGGCATTTTTTGTAAGCAGATGAAGGATGAGTTAGAAAATGGAATTCAATAGAGCTCACGCTCTTTCACACAATATGATTACTGAAATAAGGGAAACTTTACTAAAACGTCTCGTTGCCTCTTGAACATAAGTGTTTCACACTTCACACCTATGTACAAGACTCTAATAAATGTGGCTTTTACAGACCCTAAGACATTTTAAAATATTAGGCATATATACTAAGTTTTTCACGGCCCTAGACTACCTCCTAGTCATAACACAGTGCTTAAGGACACAAGTGACCCTAAACTAACCTATGAATCTAATACCTACTGTGTACACTAAATAAAGTAATAATAAAACATCAGATGTAGAAGCTAAACTGATAAGAAATTCTATTAAGATGTAATACTGAAACAATGCCCAACATGTCTGAACTTCTAATAGAAAAAATAAAAACAAGTCTAACTATCTGAAAGCCTCTAAAGTATGAGGATTTTATGGTACAAACCGCCAACTAACTCCGATTGAATGAAATTAAGGAAGTACTGAGAATAACTGCAAATAACTTATCCTCAATGGATGAGGACTCAACACAACTGTTGCTGAGTGGCACTGAACTGACTAAGGGCGATCGAGAAACTGAGCGTTCGAACCTATGTTATAAGACAATGTAGTGCAAAAAAGAGTATGTGATTAGTACTTTAAATGTACTAGTACGTAAGATAAGGACTAACTAAAGTACAAGAAGATACTGAGCATAAAGGCATGAACATGTAAAATGAATGTAAAACCACATGAAACATGTACTGAAATGATCTGTAAAAGTAACTGACTGAATTGCTGGTGAACTAAACACTAGGTCCTGTAAGCCTAAACTGATATAATATGAGTACTGAACTAAAACTATGGGTGCTATCATTAAATCGACATGCCCTAATTTGAGATAATCTGGGTCTAACCTGTAACCCTAGTTGGAAGGGTATCAGTACATTTCCATGGGTACTAACACTGGCGGCGTGAATACACTAAACTAGTGTCCCAAAGTACTATGGTGTTAGTACACTATAAGAGGGTTACCTCTCAGAGATTAAGCCCTCTACTGGCGGGTAAAATCTCATAACAAACACAGGATACGTAGTTCTGGATCTTAGGAACTGCTACTAAAGGTCTTAGGTCCTCTACTAGTGGGTGAGCCTTCATCCCTAGGTTCACTCGGTGCTAAATCGTACTCCCAACTGAACTAACACTGGTATTGATTTAACTTGATAGGATTCACAAATGATAATTTCTCAACATGAATATGATAATCTAAATATGAAAATATATCATGATCTGATTGACTTGTTTCTTGAAATTGGAAACATGCATAAATATACCGGTATCGGGTGTTCATAAGCCATCAACATTAAATAATACATTAAGTACAATAACATTATCATGATATTATAAGGATATTCATGATTCGACGACCCAAAACATAAGTATATTTCACTAAACTTATGAAATTCATAATTATGAGTATGGGAAGATGTTAAACTTATAAGGACAATATGATCACATGGTTAAATTCAAAAATTAATAATCAAAATGGTGTCAACTAAACATGATATAGGGTACTATGTTTATAAATCATGTAAGAACATAATTCATATGGGGAACACATTGTCATTGTTTGTATTCAAAACTATTAAGAGAAAGTTGAATAAATTCATATTTGACATCAAAATTTCATCAAAAGAGGGAAAAAGGTTTTATACTTGAAAAATTAAGGATATTTGGGACTCAATGGGTGGAAGGAACCCATTGATGAATACCTCACAAACCTGATTTTTCTTTAATTTTATAAGAAAAGTTGGAATTAGGACCTTGGATGGGTGAATTCTTGGAGGAACCTTTTGATTCTTTGTGTTCTTGAGAATGGGAGGAGATTGAATGTCATTAAATAATGATGAATGGGGAAAATAATGGCCCTCTTGGGTTTTAATTTGTGAATTGGGTATTTAGGGAGAGGAAAAGGACCAAAATGCCCTTTTAACTTCAAAGAAGCTGCTCAACTTTAGATAGCCTCCATGACACGATTCCCATCATGGAGGCTACACTCCATGACACTCTGTGTATCACAGATACTAACCTCCATGACAAGATGTGTATCACATAGACTAACCTCTGTGACACACTGAAATCACAGAGGCTTACTATCTCGGTGGTCCAAAATCACTCTGAACATTTTTCAAAACTCTTTGGGTGACCATTTTAACATTCCTAAACATATTTTAACTCATAAATTAATGTTTTAAACTCGAGAAGGCCAAAAATAAAATGTTCTAAATCTTCAGGTGTTAAAATTGTAATGTCAGTTGTACTTAGTACGAAGTAATTGCTTCTGGGCCCCTTTAAACATAAGACTATCCAGTGACTGAACTTGAAGGGATATTTGTTGGTCTGCTTACCGATGATGCTAATATGCACCTTATAAACTTTGTGAGGATTTGCACTTCATACAATATATCTGGATGAGTTAGGAAGCTATATGACTAAGGTTGTTCCAATTCTCTCTGAAAGGGGAGGCGACTTTGTGGTTAGGAGAGTTGCCTCATGCATCTATCACTATTTGGAATAAGTTGAGCACATAGTTCTTGGATCAATTTTTCCCTCCCTTTAGAAAGTTGTAATTAAAGGACAAGATATATATTTTAAGATAATTTCATTCAGAGGCACTATATAAGACAAGGTTAAAATTAAAGAAGAATTTAAAGAATGTTCCAAATCACAGAATAACCGGGAGAAACATTCTTGAGATATTTTACAGGGCATTGAATTCTAATACCAACGTTGTAGTAGATACTATTATAGGTTAAGCCTTCATAACTCTTCAATAGGAACATGCTTCTAAAATCTTTGGTTGGATCACTAAAACCAACCAAAGGTGGTATACTTGGGAGGTGGATAGATTAGTTAGTACTTATGTAATTAGTGTTTCCAGTAAGTAGAGAGCATTAAAGGTGATGGTGGATCAAGAGGTAGAATAGTTGAGAATTAAGATTGGCCTGCTTATGAAGCAATTAGCAGTAATTAGAGCAGAAAAGGCAAATATAGTGGGGTCGCAAGGTAAGGCTTCTAGTAATGAAGAGTTTGATTCTGAGGAAGAAGCCAAGTATTTTGAATAGAGATATGGTGGGTTTTCGAGCAAAGGGCCAAAGTTTTAATAAAGAAAATTGGAACTCAAGGCCAGGGAATCAAGGTTGGAACTATTGTAGAGATAGGTATAGGGGAAAGAGTAGAGAGTGTGATGGTGATGGGAGGAGGAAAAATGACTACAAGGATAATGGTGACCTTTATGCTCCATTAAGGAACCGAGATGTTGAGTTTGGGAGTTCCATAATGGAAGCATTGCTCGCAAAGCTTGTGAAGGGTTTGGAGCACCAAGAGAGTTTCCTTAAGAAAATTAAGGCAAATATTTTAGGATTGAGCTGAAACATAGACTCACATGCAACCGCTATTAAGTATCTTGAGCAATAATTTCGGAAGATATCTTCCATATTAAACTATCATCAACTAGGAACCATTTCGAGAAATACTATTCATAATTCAAAGAATGACAGTCATTGTCTAGATATTACCATTCAGAGAAGTAAGGCCATTATTGATCCACCAATGTATGTGATTAATGACTTGGGGAATAACCTTGTGGATATTGATGATGCGATTGCTGATGAAACAAAAAGTTGGTAACGAATGACGAGGCACCTCAAAAGCCTACAATTGAATAAAAAGGGACTAAATCTAATAAATAAAAAGGTAAATAAGGTCACACCAGTATTGAATCTCTTTCTTGAACTTCTCCACCTTTTCCCCAAAGGTTGAAGAAGAAAGCTGAAGAAGGAAAGTATTAGAAGTTTATTTCTATGCTAAAAAGTTATGTATGAAGATTCCTCCTGTGGAAGATCTGGATAGATATCTATTTTTCTGAAGTTTATGAAAGACATGGTTACCAAGAAGAGGACAGGGATTTTTAAGCATATGATAATTTATGCCATTATAGCATCGTTGCCTCTAGATCTTTAATGGAAAAGAAAGAGGATCCTAGAGCATTCACCATTCTTTGTACTATTAGGTTTTATAATTTTGCATCAGCTTTATATGATCTGAGAGCTAGCATTAGCTTAATGCTGCTAGTCCTCAACAAATAGTTAAAGTTAGGGTTGCCTAAGCCGATCATTATCAGACTTTTGATGACGGATTGCGCTGTGAAGAATCCAATCGGTATCTTGAGTGATATGATGGTAAAGGTATATTCTTTCATATTTATAGATATTTTTTATTCTTAATTGTGAGGTTGACTTTGATGTCCCTATCATATTGGGAAGGCCTTTCCTAGCCATGGGTAGGGTATTGGTTGACATAGAGATGGGACAGATAATGTTCAAACTTAATGATGAGCAGATCATATTCAATGTGTGTTAATCGACAAAGCAACCAAAGGATATTCATGTAATTTTTGTGATAGATACGGTAGATGAAGAAGTGTTGGTTTCACCAATTAAAGAGATGCTTGATGTAGAGACGCTTGCAGTTGTGCTAAAGAATTTTTATAGTGATGGTATTATTGAGTATGATGAGTTTATTAGTTTACTTGCATATAAAGGTTCATAAGTTGGAACTTAATCTAAATTGGACCTTAATCTAAAAATTAGAGCAACCCCTCTGGCCAAACCATCTATTGAGGAGCCACAAATTTTGGAATTGAATACCCTTCTCTCTCATTTTTGTTATACATTCATAGGGGACAAAAACACCTTTTTAGTTATTACTTAGAAGATTTATTAAAGTGGAAGGTTAAGACTTTGATATAAATTTTGCACAGGTTTACGAGGGATATTGGTTGGACTATACGAACATACTCAGAATTCCACGCAAAATTTGAATTCACAAAATTTAACTTGAGCCAGAATGTGTACCTAGAATTGAGCATCAGTGTAGATTGAATCCTCATACGCAAGAGTTTGCAATGAAAAAAAATCATCAAGTAGTTAGATATAAGTATGGTTTATCCGATTGCTGACAACAAATAGATGAGCCTGAATCAGTTTTTCCTAAAGAAGGGTTGGATCACTATGGTTTTAGACAAGTCTCTAGATGAATAGTTTGCATAGATTATAGAAATCTAGATAATGGACCCAGAAGGACCACTTTCCCATATCGTTCATGAATCAGATGCTAGATCGCCTTGCAGGTATAAGATGGTATTATTTTCTTAATATTTATTTGAGGTACAATAAGATTTCTATTGCTCATGAGGAACAAGAAAAAACCATTTTCACTTGTCCATATGGTACATTGGCAGTTAAAAGGATGCTCTTCGATCTCTGTAATGCACCCTCCACTTTTCAGTATTGCATTGTAACACCCCATATTTTGGGCTAAAATAAAAACCATCATTTCTATGCGTAAATGATCCAAAAGCCATAAATCCTATACAAATTTTCCATGTTAATCAATTATGTAGTGTGAGAAATTAAATGAGCTTTCCATCGATATAAGATTCTCCCAAATCCGATACCCGGGCAAGATGTTATGGCTAATTTTAGTCCTAGTTGAAAAACACCATCATTTTGGTACTTGGCGCATCGCGGAGGTGGTCTATTTAACAATTTTCAAATACCAGTAGATTAGCATGATTGTGGCGCATCGCGCTGAAGTTCTAGGTCCCAACCAGTGGGACAACGCGATGGCTCTGCATTGCGGTGTCCCCAAGAATCCCATTCGTCATTTTCTAGTAAGCCATCGCGATAGTGGCGTGTCATGGTGGCCCATAAAATCGGGCTCCTAGTTAAATTTTATTCTATATCATTAAGGGTATGTTGGGTAATTTCCACCCCCCTTATCAGCTAAAACATGGGATTTTTCTCCCAAGTGAGCACATTATTCATATTTTCTTCACAAAAATTTATAAGAAACTCTCTCTAGGGTTTCAAACTAAAAACCCTAATATCCTAAGATTTCATTGTGGGTTTTCAATAATTCTTCGAGATTCGGAATCCCCATTGCGAGGGCTACAAGAAGCATCCATCAACTGTTTGAATAATATTCCTAAAGCATGAGTTCATTCAAGATTCATAAATTAAGGTACACGGGGTTTACCTAAAATCTCATGGGCATAGAAATCATGATTTTAAGAATGAGGTTTTGGATTTATGAATATAATCATGTTTTAGAAGTTTTGACGGTTTTGTTTTGGTCTTTAGACCTTTCCCCAAATTGATTGGAAATTGTATATATATGTAAGAATGTGTTTTAAAGATTGATGATTGAATTGAGAGCATGACTCATGAAAAATTTCTCTCTTGTTATGATTTTACTACACTAATGATATACTATAGATTGTTTTAAAATGCATCTTAAAGAGCATGATACAAAATGTCTTGATTTATACTATGACTTGAATATGATTTTGAAATAAAAAGAGAGGGTTATGCATGTTGATAAATGTTGAATATACTTATAATAAATGAGTGGATGGTTTTTCCAAAAGCACATGACCATCATATGTTTGAATAATTCTTGTATAGTTTTGACTTATGTTTCGGAACATGAAATAATCTCATACTATTGCAAATTTTGGGTGGTCTGAATTGAGTTTTAATGAAAGAATTATTATTAATTCATTATGGCTCATAATTACGACTTGCAAATTTTGGTATGACGATACCAAAATAGACAATGCCATAACAGACTCAGAAAAACATAGAAACCAGATTTTTATGACTTAAGATTTCAGGATGATATATGATTAGAAATGGATAAAATTGGGCATAAAGAGATGTTGGGTTGTCCCCCAAAGAAGGAACGAGTTCAAAAAACTCATTGACTAAAATCTTGATTTGCCAATCCGGGTATATTATATTTTACTGGCCTAGTTCCCTGTGGCATATTAGACTCAAACACTCCAACCCTTGTGGCACACTTGGGTTGGGGGCTTCCCCGCCGAGTCAATGGCTAACTCCATATATCCCGTGGGGTTTTAGACTTGTAGGGGAGTACCACCTAACTCAAAAGTAATACAAAGATCAGAAACTACATTGACAGAAAGGTTTTATGATTATCAAAGATGCCCATGTGTTTTGGAATTTTTATCATATATGATGTTTTATGAATAAATCTCAACTATTTTCTTTATATCAAAAGCTTTATTTTGGATTACTCTGTGTACCAGTACATCTGTATTGACCCCCTACCTTCCAGGTTCTGAGGCATAATCTAGGGGTCCTGATAAGCAGTAGATTTCTTCAAACAGAAGTGCAGAATCTAGTTGGTGAGCCTTCTATATTTCAGAAGTCCTATATACATTCAGACATTTATCTTTAGTTATAGTTTTGATCTACTGGGGGCCTTGTCCCAGTTTTTAGACAGTTGTTATTTGATCATGTAGTAGAGATTTTACAGACGGTTTTCAGATGTTGTTAGTTGGTATTGAATTTCATTCTTCATTGTTAAACTGAATCTAGAATATGACCATGTTTCCGTATTAGATTATATTTCTACATCTTCTTTTATTATTTGAATATTGTGCATGATTACCAGATAGAATAGGGCATCCTTGCCTTCATGGTTCAGGATGTCCATCACGGCCATGCCCTAGTTTGGGTCATGACAAACTTGGTATCAAAGCAAGGTTCATGGTCCCAGGGTGTCTGTGAAATCGCATCGGGTAGAGTCCTGTTTATAGGTGTGTAGCGCGCCACACTTATAAGAAGGAGACTACAAGGCGTTTAGGAATGTCTCTCTTTCTTTATGTTCTAGTTCGTGCAATAGAGTTATAATATTCTTTTTTCATACTCTAATTCATGCTATGATATCGCCCATAGGAAAGTAATAGTCATCCTAATTCTTTCCGTACTCTGATGTTCTCAGACATGTCTCATTATTGGGGTGATTCAAGTGTAGAAGTTTAGAGTCTAAACGGTATGGTCCTTTCTGATTAAGTCATATAAGATTTTAAAATTTGTGCAAAGACTTGAGAAGAGACCATTAGTACTCCACGGTGTATTGATTCTAGTGTGAACTTTGATTCTGATGAAATTATGCTTTTTAGCCTGCAGTATTAAGTGTATTCAGTCATTTTCAAAAATTTATGTTGCAGACATCATGCTTAAGAGGGAATGAGGTATAGCAGAATATTGGAATTGTATTTCCACTAGAGTAGTAGTATAAGTTATAGTGTCAGTGCCATGACCTATTGGTAGTGAGATTAGACCAAGAAGTTGGTGATATGAAGTCACAAGATTGGAAATCAGAGTGAGGATGACTTTTATGTAGATAAATATGTTTATTTAAATAACTAATGTTTGAGGATTATTTACCCCTTTATAGTGCTAAACTAATATGGTAGCTAGTAACATGTGTGGATTGTATGCTAGTCTGTGGGGGAAGTTTTTGAATCAGATTTTTATTTATACAGAGTAAGATGTGTATTCTTAGATCATTGATTATTGTGTGTCAAG
Source organism: Capsicum pubescens (assembly GCA_030864215.1). Lineage (NCBI taxonomy): Eukaryota > Viridiplantae > Streptophyta > Magnoliopsida > Solanales > Solanaceae > Capsicum > Capsicum pubescens. The sequence goes on along the minus strand of CM061547.1, from coordinate 184,000,641 downwards.
TTTCTATCTCTTATAATCTTGTTATATTGTGTTGTTGAAACTGAAAGTCTAGTGAGGCCGTGTGGGGCTCTTTCGATTCACTAGCATAGTTTCCTTGTCATTCATCTCATTTCTTGTTCAAAAAACAAAGTCAAAGTCTAGTGAAGCCGTGTGAGGCCTATTTTGATTCACTAGCAACTTGTTGTTCTTGTGTTGGTTCGAACTGGGGTTTAGTGGTGTAATGGCAAGAAAAGTGATAAGGGTAATTTATTGAATATATGTATGGAAGAATCTTTTTTCATATGATTGAGTTGGAAATGAAGTGATGTGTCCCTGTGTGTTAGTTTAGTAGAAGGTAAGGTAGAGAAGGAGTTATTAGCTAAGGTGAATTATTGTTTACTTGAAGAGTTGTTGACAGTATTTGTCGTGCAAGGAAATTATAGGTTATTGATGAAGGAATTTGGTGGATGAGTGGTATTAATTTTAATGCCCCTGAGATTGCAAGAGGGAGTTTAGTCGGGACTTATGGATCCATGAACTAAGTTTAGTTGTATAAAAGGGGTAGATAGTAATAATGTGTAGAAGAAAGATGTGTTAATGGATTTTAAATAAGATACATCATAGGATTGTGATTGATCCTTACTGTTATGAAGTTTTGGCGGATTAATGTTTCCAGATGTTTTGGTATGTAAGAATATTGTATGAAGTGGTGGTTCATCATAGCTAGAACTAGAACTAAGTTGGAATAGTAGATTGTGATCATGGTGGATATAATGAATTGATGTGGTGGGTTTTAGTTTTGTGAAAGTGATCTAGTAGGCTTGAATATTGTATACAAGGGCTTAAGTTTATTTGATTCGTGATCAAGTCTGATGTTATAAGTATGATGAAGAAGTACACCCAAGGTGCTATGGGGTTGCATTATTTTTAAGGACCATTGCATATTGTGTGGTTAGTAGTATCGTTGAGTTACTAAGTGAAGAAAGACTAGTTAGATAAAATGTGATGTTCTTGATAGCTAAGTTATGGAGTTATGATTAATGATGTTGAGCCTTTTTGCATAATCTTGATTCTCATGGTTTAGAAATATAAGTTTGGAGTCGTGATGCTGGTAGACTATGACAGAAGTGGTATGGTCCGTCAAAGGTTTTGAGATATCCATGATTAGTATTAGAAGAATCCAAGTTGGTGAATGTTTAAGCTGTTATATGATGACTTTTGGGGCTATAGAAACCTAAGGGTTGAATCTTAGAAGGAGGTATTAGCATTGGTTGCTATACATAACGATACCATCTTACAGAGTAAGTTTAGGTTTATGTGTATTGTTAGATCCCCGACTCTAGAGTAAAGTGATTTCGGTTTATACCTGAGTGTATATAGTGATTCACAGACTTAGATTAATGGCTTAAATCTAAGGGGAAGCTGATAGAACGAGTAACCAAGTCAAGTTTTCAGATGCTAACAGATGTGCCAGTAAGTTGTGGAATTGTCCGTGAGAAAGAATGATGCTCAATCTATTCTTATTTCAGCAGTTTACTTTAGTTATTCTGATACATACTCATGCTTTATGTTTCAGCTTCATGATCATAACTCGTGTTCATGCATATGATAAGGAATCATGTACTTTCCTAGTATGATGAGTTCCCAGTTTGTTCAACAGTCAAAATCACTTTCTGTAAGTTATGAATTCCAAAAATTCAGCTCATGCAGTTCATGACTCTTGTGCACATGTGATACTCTTAACGATCAGTGAAAATTCAAATTCATATCAGGTACGTCCTCAGATTAGATCTTTTTAATGAGTCCATGCCATGAGTGCTCTATTCCTCACGCCTCAGTAGGGTATCAAGTTATGCTTAGTACTCCCCTTATGTTCCAGATCTCTATATTCTAATTGGCAGTGACATTTTTCCCTTAGGTCGAGATAGTGATGATGAAAAGTTGTTTAGATGGGAAAGAGTAAATATTTCTTGTTGATGAAAGATGGTTGTATGATTATTTGAGATAAGGCGGCAATTGTGGAATAAGGTTGGGGCCGAGTCTTTGATGCGTGTCAAGGTTAGTTGAAGTTTTATGTGTTATATTTGGGAAAAATTGTTGTGTGCTTGTTTTATGTAAGCTTTTAAGTTAGAAAGAATTTTGAGGTGAAGTTTTGTTTATGATTTGGTTAGTTGAGAATATCTTATGTGTATAATCTGAGTAGTGCAGGGAAGTTGTTATGGATGGTAGTATTAGAGATTATGAGAAAGATGCTTTATGAGTGTTTGTTTAGAAGTGTATATGTAGGTATGAAGATAGGCTTAAATATCATATCTGTATTCATGCGGATGGATGCGTTGAGTGTTTGTGAATGTCTAATATGAAGTTGAAGGTGATTCCTGTAGTGGCAATAAGAATTATGCAAAAGATGAGGAATTATGAAATGCAGGGTATGCTAAGTTCATGATTCAGACTAGTACTACGATATTAAGTGGTGCGTCTTGTGATTTTGAGTTAGGCTTGAAGATGGTGAGGGGATTTAGTTTAGTTTAGACATTAAAGGATAGAAATATCAGCGACCATGGGAGAAAAATAAGTGGAATCAATGAGCATGGTGTTTAGAGATTATTTTAGAAGTGTGACTAATCTTGAAAGTAAGAAGTTGCATTGCCTAAGGTTTGGTAATTCTATCCTAGTTTACGAGTTATATGTCTATATTCCATGCTATAGAGTAGTGTCATTGTTGTGACTCCTTAGTTGTATGTATTGTGTAACTCATGTCAGAGATTCTTTGCTCCATGATGCTACTAGGACTTCTTTAGAAAGAGTGTTAAAGAGATACTCCAGTTAAGTATAAGTGTCCAGTATAATTCAGTTTAATAGTCAGGCAGACAAGTTACACTGAACTTCTACCTTTTCACCCAGTTCTACTATCCGGAGTCTAATACGTATGACCATTTCAAAAGATAATCTATTCCATTAGTATAAGTTGCAAACTCAGTTTAGTCCAAACATCATGTTTCAGATTCAATTATTTAGTGATGACTCAGTTCATAAGAGTTCAACACATTATCTTAAATTTTTCCAGTTATTTTAGCTCAGACAGAGTAATACCTTTATACGATCTAAATCTTGTTGCCTCATGATTCGTACCGACATAAGTATCACTTCCAAATCCAATTTGTGTGATTTGAGCATAAACACTTCGGTGGGAATCATAAACTCTCAGCATGAACAACTCTTTCAAGCAAGTAAAGTAAAGTCAGCTCAGAATTCAGTTTCACGATAAAAGTTTAAATGTTTCAGATCAGTTATATCCTTTCTTAGATGACACATCAAGTCTGCATTATTCCATACCTTTAAGCTTCAACGTTCCTACCCATCATTCGGGGATGAATGATCCCAAAGGGGAGATAATGTAACATCTCATATTTCGGGCTAGAACAAAAACCATTATTTCTATGTGTAGATGATCCAAAAGCCATAAATCCTTTGCAAATTTTCCATGTTAATCAATTATGTAGTATGGGAAATTGAATGAGCTTTCCATCGATATAAGATTCACCCAAATCTGATACCCGGGCAAGATGTTATGGCTAATTTTAGTCCTAGGAGTCATGCTTTGCTCACTTAAGCAAAGTTCTTGAAAGGTGAGTAGAAACCAATCTAGTCTTCAATTTGGAAAAATATCACTTCATGAATAAGGAGGGAATTGTGCTCTTCCATAAAATTTTAGGGAAAGGTATCCAAGTGGGCCAAGCAAAAGTTGAGGTGATTGCCAAGTTACCTCCTCATATATTTGTGAAGGGTGTGAGAAGATTTCTTGGTCATGCGGGTTTCTTTAGATGATTCATCAAAGATTTGTCAATGATTGCACATCCTTTGTGCAAACTCCTTGAAAAAAGGAAATATTTGAGTTCAACGATGAGTGTTTGAAGGCATTTAATCATCTAAAATAGCTTCTTGTTTCGGCCATTATTATTGTTGCCCCGGATTGGTCTTCGCCCTTTGAACTAATGTGTGATGAAAGTGGTGTTTCTCTAGGTGAAGTGTTAGTCCAACAGAAAGAGAAGTTGTTCTATCCAATCTACTATGCAATCAAATCATTAAATGATGCCCAACATAACTACATAGTTACGAAGCATGAATTATTGGGCAGTGGTGTATGCTTTTGAAAAATTTTGCACCTATTTGTTAGGCATAAAAGTGGTGGTGCACATGGATCATGCCACTCTTAAATACCTCATGGAAAAGAAAGAAGCTAAACCATGCTTGATTAGGTGGATCTTGCTCTTACAAAAGTTTAATTTTAAGGTAAAGGATCGAAAGTATTGTGAAAATCAAGTGGACGATCATATTTCCTACCTTAAAAATAATCATGAAAAGTAGGGTAACATTGATATTGATTATATCTTTTTTGATGAGCTAGTCATGTCAATCTCAGAAAATGTTGCACCGTGGTATGCGAATTATGCTAATTATATGGTAAGTGGTGTACTCCCAGGGGAACTTAACTATCATTAAAGAAAGTAGCTTTTATTCGATGTACATAAGTATTTTTGGGATGAACCCTTTCTATTTTTGGAATATACAGATGGTATGATTCGGCGTTGTGTTATGAAAGTGGAAATGAAAGACATTCTTGAAGCGTGTCACTCCTCATCTTTTGATGGTCACCATGGGGGGATTCGAATTGCCGCCCAAGTTCTTCAATGTGGTTATCCTTGGCCCACCCTTCCTAGGGATGCCATTGATAGGGTCAAAGCATGTCATCAATGTCATATGAAAGGTGGCATTTTGAGAAGGAATGAGATACCCCTTAAACTAAATCTCGAAGTCAAACTTTTCAATGTGTGGGGAATTGATTTTAAGGGCCTCTTTGTTAGATCTTTTGGTAAAAAATATATATTATTGGCGGTTTATTATGTCTTCAAATGGGTAGAGTCCATAGCTCTTCCGAACAATGAGAGCAAAAGCATCGCTTTCTTACTGAATAAAAACATTTTTACAAGATTTAGAATGCTGGAAGCCATTATTAGTGATTATGGCTCACACTTTTGCTAGCAGTTCTTTAGGGCTCTTCTTGGCAAATATGGGGTGAAGCACAAGGCTGCTACCCCATATCACCCCCAAATGAGTGGCCAAGTTGAAGTGTCCAATCGTAAAATCAAAGTTATCCTTGAAAAAATCATATATATTGGCTGAACTAATTAGGCACGGTAACTTGATGATGCATTTTGGGTGTATAGGACATCCTACAAAGCTCCAATTGGTATTTCCCCCTACCAATTGGTATTTGTAAATGCATGTCACTTGCCCGTTTAACTCGAGCATAAGGCTCTATGGGCATTGAAGAAGTATGAATTGGGAGGAAGCTTCCAAGTCAAGGGTCACAAAACTTCATGAGTTGGAGGATTTTTGACACCAGGCTTATAAAATTTCTACTTTATATAAGGAGAAAATGAAGAAGTGGCATGATGCTAAGATTCTAAGGAAAGAATTTCATATAGGCGATGGTGTACTCCTCTACAACTCTTTCTTGAAGATTTTTGTGGGTAAGCTTCATTCCAAGTGGTCGGGTCCCTTTGTGATTTCGAGATGTACCCTAGTGGTGCTATTGAGTTAGAGGACCTAAGTAAAAGAGATTTATTGTAAACAAGAAAAGGTGAAGCACTACAATGTAGGAGGAGCTGGGGAAGCTAAGGTTGAGTTATTGTGCTTCAAAGACCCTCATTATTGATAAAGGAGTGTCGTGCTGTGATGTTAAATCAAGCAATTGATGGGAAGTAACCCATTGGTTACATGTTTATTACATTTATATTTGATTAACTCACTTAGTTTCGATGCTTTGAAGGTGTTTTTGACAGATTAAAAGCCTAAAAAGCAGGGTAAAACCTAGTTGGAAAGTTGGTAGTTGCACAGAAAATAGAGAAAAATAGGGGAAATCAGTCTCAGGTACCGCAATCGCAGTTCAAATAGCTATCGTGGTTTCCAAGACTCTTACAATCGTTGTGGTGCAAAAAATTTTGATCTATGTTGTAGCCTAAGGGAGCCTCTCTAACCTTTCTTATGCTTTTATGATATATAGTGAGGGCACCACAAGCCTTTAAGTTAGGGGGTGAGCTCGTGTTTTTTCCCGTGAGACTTTATGAATTGATTGTTGCGTTATTCTTAAGCCTTCATTTGATGATTATGTTGGAAGAGACTTTCCTTATATAGATTGAGTGACGACATTCTTAAGGGAAAATCATTGTATTTTTGGGTTTTTGAGCTATAGATGTAGGGAAAGTCTGAGTACCCATGGCATCATAAATTTGGGGATTGGCCTTATTCTTATGGTGAAGTCTGAGTAGACATATGGTTTGCCCTTGTGAGAGCCAAAATATGAGATAACGGCTCGATTTAGAGCCAACAATAACCATTCTTTTATGGTGAAATACAAAGCAAGCATCCCCCTACGTCCAAATTTTTTTATGAAAATTAAGGGCATGGATGTGAATGATCTTGTAACAACTTTTTACCTCTTTTTGTGACTCCAAGATCTTTAGTTGATAGTGTATGGTAAATAACTCATTTTTTTCTTTAGTAGGAAATACAATTGAGCCTCCTTGGGTAGTTTGTATGCCATGTGCCATTAGTTTAGTCATTTAATTCGCATGCTTACTTATGTTATCTATAACTTATCACGTTAGTCTCTCAAAGCTAATTTTTATCATGCATGGTTGGTGAAATGATCTTAGGCCTTCTTTGTGATCGTGAAAACCCACTTTCTCCTAAAAGAGCCTCTACGTATGTAGATAGTATCCCTGGTCACCCATTTTGAGACTTTAAACCTTTCTTTGACAACCGTATTACAAGACATGAGCCATTTGAACTTTGTCCCTTTTTTGAACCCTACTCTCCATGAACTTAAAAGTAAAACTTGAGGTTAAAAGCCAAAGTTGGGTAGTGAAGCTTAGAAGTGGTAACTTTGGGCCGTGGTACTGTAAGTGAGTGCCTAAGTGCTAAGCAATGAGAACAAATGAATAAAAAAAAAGAAAGGATTCAACAAAAATAAAGAAGTACATGAATCGTACAAAGGAAAGAGATGAGAAGAAAAGGCCTTCAAAAGATGGGTAAATCAAAGTAGTGAATGTAGGAACATGTGTAAGTTGGAAATAAATGAAGTGGCCCGTGATCCAAAGTTTAAATAAATAGTGTGTTGTGTAGATATTTAAGGGGGGTGTAGTCACTTTGATCCCAGATGGTATCCTACCCTTTCCCGAGCCTACATTACAAGCTTTAAAAAGTCCTTTGAGATCTCCAACCAAGTGTCTTCAAGTTAGTGGTGATTGAAAATAAGGGAAAGTATATGGCATGATACTTAATTGCATTGAGAGATTCTTTGTGAGAGTGAGTGCTTGCACTTTAGTCCCATGTTTCATAATAGATACTTTGGTATGGGACTTTCTTTTGTGAGAAGTCATGTAGACTAATTGAGGCGGGTGAAGTTGTCATCTTCCAAAAATGAGGCAAAGGAGTGTAGTTAAGTCGCTATTGATAGAGTCACTTCCATAGAGTTAGTGGTTGTTAGTTGGTTTCTCTTAAAAGTCTTAGTGGTTTTTCTTAAAATTCCTTGGAATCCTTGAATGTGTAATTAATATTTAGGGGAGTTGTACGATAGCTTTTACCATGATTGAGGGCTAATTGTTGGTTCTAATCGAGTTTGGAATCACTGTGATCATTTGGTTGTATGAATGGGCTTATAATTGAGTAGTCTTATGGAATGTGGAATAGTGTTGTTTGAGGACCAGCAATATTTTGGGGGTGTTGATGAGTGGAAAATTTTCCACTCATTTACATCTAAAATTGAGTACGCTATGATGACATAATTTTGTATATGAGGCTAATTATCTATTCAACTGTGGTAATTCCTAATGTAGGTGATCTTGTAAGAAGCCTGATGGATATGAGTTGATAAAAAATGGGGGAAGATAAAATGAGAGCAAGAGTAACCAAAGCTGAAGTTCAGGACTAGGAATTGACCCTCAAGTACCGTGATCGTGTCCTGAGTGTCGCGATTATGGTCAGTCAATGAAAGTCGGCCAACAATGATTGCACAAAGATGCCACGTGATCGCAAGAGCGTAATTGTGATTAGAAGATGGCAATTGTGGTTGATCGGGAATTTGTCAAGGGCAGAATCGTAAATCCACAAAGTTGAATCCCACATCACAAAAAGGGCAAAACCCTTGGACATTTTCCACCATCTACAACCGCAACTTGAGAAAAAAATGAGGGAACACACTTTAATTGAACAAGAGAAACAATTGTGTATTGAATTTCGAGCGAAATTTTAGTTGTGAATTGGATTTAAAGCTTGGGTGTAAGATTATTTGTTTCTTCAATGGATGATTCAAATGCTAATTTGGGTAAATTCCTTCTCTTTAAATTCATGAATAGCTAAATTCTTATCTTGGGGTTATGCTTTAATAGGGTATTAATGTGCGTGGGTGTTGATTGTTAGTTTGAATTGATAGTTAATGATGTTGGCTTTTACTATTACTCTATGTGTGAATTGAGAATTCTGAGTGAAAACCCCAATTTCCTTGAATCCCACATCATTCTTGAAAGAGGGATATGGGTGATAATTAATTGTAAACAACAAATCGATTTTAGCTTCTTCCTTAGGATTGTATTAGAAATAAGGATGTTATATGAATTTGCTATGTTCATAAGCATCTTCCTAGAAATAGGGATGCTAAGTTGAGGTATTGGGTTGATAAATTTGCAACACTCATGAGGTATTCAAAAGAATCCATAAGTGAAATTCAAATTTTTGTCGAAAGACTAACTAAGACCTTAAACCCAACCTACCAAAAACTCATTGTCTATAATTTGAACCAACCCTTAAAATCCCATACACTAATGACACGACACGACCTGGAACCTTGTCGTAATGGGCATCCCAAGTCTGATTGGGACCGTAGACCACCCCCATTACCCAACTCAACTTCCATTCGTCTTCCTTGAGTTGGCTGAATTTCAAACATATATCAAGATAGCGTAATAGCTCACATGAAGACTCAGAGATAGGATCACGACTGTGACCGACCCAACTGAGTCCAACCGTCCCATACCAAGTTAACCCAAAACCATAAATCCGACCATAACCAAGTAAGTTTCATTATTGATTAAATATAGAATCCCAAAATAAAATACGGTGGAACAGTGAGAAATTTTGTCCAATGATGTCAGCCCCAATACCAATGCCAATACTAAGGCTTACACTAATACTGATCCCGCCCATTCAAACCCATAGTAGTTCCACAAAAGACTCTAACCAAAAGAAAACAAAAATCCAGTTGGGGGATGCCCCCAACCATAGACAAAACCAATATCCATAAATAATCCAAAGTATGAAATAACATCCATGAAATAGGGTCCTCCGGAAAGATGGAAGCTCACCACTTCAATCCAAAGCTGACCCCCGAATGTCTGAATGCTAAGCAGGAGGAGTAGAATGGTCGGTTCCTGCATCGCATGGGGTTACAGCCGTATGAAGATGGATTTACGGGTGAACGCTAGCATAAACTAAGGATAAAGATAAAATAATGACATTTAAGAAATCCAAGTAAAACCATTCATATGCATACAACCCATACATATATATATAACCATGTCGGGAAAGGAATTGGGTTTAGCATGCATTCAAAACCTTTAACCTGGGTATGTGAAGCTTAAACATCCTAAAACTACCCACTAGCTATATGGGTCCAGTGTAACCCCCTGAACAGGCACCGATGTGTGTAGCCGCACGAATCAGAGATACAATAAGAGTCGGGGATTCCCACGTACCCTTCACTCTCCATGATACATATGTACGGTGTACTTAAAGGATTCTCATGTACCTCATAAGTATCATATAAGGTCGCCATGACCTACCCCTCATGTCGGCAAACACGAGTTTCCAGTGTTCATCCATTGGACTCCCACCTTCATGGTTAGATTTCACACCCTGCCATTATTGCACAATTAAAATAATTTTCCAACCAAACCATTATTCCATTATTATTAACCAAGGCAATTAGTAGTGGTATCTTCATACCGACTATAACTTATAAGTATTGTCCTTAGCCAAACCTTTTAGTGGTTAAGGGATTCCCATGTACCGATAGACCCTTATATCCAATTAACTTGGGGTATTCCCCTGTACCCCACAAGTATTCATTACCATATTAACATGGGGGATTCCTTTGTACCCCACAAGTATGTTTATTAAGCCAAATAATTCCAAAACCATTTCAACCATTCATATAATTTAGGGTTTAATTACCAGGTTTAAACCATGCATAAGTTTCATTGAAAACCAAATATTATGGTGAAAACATTGTTATAGGCACTTTATCAACTGCATTGGGGGCATAGTATTTAAAAAATCAAAGCTTATTACCAAACAACCATTCCCATGAAATCAATTATCCAAAACCACCATTAATACGTATAAAAGTATAATTAAAATATGGGAAAACAATAACCAAGCATTTATAGCCAAAACCCCCAAATCATATTTGAAAACCCAAAATCATACAACATTCAAATCATGAAAACATTGTATAAAATCCATGCCTTAAGTTGGAACTAACAATGAAGGAAGAGAACATGCCTTAAACCAAGATGATGATGGAGAGAAATACCCAAGACAAGCCCCAATTACTCCTTAAGATGAAACCCTACCTTCCTTTGCCCAAAAACTCTAGAGAGGATTTAAGAGTGTTATCTAAGTGCTTAAGAATAGAATAGTAGGGCAAATAACCTCCCATGTGAAATATAAGTCGTGGGACCTTATTTGGATAAGTGGGGAAATATCCAGATTGCCCTCGCTTAAACTACACTTAATTCCCATCATAGGGTACGACTGACCCTTACGAGTCATACCCATCCTATACGAGTGGTACCCACCTCTCATACCTTAGGATTTCCCCCTTGGACCCAACACTGTACAAGGTACAACACACTCAAACCCAATTCGTATCTAAGTGTATGACTAGTACCCATAAACCATACCCCTTGAAGAATAGAATCCTAGAAGGTTTTAAGATGGTCCCCCTTGTATGAGTCTTGGGTATGACTCGTACCCTATCTTACGGCTCATGGTAAGACACTCATACTTAAATCCAACCTAAGTTACCAAGTTCAAGGTTAAGTTAAGAAACCAAATAACCCGTATCTACTAATACGACTCATACCACCCAAGTCGTATCCATTCCAGAGCCCAAATTCAATCCACCGACTAACACTGGCCAGTATACAACTGGACCATACCACCCGTACCCACGTTTACGACTCATTCCCTAAGTCGTATCTTTCCTAGAAATTAAAAATTAAGGAAATTTTCTAAGGTACAAAAACTAGGGTGTTTCAGTCTCCCCCACTAGGAACATTCATCCCCAAATGACGAACAAGGTAGGGGTAACCACACGCATGATTTATTGCATTATCAATCATATTCCCAATCTTTAACAAAGTTTGAAAACAAAGATGCAAAGATATTAATATTTTCTTTAACAAACTCAAAAAATAAAGATGTGTTCAAGAACACATACCGAGCACATGAATCTGGTGAGAAGAAAACAGATGTGAATACTTGGACTTCATGTCCTCCTCCGCTTCCCATGTAGATTTTTCCACCTTATAGTTTTTCCAATGAACCTTAACCGAAGCCACAGCTTGGTTCACAACCGGTGAACCTGCCTATCCATGCTCTTAACTGGGATCTCATCATAAGATAGAGAGTTTGAGATACCCAACCCCTCCAAAGGAACAATCGAAGAAGGATCACCAATGCACTTCCTTAACATGGAAACATGAAATATCGGGTGAATGGAGCTCAAACTAGAAGGAAACTCCAGTACATAAGCCACTTACCAACCCTTCATAGAACTACGTAAGGACCAACATACCGGGGACTGAGCTTTCCTTTTTTACCAAACTGCATTACTCCCTTCATGGGAGATACCTTTAAGAACACCCTATCCCTAACATCAAACTCTAAGTTTCTACGACTTACATCCGCATAGGACTTTTTGCGACTTTGGGAAGCATTAAGCCTATCCCAAATCACCTTTACCTTTTTCATTGCTTGATAAACTGAATTCAGACCGAACATATCCACCTCACCAAGCTCGACTAACCAATAAAAGATCTACACCTCCTACCATACAATGCCTCAAAGGGGTTATACCAATACTAGAATGATAGCGATTGTTGTAAGCAAACTCTACCAAAGGTAGATAAGCAACCCAACTACCACCATAGTCACTTACACATGACCGTAGTATATCCTCCAATGTCATAATAGTCCTTTCTACTTTCCCATTCATCTGAGAGTGAAAAGAAGTACTCAGACTCACCTTGGTATTCAATCCCTTTTGGAAAGACCGCTTGAAATAAGATGAAAAATTCATACCACGATAAGAGATAATTGAAATAGGTGACCCATCCAGCTTCACAATCTCCTGAATATACAACTTTGCATAGTCCTTAGCCAAAACGTTAGTCCTCACCGATAAGAAGTGAGAAGACTTTGTCATCCTATCCATGATGACCCAAACCAAATCCAATTAGTTTCGAGATCGAGGAAGACCAGTAACGAAATCCATATTAATTACCTTCCATTTCTATTTGGGCAAATTAAGTTCTTGATACAACCCACCAAGTCTCATGTTCTCAACTTTAACTCATTGACATACCATACATTTGTCCACTAAATCAGTCGCATTCCTTTTCATACCATTCCACCAATACATCTCCTTGAGATCATAATACATCTTCGTCTAGCTAGGATATACAACGTAATGTGATTCATGCGCCTCAGCCAAGATCCTTTGACACAAACCATCGACATCATGAATGTACAACCTCTCTTGGTACCATAAAGTACCGTCACCACAGATCTCAAACACCATTACCTTTTGCATTCCCACATTGCTCTTAATTTTCATTAAGATAGGATCTAGCACTTGTTTCTCCTTAATCTCTGCACCCAGAGATGACCGAACCACTTCTTGTACCATCACACCACCATCCTCAAAGTCCAAGAGACGAACCCCCAGATTAGCCAAGCGATGAATAGCTTTCACCAATTCCCGTTTTCCTTTCTCCACATGATCCAGACTCCCCATGGACAACCTACTAAGAGCATCAGCAACCACATTAACTTTACCTAGGTGACAGTGAAGACTCATAGTATAGTTCTTGAGAAGCTCCAACCATCTTCTCTACTTAAGATTTAGCTCCTTCTGAATGAACACATACTGTAGACTCTTATGATTAGAAAAGATATCTATGTGCACTCCATATAGATAATGATGCCATAATTTCAAAGCAAAGACCACCGCCAACAGCTTCAAATCATGGGTTGGATAGTTCCTCTCATGCACCATTAACTACCTAGAAGCATAGGCAATCACTTTCCCATGATGCATCAAGACACAACCAAGTCCCACCGTATATGCATCACAATAAACCACAAACCCCTCACTACCTTCAGGCAATGTCAAAACCGAGGCCGAAGTTAGCTTATCTTTCAACTTCTCAAAACTCCCCTCATAAGCATACAACCAAGAAAACTTTACGTTTTTCTGAGTCAACCTGGTCAAAGGAGCAGCTATCATCGAAAAGCTTTTCACAAACCGTCGATAATACCCAACCAAACCCAAGAAACTCTAAATATGAGTTGTAGTCATAGGTCTCGGACATCTTTTAACAACCACCACATTTTGAGGGTCCACTATTATCCCCTCACTAGAAAAAATATGACCAAGAAAAAGTCACAACGTTCAACAAAAACTAACATTTAGAGAACTTGGCCTACAACTGTTGTTCATTCAAGGTCTGCAATACCACACGGAGGTGATTAGCATGATCCATCTCACTCTTGGAATTAACTAAAATTTCATTAATAAACACAATGACAAACAGATCCAAGAACTCTCTGAAAACCTTGTTCATCAAGTCCATAAATACCATCGGGCCATTAGTAAAACCAAATAACATCATCAAGAATTTAAATTTCCCATATCCAGTATGAAAAGTTGTCTTAGGGTTATCCTCCTCCCTAATCTTAAGCTAATGATACCCAGACCAAAAATCTATATTAGAGAAGAACTTAGCATCTTATAACTGATTAAAAAAGTCATCTATCCTTGGAAGAGGATACTTGTTCTTGACCAACAACTTATTTAACTATTGATAGTCAATGCATATCTAAATGGAACCATCCTTCTTGTTCATAAACAACACCGATGAACCCCCACGGGGATACACTAGGTCGAATAAACCCTTTATCTAGAAGATCCTTAAGTTGCTCCTTGAGTTCCCTTAACTCAGCCGGAGCTATTCTATAAGAAGGAATAAATATTGGATGATTTTTCAAAACCAAATCAATACCAAACTCTATTTCCCTATCTGAAGGAACACCAGGAAGATCTTCCGAAAAGACCTCAGGAAACTCATTTACTACTAGAACTGAATGTAGAAAAGGACCTTCTGAGTTAGAATCTTTTACTCAGACCCAGTAAAAAAGACAACCTTTAGAGATTAACCTCTGGCTCTAAGATAATAAATAAACCTCCCCCTAGGAGCTAGGGAACCACCCTCCCACTCTATAACCAGTTCACCAGAAAACCTAAAGACAACCTTACGGGTCTGACAATCCAAGGACGCATAACAAGAATATAACCAATCGATCCCTAAAATAACGTTAAAATCCACCATATCCAGTTTAAATAGATCTACCAAGGTCTACTTTCTACCAACAGATACAACTTACCCCCTATAGACCCTTTAAGAAATAATTGAGTCACCTACCAGGGTATAACTAGAAAAAGGATCTGAGACAACCTCAGGATTAGAACCAATACATATAGCCATAAATGGGGTCACACAACAAAGAGTGGACCTCGGATCAAGCAACCAATACACATTAAGAGAAATGAGTTGTAACGTACCAGTAACGATATCAGGTGATGTCCCAATTCCTATCTAGATGCAAGAGCATACAACCTATACCGGCCTATGCTGGTACCAGAAGCAGGAGCAGATGTCGAAGCTACATCACTAGGTGTGGGAGCAGAAGACAAAGTAATCAGAGCTTTGACCGCTCTCGATGCACCATTTCTGACCGAATAATTTTTAAGCATATGGCCTATCTGGCCATATTTAAAACACTTGTCCCTACCTTCATCATAATATCTCCAATGAAGATGACCACAAAACCAACAAGGAGGGCATAAAAAAGCCCACTGACCCCCACTCTTCTGAGTTTGGGCACCTTGTGCCCAAAAAATTATCACCACCTTGTGGACGCCTATCACCCGACTACCTCGGATAAGGAGTACTAGCAGTAGAGAAGGGACCTAAACTTCCCTACTTCTTCTTTGGACATTTACCTCCATCCCAACCGCCCTAATCCTGATCACCATTCTTCTTAGAAAACCTACTTCTCTTACCCATCCTCTCCCCAAACTCTGCCTATTTCCTCTTTTTTTCCTCTACTTGCTGCGTATGGACAACCAACCTAGAAATATCCATATCCTTGATCAAAAAAATAGTTTTTCTTTTAAGGATCATCTCTTAAGTTAGTCCAGGAGTGAACTTTCTCATTATCACCTTAGTGTCAGCCACCAAATCAGAAGCATACTTGACAACTGATGAAACTTTAAGGCATATTCCTTAATAGAAATTTTACCTTGCTTAAGATTCACAAAATCCTCCATCTTTGCTTCCCTCGGTTCTTGAGGAAAGAAATAATTCAGAAAAGCATTAGAAAAAACATCCTATAAGGACAACTCCTCTATATCACCTTTATCCCTATCCCACTCTTCGTACCATTGGTACGCAATATCCTTGACCTAATAAGATACAAAATTCACCCCTTCCACATTAGTGGCCTGCGTCACCCTGAATATTTTCTCCATTTCATCCAAGAAATCCTGAGGATCCTCCTATACCTTCACACCAGTAAAAGTAGAAGGATTCATCTTCATAAACTGGCTAACCCTTGTGGCCTCAATAGATAACCCACCAGACGTATCCCGCTCAGCCTGAGCAGCAACCAACTGAGCAATAACATGAATAGATTGGAAAAATTCAGCATTAGTTACCTCACCCTAAGGAGGACTAGGAGATACCGAGGGAACTCCAGAACAATCAGGGACAGTATCCTGAGAACAAGTGCAAACTCCAGGTGTAGGACGTACCCCATCAATATCATCCCCAAATGGGACAGAAAAATTTCCTTGTGTTCTAGATCATTGAGGCATGATCTAAAAAGTGAACAACCAAGGATTAGAAAAGAATTCCAAGACTCAGACTCCAAGCTTAAAAACAGAATACTAAGAAAGTGACATTCCTAAATGCCCTATAGCCTCTCTCTTATAAGTGTGGCATGTTGCATAACCCAAAAATAGACTCTACCAGAGATGGCTTTGTGGACTCCCAATTGACCAAGAACCTAAAGTTATGATACCAACCTGAAATGACCTAACCCGGGACCTTGTCGTAATGTGCGTCCCAAGTCCGACTGGTATCAAAGACTACCCCAGTTACCCAACCCAACCTCAATCTGCCTTACTTGAGTTGACTGGATTTTAAACATACAACAAGATAGCGTAACAGCTTATATGAAGACTCAGAGGTAGGATCATGATCGTAACTAACTCAACAGAGTCCAATCGTCCTATACCAACCGTCCAACCATACCAAGCCAAACCAAAGCCATAAATCTGACCATAACCAAATAAGTTCTATTAATAATTCAATATATAATCCCAAAATGAAATATGATAGAATAATGAGAAATTTTTCCCAATGATGTCAACCCAATACCAATGCCAATAATAAGGATGACACTAATATCGATCCCACCCATTCAAACCCATAGTAGTTCCATAAAAGTCTCTAACCAAAATAAAAAAATTTAGTTGAGAAATGCCCCCAACCATAGCCAAAACAAATATCCATAAATAATCCAAAGTATGAAATAACATACATGAAATAGAGCCATATGGAAAGATGAAGGCTCGCCACTTCAATCCAAAGTTAACCCCCGAATGTCTGAATGTTGAGCAAGAGGAGTAGAACGGTTGGTTCCTGCATCGCATGGGGATACAGCCGCCCGAAGATGGGTTAGCGGGTGAACTCTAGCATAAACTCAAGATAAGGATAAGATAATGCAATTTATGAAAACCAAGTAAAACCATCCATATGCAAATAACCCACACATATATATAATCATATTGGGAAAGAGAACTGGGTTTAGCATGCATTCAAAACCTTTAACTTGGATATGCGAAGCTTAACCATCCTAAAACCACCCACGGGCTATATGGGTCCAGTGTAACCCCCTGAACGGGCCTAAATACATGTAGCTGTACGAATCGAAGATACCATAAGAGTCAAGGATTCCCATGTACCCTTCACTCTCCATGATACATATGTACAGTGTACCTAGAAGATTCTCATGTACCTCATAAGTTTCATATAAGGTCGCCATGACCTACCCCTCATGTCGGCAAATATGAGTTTTTAGTGTTCATCTATTAGACTCCCACCTTCACGGTTAGCTTTCACACCCTGCCAATATTTCCCAATTAAAACTATTTTCCAACCAAACCATTCTTCCATTTGTATTAACCAAGGCTATTAGTAGTGGTATCATCACACCGACTATAACTTGCAAGTATTGTCCTTAGACAAACCTTTTAGTGGTCAAGGGATTCCCAAGTTCCCATAGACCCTATTATCCAATTAACTTGGGGATTCCTATGTACCTCACAAGTATTCATTACCATATTAACTTGGGGGATTCCCTTGTACCCCCACAAGTTTGTTTATTAAGCTCATTAATTCCAAAACCATTTAAACCATCCATATCATTTAGAGTTCCATTACCAAGTTTAAACCATGCATAAGTTCATTGAAAACCCAATATTATGGTGAAAACATTGTTATAGGCATTTTATCAAACACATTAGGGGCATAGTATTTCCAAAACCAAAGCCAATTACCAAAAAACCATTCCCATGCAACCAATTATCCAAAACCACCATTAATACATATAAAGGCATAATTAGAATATAGGAAAACCATAACCAAGCATTTATATCCAAAACCCCCCGAATCATATTTGAAAACCCAAAATCATACAATAGTTCAATCATGAAAACACTGTATAAAATCCATGCCTTTAGTTAGAACAAATAATGAGGGAAGAGAAAATGCCTTAAACCAAAATAATGGTGGAGATGAATCACCAAGAAAAGCCTCAATTTACTCCTTAAGAAGAAACCTGCGCTTTTTTTGCCTAAAAACTCTAGAGAGGATTTAAGAGTCTTTTCTAAGTGTTTAAGAATAGAATAGTAGGGCAAATAACTTCCCAAGTGAAATATAAGTCATGGGAACTTATTTGGATAAGTGGAGAAATATCCATATTTTCCTCACTTAAACTACACTTAATTCCCTTCATAGGGTACGACTGACCCTTATGAGTCGTACCCATCCTGTACGAGTGGTACCCACCTATCGTACCCTATGCTTTTCTCCTTGGACCCAATACTTTCCAAGGTACGACTTTCCTAAACCCAAGTTATATCCAAGTATACGACTAGTACCCATAAACGATACCCCTGGCAGAATAGAATCCCAGGAGGTTTGAACATTGTCCCCCTTGTATGAGTCCTCGGTATGACTCATACCCTTGATTATAGCTCATAGTAAGCCACTCGTACTAAGATTAAACCCAAGTTACCAATTTTAAGATTAAGTTAAGTAAAAAATTAACCTATATCCACCAATACGAGTCGTACTACCCAAGTTGTATCAATTCCAGAACCCAAATCCAACCCATCAACCAATACTGGTCATCATATGGCTAGACCATACCACCTGTAACAAAGTGGACAACTCATTCCTTAAGTCATATCTTGCCAAAAATCAAAAGTCAATTAAATTTTATAAGGTCCAAAAACCAGGGTGTTTCAACTAATTACCGCTAGGATGGTGTAGCCCCAAGACTTCTCTCATTCGGTTTTATTTAACAATTGTTTGCTCTTGTTTAGTGTTATAGTTTATTTTGTTCAAACAAAAATTTAAGTCCCAAACCCATCATTTAATTTCATTTCTTGTTTTAAGTTTGTATTATGGGTTAACTCCTAGTTAACTCTCAACATACATAGGTTTAAAAAGCTAATTTACACTCCTTATGGATTTGACCCAACTTAAGTTAGGTTATTATATTGACAATGACCACCTTGCATCGAAATAATGGTGTAAGTTGAGAGTTGTCAAATACTAGGAAGGATGATATTATGCATTGAATACTTATGAGCTGAATCATGACTACATAGTTGAATCTGAAATATGATGCATGGACTGAACTAAATTCATCAATACATGCTATGACATGAGCATGGTTGGATAGTTAAGATAGAAAATAAGGTGATTAATATATGAGAAACATTACCTCATGAGGAATACAAATTTGTATAGAAAATATGTGGATATTTGATTCGCATGTCGGCTTTTGCTTCCCTAGTAGCTTCCTCAATAAACTGATTCTTCTACAAAACCTTTACTAAGGCAACTTCTTTATTTCTCAACCTACAAATCTGATGGTCAAGGATTTCAACTAGAAATACTTTATAAAAAGATTATCTTCCACACCCACACTCTTTATAGGAACGACAAAAGCTGGATCACCAATGCATTTCTTCTGCAAAGAGACATGTAATGCAGGATGCACTGATGTTAAATCTTCAGACAACTCTAACTCGTAGGCTACCTTCTCAAAATGGCTTAAAATTTAATATGGGCCAATGATGTAGGGACTGAGCTTCCCTTTCTTGGAGAATCTCTTTACCTTTTTCATGGGTGAAATGTTTAGATACGCAAAATCACCAACCTCAAATTCAATCTCTATTCTCCTCACATTTGCATAGGATTTTTAACGACTTTAGGCTATTTTTAGCCTTTCATAAATCAACTAAACTTTCTCCATTGCCTCATACAATGACTCTGTCCCTATCAAAGCAGCTTTACTAACCTCTAACCATCCAATAGGAGATCTAGACCTTCTACTATGGAGAGTTTCAAACTGATCCATCTGGATACTAGAGTGGTAGTTGTTATTTTACGAAAACTCAATCAAAGGTAGGTGATCATCCTAACTACCCTTAAAGTATATAACACAATCCCTAAATATGGCCTCCAAGGTTTGAATGGTCATCTCTACCTGACCATCTATCTACAGGTGAAAAGATATACGGAGATAAACTTGAGTACCAAGACCCTTTTGAAATGACTTCTAAAAATAAGAGGTGAACTGGGTACCCCTATCTAAAATGATGGTCAAAGGAAACCCATATGTAACGCCCCAAGAACCTATACCGAGACGTCACATAGTGCTCAAGGCCACACGTGACCTCAAGCGAACCCGCTAAGCATCATCACTTTCAGAACTCATTATAGCGCAAATCATGCTAAGATAAAGAGGAATAACCATGTCATGAACATACTGAAATACGAAGTAATACTTCCCTGTACAAACAAAATACTGAAATCTCTGTACACGGTGGTACACTAGTCTGACAAAGCCTCTACTACATAGGACTGAGGAGCCATTGGGATAGATCCCCAACTAACTCGTACTGAACTGAAAGTAAACAACCATCTATTAACAAGACAAAATTGGAGACACAGATCCTCGAACCATGAGGACTCATCAACCGCAAAAATATAGATGAAGGTACTCAAAGATCACTGCCGCTGCTGAGACTGAGCACCTGAACCTATATTATGAGGAAGTATAAAATACAAAAAAGTATGAACGTCAGTACTTGGGAATATACTGAGTATGTGGGGGTGGATGCAACATTTTAAATAATATCATAAATGTATAAGAAAATCATGCATGCTAACAATAATAACTCTCTTAGCTTGAATTATCTAAAACATCATTTTCGTAAGTCATCAGTAATAACATATGCTTCATAAATCTATAAATCATTTAACTCAACTCAAACTCTTTGACTCATGACTTAGAGTGACTCAGTAAATCATGGTACTTAGATCATTATGGATGTGGGAGTTTCTTATAACCGACATAACTATATCATATGAGCCGCATGGAGTCCAACGTTTTGCCCTCCTATGGAGAGAACCCCACATTGGCAGGGGTGTTGTACTCTTGACAGGGAGTACAACCTCAATCTTATTATCACAATCCCATACTCAGCCTTTGAACCACAATTGTCAACATCAATCCTACGATGGCACGTAGTTTTGGGGAAATACCACATTTCTCGCTCACTGCTAAATACTCCTCCCAGACTCAGCTCAGAACCTGTTATGAAATCCACCTTAATTACTATCAACTCATGGGTCTATCATAGATACCAAAAAATAAATATATCTCATCTGTAAATCATGAACAACTCTGGATTCCTAACTCGACTCAAAATCAAAACAATCTTTCTCAACATCAAGTATATTTGCTTATCAAATCATTTCAAATATCAAAAACTTCAAGGGAGCTTCATAAAACTCATTCTTGCCTCTCAAGCTCAATATCAATATATATATTGAATAGTCAAACTTCTCATGGAAAGGCACCACTCATGACACTTGTCTTAAATTGCTTAGAAATCATCAATACATAATGACAATATACAAATCATGGAATAAATTCTCAATTTAAGAAACATGGTAGTGGAATAATCATAAATATCAAACTTATTCAACTCAAATCTCATAAATCATTAATAGAGAAATTTGGTTACAATCCCACTTTGTAAGTTCATGTAAATCAATACTAGAAATTAAATCTTTAGGCGCAAGAACGAAAGAGGTGTTCTTGTTCAAACCCCACATACCTTAGATTATAATTTTGGAGATGTAGAAACTTGTTTAGAACTTCTTCCTTACACCTTTGAGCTAAGACCCTTGATGCCTTTGACTAGGGGAGCTCAATTCTTTGACAACTTGGAGAAATCTATGGAAGATCCTTGAATTTCTTGGAAGGAGTTTTGATTTTTGGGTTGAGAAAAAACCCTAGTTTTCTAGAAAATTCTTGGAGTAATTGGAGAGAAATAGGAGAAAATGATCTTCTCTTTACTACTTTGATGTTTATATAAGGCAACAAGGAGCGAAAATGACCAAAATGCCCTTTTGAAAAAGCTGAGATTTGCTGATCGGGGCCTGTGACGGTCGATTTGACGGTCTATCAAGAATCCTAATGGTCCACCAGATCGTCCGTCAATCAAGTGTCAAAACTGGAACGTTCTGCCTCGATATAACGGTTGTAGTGACGGCCCGTCAGGAAACTGACAGTCCACCAAGTCGTCCGTCACTCGAGTGTCAAATCTGGGCCATTCTTCCTCGATGTGACGGTCGAAGTGATGGTCCGTTAGGAAACTAACGGAGCACTGAGTCGTCCATCACTCGAAAGCCATAAACGAGACATTCTATCTCGACCTGAAGGACCCCTTGACGGTCCATCAACTTTTTAACGGTCAACCATCTTGGCCGTCACATGGTGACCAAGAAGAGGGGTCACTGCCTTGGCTTGACGGGACACTTGATGGTCCACCAAGGATCTGACGGTCCGCTAGGTCAACCGTCAGACCTGGGTAATTTGATATCGCTGAGTAAAACGGCTATAACTCCCTCGTCCAAAGTCAGATTTTTATGAAATTGGTATCGATGGAAAGCTTATTCAATGCTTTACATGACAAAAAGTAGAAATTAGAGAAATAATACACGATATAAACATTGATCACTTTAGAAGCCATACATATCCACTTAAAAGATGGATTTATGCTTAAGAAATGATCGGGGTATTACAATATCTCCCCCTTGGACACATTCGTCCTCGAATATTGCCAAATAGGCCAAGAACAAGAGACAATAAGGACGCCTAGCTGGAACGAATCACATTAAAGGGCTCACGATACTCTCAACTTTTGAGTACTTCACCAAATGCATGAATCATAGAGGGAATAACCATATCACTGAATACATTAGATTAAGAGGAAACTAAATTAAGTGAATAGTACCTTCAGCTTAATTTGGACTCGTGGAGAAAAGATGAGGGTAACTAGCTCTCATATCTGCTTCTGCTTCCCAAGTGGCACCTTCTACTGATTGATTTCGCCACAGAACTTTAACCAAGGGAATTTCTTTGTTCGTTAGTCTACGGACTTGATAATCTTGAATTTCAATCGGGATTTCATCATACGAAAAGATATCCTGAACATCACAACCTTCCAACGGATCAACAACAACAGAGTCTCTAATGTGCTTCTTGATCATAGAAACATGAAACACAGGATGGACAACTGACAATTTTGCAGGCAACTCAACCTCATAAGCTGCTTTCCTAATACGATTCAAAACTCTATAAGGGCCAACGTATTGGGGACTAAGCTTCCTTTTCTTTCCAAATCTTTTCACCCCTTTCATGGGTAAAATTTTCAAGTACACTATATCACCAACTTCAAACTCAAGAGCTCTTCTTCTCACATCTGTGTACGACTTCTGACGACTCTGGGTTGTCTTTAACCTCTCCCGAATCAACTTAACTTTCTTCATAGACTCGAACACAACATCAGGTCCAATCACAGTAGTTTCACCCACTTTGAACCAACCTATGGGCGATCTACATCTTCTCTTATACAAAGCTTCAAATGGAGCCATTCCAATACTAGCATGAAAACTATTATTGTAAGCAAATTCAATCAACGGCAAATGTTCATCCCAACTTCCTTTGAAATCAAGAACACATGTCCTCAATATATCCTTCAAAGTCTGGATAGTCCTCTCATCCTGACTATCTGTCTGTGGATGAAAAGCAGAGCTAAGATAAACTTGGGTGCTAAGACCTTTCTGAAAGGCTCTCCAAAACTAAGAAGTAAACTGAGTACCTCTGTCGAAGATGATAGACAACAGAACTCCATGCAACCTGACTAACTCTTGAATATACAACTTAGCATAGTCCTCCGCGGTGAAAGATATATGTACTAGCAGAAAATATGTTGACTTAGTCAATCTGTCTACAACGACCCAAATAGAATCATGATGACGACGAGAGAGAGGTAAACCGGTCAGAAAATCTATGTTCAATACTTCCCACTTCCAAGTAGAAATGTTAAATTCTTACATCACACCACTGGGTCTCTGGTGCTCTATCTTTACCTGCTGGCAAGTTGCACACTTTTCTATGAACTTCTCTATATCCTTTTTCATACCATTCCACTAATAAATTTCCCGTAAATCGTGGTACATCTTGGTAGCACCGGGATGAATAGAATACTATGCGCTATGCACCTCAGCCATAATTCTCTACCTCAGATCATCAATATTAGGCACACACAATCTATTTTGAAATCTCAATACACCATCTCTCCCTTGGGAAAAACCCTTCATCTTTTGATCTTTGATGGACGCTTTTAATTCATCCAAACGAGAATCCATATCCTACTTTTCCTTCACTTCCGAAACTAGGGAAGATTCAGAACTACTCTAAATCCAAACATTACCCTCAGCTGAGTCGAGCAATCTAACACCCAACCTAGCTAAACGGTGTACTTCACGAGCTAACTCCTTA
This sequence comes from Capsicum pubescens, assembly GCA_030864215.1. Lineage (NCBI taxonomy): Eukaryota > Viridiplantae > Streptophyta > Magnoliopsida > Solanales > Solanaceae > Capsicum > Capsicum pubescens. The sequence continues at coordinate 183,976,041 of CM061547.1, read as the reverse complement.
TCTTTCTCTACATGTGCTACACTACCCATGAACGATCTGCTAAGGGCATTTGCCACTATATTGGCCTTGCCTGTGTGATACAATACACTCATATCATAGTCCTTCTGCAATTCTAACCATCGCCTCTACCGAAGATTCAACACTTTCTGAGTAAACACATACTGTAAACTCTTGTGATCTATAAGGACATCAATATGAACACCGTATAGGTAGTGCCTCTAAATTTTTAAGGCAAAACCCAGTGCAACTAACTTGAGGTCATGGGTCGGGTAATTCTTCTCATGAGGTTTCAACTGTTGGGAGACATAGGCTATAACCTTAACCTTCTGCAGCAACACACAACCCAAACCAATTCTATAAGCATCACAATATACCACAAGATCATCTACACCATTAGGCAGGGTCATCACAGGGGATGAAGTGAGTCGAGGCTTTAACTCCTGAAAAATCTTCTTGCAAGAATCTAACCACTGGAATTTAACCTTCTTTTGGGTCAATGGTTCAAAGGAACAACAATGGAAGAGAAACCTTCGACAAAATGATGGTAGTAGCCAGCTAGGCCCAAGAAACTCCTAAAATCAGATGGGGAAATAGGTCTAGACCAATTCTTCACATCTTCTACCTTTTAAGGATCTACTCGAATACCTTCAAAAGAGATAATATGACCCAGAAAGGCAACTGACCAAAGAAAAAAATTCACACTTGCTAAATTTGGCAAACAACTGCTGATCTCTAAGGGTTTGCAAGACAATTCGGAGATGATTTGCATGGTCGTTTCCACTTTGGGAGTATACAAGAATATCATTTATGAACACAATAATGAACATATCTAGGTAATTTTTGAACACTCGTTTCATGAGGTCCATAAAAGTTGTTGGAGCATTAGTTAACCCAAAAGACATAACCAGGAACTCAAAATGACCATAACGGGTGTGGAAAGTTGTCTTTGGAATATCACACTCTTTGACTTTAAGTTGGTGATAATCGGATCTCAAATCTATTTTCGAAAAATAACTGGCACCTTGCAGCTGATCAAACAGGTCATCAATTTGAGGGAGAGGGTATTTGTTCTTGACCGTGACCTTGTTGAGCTGACGATAGTCAATGCACATGCGCAATGAACCATCTTTCTTTTGCACGAATAGAACGGGTGCACCCCAGGGAGACACACTGGGCCTTATAAAACCCTTATCAAGAAGATCTTTGAGTTGCTATTTCAACTCCTTAAGTTCTGCAGGGTCTATACGATATGGAGGAATAGAAATAGGTTGTGTATCAGGGAGAAGATCAATTCCAAATTCTATCTCTCCATCGGGAGGTACCCCTAGGAGATCTTCCGGGAAAACATAAGGAAACTCATTGACAACACTAAGTTACTGAATAGTTAGAGTCTCAGACTTAGTGTCCTTAACTTGGACTAAATGATAGATACAACCCTTGGATATCAATTTCCTAGCTTTAAGATAGGATATGAAATGACTTTTAGGAGATACAGAATTTCTGGACCACTCAAAGACTGGCTCATTGGGAAACTGAAACTTGACTACCCGGGTACGACAGTCTATAGACGCATAACAAGAGTGAAGCCAATCCATACCCAGAATAATATCAAAATCAACCATGTCTAGCATAATCAAATCTGCAAATATGACTCTATTAAGAACAATGATTGGACACTTCTTATATACTTGCTTAGCAACAACAGATTCACCCACTGGTGTAGAGACTAGAAAAGGCTCAGAAATTTTTCAGCACTAATTTCAAAATTCACAGCCACCAACAGAGTCACATTAGAAAGACTTGACCCAGGGTCCATCAACACATACACATCGAAATGAAATACACGAAGCGTACCAGTAACAACATTTAGTGAATCCTCCTGTCCTGGCGGGGTGGTATAGCATAAAAGTGATTGTGGCGCTGACGACCTGCAGTACTAGACGAGGCACCCTGAGGAGGAGTAGGACGAACTACAAGTACTGGAGCACTAATAGTTTGACTCTGAGGAGGAACATCGCGACTGCCCTGTCTAGCATATGGGCAATCTCTGAACTTGTGGCCCAACTTACCGCAACCAAAACAACTCCTCTGATCGACTAAGCACTCACCAGGATGGTCTCTACCGCATTTCGTACATGGAGGAGGATGAGGTCTGTTACTTACACTGTCCTGGGACCTAGACATAGTAGGCCTATTACCCTGCTCTGGCCTAATTCTGAATGCAGGAGTACTAGCTGATGAAGGCGGTGGCACAAGAGAACGACTCTGGAACTAAGGGCGGATCCCTCCAGAAAATCTAGTCTGACTATACCCCTGCTGCTCTGATCTAACTCTTTTATTCCCTGTCACTCTCTCTCTCTCCTTAACCTTGTCCGATTTAATCTACTGAGCATGAATCATTAGTATTGAAAGGTCCATGTCCCTATTAAGCATAGCAGATCTACACTCTTTCACAACATAACCAGATACACCGGCCAAGAACTTACTCATACTAGTTCTAGAATCAGCCATCATACCGGGAGCATACTTAGATAACTGGTTAAACTTAAGGCAATACTCCTTAACTGTCATGGGGCCCCGTCTCAAGTTCATAAATTCTTCTAATTTTTCTTCTCTCAGCTCCAAGGGAAAGAATCTATCTAAGAAGGCATCCTGGAATAATTGCCAAGTCACAGAAGCATCATTCTCCCCTCTACTTCTCCTCCACATCTCCACCCAATCATAAGCAATATCTTTCATTCGATAGGCAGCTAATTCAACACTCTCCTCCTCAGTCACATGCATAATCTGAGTGATCTTTCTCACTTTATCTAAATACATTTACGGGTCTTCACCTGCTTTTGACCCAAAGAACTCAGGTGGATTCATTCGCATAAAGTCACGAACCCGGGCTGCAACAGAATTATTCCCTTGCAGAGGTGGAACAGTAGCATGGGTGTTGGCTTGGGCATTGGCGGTGACCGCGCTTGGAAAGCTGCTCGGAATTTAGCGTGGGACACCATCTCACCTAAAGGATCAATGAGTTGAGGTTGTTTATTATTTCTGTAAGCTCTACAAGGAGGAATTTTCTATCATAAGAAAGCACGAATTAACATTAGAGAGAAACAGTCATAGGCATGATAGACTCTTGAAAGAAAGAAACAACTTTTCCTAATACGTCCCGTAGCCTCTTTCTCATAGATGTGGCGCGCTACACACCGATTATCAAGACTCCACGTAACGCGGCTTGTCATATTCCCTAGAACTCTTTGAACCTTAGGCTCTGATACAAAGCTTGTAATGCCCCAAGAACCTATCCCGAGATGTCACATGGTGCTCAAGGACACACGTGGCCTCAAGCTAACCCTCTAAGCCTGCCATCACTTTCAGAACTCATTATAGCGCAAATCATGCTAAGATAAAGAGTAATAACCATGTCATGAACATACTGAAATACAAAGTAATACTGCCCTGTACAAACAAAATACTGAAATCTCTGTACAAGCTGGTACACTAGTCTGACAAAGCCTCTACTACATAGGACTGAGGATCCATTGGGACAGATCCCCTTACTGACTCGTACTAAACTGAAAGTAAACAACCATCTATTAATAAGACAAAATCAAAGACACAAGTCCTCGAACCATGAGGACTCACCAACCACAGAAATGTAGATGAAGTTACTCAAAGATCACTATCGCTGCTGAGACTGAGCACCTGAACCTATATCATGAGGAAATATAGAATACAAAAGAGTATGAGAGTCAGTACTTGGGAATATACTGAGTATGTTGGGGTGGATGAAATTTTTTAAATAATATCATAAATGTATAAGAAAATCATGCATGCTGACAATAATAACTCTCTTCGCTTGAATTATCTAAAACATCATTTTTGTAAGTCATCAGTAATAACATATGCTTCATAAATCTCATAAATCTCATAAATCATTTAACACAACTCAAACTCTTTGACTCATGACTTAGAGTGACTCGGTAACTCATGGTACATAGATCATTATGGACGTGGGAGTTTCTTATAACCGACATAACTACACCATGTGAGTCGCATGGAGTCCAACGTTTTTTCCTCTTAAGGAGAGAACCCAACATTGGTAGGGGTGTCGTACTCTTGCCAGGGAGTACAACCTCAATATCATTATCACAATCCCAAACTCGGCCTTTGGCCCATAATTATCAACATCAATCCTACGGTGGCACGTAGTTTTGGGGAAATACCACATTTCTCTCTCAGTGCTAAATACTCCCCCCAGACTCAGCTCAGAACGCATTAGGAAATCCACCTTAATCACTATAAACTCATGGGTATATCATAGAGACCAAAACATAAATATATCTCATCTGTAAATCATGAAAAACTCTGGATTCCTAACTCGACTCAAAATCAAAACAATCTTTCTCAACATCAAGTACCTTTGCTTATCAAATCATTTCAAATATCAAAAACTTCAAGGAAGCTTCATAAAACTCATTCTTGCCTCTCAAGCTCAATATCAATATATATATTCAATAGTCAAACTTCTCATGGAAAGGCACAACTCACGACACTTGTCTTTAATTTCTTAGAAATCATCAATACATAATGACAATATACAACTCATGGAATAAATTCTCAATTTAAGAAACATGATAGTGGAATAATCATAAATATCAAACTTATTCAACTCAAATCTCATAAATCATTAATAGAGAAATTTGGGTACAATCCCACTTTGTAAGTTCATGTAAATCAATACTAGAAATTAAATCTTTAGGGACAAGATCGAAAAGGGTGTTCTTGTTCAAACCCCACATACCTTGGATTATAATTTTGGAGATGTAGAAACTTGTTTGGAACTCCTTCCTTACACTTTTGAGCTAAGACCCTTGATGTATTTGACTAGGGGAGCTTAATTGTTGGACAACTTGGAGAAATTTATAGAAGATCCTTGAATTTCTTGGAAGGAGTTTTGATTTTTGGGTTGAGAGAAAACCCTAGTTTTATAGAAAATTCTTGGAGAAATTTGAGAGAAATAGGAGAAAATGGTCTTCTCTTGACTACTTTGATGTATATATAAGGCAACAAGGAGCGGAAATGACCAAAATGCCCTTTTGAAAAAGCTAAAATGTGCTGATCGGGGCCCGTGACGGTCGATCTGATGGTCCGTCAAGTCTCCTGAGATCATCCGTCACTCAAGTACCAAAACTGGAACGTTCTGCCTCGACGTAACGATTGAAGTGACGGTCCGTCTAGAAACTGATGGTCCACCAATTCATCCGTCACTCAAGTTCCAGAAATGAGACATTCTGTCTCGACCTGACAGACCCCTTGACGGTTCGTTAACTTTTTTACGGTCCACCATCTTGGCCGTCACACAGTGACAAGGAAGAGGGGTCACTTCCTTGGCTTGACGGGACACTTGACGGTCCACAAGGACCTGACGGTGCGCCAGGTCGACCGTCAGACCTGGGCGATCCGATATCGCTGAGTAAAATGGCTATAACTCCCTCGTCCGATGTTGGATTTTGATGAAATTGGTATCGATGGAAAGCTTATTCAATGATCTACATGAAAAAAGGTAGAAATTAGATAAATAATACATGATATAAACATCGATCACTTTGGAATCCATATATATCCACTCAAAAGATGAATTTAGGCTTAAGAAACGATCGGGATATTACACCATATAACCATACTAACTTCCTGAGATAGACTCTAACATACTCTTCAGCTAAATAGGAAGTATGGACTAGTAAGAAATGGTTTGACTTAGTCATTCTGTCCACAATAACCAAAATAGAATTATGCAGACAATGCGTACGGGGTAATCCTGTAACAAAATCCACATTTACCACTTCCCACTTCTAAATAGGGATATCAAACTCCTGAAGTGTACCACTAGGACTTTGATGATCAACCTTAACTTGCTGATAATTTGGATACTTAGCCATAAATTTCTAATATCCTTCTTTATACCATTCCATAAATAGATTTCTCGTAAGTTGTGGTACATCTTAGAGGCTCTGGGTGAATAGAATATCACAAACCATGCACTTCTGCTAATATTAGCTATCTTAAACCGTCTATATTAAAAACTATAATCTTTCCTGACAACAAAGCACATGATCTCCCCCTTGGGAGAAAACCTCAACCTTCTGATCTCAAATAGATTCCTTCAACTTAACCAAAATAGGATCCTTGTCTAGATTTTCCTTTACCTCGGACTCCGAACCATCCTAAACCCAAATACTACCTTTGGCTAAATCAACCAACCTAACTCCTAATATGTCAAGCTAATGAACCTTACGAACTAACTCTTTCTTACCCTTATCAACATAAGCAATGATCCCCATAGACAACCTGCTAAGGGAATCAGTCAAAACATTGGCCTTACCCAAGTGATTCAACACACTCATATCATAGTTTTTCAACTATTCAATCAACCCTCTATGACAAAGATTCAAGTCTTTCTACGTGAACACATACTATAGACACTTATGGTACGTAAACACATCAACATGAGCCCCATAAAGTTAATGCCTCAAAATTTTATAGGCAAAAACAACTCAGCTAACTTAAGATCATAGGTCGGGTAATTCTTCTCATAGGGTTTAAGTTGTCCAGAGGCATTTGCTATAATCTTACCTCGCTGCATCAATACACAACCAAGACCAACTGTAGAAGTGTCACAATACATAACCAAGACCAACTGTAGAAGTGTCACAATACACTATGAATCCATCTGAACCCTTTAGTTGAGACAATACTAGAATGGAGGTGAGTCGAGTCTTCAACTCCTAAAAACTCTTCTCGCAAGAATCTAACGACTAAAATTTGACTTTCTTCTTAGTAAATCTAGACATGGGAGAGGAAAAAGAAGAAAATCCTTCAGCGAACTACCTATAGTAACCAGCTAAACCCAAAAAACTCCTAATATCTAATGGAGAGATGAGCCTAGGCCAGTTTCTTACTACTTTAGCCTTTTAAGGATCAACTTTAATGCCAGCACCAGAGATTATGTGACCAAGGAAAGCTACTTATATCAACCAAAATTCACACTTGTTGAACTTAGGGAATAGCTGGTGATCCTTAAGGGTCTGCAAAATAATCATCAAATAGTCTACATGATATCCTCCACTGCGGGAATAGATGAGGATGTCATCTATGAGCACTATGATGAACATTTCTAAGTACTACTTAAACACCCTATTAATCAAGTCTATGAAAGTTGTAGGGGAATTCGTTAGTCCAAAAGATATAACTACAAAGTTGAAGTGACCATACCGAGTTATGAAGGCTATCTTTGGCATGTCACATTCTCAGACTCTAAGATGATAATAGCAAGATTTGAGATTTATCTTAGAGAAATATTAAGCACCCTGAAGTTGGTCAAACAATTCATCAATCCTGGTAAGAGGATACTTATTCCTGATTGTGACTTTGTTCAACTGACGGTATTCGATGCACATTCTGAGAGACTTGTCTTTATTGCACATGAAGAGAATTGAAGCACCCCATGGAGAAACACTTGGCCTGATGAAACCTTTATCTAGAATATCTTTCAACTGTTCTTTCAATTCATTAAGCTTATCTAGATCCATTCTGTAAGGTGGAATTGAGATAGGCGGGTATCTTGAAGATCTATTGCAAAGTTGATTTCCCTCTTGGGAGGAACTTTGGGAATATCTTCAGGAATTACTTCTGGGAATTCATTTACTACTAGAACTTACTCAAGACTTGGAGTTTTGGAACTTGAGTCCTTGAATCGAATAATGTGATAGATACATCCCTTGGAAATCATTTTTCTCGCCTTGAGAAATGAAATAAATCGACCAATAGGGATGGAGGTACTACCCTTCCATTCTAGAAATGATTCATTAGGAAAATAAAAGTGAACTATCCTATTTCTATAATAAATTAAGGCATAATGGGAGTGGATCCAATCCATGCCAAGAATGACATCAAAATCGGTCATCTTTAACTCTACAAGGTCTACTAAGGTGACTTTCTGAGTGAGTGTGACCGGGCAATTTCTATGTACCTATCTAGATATAATAGAACTACCACTTAGAGTAGACACTGAGAAGGATTTTGCTAATATGTTGAGATTGATGCCAAAGTCTATGGCTATATAGTGAGTCACAAAAGAAAGTGAAGCTTTGGGATCTAATAATGCATAAACATGAAGGTGGAAGACTTGTAATGTACCAGTAACCACATCAAGATAACCTTATTGATCCTTTTGAGTCTGGAGGGCATAAAGTTGATTCTATCATTGCCCACTAGTGGCATCGGAAGTGGCACCCTACTGAATTCGATGGCCTACTGGAGATGATGAGAAGTTTGACTAACCTTGTTGATGAAAATCCTTTCACTTAAGGGAAACCACTGGGCAATCCCTAATCCTGTCGCCTGACTTGCCACACCTAAAACATGCATCACTTCCTGCCCTGCACTCACCTTAGTGGTTCTTACCACACCTCTTGCAGACTTGATTAATACGATCGTTATTCATACTACCCCAAGATTTAGAGACTAGCTCTCTATCCTAATTGTCCGACCTGAACTTAGGAACTAGAGCACTTGTAGAAGATGTACCGGGCTAAATATTTCTAGAGAAATTGGGAATGATTACCACTTTTTGACCTCGGCTAAGAAAATTTAAAGCTACCCTCTTATTCTCCCTTTAATTTTCTTTGAGCTTCCCTTTGTCAACCTGATGAGCATGAACCACCAGTTTAGAACGATCCATCTCCTTAATCAACATTGCAGTTTTGCACTCCTTTACCATATCCTCTAAAAATCCAAATAGAAGCTCATTTTGGCCCTAGAATAAGCCACCATAGAAGAGGCATACCTCGCCAACTGGGTAAACTTGAGTGAATAATCTTTCACACTCATGTTACCCTACTTCAAGTTAATAAACTCTTGCACTTTGGCCTCTCCCAACTTGAGCTAGAAGAACCTGTCCATGAAAATAATAGCAAATTCATCCCACTCAACAGCGTCAACATCGGCACCTTTGTCCTCCTTCCATTGCTTAATCTAAGTATGAGCCACTCCTTTTAATTGGTAAGCATTTAAGTCAGCACTCTCACTGGGAGTAACACCCATTATATCCATCACTTTTTGCACACAATTGAGAAACTCTTATGGATCTCTCTCAGACTTAGATCTAGAGAACACTAGAGTATTTATCCGAGTAAAGTCTCAAATCCTAGTTGTTGTCGTGTTTGCTTCTGAATTGGCTAGGGCAACATCCTATTGTTTATTCTAGGTAGCCATAGTCTGGGCCAAAATTTTGAAAGTATTACTGAATTCAGCATAGGAGACATGTTCATTCAGAGGGTCTTCCTGAATAGGTGGTGGTGCGGGCTGATCCCCATTTCTTCTTTCGTTATGCTTTTTGGGAGATGTTTTATTTAAATGGATAAAGGATGATTTTGAAAAGGAAATTCAATAGATCACACGCTCCATCGCACGACATGAATACTAGAATAAGGCAAACTTTCTTGAAATATCTCATAGCCTCTCGCACATAAGTGTGGCGTGAGTCACAACCATATACAAGACTCTACTTAATGCATCTTTCAGAAACCCTAGGACACTTTAAAACCTTAGGCTCTGATACCAAGTTTTTCATGACTCGAGACTACCCTCTAGTCATAACATGGTGCTTAAGACCTAACGTGTCCCCAAGCTAACCCATGAACTGGAATAAGCTGTGAACCTTGAAAGAAGATAACAAAATAATATACCAAAGTCATTTATTAAAAGCTCTGAATAATAAAACAAGGTCAAGTGTACTAAAATCCTTAATGAAAATATAACTATTTGTCTGACTGTCTGAAAGCCTCTAAACATGATGAATTGTTGGTACATGTCCCCAATTAACTCTAACTATTGAAATAACATGAAATGAGGTACTAGAAAAAATGAATAATAATATGTCTAGCCCTTGATGGATGAGGAATCATCGATGTTGCAGCTGAGTGGTAAAGGAATGTACTAAGTGTGGTCTAGGAATCGAGCGTCCAAACCTATGTTATATGACAACATAGCACAAAAGAAAGTATGCAGTCAGTACTTTAAATGTACTGGTATGCAAGATAAGGACTAGCTAACATGTATATGTAAATGGTACTGAACATGAAATCATAAACATGTAAATCAAGTGCAAAAGCAAGTAAAACATATACTGAAATAATTTGTAACACTGAATAACTGATAAACTGAACATTTGGTCATACAAACCTGAGCTGATGTGCTTTGAATAATAAACTGAGAATGTGGATTAATAATTTAACCAGCATGCCCCAATTTAAGCTAATCGGGGCTAAACCTGGCAACTCCAGTAGGAAGGGTGTTAGTAGCTTACCATGGGTACCAACCCTGGCTGTGTGGATCCACTAATTTGATGTCCCTAAGGAATAGGGTATCAGTCCTTTACTAGCGGGTGACCCCTAAGAGAGTGTCAATCCTATAGTGGTGGGTGACATCTCATAAACCTATGCTGACTACGTAGCTCTAGAACTTATGGACTTCTACTAAAGGTCTCAGTCCTCTACTGGCGGATGACTCTTCATCCCTAGGTTTGCTCGGTGCTAAGTCGTACTCCCAACTAAAATGACACAAGAATAAACTAGTGCATGTACTGATAACTAATATGCTCAAATATGGTATTCTGAAAATAATAATGTATGTGAAGTAATTATGAACATGTTAACTGATGTATTTAGCATGATATAATACTAGTGAGTGCTCTTTATGAATATGTTAAAAACTTCATGGTACAAAAATGGTATGAATTACTTGAAATCTTGAACACTATAGTATGCATGATCATCTAGGTATCCGGTGTTCATAACCCACCAGCATTGAAAAAATGCTATTAAATATGATAATTTCAAAGTAATGATATGAAAAGAAATTTCATGACTTAAACTCAAGAATCCAACAATTTCATCAATGTAACAAATTATCTTAATTAAAGTACGAAAGAATGCTTGAATTTATGAGGAAATACTTGTTCATGGTTGAATTCAAGAATTACATAGAGGAACACGGGATTTGTACTTTTCATAGAAACCTAAATAAAAAAGCGAATTAAACTTTAGAATTGGATTAAATTTGGGACACAATAGGTGAAAGGATCCCATTGATGAATTTCCCACATACTGGAATTTCATGACTTATTGTATGGAACTTGGATTTGGGACCTTGAGAGGGTAAATTCTTAAAAGAAAGCCTTTGATTTTGTTCTTGAGAGTGGGAGACGAATCGATGTTGCTAACTGGTTGAAAGGGGGAAAATAATGCCTATTTTGTGTTTTAAGTCATGGATTAGGAGTTTAAAGAGGAGAAAAAGAGAAAAAATTCCTTTTTACCCTTAAGTGACTGCACAACTTTTACACAGCAGTGTGGCATGTTGCCTATCGCTAAGGCCAGCCTCTCCGTCACACTGATATCGTAGAGGATAGACTCTGTGACATGATGATATTGCGGAGGCACTCTACCTCTATCCCACACCAGTATCGCAGAGGGTAACCTTCATGACACGGCAAAAATGTGGAGGCTCATTGCCTCGACGGTCCAAAATCACTCCAAACGACTTCTAAAAATTTCAAAACTCTCCCATATGACCCCTTTAACATTCTCAAACATATTAATAGTCAAAAAATGATGTTTCAAACATAGAAAGGCCAAAAATAAAATGCTTGAAGAATTTGAGGTTGTTACAATAGTTAAGGCACTTATCCCTTAAGTAGAATAATCGCTTTGGAGCCTTTAAACCTACGACGAATAGTTAGAAACTTGTCTAGGATCTCATGGGGTATTACTCATCAATGGGTCCCCTTTTACCCATTAAGTCCCAAAGTTTACCTAATTCACTAATTTAATTTCTTTTTCATAATTTTGGGTTTGTGTATATTGGAAAATTTATTGATATTCCATTCCTTTGGTATCATTGAGTTGTAATCCCCACTTTAGCATGAATTTCAGTGTTATTTCTTGACAATGAACTCAAACCCTAACTACATTGTAAAATCTATAATAACTGGACCTAAGTTATAGAATTTTATAAATTAATTTAGTTTACAAAATTGACATATTAGTTATATTCTATAGAGATGACTGGTGATGAACACTTCATGACCTAGGATTTTATGCATATTTTTTGGATACTATACTCTCCAGTTTATATGCTTTGACTGCTTTCAGATAAGGCATTTATTTTAGTCTTCAGATTATTATTATTATTGAGCATTGTAATTATCAGTGTCATTCAATTGAGAGTAGTACTTAACACCAAGCGAACACATGGATGAAGGCTCATCCACAGTTAGTTTGAGACCTTTTCAAGAATTCCCTAAGTCCTAAAACTATGGCACCATCGTAGTTTCTTCAAAGTCACCCATTAGACCATGCTTGACACCATTTCTTTGGACATCAATTCAGTGGATCTGTGTCAGTCAGTGCTCATATCCTTGGTAAAACACTGAACACCCTTCCAGCAAAGGTTACAGGTTTGACCCTAATTAGCTTAAATTATGGTATGTCAGTTATTAGTAGATCCCACAGTCCATAGTTGATAGTTCAGATCCAAATTCTTCCATGACCTTGAGTTAAGTTTTTTAATTATTATGCAACACATGTTCATTACTTGGTCTTTCATTATTTTATCATGTTATGTGTACCATGTTCAACTTATATCAGTTATTTTCCTATCTCACATACTCAATACATTCAAAGTACTGATCGCACTCTTTCTTTGTGCTATACTGTCTGATAATATAGGTTTTGAAGCTCAACATTTGGATCACGCCTAGTATGATCTTTTAGAGTATCAACAATAGCATTTTTGGTGAGTCCTCATCATCCGAGGGCCAGAGTCAATATTTTATTTCATTTTATCTTTGTCGTTCCTAGTTTTTTGATAGTTAGAGTTAGCTGGGGCTTTGTCCCTGGCAACTAATCTTAGTAGAGGATTTTTAGACATATATTTAGATATTTAGTTTATGATCTCAGACTTGGTTACTGATGATTGGATTTCTTATAATATTTCTTTCATTATTTCATGCAGCTTCTGCTTAAGTATTTTTATCAGTTATTATTAATATTCTTAGTATTTTACTAGGCCAAGGGTTAGGTAGGGGTCATATAGTTCTAAGCATCATGTTACAACTAGGGTTAGCCTTGGGTCATAATAAACATTGCATCAGAGCTATGTTTAAAGTGTCCTAGAGTGTCTAAAAGTTACGTCGAATAGAGTCTTATTCATATGTGGAAAGCACGCCATACTTATGAGTGAGAGGCTATGAGATGTTCTAGGAAAAATTTCATTTCATTCATTTTCATTTCATGTGATAGAGCGTGAGATCTATTAAAACCTTCTTCTAACTCATTCTCTACATGTTTATAGAATATGTCTCCAAAAATAACTATGGAAGGAGAAGTGTAAATGAGAGTGGGATTGAGAATCAACAAGTTCCACCAAATCAAAAAAACCCTCTGAATGAACAAGTCTCAAGAGCCCATTTCAGGCCTTCTTTTATAGCCTTATCCCTGTCTATGACCACCTAAAATAACCAATCTACTATGGCACCTGCCAACCCGACAATGAATGAGACAGCAGCCAAAGTTCAAAACTACACTGGGATGAATCCTCTAGTGTTCTTTGGATCCATGTATGAGGAGTATCCACATGATTTCATAGATAGTACTTAGAAGGTTACAAATATTAAGGGTATTACCATAACTAAAAGTGTTGAGTCGGTCGTCTATCAGCTATAAGAAGTAGCTCACACCTAGTATAACCAATGGAAGGAAGATAGGCATGCAGACACAAAACTGGTAGAATAGGAGGATTTTGTAAATACATTGTTGGAAAAGTTATTCCCGCTTGAGTTAAGGGAGGCCAAGGTGTAAGAGTTCATATATCTAAAGCACGGTAACATGAGTGTGAAGGATTATTCAAAATCCCTCAACCCATATTCAAAACCAATAATTAAATCCACATGGACAATATTTAAACACATGTTTGTATGAAAATCAATTTAGGGAAAAGATACATGCCTGAGAATACCAATAATTTGGAGAGGAAACAACAATTGAACCCTAGGTGCTTAATCTTTAGAAACTCTAGCTTTTCTTAAATTTGAAGTTTTGAAGGATAAGAGTTGTGTTTGATATTTATAGACTGATGATAATAGGACTAAATGAGTGTTTAAATCATGGAAAGTAATGGGATGGATAGAAAAGACCATAATGCCCTTAATGAAAATGAGCAAGAAAATATAACTCTCAGTCACTACTGGTCAGGTAACGACTAGTGATGACTAGTTACGAGTCATCACCATGACTCGTATCCTGGGTAGTAACTCAGTATCACCTCCACTAGTTTGGTCACAAGCTACACCCAATGACTCATGACCTCACCTTTTGACTTGTAGGGTTATTATCGTGATTAAAATAGAAACTTGGGCAACCTTACTGGTTAAGCTACGATTAGCATAATACGACTCATGACGAGTGCTAATGACTCATTATATGAATCGTTACCTGTGTGGTGATGCAAAAAAATCAAGAAATTTTCAGAGGTGAAATACTTGGGGAATTACATCAGATCAGGCTATCATCAGCTCAGAATCAGGGAATATGACATTTCAAAGATAGCCTTCCAAACTCGATATAGTTATTTTGATATTTATAGTTTGGTATTTTGGACTAACCAATGCTCCTGCAGCTTCTATAAACTTGATGAACAGGGTGTTCAAGTGGTACTTGGACATGTTCATTATAGTCTTCATAGATGACATCCTTTTTTATTCTCACAGTGAGGATAAACACGCAAATCATCTTAGCATTGTCTTGTAGACTATTAAAGATTAGCAGCTATTCACTAAATTCAGCAAGTGTGAATTTTGGTTGAAAATAGTAAAATTCCTTGATCATATTATTTTCAATAAAGGCATTCGAGTTGATCCTTAAAAGGCCGAGACAATAAGAAAATGGTCTAGACCCATCTCTCCAGCAGATATCAGGAGTTTCTGTTAGCCTCCTAAGACTATATTTAAATAATGACAAACTAATAAGTGTATCTTTGTAGGACACTAAAGACTGCTAATATTAGAAGGACAAAGGAAGTCGGCTCCAGGAATAGAAGGACATCCTTGGTATCCAAGTACTATCAATCACAATAAGAACAAGTGGAAGGAGAATCTCAGCCCAAAATGTTACAGAAATTTGAATCAAGATATTGGAAGATAGAAGAGTATCTCGCCAAAGATATGGAGGAGCACGACATTCAAAAAGTATGGCAAGAAAATCAATCAAATATATCACAGAAATAAAGGATAGATCACAATCCTAGAACCACGGTAGACCAAATCAATCAAGAAGAATAAGATCACGAGCATATTTGGAAAGGCATCAATCTATAGAAAACCAAAAAGAAAAATAGATCATGGATATATCGTATATGGACATGATCCAAATCCATATATGGACATATCATACGGCTACATTCCTCAATCAAGGAATCAATTTACATCCTTGATTGAAAATAAATCTCTTGGGTATCCTTATGAAGAGTAGTATCCAAAGACTAAACAAGATAAAGACCAAATACCGACACTTCTTCATGCAACTTTAAATAAAGACCGAATACCGACACTTTTTCATGCAACTTTAAGGAGAAAATTCAAAGTCTCTCATTCTTAGTCTTACAAGGCTTTGTAACTTTTAGTTTACAATTGTTATATAAAGAGTAGGATTGAGTCAATTTTTTAACATCAACTGAAGCTTTGTCATAAGATATGAAGAGCAAAATAAGTATTTAAAACTTGTTTCCTATCATTGTACTCGAGCCCAATATTCAATGATCTAAGGAAACTTTGAAACTCAGGGGGACTAGAAGTAGGCACCACATTGGTGTTCCGAACCAGGGTAAATTTTTGTGTTATTACTTTATGCTTTTTTAGCTACGTGCTTAACTATTTTAAATCTAATCTATTATGAAGTGCACTGATCTGCAGGTGAGTCGGCTATGAGGAGTAGACTCATAGAAAAATTTCAATTCACCCCCCTCTCCTCTTGGATTTCAATTGGTATCAGAGAAGGTCTCACTAACTACATTTCTTAACTATAAGTTAGCATAGATCAGATGGACTACTATCAAATTCCTGGTGCTCTTCTTCAAGATGGTCACTCCTCTAAAAGACCACCATACTTTAATGGAAAGCATTACTCTTACTAGAAGAATAGGTTCAGAATCTTTGTCTAGTCAAATGATTTCCAAGCATGGGTTGTCATCAAGAAAGGTCCAAAGCCAATTCCAGGACTCAGGGAACAGCAAAAGGACAAGGATCAAGAATCCAGCAGTATCGACATAGAAGACCTTGAAATTTTTTAGGTTACCAAAGAACAATAATAGGTAATTCAAACTAATGCACGTGCTATAAGTTTCCTTTTGTGTGCAGTTAGCAGAGAAGAATACGATAAGGTATCAACTTATGAAACCACAAAAGCAATATGGGAAAAATTGGAGGTAACCTATGAAGGAACCTCCAAAGTAAACAAGTCAGGGATTGATGCCTTGGTCAATGAATATGAGTTGTTCAAAATGGAAGAGAATGGGAACATCAAAACAATGTTTCCCAGATTTAGTAAGATCATGTGTGAACTAAAATCATTAGGGATGATCTATCCACATAGCCTGCAAGTCCAAAAGTTGGTCCGAGGTCTTCCAAAGATATGGGAAACCAAAGCCACTATTTTGGAGCATAGAGGCCTATAAATATGACATATGATAAACTATGAGGTAACCTTATTGTATATGAAAGAAATTATATCAATAGGTACCACAAGGATGAAAAAAAGAAAGCAGTAGTCTTTAACACTGCTCCAACTATAGAGGAGGACATTCTCAAAGATGCTAATAGTGAAGGAATGGTCCTCATAAATTATGAGGTAAGGCAGAATATGAAATAGAGGCAGCAAAGATCCCAAGGAGGCAAAAATAATGATCGACAAGAAATAATGATCTCTATTACTACTGTGGAAGGCCTGGTCATTTCAAGAAAAATTATCCAGAATTAAAATAATGATCATCTAGAAAGAATCAAAACTTCAGAGCCTGGAGTGATAAAGATAAAACTAAAGAAGATGTAGAGGATAAAATATATGCTTTATGGCAACAGGAGAACCTAGCGAGGTAAGACCACATGATTGTCATAACTGTAATACTCTTGAATCTAATTTGGATATGATAATCGATGAGCTCCAAATATTTGTAGATGAGTATAATAATCTCACTCAAGAAAAGAAACCTTGTAAAGCACAATGTAAACAAAAACTTGAAAAGGAACAACGAAACTGGCAAATAGAAATCAAAGCATGTCAAATTGAAATTGACTTACTTTATGAAGAGCTTGGTGATGCAAAAATAGAATTAAACAGTTTTAAGAAATCACCAAGCCACAGTTTCATAGGAGCAAACTTCTTCAAAAGGAATCCAAGTTCCTTATCAAGGTCATTTAAATCAGCTAAGACTACCTTTTCTTCTCGAGGACCCATCTATTTTATTTGTGAATAGAGAGAGAACAAATCCTACAGCTGTAGGAATAAGCCTAAAAGTGTATGGGTTTAGAATCCCAAAGAAAGCACATCTAACCCACAAGGACCCAAGACCACTTGGGTACCTAAACAAAATTAATTTTCTTATTTTGTAGGAACAGGTCTGCAAGAGCTATAAAAAGGGAATGTGGGTCATTGACAACGGATGTTCTAGACACATGAATTGAGATAAGGAGAAATTTTCCTCCCTAAAGAAACTAGATAGAGGATCAGTCAGATTCGATGATAATGCTAGAGGCAACGTCATTGGAGTCGGCTCAGTGAGACTCAGCTCATTATGTGATTTCACTGAACTATACCTAGTAGACAGTCTCAAACACAGTCTACTTAGCATTAGCAAACTATGTGACACTGGATTTAGAGTTCTCTTCAAAGCTGAAAATTGTTCTTTCAAACATGACAAAAGAGATATCTCTCTCTTATTGGTGAATACATTGATAATATTTATGTATGAAATCATCCTAATTTTTCTACCTTAACCTTTCTCATTGTGCAAACCAATGATATTTGGTTATGGCACAGGAAGATCGGGCATGTTAGTATGTATATCATTGAGAAATTATCTAGATCTTGAATTGTGAAAGGTTTTCCAAAACTTAAGTTTGAAAAGGATCACATCTGTGACGCTTGCCAATTGAGTAAACAGACCTGAACATCTTTCAAATTCAAAGACATTGTATCTACTACCAAGCCTCTTCAAATAATCCACATGGATCTGTTTGGCCCCACCAAGACCGCAAGCATTGTTGGAAAAAGATATGTTTTTTTCATAGTTGATGATTACTCATGATTTACTTGGGTTATGTTTCTTGAACATAAACATGAGGCTTTCACAAATTTTGAATTTTTTATAGAAAAGTGCAAAAAGAAGCTGGACACCACATCACTTACGTCCACAATGATCATAGAGGAGAATTTGAAAATAAGGCGTTTGAGGAGTATTGTGCTAAGAATTGATACTTTCAGAACTTCTCTTCACCACAGTCTCCTTAACAAAATAGTGTAGTAGAGAGAAAGAATCGGTCCCTCCAGGAAACTGCCAGGACAATGTTGTTAGAACATAATCTCCTAAGTTACTTTTGGGCAAAAGCGGTCAGCACAGCATGTCACATCATCAACAGGTGCCTGATCATACCTATTTCAGAGAAAATGCCTTATGAACTCTAGAGAGGAAAGAAGCCCAACATCGGTAACTTTTATCCCTTTGGCTGTAAATGTTTTATTCATAACAATGGTAAGAATACCTTAGGAAAATTCGATCCACAAAGTGACAAAGGTATTTTTCTTGGGTACTCTCTCACTAGTCATGCTTATAGGGCTTTTAAAAATAAAACTTTATGTGTTGAAGAATCTATGCATATTTTTTTATGAATATTACCACTTCTCTATGAGTTTAAGTGTTGATGAAGAATAGGTGAGTAATATACAGACTGGAGAAAATCACAGTACAACCTCGTAACCTTTACAAGATAAGTCGACTACACCCCCAATAGAGTCAACTCCCACACATAAATAGTGAAATCAAATTCTCCAAAAGAATGGAATCATGATGCTAGCCATACAAATGAACTCATCATCAAAAATCCAAAAAATAGAGTGCAAACTAAAGTGTCATTGAGGAGACAAGCATCAGTTGCCCTTGTGTCCCAAATTGAACCAAAGAAAACTGATGAAGCTCTCAATGATTAATGATGAGTTGAAGCTATGAAGGAAGAACTTGACCAATTTAAAAAAAATTAAGTTTGGAATCTAGTTGAAAGACCAAGAAACTGCTCAGTAATTAGAACCAGATAGGTCTACAATATTAAATTAAATTAAATAAAGAAGGTAAAGTCATCAGAAATAAAGCCATACTTATAGCTCAAGGATACTATTAGCAGGAAGGTATTGTTTATGATGAGACCTTTGCCCCTGTGGCAAGGTTGGAGTCAATACAAATTATATTAGCTTTTGCCGCATTCAGATATTTTAAGTTGTTTCAAATGGACGTAAAAAGTGTTTTATTAAATGGCTTTTTTCATAAGGAAGTCTTTGTAAAACTACCCCCCAAATTTGAAGATCCCTCATTTCCAAATCATGTTTTCAAGTTATCAAAAGCACTCTACGAACTCAAACAAGCTCCAAAAGTTTGGTATGAGAGATTGAGTACTTTTCTAATAAATAATAACTTTCAAGGGGGTAAAATTGACACAACTCTGTTCATTAAAAAGCTTGATTTAAATCTTCTCACTGTCCAAATTTATGTGATGATATCATATTTTGTAGTTCTAACATCTCTATGTGTGAGAATTTTGCTAATTTAATGAAAGGAGAATTCAAAATGAGTTTTATAGGCGAGCTCACATTCTTTCTCGGATTACAAATAAAACAAACTCCCAAAGGCACCTTCATCATTCAAGTAAAATAGACAAAAGTACTCATCAAAAGGTTCTGTATGGAAAAAGAAAAGGCCTATGGAACACCCACGATCCCATCCACATGCATTGATTTAGACTTGTCTGGAAAAGACATTGATAAAAAGATGTATCGAGGGATGATTAGATCTCTACTCTACTTGACTGAAAGTCATTCAAATATTATGTTCAATGTGTGTAAATATGCCAAATTCCAGTAGACTCCAAAGGAGTCTCATCTCACTTCCATCAAATGAGTTATCCAATATCTAATAGGAACTCAATACTTTGGTCTATGGTATCCCTACTCCTCACACTTTGATTTAATTGGTTACTCAGATGCTGATTTTGCAGGAGACAAAAGTGATAGTAAGAGCACTAGTGAAATATGTCAAATTCTTGGTGATGCCCTTATATCATGGCATATAGAAAGAAACAAACTTTAGTTTCTCTTTCAACCACTGAAATTAAATACATAGCTGTCGAAAGTTGTGGTACTCAAATCCTATGGATTATGCATCAACTTCTTGACTTTGACTTATCTTTTGAATCTATTCCTATTATGTGTGATAACACTAGTACCATTAGCTTATCTAAGTATACTGTGCATCACTCTAGGGCTAAACATATTGATATCAAGCATCCATTTATTCGATACTATGTAGAGAACGGTGATTTTTCTCTAAAATTTATTGACTCCAAAAATCAACTAGCATATATTTTTATAAAACCTCTACTAGAAGAAAGATTTTTCTTCCTTAAAAAAAGTCTTGGTATTCTTAGCATTAATGATCTTTAACTCTTATTTAGAATTTGCTATATTTTTTACTACATAAAAATCATTCATTCGTCTAAGTACACCTCTTCTGTCATTGCTTCATTTCTCTGGTGAATTTCTTTATTTGCACATTGTATGTGTATTGTTTCTTTTTTATTATGTCAAAGAGGGAGAAGGAAGGAACGTCATAGTAGACTACCAGTAAGGGGGGGAAAAGCAATTTTACATATCAGGTAATACTTATACAAGTCAAGGGAGAAATTTTACAGACATGGAAGTCAACTGATGTTTACTCTTATTGTCATTATCTAAAAAGGGGAGATTATTAGCCTTCTAAGTCTATGTTTTAATAATGAAAAACTAACAAGTGTATCTTTGCAGGACACTAAAGATAGCTAATATTGGAAGGACAAAGGAAGCCAGCTCTAGGAATAAAAACACATCAAGAATGGAAGGACATCCATGGCATCCAAGTACCATCAATCATAATAAGAACAAATGGAAGGAGAATTGTAGCCCTAAATGTTACGAAAAATCAACTTAAGATATTGAAAGATAGAAGAGTATCTCGCTACTAATATAGAGGATCATGGCATTCAAAGAGTATGACAAGCAGGTCAATCAAATATCACAAAAATGGAAGAAGGATCACAATCCCAGAATCACGGAAGACCAAATCAATCTAGAAGAAGAAGGTCACGAGCACATTTGGAAAGGCTTCAATCTCTAGAAAACTAAAAAGAAAAATAGATCATAGACATATCTAATATGGACATAATCCAAAGCCATATATGGACATATCTGATATGAACATATCATACGGCTACATTCCTCAATCAAGGAATCAATTTACATCTTTTACTAAGAAGAAATCTCTTGTGTTTCCTAATGAAGAGTAAAAGCCAAAGACTATAAAAGATGAAAATCGAAGTCAGAAACTTTTTCACGTAACTTCAAGGAGAAAATTCAAAGTGTCTCATTCTTAGTCTTACAAGGTTTTGTAACTTTTAGTTTACAATTGTTATATAAAGTGTAGGATTGAGTCAACTTTGTAACATCAACTGAAGCTGTGTCACAAGATCTGAAGAGCAAAATAATTCTTTAGAACTTGTTTCCTATCATTGTACTTGAGCCCAATATTCAACGATCTAAGGAAACGTTAAAACCTAATGGGACTGGAAGTAGGCACCATATTGGTATTCTGAATCCAGATAAATTTTTATATTATTACTTTATGTTTTTCTATATACGTGCTTAACTATTTTAAATTTAATCTACTTGTGAAGTGCACTGATTTGCAGGTGATTCGACTTTGAGGAGTCAATAGTTGACTCACAAAAAAATTTCAATTCACCCCCCCCCCCCCCCATTGAATTTTAGTTTTTTTTGGCTTAGCTTGTTACTATAAGTGGTTTGTTAAGGGATTTTCCTATCCCATGTCTCAATTGACAAAAAAAAGTCTAATTTTAATAGTTCGATTCTTATGAGAAAAGATTTTAGGAGTTGAATATTAGACTCACCACTACTCTAGTTTTAACTCGGTGTGAGGGCCAGATGGTTTTATATTTTATTTTGATAATTTCATGGTTAGACTTGATGTATGTTGATGCAGCGAGGAAAATTTATAGAATATGCCTCTAGGTAGCTCACACCTCATGACTAAAACTACCTGACTCATGATATTGAATTGGCAGCAGTTATTTTGCCTTAAAGATTTAGAGGCATTACCTCAGTAGGGTTTATATTGATATGTTCACCAATGAAAAGAGTCTTCAGTTTGTGTTCATCCAGAAAGATCTGAATTTTCATCAAAAAAGATGTCCAGAGTTGTTAAAAGGTTATGATATATGTGTTTTGTACTATTTTGGTTAGACCAATATGGTGGCCAACGATCTTAGAAGATTATATATGGAAAGAATTGCTCATGTACCATATAATAAGAAAGAATTTGCTTCCAAGGTTCATAGACTGGCCAGATTGGGATTTCAATTGGTTAACTTAGCCAAAGGTAGTATATTAGTCCAAAATGGTTCAAAATCCTCTTGGGTAGCTGAGGTAAAATAAAAATAGGATAGTGATCCTATTATTCTTAGGTTTAAAATGGCAATCCAAAGTCATAAGGTTGAGGTTTTCACCCAAGGAAAAAATGGTTCTCTTTGCTATCAGGGAAGAATATGATAGATGACTTGAGACAAAAAATGCTAGAGGAGGCTCATGGTTCTAGGCATTCTATTCACCTAGGAGATACTAAGATGTACTATGATTTATAAGAAGTCTTTTGGTGGGGTGGTATAAAGAAAGGTATTGCAGTTTGTGGTTAGTGCCCGAATTGCCAACGGGTTAAGGTTTAGCACCAGAGGCTGATGGCATGCTTCAGGACATTAGTATTTCTACTTAAAAGTATGAGGTAGTAAACATGGACTTTATTATAGGGTTTCATCATACTCATCAATAGCATAATTCTATTCATGTTATTATAGAGAGAATGACTAAGTAACCCTATTTTCTGTCAGTAAACACTACAAATTCAATTGAGGAATATGCTAAACTCTACCTGAAGGAGCTAGTGAAATTGCATGGAGTCCCATTGACTATTATTACAAATAAAGTTACTCAGTTTACCTCTTGGTTCTAGAAGGCATTTTAGAATGCTCTTGGTGCTGAAGTTTATCTCAATGCATCTTTTTACCCATAGATAGATATTCAGGTAGAGAGGACTATTTAGACCTTAGAGGATATGTTAAGAGCATGGATGATTAATTTTAAGGGTAGTTAGGATGATTATTGATGTTGCCTAAAATTAACCTTCAAAGAAGTTATTGCGGTAGATGCCAAATATAGTAACCCAACTAGGTTGGGGTCGATCCTACAGGAAAAATGTTGAACAGTTGATTAACTAGATAAAATCCACGAGAAGTGCAGAAAAGTTAATTGAGGGATTTGAAATCAATTGTAAGTAGTATCTAGATCTTGAATGCTTTCAGATGTAAACAATAGAAGATGAATAGTAGGACTATGTTCCCCCTGGCTTCTCAACTCTATAAATTTCTCGTGCTCAACCCACCTATTTTGTTTCTCTGTGTGTAAAGTTGACAAGATAGGTATTATCAACCGTCTTGTGAACGTGTTGATAAATCTCACCCTTTACTTTGTGAGTCTCAAGGTGTCTCCTTATAGCTCCTTTTCTGTGACTTCAATTTACCTTTCACCTTTTGAGTCTCAAGTTGATTAGATGAGATGATGGAATAATAAGATGGAGGTGAATTTCAAATTACTGTCTTAATCCTATATTCCTAATATCAAAATCCCTTGTGGGAATGTTATCGAATACATGCAATCCTTATGCTTTTGGAGGAGCTCTGAGGTCATTTAAAATGAAGAAGATTAAGATATATGCGTAAATCTTAGAATAGATGAATCTCTCACTTCCTTTACATAGCTAATCTGCTAGGGTTCCTAAAGCCCTAGTCAGGGAAATTAGCCGCTCATGTTCATGCAAGAATCCATGATAATCAATGAAGAATTCATGTAATTAATTGCACAAAAATAAGATGAATAAAATTTGAAGTCTTCAATTGAATAAAACCCAAAAATCTCAAGAATAATGTAAAGCATTGTAAAAGTATGTAATAGGATGTCCAAGAACATAACCTAATAAAACATAAACCCTAGGGTATTTATAGTATCTCAAAACAACCCAGAAATCCTAATAAAAATAAAAAAGGAAAAGTAAGTCAGCATAAGGTACAACTCACTCGTTTACTCATAAGGTCTTCATGAGGGTCGTACTGTGCCTCTCATATGTTCTCTAGTGTCTGGTCTTCCAGGAATTCAACTTTATGTTTTCCTTACGGCTCATGCTCACGAGTCGTACCTTGACCATATGACTTGTGGCCTTCCCTTGTTACCATCTGGGACTTCTTCCTCTGCTTCTCTGGACATTGGTCTTCTTACAATTTACCTATATGATTCATACTCAAAATTCCGACTCGTCTTCTTCTAAGACTTAAACTTTGAATGAAAGCCTGAGGCTCTGTTCTCCTTACGGTTTCTTGATACAACCCATATCCTCATCTTACTCCTTGTATGCTCCACTCGTATCTTTCTTATGCATAGATTTTCTTCTTGGCTTTCATTTCTTTTATGCTTACGAGTTAGTTTACGAACCATATGATATGTTGACGGCTCTTAAGTTGACTCGTATCATCTGCAACTTTGTCTTCTTCAGGTATTTTTCTTCAAATCTCATCCCAATACTATTATTGACTTGTTTCACCTGGAAAAATCATAAAAGCACATCATATCCACTAAAATAACCTTTAAGTACAAGCATAAATCCTTTGTTTTAAGCATCAAAATTATCATTTTTCCATGGAGCATCAATCATTTACCTTTGATCAAGTATTTATAGAATAAAAACTATCACTCTACTATTCAGATGGCCCCATTTGAGGCACTTTATAGAAGGAGGTATAGATGTCCTATTGGCTAGTTCAAAGTTGGTGAAGCTACAGCGATAGGGACAGATTCTATCCATGAGGCTATGGAGAAAGTTCAGGTGATTATAGAAAGGTTAC
This sequence comes from Capsicum pubescens, assembly GCA_030864215.1. Lineage (NCBI taxonomy): Eukaryota > Viridiplantae > Streptophyta > Magnoliopsida > Solanales > Solanaceae > Capsicum > Capsicum pubescens. The sequence continues at coordinate 183,950,675 of CM061547.1, read as the reverse complement.
AAATAGATCAGAGTCATTAGAAGTCCTATACAGATGTAACAAGAAGGTAAATAGAGTTTGTCGTGGTGATTTTATCTACTTGAAAGCTTCACCTATAAAAGCGGTGAAGAGATTCAGAAGTAAGGAGAGCTTAGTCCCTGATTTATTGTTCCTTATAAGATTATAGATCATTTTGGTAAAGTAGACAATGAGTTATATTCTAGCAGACTTAGCAGCAGTGCATCTTCTTTCATATTTCCTTACTAAAATAGTACATTAGTGATCTCGCATTGGTTGTGCCCTTAAAAAGTATGGGAGTGAAAGATAATCTCTCTCACGAAGAAGTTCCTATTGAAATCCTTGATTGTCAGGTTTGTAGGTTGAAGAATAAAAAGGTCACCTTGGTAAAGGTTCTTTGGCAAAATCAGTCAGTTAAAGAAGCTACTTGGTAAGAAGGGGCAGACATGATGACCAAGTATCCCATCTCTACCTTTTGAACTCAGTCTTAGCTTAAGGTAATAGTTTTCCTTTAATTAATTAATTCTTTCAATTTCATGTCATCCAAATATTCCCATTCTATAGCATGTGTCCATAAGTCCAATCCAGTCCATTTTTCAGTTATCAACTCAGTACCATATCAGTATTTATCTCTTAGAAACTTGGTGTAGGAATTTTAGGTACAGATGGAGTAAAAGTGTTCCAATAATATCAGGAGAAGTGGTGAATAAAATACGGGAATAACAGCTCTTTTGCCCTAATCTTCCCTCAATCAATTTCTATTCAAGGATGAATGACACCAAGGAAAAGATAGTACAATGCCCTGAAAAAATCAATCCTAGGCTAGAACCATGCTTCAAGTACATATAGGGTTAGTCCTCAAGTTTTGACATTATCAGAGGGTATTTGGATATGTACAAAGGCAAAGAGAACCCTTATCACTTAACCAAGCTGCAACCTCCCTTACTGATCAATTCATCAAGAAATAATTAGATTTAAATGAGCATAACATCCAGATTCTAAATCATATTTGATATTCATAACCACTAAATGATAGATATTTGAATTATCTTTTCAGTGCATCTAGTTTGGCCTTAATCCAACATCAGAGTAAAATGTTATGCCCATTTTAGTAAAGCACTTCTCTACAGTGAGATACCATGAGTCAAACCATAACCATGTTTACATTGTATGAATGTACAATGGTATCCGCTTATCGAGACAACCCTAACATCTGAAATTTGAAAAAGTATACCCTCATACCATAAGATGAAACCACATTCATGCTTTGAAACTACGATCCTAGGCACGATCATAAGTCCCAAAGATTCTACGGATGTAACCATCAAACCTACAAACCAAGGTATGACCGTAGGTAGATCCCACAATCATACAAAGAATTGTTTGATCTTCTTCATATATCTCTCATACAGCTCCCAACCACGAGCTAAACCCACTATCGTAGGTGGGTCACACAATTATGGAAAAGTATTGTATGTCTATAACACCCCAAATCTGGTACCCGGAATGCTACATGGTGCTCATGACCACGAAGGACCACAAGCTAACCCATGACTAATATATGTACCTGTATACTGCATGATATATTGTATAAATACGGAAACATGAACTGAAAGGCCATAAGGTTCAAAACTAATAAATCACCATAGGATATAACATCTGGGATGAGGGATAAATACCCAAAACAAAACTGTCTAAACATACTGTAGTCTAAAAAGCCTCTAAAATATGACTGTCTGAAAAGAAAGTTGATGGGACATGTCCCCAACTAACTTCGACTATTGAAATAACCAAGTACTGAAATAATGAAATAACTAATCATATCGTTCTCGAAGGATGAGAACTCACTGCTGGCTGACTGCTAATACCTGGAATCTACTGATGCTCTGGAGCTCATGTCTCTGAACCTATGGTATAAGACACCATAGCGCAAATGCGTCAGTACTTTAAATATATTGGTATGTATGTGAGGTAGGCTAAATACATGGGATTCATATGCATGAACAATACTAGCAAACTGACTAATATGGACGTGAGAATACATGCATGAATACATAGTAACTATATCTAAGATCGTGATAACATGAATTTACTGATAACTAACATGACTGATAACTGAGTTCTGATGGCTGATATAACTGATAACATGAGTGACTATATCTGACAGTCCTAAATTTAATGGAACTAGCTGAGTTCTATACTATTCTGAGTTGACTGTATCTGACAGTCCTGAATTCTGTAATTGAAACTGTGGGAAGTAGTTATCTAACCAACATACCCCTAATACGCTATTATGGCTAAGTTGGGGTCCAATTTGTAACCCTAATTGGAAGGGTGTCAATACCACGCCACTGGTAAGGACAATCTGTGAGTAACCCTCATATAATAGGTAACTCTAGTGAGAATGGTGGGAACCCTCATTTAACAAGTTAAGCCACATCATCTACACTCATATAACAGGCTATGATGTCTCAACCTACGCTGGCTACGTAATTCTGGAGTGCAAGGATTGCTTCTAAGAATCACACCCTTATATAACAGATGAGTTCCCATCCTTGGGTTCACTCGGTGCTAATTCCTACTCCCATCTAAATAGACACTGAACATGATTAACTGAACAGGACTAGACTAAATTCATGGAGTTACGTTAGCTGACAGAATACTATTGAGATTACTAAATTACTGAGTTTTTCTAAGTCACATGACTGACTGGGTTCTATGGACCATGGATTGACTGAGGATATCGTGAAAACATGACACTAAATCTAGGCACACAACTATATTTTTTGGGTACAACTACCCCCAGGACTCGATGGAAGGAAACTTACAAGGCATGACATTCTTGAATACATGACCAACATCAACAATCCATAATACAATAATTGGAGATATTTCATGGGCATTTGATTATCATAGATTGATATGTGAATAAGATAACATGTATACATAGCATAATTTCATAAGTCTAACTCATGATCAATCCAACAACAATTTCAATACAAAAGAAAAACATGGAAGTCATTTTGGATCACAATTTAGCTATAGTGCATAATTTCAATCTTCCTAGGCATTTTATCAAACACCTTACATTCACAACTTAAGGCATAGGTGAAATCATCCAATTTCAAAAATCATAAACCACCAAATTCATTGATTTCAATTTATATGCTAACATAGTTTTCATAATTTCACATAAGGATCCCAACATGGGAATCAAACAACAACTATCATATAACTTAAGCAAACCACAAAATAATAATCGTGATTCATAATTTAAAATAGGGTTCTTGAGCTTTATGGATTAAAGGAATCCATAAATCAACACAACGCATACCTTAGTTCTTGGTTTAGCGAAGATTGACAAAGAGACTTTCTTGAAATTGAATCCCTAATTGAAACCCTAGCTTGTTCTTGAGAGAAAATTGAGAGAAACTAGTATATTTTAGGTGAAGAATGGCTAAATCACGTATTATTGGGTTTAAATAGGGGTGGGAAATTGACCTTTTTAACCCTGGATACGTCTTTTAATTTTAGTGAAATTTTCCCAAATTGGACCCCTGGTGCGAGACGGTGTTATCGCACCGTGTCACTGGAATTTGACAATTGGGAAATTGAGGGATGGTGCGATACGGAGCCATCATGTTGCCACTTCATTTGTGACCTAGAAGTTTGGCGTGACGTAGAGAAATCACGCTGAGACACTGGAAAAAGGACAATTGTCATTTTAGCTTGTGGGCGGCGCACCACTGACCAATTTGGCACTGTTTTACGATAGGAAATTGAAATAGTTATAATTTCTTACCCGGTTATCGAATTTGAGCAAATCTTATATTGATGGTAAGATTATTGAATTTCTCACATGACAAAAAGTGAAAATCTTAAAAATTCCTCAAGGAATAAACATCATTCAATTTAGAAGATAATACTAGATATTCTTGAGACAAAATTAGTTAGGAAACTTCAGGGTATTGAAATATCTCCCTCTTGGGAACATTCGTCCTTGAATGAGACTAACTGAGAAGTGAGAAATGATAAGATGAAGTACACACTAAACATGAACAATGAAACATGACTAACATAACTGATATTTCAGAGATTCATATTGAGTATGCATATCTGATGCATTATTTCATGATTGAGCTTATACATGAATGCATGGCTGAGAGTACTGATAAGATGATCACACATATCTGATGCGTGAATACATGATGAAACTGATTACATGACTGAGATTTTTGATAACTGAATTTCTCACTAGGAGAATGCATGTCCGATGAATGAACACATGGCTAATCTGATGCATGATCATATGATTGAATATGTAGTGGTACTTAGTACCAAGTTTCCAATGGAACTCTGAACATAAGACTGATACCAAGTCATAAATGAAATCTGGACATGAAAAATAAAAATCTTAAGGAGAATTATTACCTTGAGCTAGATCTGAGTTAGTGGGAAAAAGGTGAGGATACTTGGTACGCATATCTGCTTCTTCTTCCCAAGTAGCTCCCTCAAAGGACTGATTACGCTAAAGAACTTTGACTAGAGGGACTTCTTTGTTCCTCAGTCTATGAGTCTGATAGTCTAGAATTTTAACTGGAATCTCTTCATAAGAGAGGTTGTTCTGAATATCTATGATCTGAATAGGGACTACAACCGTTGGGTCACCTATGAATTTCTTGATCAAAGAGACATGGAAGACTGGATAAAGTAAGGCTAGATCTGAAGGCAATTCGAGCTTATAAGCTACCTTGCCGAAGCGACTGAGAATTTTGAAGGGACCCACATATCAGAGACTGAGCTTTCCTTTCTTGACGAACCTCTTCACTCCTTTCATGGGAGAGATATTTAGATAGACATAGTCACCAATCTCAAACTCGAGATCCTTTCTACGCACATCTGCATAAGACTTCTGTCAGCTCTGAGTAGCCTGGAGTCTTTCTATGATCAACTGGACTTTTTCTAAAGCATTGAATACTAAGTCAGGCCCTATAAATGAGGCCTCACTAACTTTGAACCAACCGATTGGAGATCTGCACCTCCTACCATAGAGAGCTTCGAATGGAGCCATTCGAATACTGGAATGATAGCTATTGTTGTATGCAAACTCAATCAAAGGCAAGTGGTCATTCCAACTACCCTTGAAATAAATTGCACACGCCCTTAGCATATCTTCTAGGGTCTAAATAGTCCTTTTTTCTTGATCATCTGTCTGAGGATGAAAGGTTGTATTAAGATGAACTTGGGTACCAAGACCCTTTTGGAACACTTTCCAAAAATGTGAGGTAAACTGGGTACCTCTTTCTGAGACAATGGACAATGGAATACCTTGTAATCTGACCAACTCTCTGATGTAGAGTTTGGAGTAATCCTTGGCTAAATAAGAGGTATGAACTGGAAGGAAATAAGCTAATTTGGTCATTCTGTCTACAATGACCCAAACTGAATCATGCTAATTACGAGTACGAGGAAAACCCATCATGAAGTCCATGTTCACTTCTTTCCACTTCCAAGTAGGAATACTAAACTCCTGCATGGACCCACTAGGTTTCTAATGCTCTATCTTAACCTGTTGACATGTAGAACACTTAGCCACAAACTCTGTGACATCTCTCTTCATCCCACTCTACCAATAGATCTCCCATAAATCACGGTACATCTTTGTAGCCCCTGGATGAAAAGAGTAGCGTGCACCATGGGCTTCTGCAAGAATTCACTTCCTTAAATTATCTACATCTGGAACATAGAGATGACCCTGACAACGTAATACACCATATCCCCCTTGGGAGAAAACCTCTAATTTCTGATCCTTGACTGACTCTTTTAACTTGACTAGATTGGGATCTCTATCTTTCTTTTCTTTCACCTTAGAAACTAGAGATGATTCTAAACTACTCTGAAACCATATATCACCCTCTTTTGTATCGACTAAGAGAACACCTAGTCTGGAAAGCTGATGGACTTATAGAGAAAACTTCTTCTTACTGTCCTTAACATGAGAAACACTACCCATAGAAAGTCTACTGAGAGTGTCGGCCACTATGTTGGCCTTGCTCGGATGATAAAAGGCACTCATGTCATAATCTTTCAAGAGCTCTAACCACCTTCTCTGAAGAAGATTGAGATCTTTCTGAGAAAAGACATACTGAAGGCTCTTATGATCTGTGAACACATCTACATGAACATCGTATAGGTAATGCCTTCAAATTTTCAAGGAAAAGACTACGGCTGCTAACTCAAGATCATGATTCAGATAATTCTTCTCATGGGGTTTAAGTTATCTGGAGGCATAGGCTATGACTTACCATGCTTCATAAGGAAACAACCCAAACCTATTCTGGATGCATCACAATACACTACAAACCCATCTGGACCATCTGAAAGAGCTAAGACTGCGGCTGAGGTGAGTGGAGTCTTCAACTCCTGAAAACTCTTTTTGCAAGGATATGACCACTGAAACTTGACTTTCTTCTGATTCAATCTGGACATAGGAGATACAATAGAAGAAAATCCTTCAACAAACCATCTATAATAGCCAACCAAAACTAATAAACTCCTTATATCTGATGGAGAGACAGGTCTGGGCTAGTTTTTTACCGCTTCGATCTTTTGAGAATCTACTCTAATGTCATCACCTGAAATGATATGGCCAAGGAATGCTACTGACCTTAGCCAAAATTCATACTTACTGAATTTGGCAAACAACTGATTATCTCTGAGAGTCTAAAGTACGATTCTGAGATGGTCTGCATGATCACGCGCACTACGAGAATAGACCAGAATAATATCTATAAAGACTATGACGAACATGTACAAATACTGCTTGAACACACGGTTTATCAAGTCCATGAAATCTGTAGGGGAATTGGTAAGACCAAAGGACATGACAATGAATTTGAAATGACTATACCGAGTACGAAGGCTATTTTTGGAATGTCACACTCTGACTCTGAGCTGATGATAGCCGGATCTAAGGTCTATCTTAAAGAAATAACTAGCACCCTGAAGTTGGTCAAACAAGTCATCGATTCTGGGAAGTGGATACTTGTTCTTGACCGTGACTTTATTGAGTTGGCGGTAGTCTATGTATATTCTGAGAGAACTATCTCTCTTTCGCACGAATAATACTGGTGCACCCCACGGGGACACAATGGGTATGATGAATCCCTTATCTAATAGATCCTTCAACTATTCTTTCAGTTCTCTGAGTTCTGCTGGTGCCATTCTGTATGGAAGAATAGATATAGGCTGAGTATCTGGAAGAAGATCGATGTCGAAGTCTATTTTCCTTTCGAGAGAAATTCTTGGAAGATCTTTGGGAGTCATCTGAATATTAATTCACGACTGGGACTGAATCAAGGCTGGGAGTTTCTGAACTAGTGTCCTTAACTCGAACAAGATGATATACACATCCCTTAGATATTATTTTCCGTGCCCAAAGGTAGGAAATAAGCTGACTTCTGAAAGCGGATACACTACCCTTCCACTCTAGGACGAGTTCATTTGGAAACTAGAACTAGACTATTCTTTTTCTATAGTCGAATATGACATAGCAGGAATGAAGCCAATCCATGCTGAGAATGACATCAAAATCAGTCATCTCTTATTCGACTAAGTCTGCTGAAGTGACTTTCTGAGATATCATAATCAGGCAGTTCCTGCATACCCATCGGGCTATGATGGTTTTACCCACTAGGGTAGATACTGAAAAGGGCTCTGCTAGAATTTTAGGACTGTTCTAAAATTTCCTGTTATATATGGAGTAACAAAAGACAAGGAAGTACCTGGATCTAGCAAAGCGTAAACATGCACATGATAGATCTGTAACATACCAGTAACCACATCAGGATAATTTTCCTGATCTTGTCGGGACTAGAGAGCATAGAGTTTGTTTGGGCGTTGCCCACTAGTAGCACTGGAAGTGACACCCTACTGATTTGGGCGACCAGACTGAGCTGAGGAACGGTTCTGTTGACCCTGAGCACCTGGTTGAGGACAGTCTCTGACTCTGTGGCCTGGCTTGCCACATCCAAAACAAATACTACTGCCATCTCTGTAAATACCCTGATGGTGCTTTCCATAAGTCTGGCAAAGAAGATAGGTACGGGAACTGCTAACACTGCCCTAAGACTTAGATCCTGGCACTCTATCTTTGTTACCATCCCTGAACTTAGAAACTGGTGCACTAGCCGAAGAAGGAGCTGGAACTGATGACTTAGGACGAAACTGAGAATGATTTCCTCCTTCTGATTTGGGCTGAGCAAAGTTGAAACTACCTGTCTTTGCTCTCTTATTTTGCTTCTCCCTCATCTTAATTTTTTTCTACTCTATCTGCTGATCATGAGTCATAATCTTGGCTAAAGTCATGTCACTATTCAACATCGCAGACCTATACTCATTGACCACACTATCATTCACCCTAGAAACAAACTTACTCATCTTGGCTCTGTTGTCTGCAACTACATGAGGGGCATATCTGGCTAATTGAGTAAACTTAAGAGAATACTCTTTCACCATCATGCTACCCTGCCTAAGGTTCATGAATTCTAACACCTTAGCCTCTCTCAGCTCTAGGGGAAAGAACCTCTCTAAGAATACGGTGACAAACTCCTCCCACTCAATAGGCCCCACATCATCTGGCCTTTCTGACTTTCACTGCTTGTACCAAGTGTGAGCAACATCCTGTAACTGATATACTTCTAGCTCAACACTCTCAATAGCTAATACCCCCATAATTTCAGTAACCTTCTGAACCTGATCGATGAATTCCTGAGGGTCTTCATCTTACTTAGACCCGAGAAAAGATGGAGGATTCATTCGGGTGAAGTCCCGAATCCTGGCTGCAGCTGAATTGGCCACTGGGTTGGCCGGAATGACAGCTGGTCATTCATTCTGAATGGAAACTAACTAAGGAAGAGAAACATGTTCGCGCAAAGGTTCTTCGGGATGAGGGGCGACTGATTCCCGTCTCTTCTTTTATGAGGCATGTTCTGTAGAAGAAAGGGAAAAATGGATTAGACTGAGAGATTGACTTAAGATTATGCTCACTAGCATGACATAAATACTGAAAGATGGGAAACTATTCCTAAAACATGTTATAGCCTCATGTACATAAATGTGGTGCGCAATACACCCATGCACAAGACTCTACTAGATGCGGCTTTCAGACTTCCTAGGATACTATTGAACCTTAGGCTCTGATACCAAGTATGTAATACCCCAAATCTAGTACCCAGAATGCTACACGATGCTCATGATCCCAAAGGACCACAAGCTAGCCCATGATTGATATCTGTACCTATATACTGTATGATATACTATATAAATGCGGAAACATAAACTAATAGGCCATAAGTTTCAAAACTGATAAATCACCATAGGACATAACATTTGGGATGGTGGATGAATACCCAAAACAAAACTTTCTAAACAAACCGTAGTCTGAAAAGCCTCTAAAACATGACTGTCTGAATAGGAAGTTGATGGGACATATCCCCAACTAACTCCGACTGCTGAAATAACCAAGTACTTAAATAATTAAATAACTAATCATATTATCCTCTAAGGATGAGGACTCACTGTTGACTGACTGCTGATATCTGGAATCTACTGATGCTCTGGAGCTCGTGTCTCTGAACCTATGGTATAAGACACCATAGCGTAAATGCGTCAGTACTTTGAATATACTGGTATGCATGTGAGGTAGGCTAAATGCATAGGGTTCATATGCAAGAACTATACTAGTTAACTGACTAATATAAACGTGAGAATACATGCATGAATACATAGTAACTATATCTGAGATCATGATAACATGAATTTACTGATAACTAACATGACTGATAACTGAGTTTTGATGGCTGATATAACTGATAACATGAGTGACTGTATTTGACAGTCCTAAATCTAATGGAACTAGCTGAGTTCTGTACTATTCTGAGTTGACTATATCTGACAGTCCTGAATTCTGTAATTGAAACTACGGAAAGTAGTTATCAAACCGACATTCCCCTAACACGCCATTATGGCTGAGTTGGGGTCCAACTTATAACCCTAATTAGAAGGGTTTAAATACCACACCACTGGTAAGGACAGTCTATGAGTAACCCTCATATATCAGGTAACTCTAGTGAGAAAGGTGGGAACCCTCATATAACAGGTTAAGCCACCTCATCTACCCTCATATAACAGGCTATGATGCCTCAACCTACACTAGCTACGTAGTTCTGGAACACAAGGATTGCTTCTAAGAATCACACCCTCATATAGTAGGTGAGTTCCCATCCTTGGGTTCACTCGGTGCTAATTTCTACTCCCATCTGAATAGACACTAAACTAGACTAGACTGAATTCATGGAGTTCCGTTTACTGATGGAATACTATTGATATTACTGAATTACTGAGCTTTCTTGAGTCACATGACTGACTGGGTTCTTTGGACCATGGCTTGACTGAGGATATCGTGAAAATATGACACTAAATCTAGGCACACAGCTATATTTTTCTGGTGCAAGTACCCCCAGAACTCGATGGAAGGAAACTTACAAGGCATGACTTTCTTGAATACATGACCAATATCAACAATCCGTAATACAATAATTGGAGATATTTCATGGGCATTTGATTATCATAGATTGATACGTGAATAAGATAGCATGTATACATAGCACAATTTCATAAGTCTAACTAATGAGCAATCCAACAATAATTTCAATACAAAATAATAACATGGAAGTCATTTTGGATAACAATTTAGATATAGTGCATAATTTCTATCCTCCTAGGCATTTTATCAAACACCTTACATGCACAACTTAAGGCATAGGTGAAATCATCAAATTTCACAAATCATAAACCACCAAATTCATGGATTTCAATTTATATGCTAACGTAGTTTTCATAATTTCATATAAGGATCCCAATATGGGAATCAAACAACAACCATCATATAACTTGAGCAACCCAGAACATAATAATCATGATTCATAATTTAAAAGAGGGTTCTTGAGCTTTATGGATGAAAGGAATCCATAAATCAAATCAATGCTTACCTTAGTTCTTGGTTTAGCAAAGATTGATGGAGAGACTTTCTTGAAATTGAATCCCCAATTGAAACCCTAGCTTGTTCTTGAGAGAAAATTGAGAGAAACTAGTATATTTTAGGTGAAGAATGGATAAATCACGTGTTATTGGGTTTAAATAGGGGTGGGAAATTGACCCTTTTAACCCTGGACGTGTCTTTTAATTTCAGTGAAATTTTCCCGAATTGGACCCCTGGCGCGACGCGGCGTTATCGCGCCATATCACTGGAATTTGACAACTGAGAAATTGAGGGATAGCGAGACGCGGAGCCATTGCGTTGCCACTTTATTTGTGACCTGGAAGTTTGGCGCGACGCTGAGAAATCACGTTGAGATACTGGAAAAAGGACAACTTCCATTTTAGCTTGTGGCGCGGCGCGCCACTGACCAATTTGGCACTGTTTTACGATAGGAACTTGAAATAGTCATAACTTCTTAGCCGGTAATCGGATTTGGGTGAATCTTATATCGATGGAAAGCCTATTGAATTTCCCACATGACAAAAAGTTAAAATCTTAAAAATTCCTCATGGAATAAACATCATTCAATTTAAAAGATAATACTAGGTATTCTTGAGACAAAATTAGTTAGTAAACTTCGGGGTATTACAATGTCCCTTCCAACAGTTTTCAGTTATGATTTTAAAAGGGGCATATAAATCTTTTCCAACTCTTTTAACCATAAAACCACATCATTTTGGGTATCTAAAAGGTCATTATTGAGGTTAATATTACCCTAAGTCCTCAATACTTAGAATAACATCCAACACTTAGTTTTAAAAGATAAAAGAGGTGATTTCTTTTCCCAATCCAGAGCTTGGTTTCATCTTCCTCAAGCATCCAATTATAAGGAATTCTTCAAGGTTCTCATCTCCAAGTATGTGGGATTTTATCAATTGGTTGCCTTTAACTTATTGAGTCCAAAAGTTAACCTAATTCTTTAGTTCAATTCCTTTTTTAACCATTTATGATGTGTCATTCAGTTGTAATCCCCATTTTAGAATAAATTTTAGTATTATTTCTTGACCATGACTTCAAACCCTAACTACACTGTACTATCCCCAATAGTTAGACCTGAGTTATTAAATTCTATAAATTCATTTAGTTTGAGAAATTGAAAAAATAGTTACATTCTTCATAGATGGCATATACCTGTTGATCTAGGATTTTATGCATGAGTTTTTAGACACTATACTCTCCAGTTTACATACTTTGACTTCTTTTATATAGTCCATCTATTTCAGTCTTTAAAGTATTATTATTATTTAGCATTGTAGTTATAAGTGTTGTTCAGTTAGGAGTAGTGCTTAGCATCAAATAGACGCGAGGATGAAGGCTCATCTGCTAGTTAGGCTGAGACCTTTAGTAGAAGTCCCTAAGTTATAGAACTATGGTGTCACCATAGGTTCTAAAGGGTCACCTATCAGACCAGGCTTGACACCATACTCCCCTTGGACATCATTTTAGTAGATCCACGTCAGTCAGTATTTGTACCCTTGGCAAGGTACTGAACACCCTTCTAGCTGGGTTTATAAGTTGGACACTTGTTAGCTTAGATTGGGGTATGTTTGTTATTAGTAGCTCCTACAGTCCACAATTAATAGTGTCGATCCAGATCTTGCATGACCTTGTATTCAATGCATTATGCAGCATATGTTAATTACTTGATCTTGCATTAGTTTATCATGTTATATGTTCCATGTTCAGCTTAAATCAGTTTTTTTGTATCTCACATACTTAGTACATTTAAAGTACTAATCGCATCCTTTTTTGCACTTTATTGTCTTATTATATAGGTTCTAACACTCAGCTTCCGGATCGTGCCTAGTACAATCTCTTTCCATATCAACAACAGTAATTTTGGTGAGTTTTCATTATGCGAGAACAGAATCATCATTTTATTTTATTTTTTCTTTGTTGTTTCCAGTTTTCAAACAGTTGGAGTTAGCTGGGGGTTTGTCCCAGCAACTCATCTTAGTAGTGGCTTTTCAGACTTATCGTTAGATATTTAGTTTATGATCTCAGACTTGGTTATTGACGACTGGATTTCTTTGAATATTTATTTCATTTTTTCATTTAGCTTATGCTTAAGTGTTTTTATTAGTTATTATCGATATTCTTATATTTTGCTAGGTCATGAGTTAGCTTGAGGCCACTTGTGTTTTAAGCACCGCGTTACATTTAGGGGTTAGTCTCGAGTCGTAACATATTTAGACATTTGTATATTTTTCGCATTTTATATTATTGTTAGAATATTTCAAAAATATTTGTTTTATTAATGAAATCATCATTTTCTTTTAAAATTTGTTTAATTGACTAAATAGATATTTAAGTTAATCAGTTCTCCCACAAAATAGATAGTATGGATGTCACTCGTGACAAATTTAGATCGTGACAGATTTAATCTAAATTTTTTTCTAAATTTGGTTCATTGAATGTTTATATAATATTTTACTTACGTAAAATACATTAAACTAAGTAAAATATTGACGTATTATTCTAAAGAATTATTTTTGTTCGTTCACAACATACACCTAAGCTTCTTTTTTTTTCCTTCTTCATGGGTGGCAAGAATTAGAATTTGGGAGTAGAAAAATAGGTTCCAAATATAAAGAGTTGATGGATCAAACAAACCTCCCCTCCCTTCTGGAACTATCACTTTTTATTAAGGGAAAAGGGTCAAATTTACCCCTCTACTTTGAAAAATTAGCTAAAATATCCTTCATCATACTTTGAAGTCAAATTTACCCTCGTTTTCATATTTTGGGTGTAGTTTTAACCCTCTATTTTGAAAACCTAGGTTTGTCATTCTTGTATGCATATTTTCGTTTTCTTTTCTTAAGAGAGCAGAATACTTTGTTGGTCTTGCATTTTACATCTTAACTTGCAGTTTGAAAGCTATAAATTATCAGCTTCAAGAATAAGCACATGCTATCACATACTATTTGGCCTATCAAATTTGACAGTAATGATAGTCTCTAGCACCTTCTTTCCAGAAAACTCTCTCTGTAAATGAAATTCTTTTCATCTTATGCTCTACCACCTAGTATTTTGGGTTTTCTTTGGTAGTTAGTGTACATTATAAATCAAGGAAAGTAAACTTGATATCAGATTTTCATTCTGTTGTAAATACGGATTTATATTAAAAGAATAATGAGTCATATCTATGTATTATTAGCAATTTGGCATACTGTATCCTACAACAACAACAATGACATACTCAGAGTAATCCTACAAGTGGAATATGGAAGGGTGATGTGTACGCTGACTTCCCCCTACTTTTGAAGCTAGAGAGGTTGTTTGTGATAGATGTTAGGCTCAAGTAAAGCATTTTAAGCAGATTTGAAAAGTAAATAGAGTGAAGAGACCATGCATTAAATAAGGTAGAAAAGAATAGTAACACAACAAATAATACGACAACCAAAGTAAATAAACATACTGTATCCAACATCATCTATTTTTGAGTTGGCTAATGTCTCCTAAGGTTTTCCTCTTTATGGATTAGTTGAATAACTTGCATGGTTCATTAGATTAGAGCGGATTTAAGTTGGATTAAGCTTTTTAACATGGAAATTGAAGTTCATTGGGTTCGTATATCACAACATATTGTGTGGGTAGCATGGTAATATCAAGTTCTTAAAATTTATCATACCTCCTAGATTTTCTATAAAATGGAGGGATGGTCGACAAGATGAGAACATTTTTAGGCTTTACCTTTTACCGAGTAACATTTTCTTCTAGAACTTTCAAATCATACTAGGAAATAGATATTTAGTTTATTTATATAGCCTCCATAATGCGTCACCTGTAGATTCCCTGATTTTTTACCTTTGTTAGCTCTATCGTCTTGTCATAGTTTCTGATATAAAGCAGCTAATAGTATTTTTGCTTAGTCTATTGATTTATTTAATCATGAAACATGGGAGGAGGAATTGATGGAACCTCTCCTTTCAGTAGAGACCTCAGACAATACCATCTTCTCGATTGGGAGGAGGAATTGATCTAATAAAACTTTATGACAAGCACGTCTCTCTTGTTTCATCTGTTGATGCACCTTATAGACTTGGTGTAAAATAAGCCGTAAACACTGACACCTTCAATATTCTGTGCAGAAATATGATGATTTCGGTTGCTTTAGCATCTAAATATTTCCAAGTTTAGCTGCTGGAAACATTTTTTACTCTTTAATGTGACTACCATCCTTTGTGTGTCAGATAAATAATGTTGTTCAATGGATTCTCTAGCTTATTTTATGACTTAGAATATGTCTATCACATGTTGTAGGGCTGGTGGTTCCAAAGCCAATGCTACAAGAAGGGCTGAAATGGTGAGTGAATTAACCTCGAATGTAATTAGTCCTAACTAGTAAATTATTTTGATTATGTTTTTTAATTTATAGATGGCTGAGACTGGAAAATGGCCTGGATGAGCACAAATATACATTATTACTCATAAGAATCAAGATGGAGTATATGCTAATAAATCGGCAAAAGAAATATGTATAAGTTATATTTATGTGCCATAGACTCTTGTCGAGTAATCAACCATGGTAACCCAAATAAATTTCTATTTTTAATTTATGTTGACAAAATTTTTTCTATATGTAGGAAAAAATTGAGTCGGCTTTGAGTTAAAACGCCATAGATGAGTCTCAAGTTTCGCCAAATGATGCCGTTGGTAAGGTGCTAGGGCTAGAGCACTCTAGAAGGGTAAGATACTTAGGATTAGGAGTTGTTCCTAGTAGAGTTTTTAACAATATTGACCTCGTTTTGGTGGTACAAGTTCTTTAAGAAGTGGAGGTTCTTGTTCGATCCAATGTCGAGAAAACTTTTCTCAAATGATGAATTTTCACAATCAGATAATGAGTGCTTTGGAGGCATATATGATAATGAAAGAAGGAATGATACTGGAATAATTTGTGGGGCTCTTTGATTCTCCTTCAATGGTTTCTCCCACAGCGGTAAGTAAAGTTCTCGTTACTTTTTTTTTTCAATTGAATCGGTTGTGAAAATTTTCTCTAATTTTATGTTATTTTTTAATTAGTGTGCTGTAACTTTTCTTGATCAGATTGGAAGTTTTTCTTGTGTTGTTTTTTGGGTTGTTGTGTTCTATATTCTTTTTTATAGCAGAGTGTTTGTTGTCTAACTATCTATCTTGTATCTTTATGTATCCATCATTTCCTTGTTGTTGTTAATGTAATCTGTGAGTTTCTTCTTGTTGTTGTAATATTGTTGTTCTTGTCTTGTGTTGCTAATTTAGTTTGGTAGTTGGCTGAAAATTAGGTGTTAACACCAAATTACATTGAGTTCTTGTTGTTGATCTTGAATCCAAGAGGGGTCATCCAAAAGGGTCCACAGTTTTCTTGACTAGTGGACTGTTTTGGGTGTTTGTTTTCATGCATTCTTAGTCGTTCTTGTATCATGATTGCCCAAATATTCAGAGAGGATTTGAGATTTGGTGGAGAAGGGCTTTCTGGAAGAGAAATGGTGAGCCTGAATACCCTCATCAAATGCGTGTCATGACCGCAACAATAAAGAACTCTTGAGACTTAACCTGTGAATGAGATAAGGGACATGCCCACTCTATGATTTTCTTGTTTCAACTCTTGCTATTCTTCAACCCTCATCTTATACCAAATTCGTTTTTGTACAAATTTTGCATCTTAGCAGATAATTTCATTCTGAAGAACATTTACATTTAAAAGAAAAAACTAAATCTGTATCTTGCAGAAGCAAGATTTCCAGAATTATTGTGTGTACAACTTATACATGTATAGACAATTTTAAGGGGATTTTTAAACTAAAGATAGGCAATACAACTGAAAACTATGAGGTTAGATATTTCTCAACTACAACTCCTCCTTGAGACACCACCGAAGGTTCATTACTGAAAAGTATCTTCATCCACTCACTAAGGATGCTCCTCTTGAGTTATAAAGGTCCATTTTGATATTGCTAGTCTCTGTGCAGTATAGGCGGGAAAGTTCTTTTCCAGGTCTTCTATTGTCAAGGGTTCTTCATCACTACAGTATGCACAAAAATAAAGCACTAGAACCTTGAAAGAGGAACTGTAGATGACGTGAAAGTCATAATGATGTCTTTCTTTGCCATCCTTTTGAACCAATATGGCACTATCCTTAAATATATCTTCACTAGAGCAAGGCAAATCTTCTCTTCCAACAAGACCACATTAATGTTGATCTTCCTCAGAGGATCTGGAAAGAATCATATTCTCCAAGGATAAGTATCCTTCCACCTTGCTAGCAGCAAAACTTGGTCTCTTTGGATAATTGATCCATGACCAGTGAGGAAATCCTAGATCAAACTTGTTCCACAACTCAACAAAGGTAGAAGCAGCATACTTTCCAGCCACAAAGGGTTAAAACAAGAAAGTGTGTTAGTTTTTCAGTGATTGAATTTCCTGAATCAGTGATTTTATCACAAAGGGTCATCCTACTTAAGAGTTTAGCTAAACAATTGAGTTCTTTTTGATTACTTTACAATCAAAAATCTTCTTAGATTGCCAGAATGTAGAATGTAGAATGTTCAATCTTTTTCCCCCAAAATTCCCCTTAAGTTCTTGTAGTAGTTGTAGTCTTTATTCAGCTCCTAGAATCAAGGCTATGGTTGTAGAATATTCAGTTTTTTTGTACTACATCAGTCCAGGAAGTGATGGTAGTTGATTTTGAGCATGGATTATGATACTCTCTCTTAATTATCCTTTTTGATTCAATATTCATTCTCTGAATCTGCTGCAAAGAAAGAATTCCAAGTAAGTCAAAATATTAAAAAATAAATAAAATTTCAAAGAAATCAATATGTAGTATTGTACAGTATTATAATATATGTTACAGGGAGAATCCATATGTTCAGTTTTACAAGACATGGATTTACTATTTTTTCCTCGTGTGAATACTTTAGCACCATATTCCTCATTGCGAACTTTGAAGTCTTCATTGTTTCATTGTTTCTGAACTTTGAACTTTGAACTTTGAAGTTGCATGACGTTTAACTTTTCAATCACTAACTTTCTTTTGCTTGAAAGGAGTTTGCTCAACATATCAAAATTAGTACTCCCTGGATTGGTTGTCTAATTTGCTTATTTTCCTTTGTGCACCTTTCTTTGAGGTGCATATTTTTCCAATGCTTATGTATCAA
Source organism: Capsicum pubescens (assembly GCA_030864215.1). Classification (NCBI taxonomy): domain Eukaryota; kingdom Viridiplantae; phylum Streptophyta; class Magnoliopsida; order Solanales; family Solanaceae; genus Capsicum; species Capsicum pubescens. The sequence goes on along the minus strand of CM061547.1, from coordinate 183,932,441 downwards.
AATTTTGGAATGACATAAAGAAAATATTTGTATTTGAGTTATAATGACTAAAAGTTTATCGATTGATTTTTATACTTTGCATTTTTATGTAGCCAAGTGATGCGGCTAGTGGACCTATTTCACCCATGAATGCAAGGAGATCATATGATGATATTGATCCTAATGATATTCTTTGATTTCATTGCATTTATCTTGGATATTCAATTATGACGATGTAATTGTGTGGTTGGAGTGAATCTTAGAATATTGAAGGTTATCTGTTTAAATTTGATTTTGGAATTTGAAGATACTAGTTAATGTTGAAAATTTGAAGTTTGAAGATGTTAATGTTGAAAATTTAATTTTGAAGTTTAATGTTCAATATATTTTTGATATGCTTGTCAATTACAATATTTAATTACTCTGTTGTATTAATGATATATGAATTGCACAAATTTTGGATTGTAGATTATGCCTAAAGGAACAACTAAATTTGAGCTAAAATTAGAATTTATAATTAGTTATTTAAAATTGATGGGCCCTATTAAATTTAAAAAAATAATAATTATGGAGGTTTTAACCCCTGCAAGTTTTAAATAAAAATTTATTATAAAAAGAATTAAATTTAGAATAATGGGGGTCAATAACCACCGCAAATTAATTACGGGGGTCGTAGCCGCCGCAAATTAATTATGGAGGTCAAAAAAAAATCGCCGCAAATTATTTGTGACGGGTCGTATTCTGCGGGTTTTGGAAATCGCCGAAATTACATTTTTCCAGGATTTTACCATAAAATTAACCCCCACAATTTAAATCATTTTTTGTAGTGATAGCTCATAAAAAATTGATCTGCATCAGTGCAAACAAAAAAAAATATATCCCTCTCAATTCATAGATTTGCATCAGTGTAGAGTTCTCCCTATGTCTCAATCATGACATCTCTTCATTCCTATATCTTTATATGCAATTTAGACTAACAAATTTTTTTTCCATATCATTTGCTCAGAAAATTTATTCACTGGTTCTAGAATCTAGATGCACATAAAATTGCATACCAAATTTTAAAATTTGAACATAATCGGACAAGAACAAAGTTTGTGAAACACTTTCCCAAGTTCCATGCTTCTCCGTTATCCCATTCTGTTTTACATTTTATTTATATGTAAACAACCTACCAGAGTTGCATGTTGAAAGAGGAGGATTTTTGTTCGTTGAAAAAATTTCCCAACAAAACTGAGGGAGGAGTATATTTGTTATGTATTTTTTATGGGTCGGATTGGGAGTATTTGATTAGGGTGTGATTCATTATTTAACATTGATTTGGGCTTTTTGGTTAAAGGAAGGGAACAACTAAAAAGTTTCTTAAAAATGAGGTTAAATATGGCCCCAAAGTATGAAATCGAGGATAAATTTGGCCCCAAAGTATGACAAAGGATATATTTAGCCAATTTTTCAAAGTACAGGGGTAAATTTGGCCCTAAAGTATGCAACGAGGGTAAATTTGACTTCAAAATATGACGAAGGATATATATAACCAATTTTTCAAAGTAGGAATGCAAATTTGACCCTTTTCCCTTTTATTAATTCATACTTAAATTCTACCTAATTTACATTACTTTCATAAAAGATAACTTTTAGGTGTTAAACCCGTATTATCTTTTTATTAGTTCATACTTAAACTATATCTATTTTACGTTACCCCTTAAACTATAAAATACTATAATATTATACAAATTAAAATGAAGGGAAAATAATTTTTGGAGTTTCAAATGGAGTTTCAAATGTGCACATTTTTCCTTCACATTCTCATTTCTCAGTGCTATTATTGGAATCCTTCTTTTAGCCACTGCACTATTCCATTCCAGTCTGGGTCAAGCACATTCGTGGCCTACGACCAAAATCAAACGAATGCCTTAAATTTTAAGAAAAAATAATTTTTTTATAAAGTTTATTTTTAAAATTATATACTAAAAGCTTAAGGCTTTTAATAATTCTCTCATTTTATATAAAAAGTTCAGTTTTTTCTACAAATAATATTTAATAATTTTAACCAAAAAAAAATCTATAACCTATTATTGCTTTAAAAAATAAAATAAAATAAAATAAAATAAGGCCATCAAGTTTGGAGGCCTAAGACGGTCGTCTTTTCTCCAAAAGTTTGAGCCGCCCCTAATTCCATCGAGAGAAATAGATATAGGGTCTTTTCCCTGAACGAGCCGTAGTTAAAATATATTTTGATTATGTATATTTGTAATTAATATTTAAAATGTAATTTATTGACTATTTCTATCTTTTAATGCGACTCAAAAAGGTAATTGTCCCCTGAATTAGATATATTAATGAGAAAAAGGGTCTATTTAACTAGCTAGAACTGAAAGTAAGTTAAATGTTTAATGTTTAAGAACAATTAAAACGAGATCCTTCAATATACTGCTTAATGTTTATTTTCTTTTCGCTTCCCAAAAAAGAAGGTCAAAACCTTCATTCCTTATGATATTGTAAATATCTCATGCGGTGTATGGAAATGAGACCCTTCTCAATATTCTCTCTCAAAAAGTTATAATATAGTTACTTTTCAATATCATCTCTCAAAAGGTTGAAATATAATTAGTTCTTTTATGTCGACATGAATTCTTAATCTAATTGAGACAATTATATTGTCACTCACGTAAAATGAGTACACAATCAACATAAGATCATGGGATGGCATAGTTTTCAAGTTTTTGTGTAATCCGTAAATATTGAGCATACATTTTAAGAGGCTAGAACTACATATTCTGCCTAGGCTCGCGTAGACATAAACTAAGTGTTTCTTATGATTTTTTTTTCTTCTATGACGATACTTATAATAGGATTTCTGGATAGCATAATCTTAGATCAAATAGTATGGACATTATGTGAATTTGACTTAAATTTAATTAACGGGGAAATTACGACCATAAACACTTCGACCGACTAATTTATAAAATATGTTTATAGTGTATAGGTAGTGTATATTTTATACTAACTATATATATATACTATACATATAAAATATATATGTGTATGTATATATGTTGGTGTATATGCATTTTATTATTAAATTAATATATTACGTGCATATGTTAGTAGCTATAAATTGTGTATTATGAGTATTATTCTTTACATTTGTTAGTGGAAGAATGTGGTCATGCGTTTCTTGAAACTCCTATAAGCACTAACCCTTTATTTGTCCATTATACTATGTAATTATGCTTGTAACTCATGTAACATCCAACCATTCATGTACCCACTTTATTACACCACATTCTTCCTATTCAATACAAGAGTTGATACCTCACCTATAAATAGAGGTGGTCTTGCATGCTATTGTATGGACAAGAAAATATGATTAGTGTGAAAAAGATTATAGTGTGTAGTAGTGAAAGAGAGAGTTAAGACAAAGAAAATATTCTAAGTCTACAACTATATTCACTATACAAAAGAGAGTTATTCTATTAGTGAAAGAAAGAGTTGAGAAAAAGAAAATATTTCAAGTCTTTAACTATATTCACTACACAAAGAGCGTAAATATATGTTGAAGGAAAGTGTTTTTATGGTGGAGCGTTTGACTCTTTAGCTAATCCGGAGTTGTTTGAGTTATACATTGTTGATGGGCTATTGTATCCTGGAGGGGACAAGTCAAGAGATCTACTGGATTAGTGTAGATTATGCCGCAGTGGGCTTGAATCTCCTTAAAGAGAGCGAGATATCCGCGGCTCAGCCAAGAAGAAGATGATCTTATTTTGCTCATTTTATTTCAACTGTAATAATTATTGTAATTTGTGGTATATTACACCAACAATTTTAAAGAGAATTCATGTTTTGTTATAGTTTGAAAAATCGCGAATATCAAGATGAGAGATCTCAAAAGATGGATGAAAAGAGATAGCCACATAAAGTATCTTTCTACTCCTCAACTTAAGCGGAGGAAAGGTAAAAAAATTTCTACTTGTTGCGGAGGAAAGGTAAAAAGTTACATATGATTTTTCATGAATAAAATTATACTTTTCATGAAATTTTATTTTCTTAAAGTCTTAAAATAGTGGGGGCTAATAAAATGAGAAAAAATCACCATGAAATATGTGATTTTATTTTTGAGAATACTTTGAAAGAAGTTACAAGTGCATATATTAGTCTTGAAATAAATCACATGTTACTATTTGTATATTTATTGATGTCTTTGGTTCTAACATGCATGTTATCAAATAAATGAATTGAATAGCCAAATTGACATTAAATATTTGGGTGAGATAAATTTCATTCTTGGAATAAAAAATACCTAAATTATGTGATGAACTTTTTCTTGACATGTCACATTATGGTGAAAAGAAAAAATTGTGAAATACATTTTGTTGATTGTATAAGCCATGCAACTTCTTTTGATTAAAATATGTGAAAGTGGTGTGATAAATTAAAAAAAAGAGTTAACTAGACTAATAAAATATGAGATATGTGGCTAGTTGCACTTGGTTGAAATTGTGTAAAAGTACTTAAACAGGTTATTACAAGCTAATTGGGTATATTTACTTGAAAAAAGTTGTGGCTTGTTTTATTAAAATAAATTCTGTAGTACTTAAAAGTATTTTTGATGTAAAATGAGAAAAAATATAACTTGGTGCTATTTACTGAAATAAAGGAATAAATCATGATTTGCTAACTCAATTATGGAGGTTGAACTAACTTTTTTAGCTTCAACTAGTGAAAAAGTGAATTGATCAATCACTTTATGTTGAGAAATTGAGTTCTCTAATTTTGAGTTATTGTGATAGCACCAAAATTTATTGATAGAGTATAAATTATTATTATAATAATAAATTCAGACCATAAGTAGAAAAATACAATATTGCGAGATCATATTAATCAATGGTATACCAATATTAATTGTGTTAACTTTGTGTTAATCTTGCAGATTAAAAACTAAGACCTTAGCAAGAAAATAATCTGAATCACATTGAGGAGGGAGGAATTGAAGCTCAAAAATCTAAGTCATATACGAGGAAACCCAACCTGGAGACTAGGGATTCTATAACCAGGTTCAATGGGAAGAACGAATCATATGATGACTTGTTGTGAATACACTATTATTTTATCCCTCCCTATGGTGTGAGTGTATTTTGTTCCTGTAATAATTTGTGAAGGTTGAGTCTAAGAACTCTTAATGAAATTTTATATCTCTTATGAGTGGGGTGTCGAAATTACAGGACCATCCTTGACAGATTTCACCTATGTGAGTGTGGAAATAGGCCGCTTTCTATGAGAATGGGGCTTATTCTCAAAAACGCTCATGAAAAATCGAGATAGCACATGACCGTAATGTGTTGGCTATTAAAGCTTATGTCAACACCTTGATTGTTATGTGTAAGCAGTAATACTTTATTTTTCCTAAGCAATCATAGTTTGTCTGAGACCACTACTGACTCTAGAGTAAAGGTTATTATTTTACTAAGTGGAGGTTCAATACAAAGCATACTTTCATTATGCATAATAGCCTACCTTCAACTAAATTGATGAACTCTCATAACTTAATATTAAAATAAGTGGGGGAATGTTGGTGTATATGCATTTTATTATTAAATTAATTTATTACGTGCATATGTTAGTGGGTATAAATTATGTATTATGAGTATTATTATTTACATTTGTTAGTGGAAGAATATGGTCGTGAGTTTCTTGAAACTCTTATAAGAACTAAGTCTTTATTTTCCATTATACTATGTAATTATGCTTGTAACTCATGTAATATCAAACCATTCATGTACCCACTTTACTATACCACATTCTTCCAATTCAATACCAGAGTTGATACCTCACCCATAAATAGAAGTTGTCTTGCATGTTATTGTATGGACAAGGAAATATGATAAGTGTAAAAAAGATTATAGTGTGTCATAGTGAAAGAGAGAGTTGAGACGAAGAAAATATTCTAAGTCTACAATTATATTCACTATACAAAAGAGAGTTATTATATTAGTGAAAGAAAGAGTTGAGACAAAGAAAATATTCCAAGTCTTTAACTATATTCACTACACAAAGAGAGTAAATATATGTTGAAGGAAGGTATTCTTATGGTGGAGCTTTGAACTCTTCAACTAATCCGGAGTTGTTTGAGTTGTACATCATTGATAGGTTGTTGTATCCTGGAGGGGACAAGTCCAGAGATATACTGATGGATTGGTGTAGATTATGCCGCAATGGGCTTGAATCTCCTTAAAGAGAGCGAGATATCCACGCCTCAGCCAAGAAGAAGATGATCTTATTTTATTCATTTTATTTCAACTGTAATAATTATTTTAATTTCTGGTATATTACACCAATAGTATATTTATATTTGTATTCTCCGATCATGTTGATAAACTAGCTAGTTGGACGAACTGTATATATCCATAACATACCCATAATTAAAGGGTATTACAATTTTTATCCCATTGGGAATTATTTTTCCCTGAAATATTACATTTGATGTGGTGTTTGAGCTGGAGGACGGCCAGTGACGTTTGCAGAGTTTGGCAAAAACAATTTTAAATGACACTACTTAGTTGAAGGTTTCTTCGGCAGACTCGGCTCCCTTCCAACATGGAGAGTGTTGAATTCTTTAGTAGACTTCTAATCTACTTACATCTGTCCTCTTAGATATCTAAAGGTCTATAATTATTTAACCAAAATAATCTCTTAAACCATGATTAAACCATACATTAATTTTATAAGGTATTTAATTTTTGAAATAAATATGCAAAATATCGGCTCATAAAGTTATTACAACTTAAATGGTATGACTTTAAGTTAATTATTTAAAATAGCCCATTTTGAGGCATTTTTTATATTTCAGGTAATAACACACTTTAAATTTTGCAAATCCCTTTTACACCTAATCTTTAGAATTTCTCTTAGAGATCATAAGTTGCCTAAACTTCAGATCTATTTTGCTCCACTTGTATATTTAAGTGGTGTTTGTGGTTTCCTCTGGTTCATCGGAGTTGGAACTCCTCGACGGATCAGCGACAGAGACAATGAGGTAAGGTTGTTTAGTTGTTCAGTCTGAGAAGCTGGTTGTGGGTGGTTGCTGGTTGTGAGTGGTTGTGTTGTGGTTTGGTAAGGCCAAGATTATTGGACATCGCATTCGCGATCTCGTCTTTGCATTAACAAAGAGTAAGTCGAGTTTAACGTCGCTTTCGCAATGGGGTCCCCATGATCGTGAGGAAGGGACCACTAGCAACATTTAAGTTCATGGAACCCATTTTTTATTTATTTATTTATTTTAATTCCAACTTATACTAAAACCCTAAAGATCTTAGAGAAATAGGAGATTGATCATCGGGTGTCGAGAGTGAGTTGGAGTCCACGTTGTAGTCATTTTCTCATTTTTTATTTCGTAAGTTCCCTTTAATTTCTTGTTTAAAATTATGATTTAAATAAAAATTCCTAGTTTACTTTACGGGCTAATTTATGGTTTGTTTGTGCTCGAATTTCACCCATTTTTAGGGTTAAAGATCCTTGAGCTTAGTGAGATGTTTTGATGGTTTTAAAGTTGTGATTCCGCAAGAAGATTCCTGATGGGATTTTAGCTCGATTTCGGACCCAAAGTATATATATGCAATATAGGTATTGTTATTCTCGTGTTAACGCATAGATTATTATTTTGATAGCTGGCATCATGTGGACGCTTTTCAAAAGGGAAAAGCTATGATTTTGTGGACTTTCTTGAGCTTCATCAATTTCTAGGTAGTATAGGCTTACTTTCCTCATAGATTGAGCCTAATTAAGGTATTAGTATTGTAATGTGCTAGATTTGGATTGGGATTTATTGCTCAGTTTCTTGTTTAGTGAATTTTGGGTTACTTAGCTGATTAGAGAGTCGTTTTAGGTAGAATTGATCCATTCCTCTTCTCCTTGAGTTAAATTATTTTCTTAGGACTAGTTTGGACCTACTTAACACATATAATGGAACTCTGAAGCCGTAGTAAGGTTCTAGGGAGAGAATTGCTTTAGTATGAAATTTCAAGGCTGGTAGTGGGCCTCATTAAACCTCTTTTAGGTCATCCATCCTAGTTAACTCCTCTAGACATATAAGTCTTTCTTTCATCATCTTGTATACAATGTTGAACCTTAGGATGATTTAGATATCTTTTCATCCCTTGGCCAAGCTTTTTCTCTAGTATTTACTTTAAAATTTTGATCTGAGTCTAGTATTTACTATTCACCTATGATATTGAGTTTCAATTTGAGTCTGACATTTACTATTCTCTTATGATGCTAAAAAAAAAATTCAAGTCCAGCGGTTATGGTGCAAAAAGAATCTTAAATATGATTTTGGTTGTCACTTACTTTATGTTAACTACTGTCAGGTCACTCTTCCTTGATTGTATCCATCGGTCTTATGGGATTTCGAATGGGTTAATCATCTCTTATTTTTGTATTATGGCCTTATTGGGGTCTATCTCTACTGTAGTTGGCTTATATTCTTCTCGAATTATTGATCTTTTTACTTATCATTTGTCAGTTGAGGCATTATTTGGGTTTCCCTTTATCCCGGACTTTATGTAACACCCTGAATTTCTCAGCTAAGAATTGACCCATTCATTAAATGTCTGTAGACCCAAATCTAATTATCCTTAATTATACATAGGTGTTAATATGAATTCTATTGTGTGTGAAGATCTTTAGACGTGATTAAGGCCTCGAATAACTCATGGCTCATAGCCAAGTTGAAAGGTTTCTTACCGATTTAATTCTTGTATAGAATCTTTATATAATCAACTTCAAATGAGTATAAATTCAAGGTTTTGTAGAATTTTGGATATCTAGACACACCAAATGAAATTTATTTGAGTCTTTTTCCAACGCATCGAAATTTTCCTAAATTCGATACTAGAATAAAAAGTTATGTGCCTTTTTGTAAGAAAACCTGTAGAGGTCCGCATTTTGAACGTGTCACAAAGGAAATGCGGAAGAAAATTGACATGACCCAACCCTGGGCCATGTCGTAATGAGCATCCCAAGTCTAACTAGGACGTGGACTGCCCTCTGTTACCCAACCCAACCACCTATATCAAACCTTAGGTGGGTTGAATTTTGAATATATAACAAGATAGTGTTATTGTTCCCATTATGGCTCCGGGATAGGGTCACAACCGTGACCGATCCAACCGAGTCCAACTGTACCACACCAACCGCCCAACCATACCAAACCAAATCATAGGCCATAAACTAGGTCATAACCAAAGAGAATACCAAAACATAATATGATTAATCCCAAAATGTAATATGATAGAACAGTGAGAAATTGTGTTCGATAATGCCAGCCTCCCAACTTATTCCAAGGCCAAGGCCGACACTAATATTGATCCTGTCCATACCAACCCCCAGAAGTACCACAAAGCCTTTATCCCAAAAAGTAAATAAATCCGGTTGGGACATGCCCCCAACCATGGCCAAAACCAATACCCAAAGTAAAAGAAAGTGTCTAAAGAAATCCATAACATGAAATGATGCCTCCCAAAAGGATGAAAGCTCACCACTTCAGTCCAAATGCTGATACCGAATCTGTTTGCTAAACAAGAGGAGTAGAATGGCCGATTCCTACATAGCGTAGGTATACAACCACCAGTAGATGGGGTTAGCGAGTGAACGCTAGCATGAATCTCAGGATAATGTTAAAATAATGTCAATTATAAAACCAAGTAAAATCATCCATAATGCATACAACTATACATATATAAGTGCCGGGAAATGGAACCGACTTTAGTATGCACTGAAAACCTTTACTTGGGTTGTATAGCTTTGCATCCTAACCACCCACGGGCCATATGGGTTTAACTCCCCTTGCTGAAAGGGTCCCAGTGCGTCTAGCCGCACGACCAGCCAATATCCCATGGGATGAATAGTACATCCCTCAATATAAAATGTGACACATGCACACAGTCATTAAGACCCCTCATATCGGCAAATATGAGTTTCCGGTTTTAGTCCCTCTGGGACCTCCACCTTCAACGGCTTAGCCACACACCCCGCCATTAATGCCTAATTAAAACCAATTTCTAAATAACCAAACCATTATTCATTTATTAAGCAAGGTCAATATCAGTGGTATTGTCATACCACCCCTTACTTGCAAGTAGTATCCATAGCCAAATAATTTAGATTTAAGGGACCTTAGGTGCCCTTCCAATAACCATATTAAATCCACTTGGGAGACTTCCATGTTATCCACAAGTATAACCATTTAGCCTTTAGCCTTTTCAAACCATTTAAACCATGATAAATACTTTATCAAGTTTAAAACATGCAAGAGTTCCATTAAAAGAAGTCAATGCAATGAACATATCTTTATAAGTATTTTATCAAACAAGGGGTCATAATATAACCAAAACCAATTCCAAAGACCATTAAACCATTACCATGCAATACAATTGTCCAAATACACTATTAATGCATATAAAAGCATAATTAAAATCATAGGAAACCATAACCAAGCATGTAATATTAAAACCCCCAAATAATAGTTGAAAACCATAATCATGAAATAGTAAAACCATGAAATCGATCATATAAACCATTCCTTTAGTTGAAATTACAATGAGGGAAGAGAATCATGCCTTATACCGAAGAATTGATGGAAAGAAATCACCAACACAAGCCCAAAAACAATCTTTTTGTTGAAACCCTAGCTCTCTTGCCCCAAAAACTCATGAGAGAATCATGGAGTGTTTTGGAATAGTTTCTAAGTGTTGATAAATAGAATAAAAGGGTAAATAGCCTCCAAAGTGTATTAGAAGTCGTGGGTCCTAATTAGGGTAAGTAGGTAAATGTACAGAATCCCCCCACTTAAATTCCTTAAAAACCCATCACAAGGATACGACTGACTCATACAAGTCATACCCTTCTATACGATTGGTATCCACCACTCGTATCCAAGCCTCAACCTTTGGATCAAACACTGTCCAGTATACAACTTATCCAATCAAGTCGTAACCATAGCATATGATCCGTACCCATAACTCGTATCCCTGGAAGAATGAAATACTAGGAGGATCAAACGCTGCCTACTATACGAGTCTTTGATATGACTCGTAATAAGCCCTACGACTCATACCCCTAAGTCGTACTTATTCCAGTGACCAAACCCATCCCACCAACTAACACTGGTCAGCATATGACAGAACCATACCACTGAGTTGTATTGGGTCTGGAGAAAGAAATTCCAAGAAATTTTCTAAGGGTCAAAACCCAGGATATTTCAGTCTCCCCCACTAAGAACATAAGTCCCCAAATAACGGACAAGGTAGGGGTAACCACATGCAGAGTCATTTGCATTATCAAATATCCCTTTAACAAAGTTTGAAAACAAAGAGGCAAAGATATAAATCTTTCCTTTAACAAACTAAAAAAATAAAGATGTGTTCAAGAACACATACCTTCCGCATGAATCCCGGGAGTGGAAAACAAATATGGATACTTGGACTTCATGTCCTCTTCCACTTCCCAAGTAGCTTCTTCCACTTTATGGTTCCGCTATAGAACCTTAACTGAATCCACATACTTGGGCCGAAACAGACGAACTTGCCTATCTAATATCTCAATCGAGACCTCTTCATAAGAAAGAGAATCCAAAATACCCAATCCTTCCAAAGAAATAACTGAAGAAGGATCACTAAGACACTTTCTCCAAATAGAAACATGAAAGACCGGATGAACTAGACTTAAGCTAGATGGGAACTCCAACTCATAAGAAATATTGCCAACTCTCCAAAAAATCACATAAGGACCAATGAGCCGAGGACTAAGTTTCTCCTTTTTGCCAAACTGTACCACTCCCTTTATGGGAGACACCTTGAGGAACACCCTATCCCCAACCTCAAACTCTAAGTCTCTAAGCCTAACATCCGCATAGTCCTTTTGGCAACTTTGGGCATCTTTAAGCCTATCCCGAATAACCTTGACCTTCTACATTGCCTGATAGACTAATTTCAGACCAAACATGTTTGCCTCCATAAGCTCAAACCACAAATAGAAGATCTACACCTCCTACCATACAACCCTCGAAAGGAGCAATACCAATACTCGAATGATAGATATTGTTGTAAGCAAAATCCACCAAAGGTAGATGCTCAACCCAATTGCCACTATAGTCAATCACACAGGCCCGAATCATATCCTCTAATGTCTAAATAGTTCTCTCCGCTTGCCCATCTGACTGTGGATGGAAAGTAGTACTCAGACTAACCTTAGTCCCCAATCTTTTTTGGAAAGACCACAAAAAATAAGACATAAAATATGTACCACGATCAGAGATAATCAAAACAAGCACCCCATGCAATATCACAATCTCCTGAAGATACAACCTCGCATAATCTTTCGCCGAAAAGGTAGTCCGCACCAGCAAAATTTGTGCAGACTTGGTCATCCTATCCGTGATGACCCAAATCAAATCATACTGATTTCGAGACTGAGAAAGACCTGTAATGAAGTCCATATTTATCACTTCCCACTTCCATTTGAGAAAATTAATTTCTTGATACAACCCTCCTGGCCTTATGTGCTCAACATTAACCTGTTGACACATCATACACTTGGCCACGAAATCAGCCACATACCTCTTTATGTCATTCCACCAGTAGATCTCCTTAAGATCATGATACATCTTAGTCGAGCTGGGATGAACAATATAGCATGACTCATGCGCTTCAAGCAAAACCCTTTTCCATAGCCCATCGACATCAGGAACACATAACCTCCCTTGGTACTATAAAGTACCATTACCACTGATCTCAAACACCACTACCTTTTGCCCACCAACACTACCCTTGATCCTCATCAAGACAGGATCCCGCACTTGATTTTCTTTAATCTCTGCACCAAGAGATGATCAAACCAGTTCTTGCACCATTACACAACTATCCTTAGAGTCTAAGAGATGAACTTCAAGATTAGCCAAGCGATGAATATCCTTCACCAATTCCCACTTGCTTTCCTCCACATGAGCTAAACTCCCCATAGATAACCTGCTAAGAGCATCAACAACCACATTAACCACCTGGGTGGTAGTGAAGACTCATATCATAATCCTTGAGAAGCTCAAGCCATCTCCTCTATAGAAGATTAAGCTTTTTCTGAGTGTAAACGTACTGAAGACTCTTGTGATCAGAAAAGATATCCAATTGAACACCATACAAATAATGTTGCCATATTTTTAAAGAAAACACAACCGCCAACAACACTAAATCATAACTAGGATAATTCTTCTCATGTACTTTCAAATGCCTGGAAGCATAGGCAATCACCTTCCTATGCCGCATTAAAACACAACCAAGACCTACCCGAGATGCATCGCAATAAACCAAAAACCCATCATTACCTTCCGACAAAGTCAGAATTGGAGCCAAAGTCAACTTATCCTTCAACTTCTCAAAACTACCTTCACAAGCATCCGACCAAGAAAACTTAACCTTCTTTTGAATCAGCTTAGTCAAAGGAGCATCTATCAAAGAAAAGCTTTCCATAAACCGCCTATAATACTCGGCTAAACCCAAGAAACCCCAAATATCGAATGGAGTAGTAGGCCTAGGCCACCTCTTTACCACAGAAACCTTGTGTGGATCCACCATGATCCCTTCACTAGAAATAATATGACCCAAGAAAGTCACAGCGTTCAACTAAAATGCACACTTAGAGAACTTAGCATATAACGATTGTTCCTTTAAGGTCTGCAACACCACACGGAGGTGATTAGCATGCTCTACCTCACTCTTTGAATAAACCAAAATGTCATCAATAAACAAAATGATGAAGAGATCAAAATACTACCTAAACACCCTGTTCATCAAGTCCATAAATGTTGTCGAGGCATTGGTCAATCCAAATAACATCACCAGGAACTCAAAATACCTATATCGAGTATGAAAAGCCATCTTAGTGATATACACCTCCCTAATCTTAAGTTGATGGTACCCAGACAGAAGATCTATCTTAGAGAAGAACTTAGCACTATGTAACTAATCAAACAGATTATCTATCCTCGAGAGAGGATACTTGTTCTTGACCGTCACCTTGTTCAACTGCCTATAGTCAAAGTACATCCGAAGGGAACCATCCTTCTTGAGCATAAACAACACTGGTGTACGGAGAAACGCTAGGATGAATAAATCCCTTATCCAAAAGATCCTTAAGTTGCTCCTTGAGTTCCCTCAACTCAGCCGGAGCCATTTTATACAGAGGAATAAATATTGGATGAGTGTCCAAAAACAAATGAATACCAAAATTTATTTCCCTATCTAGAGGAACACCAGGAAGATCATCCAAAAAGTCCTTTGGAAACTCATTAACCACAGGGATCGAAGACAAAGATGGACCTTCTGAGTTAGAATCTTTAACTCAAACCTACTGATAAAGAAAACCCTTGAATATTAACCTCCGATCTCTAAGATAAGAAATATACCTCCCCCTCGGAGTTAAGAAACTACCTTCCCATTTTATAACTAGTTCACCAAGGAAGTTAAAGATAACCCTACGGGTCTAACAATCTACAGATGCATAAAAAGAATGCAACCAATCCATACCCAGAATTACATTAAAATCTACCATATCCAACTCAAACAGATCCACCAAGGTCTACTTCCTACCAACAAATACCACACACCCTCTATAGACTCTCCAAACAATAATCGAGTTACTTATCGAAATAGAAATAGAAAAAGGATCTGAGATAACTTATTGATCAAAACCAAAAGACACATCCACATATGGAGTCACATAAGAAAGAGTAGACTCCGGATCAAGCAAATAATATATGTCACGCGAGAAAAAATATAACGTACCATTAATGACATCAGGTGATGCCTTGGATTTCTATCGAGTTACCACAACATACAACTTGTTCCGACCAACACTAGAACAAGGAGAAGTAATAGAAGTAGATGCCACCCCACCAGGTGTAGGAACAGAAGATGCCACAGGAATCCTATTCGCCCCCATAGCAATCTTATTGATCAGATAGTCCCTAAGCCGATGGCCTACCTGTCCACACTGGAAACATTTGTCCTTTCCTTCCTCACAATAGCCCCAATGAGGACGACCAAATAATCGATAAGGAAGAAATAGAAAACTGACTGACCTCCACTCATCTGAGATTGGGCAACCTATGCCCAAGAATTTTCAGCACCTTGATGACGCCTATATCCCGACTGGTAAGGAGCACTAGCAGAAAAGGAGACAAAACTCTCCTACTTATTTTTCTGCCACTTTCCACCATCTCTACCACCTTGAGACTGAGCACCTCCATAATCATAAAACCTTCTCCTCTTTTCCTGCCTATCCCCAAACTCCGCCTGCTTCCTCTTCTCATCCTCAACCTATTGCATATGAACAGTCAATCTTGAGATGTCCATATGTTTAATAAGCCTGGCAGTCTTTCTCTCCAGAATCAAATCCCTATTCAACCAAGAAGCAAACTTCCTCATTCTCGACCTCATATCCGCCATCAAATTAGGAGCATACCATGATAGTTGATGGAACTTCAAAGCATATTCCTTTACCGACATCCTCCCTTGCCTGAGGTTAATAAACTCTTCTATCTTAGCTTTCCTTAACTCTTGAAGAAAGAACCATTCCAAGAAGGCATTATAAAAGACCTCCCACAACCCTTCCTCTTTCATATCACATCTATCATTTTCCCACTACTCATACCACTAATATGCAACATCCTTGAGCCGATAAGCTACAAAGTTAACACACTCTACATTAGTAGCCTGCATCACCCAAAAGATCTTTTCAATCTCATCCAAAAAGCCCTGTGGATCTTTCTTCACCTTTACCCCACTAAAATTTAGAGGACCCATCTTCATAAATTAACTAACCTTTGTGGCCTCAGTAGACAAAGAAACAGTCGCACCCCGCTTAGCCTGAGCAGCAATTAATTGGGCAACAACATAAATAGACTGAAGAAATTCTGCATTTGTCATCTTTCCCTGAGGTCAACTAGCCGGAATAGGAGGAACTCTAACACCACCAGGAATAGGACCATAAGATCAAAGATGTACTCCAAACGTGGGATGTACCCCTTTAGTATCATCCCTAGATGAGATGAAAGAATTTCCTTGTGTTTCAGATCTAGGGGCATGATCTAAAAGACGAACAAACAAAGATTAGAGGGCATTCCAGGATTTAGAACTCAAGACTGAAGATAGAATACCAACAAAGTGAAACATTCCTAAATGTCTTGCAGCCTCTTTTTTATAAATTTGGCGTGCTTCACACCCCTAAAAGAGACTCTACTTAACACGGTTTTGTGGACTTCCCAGTTGACCATGAACCTAGGCTCTGATACTAACTTGACATGACCTAACCCCATGCCTTGTCGTAATGGGAATCCCAAGTCCAACCAAGACCAGGGACCGCCCCCTGTTACCCAACCCAACCACCTATATCCAGCCTTAGGTGGGCTGAATTTCAATGATATAACAAAATAGCGTTATTGTTCCCATTATGACTCTCAGATAGGGTCACAACCGTGATCGACCTAACCGAGTCCAATCATACCATAGAAACCTCCCAACTACACCAAACCAAACCATAGGCCATAAATTAGGCCATAACCAAAGAGAATACCAAAACATAATATGATTAATCTAAAAATGTAATATGATGGAACAGTTAGAAATTGTGTCCGATGATGCCAGTTGTAATGCCCCGAGTATGTACCCCAGACGCTACATGGTGCTTCCGATCTCGAAGGACCATAAGCTAACCTATGACTGATATCTTCTATGAGCACTGAAACATAATACTATAATAAAAATGAAAAAATAGGATAAAATGCCCTAAGGTTCAAAATCTGTAAATACTGATAAAGTGTATCAACTGAAATAACAATCTATAAAACTGAATAATGTCTGAAAACTAGTCTGAAAAACCTCTAATCTGAAACTATCTGAAAGTGGAGTTGATGGGACTATACTCCAACTAACTCCATCTACTGAAATACTGAGTCTACTATAGTAATGAAATAAAAGAATATCCTCGAATGATGAGGAATCACTGTAAAATCTACTGCTGGCTGAATCTGGATCTATTTATGCGCAGTCAAGAACCTGAGCATCCGAACCTATGATATAAGACACATAGCACAAAGAAAGAGTATACGTCAGTACATGGAATGTACTGGTATGCTAGATGGGGTAAGGCTGAATGTACGAGTTCATATGCATGAACAATAATTGACTGCATAATTAGAGTAACTGAACATGAGAGTATATGGATAACTAACACTACTATAAATACTGAGTATGCGCTACTGTGCATATAAATAACTACTATGACTAAGCTTATCTGAAGCTATGTCCTGAGTTTTGATACTAACTGATATCTGAAGTTACTGATACTGGTTGACTGTATCTGACAGTCTTGATTCTGTAGAACTGAACTGAGTTCTATTCTGAAGAATGAAACTAAGACTGTGGAAGGTAATCTTCTAACCAATATGCCCTAAATAAGATAACTGAGTTAGGGTCCAACCTGTGACCCTAGTTAGAGGGATATCAGTACCATACTAAGGGTAAAGACACTAAAGAGGTACCCTCATCTGGCAGGTACTCTAATAAGAACGGTGAAACCCTCATCTGACAGGTTAAAACACCTCATCAACCCTCAACTGACAGGTTTGATGTCTCAACCTTCGCTGGCTACATAGTTCTGGAATGCACGAATTGCTTCTAAGGATCACAGCCTCTTCTAGAAGGTGAGCCCCCATCCTTGGGTTTACTTGGTGATGAATCCTACTCCTAACTGAAACACACTGAACTAGACTGAACTGATACTGAGTTTACTAAATTTTCCTGAGTTCTATAACTGACTGAGTTCTATAACTGACTGAGAGTACTACTGATCGTGATAGGACTGAGACTATTTTGTAACGAACACTGCCTCTAGGTAAACAACTAAATTGTCAAGTATTAAATACCCCTAAGACTCGATAGCATGAAAAAAAGCATATCATGATCTTGAGATACACAACAATGTACACTTATCCATAATTCATTCATAAAGGCATTTCATCAAACACTTGTAAGGCATAAGCTTGTACATGATTGGGACCACATAATGATATGTCAAGATTCCACTATCTACTTCACATAGATAAATTAGCAAACACTTGAGGGTCATGGAGTATTTCACATGATGATAGTCAACACATATAATCATGAATACAACATTCAATTTTAAATTCAAGGGTTAAGCAAGTAATTCATATAATTCACCATATAACTATCTTAATTTCATGAAAACTTATAATTAAACATGCATTGGATCCCAATTACTATCATAATCATGAATACATTCAATTCTAAGCTTGGAAATCATAAATCATAACTCTTAAAGTTTTAAAAATAGATTCTTGGACTCTATGGGTGAAGGGGACCCATAGATGAACACCTAACATACCTTGGAAAGTTAATTCTTGAAGTTGATTGAAGAAATTCTTGAGTTTTGATCTTGATTCTTGAAGTTAGGGTTTGTTTTCTTGAGAGAGAATGCTTTGATTTTGGGGGAAATTGAATAATAATGATGTAACTAGGTTAATTTGGGGTAATTTACGTGTTAAATGCTGACTTGGGTCATGGAAAAATACCCAATTACCCCAGGGAATGATTTAAAATCATTACGAAAAAATTCCTGATTTGGGCACCTGGCGCGACGCGCCACTATCGCGCCAAGCCATTGGAAAATGACAATTGGGAATGTGGCTGATGGCGCAATACGGTGGAATCGCATTGCACTACTGGATGGGATATAGAAGCTTGGCATGATACAGTACAATCACGTTGCTTTACTGAAAATTGACAAATGTGGATTGGGTCCTTAGTGCGATGCGCCAATATCGCAGAGCAACACTGGATTTTGACAATCGGGAAATTAGTTGGTGGCGTGACATGTCGGTATCATGGTACCTTACTGAAAACTGACAATTGCCATTTTGACATAATCCGTGATGCTCTACTAGCCTGAATAACGGTGTTTAATGACTGAAATTTAAAATAGCCATAACTTTTTACCCGATTATCGAATTTAGGCAAATTTTTATATTGTTAGAAAGATAATTCAATTTCCTACGCAATGGCAGGCTCTAAACTGAAAAATATTGAGTATTTTAAAAATTTTATATCTGATAACTCATGAACTGAGAGTTAAGTTAAGCTTTAGAAATACGAGGTATTACAATATCTCTCCCTTGGGAACATTCGTCCTTGAATGAGACGGATTAAGCTGAGACACTAATAGACTGAGTTTACACACTAAACATGCATATCTGATGTATGACTACATGATTGAGCTACTGACAAACTGATCTTTTACACTGAACATACATATCTAATGAATGGAATACATGACTTAAGCTACTGATAAGCTGGGTTTTCATACTGAACATACATATCCGATGCATGACTACATGACTGAACTGATTCATGAATGCATGACTGAATATGCAACGGTAATGGATACCAAGTTATAATTATAGCTGAATATAGAACTGAGTAAAGCTAAAGAAGACTGTTACCTTAAGCTAGATCTGAGGTTGCGGAGAAGAGGTGAGGATACTTGGTCCACATATCTATTTCTGCTTCCCAAGTAGCTCCCTCTATAGACTAATTCTGCCAAAGGACTTTGACTAAGGGAACTTTTTTGTTCCTCAGTCTACGAATCTGACGATTGGGAATCTGGGCTGGAATATCTTCAAAAGAGAGATCCTTCTAAATATCTATGCCCTCTAAGGAAACTATGACTGATGGGTTACCAATGCATTTCTTTAGAAAGGAGATGTGGAATATTAGGTGCACTGAAGCTAGGTCTGAAGGTAACTCGAGCTCATAAGCTACCTTTTCAAAATGACTGAGAATTCTGTAAGGGCCGACATATCGGGGACTGAGCTTTTTCGTTCTTGCCGAACCTCTTCACCCCCTTCCTAGGAGAGATTTTTAAGAACACAAAATCACCAATCTCAAACTTGATATCCTTTCTCCGCACATCTGCATACGATTTCTGTCGGCTCTGGGCAGCCCTAAGTCTTTGTCTGATTAATTGAACCTTCTCTAAGGTATCAAATATTAGGTTAGGCCCTACTAGTGTGGCCTCACCTACCTCAAACCAACCAATTAGAGATCTATATCTCCTACAATAAAGAGCCTAAAACGGAGCCATCTGAATACTGGAATGATAGCTGTTATTATATGAGAACTCGATCAAAAACAAGTGGTCATCCCAACTACCCTTAAAATTTACAATGCATGCTCTTTGCATATCTTCAAAAGTCTGAATGGTCCTTTTCTGCTTGACCATCTGTCTGAGGGTGGAAGGCTGTACTGAGATGAACTTGGGTACCAAGACCCTTTTAGAATGCTTTTCAGAAATGAGAGATAAACTGGGTACCTATATCGGAGATGATGGATACTGGGACTCCGTGTAACTTAACCAACTCTCTGATATAGAGTTCGACTTAGTCCTCAGTTGAATAGGGAGTATGGACTGGCAAGAAATAAGTTGATTTGGTCATTCTTTCTACAATAACCTAAATGGAATCATGTTGATGACAAGTACAAGGAAAACCCATCACAAAGTCTATGTTCACTTCTTCCCATTTCTATGTGGGAATACTGAACTCCTGCATAGACCGACTAGGCTTTTGGTGCTCAATCTTAACCTACCGACACATAGAGAATTTAGCTACAAACTCTGCACTATCCCTCTACATCCCACTCCACCAATAGATCTGCCATATATCATGATACATCTTAGTGTCCACTGGATGATTAGAGTATTGTGTACGATGTGATTCTACAAGAATTCATTACCTCAAGTCATCTACACCTGGGACACATAGCTGACCCTGGCAACGTAAAACACTATCTCTCCCTTGGGAGAAAACCTCTATTTTCTGATCTCCGACTGACTCTTTCAACTTAACTAGACTAGGATCTCTATCCTGCTTTTCCTTCACTTCAAAAACTAGAGATGATTCAGAATTGTTCTGCACCCATACACTACCTTCTGCTGAATCGACTAAGAAAACACCTAGTCGGGAAAACTGATGAACTTCCTGAGCTAATTTTTTCTTACTGTCCTTAGCATGAGCAACACTACCCATAGACAGTTTACTGAGAGCATCAACCACTACATTAGATTTTCCCAGACGATATAGAACACTCATATCATAATATTTTAATAACTCTAACCGCCTTCTCTAACATAAATTTAAATCTTTCAAAGAAAATACATACTGCAAGCTCTTGTGATCTGTGACACATCAACTTGTAGCCCATACAAATAGTGCCTCCAAATCTGTAAAGAAAGCACTACAACTGCTAACTCAAGATCATGAGTCAGATAATTCTTTTCATGGGGCTTAAGCTATCTAGAGGCATAGTCTATGAACTTACCTCTCTGTTTGAGGACACAAACCAAACCTACTTTGGATGCGTCACAGTACACAACAAACCCATCTGAACTATCTAGTAGAGTTAAACTGGGGCTGAGGTGAGTCGAGTCTTCAGCTCCTGAAAACTCTTCTCACAGGAATATGACCACTAAAATTGGAATTTATTCTGAGTTAATCTTGACATGGAGGATGTAATAAACGAGAACCCTTCAAAAAAATGATGGTACTAGCCAGCTAAACCCAAGAAACTCCTTATATCTGATAGAGAGATGAGTCTAGGCTAGTTTTTTACTGCTTCGGTCTTTTGAGGATCAACTCTAATGCCATCACTGGAATTAATATGACCATGGAATGCTACTGACCTTAGCCAAAATTCACACTTATTGAATTTAGAGAATAACTGATGAGTTCTGAGAGTTTGAAGTACGATTCTGAGGTGATCTGCGTGATCATTCTTGCTATGGGAATAGACAAGAATGCCATCAATGAAGACTATAACGAACATGTCCAACAACTGCTTGAACACATGATTCATTAATTCTATGAAAGCTACTGGGGAATTAGTAAGACAAAACGACATGACTAGAAACTTGAAGTGACCATACCAGGTTCTGAAAGTTGTTTTTTAAATGTCACATTCTCTGACTCTAGGATGATGAAATACTGATCTGAGGTCTATCTTAGAAAAGTAACTAGCACCCTGATGTTGGTCGAACACGTCATCCATTCTGGGAAGTGGGTACTTATTCTTGACTATGACTTTGTTCAACTGGCATTAGTCTGTACACATTTTGAGATAACAGTCTTTCTTATGCACGAATAAGATTGGTGCGCCCCACTGGGAAATGCTGGGTCTGGTGAATCCCTTATCTAGGAGATCCTTCAACTGTTCTTTTAACTCTCTGAGTTCTGCTGGTGCCATTCTTTATAGTGGAATAGATATAGACTGGGTATCTGGAAGAAGGTCTATTCTGAAGTCTATTTCCCTAACGGGAGAAACTTAAGAAAGATCTTTGGGAAATATATTTGAGAATTCATTTACTACTGGAACTGACTCAAGAGTTGGAGTTTCTAAGTTAGAGTTTTTGAATCTCACATGATGGTAGATACATCCTTTGGATATCATTTTTCTTGCTCTAAGGTATGAAATCAACTGACCCTTAATCACTATGGTACTACCCCTCCATTCAAGGACTGATTTATTTGGAAACTAAAAATAAATTATTCTGTTTCTACAATCAACTGAGGCTTAACATGAATGGGGCTAATCTATGCTGAGAATGACATCAAAATCTGCCATCTCTAGCTCTACAAGGCCTGCTAAAGTAACTTTTTAAGATATCATAACCGGATAGTTCCTGTATACCCATCGGGATACGATAGATTTACCCACTGAGGTAGAAAATGAGAAAGGCTCTGCTAGAATTTCTGGACTAACTTCGAAGTTAACATCTATATAAGGAGTTATGAAAGATAAAAAAGCCCTTGGATCTAACAAGGCATAAATATGTAAATAGAAGATCTGTAACGTGCCAGTGACCACATCAGTAGAAGTTTCCTGATCTTATCTGGACTGAAGTGCATAAAGCCTATTTGGGCGTTGCCCACTGGTGGCACTGAAAGCAGCACCCTGTTGATTCGGTCAACCTGACTGAGCTGGGGGACGATTATACTGACCTTAAGAACCTGACTGAGGACAATCTCTGAATCTGTGGCTTGGCTTGCCACACCCAAGACAAACATCACTGCCAGCTCTGCAGACACCCTGATGGTTCTTGCCACATTACTGACATAGAGGATTTATTCGAGAACTGTTGACACTACCCTGAGATTTAGAGCCTGGTGCCCTATCTTTATTACCATTTCTGAACTTAGGAACTGGAGTACTTGTTGAGGATGGAGATGGAACTAAAGATTTCAGGAAAAATTGGGAACGGTTACCTCCCTCTAACTTAGGCTGATTAAAATTGAAGCTACCTATTCTAGCTCTCTTGTTCTCCCTTGCTCTCTATGATATTAGCCTTTTATATCTACTAAGCATGGAATATGATCCTGGATATGTCAATCTCCTTAATCAACATTGTTGTTCTGCACTCCTTAACCATACTAACTGACACCCCATATATGAACTTGCTCATTCTGGACCTACTGTCTGCTAGTACATTGGGAGCATACCTGGCTAACTGATTAAACTTGAGGGAATACTCTTTCACGCTCATACTGCCTTGCCTGAGGTTGATGAACTCTAAAACCTTGGCTTCTCTCAGCTCAAAGGGAAAGAATCTCTCTAGGAAAGTAGTAGAAAACTTTTCCCACTCTATGGGATCTATGTTTGTGCCCCTGTCTACCTTTCACTACTTAAACCACATATGAGATACATATTGTTGGTAATAGGTAAATAACTCAGCACTCTTACTAGAAGTCACTCCCATAATGTCTGTGACTTTCTGAACCTGATCGAGGAACTCCTGTGGATTCTCTTCTAACTTAGATCCTGAGAATAGGGGAGTATTCATTCGTGTGAAGTACCGAATCCTGGCTGCAGCAGTATTGGACACTAGGTTGGCCTGAATAGTAGTTGGCCATTCATTCTGAGATGCTACAAAATTGGCTAGAGTAGTGAATACAGCTCTAAATTCTGCATGGGCGACATGCTCGTCCAAGGGATCTACCTAAACGGGTTGAGGTACTGACTGATTCTTGGTTCTTCTTTCGTTAGTCTTTTTGGGAGGCATATTCTATAAACAAAAGGAAGAAATGATTTAGACTAAGAGTTTAACTTGAGCTCATGCTCACTCGCACGACATAAATACTGAAAGAAGAGAAACTTTTCCTAAAACATCTCATAGCCTCCTATCCATAAGTGTGGCACGCTACACACCCATGCACAAGACTCTACTAGATGCGACTTTCAGACTTCCTAGGACTCTGTTGAACCTTAGACTCAAATACCAAGTTTGTAATGCCCCGAGTCTGTACCCCGGATGCTACACGGTACTTTCAATCCCGAAGGACCACAAGCTAACCCTTGCTGATATCTGCTGTGAGAACTGAAACCTGATACTATAATAAATGCAAAAAAATAAGTTGAAATGCCATAAGGTTCAAAATCTGTAAATACTGATAAAGTGTATCAACTGAAATAACTATCTATAAAATCGAACACTATCTAAAAACTAGTCTAAAAAGCCTCTAATCTAACACTGTCTGAAAGTGGAGTTGATAGGACAATACCCCAACTTACTCCATCTACTGAAATACTGAGTCTACTGTAATAATGAAATAAAAGAATATCCTGGAATGATGAGGACTCACTGATAAATCTATTGCTGGTTGAATATGGATCTATCTATGTGCGGTCAGCAACCTGAGCATCCGAACCTATGATATAGGACATCACAGCGCAAAAAAAGAGTATGTTCAGTATGTGGAATGTACTGGTATGCTAGATGGGGTAAGGCTGAATACAAGGGTTCATATGCTTGAACAATAATTGACTGCATGACATAGAGTAACTGGACATGAGAGTACATGGATAACTGATACTATTGTAAATACTGAGTATGCGCTACTATACATATAAATAAATACTGTGACTAGGCTTATTTGAAGCTAAGTCCTGAGTTCTGATACTGAGTAACTGATATCTAAAGTTACTGATACTGGTTGACTGTATCTGACAGTCCTGATTCTATAGAACTGAACTGAGTTCTATTCTGAAGACTAAAATTGAGACTGTGGGAGAAAATCATCTAACCGACATACCCCAAATAAGATAACTGAGTTGGGGTCCAACCTGTGACCCCAATTGGAAGAGTGTCAGTACCATGCCATGGAAAAGATACTAAAGAGTTACCCTCATCTGGCAGGTACTCTAATGAGAATGGTGGAACCCTCATCTAACAAGTTAAAACACCTCATCAACCCTCAACTGGTAGGTTTGATGTATCAACCTATGATGGATACGTAGTTCTACAATGCCACCCTCTTCTGGCAGGTGAGCCACCATCCTTAGGTTCACTCGGTGTTGAATCCTACTCCCAACTGAAAGACACTGAACTGAGTATACTGAACTGGACTGAACTGATACTGAGTTTACTAAATTTTCCTGAGTTCTGTAACTTACTGAGAGTTCTACTGATCATGACAGGACTGAGACTATTCTGTAACTAACACTATTTCTAGGTAAACAGCTAAATTGTCGGGTATTAAATACCCCCAGGACTCGATAGCATGAAAAAAAAACATAGAATGATCTTGAGATACACAACAATGTACACTTGTCCATAATTCATTTATAAAGGCATTTCATCAAACACTTGTAAGGCATAAGCTTGTACATGATTGGGACCACATAATGAAATGTCAAGATTCCACTATCTACTTCACATAGGCATTTTAGCAAACACTTTGGGGGCATGGAGTATTTCACATGATGATGGTCAACACATGTAATCATGAATACAACATTCAATTTCAAATTCAAGGGTTAAGCATGCAATTCATATAATTCACCACATTACTATCTTAATTTCATGGAAACTTATAATTAAACATGTATTGGATCCCAATTACTATCATAATCACAGATACATTCAATTCCAAGCATGGAAATCATAAATCATAACTCTTTAAGTTTTAAAAATTTATTCTTGGACTTTATGGGTGAAAGGGACCCATAGATGAACACCTAACATACCTTTGAAAGTTAATTATTGAAGGTGCTTGAAGAAATTCTTGAGTTTTGATCTTGATTCTTGAAGTTCGGGTTTGTTTTCTTGAGAGAGAATACTTTGATTTTGGGGAAAATTGAATAATAATGATGTAACTAGATTAATTTGAGGTAATTTATGTGTTAAAGGCTCACTTGGGTCATGGAAAAATACCCAATTACCCCTGGGAATGATTTAAAATCGTTACTTAAAAATTCCCAATTTGGACACCTGGCACGACGCGCCACTATTGCGCCAAGCCACAGGAAAATGGCAACTGGAAATGTGGTTGGTGGCGCGACGTGGTGGAATCGTGTTGCTCTACTGTATGGGACCTAGAAGCTTGGCGCGACGCGGTACAATCGCGTTGCTTTACTGGAAATTAACAATTGTGGATTGGGTCCTTGGCGCGACGCGCCAATATCACGGAGCAGCACTGGATTTTGATAATTGAGAAATTACCTGGTGGAGCGATATGCCAGTATCGCGGTACCTCACTGGAAACTGACAATTGCCATTTTG
Organism: Capsicum pubescens; assembly: GCA_030864215.1. Classification (NCBI taxonomy): domain Eukaryota; kingdom Viridiplantae; phylum Streptophyta; class Magnoliopsida; order Solanales; family Solanaceae; genus Capsicum; species Capsicum pubescens. Next base: position 183,905,786 of record CM061547.1, on the reverse strand, counting down.
ACATACTCCGTGACGTGCTACTAGCCTGAATAATGGTGTTTAACAACTGAAACTTAAAATAGCCATAACTTCTTACTCGGTTATCGGATTTAGGCAAATTTTTATATTATTGGAAAGCTAATTCAATTTCCTACACAATGGCAGGCTCTAAACTGAAAAATACTAAGTATTTCAAAAAATTTATATCGGATAACTCATGAACTGAGAGTAAGTTAAGCTTGAGAAATACGGGGTATTTCACTAGCCCCCAGCTTATTCCAATACCAAGGCTGACACCAATACTGATCCCTCTCATACCAATCCTCATAAGTACTACAAAGCCTATATAAAAAGGAATAAACAAATTCAGTTGGGACATGCCCCAACCATGGAAAACACCAATACCCGAAGTAATTGAAAAGTGTCTAAAGAAATCTATAACATGAAATGATGTCTCCCGAAAGGATGGAAGCTCACCACTTCAGTCCAAATGCTGATACCGAATCCGCATACTAAACAGGAGGAATAGAATGGCCAATTCCTGCATAGCATGGGTATACAGTCGTCAGTAGAATGAGGTTAGTGAGTGACCGCTAGTATGAATCTCATGATAAGGATAAAATAATGTCATTTATAAACCAAGTAAAACCATTCATAATGCATACAACCATATATATATAAGTTTTGTGAAAGGAACCAGGTTTATCATGCAATGTAAACCTTTACCTGGGATGTGTAGCTTTGTCGTCCTAACCACCCGTGGGCCCTATAGGTTAAGATCCCCCTACTGAAAGGTTCCCAATACGTGAAGTCACACGAACAGGCAATATCCCATGGGATAACTAGTACATCCCCTAATATAAAATATGAGACACGTACACAGTCATCAAGACCGCTCATATCGGTAAATATGAGTTTCCGGTTTTGGTCCCCTCCCACGGCTTAGCTACACACCCCGCCATTATTGTCCAATTAAAGCCAGTTTCCAAATAACCAAATCATTAACAATTTATTAACCAAGGACAATATCAGTGATACCATCATACCACCCCTTACTTGCAAGTAATATCCATAGCCAAACCATTTAGGTTAAGGGGACCTTAAGTGTCCTTCCAATAACCATATTAAATCCACTTGGGAAACTTTCATGTTCTCAACAAGCATAACCATTTAGCCTTTACCTTTTCAAACCATTTAAACCATGTATAAATCCTTTATCAAGTTTAAAACATACAAGAGTTCCATTAAAAGAAGTCAATGTAATGAACATATCTTTATAAGAATTTTATCAAACACCTTGGGGGCATAATATAACGAAAACCAATTCCAAAGACCATTAAACCATTACCATGTAATCCAATTGTCCAAATCCATCATTAATGCATATAAAATCAGAATTAAAACCATAGGAAACCATAACCAAGCATTCAATATCAAAACTCCTAATAATAGATGAAAACCATAATCATGAAATAGTAAAACCATGAAATCGATCATATAAACCATGCCTTTAGTTGAAATTACAATGAGGGAAGAGAATCGGGCCTTATACCGAGGAATTGATGGAAAGAAATCACCAACACAAGCCCAAAAGTAATCCTTTTGTTAAAACCCTAACTCTCTTGCCCCAAAAGCTCATGAGAGAATTATAGAGTATTTTGGAATAGTTTCAAGTGTTAATGAATAGAATAATAGGGTAAATAGCCTCCAAAGTGTATTAGAAGTCGTGGGTCCTAATTAGGGTAAGTAGGTAAATGTCAAGAATACCCTCACTCAAATCCATTAAAACCTCGTCATAGGGATACGACTGACCCATACGAGTCGTACCCTTCTGTACGACTGGTACCCACCACTCGTATCCAAGCCTCAACCTTTGGATCAAACATTGTCTAGTATATAACTCATCTAACTAGGTCGTAATCATGGCATACGATCGGTATCCATAATTCGTATCCCTGGCAGAATGAAATACTAGAAGGATCAAACACTGCCCTCCATACGTGTCATTGATATGACTCGTACCAAGCCCTACGACTCATACCCCTAAGTCATACCTATTCCAGTAACCTAAACCATCCTACCAACTAACACTGGTCAGCATACGATGGGACCATACCACTCGTACCCCAGCATACGGCTCGTACCCATGAGTCATATTGGGTTCAGAGAATAGAATTCCAGGATCAGAGACATAAATTGTGTACCATGATCAGAGATAATCAAAATAGGTGCCCCATGCAACTTCAAAATCTCTTAAAGTTACAACCTCGCATAATCCTCCACCGAAAAAGTAGTCTGCACTGGCAAGAAATGCACAAATTTGGTCATCCTATCCACGATAACCCAAATCTAATCATACCGATTCTGATATTGAGGAAGACCGGTAATGAAGTCCATATTGATCACTTCCCACTTCCATTCGGGAAAATCAATTTCTTGATACAACCTTCTTGGACTCATGTACTCAACCTTAACCTATTGATACATCATACACTTGGTCAAAAAATCAGCCATATCCCTCTTCATGCCGTTGCACTAGTAGATCTCCTTAAGATTATGATACATCTTAGTCGAGCCGAGATGAACAACATAGCATGCGCCTCAGCCAAAACCCTTTCCCACATCCCATCTACATCAGGAATACACAACCTTTTTTGGAACCATAAAGTACCATTACCATTGATCTCAAGCACCAGTACTTTTTGCCCACCAACATCACCCTTGATCCTTATCAAGACAGGATCCCAAACTTGCTTTTCTTTAATCTCTGCACCAAGAGACGATCGAACCACTTCTTGCACCATTACACCACCATCCTTAGAGTCCAAGAAACGAGTTCCTAGATTATCCAAGCGGTGAATATCCTTTACCAATTCTCAGTTTCTTCCTCCACATGAGCCAAACTCCTCATGGATAACCTGCTAAGAGCATCAACAACCACATTAACCTTGCCTGAGTGGTAGTGAAGACACATATCATAATCCTTAAGAAGCTCAAGCCATCTTCTCTACAGGAGATTAAGCTCTTTCTGAGTGGACACGTACTTAAGACTCTTGTGATCAGAAAAGATATCCAATTGAACACCATACAAATAATGCTGCCATATTTTCAAAGCAAACACAACCGCCAACAACTCCAAATCATGAGTAGGATAATTCTTCTCATATACCTTCAACTTCCTGGAGGCATAAGCATTCACCTTCCCATGCTGCATCAAAACACAACCAAGCCCTACTCGAGATGCATAGTAATAAACCAAAAACCCATCACTACCTTTCGGCAAAGTCAGGATTATAACCGAAGTCAACCCAAGAAGCCATCAAAGAAAAGATTTCCACAAACCGCCTATAATACCCGACTAAACCCAAGAAGCTCTAAATATCAGATAGAGTCATGGGACTAGGCCACCTCTTCACCACAACAACCTTCTGCGTATCCGCCATGATCCCTTCACTAGAAATAATATGACCCAAGAAATTCATAGCGTTCAACCAAAACTCACACTTAAAGAACATAGCGTACAACGTTGTTCCTTTAAGGTCTGCAACACGACCCGGAGGTTATTTGCATGATCCACCACTCTTTCAATAAACCAAAATGTCATCAATAAACACAATGACAAAGAGATACAAATACTGCCTAAACACCCTGTTCATCTAGTCCATAAATGTTGTCGGGGCATTAGCCGATCCAAATGACAATATCAGGAACTCAAAATGCCTATATCGAGTATGAAAAGACATCTTAGGGATATACACCTCCCTAATCTTAAGCTGATTTTACCCAGACTGAAGATCTATCTTAGAGAAGAACTTGGCACCCTGTAACTGATCAAATAGATCATATATCCTTAGGAGAGGACACTTGTTCTTGACTGTCACCTTGTTTAACTTCCTGTAGTCGATGCACATCCAAAGGGATCCATTCTTCTTGTGCAAAAATAACACTGTTGCACCCCCATAAAGAAATGATAGAATGAATAAACCCCTTATCCAGAAGATTCTTAAGTTGCTCCTTGAGTTCCCATAACTCATCCAGAGCCATTCTATATAGAGGAATAGATATTGGATGAGTGTCCGAAAGCAAATGAATTTCAAACTCTATTTCCCTATCCGGATGAACACCAGGAAAAACATCCGCAAAGATATCTAGAAACTCATTAGCCACAGGGATCGAGGATAAAGAAGCACGTTCCAAGTTAGAATTTTTAACCCAGACCTAGTATTAAAGACAACCCTTAGAGATTAACCTTCGAGGTCTAAGATAAGAAATAAACCTCCCCCTAGGAGCTAAGGAACTACATTCCCATTCTATAACTAGTTCACCAAGGAACTTAAAGATAACCCTACAGGTCTGACAATCTACAGACGCATATCAAAAATGTAACTAATCCATGCCCAGAATTACATCAAAATCTACCACTCCAACTCAAACAGATCCACCAAGGTCTGTTTGCTACCAACATATACCACACACACCCTATAAAATCTCCTAGTAATAATCGAGTCACCTATCAGGGTAGAAATAGAAAAAGGATCTGAGATAACTTCTGGATCAAAACCAAAAGACACATCCATATATAGAGTCACATAAGTAAGTGTGGACCCCGGATCAAGCAAACAATATACGTCACAAGAAAAAGGTTTTAATGTACTAGTAACGACAATAGGTGATGCCTAAAATTCCTATAGGGATGCCAAAGCATACAACTTATTCCGACCAACACTAGAACCAGGAGCAATAACAGAAACAGATGTCACCCCACCGGGTGTAGGAATAGAAGATGAAGTCATAGGAATCCTATTTGCCCCCGTATAAACCTTATTGACCAGACAATCCCTAAGTCGGTGGCCTACCTAGCCACACTTGATGCATTTGTCCTTTCCTTCCTCGTAGTATCCCCAAAGAGGATGACCATAGAATCGATAAAGAGGACACGAAGAAACTGAATAACCTCTACTCGCCAGAGATTGGGCAACCTATGCCCAAGAATTATCACCACCTTGATGGCGCCTGCCTCCCAAATGGTATGGAGCACTATTAGAAAATAAGACAAGACTCCCCTACTTTTTCCACCACTTGCCACCATATCTACCACCTTAAGACTGAGCACCTCCCTGATCAGAAAACCTACTCCTCTTTTCTTTCCTATCACTAAACTTCGCCTACTTTCTCTTCTCATCCTCAACCTTCTATATATGAACAATCAACCTCGAGATGTCGATATCTTTAATCAGCAAGGCAGTTTTTCTCTCCAAAATCAAATTCATATTTAACCTAAAACTGAACTTCCTCATTCTCTACCTCATATCAGCCACCAAATCAGGAGCATACCTTGATAGTTGTTGGAACTTTGAAGAATATTACTTTACTGACATCCTTCCTTGCTTGAGGTTCACAAACTCCTTTCTTGACTCTGGGATAGTGTCACAACTGTGACCGGCCCAACCGAGTCCAATCGTACCATACCAACCGTCCAACTATACCAAACCAAACCATAGGCCATAAACCAGGCCAACCAAAGAGAATACCAAAATATAATATGACTAATCCCAAAATGTTATATGATAGAACAGTGAGAAATTGTGTCTGATGATGCCATCCTCCCAGCTTATTCCAATGCCAAGGATGACACCAATACCGATCCCGCCCATACCAACCCCCAGAAGTACCACAAATTCTTTATCCAAAAGAGTAAATAAATTTAGTTGGGACATGCCCCCAACCATGGCCAAAACCAATACCCAAAGTAAATGAAAACTGTCTAAAAAATCCAAACATGAAATAATGCCTCCCAAAAGGATGGAAGCTCACTACTTTAGTCCAAATGATGATACCGAATCTGCGTGCTACATAGGAGGAGTAGAATGGCCAGTTCCTATATAGCGTGGATATACAGCCACAAGTAGATGAGATTAGTGAGTGACCTCTAGCATGAAACTCAGTATAAGGATAAAATAATGTCAGTTATAAAACCAAGTAAAGCCATCCATAATGCATACAACCATACATATATAAGTACTGGAAAAGGGAACCTGGTTTAGCATGCATTGAAAACCTTTACCTGAGCCATGTAGCTTTATCGTCCTAACCACCCATGGGCCATTTGGGTTCACCTCTCCCTACTGAAAGGATCCTAGTGCATGTAGCTGTACGACCAAGCAATATCCCATGGGATGACTAGTACATCCCCATATATAAAATATGACACACGCACACGATCATCAAGACCTCTCATATTAGCAAATATGAGTTTTCAATTTTGGTCCCCCCGAGACCGCGACCTTCTACGGGATACACACCCCGTCATTAATGCCCAATTAAAACCAGTTTCCAAATAACCAAAACATTATCCATTTATTAACCAAGGCCAATATCAGTGGTATTGTTATACCACCCCTTACTTGCAAGTAATATCCATAGCCAAACCAATTAGATTAAGGAGACCTTAGGTTCTTTTCTAAGAAATATATTAAATCCACTTGGGAGACTTCAATATTCTCTACAAGCATAACCATTTATCCTTTAGACTTTTCAGAACATTTAAACCATGTATAAATCTTTTATCAAGTTTAAAACTTCTAAGAGTTCCATTAAAAAAAGTCAATGCAATGAACATATCTTTATAAGCATTTTATCAAACACCTTGGGGCATAATATAACCAAAACCAATTCCAAAAATTATTAAACCATTACCATGTAATTCAATTGTCCAAATCCACCATTAATGTATATAAAAGCATAAATAAAACCATAGGAAATCATAACCAAGCATTCACTATCAAAATCCCTAAATAATAATTGAAAACCATAATCATGAAATAGTAAAACCATCAAATCAATCATATAAACCATCAAATCAATCATATAAACCATGCCTTTAGTTAAAATTACAATGAGGGAAGAGAATTATGCCTTATACAAAGAATTGATGGAAATAAATCACCAACACAATCCCAAATGCAATCTTTTCTGTTAAAACCCTAGCTCTCTTGCCCCAAAATCTCTTGAGAGAATTATGGAATATTTTGGAATAGTTTCTAAGTGTTAATGAATAGAATAATAGGATAAATAGCCTCCTAAGTATATTCGAAGTCGTGGATCCTAATTAGGGTAAGTAGGTAAATATCCAGAATGCCCTTACTTAAATCTCTTAAAAACTCATCATAGGGATACGAATGACCCATACGAGTCATACCCTTATATACGATTGGTACCTACCACTCGTATCCAAGCCTCAATCTTTGGATCAAACACTATCCAGTATATGAGTCATCCAACCAAGTCATAACCACAACATACGATCCGTAACCATTATTCGTATCCCTGGTAGAATGAAACAGCAGGAGGATTAAATATTGCCCACAATACGAGTCCTTGATACGACTCATAACAAGACCTACGACTCATACCCCTAAGTCATATCCATTCCATTCACAATAAACATCCGACCAACTAAGACTAGTAAACATACGACAGGATCATACTAATCATACCCCAGCATGCGACTCATACCCATGAGTTGTATTAGGTATGAAGAATAGAATTCTAGGAAATTTTCTAAGGGTCAAAAGCTAGGATGTTTCAAAAATAAAATTTTAGGGTCAAAATAGTAAGGGTCTGTGATATCAATATGTTAGACCCCAAAAATTTCAAAAATTTTATTTTTATACCTCTTTCATATTTAATGGTGATTTCTAAGTTAAATTATGAAAAGGAATGCTAACAGAACTATTAGGAAGTGTCTTGGAATTTTTTGAACATGTTTGGGGTTATTTAAGGACTCCAAAATTGTTAGGGTCTGCGATAAAAGCATGTCATTCTCTGGGCATGCCACACATTTAGAGTGGTGTGGTATGGGCATGCCAAACCCTTGGAGTGGCGCGGTATGTGCGTGTCATGCCCAAGGGCGTAGAAACGCCAAATTTTATTTTCTTTAAGTTTTCTTCGGGCTTTTTGGTCTTTAACCTCTGAAACGACTTCCTAACCATAATAAATATGGTTTCTACCCCTATAACTCAGTTCATATGATCCATCTTCTCCCAAACCCTTAAGAACACAAAAGAGGGATTTCTTCTTCAAAATTCAAGCTTCCAAGGTCCCAATTTAAATTTCCTTCAAGAAATTCACTACATCCAGGTTTGTGGGGTTTGAACAAGGTTATTCTTCCATCCTTGTGCCCAAAATTTTGATTCTTATTGAATTTAGAGAAATTTATTTGTTAGGGTCCATACCCAATTTTCTTATGCTTTAAGATTTTGTTTTTTTTTTAGTTGGGCCTTATTTAGCATAAGATTTTATGTTTAGTTTTACCCATGAAATTGATTTTATGCATTGAGTTTGGTATTTTGAAATGAAATTTTTATGAGTTTGTAAATGATTATAATTTTGAGCATCATGTACTCAGTTTACAAGAAGTTCAGTTTTATTGGTTTAAGTTACAAAGTATTATAGCATGACCTAAGTTTTAGTTTTGATCTTATGATCTCAGATAAGACATGAAATTTACAAGTTTCTTTATGAGTATGATTTAAGCAAGAAAGGCATAGTTGGTTTTTAGTTTATAAACTCATATGCTACTTTAAGGTGAATTTCATAAATATGAGCATAAGTATATTTTTAGGAGTAATATTTAGCACTGAGAGGGGAATGTGGGTTTAGTGCATCCTATTTCCTAGAAACTACATCCACTATAGGGCTATGGGGACTTGGTACAGAGTGTCTCCTTTTATCCAATAGGCTAAGTTTAGTGATCACTCTAATTTAAGGTTCTATTCCGATGGCAAGGGTAGAAAAATTCTCCTCAAATTGGTAAAATGTTGGACTCCATGCTAGCTCACATAGTTTGTGTTGGTTATGAGAATCTCTAGAAGTAAAGATTTTATAAGCTAAGTGTAATGACTCACAAGCTTTGTTCAGATGTTTTTTTATGATTTATGCTTATGTTATTTTAGCTTTTAGCTTCATTCATGATCAACGTGAGTTTATCTACACTTAGCATGTATGTTCTTTAGTTATGGCATAGCATATTTTTACTTATTTTATTCGCCCTCATATACTCAGTAAAATCCAAAAGTACTGACCATATATATGCGTGTGTGGCTACATTATTTCATAATGTAGATTCTGCTATTCACCCCACTAGCACGACTAGCCACAATCACCACTTTCTACATCTTTCTAGTTGGTGAGTCCTCATAGCTCGAGGGCAAAGATTATGTTTGATTTCAGTTATTGATTATTATAGTTCAAAAGATATGCTTTCAGTTTGGGTCAGGTAGGGTCTATCCCAGTGGATCTTCAGTTTTTAGTTATAGGATTGTCAAAACTAGTCAGATGATATGATCTTTCAGTTTCTCACATATTTGAATGTTATTGAGTTATAGTATCTTTGTTGAGATTTTTCATTTATCTGAATCCAATTTATAAGTTTCCGCCAGTTTCATGTTTCAAGTTAATGTAGTAGAGTTCAGAGTTTAATAGATATCATGGATTAGTTATGGGCTACTTGTATCGATCTTTAGTTTTTAGTTTGAGGATTGTCTAAACTAGTCAGATGATGTGTTCTTTTAATTTCTCACAGATTTGATTGTTATTGAGTTATTGTATTTTTGTTGAGATTGTTCATTTATTTGAATCCAATTTATAAGTTTTCACCAGTTTCCGCTCATGTTTCAAGTTAATCTAGTAGAGTTTAGAGTTTAATAGATATCATGGGTTAGTTTTGGGATACTTATAGTCCTAAGCACTGTGTAACGTCTAGGGGAAATCTTTGAGAAATTACAAACTTGGTATCAGAGCCTAAGGTTTTAAGGTGTCCTAGGGAGTCTGATAATCTGCATTATGTAGAGTCTTGATCATGGGTGTGAAGCACATCACACTTATGAGCAAGAGGTTATTGCAGAACGTATTAGGAACCATCCCTTCTTTCATGATCTCTATTGTTCTTTGAAGTTATCTCTATGTACTCTAATTTATGCTTTCACATGATAGAGAATGCCTTATCACAGAGCTTAAATGCCTTATCACAAAGCTTACACCCACAGAAATAGAAACCAACTAACCCTACCTGTACCTGAAGACCCTCTAAATAAGAATGTCTCTCATGCTGAGTTTTGGTCTGCCTTCCAAGTGTTACCTTAGGCTATGATGCAAATACTCAGGGAAATTAGCCAGCAACAGTCCCACTTCAATAGAATGGTAACTAAGCTGCAGCCAAAGTTTGAGATTTCATGAGGATGAATCCGCTTGAGTTCTTTAGGCCGAAGGTGAATGAAGACCCATAGTTTTTCATTGGTGAGGTGAGGAAAATTACTCATATTATGCATGCTATAAAAAAGTAAAGTGTGGAACTAACTTCTTATCAATTGAGGGTGTTTCTTATGATGGGTTACTAATATGGAAAAAAGTTAGGGGTGAGAATACAGCTCCTACAAGTTAGGATGTATTTTAGATGACTTCTTTGGATAGGTTCTTTTCTTAGGAGATGAGAGAGCCCAAGGTAGAGCAGTTTATGAACCTGAGATAGGGCTCTATGTTGGTGAAGGAATACTGCCTTAAGTTTACTTAGCTATATAAGTTTAAACCAGAGTTATTATAGAATTCCAGATCTCGTATGAGTAAGTTTGTCACTGGAGTATCTGACTTGGTGGTAAAGGAGTACAGGATTACCATGTTAAATAAGGATATGGATATTGCTCGATTGATGATTCATTCTCAGCAAATTAAAGTAGAGAATTTAAAGGAACAAGAAAGAAGGAACAAGAGGACGAGGGCCAGACAGTTTCAGTTCAGTTATTAGAAGTTAGAAGGGGGAAATAATTCTTAGATTTAGAGTCGCTCATCAGCACCTACGCAAACCATAGCCAGTAGCCCTGCACCCAGAACTAAGCAAGAGCAGTGGGTAGGGATTAAACTTCTAGATCCTACGGCAGTGTTATTGGGAGATCAGTTATCCAGCCTACATAAGGTGTGGTAAGAACCTTTCAGGAGAATACTTGATTGGTAGAGATGGTCATTATTTTATGGTAAGATAAGCCTTGGGATCAAGGAATACCCTTTTTCTAAGTAGGGAAGTTGAGATACCCTCCCCCAGACTCAGTCTATTATTTAGCAGCTCAAGTAGGCCTTCCAGCTCCAAAGTAGGGCGCATTATCTTGTACCAGTGGCGGTCAGCATCAGAACTGGTTTTATGCTCTATTGTCCCATCAAGAGTAGGAGATCTCCCAATATATATTCACTAGTATGCTTTGTATCTTTCACCTTGATATTTATGTGTTATTAGATCTAGGGTCAACCCTCTTATTTGTGACCCCACTTGTTGCTGTAAATTTTGGTGTAATTCCCAAAAGTATTTTTGAACCTTTCTCAGTTTCCACCCTAGTGGGTGAGTCAATTATCGCTAGATTGATGTATAGGAAGTTCCCTATTACAGTCCATTATAGGGCCACTTCAAAAGATTTAATAGAGCTAGAGATGATAGATTCAATGTTATTCTAGGCATAGATTGGATACATTCATTCTATGCATCAGTCAATTGTCGCACTTGAGTGGTGAAGTTATAATTTCCTAATAAGTCAGTCCTTGAGTGACAGGGTAGTTTAATATCTCCTAAGGGTTGTTTCATCTCTTATTTTAAACCCAAAAAGTTAATATCATAAGGATGTATGTACCACTTAGTCTGGGTTATAAATACAAAGTTTGTAACCCCAACCATTCAGTCAATTCGTATAGTCAATGAGTTTTCTAAAGTTCTCTCTAAGTATCTACTTGGGGTACCTCTGATAGAGAAATAATGTTCGAAAATGATATTCTTCTAGATACCCAGTCTGTCTCTATTCCTTTCTATCGTATGGCCCTGAATGAGCTTAAAGAGTTAAAAGAGAAGCTAAGGACCTCTTAGATAAGGCATCCATCAGGCCTAGTGTTTCTCCGTGTGGTGCTCCAATCTTATTCGTGCTCAAGAAGAATGGTACTCTCAGAATATGTATAGATTATAGACAGTTAAACAAGGTCACCATCATGAATAAATACCCCATACTGAAAATTAATGACTTATTTGGCCAAGGCACTTGGTTTTCAAAGATTGATCTCAGGTCAGGGTACCATCAGTTGAAAGTAAGAGAGTGTGACATTCCAAAAAGTGCTTTTAGAAGCTTGTATGGTCACTTTGAGTTTGTGTTTATGTCTTTTGGGCTAATAAATGCTCATGCGGCCTTTATAGATCTAATGAACAGGGGTTTCAAATAGTACTTGGATATATTTATTATTATCTTCATAGATGACATACCTGGTTATTCTCAAAGTTAGGAGGAGCATGCAGACCATTTGAGAATAGTGTTGCAAACCCTCAAGGATCGTCAGTTGTATGCAAAGTTTAGTAAATTTGAATTTTGGTTGGAGTCAACCTTTTTTGGACATAATTTCAGGTGTAGGTATTCATGTAGATCCTAAGAAAACTGATGTAGTGAAGAAGTGGCCTAGGCCCATTACTCCACCTGATATTCGAAGCTTTCTAGGTTTAGCCAATTATTATAGAAATTTGTTGAGGGTTTTCCCTAAATAGCTGCACTATTTACCAGGTTGACATAAAAGAAAGTGAAGTTTACATGGTCAGATAAATGCAAAAGGAGCTTTCAAGAAATGAAGGATAGGTTTACTTCATCACCTTTGTTAGCCTTTCCAAATAGGTTAGATGGATTTGTGGTGTATTTTGATGCCTTTAGAGTAGGATTGGGTTGTGTTTGGATGCATAATGGCAGGGTAATATCTTACGTCTCCAGATAGCTTAAAGACCATGAGAAGAATTATCCAACCCACAATTTAGAGTTAGAAGTTGTTGTGTTTTCCCTAATCATTTGGAGACACTATTTTTTTGGAGTACATATTGATGTTTTCACCAATCATGAGAGTCTTCAATATGTATTTATGTAGAAGGATTTAAATTTATGTCATGGAAGGTGGTTGGAATTAAAATATTATGATATGAATATGTTCTACCATTTGGATAAAGTGGATGGTGACAGGCACATTGAGTAGGCTATCTATGGGAAGTATGTCCCATGTAAAAGAGGAGATAGCCAAGGAAGTACATAAGTTAGCCCGTTTGGGTGTATGTTTGCTTTATATGCATAATAGGGCATAGTGGTTCAGAACAATTCAGAATCATCCTTATTGGTAGAAGTGAAGGAGAAATAGTGTAATGACCCCATACGTAGTCTAATAATAGATGTAGTTCAGTAGTAGAAGGTTGAGGTTTTCTCCTATGGTTAAGGTTCAGTTTCCTAATAATGGATGTAATTCTAAGTGTTCTATTCATCCTAGTGCTACTAAGATATATCTTAATATACGGGGAAATTTACTGGTGAAATGGTATAAAGAGGGACATAGCAAAGTTTGTAGCGAAATGTCTAAATTATCAATAGGTAAAGATTGAGTATAAAAGGTAGGAGGTATGCTTTAGGATATTGGTATCCCTACATGGATGTGGGAGGTCATTAATATGGATTTCATTACTGGATTTCCTTGCACCAAACGTCAATATGATTCAATTTGGGTCATCGTGGATCGAATGACCAAGTAGCCCATTTCTTACCAGTTAAAACCTCAGATATAGTGAAAGATTATGCTAAGCTTTATATTTTCGAATTAGTGAGACTCCATGGGATTTCTTTGTCCATTATTTTAAACTGAGGTATGCAATTTATTTTTTATTTTTTTCTATCATTTTAGAAGAGCCTTGGTACAAAGGTGAAGCTTAGTACGACTTTCAATCCACAAATAGATGCTCAAGATGAGCATACAATTTAGATATTGGAAGATATGTTGAGAGCTTGTGTGATGGACTTCAAAGAAAATAGGATGATCATTTACCCTTAATTGAGTTTGCCTATAATAACAGTTATCATACTAGTATCTAGATGGCTCTATTCGAAGCATTGTATGGGTACAGGTATAGATCACCTAGAGGTTGGTTTGAGGTTGTTGAAGTGGCCTTGGTTCACCCAAATTTTGTTCTCAAGTCTATGGAGAAGGTTTAGTTAATTTGTGAGAGGTTAAAAACCACTCTAAGTCATTAAAAATTATATGTTAATGTGACAAGGAGAGAACTGAAGTTTGAGGTAGGTGGTTGGGTATTTTTGAAAGCGTAGTCCATGATAGGGGTTATGAGGTTTTGAAGAAAGGAAAGCTAAGTCCCCGATATATTGTACCTTATGAAATAGTGAGGCATATTGGGGAAGTTTCTTATAAGTGAGAGCTTTCATCAGAGTTAGCCATTATCTGTCTAGTTTTTCATGTGTTGATGTTGAAGAAGTGCATTGGAGATCCGTCCTTGGTAGTATCCATATAAAATATTAGAGTGAAAAATAGTCTGTCTTACTAAGAGATTCCAAATCAAATCCTTTATCAACAAGTTTGAAGATTAAGAACTAAAGAGGTAGCTTCGGTGAAAGTTCTTTGGAAAAATCAAATAGTTGAGGGAACGACATAGAAATTAGAGGCAGACATGATGAATTGATACCCTTATCTATTTGCTTCTAGCTCAGAGGTATTTTGAGGTAAGATCTCCTTCTAATCTATTCTATTCACAATGATACTTATTCTTACCTTATGAAGTTCATGTCTAATGAGTCATTTAAGTTGTAATTTCATGTTTAAGGTGATTGATCTCATCTTAGAACAAGACAAGTTTCATATCTCAGATTAACGCCCTATAAGATAGGTCATTTTCATTTCCTGACCTTTATTCGTGGATGAATGGTCCCAATATGGAGATAATGTTAGACCCCAAAAACTTCAACAATTTTGTTTTTATACATCCTTCATGTTTAATGGTGATTTATGCATTAAATTATGATGAGGAATAATAATGGTACCATTAGAAAGTGTTTTGGAATTTTCGGAATGAGTTTGGGGTCATTTTGGGACCCCAAGATAGTGAGAGTCTGCAAAAAAAGTATGTCACAATAAGGGCGTTCCATATCCTTGGAGTGGCACGATAAGGTCATGCCACGCCCAAGGGCGCAGAAATGCCAAATTTTGTTTTTTTCATGTTTTCTTTAAGGAAATTTTGATCTTTTACCTCTAAAACGACTTTCCAACCATAATGGACATGGTTTCTACCTCCTTAACTCAAATTAAACTATCCATATTCTCCCAAACCCTCAAGAACACAAAAGAGGGATTTTTTTCTTTAAAATTCAAGCTTTAAAGTTCCCGATTCATATTTTCTTCAAGCAATTCACTATGTCAAAGTATGTGGGGTTCGAATAAGGATATTCTTCCGTCCTTGTGCCAAAAAGTTTGATGCTTATTAAATTTGGAGCAATTGATTTATTAGGGTTCATACCCAATTTTCTTATGCTTTAAGAGTTTGATGTTTTTTCTTTAGTTGGACCTTGTTTAACACAAGGTTTCATATTTACTTATGTTTTTACCCGTAAAAGTGATCTTATGCATTGATTTTGGTATTTTGACATGAATTTTCTATGAGTTGGTAAATGATAATAATTTTGAGCATTATGTACTCAGTTTACAAGAAGTTCAAGCTTATTAGTTTAAGTTACAACGTATTACAACATGACTTAAGTTTCAATTTTGATCTTATGGTCTCAGAATAGATATGAAATTCACAAGTTTCTTTATGAGTATGATTTAAGCAAGAAAAGCATAGTTTGTTTTTAGTTTATAAAATCATATGCTACTTTAAGGTGAATTTCATAAGTACGAGCATAAGTATATTTTTAGGAGTAGTATTTAGCACCAAGAGCAGAATGTGGATTAAGTGCATCTTATTTCCCCAAACTATGTGCCACTATAGGTCTAAGGGGCCTCGCCATAGAGTGTTTTCTTTGCCCAAATAGGCCAAGTTTAGTGATCACTCTAAGTTAAGGTTCTATTCTCATGGGAAGGAGATCTCCTCAATAAGGGAAATACGTTGGACTCCATTCTAGCTCGCATGTTTTATATTGGTTATAAGAATCTCCAAGAGAAGTAAAGATTTTAGAAACTAAGTTTAACGACTTACAAGCTTTATTCAGATGTTGTTAATGGTTTATGCTAATGTTATTTTATCTTTTAGTTTTATTCATGATCAAGGTGAGTCTGTCAATACTTATCATGTATGTGTTTTAGTTATGGCATATTGATGTACTATAAAAATATAGAACTTTCGATGCTTAAAACTATGAAAATATGTAAGTTTCTTAGATTTTTTTGTTAGACATGATGCGCTTTTGGTATGTTTTGTAGGAAACTAGGTTTTGGATGCTAAGTTTGTGAAAAATGATGAAAAATGGAGTTTTGGCTACTTACTTGATCATTTGTGGATGTTTTTAGCACTTTCCGGATGTACGTAACCAAAGCATGTGTTGAAATTTGAAGATTGAAAGCTTGGTTTGAAGTATTGGAAGTCCTGACACTTACCTATGTCTACATATGGACCATATGTATCACATGTGGACTGTTTGAGACTAAGATAAGTACCATAAGTTAAGATCCAAAGGGTGAAAAGCTAAAAACAAACTTTCGGCACTTACTTATGTCAACATGCGAACCTCATGTAGGTATGGTGAGTGCAAGAAGTCTAGAATCCGGAGAGAAGAAGATGCAAGAATTTTTTTCTGGCACTTGTATGTGTCTACATGCTCCTAGCCTTAGTCCATATGTGGCACATCCACCCAAGGCCAGGCCGCATATGGACACAGACAAGTGGTCACCAACTCTTTTTTGTCCTTTTTCATCCGGGCTTTGATTTTAGAGTTTCCTCATGTACTATAAATACCCCTTATGTGTATTTTAGTAGAAGTTATGCACTTTTGATAGTTACAAAACCATATTGATTCAAAGATTCTATTTTGGTCTTGGAATTCTCTTGTATTGATTTCGGTTGATTAATTCAGTTAAAGTTTTGGGTTTCTACGTGTGATTATTGTGATTTCATCTTATGCTTTCAATTATGAATGTTGTTGATTACTTCACAAGCATGAGCAGCTAAAAACCCTTATCTAGGGTTATGGAAACCCTGGCTGATTGACAAAGTAGGGGGTGTGATTTTTGTTCTGAACTGATACCCATGAATGCATTGTATTATTTTTACTTTAATAGTTATCATAGTGGTTGCAAATGTTAGGATCCCGCCTAGATTATTGCTACTTACACCAAAAGAGGAGTAGTGACTAGGAAAAGATAATTACAATAGTAATTTGAAGTTTAACTAATGATCTTTGCTACTAGGTATAATCTACGTAAGACGATTAGTTGTTATCTAATAACCAAAGACTCAAAAGGTAATAGTTAACTGGGATCTAGGATAATAATTAGTAAGGTGGCATCCTGAGACTCAAAAGCTAAAGGGTGAAATATGTTTGCTAGTCCAAAAGATGGTTAATGGTACAGAGCTTATCAGATTCTGCATGTAAGGTATCGGGTTGGTTCAACAAAGCAAGATATGCCTACGGAGTTAAGAATATAGGGGGAACACAACCCTAGTGTTCACCTATGACTGATTACAACTGATGTTGATATTATCTACTTGTTTGATATTGCAACTCAAATCCCCCTATTTACTTTTCCAATTTTGCCCATTGATTACAATAGCTGAGAGTTACCATTCTATGTATTCCATTGGGATTCAACCCTAATTTTTTTAAGGTTACTATATTTGACAGTGATCATAAAATCTTCAGAGTGAAGGTGTATCTTGGGCGTAATCAAATTTTGGTGCCATTTTCAGGGAATACGGTGTTGATTTCTGAATAAATGTTGTTACAATTTCTAATTCTTTTTATTTTTGTGCTTAGTTTGGTATACCCTGGTGTATCCCTAGCATATAGAGTATAGTCAATCCCTCACTCCCAATGAATTTGAATCTAGAGAGGATCCTACAAACACTTAGTAGGATAATTGAACCAAAGAGAGATAACATTCCAGAAGGGGTTCGTGATGATGTGCCTCCCTCTCCTCCTAAAGGAGTTTAGGATATTGTTGATCAGCAGAAAAGGTTTCTTTCAGCACAAATCACTAATAAGAAGAGGGAAGCAGAAGAAGGTCAGTAAATAGCTAAGGAGGCAGAGCTCACTGAGGAGAGAAAAGAACCAGACTATCAGGCAGCACTCAGTGAAAATTAGAAAAGATTTAGAGGTGTTCGTCCTCAAGTGATCCCAGCATATCAGTATTTGAAGTTATATAAGGATGATGAAGAAGATACAGGGAATGTTGAGCCGGAAGATACTGGAGCCATTTTTTCTCCTGTCTTTCCCCCCAATGTCAAGTTTAACATCTCTAGTTCTATGATCCAGCTCTTATACATGAAGGGTGTGTTTACGGTGTTGCCTACAGATGATGCAAACATACATTTGGAAAATTTTACTAGGATATACACTTCATATACTATTCTTGGGGTAGATTAGGAGGAACTTAGACTGAGGTTATTTCCCATTCTCGCTAACTGGAAAAGTAACTTTATGGTTAGGGGAACTTCCAAGAGCATCTATCACTACATGAAATGAGTTATGTAGACAATTCTTGAATAGGTTTTTTCCTTCATATAGGTTATTCCAGCTCAAGGATGAGATTTATAATTTTAGGCAGTTGTAGTCAGAATCTATGTACGAGGCATGGTTAAGGTTCAAAAAGAAGCTTAGCATGGTGCCCAACCATAGATTTCAGGGGCAAGCTTGTTTGAGATATTCTACAAAGACTTGACCATCAGTTCTATAGTTATGGAAGACACTATCTTTGGAGGAGCCTTTATGATATTACAATGGGAAATAGTTTTTAGTATTATGAATTAGATCTCGCTAAGTAACCAAAAGTGGAAAACTCAAGAGGTTGAGAGAGATTTTGGCACTTATATAGAGTTTATAGTAAGTAGAGAGTGGCTTAGGATGTTGTAGGTCAAGAGATTTCACTATTAAGGACTGATAATGGTGAGTTGGAAAAACTGGTTACAACAATAATTTCTGCAAAGGTTAATACAGTAGGGGCACATGGTGTAGCCTCTAGAGTTTGTGAGTCTGTGTTCGAGGAGGAGGCAATGTATTTGGACCATCAGTTGGCGGATTTCCAAGGCTAAGGGAAAGGAAACCAAGGTTGGGACTATTATTATGATAAAGACAAAGATAGTGACTGGAAATGGAGAAATGATTATAAGGAGAAGGAAGACAAATAAACTCCACCTGGTATAAGAGATATAGAATCAAGAATAGAAGAAATGTTATCTAAACTGATGAAGGGTCAAAAGAGTCAAGAAAAATGTCATAAGGAACTTCAGGATGATATTTTAGGATTGACCCAAAAGGGTTGAGTCACATGCTACCAAGCAGTTAGAGCAGCAGTATGGGCAGATCTCTACCACTTTGACTCATAGACAGCCAGGTACCCTTCCTAGTGATACGGTGCAAATTCCTCCAACACCTATTTATTGTATGGATATTAATACTAGGTGTGGTGCCCCACGTGATGATCATTATGTTCCTACTACTAATGAGCTAAAAAAGGATAATATTATTACCGACGAGCCACTTGAAGCTGAGTTTGAGAAGCTTACTTGTAGTGATGATGATTATGAGAGTGAACACGGTGATAAATAGGTTGTTGATGACCCCAAATATGAGGTGCAACATTTTATCATGTTTTTCCTTCACACTAGTAGAAAAGAAAAGGGACCCAGGTGCAGTCACCATCTCATGTTCTATTGGTCGTTTTGATATAAATTAGGCTCTATGTGATTTGGGAGCAGGAATAAATTTAATATCACTAGTGATATACAAGATGTTGGAGTTAGGAAAACTCAAGACTACATCTTCAAGGTTGTTGATGGTTGATTCACCTGTAAAGGAGACAGTGGGTATTTTGTGTGATGTAAAAGTAAGGGTGGCATCCTTCACCTACGAGCAGATTTAATGATTTTAGACTATGAAGTGGATGCCCAAGAACCAATTATCATGGGTAGACCCTTCTTATCTACTGGTCGGGTGTTGATTGATATGGACTTGGAGGAGATTACCTTCAAAATGAAGGATAATCAAATAGTGTTTAATGTGTGTGACAGCATTGATACATTCAAATTACAACTTTCTTATAAAAGTGTAAACGGTCGTTGTCAAATATAGAACCCAACAAAGGTTGGGGTCGAATCCCACAGGGAATACTTGTGTAGCTAAGTAAGTTGATTCTTAATGGACTGTTGATCTAAGGTTCTGGAATAAAGGGAGGTTTTAATATGTTAATAATATTCTTTCATTCTTGTATCACACAGAGATCCAACTAATGAGAGTTAATGCAAGTACAATTTCAATGAGAATGAGGTTACTAGAGTTATGCTCACCAAGATATTCAAATAGTTAGGGTTGTGAATTTGTGTTCGATTTCTAACTTCTAATTTCAATTGCAAGAAATATTGAATTCTAAGGACTACCCACTTGTTTCTCAACCTAATGGGTATTTCACCCTTTATTTCTTTTGAACTTAAAGGATTTATGTATTATCAATAGAGTTCTCATGAGGTTTGATACCTTTAGGGCATTAACCCTTAACCCTTAACCCAAAGGGGAAATCTATGGATTTCATGTAAATCACCTCTTTTCCCAACATCCATTTTCTTGTTCAGACAAGTGGTGCTCATGGGCTCACTTCTCAAGTTTGCAACCAAGAGATGTCATTATAATGAAGAGAGATTCATGCAATTTAGATAGACGTTAGAAATCAAATGGATTCACAACCCCAAATAGGTATCTACATTAAGGCTCCTATAACCCTAGTTATGGGAGTTAAGCCACTCATCTCCATATAAGATATTAAAGACAGATTAATGTTCATAAATAGCTTCAAAGGAGTACTTACAAAAGTTACAATATTGTTCTTCTCAGTCTTCAATGGAAAATGTAGAAATAATAATCAGATCTCAAGTTCTAGCTTCAAATCTCAAAGAAAAGTGTTACAATGCTCACAATAGAGGAGAAAGTATGATACTACTGTCAAAAGTCATGAAATAAAACCTAATACTTAGTATTTATATGATTCCAGGACTGGCGTTTTAAAATTTAAACTCAGAATTATCGCGTCATGCTCGACGGGCCAGGCGATGGTTCATTGCTGAGGTGACGGTCCATCACCTGGACCATCGTTGGAGTTCCAGTGATACTGCATTCTGTTTCTTTGTGATGTTTGGGCCAACAGTTCATCGTAGGGTCGACATTCCATCACCTAGAACATCATGGGACTTCTAGTGATACTGCATTTTATTTCTTTGCGACAGTTGGGCCGATGGTTCATCGCAGGGTCGACGGTCCGTCCCTAAGGTGTCGCTTGTCATTTTTCTCTTGTTTTGCCCAGTTTATCCAAGTTATTCTTCATGCTCAGTTCTTGTACTGAAAACACTAAAGTCTAATGTTAAATACAACAATAGTTATTTGAAAACACACAATTATCTAAGAAAAAGGCCCAAAATGTTTCGTCAAAAACCGGAACATCAACACTCTCAACTTAAGGCAATTTATTATCCTCAAGAAACTCAACACCAAGATGCATATATGAACAACATCATGATGGGCATTACGCAGTCAAACCAATATAGTCATACAATTATTCAACTGCCCATTCGGCTATGTAATCTTAACACATATGGATCTACTACTGGCATTTACTACTAATCAGCCTATTCACAGCCACAGATACAACACCCCAAACAAATAAGTAGACCAGGTATAACTCAACGTGCCCTCACAGTTAAATAAGTCTACCTCACATTATACAATCTAGTCGTGGATGAAACTAAGACTCTCACTCTCAGAAAAGAAGTTACAAACATAGTGCACACCCAAAAGCTTTCCCTTATCATCTAACGTTCTCTCGTGATTGACTCACCAAGATCAAGAAGGACTTACTAAGGGTTGTAATGAAGTTTTAAGCTCAGTGAGGGTTGATCATTTGGACAAGTGACTTAAAGTACAAAACTTCATTGTCTTTAACTTTTTTTGTAGCTACTCACCAGAATTACAGTTCCTTTCGCTCATTCACAATCATTATTATCCATCCGAGCCCTTGCCATTACCCAGTTTTCTTTTAGAAGAACAACAACATTAGCCACCCTTAACTTATGTTGATGCAGTTAGTTGTGGTATACAATATCTATTTAGATATTTAACTAGACCAGGACCGGATGCTACCTCTCAAGTCAACTTCATCTCACTCTTCTAGGCCTCCATCAATCCAACAGTAGCCACCCTCAACTTAGGTAATTTGCCTAAGTTAAAGTGCATAATGTCCAAAACTGGACCAGGGCCAAAGCTAAGTATTAACACCTTCTAAAGAGTGAATCAAGCTTATTTGGACAGAACAAACAGTAACAAAGCTCAACAGGGCTTACAAAGGAAACAAAATATTTTTGGTGGGTCATTATTTTTTCTAAGTGGACTAACAAAACAAGGAGGCCTACTATCCTATCTTATTGGGTCAAACACACGACAACATCCAATGAACCGGGCAAGTTCTAGGGGTAACACTTATGCCAGAACTATGCAAATACTTACACACACAGTCACTGAGTTAATTCCTATCCTACTAACTCTTGGGATTCATATCACATAACTATGCTTTGCTTCACTTTAAATTCTATTGCTAGTTTTAGAGTCACAAACGGTTGCACAACACTTTACCATATGGTAAGAAAAAATTATTATACAAAAATTTAAAATACTTTGCCACATTCATTTATCATCCATATATACACAATGATGCTAAAAGAATAGAAAATTACTTATATAAATAATCACTTGACGATATTTACAGCACATCACATAAAAATAAAAATGCAATCTAGACGTGCTGTTCTCCTAGATAAAACATGAGGGAAAATAACATCGGCAACAAAAACCCCATGGTAAAAGTATCACCCCCTCCTTCAAAAAATAATGCAATGTCCTTAATGCATGCAAAGTAAGAACAAAGGAAGGAAATACTTGTACAACCTCTCTATCAGATGAGGTGTTAGTTAAATGGTCTGAGGATGCTTTGGCCTCGTCTTTAGAAAAATTGACCCCTAAGGAGGTAGGGGTCCTCACATCAACATCCTTCGGAATTGTAGGGATCTCACGGTAAATAAGGTCAGAAATTGGCCTCCTGGCTTAGGCCGAACTAGTGGAAACACCAGCAGCTTTATCCTGTAGTCTCTTCTTCCACTTTTCCTTTAATCTCTTTGACCTCTTAAGAGCTTTCTGCATCTCATAATCTTCCCTCTCTTTCGGTGACATGGCTTCAAGTCTCCTTTTTTTAACTGCTCTCTTTACAGCTTTATCAATTTTTTCATCTGTCTCTGCTACTTTCTTACCCTTGTCTTTGATAAGTCTCCCCATTAAGTCAATAAGACCTTCGTCCTCATCACCTACAATCTAGGCTGGATCAAACATGGACTGTTGTAGCTACCATTTCAGCTCTGATATATCTTTCTGAGCTTGTCTGTCATGACCCGAGCTGAGGCCCTAACCGCGACAGGCATCCCAAACTACGAAGGCCTGAGATACCCCTGTAACTCTCCAAACCACTAGTGATATTATTTGTTTTGGGCCCAGGTATGCATGGCTTTAAAATGTGTCACTAGGGAGTAAGGTTTGCCGACATATATACCCAGCATCCCTCCTGTGTTTTATCGATGTGGGATTCCTTCCTAAGTTGGGGTGTTACATACACCCCTCTTATAGACTCAGCGTCCTCGCTGAGGTTTTCCCCACCAAGTAAGATTTACCTATACTCAGGACTGAGGTTTTACCCGCCTTATCGGGATTTACCTATACTCAATTTAAACTCTGGCCCACTTCGATAGGGCTAACACAGGAGCGGCTTTGATACCATTATGTCATGACCCGAGCTAGGTCCCTGTCCACGACGATCATCCCAAACCATAAAGGCACGAGATACCCCTGTAACTCCCCAACCCACTAGTGATATTGTATGCTCTGAGGCCAGGCCCGCACAGTGTTAAAATACGTCACTAGGGAGTAAGGCTTGCCTACTTATATACCCAGCATCCCTCCTGTGTTTTGCCGATATGGGATTCCTTCCTAAGTTGGGGTGTTATATTTGTAACACCTCGAGTCTATACCCCAGATGCTACACGGTGCTCATAATCTCAAAGGACCATAAGCTAACCCATGACTGGTACCTGCTGTAATAATTGAATAACTATAATACTAAAATATGCAGAAATTAGGCAGAAAACTGGCCATAAGGTTTAATACTATAAATAATACTGAATATGGTACCACAATACCAAAACTGAACATCAATACTAAAAACTAAACAACTATCAGAAAATACACTAGTCTGAAAAGCCTCTAAATTGTCTGAACTGTGGAGTTGATGGGACAAGTCCCCAACTAACTCTAACTACTAAAAATGAACTAAAATTCTAAACTAAATAATCTTGTCCTCAAACTATGAGGACTCACCACTAACTTTATATATTGAGAGTCTGAACTGCTAAGGGTGCTCGGGAGCCCGTGCGTCTGAACCTATGATATAAGACATCATAGCGTAAAAGAAAAGCATGCGTCGGTACTTTCAATGTACTGGTATGCTCAGTGAGGCAGGATGAAATATGTGGGTTCATATGCATGAACAATACTAATTGAATGTCATGAGTATGACAAAATAAGAGTACATGTATGAATATGAAAACTGTACTGAGATCATAATAACACTGAATACTCAATCTGAATACTGATTAACTAATATCTGAGTCTACTGATACTAAATTACTAGTAACTAAATGATTATATTTGACAGTCTTAATTCTGTGGAACTATACTGAATTTCGTACTAAGTTGAATGACTGTGTTTAATAGTCCTAAATCTGTGGAACTGAACTGAGTTCCATACTGAGACTGTGGGAAGTAATCATCTAATCGACATACCCCTTCTCTAACTGATTTGGGGTCCAACCTGTTACCCCAGTTAGAAGGGTGTCAATATCGTGCCACGGGTAAGGACAAGCTGTGAGCTAGCCCTCTCTGACAGGAAGCTCTTCTGTTAACCCTCGCTGGGAGGACAACTCAAATGAGATATATCAACCCTAGTCTCGTAGGGAGATATCTCAGCCTACGATGGCTATGTAGTTCTGGAATACAAGGATTTCTTCTAAAGACGACACCCTCTACTAGCAGGTGAGCCCCCATCCTTGGGTTCACTCAATGTTGAATCCTACTCCCAACTGAATGGACACTGAACTGATTTCCTAGTTCATACTAGGCTTGACTGAACTATTACTGATCGTACTGTATAATTGAACTAAACTGATTTTACTGAACTGAGCTGGACTGATTCTGAGTTCACTAAGTTTTTCTAAGTTCTGTAACTAACTGAATTCTACTGATCAAGACATGACTGATTCTACTCTATGACTGACCATGTCTCTAGACAAGAAGCTAAATTATCGGGTATTAAATACCCCCAGGACTCGATAGCATAAACTTAAAAGACATGGCATAATCTTGAGATATGGTAATTAACTATTTAGTCGTCATCCATTCATTTGGGAATTCAAGCAAACACTTGTATGACATGAACTTGCATACATACTAACATGATATAATTTCACTATTCCACTCACATGGACAATTCCTCAAACACTTGTGGGGCATAATATATGCACATATTATTAAACAACATGTAGGCATCATGATTCAAATCCAATTACACAGCTCCAAGAGTTTCAACATGAATTCGCATGATAAAGCACACATATCAATTAACTCTACATGAATCTTGTAATAAATCATGAAATAGAAACTCAATTAAGTATAATCATGAATACTCTTTAATTCAAATCATGGAAATCATGAAATCACTCTACATGATCTTTAAAAGAGTTTCTTAGAATCCAAGGGTGGAAGGAACCCTTGGATGAACACTTCCCATACCTTAGTTGGTGAATTCTGGAAAATTAACGATGGAATCTTGAGCCTTGAGTTTGAATTTAATTCACCTAGGGTTTATGTTCTTGAATAATTTGTGAAAGAATGAATATAACTTGCTAAAAGAGGGCTAAATTTTGTGTTATGGGTACTGAAGGGCATGGAAAAAAGGCTTAATTAACCCTGAGGGCGCGGCCTTTTAATTACTGAAAAATAGAATCATCGACACGCAGGTCAACGCACCGCATCGTTGGCATCGATGCAATAGCCAACACGCCGTGTCAAGTCCGTGTCGGTTCACTAAAAATTGCACTGAGCTGAGGGAAAAATTATTTGTCAACGCGATGGTCGATGCGATGCACCAAGATCACGTCGACTCACTATTTTGGTCATTCGAACTTGATCTAAACGAGGTCCAAAAAATCTAAAACTTTTCTGAAAACACCTATTGACATGAATTAACTCAACTATCAATATTTCATGGACGTAAAGGTTGCAAAATAAGATTACAAACTTTCGAAGGAAAAAATAGCACTAAGTCTGAATACTTAGCTAGAATTTGCTAAGTCTAGGACCCTTTAACAAGCTTAAAGGACTAAATTAAGCTAAGAATTTTGCGGGGTCTTACAATATCTCCCCCTTGGAACATTCATCCTCGAATGAGATTAACTAAGCTGAGAGGACTGGTAGACTGAACTTACTTAACATGAACACCTGAAACATGATTATCTGACTGACATTACTGACATACTGAATTTCATATTGAACATGCATATCTGATGCATGAATACATGATTGAGTTAATTCGTGAATGCATGACTGGGATTTCTGATAAGCTGAATTTTCCAAAACTGAACATACATATCTGATGCATGAATACATGACTGAATTGACGTATAAATGCATGACTGAATATGCAAAGATAACCGATACCAAGTTCGTAAAGGTAATTTGAACATGGAACTGAGTAAGTTCAAGGAAAAACTATTACTTAAACTAGAAACAATATACTGATGAACCCAAGATCATTTTCTGAGTATGCATGAATGAGAACATGAGAACAGGACTGAGACTGGAACGTGATACGTGAACTGAATATCACAAACTGAACTGAGCCCCTTGAATACGTGGCTTACGGCTGAGATTGGAACTTGAGGGTCAACTTATGAGTACCTACCACTCCAAACTAGATTCATCACGTGAAAGAAACTAAGAGGTTTATGATATGAAAGCTCAGGGGTTATAGTGCATCTCCCCCTTAGGACACTATGTCCCTCAAAGAATGCTGACTATGCTAAGATACTGAGGAAAATTGGGGCGATGCACAAGGCACCTATGAACTGAGTTATGACTGAATATCTAGGATCTGATACTAAGACATGATACATGAACTGAGATGAACACACAACTACCTGGTTGGTCTATCTTTGAATAATTACATTCATGAGACTCTGGATAGTGCGACTATATGGAAAGATGGAAAACCACACCACACGAATTTGTCCGTCTGACTGCTAAACTAAATTACTAGCTTTACGGACTAACTCATACTGAAAACTTATTCTCAACTGGAGCTTTTCTCTGAAATTCATTCAACTACACTCTCTATCTCATTACGAAAATTCACCTGAGACTACTGAAAGTATTCCCATGGGCGTTGAGCATGAATTCATAAATATACTAAATTATCTGATTAACTAAATGATTGATAGTTGAATACTGGGTTTGCAAGACTTAAGTGTACTTAATCTGAATAACTGGACTGAAAGTGTAGAGAATCATGTACACAAGGTAAGGACTGATTGGGTAATATGAGATAACTAAGCATGAATTCGTGAAAGTTGTATTATTTGAGAATGCAAGGCCAAGCATATAACATGGTTTTGAAATATTCTGTAAACTGAGGTACTAAAATACTGATAGTTCAATAACTGATAACTGTACTCTATGGTCAAGCAAACCTAAAATTGAACTGAGTTACTAATCTGATCACTGGACTAAGACTTAAACTATAACTAAGACTGTAACTGAGACTACAATCCAGATGGTAACTAGGACTGAACACACTGCAGGGCATGAGTGAAAAAGTCATGAACTGCATGACCTGATTTTGGAGTTTCCATGTTCATGGAACATGATTCGTACTACTGAGTAAACTGGAACTCCTCATACTAAGAACTGGAAACGCACATAATTCTATGGAAAGTGCTTGAATATAAGTTGTGTTTGTAGAGATGAGATGTAAAGCATGTGTAGTTATCGTGATGACTAAAATACAAAACTTTGAACTGAGGTAAAGATGGGCTGGGTATTATTCCCACCCATTACTTTTCTACACATACTAATATTACTACTGAAATCTGGAATCCTGACTTCCTGAGATATCATAACCAGACAGTTCTTATATACCCACTGGGCTATGATAAACTGACCCACTGGGTGGACACTGAGAAAGGTTTTGTTAATATTTGGTCTGACTTTAAAGTTAACTGTTATGCAAAGAGTTACAAAAGATAGAGAATCTCCTAGATATGATGAGATATAAATATGTAAATGAGATGTCTATAACGTACCAGTGATCGCATCAGGGGAACTTTCCCAATTTTGCCTGAACTGAAGTGCATAAAGCCTATTTGGGAGCTGCCTACCGAAAATACTGGAAGTGGCACCCTGCTGATTCGGGCGGTCGGACTGACCTAGAGAACGACTGTCCTGACTTCATAGACCAGTCTTAGGATAGTCTCGGACTCTGTGACCTGACTCACCATATCCAAAACACACATCATTGTCGGCTCTACACATACCCTTATGATTCTTACCATATTCTTTGCAAAGCGGATTAGTACGAACCCTGCTTGCACTACTCTGGGTTTTGGAGACTGGAGCCCCATCATGACTATCATTCCTGAACCTTGGTACTGTCATACTAGCTAAAGATGGAACAGGGGCTGAAAACTTCTGACTAAACTGAGAACGGTTACCACCCTCTGACCTTGGATGGGCAAAACTAAAGCTACCCATTATGGCTTTCTTATTTTCTGTCTTCTTCTTCTTAAGTTTCTGTTCCTCAGTCTATTGAGCATAGACCATAAGCCTAGATATGTCCATCTCCCTAATCAACATCGTAGTCCTACAATCCTTAACCACTCTACCCGATACCCCAGACATAAACTTACTCATTCTAGATCTATTATCTGTTACTGCATGGGGAGCATACCTAGATAACTGAGTAAACTTAAGGGAATACTCTTTCACACTCATACTGCCTTGCCTGAGATTTATAAACTCTAACACTTTGTCTTCTTTTAACTCTAAGGGAAAGAATCTATCTACGAAGGTCGTAGCAAACTCTTCCCACTCTATGGGCTCTGCATCTGCACCCCTGGATACTTTCCACTAATTAAACCACGTATAGGCGACATCTTATAGTTGATAGGTAGCTAACTTAGTACTCTCACTGGAAGTAACTCCCATGATATCTGTGACTTTCTAAACCTGATCGAGGAAGTCCTGTGGATCCTCTTTAGACTTAAAATCTAAGAACAAAGGAGGATTCATTTAGGTGAAGTCTTGAATCCTAGATGAAGTAGTATTGGCCACTGGGTTGGCTAGAATGGTAGTTGGCTGTTCATTCTAAGTTGCGACTGAATTGGCTAGAGTAGTGAATGCAACCCTGAATTTTGCATGAGAGATGTGCTCGTCCAGGGGATCTGCCTGAACGGGCTGAGGTTCTGACTGGTCTTCTTTTCCGCTTCCTTTAGTCCTCTTTAGAGGAATATTCTGTAAATATAAGGGAAAGGATTAGACTAAAAGTTTAACTGGAGCTCATGCTCACTCGCACGAGATGAATACTAAAAGAAGGGAAACTTTTCATAAAACATCTCATAGCCTCTTGTCCATAAGTGTGGCATACAACACACCCATGCACAAGACTCTACTAGATGTGACTTTTAGACTTCCTAGGACTCTGTTGAACCTTAGGCTCTGATACCAAGTTTGTAACACCCCGATTCTGTACCCCGATGCTACACGGTGCTCATAATCCCAAAGGACCACAAGCTAACCCATGATTGGTACCTGCAGTAATAACTGAGTAACAATAATACTGAAATATGCGGAAATAAGGTGGAAAACTAGACATAAGGTTCAATACTCTAAATAATACTAAATATGGCATCACAATACCAAAACTGAACATCAATACTGAAAATTAAACAACTGTCTGAAAATACACTAATCTGAAAACCCTCTAAACTGTCTAAACTGTGGAGTTGATGGGACAAGTCCCCAACTAACTCCAACTACTAAAAATGAACTAAAATTCTGAAATAAATAATCATGTCCTCGAACTATGAGGACTCACCACTAACTCTCTATGCTGAGAGTCTGAACTGCTAAGGGTGCTCGAGAGCCCTGCGTCTGAACCTATGATATAAACATCATAGCACAAAATAAAAGCATTCATTAGTACTTTGAATGTACTGGTATGCTCAGTAAGGTAAGCTAAAATATGTGGGTTCATATGCATGAACAATACTAACTGAATATCATGAGTATGACTAAATGAGAGTACATGCATGAATATGGAAACTGTACTAAGATTGTAATAACACTGAATACTTAATTTGAATACTGAATAACTGATATTTGAGTCTACTGATACTGAATTACTGGTAACTGAATGACTATATCTGACAGTCTTGATTTTGTGGAACTATACTGAATTTCATACTAAGTTGAGTGACTATGTCTGACAGTCCTGAATCTGCAGAACTGAACTGAGTTCCATACTAAGACTGAATCTAAAACTAAGACTGTGGGAAGTAATCATCTAATCGGAATGCCCCTTCTCTAACTAATTTGGGGTCCAACTTGTAACCCCAGTTGGAAAGGTGTCAATACCATTCCACGGGTAAGGACAAGCTGTGAGTTAGCCCTCTCTGATAGGAAGCTCTTCCGTCAACCCTCGCTGGTAGGAAAACGAAAATAATATATATCAACCCTAGTCCCATCGGGAGATATATCAACCTACGCTGGCTACGTAGTTCTGGAATGCAAGGATTTCTTCTAAGGACCACACCCTCTACTGGAAGGTGAGCCCCCATCCTTGGGTTCACTCGATGCTGAATCCTACTCCTAACTGAATGGACACTGAACTGATTTCCTAGTTCATACTAGGCTTGACTAAACTATTACTGATTGTACTATATAACTGAACTGAACTGATTTTTCTGAACTGAGCTAGACTTATTCTTAGTTCACTAAGTTTTCCTAAGTTCTATAACTGACTGAATTCGACTGATCGAGACATGACTGATTCTACTCTGTGATTGACAATGGCTCTAGACAAGCAGCTAAATTGTTGGGTATTAAATACCTCCAGGACTTGATAGCATAAACTTAAAAGACATGGCATAATCTTGAGACATGGTAATTAACTACTTAGTCGTCATTCATTCATTTGGGAATTCAAGCAAACACTTGCATGACATGAACTTGTATACATACTAACATGATATAATTTCACCATTCCACTCACATGGACAATTCCTCAAACACTTGTGGGGCCTAATATATGCACATAGTACTAAAACAACATGTAGTCATCGTGATTAAAATCCAATTACACAACTCCAAGAGTTTCAACATGAATTCTCATGATAAAGCATACATATCAATTAAATCTACATGAATCCTATAATAAATAATGAAATAGAAACCCAATTAAGTAATAATCATGAATACTCTTTAATTCAAATCATGGAAATCATGAAATCACTCTACCTGAGCTTTAAAAGAGTTTCTTGGACTCCAAGGGTGGAAGGAACCCTTGGATGAACACTTCACATACCTTAGTTGGTGAATTCTGGAAAAATCATGGTGGAATCTTGAGCCTTGAGTTTGAATTTAATTCACCTAGGTTTTTGTTCTTGAGCAATTTGTGAAAGAATGAATATAACTTGCTAAAAGAGGGTTAAATTTCGTGTTATGAGGGCTAAAGGGCGTGGAAAAAAGAATTAATTAACCCCGAGGAATCGGCTTTTTAATTACTAAAAAATTGAATCATCAACGCACAGGCCAACGCGTTGCGTCATTGGCATCGATGTGATAGCCAACGCACCGCGTTGAGTCCATTTCGGTTCACTGGAAATAACACTGAGCTGAGGGAAAAATTATCTGTCGACGCGATGGACGATGGGACACGCCAAGATCGCGTCGACTCACTATTTTGGTCATTCAAACATGATCTAAATGAGGTCCAAAAAATCTAAAACTTGTCCGGAAACACCTATTGACATTCCTGGTCATAAATTAACATAAATATCAACATTTCATGGACGTAAAGGTCATGAAATAAGATTGCCAACTTTTGAAGGCTAAAATAACACTAAGTCTAAATACTTATCTAGAATTTTCTAAGTCTAGGACACCTTAACAAGCTTAAAGGATTGAATTAAGCAAAGAATTTTGTAGGGTCTTACACTGTCTAAACTCCACCGTAAATTTGGTGAAATCCATAATGGATATGGCATCCAGATTCTTATTGATTTGCTCCTCCATATTTTCCATTCTTAGCTGAATGTTCCTGAAAGAACGTACTGCTGCCTCTACAATTCTTTCAACAAAGGGTTTGAAATCCGCTCCCCATATAGCTAACTTATTTTTTAACCTTTTCTAGACTCGGACTGACTTTGTAAAGTTCTCTTGATTCAGCTTGTATTTAGAATATTGGGGCGAGACTGACGCAGAATCTGCAGTCGCACCCATAGGCATCGAAGTTGAACCTACAAAACCGGTAGGAGGCACATACATAGCAAGAGGTAATGGCATACCTGAAGGAACCTCTGATGATTCAGGAACTGGTGCCGTCTGAGTCTGATGTGCTAGAGGTCTGTTTACTCACATATCGAACCTTGAGGCATCCCTTGTCTTCTCAATATCTTGTTTATGCATTGCTTGGACCTCATTATCAATTCCACTAATTAAAGGGACATTTCTTTGCCTGCACAAATTTGTGATAAGACATAGAAATGGTAGTGCAATGGTGGTTCTGTGAGTGCGGGTAAACAATTCATCAGCAATAATGTAGCCGAAATCCACAGTCAATCCTTCAATCAATGCAGCAACAATCACAGCTCTATGATTTCTAAGCGGTCATCACCTCCTGTTGGCATTAGCCTCAGTCTCACAATTGCCCACCAGAACTTGGCCCTAAAGCTTAGGGATGACTTAGATATCCTTTCGCGGGGGTTGTGTAACTATGCAGGACACCTTTCTCTATCAATATTCTGGCCAGCCAAGGCCTTTGGTTGGTCGCCATGAACAATCGATGCTCAAAATCTGGTATTGCACCCGATATGTGATATTTGGGCCTAAATAGAATCTATTCAATGTACACTCTGAGATATCTATGTTAACTCCACACACAGGAACTGTGTCTAGATTATTCATGTCACTGACTGATGCACCTAGGGGAAAGTCTTTCTCCAGCAACACCAAGTAGTTGGCAAAAAACTTCCGAACCAAATTCGGTTGATAGGTTTCGAGTGGTCTACTCATTCATGCCAACTCATATTCATTGAATCAGCGCTTGAGTTTTGGATACTCGTGCAGAGTTGTAGTGACAATCTGATGTTCCTCAAAAATAGATCTCTTGACTTCCAACCTATTTTTTTTCTTGAGTCCTCTATAGAAATAATCCCGAGCGCCTTCAACCTGCCACCTGATAGCCTTCCGCAGTTGCGGGTCCTTGCGTCGAACCATGTTCGGGTCCACTTTTTCTAGAACCTCCTCTTGGAAGGGGTTAGATACTTCAACCCTTTCCTTAACTAGATTCAAGCTTGAGCTACTTATGCTACTATTGTTACCCTCCTCGTCAGACAGGGAAGATGAAGAAATCACATGGCGTCTTTGCCAGGTGTTGTGAGCCAGTGCATTCGAACCCTGTGATGGCTCTTTCCTTGATCTTTGGCCTCTACCCCTACCTCTGGTTGGTGGTATTTTGTTTGCCATATTATATGTAAATGAAGTATTTATCAGTTTACGAACTCAAACCAGAAGACAAAAAAGATTTGACCAGCGATGGGTAGGGCGATGGTCTGTTGGGTCTGCGACAGTCCGTCGACCCCAACCATTGGGTCAATTCTAGTAACTTCAGTTTTGGGAAAGGTCTGATGGCTTCAGGAGATGGATCGTCGGGTGTCTGACGGTCCATCACATAAGTCGTTGCCTGCACTTTTCAAATTTGAGCCTCATTTTGGCATTTTGTCAAACACCTTGAGTACACTTCATTTTAAACACGATTTTCATGGCATTTATATCAATAATACATCACAACTTTTTCCATTTTTGGTCCATGGGATACTCAGACTTCACCCAGGGCAGTGTTTATCAGGTTTCGACTTAATTCATACCCACACTGTATCAACAAGAGAAGAGAGAATTGTTTCAATATTATTGCCTTCACCTACTTCATTGGTTCCTCATATTGAATAAAATAGAGAGTGATGAAGAGATCATACATGAGTAATGCAGTACTTGGTCACTACTCTAACTTGCACCCTAAATAAAGAACAACAGACGAACTTTTGCTTTTAAGAAAGACTTTGTTTTACTTGTGATGGAAAGATAGAAGGAGAAATATAGTTTAAATAGATGGGAATGGGATGAGGAGAAGTTTTAAAAGAGAATGAAAAGACTCAGGTACGTTGAATGCATGGAAAATAAATAGTCTTAGGCACTTGAATAGTTAGAGCGTTAATTAACAACTATAAATTATCCATTAAAAATTGTTTGGGTCAGATAAGTATGAAACATTCAACAATTGAAATTGATCCGACCCAACCCACTAAACAAGGGTTAAGTGTGACGGTTCAAGCGACGGTCCATCACAGGTGCGACGTTTTATCAAATCACCCATCACCCCTTTCCAGTAACCTCAATTTAAAACTCTTTGGTGATGTTTGGACCGACGATCCATCGAGCTTGCGATGGTCCATCAGTCAACGTATCGCTACTTTCCAGTAACCTGATTTGTAGTATTTGTTGTGACGGTTCCCAATGACAGACCGTCAAGGCAGCGACAGTTCATCGATTGGTTTTTCGGTCACCCCCAACTCTTTCAGCTTCTGGTTTCCTTACTGTCACACCTGCACACTTATACAAACCCTTTAGCTTGCATAAAATAACCAAATAACTTAAACTAATGCTTTACAACAACACAGTGTGGGTTTTCTCCTACTAGCACCTGATTTATTATCGCGGCATGACTCAGTTATCTTGATTACTCAGACTTTATCAAGATAGATGGTAGCAATACTCCTTATCGTGTCCATTGGATCGATATACAGTTTCACACGCTGCCCATTAACCTTGAAGACACTTCCGTCTTCATTTTCAAGTTCTACTACTCCAAACGAGTAGACTTAGTTAACTTTAAATGGGACAAACCATTTAAATTTCATTTTACCTGGAAACAGCTTGAGTCTGGAGTTAAAGAGGAGCACCAAGTCACCTTTTTGGAAATCCCACTTTTCAATTCTACGGTCATGGTACTTCTTCATTCTTTCTTTGTAAAGATCATCTCTTTTATAAGCTCCGAGATGGAACTCATCCATTTTATTCAGCTGCCCCAGTCTCATATCAGTTGCCTCATTCCAGTTCAGGTTAAGCCATTTTAGTTCCCACAACACTTTATACTCAAGCTCAATCAGCAAATGACACAACTTTCCATAAACTAATTGGTATGGTGACATGCCAATAGGTGTCTTGAAAGCTGTTCGATATGCCCATAAGGCATCGTCCAGCTTCCTAAACCAATCTTTCCTTCTAGCATTTACAGTCTTGGCAAGAATAGCCCTGATTTCCCATTAGATATTTCCATTTACCCACTGGTCTGTGGGTGGTATGGGGTAGCCACCTTATGCTGCTTAACTCTATATTTTTCCAAGGCAGCTCTGAACATTTTGTTGCAAAAGTGTGATCCTCCATCGCTTATAATGGTACGTGGTACCCCAAAGCGAGAGAAGATATTTCTCTTTAAGAATGCAACAACCTGCTTTCCTTCATTATCCACCAAATCCACTACCTCAACCCACTTTGACACGTAGTCAACGGCGACCAATATGTACTTCATCCCAAATAAGCTCACAAAGGGTCCCATGAAGTCAATGCCCCAGACATCAAATAACTATACCTCCAGCATTTTAAACATTGGCATCTCATGGTGATTTGAGACAGACCCTTGCCTTTGAAATTGTTCAAAACTCTTCACGAACTCGTAGGCATCCTTGAAAAAGGTGGGCCAATAGTAGCCGCTCTGAAGCACTTTTCTTCAATCGATGACCTGCATGGTGACCTCCAATTGGGGAAACATGACTCGCTTCAAGTATACTCAACATATCTACTTCTGGGATACACCGCCTAATAATACCATCCGCACACTGTCGAAACAGATATGGCTCATCCCAGAAATAATGTGTCACATCATGAAGAAAAATTTTCCTTTGATGAAAGAAAAGGCATTACTTCACTTACCACATAGTTTGCAAAGTCATCATACCAAGGTACTTTTACAAGAACTACAGCTAATATTTTCTCATCCACATAGCATCGAACAAGCTTTCCATTGATACCAATTTCATGAAAATCCGACATCGGATGAAGAAGTTATGGAAGTTTTACTGAGCGTTGTCAAAATCGCAGGTTTGACGGTCGATCTGACGTACCGCCAAGTCCTTGGTGGAACTTTAAGTGTCCCGTCAGACCAAGGAAGTGGCTTTCTTTTCCATTCATCATGTGACGTCCAAAGTGGTGGACCTTCAGAAAGTTGATGGACCGTCAAGGGGCCCGTCAGACCGAGGCAGAATGTCCCATTCCTGGACTCCGAGTGATAGACGATCTGGTGGACCATCGGATTTCGGACGGACCGTCAGTTTGACCGTCACTCCGAGATAGAACATCTCAGTTTTGACACTTGAGTGACGGACAACTTGGTGGACCGTCAGGTCGACCGTCACAGACCCCGATCGGAATTTTTTAGACAAATTTTAAAGGGTCATTTTGGTCTTTTCCACATCCTCCCCCTGCTCTATAAATACTGGGCCAAGGGCCTTCAACTTTATTTTTTTATCTCTTCCACCCAAAAATTAGGGTTTTCAATATCAAAATACTCTCTTCTCCTTTCATAAAATTCAAGAGAGATCAAGAAAGATCTAGAGAAATCAAGAACTCCTTTCAAGAGCCTTCAAGAAAAGAAATTCCCAGGTATGTAGATGTTGATTCTTGGGTCCCTTTCATCCAAGAAGTCAAGTACCCTTTTTTTTAAACTTAAGGATTTTATGCTTTGTGATATTCCATGATTTGTATGAGTTGAAGTTGATGTTACTTGTGTTTTTGAGTTTGGATTCATGATTGTTTGCAAGATTTATGGTCTTTGACCCTAGTATGTGGAATTTATGTGATGTTGTGATGATCCCTTTTGAAGTTGGTGTCTATGTGAGGTGTTTATGATATTAGGGTGTAGAGATGTTGGAATAATCAGAGTATGCACCCCATAGGTTGGATGAAAGGATGAGGTAAAGCGTAGAGGGGCATTGTAGTCTGTTAAAAGGGAAACCTAAAGTTGTGGGCTAGTCCATGCACACCTAGTGTTTGATAAAATGCCTTAGTGAGCGGAATGAGCCATCATAATAATATGGAATCCCCGAGTAGGTGTAGAACTGGATATGTCTAGTGGTTGTCGAAATACCTTAGTGAGTAAGATGAGATAAAATAGCGGTAAATCTCCCAAGTGAGTGCTCTTTGATTTATTTTAAGTTTTGATACATGCTAAGTGGTTAGAAAGAGAGTAATGACATAATAGTGTGAAGTTTTCCAAAATCTCATGATATCTAGATATATGTCGAGACCGATATAGGTGTGAAGTACTTGATGTAAGACTTCATTGAATGGGGTATAATTTAATAGCATGTCTTCCTTAAGGTAGTTTGTGACGATGAATCGATATTGATGACTCCCTAAATGTTGGGAGAGATCCTTTGGTAATCATGATGGTGAATAGAGGTTTATATTTCCTAAATGATAGATGTGATGCCGTAAGGTTTGTGAGAGGAAAAGTATGTTATGATTATGAAACGCTTAGAGTGACCCCTTGGTAGTTGTGATGATGAGTAGACGTTTGTGAATCCTTGGAGGCTTGAGGTGATGTTCTAATGATTGTGAAATTGAATATATGGCATGATTGTTGAGTTTCTTGTGAATATGCTTGAATGATAGTAATGATGCATAAATTCTTGTGATGCTTGAATGAATGATGATGCTTTACTTCTATGTTATCGAGTCCTGAGGGTATTTATACCCGAAAATAAAGCTATTGTCTAGAGCCCGTGTCAGTTTCTCGATAATTCCAACTGAGCCATGATCTTCAAAACTCAGTGAACTATAGAACTCTGTATCCTCAGACAAGTGCGAAGCTTAATAAAGCTCAGTAATCTTAGTTATCTCTATAATCTCTGTATCGCTAGTAATCTAGCCTCAGACCTGTACTCAGCCCAGTCCTAATGGAACTCAAGTGATTCAATTCTAATCTCAGAAATGATTTGAATAATCTAATCAAGTTATGTATCGTCAGTCAGATAGCGTGATTCGATATTGTTTCTGTTAGATACGGAACTAAGTGATCTCAGCGTATTTCAGCTAGATCATTTGAGAAATATGATCATATAAACAGATTTAGCTTTATTGTGTTCATTCTAAGGATTCAGTGAGAGTCTTTCAGTTGGGAGTAGAAACAAGCACCGAGCGAGGGAAGGGATGGCGATTCCTCCTGTCAAAGAGAGAGAGGCCGAATTGGTTAGTAGCAATCCCTAAACTCCAGAACTGCATAGCTAGCACAAGATACATGAGTCCCCGTCAGTAGAGGTTGTCACCGTCAGAGAGGTTGACTATTATATTGCCTCAGGTCAACTTTCTGCGAGGGTCATCCCATCAGAGAGGCTTGACCCGAGAGTGAGTCTTTACCCATGGCACGGTATTGACGCCCTTCCAACTGGGGTTATAGGTTGGACCCCACCTGTGGTAGGTCGGGGCATGTCGGTTAAGTGACTACTTCCCACAGTTGCAGTTTCAGTATCAATCTTCAGAAGTCAAGACCGTGTGGTACAATCGTCAATCTCAGTAAGGAACTTAGATATTTCTATTGATTCATGGACCATCCCGTCAGATAGGCTTGGCCTCATATACAGATGCTTACTATCATATTTAAAAATCTCTCATCAGAGAGGCTTGATCTCAGTATCAGATGATGTTGAATATTCTTATTATCATATTTCAAGATCTCCCATCAGATAGGCTTGGTATCCTTCTCAGAATTTGTTGAGTATTTTTGTTGTCAGATTTGGATATAATCCTATTTTCTTATCATTGATAAAGCTTCCGAAGTTATCTGTTAGAAAAGCTAAATCTCTA
This sequence comes from Capsicum pubescens, assembly GCA_030864215.1. Classification (NCBI taxonomy): domain Eukaryota; kingdom Viridiplantae; phylum Streptophyta; class Magnoliopsida; order Solanales; family Solanaceae; genus Capsicum; species Capsicum pubescens. The sequence goes on along the minus strand of CM061547.1, from coordinate 183,866,430 downwards.
ATTCTGTCGGTTGAAAGCGGTAAGCTCAGAACTCAGTCTTTGATATAAGTATACTCAGATCCTGAGTTATCAGTAGTAGATGAGTCAGTGGTCCAGTATCTCAGTGATGGTAGTGAGTTTAGCTCGTAGTAAAGCAGTATCCAAGGTCAAGTCTCTAGAGTTGTGATGATTATGAGTATGATTTATGCATTCTTGTATGTGTACTTGTTTTCGTGCGGTATTCTCATGATCATTTAGGTTATACATATTTTTCATGCATGAGCCCTTGCATTTAGCCTTACCCCGTCTACATACTCGGTATATTTTGTGCTGACATATTTGTGCTATGGTGTCTCATTTGACTCCATAGGTTTAGAGGCATAGAACCCAGAGTATCACCAGCAGATCAGTCCCAGTCAGCAGCAGTAGCAGTGAGTCCTCTTCTTTCAAGGATGAGTTTCAGTTTTCTACTATTGTAATCAAAATTTTATTTACTTTCAGTTAACGGAATTAGTTAGGGACCTATCCCATCAACTCCACAGTTCAGTCAGATTAGAGGCTTTTCAGACGAATGTATTGTATAGTATTCAGTTTTATATTTTCAGTATTTGTAGATGTGTTGAACCTTATGGCCAGTTTCTGCATTTATTCCAAATATTATGCAGTGTACAGGTACAAATATCATTAAAGGGTTAGCTTGTGATCCTTTGGGGTCACAAGCACTGTGTGACATCTCGGGCTGGGATGTCGGGGCGTTACAAGTAGCAATAAACATTGGATCAACCTTGGCTTAGCATCCTTCTTCGCCATTAAGTACCTTAAGGTAGAGTGGTCAGTTTGCACCACTACCTTGGTAACTAACAAATATACCTGGAACTTCTCAAAAGCGTACATAACTGTTAGAAGTTCCTGTTCAATCATTGTATAGTTCTTTTGAGCCCCATTTAGGGTCTTGCTTGCATAATATATAGAATGGAACATCTTCTCTTTATTTGGATAAGAAAAGCTTCAAGTGACACTCTACTAGCATCACACATAATCTCAAATGGCTTCGTCCAATCAGGAGAAACAATAATTGGAGCCTCCACTAGTTTCAGCTTAAGGCATTCAAAAGCCTTACTGCAGTTATTATCAAAAGTGAACTTAGCCTTCTTCTCCAGAAGTTTGCAAAGCAGGTTTTCAATCTTTGAGAAGTCCTTTATGAATCTGCGATAGAACCCCGCATGACCGAGAAAGTTACGTACCCCTTTAACTGAGATAGGGGGAGGTAATTTCTCAATCACTTCAACCTTTGCCTTATCTACCTCAATGCCTTTAGCAGAAATTTTGTGACCAAGAACAATGCCCTCCTTCACCATGAAGTGGCATTTTTCCCAGTTAAGGACAAGGTTGAACTTTTCACACCGCTGCAACGCCCGACTAAGATTCAGAAAGCAGAGCTCAAAATAATCACAAACCACCGAGAAGTCATCCATAAGCACCTCCAAGGTGTCTATAACCATATCAGAAAATATCGACATCATGCATCGCTGAAAAGTGGCGGGTGCATTACACAAACCGAAAGGCATCCACTTAAAAGCAAACGTACCATATGGGCACGTGAATGTCATCTTTTACTGATCTTCAGGAGTAATAAAAATCTGGTTGTAACCAAAGTCCCTATATAAAAAATAGTACCAACCCCTTCCCACTAGCCAATCAAGCATCTGATCCATGAAAGGCATTGGAAAGTGGTCCTTCAGTGTCCACGAGTTGAGTTTTCTGTAATCCATACACCACCTTCACCCAGTAACAGACTTGAGTGGGATCAACTCATTTTTCTCATTAGCCACAACTATCACGCCTTTTTTCTTGGGCACACACTGAATGGGACTCACCCACTTGCTATCCAAAATGGGGTATACCACCCCTGCATCAAGCCACTTGATGATTTCTTTCTTTACTAGCTCTTGCATAGGTGGGTTTAGACAATGTTGGTGATCAATAGTCGAGAAACAATCCTTCTCTAGCTGAATCTTATGTGTACATATACTAGGAGGAATACCGATGATATCTGTAATCGTCCAACCAATATCCCTTTTATATCTCTTAAGAACAGAGGTGACGGCTTCCACCTGTTGCTCACCCAGATCAGACGCAATAATAACAGGTAGCATATTCCCATTACCCAAGAACATATACCTCAAATGGCTGGGTAACTCTTTCATCTCCAAAGTAGGTGGCTCTTCTATAGAAGGCTTAGCAGGTGGACTTGGATGATTTTTCAAGTCTAAATCTAACTTCTTGGGTGCATATTAATAAGACCCCATTCCCATTAAGTCACACACAGTATCCTCATAATATTTGATACCGTCATGATCGAAATTCATCAATATATCGGCTAAAGTCTCCACAGCAAATTTTTCTTCTATAGGCACTTCCTACTCCTCATAGTAGACATCCACAATAGAGAATATGCTCATATCTTTATGTTGTTTCATGGGTTGGCATACATCGAATTGAACTACCTCATTATTTATCCTGAATAGTAGCTCATTTTCCCATAAATCAATAAGTACACTCTCGATTGTAAGGAAAGGTCGACCCAAGATTATGGGCATGTCAAAGCCCACCTCGCAATCGAGAATGACAAAATAAGTCAAAATATGAAACTAGCCACCTTTACTAATACGTCATATAGAATCCCCATAGGCCCTTTCACAGACCTGTCCGCCATAACTAGTCTCATGTTTGTTGGAGTAGGATCCCCCAAACCCAATTTCTTATACATAGCAGGCGGCATGAAGTTTATACTAGCTCCCAAATCACATAGAGCTTTTGCAAAATTAAGAGACCCAATAGTGCATGGGATGGTAAATGCTCCTAGGTTTGCCTTCTTCTGCACTAAAGACCTTATGGAGATAGCACAACAATGATGGAGATTGTCCACCGGCTCATAGCTAACCATTCCTTTCTTCGTGAAAAGGTCTTTCATGTACTTTGAATACCCGGGCATTTGTTCCAATGCCTTCACTAATGGCAAATTAATCATCAATTGCTTAAGCATGGCCATAAATTTACCAAATTTTGTGTCATCGGCCTTCTTCATCAACTGATGGGGAAATGGAGGAGGTGGTTTTAGGAGAGTAGTAACCACCACTTCAGCCTCTTTTCCCTTGCTCTTCTCCAACTCATCAACTTGTTGATGGTTGGATGGTGTATTAGTAATAACCTCATCCAGTTTCTCAGACTTCACTGGATGATCAATTTTTGCCTTTTCAACATCATCTACCATAATATCAACCACAGGCTTGTCCATGGGAGGGATTTTCAATACCTTACCACATCTAGTGGTAACTGCCATACATAAATTATCTTTCCTTGAATTCTGAATTGTGTCGCTTGGTAGGGTGCCACTCTTCCTCTGATTGAATATGGCAGACAGTTGGGTCATTTGTTGTTCTAACTGTTTTATCAACGTAGAGTGTGAATCAACCAACTGGTTCATCAAGGATAAATTACTTTTCATCTCAACCACCCCAGTATTGGTTTCTTCTACTCTCTTTAATAACTTAGCCATTATATCCTCCATGGACATCATCCCCAAACTAGCTGTAACAGCCTCACGATTTCTAGGAGGAACATACAACCCACTCATATCATTCTTATTCTTCCAATTTCCTTAGTCTCAGTCCTTATAGCCATATTTTTCATAATAGTTTTGACCTTGGTTTCCTTTTCCACCGCCTCAGAAACCCCCCTAATTGTTCAAGTAATTGGCTTCCTTCTCAGAATCAGAGTCAGTCCTTCCCTGTGATATTACAGATTTAACCTTCTCTGTATTTCTCGATAATAAGTGCTTAGTGAGAATATCCATCTGCGTTTTCATGTGAGCTATGTCCTGGTCACATTCTTCTTCTTTCCACCTCTACCTGCGGTCATGCTAATAGATACAGTAGAGCTTGTTACCTCAGAATCCCTGGTATGCCAAGATCTACTTTGTTTCATCATACAATTAAGCATCTCAGCTGCTTCAGGAAAAGTGAGATCCATGAATGCCCCAACTACCGCATTATCCACAACTGGCTTGGTCACAGAGTTCAAGGCCCGATATAAGATCTCCATCAGGCGGACGTTAGTCATCTGATGATTTGGACACTGTATAAGCTTCTTCTTGAACCTCTCCCAAGTCTTATGGGGAGCCTCAGTTGGAAGCTATCTAAAGTTGTTGATCTTGTCTCTCAACTGTGCCCTGTTGGATGGCAGAAAGAACCTTTATAGGAAAGCATATTTCAATTGCCTCCAGTTGGTAATAGAGTCGGGAGTTAGACCATTTAACCATAAAGTTGCCTCCCCAGATAGAGACAAAGGAAACAACCGCAACCGAATAGCATTTTGCCTAACTCCTGGGTTGTCAAATGATTTACATGTCGAGATAAAATTAACTAAATGCATATTCAGGTCATCACCCATAATTCCACTGAACAGCCCTTTGAGATGCAATAATTGGATCATAGTGCTCGTGATATTAAACTTGGATTCAGGTGCTAAGGGCAGATAAATAATATCCCCTGTTGCACCAGCTCCATCCAAGTTATCATCATCATCTTCTAGATTAAATTAGACAGTCTGGCATTCTGGTCTTGCCCTAACAGGGCAATTTCTATTGACATTCCTATTTGCCGATGCAAGCACATTATCTTCACGCCTTGGGTTGACCGGATTTAATAAATCATTATCATTTGGGTTTAGTTCCCAGCCTATATTATCTGCATTCTGCTGGTTCACTTATGCAGCTGCTAAGGCAGCTAGTCTAGTTTTTTCCTGCTGAGCAACTACTCTCTCTGGGTCCTGTTGACCATCCATTCTACCAATAAGTTAAGGTTTAGGATGAATAGGTAATAAAGGTTCACTTGATCTTCGTGTACTTGGCATACAACACAATCAACCTACACAAAACAAAAAGTAAAATTTGGGAAACTTTGACCAAAGGTCAATTAACAATCACAGACTTAATTGACAACCGTATTCCCCATCAACGGCACCAAAATTTGATATGTCCAAATTACAACTTTCTTACGAATGTGTAAGCGATTTTTGTCAAATATAGAACCCAACAAAGGTTGGGGTCGAATCCCACAGGGAATACTTATGAAACTAAGTAAGCTGATTCTTAATGGACTATTGATTTAAGGTTCCAAAATAAAGAGGGATTTTAATGCGTTAATAATATTATTTCATTCTTATATCACATATAGATCCATCTAATGAGAGTTAACGCAAGTACAATTTCAATGAGAATGAGGTAACTAGACTTATGCTCCCTAAGATGTTCAAATAGTTGGGGTTGTGAATTTGTGTTCTATTTCTAACTTCTAATTTCAATTGTAAGAAATATTGAATTCTAAGGACTACCCACTTGTTTCTCAACCTAATGGGTATCTCACCCTTTAATTATTTTGAACTTAAAAGATTTATGTATTATCCAATATATTTCTCATGAGGGTTGATCTGATTAGGGCATTAACCCTTAACCCAAAGGGTAAATCTATGGATTTCATATGAATCACCTATTTTCCCAACATCCACTTTCTTGTTCAGACAAGTGGTAACAATAGTCTTACTTCTCAAGTTTGCAACCAAGATATGTCATAGTAATGAAGAGAGATTCATGCAATTTATATACATTAGAAATCAAATGGATTCACAACCCCAAACAGCTCTCTACATCAAGGCTCCCATAACCCTAGTTATGGGAGTTTAGCCACTCATCTCCATATAAGATATTAAAGACATATTGATGTTCATAAATAGCTTCAAGAAAGTACTTACAAAAGTGACAATATTGTTCTTCTAAATCTTCAATGGAAAATGTGAAAATAATAATCAGATCTCAAGTTCTAGCTTCAAATCGCAAAGAAAAGTGTTACAATGCTCTCAATAGAGGAGAAAGTATGATACTATTGTCAAAAGTCCCAAAATAAAACCTAATACTTAGTATTTATATGATTACAGGACTGGGGTTTTAAAATTTAAACTCAGAATTGCCGCGTTATACTCGACGGGTCGGGCGACGGATTATCATTGAGGTGACGTCCATCGCTTGGACCATCACTGGAGTTCTAGTAATACTGCATTCTATTTCTTTATGATGGTTGGGCTGATGGTTTGTCACAGGGTCAATGGTATGTTTCTTGGACCATCGCAGGACTTCCAGTGATACTGCATTTTGTTTTTTTGCGACGGTTGGGCCGACGGTTCGTCACCTAAGTCATCGCTTGTCATTATTCTCTTGTTTTACCCAGTTTATCCAAGTTATTCTTCACGCTTAATTATTGATCTGAAAACACTAAAGTCTAATGTTAAATACAATAATAGTTTCTTGAAAGCACACAAATATCCTAAGAAAAAGGCAAAAAATATTTCGTAAAAAGCCGGAACATCAATCACCCAAGCGCATACGCAAGTTTACGTGGTCTACCAAGTAATACAGTGGCCTTCAAGAAAGCCGAATATCGATCCCACAGGGACTTGTTCTAACAACTATTCAATTTCAGTTCATAATTCAGATTTAATTGATGCAAGAGTAACCAAAGGAGAGTTTTAAAGTTATAACTAAATGTAAAGTAAACAGTGCATAAAGTAAAGTCTTGAAACAATCAATAGAGTAAAGCCCAGGGTTAGAGAACTTAGAACAATCATACTATGTTATTGAGCTTCATTCTTAAGTCCGCTTATCTTAGTTGTTGATTCATGGGGTTAATCGCATGATAATGGTCTCCCAACCTCTAATCGTTTACCTAATTTGGACATTACAACTACATCGTTGAGAGGGGTAGTAATAATCCAATTAAGTTCTTTAAGTTATCATCCTACATGTGAATCAAGTAAGGTCTCTAGGTACATCCCTATCCTAGATGATAATTCGAATTCCTTATTTCATAGAAGAATAAGAAACCTACTTTGTTTATCCTCATGTTCTATCTCCTTATTCCCTCTCCCGAGATCACAAGGTTGATAATATATGTATTCTAAGGCTGATCAATCCTCAAAATAGTTAAATCAAGAATAATCAAACAACCAATAATGATAAGAAAATCAAATGAACTTAATTCAAAATGATAGTAGTCATGTTCTTGGCTTTAACCCCGGAAAGGGTGCGATTAGCCACTAATAGCCATAATCACGATCCAAAAGGTTCAATACATGATATGAATTATTAAAAAGCTGAATAAGGAATGATAAAACCTAAAAATAAGTTGCAGCATCCTCCTATAAAGTTCAATGACATTCCCATATGATTTACAATGAGTACAAAGTTGTATTAATAGTAGAAGGGAAAGCCCAAGTGTAGGACAAGATTTCACTTTTTGGCCGTGTATGGAATTTAGTCCGTGGTGCATTGGTCAGGTCTATTGGAATAGTAACATGTTATATGGCATATCTCATGGAGGGAGGTCCACACCGCGGTGGTAATATCGTGGGCTAAGGGGTGCGTCGCATCTATATCTCGTCGGCTCACTGGAAGTTGCATCCAAAATAACTTCTGAGTGTTCGGTCCATCCTTTCTTTGTGGTATTATTTTGCCTTCAAATCCAGATTATTCAACATCAAAATACCATCAAATTTAACTCTTCAATCTTCCTACATGATCATACACCACATATTAGATATCAAAACATCACAATATCCATAACGATGAATCAAAATAAGAGCTAAGACTAGATTAGTTCACATTGATCTTCAACTTTATGTTCCGACTCTTTGACTTAATCAAATTGCACTTAGAACATTACAAACAAATTTTTCCACATAGAAATTCACTTTTAAACCATTTGTAACTCATTTAACACATTAGAATCCATTATGATAGACTAGAACCACACCTAACTCAAGCTAGTAAAACTAGTTTTCTCGGTTGAACTTAAAATGATCAATTTAAACCCAAACTTGTTTGAAAACACTTTTAACCATTGTAATCACGTCCTGAATGCTTATATTCTTATTTATATCATCACCACACATAAATTACACAAATCATCCTCAAAATAAGACTGAACAGGCATAGAATAGTAACACTAGAGTGTATAAATACACCCAACATCACCACCTCACACTTAAAGCCTTATTCCTTGTTCTTCCTCGAACAACTATTAACTATAAGCATCGACAGCTAAGGAGACTCTACTCTTCTACTACAAGAAATACACTCAAGATAGTACTACAATGACTACAAAGAATGCAAGTTTCTACACTAAGCATGTTGTATACACAATTGATAGTTCAAGAACACTACTTAACATCCTAGCCTCAAGAATTGACTCAACAAGTGGCAAACTTATGCATATTACTCAATCAAGGACATCATACAAATCATCCATATTCCTCAAACATGTTCCCTCACAATAATAGAGTTACCCATAATAACTTACATCAAAGCATTTTATAACATAATGGGTACAAGAATCAAATTTTGTTCACTCTCACAAGGAATTCACAAGTTACACATAATGAACCTTAAGTTTTCCCTTAGTGTAGTACTCCACTAATATCAGAATGTGAAGCTTAGGATCAAATAGGTCTTTTTGGGTTGTAATGTAGGCTAAGGGATGGGTAGGAACTATTTTGGAATAGTGACTATCTTCCCTAAGAACTTTAATGCACTATATTATGCAATTAAAACCACTTTCCGATAACCAAATTACACCATTTTCGTCTACCCCATTCTTTTATTTTTCACCCCATCTTATTAAGCTCATTTACATACACTATGGTAGGAGGATTCTATGCACAACTCATTCAATTTGAACAATTTTTTATTCTCTTCATAACTCAACTCCCCACCACAACACATAATAATTCTTTTGAACACCAATAACTATCACTTTGGGGCTTTAATTTCAAATTTTTCTTCTTCAATTTCACACTTCTTAACTCACTAAATTTACACTAAAGAACTTAGGAGATTTAGATCAAATTAAAGTCTATCAAAGAAGGGATTAAGCTACACATGAGTCTTCCAAAGAAAAATCTAAAGGATCAATGGGGTTGACTAGGATTAAGCACAAAGGGTAGGTCAAAAAGAAGGTATAAAACAAGGCTATCAAGGAAATGCCTATACCATCTCCTAAACCCATACTCTTTATTTCGCTTTGGACACACAGCAGGAAAGTTCTAGACATCACATGCAACAAGGAATATACAAATACCTTACACACACATGGCACATGCTCAACTCACGTAGGATCATCATAGACTCAACCAAATAATAGCATGAATTCAAAATAAGCCAACAAGTACAAGACTCAAAAACATAAGCCTTGGAGTCTCAAAAGTAGTAATTCATACAATCAACATGCTTTTACAATCAAAACACTTGCATCATGCAATCACTTATAGCACCAATAAGAACATCTTACTTATTCCTAACCAAAAAAAAATTTAGTTTACCCTAAAAATGGGAATTTCCCCACTTCATACTTACAAATCTACTTTGTCCCCAAAGTATACTTTAAAAGTAGAGATAGAAATACTCCCTAAGGCATCTAGGCCTATCTAGTAGCATCTCTATATATTAAGAGGGTCTGGGGATCCCACACTTAGTCTTCGCCATGCTTAGGTTTTCGGTACTCAGACTTCCCTTCAACCTGTGATTCAACAAAATAAAAACTACGTGAAGTAAAAACTATAAAAAACTAAAAATAAAATATACCTACTTAACTTGGGTTGCCTGCTGAGAAGTGCCTGATTTAGTGTCGCGGCATGACCCAACTCAACTTCACCAAGTTCCTTCATCCTTTTTCTCACACTTGGAGGCCATCTTCTTATTCATTTCTGACCTCTTGAGTGTGAACTCTCAAGATCAACAGCTTTCTTAACTATAACCTTCTCAGGCTCATCAATCTGCATCATGTCAAACTTAGGTAGTTGTGGCTTAGGGTGCTCAACTAGAGTGTCTGAAGAGGTCTTTTATGGAATAAGCTCCACCACCCCACTCTTATCCCCTTCAATTAGAGTAATCATACACAAGTCTTTATAGTGGGATAGTGTGTTAAGTGGTTTGTACACTTTAAAAACTGCCTCTTCATTCTCCAACCTCACTATGAGCGTACCGTCTCACATTAATTAAATCTTCTCCTGTTGCTAAAAATGGATGCCCCAAGATGATTGGTACCTGTTCGGCTGCCTAAAAATCTAGAATAATAAATTCAATAAGAATAATAAATTTACCAACCATTATGAGGACATCCTCCATCACTCCTTCAGGATGGGCCCATTTTCCAGTTGCAGTAGTACAGAGCTCAGTCTAGGCTTTCCTAAACTCAATGTGTTGAACAAAGATAGAGGCATCAAGTTGATACTTTCCTCAAAATTACTAAGTGTCTGAACCACCTCGCTATTGCCAATATAAATAGGGAGAGTAAACTTCCTAGGGTCTTTAATCTTTTTCGACATCTTTTGAGTAACCACAAAACTACACTCCTCAGTGAGTGATACCACCTTCACATCCTGCAGCTTCAGTTTATTAGCAACCACGTCCCTTAAGTACTTATCATACTTGGGCATTCCTTGCAAAATATCTAAAAGAGTTAAGTTAATATGTAGCTCTCTGAATGTTTCAAAGAAATTCTTGAATCACGCATCCTCCTTTGTCTTTATAGGCTTCAGTGGGAAGAGTAATTATGGAATTTTCTTCACTTCTTTAGAAACTTTTTCTTCTGAGTACTTAGACTTTCCTGATTTTTTAGCAACTTGGCCATTTACCTGATCAGTCATCATATCATCATCTATCTCCGGAGTTTCCTTTAAAGGTTCTTCATTAAGATCTTTACCACTTCTCAAAGTGATTGTTATTACTTGTTTTGGGTTTTTTGTATCTCCTGGCAAACCATCTTGAGGCCTGGTATTTAGTGTCTGTGATAACTACCCCAATTATAACTCTAAGCTTCTCGTGGCCGCTTGTTGGTTCTTTACATCTGCAGCCAATTATGTTTGATTACCTAGAATCTATTTCATCATCTCTTCCAAGTTGCTAGTTGACTGATTTTCTTATTCCTATTGATGATTGATCCATGTTGGATTTGGTGGCTGAGTCTTCCACTTCATATTGTAGGGATTACCATAATTTGGCCTCTAAAAATTTCCCACAAATATCCCTTACTCTGAATTTGCAGCACACATAACCGCAGAATGACCACTGCTGCCACAAACCTCAGACCAACCACTAGTCTACTGAACTGCATTAACTGGTGCTACAGGTTTTATCCCTCCCACTTTTAGACTGTTGATCTGAGTGCTTATCAAATTTTTTAATGCAACAACCTAAGTTGATAAAGCAGTGTAATGGTCCACCTCTAACACACCTGTAACTTTTTCGTGGCACTCCTAGAATTATCATGCCACTCTAGATTTCCTTGTTCTATGATGTTCAATAAGGTGTATAGCTCATCATAAGACAACTCTAGTGCTTGACTACCTGCAACTGAATCTAGCAAAATTTGTGTTGTGATCAAGTACTTCTACAAAAGTATGAGCAATTACCTCATTGGACTGTTGTTGATGTGGACAGTCCCAAAGAAGTCCCTTGAACTACTCCCAAGCATGATAGAGGTTCTCATCTGGCCTCTTTTTGAATCTCACTATGAAGTTTTGTAGTCTTGCCAGATGAAAAGAATCTGATGAAGAACTTTTGGGCTAAGCCATCCCATGAAGTGATTTAATTTGATGGCTCAGAGTTCAACCACTTTTTGGATTCCCTAATAAGTGAATAGAGGAAGAGTGTCAGCCTTACATAATTAACATTCACATCTGCAGGAATGAATATATTAGTGGGCTCAGTGAAATTCTACAAGTGGACCTGTAGATCTTTATGTGCAAGCCCTATAAACTGTCCACTACTAATCGATAGTTGCACCATATTGTTCTTTAGATTGAACCTCACTCTAGCAGTTATTTTTTGAAAAGGAGAGGTCAGATTTGTCAGATGTAGGATTGCCACTTATCTAACTGTCCTGAGGGCAGTTTGTACATCATCAGCTATGATGGCACGATTCTCTTAAACTTCATTAATTTATGAAATACATAGGAGAAGAATTGTTTCTCTCCTTTGTTGATGGAAAAGTTTCTCAGGTTCAGGTCTTAGTTCAACCAATTCCTGATCCCTTGCCAGCTTACTACTTTAAAAACCTATTTCCTACAAATACAAGAACAAGACCAAGTGTAAAAATACCAAAGAAATCTGAAAATAAAACTAAAAATAAAGCAGTTGCCAATTACCAGTCCTCGGCAACAGCGCCAAAAACTTGACAGCATACACGCAAGTCTACGTGGTCTACCAAGTAATACAGTGGCCTTCAAGAAAGCCGAATATTGATCCTACAGGGACTTGTTCTAACAACTAGTCAATTTCAGTTCACAATTTAGATTTAATTGATGCAAGAGTAACCAAAGGAGAGTTTTAAAGTTATAACTAAATGTAAAGTAAATAGTGTGAAAAGTAAAGTCTTGAAATAATCAATAGAGTAAAGCCTAGGGTTAAACTACTTCGAACAATCATACTACGTTATTGAGCTTCATTCGTAAGATCGCTTATCATGGTTGCTGATTCGTAGGGTTAATCGCATAATCATGGTCTCCCGACCTCTAATCGTTTACCTAATTTGGACATTACAACTACATCATTGAGCGGGGATGTAATAATCTAATTAAGTTCTTTAAGCTATCATCCTATATGTGAATCAAGTAAGGCATCTAAGTACATCCCTATCCTAGTTGCTAATTCGAATTTCTTATTTCATAAAAGAATAAGAACCCTACTTTATTTATCCCCATGTTCTATCTCCATATTCCCTCTCCCGAGTTCACAAGGTTGACAATATATTTATTCTAAGGGTGATCAATCCTCAAAATAGTTAAATCAAGAATAAAAAATGACCAATAATGATAAGAAAATCAAACAAACTTAATTCAAAATGATAGTAGTCATGTTTTTGGCTTTAACCCCAGAAAGGGAGTGTTTAGCCACTAATATCCATAATCATGATCCAAAAGGTTGAATACAAGATATGAATTATTAAAAAGCTAAATAAGAAATGATAAAACCTAAAAATAAGTTGTATAAGCCTCCTACGATGTTCAATGGCGTTCCCAGATGATTTACAATGAGTACAAAGTTGTATTTGTAGTAGAAGGGAAAGACCAAGCCATGTAGGACTTCACTTTTTGGACATGTATGGAATATGGTTTGCGACGCGTTGGTCAGGCCTGTTGGAATAGTGGTGTGTCATGTGGAATATTTCATAAAGAAAGGTATGCACCATGGTGGTAATCTCGTGGGCTAAGGGTCGTGTCGCTTCTATATCTCGTCGGCTCACTGTAAGTTGCATCCAAAATAACTTCTAAGTGTTCGGTCTATACTTGCATTGTGGTGTTATTTTGCCTTCAACTCAAGCTTATTCAACATCAAAATACCATCAAATTTAAATTTTAAAGTATTCTACATGATCATACACCACATATTAGAGCTCAAAACATTACAATATCCATAATGATGAATCAAAATAAGAGCTAAGACTAGGCTAGTTCACATTGATCTTCAAGTTTATGTTCTGACTCTTTGACTTAATCAAAGGTAGACTGGATCATTCACTGTGGTTAAGGTATTCCCACATGGTGCTATAGAAATATAGCATGATGGTGAAATCCCATTTAAGGTAAAGAGGCAGCGAGTGAGGCCACTACATGCGAACCTGGAGGAAGTAAAATTCTATGTTAATATAGACTTTGGTGAAGTCTGAGTAGCCAAGGGAACTAAGTTATGCACGACAGTAAACAAGGCGCTACTTAGGAGGTAACCCAAGGTGCATAGAGGTTTATTGCATCCCAAGTATGTCCTCATTCCCTTTGTTTGATATTATTTTAGCACATTAGGGACAGTGCACAGCTTTTAGTTTAGGCTGGGGTTTACCATAGCCACCGTGGGTTTTTATTGTTGTGCTTCTTTTCCTATCGGTCGTAGTATGATTGTATAACCGGCATGTCTAGGTTAAAATTTGTGTTTTATTTTGTATTGTGTTGTGTTTTTGTGTAATTAGGAGACTTTTAAGTATATAGGGCAGTTTTCATATTTTTGATTGATTTTGGAGAAAGATGATACCCCTCTAAAAAAAAATTTAGAATTGTATAAATATATATATATATATATATATATGTGTGTGTGTGTGTGAACATTATGGATCTTGTTAGGCATTAGATTAGGGACATGATAATCACTTACAAATAATTACATGAATCGGATAAGTAGTAGTGTGTAATATTGACTCTGTGTTATGTGTGTGTGAGATGCTACACAGTTACCTTTGTGTGTTGAATTCAGAACTTACCTGGTTAGTCTTGCCTAGGTTATAGGATAGTCGGTTAGGAAAGGATCATAGGCCATTTTTTATTTGAGTCCACTTTTAGTCTAATTACCTTCACTATGTGAAATAGTATCCCTTGATCCCTATTTTAAGCCTTATATCTTTTTTTTTCTTATTTCACCTATCATATTTCCATTTATGTTACAATAACCTATTTTGGCCTATTAATCCTTGTACATTATGCATCTCAACTCAGGCAAATTGCCTAAGTTGAGGGTGGCTATCATAGGGGTATGTGATGTAAAGTGGGTATATAGAGAGGTAAAATAAGAGAAAAAGTTAGTAAGGCTGGGTATGGTAGCAAAAAAAATAAAGAAAAAGAAAAATTATGAAAAAATAAAAAAAAATAAGGAATAAAAGACCACACCCAACCTGAATATGAAATAAAGAATTAAAAAGGTAATAAATAAGGGTATAATAAAAATGAAAATGGTTAATGAGTGGACTCCAAAAGTAGTATAGTGCCAAGGAGGCTTAGTCACTTAAATTGTCCATATGTACCATACCATTCCCCCAAACCTACATTACAAGCTGATAAAAGTCCTATAGTGATCCTAACTTGACTGTCTTAATGCTAAGGTAAATAAAATAAAGGCAATCCTATGGTATTTGATGCACATTGATTGGAACTTCCCTTTTAAGTGTGAGTATCTCTTGATGTCCCTGCATTGACATGCATTATTTTATATGAGTGAGTGGGACTTCTTTGTTGTGAGGGAACATGAGTCATATTGTTAGTTGCTTACATGTTTGACTAGTGGAACTTGTACATATGCATGGTTGTCTATTGCTAATGTAATGCCATACCTTGATCCCATTGTGTCACATTATAGTGCTTCATATTTATACACAGTTGGTTTTGAAAAGTTGAGATAGGAGGGGGTGTTGTGATTTGAGCTTAAAGTGTTGATTGACTGCCTTGAATAGCTTAGATTCTCCTAGTTAAGAGTCGTGTTTTATTTTATTATTTTTTATTTCCTGAGGACATGCAAATGTTCTAAGTTGAGGATGTTGATGTTCTATAGAAATATAGCACTTTCGATACTTAAACAATGAAAATAAGTTATTTAGGTTATTTTGTTAAATATGATGCGTTTTGGGTATATTTTGCAGAAAACTAGGTTTTGGATGCTAAGTTCATGAAAAAATTAAAAATGGAGTTTTTGGCAACTTACTTGATCATTTGTGAGCATTTTTAGCACTTATCAGATGTACGTGACAAAGCATGTGTTGAAATTTAAAGATTGGAAGCTTGGTTGCAAGTATTGGAAGGCTTGGCACTTACCTATGTCTATTTGTGGACCACATGTAGCACTTGTGGTCTATCTGAGACTAAGGTAAGTACCAGAAGTGAAGATCTAAAGGGTGAAAAAGCTGAAAATGAACTTCTAGCACTTACCTATGTCAACATGCGGACTACATATCGTACATGTAGACCGCATGTGGGTAAGGTAAGTGCCAGAAGTCAAAAATCCAGAGAGCAGAAGCTGCAAGAATTTTTTTTTGGCACTTGTTAGTGTATACATGCACCCAGCCTCAGGCCGTATGTGGACACAAATAAGTGGCCACCGACTCTTTTTTTGTCCCTTTTCATTCGGGTTTTGATTTTAAGGTTTTCTCATGTACTATAAATACCACTTATGTGTTTTTTAGTAGAAGTTATACACTCTTGTTTCTTACAAACATATTTTGATTCCAAGATTTGAATTTGGTCTTGGAATTCTCTTATATTGATTTCTATTGATTAATTCAGTTAAAAGATTTGGGTTTCTACTTGTGATTATTGTTATTTTATCTTATGCTTTCAATTATGAATGTTGTTTATTATTTCACAAGCATAAGCAGCTAAAAACCCTTAGCTAGAGTTGTGGAAACCTGGCAGATTGACGAAGTAGGGAAAGTGTGATTATTGTTCTGAATCGATACCCATGCATGCATTGTATTATCTTCACTTTAATAGTTATCTTAGCGGTTGCAAATGTTAGGATCCCACCTAGATTATTGCTACTTACTCCAAAAGAGGAGTAGTGACTAGGAAAAGATAATTATTACAGTATTTTAAAGTTTTACTGTCAATCCACGCTACTAAGTATAATCTACGTAAGATGGTTAGTTGTTATCTAATAACTAGAGACTCAAAAGGTAATAGTTAACTTGGATCTAGGATAATGTTGGTAAGGCGATATCCTAAGACCTAAAAGATAAAGGGTGAAATTTGTTAGCTAGTCCAAAAGATGATTAATGGTACATAACTTATCAAATTCTACATACTATGTATCAGGTTGGTTAAATAAAGCACGATAAGCCTACGGACTTGAGAAGCTAGGGGGAACACAATCCTAGTGTTCACCTACAACTGATTACAATTGAAGTTTATATTAGCTACTTGTTGAATATTGATACTCAAATCCCCCCCTTTACTTTTTTAGTTTTTCTTGTTGATTACAACAGCTGAGAGCCACGATTCCACATATTCCCTTGGGATTCGACCCCAACCTTTTTTGGGTTACTATATTTGACAGAAACCGTAAAATCTTCAGAGTGAAGGTGTATCTTGGGAGTTATCACATATCACAGTCTTACTTATTGCATTAACCCCCATATACTAAGTACATTCCATAAGTTCTAGCCATATATATGTCTGTATGGCTACATTATTTCATAATATAGGTTCTGATGTTCATCTCCAGTAATACGACTAGCCATGATCACCACTTCTTACATCCATCCAGTTAGTGATTCCTTATAGTTTGATGGACAAGCTTATGTTTTATTTTATATGTTGATTATTATTAGTTCAAAAGTTGTTCTTTCATTTTGGGTCACTAGGTTTGTCTTGGTGGCTCACAAATTTTTAGTTAAAGGTTTTTCAAGACTAGTCAGACAATGTGATCTTTCAGTTTCTAGCAGATTTGAATGTTATTGAGTTATAATATTATTTTTGAGATTGTTCATTTATCTGAATCTAGTTTATAAGTTTTTGCCAATCTGCTCATGTTTCAAGTTAATGTAGTATAGTTCAGAGATTAATAGATGTCACGGGTTAGTTTGGTGTTACGTGTAGTCCTAAGCACCGTTTAATGTCCAGGGGGTATCTTCATGGAATTACACAACATGTCAGGGACCTCTTCCTTCGTGATATTGGAGTGTCATGCTAGTAGTGCTATGTGATTTTACCGTGCCACACTAGTGATCACGGCAATGTTAAAATTCTATTTTTCCTTCAATTTTCTGAGGGGAACTAGTCTTTTATATCCTAAATGATCATATACTAAAATGTTTTTCCTCATTCCTTAACACAACAAAAATTGACGACTCTCCTCTTAAACTCTCAAGAACTCTCAAACAAGGGTTTTATCCAATATTCAACTTCAAGGGCTCCAAACTCAAAGCTTCCTTCAAGAAGTAAATACGATCCGATATGTGGGTTTTGAACAAGGGTTCCTTTCATCCTTGTGACCAAGAACTTCATTTTCATAAATGATTTTACAAATTTGATGAATAGGGATTATACCCATTTACATGATTTTGAAACTATGATGCTCCCATATGAATTAAATTGCATTTATTACAAGAATTTATAGTTTACTCATGTTTTTATTCATATAGTTGATCTTATTAATTGAATTTTAGCATTCTTGAAATGAAATAGCATAATTTGGTAAATGTATATGATTTTAGCATGTTTTACTCAGTTTACAAGAAATCTAAACTTACAAGTTCAGATTCAATATGAAATTCACATATGTACTTATGAATATGAAATAGAAACAAAAGCATATTATGGTTTTCAGACTTGCAAACTCATATGCTTATTTTATGGTGAATTTCATATATATTATAAGCAATGGTATGATTTTGGAAGTAGTATCTAGCATGAAGGGGTGAGGTTTTAGCGTATCCTAGTCTCTGAAACTCCATGCCACCATAAGTATTCAACTTTCCCTTATGGTCTCAAATAGGTGATCACATAGATAAGCCTTTATATCCTGGGAAGATATATTGGGTCCTTTTAATTGAGGCATTTACATTGGAATCCATGTTTCTCACTTGATTTAGGTTGATTAAGAGAATATCCCATAAGAAATATTGATTTTAGAAACTAAGTGTAATTACTCACAAACTTTACTAGATTATGCCTTACTACTTATGCTTTATTACATTTTAGCTTTCAGTTTCAGTCATGAAATATGGTGAGTTTATATACACTTGGCATGCTATTTTTATTTTTTGATATATACCTATTTTACTAATTGCATACACCCCTCATACACTCGGTACATTTTATAAGTACTGACCACATACTCTATGTACTTTGAATCCTATCATGATGTAGGTTTTGGTGTTCATCTTCATACTTAATATTAGTTGTGATTGTTGGTGCCTACTCTCATCCAGTTAGTGATTCCTTATGTTTCAAGTACTTGGTTATGCTTTCCTATTTTATTTTATTAGTCTAGACTTCCATGATTTTGGATCAGCTGGAGGTCTGTCCTGGCGGCTCTTCAGCATGCTAGAGACTTGCCCAGATGTAGTAGCTTTGAAGTTAATTCTCATGCTGAGACTATTTTTAGTTTATACTGACAGACATCAGATTTGATACTTCATTCCTATGTTTTTATTAATAAAGACTAGCTTCCACTCATGCTTAAAGTGAATTTAATATGACTTAGCGTTATACAAATACCATGAGTTAACTTGTGGGGCAACTTATAGTCCTAAGCATCGTGTGACGTCTAGGGGTAGTCTCGAGGTGTTACACTTTAGTTTACATTCTCGCACCTTATTATTCTTTGATTCTAATTTAGCTCAGTTGGTCTATAATACCTACTGAGTACCTATTATTTTGGTACTTATACTACACTTCAGCATCCTTTTCTAATGTAGATTCAAGTATGAGTCACCATCACCGACGTTCTGTCCAGGTTGCTCTTAGGATTTGGAGATAGGGTCAGCTTTCAGAGATGGAGCTAATTCTCTTTTCTTTCATCACTTTTGGATAGTCTTTAGTTATTGAGATTGTTTGTATATTGGATACTATTTAGTACTCTAATTCTTATGGATTTAGTAGCTCTTATACCAACCTTATTGTAATACCCTATACTTCTACCTAGCTTCGATTTGTTCCTAGAACATCAAAGATCTTGCTTCATAGATGAATACCTTTTTATTCCTTATGGTATTTTCAATATTTTGACTTTTTATCATGTGGAAAATTGAATAAGCTTTCCATCGATACCAAATTCGCCCAAATTTGACACTCGAGCGAAGATTTAAAGCCATTTTATTAAGATAGTGTACCACCTGGTACTTTAGCGCGTCGCGGAGCCAGCCAAAATGGCAATCGTCAAAATCCAGTGAGCCTACGCAATTATGGCACGTCGCGCCAAGGATTAATTTCAGAGTTGTCAATTTCCAGTGCACCAACGCGATTTCATCGTGTCGCGGTGCCTTTCCAATTCACAACCAAGGTGGCAACGCAATTTCCACCACGTCGCGCCACCAACTAGTTTCCCAATCGTCCAGTTTCCAGTGAGCTGGCGTACTTTCATCGCATCATGCTAGCATGAAAAATTGGGATTTTCATATTCCATTATTTAATCCTAAGGACCAATTGGTAATTTCCTAAAGCCCCTAATCAGGCTATATACGGGATTTAAACCCTTAATATCCAAAATTGCTCATTTATTTTTACTATTCCTCAAGAAAAAAAGAATTCTCTCTTAAAAATAGAAAACCAAAGCCCCCAAGTTTCAAAAGAAATCTCAAGAATCCCTCCAAGAGTCTTCAAGAACTTCAAGAATCTAGATTTCCAAGTATGTTAGATGTTGATTCATGGGTCCCTTCCACCCATGAAGTTCAAGAATCATTTTCTAAATTCAAAGATTATATTTTTATGATTTTTCATGATGTAGGTGAATTGAAATTCATGTTTATGTGATTGTTGGATTTTAATTCATGTTTTAGATTATGAGTTTCAAAGTTTGAACCTAGTATGTGATGAATTGCATAATGTTAATGATAAACCCTTCAAGTTGCAAGTTTGTTGATATAGCCATGATACTTAGATGTGGTAATTGTTGTATAACCAAAGCATGTTTCCCATATGTTTGATTAAATGCCTATATGAATGAAGTAGTGCCATTATAGCATGTAAACATGTAGTCCTCATTATGTACAAGTTAATGCATGCTAAGTGTTTGTTGAAAGGATTTAGTGAATGAATTATGAGACATTTGTATGCATTCCTATCCATGCATAAGTTTATGACTTTCAAGTGCTTGGAGAGATGCCTCATTGATTGTATTGTGAATGATAGAATATTGTTATGTTATTCAAGACTTGCCATGTTTTATTCTTGTTTATGTTATCGAGTCCTGGGGGTATTTAATACCCGACAATTTAGCTGCTACCTAGAGCCAGTGTAAGTTTTTAAGAAAATGTCAGTCGTGCCACAATCAGTAGAACTTAGTCAGTTACATAACTTAGGAAAGCTCAGCATCAATCCAGTCCAACTCGGTAAATTAATTCAGAACTTAGTAGCATTCAGTCAGTTAAAAGAATTCAATAGTATTCCATCAGTCAATGGAACTCAGCAACTTAGTTTAGTTCAATCAAGCAATATGATCAGTAACAGCTCAGTCAAGCCTAGTATGAAGTAGGAAAGTTCAGTGTCATTCAGTTGGGAGTAGGACTCAGTACCGAGCGAGCCTAGGGATGGGGGCTCACCCATTAGATAGGACTGATATCCCTAGAAGCAATCCCTAAGTTCCAGAACTATGTAGCCAGTGTAGGTCATGAGATGTCACCCATTAGATAGGACTAGCATACTCAGGGATCACCCGCTAGTACAAGACTGATCTCAGGGATCACCCACTAGATTAGGACTGACTCCACAGTAGTTGTCTTTACCCTTGGCATAGTACTAACACCCTTCTAGCTGGAGTTACAGGTTGTACCCCACTAGTTTAGATTCAGGGCATGTCGGTTAGATGACTACTTCCCACAGTCTCAGTTTTAGTCTTTAGAATAGAACTCAGATCAGAATCACAAAAATTAGGACTGTCAGATACAGTCACTCAGATTAGTAAAGAACTTAGATAGTTCCATAGATCCAGATATCACCCTCTATATAGGACTAATCTAAGATTAAGTCAATCATTTTCATTAAAAGCAAATTCAGAGATCACCCGCTAGATAGGACTGATCTCAGATTAAGTCAATTAGATATCGGTATTAGTAGAATCAGACATCAGAAATCCAGTTATTAGGATTCAGTATTCAATGTTACTACGATTTTAGTTATAGTTTATGCACTCATGCATGTATCCTTATTCAGTAGTCTCAGGATATTTAGTCAGTATTGTTCATGTATGTAAACCTTTGCATTCAGCCTTACCTCATCTAGCATACCAGTACATTCTCACGTGATGACGCATACTTTTCTCTTGCGCTATGGTGTTTTATACCATAGGTTTAGAAGCATGGGATCCAAAGTACCCTTAGTAGTTCAGATTCAACCAGCAGCACTAGACTTAGCAGTGCATCCTCATCATTCAAGGATGTCCCTTATTTCTTTGTTGCATCAGATTTAGTATTTTGGTAGACGGAGTTAGTTGGGGGATTTTCCCATCAACTCCTTATTCAGATAGTTTAGAGGCTTTCAGACTACAGTATTTTCAGACTAGTTGTTCAGACAGATGTTTTAGTTTTGATACTATTAAACTTTATTCAGTTACATTTTTGTTTTGAACCTTATGGAAAGTTTCTGCTAGTTTTCCGTATTTTTATAGTATATTATGCAGTGGTCAGTTACCGGTATCAGTTAAGGGTAGCTTGTGGTCCTTCGGGGTCATAACCACCATGTGGCATCCAGGGTACCAGACTCGGGGCATTACACTTACTAGGTCGTGGGATGCTCTTTTTCTCTCTTTCTCTCTTTATTTTTGTATATACTCTATTGCACTTATATTTTATCATCTATATTTTCATTGCATGCTTATTCATTTTGGTATTTATCATACTTTCCACTAATTAGCCCATTACTTCCTGTTTTGGGATATGGTTTGGCTTACCTACTGGTGGCTTAATGTAGGTGCCACCATGACTCAAAAATTGGGTTGTGATAAATTGGTATAAGATCATTGGCTCACTAGTATTTTTGGTATAAAAGCAAATGACTAGTAGAGTCCCATAGATCTAAATAATGATGTTTGTACCTTATTTTCGAGAGGCTATAGGGAATTTATAGGTGAACTTCACTTTCTTCATTTATTTTGTGCATCAATATATATTGGTTTCTAAAGTTCCCATTGTTTCACTCTTCACAGATAGTTGGATGCGAGCCTATTTCTATGGCACCAGCAATAAGGATCTAGAGTTTGTGGCTAGGACACCCATTAAAGGTCGTGGCCAACCCAAGGGCCGAGATCAAGCTAGAGTTGTATCCCCAACTAGGGGTCAGGATAAGTAGCTTTCACCAGATATTTATCTCAACCCAGAGATTCCACCACCCAAACATTAGTGGTTCAGAGGGCATCCCAGGCCCCATCAGGGTTTATTTTCTATTTATTTCTCAACAATGGATTGATTTAGTTATTGGGATTAGTTGGTGGTACACCATCTAATGGTGCTCATTCCACAAATTAGAGTGGTATAGATGTAGAGGTGCATCCAAAATTGCTTAAAATTTAGAGGCAGAGGTTCTCAAAATAGGTACCCTCAACGCTAGTCTTATCTATACTAAGGTCAGTCTAGTAGGCCTGTTCAGGTAGCACTTTAGATCACAGATGGAGGTCAGTCTTGTTATAGTAACTACAGTGGCCAAAGTAGTGGCCAATTTTTTAGAGGCTCAAATTCTGGGTCTTTTAGATAAGGTGGCTATTCCAAGTCAGTTGGATCTTTTTGACAAGGTAGAGTACCTGGGATTTTTATGATTATGGGGTTATTGTCTATTTCTCCAAAGATTATCCCTGATATGGGATGATTTATACTACAGCACAGATTATTTAGCCGATTAGATTAGTGTCATCGCCAGTGAGGGATGGTGCTCAAGGTTGCAGGGATGGCCCCCAAGATTTTAGAGAAGGTGCTCATACTGGTAGGATGGGTGGTCGGTCAGGTGTCTAGTCTGAAGGTGAGCGTGGTCAATTATATGTTATACATGGTAGGCTGGAGATAGAGTCTATAGATGTTGGTATTACAGGTATAATTTTAGTACTGCTGTTAACTGGCTATTTCTTCATTTGATTCGGGATCCACTTATTCATATGTTTTTCTTATTATGCACTGCGATTAGGGTTATCTAGGGAGCCTTTATCTATTTCATTTGGTGTATCTACTCCTATAGGTGATTTTTTAGTAATGGATCAGATCTATAGATAATTTGTTATGATCGTTCAAAAGTTCGATACTCTGACCAACCTTATTGTGTTACATATGGTGGACTTTGATGTGATTTTTGACATGGATTGGTTATCCCCTATCATGCAGTCTTAGATTTCTTTGCTAAGACCATTAACATAGTCATGTCTGGCGTACCCTCTATGGGGCAGGGTTCTTTTAGCCGCGCACTAGTGCAGATTATTTCTTATGTTCGAGCTAGGAGATTGGTGTCAATGGGTTGCGAGTCCTATCTTTCTTATGTTCATAATGTTAGTGTAGACAGTCCTTCGCTTGATTTTGTTTCTATTGTTCGTGAATTCCCTAATGTTTACCTTATCGACCTATGTAGCATTTATCTTGAATGTGATATGAAGTTTTTCTATTGATCTTGAGTTGGGCACCCAACCTATTTCTATGGAACCTTACTACATGGTTCCTATCGAGCTTAAAGAGCTAAATTCTCAGATTTTGGATCTTTTGGGTAAGGGTTTTACTAGGCGATATTATTGCCTTAGAGTGCTCCTATCTTGTTTATGAAGAAAAAAATGGTTCTATGCGTATGTGACATGACCAGAATCGAGGCCTTGTTGTAATGGGCATCGCAAGTCCAACCAGGGCCGGGGACCACCCCTGGCACCCAACCCAACCTCCAAGCACATACCCTGAGTCGGATGAATTCCGATTATATAATAAGATAGTGTTATGCACAACCCAAGACTTTGGGATAGGTTCATAACCATGAACAACCCAAGCAAGTCTAACCATCCATTACCAACAAATCACCGTAACATAAACAGATCCATAACCATATAAGTTCCAAATCATATATATAAATCAAAACAAAATGGAAAAATCATAAATCAAATTTAGTCCACCGGTATCAACATAATACCAATACCAATGTCAAGGATGACACCAATACCGACACCGCCCAAACCAACCCATAGTAGTCTCACAAAGCCTCTAAATGAAAGTAAAACAATATCTGGTCGGGACATTCCTGTAACGCCCTGAGAGTACACCCTGGGCGTCACACGGTGCTTATGGTCCCGAGGGACCACATGCTAACCCATGAGCTGGTACCTGCTGTGAGCACTGAATAACATAATCATAAATACGGAAGACTAACTGATTTTCCATAAGGTTTTAATATCTGAAACAAATACTAAATTATGAATCTGAAGAAATGACTATCTGAATCTGATAAGATAAAGAAAATCTAAATAACTGACTGACATGCCAACTGAAGTCTGAATACTGAATAACTGATTGTAGTGTCTGAAAGCCTCTAAACTGAATAACTGTAAGTTGATGGGACAATCCCTAATTAACTCCACTAACTACTGAACTAAAGACATAAAGTAAAATAATCTGTCCTCGAAATATGAGGACTCACTACTGCTACTGCTGAGAGTCTGAGAAGTCTAAGTATGATCCGGGAACTGAGCATCATAACCTATGGTATAATACATCATAGCGCAAAAGAAAGGTATGCGATCAGTACTTTGAATGTACTGGTATGCTAAATGAGGTAGGCTGACATGAATGGTTTCATGAATAGGAATAACGACTATCTAAATATACATATAAAACATAGTATTGAATAGAGAGCATGAAATCTGTAGATACTAAAAATATGTGAAATCTGTAAATACTGTGTATGCATGAAAGTCTATAAATACTGAATGTACATAAAATCTGTATATGCTGGGGATGCATGACCAAGCATATAACATGAACTGAATAAAAGTCTATAAACTGAAATACTGAAACAACAATTATCTATATTCCTTGGTCAAACAACACTGAGACTGGACTACTGGTCTGATTACTGGACTGGGACTGTGGGAGCTATCATCTAACCGAAAATCTGATCTAATTGGGGTACAACTTGTAGCCCCAGTTCAAAGGGTGTTAATACTATGCCACGGGTAGTAACGTTGGCTATGTGGATCCACTAGTCTGGTATGTTGTATTGTCCCGAAGGACGAAGGGTGTCAAGCCTAATCTCATGGGTGACCCCTGCGATATAGTCAAGCTTAAACTGATGGGTGACTTCTCATATCCTATGTTGGCTACGTAGTTTTGGAGTTTAGGGACTGATACTAGCGACTCTACCTATCTGGCGGGGAAGCCACCATCCCTACACTTACTCGGTGCTAAATCCTACTCCCAACTGAATGACATTGAGTTTCTGACTATTTCTGAGTTTAACTGACTGATCTAGTAATGCTTATGATGTACTTTGAAGTTATTCTGAAGATACTGAGATGAAACTAAATAAACAGGTATGATTTTAGAGTATTTAATACCCCCAGGACTCAAAAGCAATAATAGTAAAACAACACTAAAGCTTGGAGGACATAGCATGAAGGCTTTTTTTAAATATTCATTCTTGTAAGCATTTTGTCAAACACTTGATATGCATGGCGTACATTAAGCATGAGAATTAGGCCAAAACTTGTAGTAAAGCACAATTTCAACACCATTATCACAAATCATGAATTAAATCAGTGGACAACAATATTTAAACATATGGAGTGTAGTAATAGATATCAATTTTGCTAAAACATGGTATAGAACAATATTCATGGAAATTCATGGTTTAATCATAATTTTAAAATCAATATAACTTGAAAAGATCATAATTTTGCAATTTAAATCGGATACTTGGACTCCATGGGTGGAAGAAACCCATGGATGAACATTTAACATACCTGGGTTAATGACTTTGGGAAGATTGAAGGTGAGTTCTTGAGATTTGGCCTTGAATTTGAGAGCTAGGATTTTTTTGTTCTTGAAGAGAATGGATGCCCTTTTGAGTAATTTGAGAATAATGGGCATATAATGCCCTACTAGGCTTTAATTTCATGTTTAAGATGAGTTTAGGACTTAGGAAAATGACCAAATATCCCTTTGGAAATTAAAAACGCGAAACTAGAAAACTGAAAATCCTGATATGAGGCTCTGGCACGACGTGCCAGGATCGCGGAGCCTCACAGGAAATTGACGACTGAGACCTGGGATCTTGGCGCAACGCGGTGAAATCGCAG
Source organism: Capsicum pubescens (assembly GCA_030864215.1). Lineage (NCBI taxonomy): Eukaryota > Viridiplantae > Streptophyta > Magnoliopsida > Solanales > Solanaceae > Capsicum > Capsicum pubescens. Next base: position 183,839,618 of record CM061547.1, on the reverse strand, counting down.
TAAGCCTTTGGAATGCCATTTTGGCCACCTCCGCGATGCGCCATTATTGAGGAGGCTCACTGAGAATTACCAAATGTGAAATGGGAATCCTCCGCAACGCGCCATAATCATGGAGCTTCACTGAAAAGTGACAATTGTGATTTTACACTTCTCCGCAACGTGCTGCGAGCCCAAATGATGATGCTTTACGACTAAAACTTAAAATTTCCATAACTTCTTACTCGTTTATCGAATTAAGGTGAGCCTTATATCATTGGAAACCTAGTTCAATTTCCCATAACTTGGTGGGCTCTAAACTGAGGAATAATGAATATTTTGAAAATTTTATGTATGAATACTCACTTACTAAGGTTTAAATCATGCTAGGTAAATATGGGGTATTATTATTCCCCGACCATAGCCAAAATCATAGTCTATAAAATGACTAAAGTATGTAAAAACATTCATGACATGAAATGGAGCCTTTCGGAATATAGAAGCTCGCCACTTAAATCTAACACAAGCTGATCCCGAATCTAATCACTGAGCAGGAGGAGTAGAATGGCATGTTCCTGCATCTTATGGGGATACAACACCCAAAGACGGGTTAGCGAGTGAACACTAGCATGCACTCAGGATAAGGGTAAAATAATGCCAACCTTTTAAAACAAAGTAACAACCACATGCATACACATCCATACATATATATATATAATCCATACCGAGAAAGGGAATCCATTTTAGCATGCCTTTAAACCATTAACCTGTGTATGTGTATCTTAACCATCCTAGATCCACCCATGGGCTATAAGGGTTCAGGGTTACCCCGTAAACGGGACCCGATACGTGTATCCACATGAACCGGAGATACCATAGGATTAGGGGATTCTCGTGTACCCCTTGCTCTCCATGATACATATATACAAGTGTAACTTAGGGGATTCCTGTGTACCCCATAAGAATCATATATGTTCATCAAGACCAATCCTCATGTCGGCAAACATGAGTTTCAGTTGCCCGTCCATTGGACTCACACCTTCACTGTTAGCTATCACACCCCGCCATTATTGCTCAGTTAAAACCATTAACACACAACCAAACCAGCATTCTTTTTATTATCAACCAAGGCTATAATAGTGGTATCATCATACCGACTATAGTTTGCAAGCAATGTCCTTAGCCACCCTTTTAAAGAAAAAGGGATTCCTATGTACCCATAGATTACATTATTAAGTTTGCTTGGGGGATTCCCATGTACCCTGCAAAGATTTCAATTAAACCATAAACATGACCACGAAAACCTTGCCATTTAACCATTTAAACCCATCCAAACCAATTTAAGTTCCATTACCAAGTTATACCATGCAATAATTTCATTAAAAGTCCAACTATGTAATAAAAGCATTATCATAGGCATTTTAACAAACACATTGGAGTCATATAGTTTTCAATACAAAACCAAGTACCAATTAACCATTCCCATGCAACCACATGTTCAAACCATCATTAAAACATGAAAATCATAAGTAAAAGACATGGAAAAACCATAACCAACCATTGTAACCAAAAACCCCAACATATATTAGAAAACCCAAATCCATACCACAATTATGCCATGAAAACCATACATTAAATCATGTATTTAGTTGAACTAAAAATGAGAGAGGAGTAACATGCCTTATATTACGAAGATGATGGAGAGAAACCACCCTTATAATCCCCAAATTGATCCTATTGATGAAACCCCAGGCTTTCTTGACCAAAGAGCCTTGAGAGAATTTGAGAAAGTGTTCTAAGTGTTTAAGATTAGAATAATGGGGTAAATGATTTCCCAATAGAGTTATAAGTCATGGGTCCTTACGAGGTTAACAGGGGAAATGTCTAGATTACCCCCAACTTAAACTGTATAACCATCCCGCAGGATAGTACGACCACCCTTCCCTAAATCGTACCATAGGGTACGAGTGGTATCTCGTACCCTAGGCCTCCCCTTGGACCCCAACACTGTCCAACATACGACCACCATGGATAAATCGTACCCAACCATATGAACAGTACCCAAAAAATGTACCTTAGGCAAAATAGAATCCGCTAGGTTAAACATAGGGCAACATATGATTGGTAACATACTACTAGTACCCTAATATACGACTTGTATGACCCAATCGTACCTTGGACAAAAACCAACAAACTCACACTAGTTACTATATGGCCAAGACCAACCAAATCGTACCACATCATACGAGAAGCACCCAGAGTTGTATGATGTCCAGAAGTCAAAAATCAAGAAATTTTCTAAGGGTAAAAAACTAGGGTGTTTTAATTCTTGCTCACTTAGATCATTCGTCCCTAAATGATAGACAAGGCAGTATAACCACGATTTACACCCCAACACCTCCATTTCGACCTTTAACTAAGTTAGAAAACAAAGTTGCAAGGAATTAATCTTTTCTTTAACAAAGTTTTAAAACAAAAGTATGATGAAGAACACATACCTTCCGCACGAATATCCGAAGCAGTAAACAAATGCGGATACTTGGAATTCATGTCCTCTTCCGCTTCCCATGTCATCTCTTCCACCTTTTGGTTCCTCCATAGAACTTTAACCGAAGTTGCATCATTGGTTCGCATCCGATCAACCTACCGATCCAAGATCTTAACCTAGACCTCCCCATAAGATAAGGAATCTGAAATACCCAATCCTTCCAAAGAAACAACCGGTGAAGGATCACTTATACATTTCCTAAACATAGAGATGTGGAACACCGAATGAATGGAGATCAAACTAGAAAGAAACTCCAATTCATAGGCAACATTACCAATCCTTCTCAAAATTACATAAGGACCAACGTACCGGGGATTAAGCTTCCCCTTCTTCCCAAACCGCACTACTCCCTTTATGGGAGACACATTTAGGAACACCTTATCCCCAACCTCAAATTCCAAGTCCCTTTACCTTACATCCACATAGGACTTTTGGAGACTTTAGGCAACCTTAACCCTATCCCAAATCACCTTCACCTTCTTCATATCCTGATAAACCAATTCCAAACCATACATATCCGCCTCACCAATATTAAACCACCCAATAGAAGATCTACACCTCCTACCATACAATGCCTTAAAAGGGGCCATACCAATACTAGAATGATAGCTATTATTGTAAGCAAACTCTACAAGAGGTAGATGCTTAACCAAATTACCACCATAGTTAATCACACATGCATGAAATATGTCCTCCAACGTCTGAATAGTCCTCTCTGCTTACCCATCCATCTGTGGGTGAAAAGAAGTACTCAAACTAACCTTTGTTCCTAACCCTTTCTAAAACGATCGCCAAAAGTGAGATAAAATCTGTATACCATGATCAGAGATGATAGAAATAGGTACCCCATACAGGTTCACAGTCTCATGAAGATACAACCTCTCATAATCCTCAGTCAAAAAGGTAGCCCTCACTGGCAAAAAGTGAACCAACTTTGTCATCCTATCCACGATGACCCAAATCGAATCAAACTGATTCCAAGATTGAGGAATACCGGTAATGAAATCCATGTTGATCACTTCCCATATCCATTCAGATAACTCAAACTCTTGATATAACCCTCCAGGCCTCATATGCTCGACTTTTACTTGTTGACAAACCATACACTTGGCCACAAAATCAGCCATATCCCTCTTCATACCATTCCACCAATACATCTCCTTGAGGTCATGATATATTTTCTTCAAACCTAGAAGAACACCATAGTGTGATTCATGCACCTCAGCTAATATCCTTTCTCGTAAACCATCGACGTCAGGAAAACACGACCTTCCTTAGTACCATAAGGTACCATCACTACTAATCTCAAATACCAATACCTTTTGGCCGCCAACATCACCCTTAATTTTTATCAAGACAGGGTCTAACATTTGTTTTTCCTTGACCTCTGTACCAAGAGACGACCGCACCACTTCCTGCACCAACACACCACTATTCTCAGAGTCCAAGAGGCAAACTCCAAGGTTATCTAAATGGTGAATATCTTTTACCAACTCCCGTTTCTCATTGTCCACATGAGCTAAACTCCTCATGTATAACCTGTTAAAAGCATCAGCAACTATATTAGCTTTTCTTAGATGGTAATGAAGACTCATGTCATAGTCTGTAAGAAGCTCAAGCCATCTCCTCTACCTGAGGTTAAGCTCTTTCTGAGTAAACACATACTGCAGGCTTTTATGATCTGATAAGATATCCACGTGCACCCCATACAAATAGTGTCACCAAATTTTCAATGCAAATACCATGGCTAACTGCTCCAAATCATGAGTAGGATAATTTCTCTTATACACCTTCAACTGCCTAGAAGCATAGGCTATCGCCATCTGATGCTGTATCAAAACACAACCAAGTCTCACTCGAGATGCATCACAGTAAACCACAAACCCGTCAGTGCCTTCAGGCAAAGTTAATACCAGAGTTGAAGTTAGCTTATCCTTCAATTTCTTGAAACTACCCTCATATGCATCCGACTAAGAGAAATTTACCTTTTTCTGAGTCAACTTAGTCAATGGGGCAGCTATAGTCGAGAAATTTTCCACAAACCTACTATAATACCCAACCAAACCCAAGAAGCTCTGAATGTCAATTGGAGTCATGGGTCTGGGCCATTTCTTAACCACCTCAACCATTTGTGGATCCATCATTATCCCCTCACTAGAAATAATATAACCCAAAAAAGTGACATCGTTCAACCAGAATTCACATTTGAAAAACTTGGCATACAACTGTTGCTCCTTCAAGGTCTGTAACATAATACAGAGGTGATTGACATGATCTATCTCACTCTTAAATACACCAGGACGTTATCTATGAATAGAATGACAAACAGATCCAGGAACTGATGGAAGATCCTATTTATAAAATCCATAAATGTTGTTAGAGCATTGGTCAAACTAAAAGACATGACCAAAAACTTAAAGTGCCCATACCGAGTACAGAATGCAATCTTAAGAATATCCACCTCCCTAATCTTAAGCTGATGATACCTAGAGTAAAGATCAATCTTAGAAAAGATTTTGGCACCTTGCAACTGATCAAACAATTTATCTATCCTTGGAAGAGGATACTTGTTCTTAACCATCACCTTATTCAACTGTTGATAGTCATACATATTCAAAGGGAACCATCCTTCTTATGCATGAATAATACTGATGCACCCCACGGGGACACACTAGGATAGATAAAATCCTTATCAAAAAAATCCTCAAGTTGTTTCTTAAGATCCTTCAAATCAACCGAGCCATCCTATAAGGGGGAATAAAAATTGGATGAGTGTTCCGAACCAGATTAATCCCAAACTCAATATCCCTATTAGGAGGAACACTGGGAAGTTCCTCAGGAAACTCGTTCACCACCAAAACTGAATGCAAATAAATACCATCCGAGTTAGAATCTTTAACTTAGACCAAGTTAAAGAGACACCCCTTGGAGATTAATCTCCAAGCTTTAAGATACGATATATACTTCCCCTTAAGATCTAGGGAACCACCCTCCCACTTTATAACCAATTCACCATAGAACTTAAAGATAACCTTATGGGTCCGATAATCTAAGAACACAAAGCACGAGTGCAACCATCCCCAGAATATCATCAAAATCCACCATATACAGTTCATACAAATCCACCAAAGTCTCCGTAATACCAACAGATACCACACACCCTATAGACTCTTCTAGTAATCATAGAGTTACCTACCAAGGAAGAATAGAAAAGGGTCCAAAATAACCTCAGGACCAAAACTAAAAGACACAACCATAAATAGGGTCACATAAGAGAGAGTGCACCCTGGATCAAGTAAATAATTCACATCACAAGAAAAGAGTTATAATATACCAGTCATGACATTATGTGATACCTCAGACTCCTATCGAGACACAAGAGCATATAACTGATTCTGGCATGTGCCGGTACCAGAAGCAGAAATAGATGTAAAAGCAGCAACCTTTAGTGCAGGAAAAGATGAAAAGGCAACTGGAATCCTATTTGCTCTCGAAGAAACTTTATCAACCAGACAATTTCTAAGCATATGGCCTGGCTGACTATATTTGAAACACCTGCCCTTCCCTTATCACAAAAACCCAAATGAAATCAACCATAGAACCTACAAGAAGGACACAATAAAGCCGATTATGCCCCACTAGCTTGAGATTGGTCAACTGTGCCCTGAAGTTATCGCCACCCTGCTGACGCTTGTCACCCGACGGCTTCGAGAAAGGAGCATTAGCTGTGGAGAAGAACCAGAACTCCCTACTTTTTCTTTGGCCACTTACTACCAGCCCTACCATTTTGTTCTTTCCCACCACCCTGCTTAGGTAATTTAAACTTGTTTCCCCGTATCTCTCCTATTTTGGCTTGCTTTTTCTTTTTCTTATCCGCCTATTAGATATGAACAACCAAGCTAGAAATATCCATATCCTTGATTAGTAAGGTATTCTTACTTTCAAGGATCAACACATGAGACAGTCCTGAAGCGAACTTTCTCATCCTGGCCCTCATATCAAACACCATCTCTGGAGCATACGTAGATAGCTGGTGAAACTTCAAGGCATACTCCTTGATCAACATCTTTACCTATTTTAGATTAATAAATGTACTTTCATTTACCTTAACTCTTAAAGAAAGAAGAAATCCAGAAATGCATTGGAGAAAGTCTCCCACAAAGATGACTCATCAACATCACCCCTTGGCCCGTCCAATTCCTCGTGCCATTAGTACGTTACATCCTTTAGCTGGTAGGAAACAAACTCCACCCCTTCCACATTCATGGTATGAATAATCATGAAAATCTTTTTCATCTCATCCTAAAAACCCTAAGGATCCTTCTCCACCTTAACACCAATAAAAGTTGGAGGAATCAACCTCATAAATTGGCCAACCCTTATAGCCTCAGAAGATGGAATACCAAATGCACCACGCTCAGCCTGAGAAGCTACCAACTTAGCAATTATATAAATTGACTGATGAAACTCCACATTTGTCACATTGGCCTGAGGAGGACTGGAGAGAACTAGTGGAACTCTAGAAAATCAAGGGTTGGGCCCCTAGACTGAGTATGAATCCTATAAGTAGAGCGTGTCCTATCAACATTGTCCCTAATTAGAACAGAGAAGTTTTCGTGTAGATCAGATTGTCGAGGCATGATTTGAAATAATAACAAACAAAAATTAGAGAGGATTTTAGGACCTTAGACTTTATAACTTAAAATCAGAAAATAAGAAAGAGAAACATCCCTAACTGCCTTGTAGCCTCTCTCTTATGAGTGTGACGCACTACACACCCTTAAAAGTAACTCTGATCGACACGGCTTTGTGAACTATTAATTGACCATAAACCTAAAGCTCTGATACCAACTTGAGACGACCCAAATCGGGGCCTTATTGTAATGGGAATCCCAAGTCCAACCAGGATCTGGGACCACCCTCGATACCCAACCCAACCTCCAAGAACATACCTTGAGTCGGATAAATTCTAAACATATAACAAGATAGCGTTATGCACAACCCAAGACTTTGGAATAGTTTCATAACCATGAACAACCCAATCAAGTCTAACCATCCATTACCAACCAACCACCGTAACATAAACCGATCCATAACCATATGAGTTCCAAAACATATATATAATTCGAAACAAAATGGAACACTCATAAATCAAATTTATTCCACCGGCATCATCCATAATACCAATACCAATACCAATACCAAGGCTGACACTAATACCAACACCGCCCATACCAAGCCATTGTAGTCCCATAAAGCCTCTAACCGAAAGTGAAATAATACACAATCGAGACATGCCCCAGACCATAGCCAAAACCATAGTCTATAAAATGACCAAAGTATGTAAAAACATCCATGACATAAAATGGAGTCTTCCAGAATATGGAAGCTCACCACTTCAATCCAACATAAGCTGATCCCAAGTCTGATCACTAAGTAGGCAGAATAGAATGGCAAGATCCTGCATCGCGTGGGGATACAGTGCTCAAAGAAGGGTTATAGGGTGAAATCTAGCATGCACTTAAGATAAGGATAAAACAATTCCAACCTTTTAAAATGAAGTAATAACCATATTCATATGCATCCATACATAAATATATATAATCCATGCCAGGAAAGGGAATCGGGTTTAGAATGCCTTTAAAATAATTAACCTTGGTATGTGTATATTAAATATCCAAGAACTACCCAAGGGCTATATGGGTCCAGTGTTACCCTCTGAACAAGCCCCGATGCATGTAGCCATACGAATCAGAGATACCATAGGAGTAGGGAATTCTTGTATACCCTTCTCTCTCCATGATATATATATATATACAAGTGTAACTTAGTGGATTACCATGTACTAAGTATCATATATGGTCATCATGACCAATCCTCATGTCGGCAATATGAGTTTTCAGTGTTTGTCCATTGAACACACACTTTCACGATTAGCTATCACACCTCACCATTATTGTCCAATTAAAACCATTAACTCACAACCAAAACACTATTTTATTTATTAATAACCAAGTCTATAAGTATTGGTATCATCATACCGACTATAGATTGCAAGCAATGTCCTTAGCCAACCTTTTAAAGAAAAAGGGATTCTCATGTGCCCATAGATTACATTATTAAGTTTGCTTGGGGGATTCCCATGTACCCCACAAAGATTTCAATTAAATCATAACCATGACCACCAAAACCTTACCATTTAACCATTTAAAACCATCCAAACCAATTTAAGTTTCATTACCAAATTATACCATGCAATAGTTTTATTAAAAGTCCAACCACATAATAAAAGTATTATCGTAGGCATTTTAACAAACACATTGGCGGCATATAATTTCCAAAATCAAGTACCAATTAACCATTCCCATGCAACCACATGTTCAAACTATCATTAAAATATGAAAACCATAAGTAAAAGATATAGGTAAACCATAACCAACCATTATGACCAAAACCCTCAACATATATTTTAAAACCCAAATCTATACCATAATTATGCCTTGAAAACCATACATTAAATCATACCTTTAGTTGAACTAACAATATGGGAGGAGTAACATATCTTAGATTATGAAGATGATGGAGATAAACCACTTTTGTAAGCCCCAAATTGATCCTATTGATGAAACCCTGGCCTTCTTTGACCCAAGAGCCTTGAGAGAATTTAAGAAAGTGTTTTATGTGTTTAAGATTAGAATAATAAGGTAAATGATGTCCCAATAGAGTTATAAGTCATGGGTCCTTAAGAGATTAAGAGGGTAAATATCCAGATTATCCCCAAATTAAAATGTATAAAATTTCCATAGGATGGTACGACCATCCTTTCCCAAATAGTACCCTTGGGTACTAGTGGTACCCTTATATCATACCCTAGGCCTCCCTTTATACCCCAATATTATTCAATATATGACCACCATGGTCAAACTGTACCCAACCATATGACCAGCACCCTAAAACCATACCTTAGGTAAAATAAAATCCTGTAGATTAAACATTGGGAAACATACGATTGGAAACATACTACTAGTACTCTAAGATACAACTTGTATGACCTAACCATACCTTGGACAGAACCAACCAACCCACACTGGTTACCATACGACCAAGACCAACCAAATTATACCACATCATACGAGAAGTATCCCAAGTCATATGATGTACAAAAGACAAAAATTGAGAAACTTTCTAAGGGTCAAAACCCAGGGTGTTTCAGTATGTGTATCGACTATTGATAATTGAACAAGGTAATAGTGAAGAATAAGTATCATATGCCTCTTATTGATGATTTATTTAACCAATTTTAGGGAGCGGCAGCGTTCTCTATGATTGACTTGAGATTTGGTTACCATTAGTTGAGAATTTGGGTTGAGGATATCCCTAAGACTACCTTTAGGACTCTCTTTGGACATTATTAGTTTTTAGTGATGTCTTTTGGATTGAAAAATTCCCCAACAACATTCATGGATTTGATGAATCATGTTTTCAGGCCTTATTTGGACTCCTTTGTAATTATCTTCATGATATCCTTATTTACTCAAAGAATAAGGAGTAGCACGAGTAATATTTGAGAATTGTATTTCTCTCTTTTGAGGGATCATGGGTTTTTTTTGTAAAATTCTCAAAGTGCAAGTTTTGTCTTAATTCTATTACATTCCCAAGACATATGGTGTATAAGGATGGGATTATGATGGATCTAGCAAATATTGGGGATATTTGTGATAGGTCTAAACGTATAACTCTAATCGAGGTTTGCAATTTTATTGGGTTGGTAGGATACTACAAGTGGCTTGTTGAGAAGTTTTCTACTATTGTAGAACCTATGCCTATTGACTCATAAAGAGGCTCCTTATTAATGGTTCGAGGAGTGTAAGTTGATCTTTTAAAAGCTCAAGGACTTGCTCATTTATTCTCCTATTTCTATACTTCCAGTTAAGGTTGAGGGGTTTATAGTTTATTGTGATGCTGCTGGTGTTAGGTTGGTTGTGTTTCAATGAAATAGGGTCGAGCTATTGCTTATGCATCAATGCATATGAAGGTGTACGAGTGCAACTGTAACACCCCAAAAAATTTAAAACATTTGTACACCTAATGTTGTATAAATTGAAAAAATATATTTGACTTATGGGTCTAATTCACGATTGGTAGGTTGGACTCATAAATCATGAATAGGTTCTACAACTCATGGATCAAGTCATGGATCATATCTTGAAAGTTGTAAAATCCATTAAATTTCCATAAGTTAGGTTTATGAGACGTGAACAGGTTCCACGAATCGTAGAGACAAGTCGCGGATCAGATTTTGAAAGTTATAAAATCCATCTGATTTCCAAGAATTAAGTTTAGGACCATGAAAGCTTCCACAACTCATGAACCAAGTCATTTAAACTTGATTTTGAGAAACTTTTTGGGTCAACTTTGGGGGATCTGGTCATTTTCCTTATAAGATCCGACCCTACACACTTAAAAACCCTTTTGAATAATCAGTTACTATTATTTTCAAAAGTACTATGATTAGAAACCCTTTCTCCTCCCCTAAAACATTCTAAGAATCAAGAACACCTAGGGTTCAAGATTCAAGGTTCATATTCAAGTTGTCTCAAATTCTTTTCATCTAAAAGACAAGTTGAATAGTCCCTACTTTAACTACTATTATAGAGTGCGAATTTAATTATTATTTATGAATGTTATGTGATGATCTAAAATTAGGGTTGAGGATTTTGTTATGAAAATTTTATATAAATTTCCTCTTTTCTTTATGAATGATTCTTGAATCTTTGTTTGGGGTTTTAAGACTAAAATAACTATTTGAAAAGGATGAATCTTCACGTCTTGAAATATTAAGTCTTAAATGAATAATTATTTATCCATGGTCATGAGGTCTCTTGAAATTTTAGAATGAAGTAATGAAAAATAGACGACTTCCCATCCTTTTTAACTTTGAAAGAAAAGCATATTTCCAGTGTTTGAAATTTTTAATGGAAGCTTAACCGTGAATTTGTTCATGATTTTAAAGGTAGGATTCTAGAGTCTTCAAATATGTAATGAATATGATTTTTGGAATGATATGGGGACTTTCAAGTCTTGGTATGACGATACTAGAATATGAATGCCTTAATGAAAGACTCCATAATAAATGTGATGAAAAATGTTTTAATTAGGCTTAAAGAGAAGTGTATAGTTTCACCAATAAGGTATAGTCCTCATGACCAATACCTTAAACCGCATTTCCCGACGTAGAAATATCTTGTCCTGAAAAATGGATGATTGTTGTATGTTTGCTTTATGTAGAGGTATGAAGTTATGTTAATGATATAATGGACTAATGTGTATTACCTTAATTCATGCGGCTAACATAGACTTGGGCCCCGTCAGTTGGGTATGGACTGGACCCATATAGCTCATGGGATACTTAATGCCTATGTAAACTACATATTTCAGAATTAAAGGTTTTCAAGTGATTGTTTTCCTTTCATGATTTAATTCACTTACTTCTTATTATTTTTATTGTGATCTTAGGATATGAATTATATAAACTATTTTATATACTCTTTTGGTCCCCTTTCCTTGGGATGCATGTCTGTACTCATCGTACTAACCATCCCCGAATGTAACATCCTTTCATAATGTAGGTTGCAAAGTTTATCCCTGTGATCTAATTTAGCATTAGGATTTCACTCAAGATGGCAGCTATCAAGTGGTGAGCCATCCAACTTTTGTAGGGCTATGTTGATTTTGTTTAGGTAGACTTTGCTTATTTTAGTGTTATGGTATTTGTCAGAGCCATGTCTTGATATAGGATATTCACTCATTCAGTTAGAGGCTTCATAAACTAAATTAGTCAAATGTTTTATTTCATATTTCAGGACTTGGGATTTGAATCATCTATTATTGCACTTTATATTTTATGGGTTTAATTTTGAACTTCAATTGAGACTATGCATGTGATGAAATAATAAGGGGTCATCTCGGGCCATGACTTCATTGATCTAGGATGCCTCTCGCGACCAAGGTCTCAACTCGGGTCATGACAGTCACTAATCCACCCATGAAGAAGGATAGAGTAGACTTTATAGCTCTTTGCCTATGTTGTCACTAGTGAAGGCTGAGCATCAAAGACTTGGTGGCTTGATCTAGAGATTACCCATTCCTGAGTGAATCACTATAGACTTCACAAGTTATTTGCCTCACACTTCTCATGATTCTGGTGGCATTTAGGTCATTATATATTGGTTAACCAAATCAGTGTATTTCTTCTTTATTCAGATGACTTTCAATTCCAAGAGGTTCGCTCGGGTGTATGTTTATGAGAACCTCAGGTCTATGTTCGTGAGATAGTTTACTTGCATAGAGTGCTTGTGTCTATTATTTTAGATTGAGTCTCAATGTTCACCTTAGCTTCTAAAGGGATTTCTAGGAGGATTAGGGTACTCAGGTTGACCTTAGTACCGTTTTTCACTCTCAAATTTATGAACAATAAAAATAGACTATACAGGTTGTGGAGGATATACTCCACGTGTGTGTTATAGACTTTGAAGGTCAGTAGGACCAATACTTGGCTTTAGTAGAGTTTGCTTATAATAATAGCTACCATTCGAGTATTGAGATGGCACCATTTGATGCATTATATGGTAATCATTGTTGATATCCTATAGGTTGGTTTAAGACTTCCAAGATTATTCCCCGTGGTACTAACTTACTTTTTCAGTCATTGGATAGGATCTGGGTAATTCAGGATAGGCAAAGGGTAGTGCAGAGTAGGTAGAAGAGTTATGTTGATCATAGACTCTGCACCCTAAAGTTTGGAGTTGGTGACTGGGTTTTTCTTTGAGTATTTTCCATATAGGGTATGATGTGGTTTGGGAAGAGGGGAAAGCTCAACCCAGGTATATTAGACCATTTGAGATACTTTGGACGATTGGAGAGGTAACTGATGAGTTGTCCTTGCTCCCAAATTTTCTTGTTGTTCATTTAGTTTTCCATGTCTCTATGTTATGATATTATATTCCTAATCAGTTGCATTTGCTTTAGATGGACTCGATTCAGTTAGACGAAAGGTTGACCTTCATCGAGGAGTTAGTTTCTATATTCGTCAAGGATGTCAGGCCAGTGCACTCTAGAGAGACTTTAGTGGTTAAGGTTTAGTAGAGGTTTCATCTAGTTGAGAAGTCTACTTGGGAGATCGAGAGTGAGATACGGGGCCAGTATCTCCACTTGTTCAAGCCTTGATGTACAACTTTCTCCTTTACTTTTGCAGATGAAAGTCCTTTTAGTAGTGGTTATTATAATGACCCTCCAGGTTATATTCTGCATTTATTGCACTATTTTGACATTTAGAGATTTTTCATAGGTTCCCCAAGTCATTTATGAATTGCTGGAGTCAATAATTTGGTTATCAAGCATTTTATTAGGTTTTTAAAGCCAATTCTCTATTTTAAATTTTTCGTTGTTTTGTGTTGGGGTTCAGGTCTAAACTGTAGGTAAACAACCTTGTATGCTAATTTTGATAGTTTTGTTAGATTCATAATATTGATTTTAGGCTAAGGGACCCTTGGTTTGGGACCCAAGGCTCCCAGGCTTATTTAGGGCTACTAGGTGGATTTAAGTTAAAATGACCCTTGGGTGTAGAACCTACATTTAATTAAAACAATCTAAAATAGAAATTTTAACAGTGTCATTGAGTCTAAATTATCAAATTTGGTGGGGTAGAATTGTTTGTTTGCGTTCACAGAAATCCCAATGAATCCCCCAGGTCCAGTCAAAGATTTGGCACTTGGCTAAAACTATTGGTGCCAATCCAAAAATGGCCTTCGTATTCAGGCGGCCTTGGTCGTGTTTGTGAGGCCAAGAAAATAGCATGTTGCAATTTTGAGACCCTAGTCGCACTTTCAAAGGCTAATGATGAGTCCTAATTTAATGACTTGCTAGCACTTTTTAAGATTATATTATCATGTTTTTTGTTGAGTTGATGTTAATCTCATGCTTAATGCTCATTTGTGCAAGTAAAGGTTAAAAAAAGAAGACGATCAAGCCATTCAAGTCAACAAGAAGTCAGATATAAAAGAAAAAAAATCTATTTTGGATCTGCTCCGCATCTACTCACCATCTGAATTGGATCTGCTTAAGTTGATCAAGAGTAAGGTGGCAATTTTTTACTATTTGGCAAATGTGGAGTTGTAAGTAGGGGTTTTCAGCTCATTTTCATTATCTTTGAGCATTATTGTACTACTTTTGAAGGAAGAACAATTTAGAGTGATTCCCAAGTGAAGGATTAGTGATTTTCATTAGAGATTTAAAGCTTGGATTTTTATTTTATTTTATTTTTCATGGATTAATTTAATAGAAACTTTGGTATATATTTACTTTCTCTCTCTATGAGTAGCTAATTCTTTATCTTGGGTTATGCTTGAATATATTGTGATTAGTGCATTGGGTTTGATTATTTATCTTCCTAATTAGCTATTTGTTATGGGTTTTACATTTATTCCATATTTTAACTAAGAATTGGGGGTTGCAAACCCTAATTACCCCATTATTTTGGTTAGGCCATTCTTAGCTACAAAAGAGCCTTAGAGGATGTTGAATATGGTGAAATGAAGTTTCGGGTGAATAATGAAAAGGTCTCTTTTAATGTGTGTAACTCTATGAAATAACCTAAATATTTACCTGCCGTTTTGGTGATTGATATGGTTGATGATGAGGTGACTAACACCATAAATGAGAATCTTGTAGATGACCCCTTAGTAGGTGTATTACGAAACTTGAGGAGTGAGGTAATTGAACAAAAAGATGGGGTGGTTAATTTGATAATTAGTCTTGGCTCTTATAATAGAAACACTTGTGAGAACAACACTTTTCTAACCCTTGTTGTGGATGATCTATCTCCTCAGCAAAAGAAAGCTTCCAAATTTATGGTAAAAAAGTTCATTCTTGCTATTTGGTGGCCCATAGAGGACATAAAAGGCATCATTCCTGAAAGTTGTTCAAGTAAAACCAAAAAAAGGAAAGATGAAGTTAAGACATTGAACTAAGAGTTTCGTGTGGGTGATAAAGTGTTCCTTATCAAATGCAGGTTGAAACATTCCAAGGAAAATTTTAAGTGGTCAGGGCAATTCATGGTCTCAAATGTGTATTCAAATGAAAAAATTGAGTCAAGGGA
This sequence comes from Capsicum pubescens, assembly GCA_030864215.1. Classification (NCBI taxonomy): domain Eukaryota; kingdom Viridiplantae; phylum Streptophyta; class Magnoliopsida; order Solanales; family Solanaceae; genus Capsicum; species Capsicum pubescens. The sequence continues at coordinate 183,823,938 of CM061547.1, read as the reverse complement.
TCATGAGAAAAATAAGTTCATGGTGAGTTGACAAGAACTGAATTATTACCACATGGGTGGACTCAGAGCGACTGTGGTTAAGTCGCTTCAATTCGATAATTCAAAATAATAGTCAAATAACATCATACCGCGAATTTAACAAAGGAGCTACTTAGAAGGCAAACCAAGAATTTTTCTTGATGTTTTCTAATGTTTTTTATTCAACTTTTAACTTATTTTTTGTATTTGTAGGTGATATCATAATTTAGAATGGTGAAGGAAGGTTCGGGGGCTCAAAACTATGCCTCGAGCCAATATTGAGCTAAATTTTTATGCCTAAATAGGTGGTACCACCTTGGAACTGCATTGGACATGCTTGAACAGTCTAGACAAATGCCAAGAGCAGTTTAGAAGTGGCTAAAAATAGCCTTCACTGGCAAGACATGCATTGGAAATACTGCAGCAGTCCAGGCACATCCCAAGCACATCTTGGATGCACATAGTGGCAGTAACACTTCCTGGACCTGCGATGGACATGTTGGAATAGTCCAGGATCATTTTGAATACAGAAAATCTGGGCAAACACTGGTTTGACCTGCTCTAGAACTACTTGAGTAGTCCAAACGCAGGTCCAGCAAAAGAGCATATATATGGGTTGTTTTTTAGACAATTTGTTGAAGCAATTCACCTATATTACTCCTCATTTCAAGTCTCGAATTTTTGTTATTTCAAGAATGAATCAACGGGTAATTACATTGGACTTTTCTTTCATCATTTCCTCTCTTAAGTGAACTTAAAAATGTATGATTTTTTGTTAAACTTTCTTTTGAATTTCTTTTAAATTGACAATGGTGCTTCACTTACATGGTAATTGTTCTTTGAAATTGAGTTACTTGAGTTCATTTTGGTAATTTGTGATGGTTGGAATGAATAGTTTTAAATGTGTTCCTTGTTTTACATGTAAAATTTGAAATTTTTGTTTCTTTAAATTAGTGCACCACATGTCCGATGAAATACCCACTTGAAGTTTTGTGGCTAAATTTAATGATGGGTGATCTAATCGGGTTAGTTTGAGTTTCAATGGTGTGTTTGCTGATGAATTGGTGTATTGATATTTCTCATATGTGTTTTTGTTCTATTTTTCAAGCTTTTACCAATCATGTGCACCACATGTTTGTTGAAATGTCAATACGAGAGAAATGCCTCATATGTTTGAAATGGTTAATGTGATCTTTCTTGAGGCATTATGTGATCATTTTTGGAGCATAGTCTTGAGTCTAATTGGTATTAAATGTTGCACAACTTGTATTTTTTGGGTGATGTTGCGAATGAATGATGCTTTCATGCATTGGTTGATAAATATGCTTATCATAGCATTCACGAGTAAAGTCTAAGTAACCGAGATACATGAATTCTTACCTTGCCTTATGATAGACCAGTTGACACCATTCTTAAGATTATAGCATTATTTGTGTTTCTATGAGTACCATGATTGTTTTACGAGCTGAATGGGTGATATATAAAGAATTTGTGAAAATGAAGAGTTCAAAGAGTTGAGTGTTGTGACAAACGATTCCTATGAGTAGTAAGGATGAAGTGAAGTTACCTTGCATCCACCTTTATTTTTCTTTAGTTTTATTTTTTTCTTCATATATGAAAATCATAAAAATATGTTTTATCATTTTTTCTTTTGTCTTAGTTTTGGTTTTTTTTTCTTTTTCATAGGTATGTCTCCAAGGATGACCTGGCCATGGGATACTAAGAAGGGATAAGGATAAGGCACATAATACAACCAAAAAGGGTAAAGAACCACCCTATAAAGTGGTCCAACAAGGCTTGAAAGACTAAATAAAGATGATTTGCCTTCTATGTTGCACTCGCTTAGAGGAGCCCAGTTTGATGAGGCTCCTCTTGAGACAGTACGACCATTCATTGACATGAACCCAAGAACCTAGTATAACACAGAGGTCTCTACCTTTATCTACTCTTATTGTATTTTTATATTGGGGATAATGCAATGAATTTTAGCGGAGGGCAGTGCGCCTTACTCTATATTTGATGGTCTATACATCTTGATTTCATTTGATGGCATTGGTTGGACATTTTTTTCTTTTTTGATGTTTTTACTTTAGCCCTCGTGGGGCTTGCTCTTTACTTTAGCCCTTGTAGGGCTTCACTTTGCTATTGACATTGATTTGGGTTGGCCCTTGATGGACATATGGATACATATGTCAAATATTTTCCCTTGTTGGGTGATCTTGGGTGTATTTATACGCCTAAGCACCATAACTTATCCATATTTTAGCTAAGTTTAGAGAACAAAGTGCCTAGTTTCTTATGTTTTTACTCTACTTCTATGTAATTGAGCTAACCGATGTGATTAGCATGATTTCAAGTATTAATGAAGCAGATGAAGATATAATGGAATGTGGATGGAATTTGACACAAGAGAGAGTAGCAGTCTGGACCAAATGTGGCGCCTAGAAACTATGTCCAAGACTAGTTTGTCATTTATAATTAGTTCAGGGACTTAAAAGGAAAATATGAGAGAAAAGATTATTAAAAGGCTTAATGCTGAATTTTTATTTAGATTTGATTATTCTGTATTATTTTGGATTGGAGAGTGGCGGCTTAGCTTGAGGAGAGAGGGAGAAACGTTTTCTCTCTTGTTTTCACTATTCGCACACCAAGATCATCTTCTAGTTTTTAGTATGATGAATATATTTATGATGTTTTTCATTGTATTCATGAGTAGCTAAGTTTATTAGTTAGGGTTATGGAATCCTTGTAGATACAATCTATTACTTTGGGTTTTGAATTCATTATGCATTGATGTGTTTACATCACACTCTCTTCGTTTATCTTGAATTCTCATGGTTTCAAACATAGAGGATATGCCTTAAAACACAACTTGTTCGAAAGAAAGGTTGATGTTCGGAAAAAAGAGTAGTGACAAGAAAATAGGATTTCCAACCCCTATTTCATATGTTAATGCCTTATCCGGATTAACTACTTGGAGATTTCGTATTGTTTTTGGTAAACGCTTTTGAGTCGAGAGAACTAAAGTGAATTAGTCCTTGATGGTTGAGAAACACTAGGATTATGTTATTAAATACAATACGTTTCTCTGTAATCTCGAAGTATGTATGAATTCATAAAGCCCATAGTTAGAAAGTATTGAAAACTACAAGGTGGACATAACCCTAGCTTGCTATTTCTCTAAATTTGAATACTACTACACATATTTCATCTTGTTAAACTGAAACCATTAATTTGTGAACTGAATCAAATCACCCTATTTATTTTACGGAAACAAATGATTAAAAGTCAACTAATCTGTATACAACTTAATTAGCACCATATTCCCTGTGGGATTCGACCCCAACCTAGTTGGGTTATATATTTGACAACGATCGCTTACTCTCTTGTAAGAGAGGTGTAATTTGGGCGTATCATTGGGCTTGTGTCATGCACTTAATATTAATGTGATACCTAATTTGTGTGCATTGCTCTTGTCGCCTTTTATAAATATGTGTCCAATAAACTCCAAGGGCTTTTTTCAAAAGTTGATTCTTTCCTAAGGAGAAAAATTTTGTTTTCTCTTCTTTTTGATCTTTTATTTTTATTTTAGTGTAGTTTCTTTGTCGAACCAAGTGATACTTCACCCATTATGGATGACAAGGCGACATCCTTAGGTAAAGTATCTAGTCATTTGAATTTATTTTGAATAGGCATAAGTTCTAAAACGCTTCCGAAATGTCATTGGCAAGGAATGAAGTGATTTTGAACAACCAAAATATAGTTTCTTTTTTAAAAAGAGCAAGGATGTTTATGAGTTTTCTCTTGAGTGAGATCATTAAATTCAATTTTTGTCTCTCTCTTTACAAGGACGCGTCGTTGACTCGAAGTAACTTGTTAAGCTCAAATTGCTTAAATTGGTTGGGAGACTAACTTTTTGCTCTATGAGTATGATGCCATGTGTGGTGAGATTTTTGAATAATTCTTGTACATACGTGTAGTCTAAAACTAGCCCCAAGTGTATTCAAAGTGAAATCCTAGGCAAGCTTGGTTTGGAGGATGAATCGAGGCCATTTTTGACCCATCACATAGCCAAATCTCCACCTTAACATTGTTCCCTAGTTAACCTCTTTGAGCCTTTTTGCTCATTTATTCTTTCTTCTTGTAATGATAACCATGCTAAAACACCTAAACCCTTGTGAAAATTTTTATTTTAGCACTTAAACTCCTTTGATGCATCGCATAATTCTAAATAATAAAATATATGTGAAAGCCTAAGTTGAGGGAGGGGGTTTGTGAAATTATAAGATTGATGTAATGGTGGTTCAAACGCCTAGTTTTGGAAAAAAATGTGATATGCTAAGATGAGCTAAGAGGGGTGTATGTAAGGTTGTTGACTCATGTGCTTAAGAGACAAGAGATATGCTTGATGATAAGTTGAATAGCCTAGCCCATAGAACTTAAAGACAAATTAGACAAATCAGGGGCCAAGAAAGGCTTAAAGTTACAAAATCTCTTGAAAAAGTAAAAGAAGTAAAGAAAGAAAATGATGATTGAGAATTATTTGGTAAATGTTAAGCAAAAAGTTTAGGGAAGCATAGGAAATTATTTGAAGGAGGATAAGGTGGATAGTTTTAAAATTTTAGGGTAGAAAGGGATAAGCAAATGCATTGAAAGAGGTATTTTAGTCACTTGATCCATATATATTCCTTCCCACAGCTTAAACCTTCATATATACCCGCAAGACCTTGGTGATTCCAAACTAGGTAAGTCTACATTAGTGGCGAAAAACACAAAGGGCAAGCCTAAGGTTCTACTCATTGTACTTGAATTTCTTTGGGAGAGTGAGTGTAAATTCTTTCATTATTTGAGATCCTTTGAGGATGTAAATGTATTTTACGTGTAGAGATAACACTTTCATGTGAGCAATATTGATACTTTGGGATAAAAGGTAAAGTCTCACTCTTGGTTTGGGTAAATGAGCGAGGTAAGTTACATTGTGAAGATTGAGATAATCTTTGAAGATTTTGTGTCACCTTTTGAGATGATTTGTTGATTTTAAAGGTTCACTTGATACAAACTTGCATCCTTGCCTCATAGTTATGTGCTAATAGAAAAATTTTGGTTTACTTATTGCCATGACTTGTTTGGGAAGTCATTGTAGAGCTTTGTTAGCTTAGTCCTTTAGTATAAATTTCTTTTGGGTGGATTTGAGTTAAATACCTATCTCATTAAATTATTCTCAATTGCTTAAGGACAAGCAATAGTTTAAGTTTGGGGGCTGATGAGTCGTCAATTGGACAACTTGCTAGCACTTTTTAAGCTTAGATTATCATATTTCTCTATTGATTTGATGTTAATCTCATACTTAATGCTCATTTGTGCAGGTAAAGATTAAAAAAGAAAGATGAGCAGGTTGTTCAAAACAATAAGAAGTCAAATATGAAAGAAAAAGAATTTTATTTGCATCCGCTTTGGATTTTCTCTCTATCTGCTTTGGATCTGCTTAAGCAGATCAAGAGTAAGGTGGCAATTTTGTAATATTTGGCAAATATAGAATTGGGGCTTAAATAGGGATTTTAGCTCATTTTCATTATCTTTGAATATTATTGTACTACTTTTGAAGAAAGAACAATTTGCAGTGATTCCCAAGTGAAGGATTAGTATTTTTCATTGGAAATATAAAGCTTGGATTTTCATTCCATTTTATTTTTCATGGATCAATTTAATGGAAACTTTGGTATATCTTTACTTTCTCTCTCTATGAGTAGCTAATTCTTCATCTTGGGTTATGCTTGGATAGGTTGTAATTAGTGTATTGGGGTTGATTATTTATCTTCGTAATTAGCTATTTGTTATGGGTTTTACATTTATTCTATGTTTTAACTAAGAATTGGGGGTTGCAACCCCTAATTAACTTAGAACTCATATCGTCCTTGAAAGAGGGGGTATGAGTGAGGAATAAATATAAACAATAATTTAATTTATTTCATTTAATAGAATCTCTTAGAACTAAGAATATTAATTAAGGAAATAGATTGGTGAAATTGTTACACTTATGAGGTATTCAGAAGAACCTATTTGTGAAATTTAGTGTTTTAATGAAATACTGACACTAATATCTTTAAATCTAGCCTACCCATGACTCTAGATGAATTTAGATAAATTCTCGATTACCATGTATGAATTCACACCTAGAATTGCATAACCCCAAAGTCTTTTTCCAATTGATTACACTCGAAGTATTATCAACCTTAAGATAGTATACTAAAAGCAAAGAAATTGTTACTTTAGATACTTTCCAACTAATCCCCCATTTTACATTTATGTTTGTTTTATATACACTATGGGTCAACTCCTAGTTGACTTTTAGCGCTCTCGAGCTTTGAATTCCATGTCTTCACTTCTTGTGTATTCGACCTCAACCTAAGTTGGGTTATTATATTGACAATGATCGCTTATACTCATTCAAGAGTGTAATTTGAGTGTTATCAACCAAGGATATTGGTCATCATGTTCGCGAGCTTGTCTTCACATTTGTGAAGAGTAAGCTGAGTTGAATGTCGTATTTGTGACCGGATCTCTACGACCACGATGAAGGGACCCCTGACACCATCTAAGTCCATGGAACCCATTTTTCCTTCATTTACTTCAACTCTAACTTCTTCTAAAACCCTAGAGTGCTTAGAGAGAGAAAAGATTGATTATCGGGTGTCGGAAGTGAGTTGGAGACCTCATTGTAGTCATTTGCCCATTGTTTATTTTATAAGTTCCCTTTAATTTCTTGTTTAAAATTCCAATTTAAATTCAAATCCCTAGTTTAATTTATGGGGTGATTTAGGGTTCGCTTAAACTCAGATTTCACCTATTTTTTAGGATAAATGATCTTTGATCTTAGAGGAATGTTTTGACGATTTCAAAATTATGATTATGTAAGTGGTCCCCACATGAGATTTTTATCTTGATTTTGGACCCGGGGCATTTATATGCAATATGAGAATTGTTATTCTTGTTTTAATGCGTAGATTATTATTTTGGTATAAGTTACTATTCTGATAGCGTGACATCATGCAAAGGTTTCTCGAAGGGGAAAATCTTCGACTTAGTGGACTTTCTCTAGCTTCTTCGACATTCAGGTAGACTAGGCTTACTTTCCTCATAGATTGAGCTTCATTATGGTATTAATATATTAATATGCTAGATTTACGGCTTGGTTTCATGTTTAATGAATTTTGGATTATTCAGCTGATTAGAGAGTTGTTTTAGGTAGAATTAACACATTCCTCTTCTCTTTAAGTTAAATTGTTGTGTTAGGATTAGTTTGGACCTACTTAACACTTATAATGGAACTTTGAAGACTTAGTAGGGTTTTGGGGAGAGATTTTCTTTAATATGGAATATCGAAGTTAGTAGCGAGCCCTGTTGGCCCTCTTTTAGGTCAACTGTCCTAGTTAACTCCTTGTAGACTTAGGAGGCCTTGTTTCATCATCTTTTATACAATCTTGAACCTTAGGATTATTTAGGTATCTTTTCATCCCTTGTCTAGGCTTGTTCTCAGTATTTACTTTAAATTTGTAGTTCGAGTCTGACATTTACTTTTCACCTACGACATTGAGTTTCGGTTTGAGTCCGATGTTTACTGTTTTCTTATGATGCTAAAGTTTTGATTCAAGTTTCTTAGTTATGGTGCGAAGGGATTCTCAAATATGATTTTGATTGTCGCTTACTCTATGTTTACTACTGTTAGGTCACTTTTTCTTTATTGTACCTATCGGGCTTATAGGGGCTCAATTGGGTTAATTCTCTCTTGTTTGTGTCTTTGGGATTATTGGGGGTCAAGCTAGGTTGTAGTTAGCCTATAGTCTTTTTGAATTATTTATCTTATTTATTTATCATTTGTTAGTCGGAGCATTATTTCAAGTTTGTCCCTTTATTCCTAACTTTAGTTTACATCCCCGCATCTTATTATGCTTTTATTAAGATTTAGCTCAGTCGACTGATGATTCCTACTGATTACCCATTATTTTGGTACTCATAATATATTTCTGCATCTTTTTCTGATGCAGATTCGAGTACGAGTCACGGTCACTAACGTTCTATCCAGCTTGCGCTCAAGATTCGGAGATAGGGTGAGCTTTCAAACTTAGAGTTGATTCTCTCTCCTTTTATTACTTTTGGACAGTCTTTAGTTATTGAGACTATCTGTATATTGGATACTATTTAGTTCTCTAATTTTTTTTAATTTAGTGGCTCTTATACTGACCTTACTAGGTCGTGGGATATTCTTTTGCTCTCTTTCTCTCTCTCTTTTGGTATATACTTTATTGCACTTATATTTTATCGCATATAACTGTATGCTTATTCTTTTTACTTTTTATCATACTTTCCACCAATTAGTCCATTACTTGTTGTTTCAAACTACGATTTGGCTTACCTACTAGTGAGTTAAAGTAGGTGTCATCATAACTCGAAAATCGGATCGTGACATCTTGGTTTATGAGAAAAAAAAAGAAGAAAAAATATAGATCGAGCAAAAAGTTTAAAAAGGAAAAAGAAAGGTTAAGAAAAAGGAAAAAAGAGAGAGACATAAAAAACAAAAAAAAAGAATGAGAAAAACAAAAATGAGAAGAAAAAAATAAAGTTTGAGAAAATGAGAAAAATAAATAAAAAAGTAAATGAGACAAATGAATTAAAACAAGAAAAAAAAATCAAAAGAAAAATGAAAAGGAGAAAAAAGCACAAGAAATAAAAATAGAAATTGAGAAAGAAATGAGCTTGAAAAGTGTAAAAACATTTGAAATGTTGAGGGGGGAAAATATATACTTGTTTTATACATAAGCAAAGAAGTAATGTTAGTTTTTAAGACTTTTCTTATAGAGGTACAGAACAATAAAATCAGATTCGCAATATCCCCACCCTCCAAATCAAACGTGAGGATTTTTCCTTATCCATCTCTCTATTGGAGAATGTCAATGGGGCCATCCCATGCAATTTTATAATTTTTTCCTTATTGGCAGCATTTGTGTTGGCGAGAATCTTGCTCATTTACGTCCTCTATTTTTCTTTTCCTCCAACCAAAATGAAAAGCTATCTTATTTTCATGGCTTATTTTTAACTTTTAAATTTTCATGGTCTTTCTTTAAGTTTTATTATTTTCACTTTCAATTTTGTAAATTTTCATCCCAAGTTCCAACTTCTTTCAAATTAAATATTACATTATTTTCATTGATGGTTCTGTAACTCAAAATCCCTTTATATATTTCATCTGTTCCTAAAAAAATAAGTCTTCAACTTTTTCATTTTGTTTCTAAATAAGTACTTGTTTTAAAATCTAAGAAGACATTAATAAATAAAGAAAATTTCAGATAGCTAAAAAATTATTGAAGAGTTACATTTTTTTCAAGGTATTTATTAAGAAAAAGCTTATAGAAACACTATATTTTCTAGGAACATACTTATAACTTTGTAAGGGGTATGGTTAAGCTAAATTCACCATTTATTTAGAAACAGAGGAAGTACTATTCAACTTATTTACTAGATTAACATGCATTCGAGGGACGGAGCTACAGTACAACACGAGGGTTCGATCAAATCCAGTAACTTTTATGTAAATTTTGTAATGGTATCAAAAAATTCAGTAAATACTTTTAAATATTAACCCGTGAACCCCATTGATATAAGTAAACTAATGGTTCAGTGGTAATGAAGTGGGTGGTAAGGTGTTGCATGTCTAGGTTGTGGGTCTGACCCTAGATGTCAACTTCAATTTTTCCTGGGTTTTTGATCTCCATTCTTTTTTCAAGTACACATTTCCCTCTTTCTCCTATTATATTTATGAAGTTTCTTTTTATTTTAAAAAAAACATAAGATTTACAATTTTAAAAAATGTAGAAAGCATAATTCCTGCAATTTACAATACATGTTTTTCACTTTTTACTTACATAATGCTTCAATGATTTGTTTCAATTTTGTATATTTATTGAGTATCGCTATTCATTTTTTAATTTGTCGATTATTACATACTAGTAAATGAATATATTTCATTGTTTTGTAAATGAAGTAGTATATAACATTAATATTTCAATCAAAACACTTTAGATCTTTATTGATCTTAATTTGAGACATAGTACTTTTTTTTAACAATAAAAATTAAAATCCTTTACTCCTTTTTACATACCTATGGATTAAGTTGAAAACATTATTTTCTGTTTTAATCTCCTCTATCTTTTGTAGGAGTACTTGATTTTCTATGCAAATGTTGATTATAATATCTATCTTGTGCCTTTAGTGCTACATTCGCTATGACGACATTCTTTTACATATCAAATAAATATTTTTAAAAGTTATGAAAATGAAGCAAATTAAGCCAAAGTTATGAATAAATAAAATAACATAATTAATTATAATAAAATAAGACACAAGAATGTGACAATTGTTAATATGATATTGCATTATATATGATAATATAACATTTCTATTTCAAATATATCAATAAAAAGTTACATAGAAAAGAGGAAAGAAATCTAAACTATTATACATCTTAAAAAAATTATATATAAAGGAGACTTAGAAATATGTTGATATGGCATACTTCTAAGGCCTCCATTCCTATATTTTTCCTCATTTTTTTAACTTTATTTTTTTGTATTTTTCCTTATTTCATAAGTGAATAATTAATCATATTCTATCATATTTATTAAGTATCATTAAATTGTTTAACAAACATATTAGCTTATTATCAATAAGTTATTATATTCATTATTAATTGTGAAAGCCGAAGCTATGAATAAACAAAAGAAATTAATTAATTATAATAATATAAAATACAAGAATGTGACAATTGTTAATATGATATTGCACTATATATGATATTTATAATATTTTATTTCAAATATATCAATAAAAAAATTACATAAAAAGAGAAAAGAAATCTAAACTATATTATACATCTTAAAAAATATCGATCGCACTACTATAAAATTACCTTGGTATTGATTTTCATGATCATATTTACTTGGAGGGGATAACAAATATGTAAAAAAAATATTTAAAATAAAAAAGAATATCAAATACATAAACATGAATGAATATTTGAGAATGAAATATTTATGATATTGCACTATGTATGTTATTTATAATATTTATATTCCAAATATATCAATAAAAGAAATTACATACAAAAGAGGAAAGAAGTATAAATTATATTATACATCTTAAGAAAAATCGATCGCACTACTATAAAATTACCTTACTATTAATTTTCTTGACCATAATTACTTGGAGGAGGATAAAAAATATGTAAATAAATACGGCTATTAAAGAATTTAATGATACTTAATAAATTGGATAGAATATGATTATTCAATTATAAAATAAGGAAAAATATAAAAAAAGGTCAAAAAATAAGGAAAAAATAGGAATGGAGGCCTAAAAAGTATGCCACATCAGCATATTCCTAAGCCTCCTTTATATTTATATATATATATTGATTAGTTGAGGTTGTCTCGTCTTAAAATTTAGAACCCCAAACCTTAAATTTTGACTCCGTCTCTATGCATCCCAATATATACATTTTTTCAAACTTCATAGTTTCTCTGTTTGTTGAGTCTCGCACATATGATTTCTCTCTTGAATAAATATTTTTCATCATAAGAAAATCTTTTTTCAAAAAAAAGAAAATTTCCACAGTATGTTTTTCTGAATCTTTTGCAACCAACATAAAATTTTCTGCAAGTATTTCAAATTCATTTTCTATCTTGCGAATTTGGGATCAAACGAATTGAGTACTTTAGTTTCACCATGGTTTAGGAGATTCTTTTGGTTGATAATTATTGATCTTTATATATCTAAGAGGACAAATGTAAATAGATTAGACGTCTACTGAACAAACTGGATACCCCCTGGCCTACAGGAGGGGAGCCGAGTCTGTCTCCGACACAGGGAGAGAAGTACTTCTTAAGGCTCAGATTTATCCATTGTGGATCTACTCACTGCAAGATTAAGCTATAAGGTGACAGGAATGTCCAAAGATATCTATTTCATGTTGCTATAAGAGATTTAAGACATGTTACATATTTACTTGTCTGCATGTACGAAATTTCTTTTCTCGTCTTATTGTGCACCATCATTCTAAGTAGTTCTGCTTTTGTATTTTACCCTTTATGTCACTTTTTTATAATAACTAGTATAAATATTTGTGTGATGTGTGAAATTTTTTGAAAGAAAATATTCATTAAGCTTACTTACTTTGAAATAATATAATTAGTCAATTTTTACTGTATCACATGAACATATTTATTGATTATGAAATATTAAATATAATTATTAATAGTAAAATTAAAATAAAACTTAACAGTTAATCACAGTTGCAGTTATTTTAGATATTTTGATATGAAAGGAGCAATATCAGTATTTTTATTAGCGGTACTCGACTTTCTTAACTTTTTAGACTTACGTGCATGTGGATAATAGCTAATCACAATAGCAATCACTAATATCTTTGAGTATTTTATTTATACCTATTATTATATCTTCAATTACTTCAATTAAAATCTTTCAAACACTCTTAAAGTCACTCATTACACCAAATCTCACACCCACCTCAACTTTTACCCCAGCACTACCACATCCTCTACCCCTACCCAACCCAATTTTTTTTAAAAACTCTTTAATATATTTTTTAGAATTATTTTCTTACTTTACCACCTCCTAACCCAGGCCTCCCTCCCCCAATAAAATAAATAAATTTTATATTTTTTTTAATAAGAAACTTTTTTTCGTTAATCCACCCCCTTACACCCCACCCCACCCCCCAAAATTAATTTTTTATTTTGTTAATTTTTTTTAATCATTCCCATGCCCTGATCCCCCCCCCCTCAAAAAAAAAACTTTGAAGTTTTTGTTTTTTTCAATTTTCTTAAAAGAACTTTTTTTTCCTACCCCTTAACCCCACCCCCACCTATATCCACCATCCTGCCTAGCCAAGCTCCATATGCTACCTCAGCTACCACAATTTCCTACTCCTTCTCTCCATCATAATATCGATCACTCATTGTTAATCATATGTTATTGTTTTGTGTTAGATAAACACAAGGGTTTTTAGGAAAATATATTTTTAGTATACTAATAAAATATCGAGTATCAATTTTTTTTAGAATGCATATTGTTACTAATGCTGAATAATCACATCAAATAAAGTTATCTATTTTTTAAAATCAAAATAAATTAATATCTACTAATTTTTATTTTCATAATTACCCTGGAAAAAATTACTTGATTAAGTTCAAGCATGTTATAGTCCTCAGAATAAATTTTGCTTTTTATTATTTATTGAAAATGAATTGAGATATATTGAATTAGTTCATCATGGAAATGAAACAAAACATATAAACATATTCATAAGAAAAGATTAAGGGTAAACATTCAATAATATATCTTCAAAGAAAACGTTGTGATAGAATTGATATGTGAATTCAGGTAAAGAACCTACTATAAATTTTAACAAACATGAAAGCAATAGACAGATGATGGTGGATATATATAATTACGGTGAAAAAAAATAGTGACAACAATATTACTTCTTAAATCGAGTCATCGAAAAGAAGAGATACGGATATCAATTTAAATTGATGGACTTTGAAAATTAACAAAAAAAGATGAAAATGAAAATGTTATATTATTCTTGCATATTAAAAGAAAAATGTCAAATCAAAAACTATTTTAAATAATTGAAGAATGAAGCATAAAAAATGCAGTAAATAAATTCATGTATAAAGCTAATGATATAGGAGTATATGTAAGAGAGGCTAAGTATAGAATTTCATTCCAATTTAAATTTCATTTGAATTTAAATTCAAATATGATATTAAGTTGTTAAAAGAAGATTAGTTTGTTATTATTTTTTATACTTACCTTTTTCTAATATAACGTATATTATCTAATAAAATAAATATTTAAATTAAAAAAAATATTTGAAATCAATAATCGTCGACGGGATAGGGTTCCCGCCGGCTCGACCCTGGCAAAGTAGTCAGTGTGCAGCGCCAGATGCAGATGACCAGATCTGAGTCCAGCATGTCCAGTTATCCGACTTGGCTCGACCAGATCTGCTTTCAGTAACATTCCGGCGAAGCTCCAGAGATAAAATTTCGTCAACCAATTTCTGCATCAATTTGTCAGAATCCAACGTACCACGCAAGAGAAAAGGACTTGATCTACATCCGGTGACTTCTAACCTTTAATAGCTACTTTGTCTTATTATTTCGTGTCTCTTAACATGTTTTTAATTTATGGGATTGACTAATTTCTTGTATTGGGGACTTGTATTACTTTCTTACTATTTGTTTTGGTTGTTCTTGGTGTTAGGACAAATAGTGTGCTTTGCATGTGCCCTATATTTCCTACTGTGATTTTGTTTCTATCTTTGTTGTATTTTTTAGTGGTTGCTACGGGCTGTCTTATTTACTATTCCTATTTTGATTTTGTTTTCTTCGTATCTTGGTTGAATATCTTGTTTGTGGGTAATGATTTACTTGTTTATTTCTGTATTTCATAATAGTGTTTTACTTGTTTATTCCACTTGTCTGATTACCTTGTCTGATTACTGGTACCTGATTTACTAGTATATCTATGTATTGTGGTAGTATAGTTTCCATTATTGATTGTTGTTTACTGAAACTTGTGTTATATTATTGGTTTTGTTGCTTTCTATATATTATAGATTGTTGGTTGTTTCCTTATTATATAGTGGGCACAGATTCAAGATCCTTTATTTATTTAATTATAACCAGTATGTCCTTTTAGCCTTTTCTTTATCCTTATTTGTTATCTTTCTTCCTTTTTTTCATCTTTCTTCCCCTATTTGCGTAGTGGTTGTGATTGGCGATGGTAGACTAGGATCATGTCATAGGTCGGGGTAGGAAGGGAGGTTGTGTGGTACTGAGCCTGGGTCAGGTCTAGGATCGAGTTTGGGGTTAGGGGCAAGGGGTAGTAAGGTTAGGTGGGATAAGGGAACTTCTAGGTTGCAAGTTGGGTCTTGGAACACAGGAACTTTGCAGGGTAAGTCTATAGAGCTGGTGAAGATTCTTAGAAAGAAGAGGGTTAGTATAGTGTGTGTCCATAAAACTAAATGGGTAGGTACTAAGGTGATAGATGTGGATGGATATAAGTTATGGTACTCGGGTAGCGTGACACATAGAAATAGGGTAGGTATCTTAGTAGATGAAGAACTTAAGAAGAAGGTGGTAGAAGTTAAGAGAGTTAGTGATAGGTTGATGTCTATTAAGTTGGTCATTGGAGGGGCTACAATGAACGTTATTAGTGCCTACGCCCCGCAAGTAGGTTTGGATAACGAGGAGAATAAGGAATTTTGGGAGGTTTTAGATGAGGTGGTGAGTAGCATCCCAAGCTTTGAGAAGCTTGTCGTGGGAGGGGATTTCAATGGGCATATTGGGTCTTCATCGAGAGGTTATGATGATGTGTATGGTGGTTTCGATTTTAGGGAAAGGAATAAAGGATGAGCTTCTCTCTTGGATTTTTCTAGGGCTTTGGGTTGTGGATAGCGAATTCAAGCTTTTTGAAGAAGGAGGAACACCTTATTACGTTTCTTAGTTTAGTGGCCAAGACTCAGATGGACTTTTTTCTTCTTAGGAAAGGGGATAGAACTCTATGTAAAGACTGTAAAGTCATACCTAGAGAGAATCTTTTGACTCAGCATAGGTTTTTGGTGATGGACTTGGTTATCAATAAGAGCCATAATAAAAAAAATATGGAGGCTCCGCCCAGGATTAAGTGGGGTAGCTTAACGTTGGCTAGTTCCTTGGAAATAGAGGAGAAGTTGAAGAGTAGAAGGTCTTGGAAGAGTAGATGGGGTATGGATAGTATGTGGGAGACGACTGTCAATTGTATTAGAGAGACCGCTAGAGAGGTGTTAGGTGTCTTGAGAGATTAATCTGGCAAGCATCGAGGAGACTGGTGGTAGAATGAAGAGGTTAAGAGAAAGATGGAGTCTAATAAAGTGGCTTATGCTAAGTTGGTCGAGAGCAAGGATGATCAGTAAAGGCAGACGAATAAGAAGAAGTATAAGGTAGCCAAAAGAGAGGCTAAGTTAATGGTTACAGTGGCTAAGACTGCAGCTTTTGAGAGCTTATATACTGCTTTAGAGAACAAAAATGGAGATAAGAAGTTGTATAGGCTTGCCAAGTCCAGGGAGCGAAGGGATCGTGACCTTGACCAAGTGAAGTGCATCAAAGGAGAGGATGGTATAGCACTGGTTGAGGATGCCCTCATTAAGGAGAGGTGGCAGTCCTATTTTCATAAACTTTTGAATGACGAAGAGGACAAATGTTTTGTGTTGGGAGACTTGGAGAAATTTGAGGAATATCGCGATTTTGGTTATTGTAGGTGTAACAAGGTCGAGGAGGTCAAGGGAGCTATTCATAAGATGCGGCGGGGTAGGGCGACGGGGCCAGACGAAATTCTAGTGGATTTTTGGAAGAGTACTATCAAGGCAGGTTTGGAGTGGTTGACAAAGTTGTTTAACATTATTTTTCAGGCCGCGAAGATGCCTGAAGCGTGGAGGTAGAGTACGATGATTATTATGTATAAGAACAAGGGAGACATCCATAGTTGCAACAACTATAGAGGTATTAAGTTTTTGAGTCATACTATGAAGGTTTGGGAAAGGGTGGTAGAGTTGAGGATGAGAAGGATCATGACGATCTCTGAGAATCAGTTCAGTTTCATTCCAGGTCGCTCGACCACTGATGCCATTCACCTTGAAAGGAGATTAGTGAAGCAATTTTGGGAGAGGGAGAAGGACTTACATATGGTGTTTATTGATCTTGAGAAAGCATATGACAGAGTTCCCAGGGAGATTTTATAGAGGTGCTTGGAGGCTAGAGAGGTGCCCATGGAATACACTAGGTCGATTTAGGATATGTATAATGGTGCGAAGACTCGTGTAAGGACAGTAGGTGGAGATTTGGAGCACTTCTCAGTTTTGATAGGGTTGCACTAGGGATTGACTCTTAGCCCGTTTTTATTTGCCTTGGTGATGGATGTTTTGACACGACATATTCAAGAGGAGGTGCCCTGGTGTATGTTATTTGCAGATGATGTGGTACTGATTGACGAGACTCGGGGTGGAGTTAATGATATATTGGAGATTTGGAGACAGACGCTTGAGTCTGAAGGATTTCAGTTAAGTAGAACCAAGATGGAGTACTTGGAGTGTAAGTTCAGTGATGTGTCGCAGGAGGCTGGAGTGGTTGTAAAGCTGAACTCTCAGGCCATTCATAAGAGGGAGAGTTTTAAGTATCTGGGGTCTATGATTTAGGGTAATGGTGAGATTGACGAGGATGTCACGTATCGCATTGGGGCAGGGTGGTTGAAATGGAAACTCGCTTTGGGAGTTCTATGTGATAAAAAGGTTCCCTCAAAGCTTAATAGTAAGTTCTATAGAGTGGTAGTCCGGCCGGCTATGTTGTATGGAGCAGAGTGTTGGCCAGTTAAGAACTCCCACACCCAAAAGTTAAAGGTGGTAGAGATACGAATGTTGCGATGGATGTGTGTACATACCAGGAAAGATAGGGTGAGGAATAAGATTATTCGGGAGAAGGTGGGAGTTACCTCGGTAGAAGACAAGATGCGAGAAGTGAGGTTACGTTGGTTTGGGCATGTGATGAGGAGGGGCTCTGATTCTCCAGTGCAGAAGTGCGAGACACTGCTATGGATGGTTTTAGGTAGGGTAGAGTTAGACCAAAGAAATATTGGAGGGAGGTGATTAGGCATGATATAGAGCAACTACAGCTTACAGAGGATATGACCCTTGATAGGATGGTGTAGAGGAAGCGGATTAGGGTAGAAGGTTAGGGGGGCTGAGTACGTCGGTAATAGTAGGGGAACGTTCTTTTGTGTCTAGAGTTTCTTGTTTGTAATGTTGTAGCTGTAGTATTATCGTGTGGCTATTTTGCATATTGTACTAGTTTATTTGCACTTATCTTTGGTGTTTGTTATACTATTAGTTTATTTTGCGTACCGTACTAGTTTATATGCACTTATATTTTGTGTTTGGTATACTGTTACCGATCCTAAGCCGAGGGTCTATCGTAAATATCCTCTCTACTTCACCTGAGGTAGTGATATGGTCTGCGTACACTATACCCTTCCAAGACCCCCACTGTGTGGGAATACACTGGGTATGTTATTATTTTGTTGTTACCACGTCTGTACTATTACTATTACTATTATTTATTATTATTATTATTGTTGTTATTATTATACTAATAATAATAATAGTAATAATAAGTATCATGAAGAGGGGTGAGAGGGACCACTATAAGGGTGGGAGGGACTAGTGTAGGGGTGAGAGGGACCTGTGCAAGGAGTGTTTTCAAAAGTATTTATTTTTTGCTGAGCACCAACATGCTCATAATCACCACTGGAAATAGCAGCAGCATCAAGATGGTTGCCACCATCATAAACAACTCCACCAGCAACATCCCCAGAAGAAGCATCCGAATCTGTTGCAGTTTGAGGTTGGTCGTGAAGAGCTTCAACATTAGGCTAACCTTTCCTAACAGCTCTTCTTATGGATGTTTCTCCAGCCAATTCCTTCTTTATTAACTCCACCTTTGGGTCTTATTTTGTATCAACAAGATCCAGAGTAAGAAAAGAAGTCATCCTCAGCTCATCAACGGTAGGCACGATCCAAGAATGCACAACCTATAAATAAAGACAGGAGGCATTTAAATCATATAATAATAATTTGCAGTTAGTTGGGTTACATGGATGTTAACATAGCCAACTTATGCAACAGATGATCTAGTTGTCATAACAACTGATCTGTATAAAGCAACAGGTTGATAATATGTTGCATCAGATTAAACATCTGTTGCATAATTTGCATCACGGGTAATTTGTTGTAACAGACGACCCATCTGTCGCAACAGATGGAATATTTGTTTCAATATATTTCTTTGAGGCAAATTATTTTAGTTGAGAGAAGACATACTGCATCATCCGGAGGGTTAAATAGATTAGCCTCCTGCTCCTTAATAATTGTTTTGCTGCCCTTTGCAGCCGCCAACCACCTAAGGATCCTTGGATGAGAAACCTCATCCAGGTAATCCTTGAACTGCTTTCGGAGGGAAGGAATGGCTTCACATGCCCAAGCCTAAGAATATAAACAGGAAGCAAACCAAAAAAGGTCATAATAGGTATATCATTATAAATTAATGGATGAGTAAAAATAGTGATCAATTTTACCATGAAAGCCTAGGGAAAGCCGTATAATATAATCGTCTTTGGGGATAGCTTTGTCAGTAAATATTCGACAGTCAAGTAGTAGTTGTCATATCCCAGGGATAGTAGTTAAATTTGTCAAAATCATCAACAAGTGCCAACAATTCATCTTCTATGACTTTCCTGATGTCTCTTTCCAATAAAATGGAATGGACAAACCAAACTAAGCATAATTTCTCCCTACAGTGCTTTGGTATATCTTTATCCTCGAGATCTGCCATCAAATCCTCCGCTTTGTAGCTACTATGTCCAACAATGCCCAACAACCCATCTTTTTTTCCCTTTTATTTGTTATACCCTTTGAGGGGTGTTTCCTTGATGAGAGGTTCTTCTGGACTATCGCATCTCAAGCTTGTCACTATAGCAAACTCTTTCAACCCAAAACAAATCGGCATGCCACAGTAGTTGATCCAGATTTTATCCATCTTTTTTTGCCCTCCTTCAGATCTTTGTCATCCCCTGCGTACTTGATCCTGCACTTGAGAAGACCATATACCATGCTTATTGGGAAATGAAGAGTGCAGTCCTCAGGCATCTCAAGAAAGTATGCAAAGCAGCTCTTGTTAAAAAGTCTGTTTATGTTTTCATTCTTCATAATTCTCCTTAATTCATCAAAACGTTTCCCCAACTGACATTTAAGTACAAGATCACCAGTTACTTTGTCAGGGCTATCCATCGGCATCGCAACTCGAAACCTGTCGATACTAATGGTTTTGACAGAATCATGCTAAGATTTTGATATTATTTCACGTCCCATTGGTGAGGAGTTATCACTTTCCTAGGCTTTATTTTGCCCTGGTTGAGATTGTTCAGGAAGTTCTTCCGAATCTATCTTTACTCTAGCAATTTTTGTTTGGTGGTCAGAAGTTGATCCACTTTCAATTTCTTTTCTTTTGGGAGACATCTTTTAACTGCAAACAATAGAAAAACAAAAAATACATTGCATTTGATGTCTGCATAAATTTTTTTAAAAAAAAAGGTAAGACAAATTTCAATAAATTATTCTATGCCACATTATAAGAAAAATACTCCAACGGATAAGCCATCAGTTGGAATAGATGGGGAATCTGGTTGAAGACCAATTTAATATCTCCCAACAGATATCCCACCTGTTGCAACAGATGGACCACCAACACCACAACCAATGCCACAACCAATGCCACCAAGACCACCACCAATGCCACCAATACCAACACCAAGACCACCGATACCACCACCAAAAACACAAATACCGACACCAATAACAACATCCACCAACAACACCACAAATTTTATCCAACAATACCACGATAATCAACAAAACACTGAGATAAAAACTAGGGTTTTCTTGAGTGCTTCCTACTTTTTTAGCATCAAAACACAAAATTATTAACCCATTCTTGAAGATAATACAACTAAAAGTCTTATTTTCCATCATTAACTAAAAAGCCCTAATTTTTAGAATCAATAACAAATGTAGAACTCTTCTCAAACTCTGTTTCCTATGAAGACAGAGAACATGACAGATACAAGCGAGAATAAAGTCGAAAATAACAACTATGTGGTCGAAAATGGGAAGAAAATCGATCTGTTTTGAAGGGTTGAGTAATATATTGAGTAGTTGTTGTCTGTAGTATTAAGAGAGAGATATAGGAGCGAGAACTTGAGATTTGAAATGATAAAAAGTTTTTCCTGCAAATGGATGATTTGTATAGGTTGATTTGTAATTTTGGAAAAGAATGACAAGTTTTAAAATTGTTAATTTGGTCCGAATTAATCTTAATTAATTTTTAAAATTTCAAAAAATATACTAGTTTGTAAAACATTAAGTTAATGAGAGCTCATTTCAACTCAGAGTGATCGATCGATGACCCGGGTTGGGATGAATGCATTACCAACACCATGCAATTGCAACGACTCAATTGAAGTTGTAGTTGACCGTGTGAGCTCATTCATTCATCCCTAGTTCCACATAAATCAATTTAGGTAATATTAATCTTAACATTAAGTTAATGAGATCTCATTTCAACTCAGAGTGATCGATCGACGACCCGGGTCGAGATAAACGCAATACCAATGCCATGCAATTACAATGACTTAATTAAAGTTGTTGTTGATCCTATCATCTAATTGATTCAACCCTAGCTCAACCTAAATCAATTTAGTTACTATTAATCCTAGCATTAAGTTAATGAGAGCTCATTTCAACTTAGAGTGATCGATCGACGACCCGGGACGAGATGAACGCAATACCAATGCCCTGCAATTGCAAAGACTTAATTGAAGTTGTAGTTAACCCTATGGGCTAGGTAATATTAATCCTAACATTAAGTTAATGAGACCTCATTTCAACTCAGAGTGATCGATCGACGACCCGGGTTAGGATGAATGCAATACCAACGCCATGCAATTGCAAAGACTCAATTGAAGTTGTTGTTGACCCTATAAGCTCATTTATTCATCCCTAGTTCCACCTAAATCAATTTAGGTAATATTAATCCTAACATTAAGTTAATGAGAGCTCATTTCAACTCAGAGTAATCGATCGACGACCTGGATCGGGATGAACGCAATACCAATGCCATGCAATTGCAAAAATTCAATTGAAGCTGTTGTTGACCCTATGAGCTCATTCATTCATTCCTAGTTCCACATAAATCAATTTAGATACTATTAATCCTAACATTAAGTTAATGAGAGCTCATTTCAACTCAGAGTGATGGATCGATGACCCGGGTTGGGATGAACGCAATACCAATGTCATGCAATTGTAAAGACTCAATTAAAGTTGTAGTTGATCCTATGATATTATTCATTCATCCCTAGTTCCACCTAAATTAATTACAATGAAATCTGTTGAAACAAACGACTGAGCTGGTGGAAATTTCTAATAGATATTCACATCTGTTGCAACAGATGACATAACTAATTTAATATCAAATAGATATTTGAATCTTTTGTGACATATGTCTGATCTGTTGGAAATTTTCAAACAGATATTGGTATTTGTTGTAAAAGATGATATATCTGATTTAATTATCAAATGGACATTTCCATCTGTCATCACAGATGACTGAGCTGTTGGGATATTTAAACAAATATTAATATCTGTTGTAACAGTTGACATATTTAATTATCAAATGGAAAGGGATTTTTAAACAGATATTTGTATCTGTTGTAACAAATGACTGTGTTGTTGGGATTTTAAAATAGATATTGCTATTTGTTGCAACAGATGACATATCTGTTTGAAAATCTTTTTTTCTTTCAATTTTAAAGCAAGCTTCTGTTCGAGTAGATAAAGTAGTAAGTACTACAAAATGCGGGAAAAAAAGAAGAGTTTTTTTCTTGGATAACTCAAAAATATGTTCATTGAGTAGTCTTATCTTGTCTTTTCAATGTCACTAGTCTTCCTCGTGCCCCTCAAATTATTAATGAATATTAATTATATTAATTAATGAATATTGAAACCCACATCTATGTACACGATACATCTAGAATTATCTCATCTCTCTTCAGCTTCAGCCCTAAATTTATTTTATTCATCTCTCATCTTTTTCTTTCTTTTATCTTTAGCTTAAGGTTATCAAAACTTTTTTTCTCTCTTCTTTTTCTTATAAAGATCCTTTCGGATCTAAACCGATCCATATCTTTTCTCGACTGAAATTGTTATTTTAATCCCCTTTTGACGTTAAGGTATGGTTCACTATTGCTCTTTGATTCTCGTCCTCTTCTTTGCAAGTTGATTACATCTGTTTTTTATTTAATTACCATTTACCCATATGATATTTATTTAAAAAATTTGAAGGAACTCTTAAGTGTTGAATAAATAAACCGAGAATTTTTATTATAAAATGCGAAAAAAGTATTCTGTTGGGAGAAGTTTAAAAGTCTTGTTGGCAGTATCATTTTTTTATATTTATTTTATTTATTTCTTTGTTATTTATGTTGTTATTGATGTTATTGGTGGGGTTGACGTTGTTGGAAGTTATGGTGTAGTGTTGTTGATGGTGTTAGAAAAAAGGATGTTGCTTCTTTATTGTTGATGATGTTGGAACAAACGTTGTTGTTTCTTTGTTGTTGATATTTTTTATTTGTTGTTTCTTTATAGTTTATGTTGTTGTTGATGTTGCAACAGACGGAGCAACTATTAGAACAAATCAAACCACCAGCAAGGCTGGTTTGATGTATTCCAGCAGACTCCAACTCTATTGCAACAGACTCCACATCTGTTGCAACAGACTCCACATCTGATGCAACAGACTCTACATCTGTTGAACAGATGAATAATGTTCTTTCTGTGACATCAATTTTTTTCCTCTTCTTTGTAGATATAAGGAACTGACAGTTGATCATTTTTTGCCCGACCATCACAAGAAGCTGCAGTAAAGATGGGTTCGGAGGAATAAATTGCATGTAAATGTAACCACTTCATATGTGGGAGGTATGTATTACTGATAATGTTATCGTGAAAACACACATAGAGCGCACTAATTTTGTGAATGTTGTTTTTACTGATTAGTCATAGATCATTCAAATAAGATATCTGCAATTTTACAGTTAAGTTTGGTAGGTTTGAACTGATAAGGCTGAGGGACCATAAATATGGTTTTGATACCCTGTTAAGATTTAATGTCGGTTGTTGCTCATGTTTATTTGTCAAGCATTGTGAAGGAATCTAGTTTTGGTGTCATTGTAAAGAGATTCAATAGCGATTGGACTAACTTTTAGGGTGCATTGGACTCTGAGAAGGCCTTTGAAGCCTAGCACTGCATCTAACAAGAATAAAAAATCAATATAGTTTTTGCCCTAGCCCAAATTTATATGGTTGGGTTGCTCGGGGTGATGATTATACGCCAGTAAGTGTGGTAGGAGAATGCCTTCGAGGGAAAATAGGTAGTTGATGAAAGACTATGGCATCTGAGAGCTAATTGAAGAGGATACATAGGGTAGAAAGTAACTTCTAGCGAATTTGGCCGATGAAATTATCTTAAAACATGAGAAATCTGTATCAAGTGCAAATATGAAAGTGTATTCGGTAATGTAAATTCATTTGTTGTCTCTCAAAAAGAAAAATAATACAGATGGTCACTTTGCTAGGGAGCTGTGACTAGGTAGCGTGGTCGAGATTATCACCTAGATAGAAAATAGCAGAAGACCAAGAAAGGTGCCTTGAGGGAATCGAGGGTTGAAATATTGTACAGTAAGTCTAGAAAACTTCCGCCAATAGCAACTGCAGTTAAAGTAAGGAGTCTAAGCAAAGGCTGCAATTTCTGAATTTTAAATTGCATCCATGCCTTCTTGTTTATGGTTTCGATTAGGTCCACTGTTGTTGGCCTGATCGAAACCACAAACGTGATTGAAAGGCAAATTGAGTATCATCACTTCGATAACAATATGGTTATAATTGATTGTGTTTTATAGCCTTAGCATGCTTTCAACATTTCTTGGAGAAGATCAGAGGCTTGCTCTAGTTTGTGAATTTTGATAATTTTCAAGCTTGCCTCCAGCTTGCTGATTCTGTATTCAAGCTGGTCGTTGTCGTCTTCGAAGTTGGTCAAGAGTTCCTGATCTCTTGTGAACTCGATCAGGAACACTACCTTCAAAGTTGTGGCATTTTAGAAGGCCTTCAGAACACTTTCTTCTGAAGCCTTAAAGGATACACAGAGGGTTGTTGTGTTTGTTTTAGGTCAAAATGTGTTGATGCACACTGGAGGCAAGCATAAAAATTATCAAAATTCACAAACTAGAGCAAGCCTCTGATCTTCTCCAAGAAATGTTGAAAGCATGTTAAGGCTATAAAACACAATCAATTATAACCATATTTCTATGGAAATGATGATACTCAGTTTGCCTTTCAATCACGTTTGTGGTTCCGATCAGGTCAACAGCAGTGGACCTAATCGGAACCACAAACAAGAAGGCATGAGATGCAATTTAAAATTCAGAAATTACCGTCTTCGCTTAGATTCCTTACTTTAACTGCAGTTGTTGTTGTTGGCACAAGTTTTCTAGACTTATTTCAACCCTCGATGCCCTTAAAGCTGCTTTCTTAGTCTTTTGCTATTTTCTATCTAGGTGATAATCCCGACCACGTTACTTAGTCGCAGCTCTCTAGCAAAGTGTCCATCTGCATTATTTTTCTTTCAGAGAGACAACAAATGAATTTACATTACCGGATACACTTTCATATTTGCACTTGATTTAGATTTCTCATGTTTTAAGATAATTCCATCGGCCAGATTCGCTAGAAGTTACTTTCTACCCTATGTCTCTTCTTCAATTAGCTCTTAGATGATATAGTCTTTCATCAACTCCCCTTTTCCTCGCAGTCATTCTCCTTCGTCTCCTTCTGGCATATAATTATCTTCTCGATCAACCCTTTCATATAAATTTAGGCCAGGAGAATTTCTATTGGTTTTCCATTCTTGTTTGATGCAGTGCAAGGCTTTGAAGGTGTTCTCAGAGTCCAATGCACACTTAAAGTTAAGTCCAATCGCTATTGGTTCTCTGCAATGACACCAAATATTGATCCCTTCTCAAAACTTGACACACATAAACACGAGCAACAACCGTCAGTAATTCGTAACAGGGTATCTGCACCATCTTTATGAGGCCCTCAGGCTTATAAATTCGAACCCATCAAACTTAACTGTACAATGCAGGATCTTGTTTGAATGATCAGTGCCTAATGGGTTAAAAACTACATTCACAAAAACATTATACTTTGTGTGTGTTGTCCCGATGACCTTATCAGTAATACTTCTTAACTGATACACATATAATAGTGGATCCATCTACACGCACCTTATTCTTCCTAGCCCATCTATGGCTTACATTGAATAAGAAGATGACTAGTAAGTTGCAACAGACGTCACATCAGTTGAAAAAGCAAACTGATATATCCATCTGTTGCAACAGATTGTCAATATGTTGTAAGTTATCTGACAGATGGAATATATTTTGCAACAGATTACCCATCTGTTAGATTTATTTTAAAGCAATTTTCTTTTTTTGCTGAAATACAATAAAAAGATAAAATGTTGTATTTAGATCCGTTTTTTTTAATTTACATATTCTAAAATTCACCAGTTTTATTTAATTAAGGGATATAAACAGTCGTGGATTTTTGTTTGACTAACCCCTTCCAATTCAATCATTTGTAAATAGGTCCCTCCTTACTCGTTCATTTTACTACACTTACAAATATGACTGATCCAGATTCGTACAAGAAGATTCATATCGAGTCCATGCAGGAACTTCAAAGGCATTTTGATAAACTCCAAAGGAATTTGGCCGACTTCGGAGCAATGCTGAGGAAGGCCCTGTTGTTGCCGAATAAAAATTGTCCGGTTGACAATACTAATAGTAGTAATAATAATAGTAATGCTAATAATAATAGTAGTAATAATAATTAGGTTTTTTTTTCTTTTAGCATATGTATGTATTTCCTCCTTTTGTATATCGAATCTACCCAAGGGATTCAAAAATCTATGTTTGGTGATCCACTTTGAATTTTTAATTCTTATTTAGTATTTAATTATCATTCTTGCTTATTCCTTATTCTCAAGATGTCGACAGAGGTTAATCTGTTGCGACAGATCGATCATATATTACAACAGGCGGTTATTAATAAAAAAAAAGTTGTTGTTATTTAGAGGGTAAAAAGACATGACATGACTTTTCGATTATTTAATATGAAGAACGGTTCGTAAATAAATAATAAAGAAATAAATGATAAACATAATTTATAACCGTAACAGAACAGTTATTTAATTTTAATAACTGATCATGACTCTTCGATATATTTTTTTTAAAATCTATTTTTTTTAATTTATATAATAAAAATCACCAAATTTGGATTAAAGATATGTTGATTATTAAAAAAGATAGCTTATATGTGCAATAGATATATTATCTGATGCAACAGATTGTAAATTTATTACAACAAATGGTATATCTGTTACAACTCAAAAAAACGATTACTGAAAAGAACTTATCAAGTCACAACTTTCCACAGTAATAAAAAAGTCACCAGTATTAATAAATGGAGGTGAACAGTCGCGCCTTTTTATTTTTGAATCTGTTTTTTTAATTTATATAATAAAAAAGTCATCAAATTGGATTAAAGATAAAGATATGATGATTATTAAAAAGATATATGTTGCAACAAATATATTATCTGTTGCAACAGATCGTAGATTTGTTGCAACAAATTTTATATTTGTTGTCATATATGGGTTATCTGATGCAACAGATATATAATCTGTTGCCACAACTCAAAAAAAGGGTTACTAAAAAGAATTTTATCAAGTCACAACTTTCCAAAGTAATCAAAAAGTCACCAGTATTAATAAATGGAGGTGAACAGTCGCGTCTTTTTGCCTAACTCATTCAAATTCAATCCTATATAAATATGCCCCTCCTTACTCGTTTATTCTACTACACATATTTATTTATTTCTTGCTCTTGTCTCTCATATTACACCTTTAACTACTTTCTCTTCAAGAACTTGATTTCTTTTCCCTGTCTCCGGTAAGTTTTTTTCTTAGTTTTTGTGTAAATATACGTTACTTTCGGATTCTTTTCTTTACTTTTGTTTTTGTATTTTTTGTCAATTTATGTGTGTTCTAGATATGGGCGATCCAGTGTGGGATATCTCTATTTTACGAGATGGCATACGGGATTTACAGAGACAGGTACATATAGGGGTGGGTGTTCGGTCGGTTCGGTCTGATTGTTTAATATCGGTTCGGTTTATCGGTTTTTGGATTGACAAAAATGACATCCATAACCAAACAGAAATAAATTCGGTTTGGTTCGGTTTTTACAAATTCGGTTCGGTTATTTCAGATTTTTATTTCAGTTTGAAATATTAAAGTAGTTAGCCTCTCTTTTTCATAACTGAACATTTAAAATTGATGGATTTTTTTAGAAAAATTATTTTTTTCAAACCTGTTTTTCATTCCCAAATATAAATAATTATAAATAACTCAACATGGATGAAACGAAATGAAATAATCATAAGCTTAACATAATACATAACGTCATTAATCATTACATATAATATAACCTTGCATAATTAGTCTACAAAACAACACAAAACTCGTAAAAATAGTCCATGAAACAACATACTTTCTGCATAAATAGTCCATAAAACAGTCCAAAATCACCAAAATAGTCCATAAAATATTTGAGTCACTAAAACAATCCTTAAACAGCCTGCGGCGTATGAGAATTTATTGTTAAATGTTAATTGTGAATGTGAATTACTAAATATTATATATATATATAACATAATATATATAACATATAAATAACATAATATTATATTATGTTACATATATATATAATATAATATTTATTATATTATATATATATTATATATATATAATAAAATATATATATTATTTATTTATTTATTTATAAAATTTTAGGTTTTCGGTTTAAACCAAATTTTTTTTAAATCGAATCCGATCCGAAAAACCAAAACCAAAATTAAATTTCGGTTTGGTTTTTCGGTTTTTTTGGTTTAAACCAAAATATGCCCACCCCTAGGTACATAATATACAGTGGGAGTTGGCCGTTGTTAGAGTAAGGATGTTGTGGGAGATCCGCAGGATAAAAAGATGGTTGTTGCTACATGTCGAAGATGCGGCTGGCGATAATAATAATAATGATGAAGAATTTATTAATAATAATTAGATTATTTTATTTCTTCTTTCTTTCTAAGTTTGTATATGTACTTTTATTTGTTTTAGTTTAATAAAAAAATTGTGTTTGATCAACTTTAAACGTTTTAATTCATATTTAATTTTCATTCTGTCTATTATCTTCTCAACAAATATGTCGATGATTGGACTTAAGGAGTAATTTTGAATCCAGTAGAAATAGCAAGATTTAAGATTTATCTATTGGGTTTGTGGCAGGGGCTGATTTAGGTTGTTCCAAACAGATTACTCATATGTTGCAACAGATAACTAGTCTGTTTTAACAGATAACTCTTTCTGTCTCAAATTACCCTACCCGTCCCAAATTGAGATGGCACATTGATTAAGAAAAATAATTAATAACATGCCTAGTTTATCATAATACCCATATTAAATAATGTTTACATTTTAATTTGAAGAAGAAGTGATTAATGCAAAGGGTAAAACATGGATTTTTTGTTATCTCTTCTTGATTAATAAAAAAAGACAAGTAAAGTGAAAAATCAAATTAGAAAATCTAGGACGGGTAATTTTCGACAGAGAGAGTCTTTAATTTTCATTTTGTCTATTATATTCTCAACAAACATGTTGACAATTGGATGTAAGAAATAATTTTGAATCCAGTAGCAATAGCAAAACATATTGGTTATCTGTTGGGTTTGTGGCAGGGGCTGATTTGTGTTGTTCCAAACAGATTAATCAGTATGATGCAACAGATAATCAGTCTGATGCAATAGATAATAAGTCTGATGTAACAGATAATCAGTCTGATGCAACAGATAATCAGTCTGATGCAACAGATAACTAGTCTGTTGCAACAGATATATCTTCTGTTGCAACAGATTGCTCATTTGATGCACCAAATAAGTGATCTGTTTAAATTGTGGGCACTTATGTTGGATTCATGATCGGCTTCTATCCATTGTTGGAAAAACAACAGTGACTTTGTAACCCAGATGACAAATTCGACTAAAAATCATAATTTAACTTACCAAGGTCTCCTATGAAGTAATGTCAAAGTGAAAAGTGGTGATGTTCGAAAAAAATTTGACCTAAGAAATTGGTAAAATAGCAACAGTAGCGGTAACAACAACAATAATGGTCGACAAAAAGAAGATGAATATGATAATGAAGTAGAAGGTGATGATAATGAAGCAGAAGATGATGAATAAAGAAGCAGCAACAACAATGAACAACAATAATCGTGAAGAGAGAGAAAACAACAACGGATGACAAGAGAGAGAAACGCATTTTTTCCCTCCATTTTTTGTTATATTAACTAACATTTGGATCAAAGTATAAATTTAAAAACTTGCGAGTTATTTTCAAACTTCTCCAACTTTCTTAATTCATAATAAAGTAATTGTCACCTCTACCTAATAATTAAGACTTGTGTCACCTACACCTCATTTTAAAACTCTTTTGTCACCTACGGCCCAAACCCCCAAGTATCATTGCTACTACGTTTTTTTAAAATAAAAAGTACTAATACTACAACTACTATTGTTATTTATTGTTGTTGTTATTATTATTATCATTATATTTTATATAATATTTAAATATATTTTAAAACATTGAAAGGAATTATCTTTTATATTTTAAATATATTTATAAATAGTAAGAGTTTATTTAGAAGTCTTCAATGTAATGTTCTTATTTCAAGCTAATGATAATTTTATTTTTCAAAAAAAGCCTAATATTTTAAAATGTGAATAACTCTAATCATTTAATTCCATTCCAATTCAAATTCTATTTGAATTCAAATTTGAATATTTTATGAATTTGTAATTTTATTTTTTTTAAAAAGCCTAATATTTTTAAATGCAAATATCTCTAATTTATTAATTCCATTCCATTCATTTTATCACCAAATAACAACCCACGCTTCTACAATTGTTGTTGTTAATGAATTTTTTTCTTCTATTATTATTATTTTTAAATTAAAATATTTAATATTTTGTAATTCAAAATTTTTATAACAACGCTATTAAATATTGTCCTAAAACTGTCACGTGGCTTTTTAATATCTTGCCACTTGACTTCTAGTCTTGCTTTTATATATATATACCCGAGCGGTATGCGGATAATATTAAAGCATTATTTATAAGCATTTCATATCAGAATGTCTCGGTTTGAGTATGTTAATTATATTACATTAAAGAAAAGTTCAACTATCATATTATTTCTCAATGAAATACAAAAAAAATAAAATTTGCCCCACCCACCTCTCTCCCCTATCCCACCTATTTCAAGATTAGATGATCCCCCTCTTTGTCCGCTTGAAAAGGCTAACTTGGATTAAAAATATAAAAAATTTATCCTCTCCCACGTTTCCCACCCTACCCACCCCAATCCCCCTATCTTGATCAAATCTATACGAAAATATAATCATGTAATTGTAAAAAAAAAAATTATGTTCAGATTTTTCTTTATTATATTATTCACAATTTAAAGATAATAAATTGCTAATGTTCCCCCTCACCCCACCTCTAATGAAATTTATATAAATAAAATAATCATGTAATTCAAAAATATTTTTATATTTCATGTTTTTCTTTGTTATATAGTTCAATCTAAAGATTTCTGATTATAAAAAAATAATGTAATTTTTTTTCTACTGTAAAATTTATAAATAGTAACATGGATATGATGTTGTCTAATTGCTTCATTATATTCTAAAAATTAGTTCAAATCCACCCCGTCCCACCACTAATACCTAGTGTGCATTTTTTTCTATTATATTTTAATTATTTTACTTTTCTGTAATTTGATTTAAAATTAAATTATTTTGTATTACGCGCATAAGCAGTTGAGTTTTCTTCACTCTTATCTCAAAATATAGAAATTATAATAGATAAGTTTTGTCATGCATGATAAAATAAATGATAGATAGATTAGAAGAAAACTCCAGAATAATTTAATCTGTTAGAAGTTATTATAATTTAAAATTTATGTTAAACACTTTCACAACTATCGAAATATAATCTTATCTCATATTCTATAATTCATCTTAGTGCTCTTATTTTTTTTCTTTATATTGTAAAACTAAGTGACGCCCAAAATCAATTAAAATAAATTATACATAAATGTAAATTTCAAGTAAACTTAAAAGAGAATAAATAAATTTAAGATATCTAAATGTCTATAAAATTGTTTTATAATTCTCCTAAAAAAGTAAATATGTGAATGTGATATTAAATACAAAAATCAAACAATTATGAATTGCATATAATTGAATTAAATACAGAAAAACTATGAAATAAAATAATATTAAAAAGAAGAACAATAATATCAAACACATATTTTGAAAAATTCACGTCTTTTATTAATATAAAATAAATATTTTTATTTTGTTTACTTATGAATTTTTTGAACTTTAATTCTATGTCTTTCCATTTTTTAGTTTATGGATAACAATATGTGTATTATCTAATCACTTCAATATATTTTAAAAATTAGTTCAAAAACTATACCCCAACACCCCATTTTTCTATAGTTTGTGATATATATATATATATGTGTGTGTGTGTGTGTGTATGTATATATATATATATATATATATATATATGTATGTATTATTTTCATTGTCTATACTAAGGAACTACTCAATAAGCTAGAATTCTATCCAACACAAATTTTTTTTTGACTTTAAATTTAAATATCATATCAATTTGTTAAAAGAAGATCAATTTAATGTTTCTTATTCTTGCTTTTTAAATGTAATATATAACTTTTTTAAAAAAAATTGACATACATATTTGAAATTACATTAACATAAATGGAATAAAAGAAGGTAAATTTGTTCCTCTTTATTATCCTCGCAGTTTTACATATTTTTATGTTATTTAAAATTAATAAATTTGTAAAATATTAAAAATAATCATTATGTTCTTTAAAAATATAAATATCGATATTTAAAAATATTTATTTGTAAATTATAATTTCATACTATTATATAATATAAATCAAAATATTGGTTGACTATTTTATCTATTTATGTTTTACAACTAGAGGAGCATGACCCTTGTCAGCACGGGCCCAACATTAAGATATTTTGACTATGTAAGATAAGTTAGATTGACGTCAAATTCAATTATGAATTCTAAGACATGAATACACAAAACATATTAACTACTTGATAGTATTTTTCAGTGAGCCAAACTATCTCACAAAATAATTATGTATAACTTACTCATATAAATAACAAAATTCAATGCATTTTGAAGTTTAGATCTTTAATCATATGATTGAGATTTTCTACATTAAGTATAAAATATGAGATTAAAATTGATATATAAGACTTGACACTTGTTGTATAAAATAGAGATTAATTGTTGAAAAAAATAAAAGGTTATCTAGTCATTGCATATTACATCACATGTGAGGTTGCAATTAAGAACCCAAAATTACATTGTATTCTCCTACTAAGCCGACATAAACATCCTTTGCTTTTATTTTCCTCATCTTTTATTTGTCAACTTGTTCTTTGAAGTTAAATTAAATTAATATTTTAAATTTAAATTTTAAGTGTTTTGAAAATTATTTAAAAAAAGAAAAAACTATAAGTTACCATCTGTCGTATTAATTTAAGTTTTTTGACTTTGAGAACACGATAAAATATACTTCTGTAAATGTTTTATCGAAATTTGCTTTTGTATATGTTTCTTCTATTGAA
This sequence comes from Capsicum pubescens, assembly GCA_030864215.1. NCBI lineage: Eukaryota > Viridiplantae > Streptophyta > Magnoliopsida > Solanales > Solanaceae > Capsicum > Capsicum pubescens. Next base: position 183,790,275 of record CM061547.1, on the reverse strand, counting down.
ATGTAGGAGTCGTTTGTTAGAGTGTATAAAAATAATTTTGAATAGAATGTATTAGCAATGTTTGCATTAGTAATGCTTGTATTAGTAATAATGGTATTATTTATGCTAAAACTAGTTCTTATACACTGTTTGATGTGTTGTATTAGAACTTGCTTTTTCAATCTTGATATATTTAAGCAAAAGTTTTTTTAAAAAAAAAAGAATTCCATATACATTCTAGGATTCATTCAGGATCTAGAACGGGTTTAATATATGTTATTTTTATCTCAATTTATGTGACACAAATAGAATTTAGATAATCAATCATACTTTTAATATGTATTTAGATAATTTAATATGTTAACTATTGTAATTTATAATATTTTTTATGTAATTTTTAAATAATATATATTATTTTTCTTGTCCAAACTTTTGTGGCGTTGATAGTCAATTATATCTTAAAAATAATTTAAGTTTTTAATTATTGTGATTTATAATACTTTTATTCTATTCCAATTTAAGTGACAATAATATAATTTCGAGAGTCAACCAAATATTTTATATTTTAAATTTTTTTTAAGTTGTTAATTATTGTGATTTATAGTATTTTTACATATTTTTTTGAAATATATAACAAATTAAATTGTTTTTAGATATTTTAAGTTGCTAAATATTGTAATTTTTTAATTTTTATGTAATATTTGAATAATATATGTCACTCTCTTTGTCCAAAGTTCTGTATCTTCGATAGCCAATTATATTTTTTAAACAATTTAAATTTTTAATTATTGTGATTTATAATATTTTTTCTATTCCAATTTAAGCGGCACAATGTTTAGATGACTATAATAATTAATTAGGGGTTATATAGTAAATCATTATTAAAGTAGCAAAGCATAAATGTCTTAAATGACTTACAAAAACTAATTAGAAGTGACATAGCAAATTACTAGAAAAGATACTGGTGAAAAAAATTCAAGTGAACCTCATATAAGACGTCAAGTTAATTTAAAACATCAAAAATTAATTTATCATTTTTATATCTATTTTACCTTTTTTATTAATTATTATTAATTTTTTTAATACTTAAATGTCTTATAATAATTAATTAGGGTAATATTTAGTAAAACTATGGTTGAAACAACTAAAGTAGACATGTCATAAATGTCTACTTTATTTTTTAGTTAAATATTGTTAATTTTTTAATACATAAATGACTTATAATAATTAATTAGGGTAATATTTAGTAAAACTATGGTTGAAGCAGCTAAAGTAGATATGTCATAAATGTCTATTTTACTCTTTTAATTAAATATTATTAATTTTTTAATACATAAATGATTATAATAATTAATTAAGGGTTGTATAATAAAATCACGGTTGAAGTAGTTGAAGCAGGCATGTCATAAATATTTATTTTATATTTTTAATTAAATATTATTTATTCTTTAATACACAAATGACTTATAGTAATTAACTAGAGGTGATATAGTAAAATTACGGTTGAAGCAGATATGTCATAAATGTCTATTTTATTTTTTAATTAAATATTATTAATTTTTTAATATATAAATAACTTATAACAACTAATTAGAGGTAATATAGTAAAATCGTGAAGCAAGCAACCTACTGAAGCAGGCATGTCGAAACCACTGCTTATAATAGAAAAAATTAATAAGTTTTGTATTACATAAAATTAGAATTATAAGTTTTATTATGCGTAATAGAAATAATAAAATGACATACAGAAAAAGATTTTACCAAATTAAATACAAAGTAAAAGAAGACTCCAATATAATCTAATTTAATTTGTTAGGAATATATATTGTTTAAAATTCAAACTCGTTAAATACTTTCACCTCTATTGGAGATAATTTTATCCCATATTCAATTTTAATTTTTAAAATTCAAATTAAAAATTTATTAACCTTGTTCTTATGATTAAAAGAATTCAAGAATGCATGAAATTGTTTAAGAAGGGATGCAAAAATACCACTTCTTATACTTTAAACAATGCATAAAATCAGTAACAAAAATATATTCATAGATGTAAATTTGCAAGTAAAACAATAAAAAAATAGATCAACTATATCTAAATGCCTACAAAATTATTTTATAATATCCTAGAAGAAAGTAGATATGATTTTTTTTACATTCATTTTATACACAAATAATTTGTTAAATCTCCTCTTTATATTTCGAGTCTCAATTGTAGTTATCAATTTTCCAAATATTTATTTTGCATTTTAATACTATTTACGTCCATCACATTTGTGGAAACTTCACCTTCTTTAGATTCATCTATGACAAAAGATAAATTTTGTGTTAATCATAAATAATAATAATAATAAAATAACTAAAAAATTTAAATCAACCATGAAAAGACATACCTCCGTATTTATTCAGAGAAATTTGAGTATGAGTATTACCGTTAATATTTTTATCCATGATAGGTACGCTTGTGATTTACGATAAGTATAATATTAATCACAAATAATAATAAAAGTTTAAAAACTAAATTAAGTATGAACACCATATCTTAATAGCTACTCAGAGAAATCTAATAAACATTCTCCTACAATCTTTTTATTCATGATAAAAATACTATATGACAAAACAAAAATATTATGTTATATATATATATAACATTATAGATTAATAAAATCAAAACCTGCAAATAAATAAATGTGTATATCTAAGAGATAAGAGTTAACTACCTACCTACAACATGTCTACTCAATTAGAAAAAAAAAAGAAATAGAAGTTACGAATAATAATGAACAGATTGATACGGAATCATAATGTTAATGTATTTATATAGATAACATACTCAATTTGAATTTCAAAAATGAAATGATTTAACCTGTAGATAAACTTAAATTCAAATTAAAATAATATTGTAATTATCCTATTAGATAGAATGTGAATATAAATTATTAAAAAGTGATTATATAGAGAGTAATATTATATTCATAATTATCTACTAACCGCATATTGTGGTAATTCAACTGTGATAGGTAAAATGAGGCAAAACATGCTCAGCCATAAAAGTAGGTTATCATTAATTTTAAATTCAAAAAATGATTAGGATATTAATTGGATAATTACAAATTTTAAATTTTAACAATAAAATAAAAAGGAGAGAAAGTTTTGTGTATTAGTTGTTAGAAAGTAGGATTATGTGCTATTATTATGCAAGCATAACCAGATTGCAGGATTGGAGGCTATCGGTAAGCCACGCGGCCATCCAGACCTATAATACAAGAAAATCAAAATATACAAGAATTTCAAATAGCTTATTGACTGTATGGAAGAATAAATCTTTTACCCAAGCAAGGATCTTGTCAGACTTCAATATATACTTATGTTGAGCCCATGTATCTAGCGGTTCTAACCGTGAAAAAAGATGTCTTTTAATGGGCTTAAGAGTCACAGCTTTCTAGACGTAGCTACTAAGGCAAAGCCAACAAAAGCAATACTAAATTTGATTGTACCACCATATCGGAACCAAGTTAAGAAACTAAATAAAAATTTCTAGCAGATTGCAGGATCGGAGGCTGGCGATAAGCTGCGCGGCCACCCAGACCTATAATACAAGAAAATTGAAATATACAAGAATTTCAAATAACTAATTGACTGTATGGAAGAATAAATCTTTTACCCAAGCAAGGAGCCAGTCATACTTCAATACATACTTATGTTGAGCCCATGTATCTAGTAGTTCTAACCATGAAAGAAGACGCCCTTTTTCAACAACTTTTAACAGGCTTAAGAGTCACGGCTTGCTAGACGGAGCCGCTAAGGCAAAGCCAACAAAAGCAGTACTGAATTCGACTGTACCACCATCTCGGAACCAAGTCAAGAAACTAAATAAAAATTCCTTTATATTTTGATAGAGTTTGGATCTTTCGTGATTATTATTCAAGAGAAGTTAGATATCCAACATAGATATGGTTTTGCTTAGCAGAACATAGTTACGGCCGGAGAGAGGGAGAGAGTAATAAGTAAAGACTCAAAATAAAATATGAATTAATACCTCAGATGGCTGGTGCAAAGGCCAGAATAGTAATGAACGGTAATCTCTTTATTCATAATGAGAGAAATATTATAAAAGAGAGCAATTTACAAAAGGAGCTTCTGTCTCCCTTTACAAATGAAAGATCCTATATATAGAAAAAAAATCTATGCACAGTTAAATGGGGCCCATATTCGGGTCCTTTATACAGTATATCTATTGTGTGTACAGTGTATTTATTGTTTGTGTACAGTACATCCATAATGTATTTACTGTGTGTGAACAGTGTATCTACTGTTTATGTTTTATCCTTCTCCTTCATCTGATTAATGAATTTTTCAGCTTATTCAATGGTGTCCTCTAATAATATCTTATCTTAGGGCATGCGCTAAGAGTCTTGGAAATCTTCCTCTGTTGTATCATTACTAGTCACACTTTTCATCGAAGTGTCTAACTTATTATATTGATTAAGGGATTGAAGTAAATTTTATTTTACCTCTTCTAGATATCGTGCTATCATTTCATCTTTATCTCCGTCTTGAACGAAGATTCTTCTACAATATGCCTAATCGAACTGCCCTCAATTACATCATTTTGAGAAGTTGTGGAATACTCTTGGATCTTGTTTTTAATAGAATCCAAGAGTTCTTGACCATATAATTCTTTGGTCTTTGGGTCCTTTCTCATTAGTTTGTCCTAGAAATTATTATAATATATTTGGTATAAGCACGGAATTTGATCCTCTGTGAATCCCAGTTCTGGGGTCCATTTGTGAATCCATGAAATCGAGAATTCGATAAAGAAATAAAATTGATCAATTGTATAAATAGCAGATATGATTTGCGTGGTATAACTCGTTAAGTTTTGGTGAAACCTTAGACCATTCTTTGTATAACTTGAGGAATGGGTTAGGCAATATCTTGACAGTTGGCTCGTGGTATGACCACCAATTTAAAAATCAATCAGGAATTGGTTCTGCAAATATCTTTGCACAAACTTTCATAAACCAAGTATGCTTATGTCAATTATTGTTATAAGAGCACTTTATCAAAGGCTTGGATATAATCCCAATAAGTAAAGTTCATTCAAAAATTATTAAGACTGATCTGTCTTTCTGTCATTGTGGACATCCACCAATCCTTAATGGATATAATTCGCTTAATAATAAGTTTTGAGAAGTTATAAACTTTCTCGTTTGCGTTAGAACCAGAAAAGTACTGAAATTCTGCACTACCTGTGAAGTGAGAATAGTCTCATAATAAGAACGGATTTTGTATGACTCACTCAGATAATATAATTCATTAATCAAATATCTTTGGAATATTTTCCATGGATCATTTTTTCTTTGAATCTCAAAGTTTTTGACAAGAAATATAATTTATTTGGTTATTACTTTTTTCATAAGATGTGATATCATCATGGTCCTCTTTGGTGACTAAATAAAATGTATCACTTTTCTTTTAGGTGGCTAAATAGGCTTGCAAATGTCCATATAATGGACTATCTTCTGGAATATCTTCCAAATGAATTGAAAGAGATGACGAAGATTCGCCTTGTTGAGACATTTTTGAGTTTATTAAACTCTTTTTCCCCATCTGTATAACTGGAGAATTGGATGAGGATCCGCCTAACGATCCTTGAGATTTAGATGAGGGTCCGTATGACGATCCTTGAGAGTATGACTCTCTGTGGGATGATCTTCCCGCTTTTTCTCTTCCTCTTCCTCAGGCCCTTTTCCTTTAAGGCTCCATACTGCACATATAATCAGTTTTAGTTAGATAAACAGTAGTCATACAATTCTTCATAATCATGAAAAGAAAATTCTATTTCAACCATATCATGGATAATTTTTCAATCATAAGATTTTTCAAATCTTTGTATAACGGAATAACCTTTAAGATAGTGATCAAAGTTTTTTCACTAAGAAAGGTGACATAAAAATTCATTTTTGATTAAGATATTCCCTAGATAAAAAAAGCGGGTAGGGAGTTATCACTTCCCTTTTTATACTGAATTTCAAAGTCAAAAGGGGCTAATTGAGCTTGCCACCTTGCAAATATCAATTTTGAAGCATCATGTTTAAAATCTTTATCGAACATGTACTTGACTGATTGAGTATCAGTTTTTATTAAAAACTTTTGATTCTATAAATCATCCTAAATTTTTAAAACACATTTAACAATGGTTAACATTTCGTGAGCCACAGTAGCATATTTCTTCTGGGCTTCAGTCCATTTTCCTGAGTGAAATCTTATCAAATATTCACTTTTGTCATAAGGATTAACTTGTTTTAGTATTCCACCATATCCAATATTAGACGCATCCTTCTTAATAATCTTCTGCCAAGCTGGGTTGGCCAGAGTTAAATAGGGTAAAGATTTAACACTCTATTTTATATGTTTAACCAGATCCGTGTGACTATATGTCCAGGGACCTTTATAATACCTTTTAGTCTATCATATAATAGAGCTAAATCGCGAGATAAATTCTCATAGAAAGGCAATATATAATTCAAGCTTCCCAAAAAACTTTGCAACTGAGTCCTGTCAGTAATAACGTCAGGAAATTTTGATGCAAAATCAATGGATCTTTGAATGGGAGTAATCTTCCCTTAACAAATATTGTGTCCTAAAAATCTAACATCTGTCTGAAACAAACTCATTTTTAATTTAGATATAACCAAACCATTTTGTATTACAATCTTCTTAAAAATATCAAGATGCCTGATATGCAACTCGAATGTCTTAGAAAATGCAAATATGTCATCAATATAAACAATGATTAAATCCATAAAAGGATTGAAAATATCATTCATGATTTTTTAAAATTTAGAAGGGGTATTTCTTAATCCAAATGGCATACCATTCCATTCATATTACCCAATTGGAACATTAAAAGCAGTTTTATAAGTATACTCTTTAAATATTTGAATTTGCCAATATCCAGATCGAATTTTGAATATATTGACGTCATATAATCTAGACAATAAATCTTTTTTTATTCGGAATAGGATACCTAATCCATTTCAATTATTTATTCAAAGGCTCATAATTTATTACTAACCTGGGACCACCACGTTTCTTTTCTGCGCGTTATTAACATAAAAGGCAGTACAAGACCAAGGAGATTTTGAAGGTTTTATTAAACCCTTCTCTAACAAATTATCAATTTCCTTTTTGCAGAATTCTACTAATTCAGTATTCATCTGACAAGGTCATGATTTAGTCGGGATATCATCCTCGGAGAAATTATCTTCATAAGGAAGAGTGACAATATGCCCTTTTCTATTCCAGAAAGCAGTGGGGTGATCAACATAAATATCAACAACCATTTGTTTGGAAATTAATTTAATTTTTTCCTGTACCTTAGAAGATTGTGATGTATCAACAATATTTATGCTAAGTAGTTCAAGTTGCAGAAAATTAACATGTTTCTATTTCATATCAATTAAAGCATTAATATCTCTAGATATAGGATTTGTAACAAAGGAATAAGATATCTATTTATCCTTGTAATTAGCAGAAAATCCTTTTGCATGAATGTGAGTAAAATGATAAATAACATTAATAAAAGTAGTTCCAAGTATTATTGGAGGGTATAACAACTTTTTCACTAAAAAGAAAAAATGAGGAATGCAAACTTTATTTAGACAAATGTGAGCATTCGGTAATTTGTACTCTATATCAAGAGAATGCCTAGATGCAGATTTGACCACATGAGTAGTTTTTTGAACATATTTCGTAGGGATTAACCCTTCTTGAATGCAGCTAACATCCGTTCCACTATCAATCATAATAATATCAGTTAAAGGAAACCCATTATTAATGAAAATAGTACATTTAATATACCATTGTGAGCCGTAATAATTTGCATCATTCCTAGAAAATAATCATTTTTGGATCAAGAGATTTTTGATGAATATCATCTTCTTCATCTTCCTCAGGACTAATGTTTTTCCCTTTGGAAGTGGTGGGAGAATTTTTTGCTAGTTGGAAAATTCGGTGATCACAAATTATTTGATTTTGTTTAAGAGATTTAATCTCCCTTTTCAAGTTTTCAACTTCAACTTTCCAATCATCAAAAGAAGTATCCCTGCTAGGAGCAGGGTTTCTAGCAAGACGTTTATCAACTTTTGCCAGAGAATAAGGCACAAAATATTCAAAATTTCTCTCACGACTAGGAGGATTGCTATCAACAATATTAGAAGTCGTTGGTTTTGAACTCATGGATAAATTTATAATTTTTTCATGAAGTTTTTCATTGGAAACCTCTTTCAAAAGTTCTAACACATTATCAGATGTGATAGTTCTCATATTAAGATCTTCAAAGTGAGATTGTAATTTATAAACTTCATCATTACTAGTGCAGGTATCACCTTTGCAATTAGAACAAGTAATATCAATATTTTTATCACTATCAGATAAATTAAGTAAATCAATTTCAGCTTCAAATTCGAACTCAGAATTATAATTTGATTCTGATCCAGAAGTGTATAACAAGCCATAAACTTTATTATGCAAATCATCTTCAACTCCTAAAGATTTTAGCTTTTGAAGCTTGATGTGTGAGCAGATGCTAACACATTTGAGGCTTTTAACTGAGAATAATTGTAAAGTCTTAAGCAATTTTTGTCATTTTTGATTGTTTTCTCTTTGATATTGAAGTAAAAGTCGAGATACAAGAGAATCAACAATTATGGGAGTAAAAGAGTTAATTTCTGAGCAAGTAGAGAAGGAAGAATAGCTGACGACTTGTCTGATAAGTCGCCAGCCTTGTGATAAGCTATCAAAGTTGCTGTCAGGCTTAGACAGAGAATGGCCTTCAGCTAGAATATGTGACAACATCTGTGATAGGCCATCAGAAGTGTGATAACCTGTCAGGCTCGACGTCGGCTTAGGCAGTGAATGGATTTTAAAGTGAAGAAGTGACGACATCTCTGATAAGTCATCACATGTTTGATAAGCCATCAAGACTGATGTGTGAGCCTATGCTAACACATTTAAAGCTTTTAACTCTAAATAATTGCAAAGTCTTGAGCAACTTTAGTCATTTTTTTAGTTTACTTTGATTTTGTAGTATAAGTAGAGAAGAAGGGGAACCACAAATAAAGGAAGGAAAAAACATGAAATCGGAAGCAAATAAAGAACAAAGTGTGGCTGACGATATCCATGACACATCGTTAGCCTGGTGATAGGTTGTCAAGGATGTCGTCAACCGTAACCAGAGAATGAGATTTGTTGTAACGTTGTGACGACATATCGTGATAAGGCATCAGAGTTATGATAAGGCGTTAGGATCACCATCAACCTTAGGCAGAAATTCTCAAAATGGAAGAGGAGTTGACGACATCCATGACGCGCCGTCAGACTCTTGATAGGACGTCACCGTCATCCTGAGATAGCAAAAGCCAAACTTAAAGAGAATCTGGCTACGTCCGTGATAGGCCGTCAAACTCCTAATAGGCCGTCACGAGCGTCGTCATCTATTCTGAAGAAAATCTGAACTTTAATTTTATTTCCTTATTTAGGGTTAACTATTTAAAGCCTTGTTTTAGGTTTTTTATTCATTCGATCATTATCGATTGACATATCCCACTAGATAGAAGATATAATTTCTCTGTCTCTAAGACCAATATTTTGGAGTTTTGTCTTGTGATTCAATTCAAAGTATACTTTTGATTTTCTTCATCATTATAAGTTAATCCTTTCGGTTATGAATTTAATTTGCATACTTGTTTCTTGCATCATGAGTGGCTAAACACCTGTAACCTGGATCATGGGATGTAGGGTTAGGTCATGATAAGGTGTTAAATACTCAAGATTTAATAGGTGTTAGGATTTCTTGGTAATTCTGAGATTATAATTTACGTTTTTTGGTTGTAAACAGTAGGCGTACCTACTTTGGTTTGCTTGAGAAAGAAATCATAAACAGTAGGAAGTCAATTATCAACAGGGACTCGAAAAGGCTTCGTTTAATAATCAGCGTTGTAACAAGTTTGATTAACCTGAGGTAAAATATGTACAGTGCATAGCGATTCCCTAAGTCCGAGAGAATTAGGAAATTAGACGCTTGAATAGGTCGAGAGATATTTGAGCATTTCATCGATAAAGATAGTTTGCGATCCTAACCACCATGAGAGTCTTGAGTAAATTTTGGCATCTTTCATGTACCGTAAGCCCTAGTGAACATAATTATGGTTATTCTATAAACTCTTGATTGACAAACACTGATATTAAAGTAACCAAACATTATTTTCTAATCTCCAAAACCCCCATTTTATCTTTTTATATCGTTTGTTTGAATTTAACTTGTAGCTTTAATTTCAAACTATTTTAATCGTCACTCACATTTTTCCCTGTGGGATTCGACCCCCACCTAGTTAGGTTTTATATTGACAACGATCGCTTATACCCATTCCAGAGTGTAGTTTGAGAATTATCAAAGCCTCATCGTCAACCCAAGGGAGAGATTATCAAAGTGAAGAGGAGCTGACGATATTTTTGATAAGCCGTCAGACTCCTGATAAGCCGTCACACACGTCGTCACCTGTCCGAGAAAATACTGTGATCTATGATTTTGTTTCCATAATTAGACTGAAGTATTTAAAGCATATGTTAGGGTTTTTATTCATCATCTTGGACATTTGGAACTCACATTTTGAGCACTTTTCTCTCTATCTTCTGACTTTAATTCTTAAGAGAGATTATTACAATTGTTTTGGGATTTTCTATTGGATCAAGTCTGAGAAACACTTGTTGCTATTCATCTTGCTGTAAAATCATCTATCTAAGTATGAATTCAACTTGTTGTCTTGCTTATTTTATTATGAGTAGCTAAATTCCCTTAACTCGAGTCGTGGGATCTATGGGTTTGGGTTTGTACGTAACTAAATGTTCAAGATTCTAACGGTGGTAGGAACTTCTTGTTAATTCCATTATTTTACATGCTGACTATTGGTTGCAAACAATAGACTTTGCTTACGGGTGATTTCCTTGAGATAAGAAATCAACCCTAGTAAGAAGTGAATTATCAACAGGAACTTAGAAGCATTAAACTTCCATTTAATAATTAATGTTGTAACAAGATTAATTAACTTGGGATAATATCCTGTAATGAAATATAAATTCCCTAAATTTGAGAGAATTAGGTGATTAAATGACTAAATAGGTTGAGAAACATTTAGACATAACTTCGACAAGGATAGTCTGTTGTTCCTACCTACCACAAGAATCTTGAACCGTTACTAGCGTCTGTCAAATCCCAATACCTATAGTGAACATAACTCTGGTTTTCCTTATCATATTGATTTCAAACACTGAACAGAGAAATAATTATTTGTTACACTTCTAACAATCCCCATTCATAGGAAACTGGTAACTATCAGTTGATTAACCCGCAGATAACTCAAATTCACACCCTATTTCCTGTGGGATTCAACCCCAACCTAGTTAGGTTATATATTGACAACGATCGCTTACATTCTCGTAAGATAGGTGTAGTTTGAGCGTTATCAACAATGGCGTCGTTGTCGGGGAATACGATTGTAAATTGAAGTTTGTGTGCGCTAATTGACTGTTTGTCAAGTTTCCTAGTTTTACATTTATTTGTTGTTTTTGTTTTCTGCAGGACTTTTGTGGTGTATGCCAAGAACCAGAAGTTTTGTAGGACCATTATTACCATGTAATCCGGAACCGCAAATAATATGTAGAATACCAGTCAATAAGTACGACATCCAAATCCTGAGGATGAAGATTTGAGAGACGAGGAGTTGCTGAACCCTGGTAACCCAAGGCGTGCAGAGCAAATAGCTGCACCAGTACAACGTAATGCTAACATGAACCGTCCGTTCCAAGGAAGGCAAGATCACCAGCCGGTCCAGTATGGCCTCAATGATGATGATGATGATGGAATGGATGGATCAGGTGCAACGGGTGTAATTATTTCTCCACCTTTAGCACCTGGGGAAAAATTCAACATTACGAGTACTATGATTCAACTCATTAATCTGAAGGGGTTGTTTGGTGGCCTTCCTGGGGATGATCCAAACTTACATCTGGTGAACTTTGTCACCATCTGTAAATCTTTTGATAACCCAGGAGTGGATCAGAATACTATCCGTTTGAGATTATTTCCGTTGTCTTGGTCTAGGGAGGCAACATTATGGCTTAATAAGCTGACACCCGATTCTATCACCAACTAGAAGCAGTTGAAAGGAGCTTTCCTAGAAAGGTTCTTTCCACCTTCCAGGAGGGTACAGTTGAGGGATGAGAGCAGTAACTTTAGACAGCTCCCAACTGAAGTCTTGCATGAAACTTAGGAGAGATTAAAAAAGAAGTTGATGCATTGTCCGAACCATAATATGACGAAATACACTTGATGGAGACTTTGTACAGGGCTCTTAACTCTATGACAAAACCAATAGTAGATAATGCTGGTGGTGGTTCGTTTGTTGATCTTACATTCCTAGAGGCTTCAGAAATGCTAGAGAGAATGACCAAACAGAGTCGGGCATAGCATACCAGAGACTTTGTGGTAGAAAGCCCCACTATTTCTGTGGGTATGACTGTGGAACAACGCAGAAGAAACGAGAAGTGTGATCAATACATGGCTCACCTAAAAACACAGATGGACTTGCTAACCAAGAATTTACTATCAGGTAAAACTGAGAAAGTGAAGGTTGTGGGATTGCAGGGAAAAGTGAAGTCTGACTCAGAAGAAGAGGCAAACTATGTAAACAATTAGGGGGGTTTCAAAGGCAATAGCCAAGGAAATCAAGGTCAGACTTACTATGACAAGGATGGATATAAGAATCAGGAACAAGGAAATTAGAGGAGCAATAATGATAGGAGCGGGTTATATGTCCCTCCTGGAAATCATGAGGCTGCTACAATAAGTTCTGAAAAGATGTCCAAGGAGGACATGATGGCTAAATTATTAAAGGGAGTGGAGGCTACCAACTCAAGGGTGACTACCATGAAGATCGATCTGTCCTTTATTAGTCAGTTGGTAAACTCGTACTCCACTGTGATCAAACAGCTGAAACAGCAAATAAGCCAACTCTCTACAACACTGAACTAGAGGAAGAGTGGAACATTACCTAGTGATATAGTCCAAAATTCGCAGAATGATGTCTCGTGTATGGAAATTACCACTAAAAGTGGTAAGATATTACCTGGCCCTTCTGTGGGCAAAAGTTTGATTGAAGATATGATTGAAGCAGAGAATGAACCCAAGGAAGAATGTTCGGTGGAGTCTGGGAAACTGGATGGTTCTGATAATTCTCTGAAAAAAAAGAAAGAGAAGAAAAAGGAAGTAGTGGTGAAAACTCTCCCAAGACCACCACCTCCTTTTCCTCAAAGATTGAAGAAGATGATTAAGGACACAAAATTTAGTAAATTCATGGCAATGTTGAAGCAGTGAACAATAAATGTGCCTTTGGTGGAGGCACTCGAGCAAATACCAGGGTATGCTAAATTCATGAAGGACCTTATGACAAAGAAAAAAGTCGCGAGCAACGAACTGGAGGATAATCTCCATCATTGTAGCAATAATTCTACTAGGACCTTGGTACAAAAGAAGGAAGACCCAAGAGCATTCACTATTCATTGTATGATTGGGTCTCTAGAATTTTCTAAGGCCTTATGTGATCTGGGAGCGAGAATTAATCTGATGCCGCTGGCTATATATAAAAAGCTGGGTTTGGGAAATCCCACACCCACCAACATGCAATTCGTGATGGTGAATAGGTCAGTAAAATGACCTGTTGGTATTTTATATGATGTGATGGTGAAGGTAGCTAGCTTCATATTTCCTACGGATTTCGTCATTCTGGATTGCGAGATGGACTTCAAGGTGCCCATAATCTTGGGTCGACCTTTTCTCGCAACTGAAAGTGTGTTGATTAATTTGTAAGCTAATAAGCTCTTATTCAGGATGAATGATGAGGTGGTACGATTTGATGTGTGCCAATCAATAAAGCAAAATAAAGAAATGAGTATGTTATCAATTGTTGATATGTATTATAAGGATGAGCAGGAGGTGTCAATAGAGGAGTAACTTGGTGTCGAGCCTTTAGCCGCAGTTCTGATAAATTTTGATCGTGAAGGCATTGAGGAGTACAAAGAGACTGTTTATGCTTTGTCAGGAATGGGTTCACACTTTTATGCTCCTAAGAAGCTATATCTTGATCTTACTAATCGACCAACACCACCGGCTAAGCCATCCATTGAGGATCCACCAGTGTTGGAATTGAAAGAACTGCCTGGGCATTTAAGGTACGTGTTTTGGGACAACAGAAACACGCTACCCATTATTATTGCAGCTAATTTAGGCAAGCAAAAGGTAAAAGCACTTATTTCAGTACTTCAGAGGTACAAGAGAGCAATAGACTGGACTATCACAAATATTATTGGCATTTCCCTTTGCATCTGCACGCATAAACTACAACTTGAGAAAGATTGTACTCCAACCATCGAGCACCAACATTGTTTTAACCCACCAATGCAAGAGGTCTTTAAGAAGTAAATTATTAATTGCTTGGATGCAGGAGTGGTTTACCCTATTTCTGACAGTAAATAGGTAAACCCAGTCCAATACGTGCCCAAAAAAGGGGGCATGACTGTTATTTTAAATGAAAGGAATGAGTTTATTCCACTCAGTCCTGTAACTGGGTGGAGATTTTGCATGGACTAGCGTAAACTAAACTCATGGACTTTGAAAGACCACTTCTCGATGCCCTTTATGGACTAAATGCTTGATCGATTGGCCAGAAGGGGATGGTATTTCTTCTTGGATGGGTATTCTGAATATAACCAGATCTGTATTGCTCCTGAAGATCTGGAGAAGACAATATTCACATGACCATATAGCACCTTTGCATTTAATAAGATGTTGTTTGGGCTATGCAATGCACCCGCTACTTTCCAATGGTGCATGATGTTTATTTTCTCAGTTATGGTAGAGGATGTGTTAGAGGTGTTCATGGATGATTTCTCCGTGGTGGGAGATTCGTTTGAGATGTGTTTGGCAAACCTTCGTATGGCCTTGCAAAGATGTGTTGAATTCAATTTGGTGCTTAATTAGGAGAAATGCCACTTTATGGTAAAGGTGGGCATCGTTCTTGAGCATAAAATTTCAGCAAAAGGGATAGAGGTTGATCGAGCCAAGGTTGAAGTTATTTAGAAACTACCGCCTCCCATTTTAGTTAAGGGAGTGTATAGTTTTCTTCGGCATGCTAGCTTTTACTAGAGGTTTATAAGAGACTTCTCGAAGGTTGCAAATCCACTTTGCAAACTTTTGGATAAAGAAGTGAAGTTCTTTTTCGATGATGATTGCTTGAAGGCATTTGAATGCCTTAAAAAGAAGATGGTCGAGGCCCCTATCAATATTGCACCGGACTAGTCAAAACCATTTGAGATCATGTGTGGTGCAAGCGGTGTTGCCCTTGGAGCTGTGTTGGGACAAAAGAAGGACAAACTATTTCATCCAATATATTATGCCAGCAAAGCACTGAATGGAGCGCAAAAGAACTACACCGTCACTAAATAGGAACTCCTGGTTGTAGTGTATGCTTTTGAGAAATTCAGGGCTTATCTGCTTGGGACCAAGGTGGTGGTTCACACTAACCACGCAACCTTGAGGTATTTGATAGCTAAGAAGGATGCAAAACTAAGGTTGATTAGATGGGTGTTTCTGCTACAAGAATTTGACTTTGAAGTCAAAGATAAGAAGGGTTGTGAAAACCAAGTGGCGGATCATCTGTCTAGAAGGGAAGGAGAGCAGGCAATTAGTAATGAAATGGAGATAAATGATACATTTCCTGATGAGGAGATCTTGGATGCTGCTTTGGAGAAAATGCCTTGGTACGCTGATTTTGCAAATTATGTTCTGAGTGAGGTCATTCCAGAAAATCTTTCCTTCCATCAAAGAAAGAAATTCCTTTATGATGTGACACATTACTTCTGAGATGAACCATATCTTTTTCGGCGATGTACTGATAATATTATAAGAAGATGTATGCCAGAAGTGGATGTATTATGTATATTAGAAGCATGTCATGCATCCCCATTTAGAGGTCACCATACAGGTGATCGAACGGCTAGGAAGGTGTTGTAAAACGGCTACTATTGGCCTACGTTGTTCAAGGATGCTCATGAGTTTATACTGAAATACGACCAATGTCAGAGGCAGGGGTCGATCTCCAAAATACATGAGATGCCTTTGACTAAGATATTTGAAGTGGAGTTGTTTGACGTCTGGGGCATCAATTTTATGTGTCCTTATGTAAGCTCATATGGTATGAAATATATTTTAGTTACTGTTGACTATGTATTGAAATGGGTTGAAGTTGTTGACTTGTCTGATAATAAAGGAAAGAGGGTTGTTGCTTTTCTCAAATAGAACATCTTCTCTCACTTTGGAGTACCACGTACTATTATAAGCGATGGAGGATCTTGTTTTTGCAACAAAGTGTTTTGAGCTGCCTTAGTAAAATATGGGGTAAAACAGCATAGAGTAGCCTCTCCATATCACCCACCAACTAGTGGGAAAATGGAGGTGTCAAATCGAGAGATTAAAGCCATCCTAGCAAAAATGGTGCACGCTAGTCGGAAAGACTGGTCTTGAAAGCTCGATGATGCCTTATAGGCATACTGAAATGCTTTCAAGACACCCATTGGAATTTCAACATTCCATTTAGTCTATGGCAAAGCAAGCCACTTACCAATAGAGCTGGAGCACAAGGCTTTATGGGCCCTCAAAAGGTTAAATTTAAGTTGGAAGGAGGCAACAGAGCTAAGACTGGGACAACTAAATAAGATGGATGAATTCCATCTCAGGTCATATGAAAGAGCAAACCTATATAAAGAAAAGATGAAGAAGTATCATGATTGGAGGATCAAGAAACGAGATTTTCAAAAAGCTGACTTGGTGCTTCTGTTTAATTTCAGACTCAAATTGTTCCCAGGTAAGCTTAAATCCAAGTGGTCAGGTTCGTTTAGAGTTAGTTAAGTCTACTCATCTGGAGTAGTAGAACTTGAAAATGAAGACGGCAACATCTTCAAGGTAAATGGGCAACGAGTCAAACTTTATATCCGTCAAAAAGACTTGATAAAAAGTATTGCTACTATCTGTCTCGATAAAGTATGAGGTAATATAGATACCTGAGTTATGCCGCGATGTTAAATCAGGCGCTACATGAGAGGTAACCCATGATCCCCGAGCTTGATCTACTCCAGGTATCCCCTAACTCTTAGTTCAGTTTTTCTTTGATGTTAAGTTGAGGGTGTAGGATGAGTTGTTGTTGTAACTTTTTTTAGTTGACTAGGAGAAATACAAGTACTTGAGGCAGTTAACATAGTTTTGTTATTCTATGAACACCTCTCAAATGGTCTAATTCTTTAACTGTGTGATTTGTATCTAATTGTGACCATTGTGCATCTTTGTATCGTATTAGTTCTAGTGACTTGATAACCATTGCTAAACAATTTCATAAACTGGATGAGTAACAACTTGTAATATACTTGTGTGCCATGTGCGTGTGAGATTTTACTTAGTTCCTTTTGTATGTTGAATCCAGAACTTGCCCGGTTAGTCTTACCTAAGTTGGAGGATAGGGGTTAGGAAAGGATCATAGGCTATTTGTCTGTTAGCCCACTTTAGCCTAAATGACCTTCCCTGTATGCATAATATCCCTTGTTCCATGTTTTAAGCCTGAATAGCCTATTTTTTTCTGACACCTATCATCGTCCCATTTATATCATAATGAACCTGTTTTGGCTCTGGTCCTCCTTGGACATTATGCACCTTGACTTAGGCAAATGGCCTAAGTTAAGGGTGGCTATCATAGGGGTGCATGATGTAAAATGAGTATGAAGAAAGGTAGAATAAAAAAAAAAGTTGGGTGCGGTGGAAAAGAATAAGAAAAGAAAAGTTGTGAAAAAAAAGAAGTGATTGTAGAAAGGACCGCACCCATCCAGAATATGTGTGATCAAGAAAAGAGAAGAATAGAAAAAGGCTAATGAGTGAGACCCCAAAAGCTAGTGTAGTGTCAATGAGGCTTAGTTACTTTAAATATCATCGAGTGTCATACCATCCCCTAGCCTACATTACAAGCCAAAGAAAAGACCTATAGTGATCTTAGATGACCTGTCTAGAAATCTTGGTAATGAAAATAAGGGCAAGCCTATGGTATTCGGCATACACTAATTGGAACCTCATTTTGAGAGTGAGTGTCTTTTGATTGTCCCCATGGTTACATAGGTGATGTCTAATATAAGTGAAGTGGGACTTGTTTGTAGTGAGGGCATACTGGTTACATTGCTAAGTGCTAACTAGTTTGGATAGTGTAGTCTTGGTACATGCATGGTTGTTGTTACTGAACTGATTCCATATCTTGATTCCTATGTGTTACATTGTTGTTCTTCAATAACATACACAGTTGTTTTTAAATTGATTGACCTTGGAGATGGTGAAGATATTTTGAGATAATATGGATGGTTGACTGCTGAATGTGCATTTTATCCTCTTAGTTGTGTTTTAGTTGCTTGAGGACGAGCAATTGTTTCAAGTTGAGGGTGTTGATGTGTGAGCAGATGCTAACACATTTGAGGCTTTTAACTAAGAATAATTGTAATGTCTTAAGCAACGTTTGCCATTTTTGATTGTTTTCTCTTTGATATTACAGTAAAAGTCGAGATACAACAGAATCAGCAATTATGGGAGTAAAAGAGTTGATTATGGAACAAGTAGAGAAGGAACAATAGCTGACGACTTATCAGATAAGTCGTCAGCCTTGTGATAAGCTATCAAAGTTGCTATCAGGCTTAGACAGAGAATGGTCTTCAGCTGGAATGTGTGACGACATCTGTGATAGGCTGTCAGAACAATGATAAGCCGTCAGGCTCATCGTCAGGCTTAGGCAAGGAATGGATTTTTAAGTAAAGAAGTGATGACATCTCTGATAAGTTGTCACATGTCTGATAAGCCGTCAAGCCTCATCGTCAGCCCAAGGCAGAGATTATCAATGTGAAGAGAAGCTGACGGCATTCCTGATAAGCCGTCAGACTCCTGATAAGCCGTCACACACGTCGTCACCTGTCCGAGAAAATACTGTGATCTATGATTTTGTTTCCATAATTAGACTGAAGTACTTAAAGCATATGTTAGGGTTTTCATTCATCATCTTGGACATCTGGAACTCACGTTTTGAGCACTTTTCTCTCTATATTTTGACTTTAATTCTTTAGAGAGATTATTACAATTGTTTTGGATTTTCTACTGGATCAAATCTGAGAAACAATTGTTGCTATTCATCTTGTTGTAAGATCATCTATCTAAGTATGAATTCAACTTATTGTCTTGCTTATTTTATTATGAGTAGCTAAATTCCCTTAACCCGAGTTGTGGGGTCTATGGGTTTGTTTTTGTAACGTAACTAAGTGTTCAAGATTCTAATGGTGGTAGGAACTTCTTGTTAATTCCATTATTTTATATGCTGACTATTGGTTGCAAATAATAGACTTTGCTTACGGGTGATTTGCTTGAGATAAGAAATCAACCCTAGTAAGAAGTGAATTATCAACAGAGACTTGTAAGCATTAAACTTCTATTTAATAATTAATGTTGTAACAAGATTAATTAACTTAGGAAACAATCCTGTTATGAAATATAAATTCCCTAAGTTTGAGAGAATTAGGTGATTAAATGTCTAAATAGGTTGAGAAACATTTAGACATAACTTCGACAAGGATAGTATGTTGTTCCTACCTACCACAAGAATCTTGAACTGTTACTAGCGTCCGTCAAATCCCAATACCCATAGTGAACATAACTCTAGTTTTCCTTATCATATTGATTTCAAACACTGAACTGAGAAATAATTATTTGTTACACTTCCAAAAATACCCATTCATAGGAAATGGTAACTATCAGTTGATTAACCCGCAAATAACTAAAATTCAAACCCTATTCCCTATGGGATTCAACCCCAACCTAGTTAGGTTATATATTGACAACGATCGCTTATATTCTCGTTAGAGAGGGATGGCAAACTAAACTCTGTATTGCGCCTGAAGATCAGGAGAAGACGACATTCACATGCCCATATGGCACCTCTACATTTAACAGGATGTCGTTTGGGCTATGAAATGCACCCGCTACTTTCCAATGATGCATGATGTTTATTTTCTCAGTTATGGTAGATGATGTGTTAGAGGTATTCATGGATGATTTCTCCATGGTGGGAGATTCGTTTGAGCTGTGTTTGGAAAACCTGAGTATGGCCTTACAAAGATGTGTTGAATTCAATTTGGTGCTTAATTGGGAGAAATGCCACTTTATGGTAAAGGAGGGCATCGTTCTCGGGGACAAAATTTCAGCAAAAGGGTAGAGGTTGATCTAGCGAAGGTTGAAGTTATTGAGAAACTACCACCTCCTATTTCTGTGAAGGGAGTGCATAGTTTTATTGGACATGCTGGCTTTTACTGGAGGTTTATAAGAGACTTCTCGAAGGTTGCAAATCCACTTTGCAAACTTTTGGAGAAAGAAGTGAAGTTCTCTTTCGATGATGATTGCTTGAAGAAATTTGAATGCCTTAAAAAGAAGTTGGTCGAGGCCCCTATCAATATTGCACCGGACTGGTCAAAACTATTTGAGATCATCTGTGATGCAAGTGGTGTTACCCTTGGAGTTGTGTTGGGACAAAAGAAAGATAAACTATTTCATCCAATATACTATGCCAGAAAAGCACTGAATGGAACGCAAAAGAACTACACCATCACTGAATAGGAACTCCTGGCTGTAGTGTATGCTTTTGAGAAATTCAGGGCTTACCTGCTTGGGACCAAGGTGGTGGTTCACACTGACCACGCAGCCTTGAGGTATTTGATGGCTAAGATAGATGCAAAACCAAGGTTGATTAGATGGGTGTTGCGGCTAAAAGAATTTGACTTTGAAGTCAAAGATAGGAAGGGTTGTAAAAATAAAGTGGCAGATCATCTGTCTAGAAGGGAAGGGGAGCAGGCAGTTAGTAATGAATGGAGAGAAATAATGCATTTCCTGATGAGGAGATCTTGGATGCTACTATGGAGAAAATGCCTTGGTACGTTGATTTTGCAAATTATGTTGTGAGTAAGGTCATACCATAAAATATTTTTTTCCATCAAAGAAAGAAATCCCTTCATGATGTGACACATTACTTCTGGGATGAACCGTATCTTTTTTTATGATGTGCTGATAATATTATAAGGAGATGTATACCAGAAGTTGATGTATTGCGTAGACTGGAAGCATGTCATGCATCCCCATTTAGAGGTCACCATATAGGTGACCGAACGACTAGGAAGGTATTGCAGAGCGGCTACTATTGGCCAACATTTTTCAAGGATGCTCATAAGTTTATGCTGAAATGCGACCAATGTCAAAGGAAGGGTTCGATCTCCAAAAGACATGAGATACCTTTGACTAAGATATTTAAAATGGAGTTGTTTGACGTCTGGGGCATCGATTTCATGTGTCCTTTTGTAAGCTCGATGGGATGAAGTATATTTTAGTTGTTGTTGACTATGTATCGAAATGGGTCGAAGCTGTTGCCTTGTTTGATAATGAAGGAAAGAGGATTTTTGCTTTTCTCAAAACAAACATCTTCTCTCACTTTGGAGTACCACATACTATTATAAGCTATGGAGGATCTCATTTTTGCAACAAAGTGTCTCAAGCTGCCTTACCCAAATATGGGGTGAAACAGCATAGAGTAGCCACTCCATATCACGCACAATCTAGTGGGCAAGTGGAGGTGTCAAATCGAGAGATTAAAGACATCCTATCCAAAACGGTGAACGCTAGTCAGAAAGACTGGTCTCAAAAGCTCGATGATGCCTTGTAGGCATACCGAAATACTTTCAAGACACCTATTGGAATGTCACCATTCCAGTTAGTCTATGGAAAAGCATGCCACTTACTAATAGAGCTGGAGCACAAGGCTTTATGGGCCCTCAAAAGGTTAAATTTGAGATGGAAGGAGGCAGCAGAGCTAAGACTGGGACAACTAAATAAGATGTATGAATTCCATCTCAGGGCATATGAAAGAGTAAACCTATATAAAGAAAAGATAAAGAAGTATCATGATTGGAGGATCGAGAAACGAGATTTCCTAAAAGGTGACTTGGTGTTTCTGTTTAATTCCAGACTCAAACGGTTCCCAGGTAAGCTTAAATCCAAGTGGTCAGGCCCATTTAGAGTTAGTCAGGTCTACTCATCTGGAGTAGTAGAACTTGAAAATGAAGACGGCGGCATCGTCGAGGTAAATAGGCAATGAGTCAAACTTTATATCGATCCAAAAAACTGATGAAAAGTATTGCTACTATCTGTCTCGATGAAGTCTGAGGTAATCGAGATACCTGAGTTATGCTGCGACGTTAAATCAGGCGCTACATGAGAGGCAACCCATGATCCCCAAGCTAGATCTAATCTAGGTATCCCCTAACTCTTTGTTCAGTTTTTCTTTGATGTTAAGTTTAGGGTGTAGGGTGAGTTGTTGTTGTAATATTTTGTAGTTGACTTGGAGAAATAAAAGTACCTGAGGCAGTTAACATGGTTTTGTTATTTTGTGAACACCTCTCAAATGGTCTAATTCCTTAACTGTCTGATTTGCATCTAATTGTGACCAATGTGCATCTTTGTGTGGTATTAGTTCTAGTGACTTGATAACCATTGTCAAACAATTGCATAAACTGGATGAGTAGTAACTTGTGTTATAATTGTGTTCCATGTGCGTGTGAGATTTTACGTAGTTCCCTTTGTATGTTGAATCCAGAACTTGCCCGGTTAGTCTTACCTAGGTTGGAGGTTAGGGGTTTGGAAAGGATCATAGGTTGTTTTGATGTTAGCCCACGTTAGCCTAAATGACCTTCCCTGTATGCATAATATCCCTTGTTCTATGTTTTGAGCCTAAATAGCCTATTTCTTTTTCTGACACCTGTAATCATCCCATTTATATCATAATGAGCCTGTTTTGGCCCTGGTCCTCCTTGGATATTGTGCACCTTGACTTAGGCAAATAGCCTAAGTTGAGGGTGGCTATCATAGGGGTGCGTGATGTAAAATGAGTATGAAGAAAGGTAGAATAAAAGAAAAAAATAAAATGTTGGGTGCGGTGGAAAAGAACAAGAAAAGAAAAGTTGTGAAAAAAAGTGATTGTAGAAAGGACCGCAGCCATCCTGAATATGTGTGATCAAGAAAAGAGAAGAGAAGAAAAAGGCTAATGAGTGAGACCCCAAAATCTAGTGTAGTGTCAATGAGGCTTAGTTACTTTAAATATCATCGAGTATCATACCAACCCCTAGCCTACATTACAAGCCAAAGAGAAGACCTATAGTGATCCTAGCTGACCTGTCTGGAAATCTTGGTAATGAAAATAAGGGCAATCCTATGGTATTCGGCATACACTGATTGGAACCTCATTTTGAGAGTGGGTGTCTTTCGATTGTCCCCATGGTTACATAGGTGATGTCCGATATAAGTGAAGTGGGACTTCTTTGTAGTGAGGGCACATTGGTTACATTGCTAAGTTCTAACTTATTTGGACAGTGTAGTCTTGGTACATGCATGGTTGTTGTTACTGAACTAATGCCATATCTTTATTCCTATGTGTCATATTGTTGTTCTTCAATAACATACACAGTTGTTTTTAAATTGATAGACCTTGGAGATGGTGAAGATGTTTTGAGATAATATGGATGGTTGACTGTTGAATGTGCATTGTATCCTCTTGGTTGTGTTTTAGTTGCTTGAGGAAAAACAATTGTTTTAAGTTGAGGGTGTTGATGTGTGAGAAGGTGCTAACTCATTTGAGGCTTTTAACTGAGAATAATTGCAACGTCTTAAGCAACTTTTGTCATTTTTGATTGTTTTCTCTTTGATATTGCAGTAAAAGACGAGATACAAGAGAATCAACAATTATGGGAGTAAAAGAGTTAATTTCTGAGCAAGTAGAGAAGGAAGAATAGTTGAGGACTTGTCTTATAAGTCGTCATCCTTGTGATAAGCAATCAAAGTTGTTGTCAGGCTTAGACAGAATGGCCTTCTGCTGGAATGTGTGACGACATCTGTTATAGGCCGTCAAAATTATGATAAGCTATCAAGCTTGTCGTCAGGCTTAGGCAGGGAATGGATTTCGAAGTGGAGAAGTGAAGACATCTCTGATAGTCGTCATATGTCTGATAAGCCGTTAAGCCTCATCGTCAGCCCAAGGCAAAGATTATCAAAGTGAAGAGGAGCTGATGACATTCCTGATAAGCAAACAAACTCCTGATAAGCCGTCACACACGTCGTCACCTATCTGAGAAAATACTGTGATCTATGGTTTTGTTTCCATAATTAGACTGAAGTATTTAAAGCATATGTTAGGGTTTTTAGTCATCATCTTGGACATCTGGAACTCACATTTTGAACACTTTTCTCTCTATCTTCTGACTTTAATTCTTTAGAGAGATTATTGCAATTGTTTTGGGAGTTTCTTCTGGATCAAATGTGAGAAACACTTGTTGCTATTCATCTTGCTGTAAGATCATCTATCTAAGTATGAATTCAACTTGTTGTCTTGCTTATTTTATTATGGGTAGCTAAATTCCCTTAACCCGAGTTGTGGGATCTATGGGTTTGGGTTTGTAACGTAACTAAGTGTTCAAGATTCTAACGGTGGTAGGAACTTCTTGTTAATTCCATTATTTTACATGCTGACTATTGGTTGAAAACAATAGACTTTGCTTACAGGTGATTTGCTTGAGATAAGAAATCAACCCTAGTAAGAAGTGAATTATCAACAGGGACTTGGAAGCATTAAACTTCCATTGAATAATTAATGTTGTAACAAGATTAATTAACTTGGGATAACATCCTGTTATGAAATATAAATTCCCTAAGTTTGAGAGAATTAGGTGATTAAATCTCTAAATAGTTTGAGAAACATTTAGACATAACTTCGACAAGGATAGTCTGATTTTCCTACCTACCACAAGAATGTTGAACCGTTACTAGCATCCGTCAAATCCCAATACCCATAGTGAACATAACTCTGGTTTTCCTTATCATATTGATTTCAAACACTGAACTGAGAAGTAATTATTTGTTACACTTCCAAAAAACCCCATTCATAGGAAACTGGTAACTATCAGTTGAATAACCCGCAGATAACTCAAATTCACACCCTATTCCCTGTGGGATTCGACCCAAACCTAGTTGGGTTATATATTGACAACGATCGCTTACATTCTTGTAAGAGAGGTGTAGTTTGAGTGTTATTAAAGTTTACAATTTGGAGAAATATGACCAAATGTACCACATTTGAAGCATTTAATATTAGCAAGATCACTTTTGGACCTATTTTTTGCAAATCTAGTAGACTTACGGTGAGATTTTCTAATTTCATGCTCTTCTTTGGATCTATATCTATATCTCTTTTTCCAATAAGGTTGGTTTTCTTGGTTAGAATATCTATGATATCTGGGTTTCTTTCTCCTAGAAGAAGAAGTTGGTTCAGGTACTCCGAACTGAGTGCAAAAATCTCCTAATTGTGATCTTTCCTTAAGCTTATCCATCTTAAGCTGTCTAGACAGTTTTAACTCGTTACACAAGTCTAATCCTTCTTGTGTACAAACACCTATTAATTTTTCACTGGTATAATTTTCCCAAGGGACTTCACCGAAAGGTCCTCTAAGGTCTTTTCTAAATCTTTTTGCAAATAAAGGAGAAAGACAGTCTATAAACTTAGTCTTCCAGTGAGCAAGACTATTTTCGGGTAATTCCATAACCCTACTCATAAAGGTGTCTTTATACCGCCTAAATTCACCTAACTTCTTACATCAAAGACCATTTAGGAGAGTAAAAATAGTTTCATGCTGACTGGTAAATCTACTATTGAAATATTCTAAAATTATAAGAACAAGGGTATAAACAATATCTTCCCTATTTTCAACTAGGGCCATATCTAAGTTATCAACTCTAGCGCTAGTAGCTCTAGCGTTAACTATAGCAGTTTTCTACTGTAAAGTTAAAAAATTGCCCCACCAGCCATAAAGTTGCCCAGTAAAACCTATAATTATCATTCTGCAGATAATTTTATTAGTATTCTTATCACTAACATTTTTGCAAATAGTTGCATACATCAGCATACGATGCACAAAAATACTCAATTGCCTATCAGTCAAACCATCAAGTTCCATTCATAAATGTCGGAACCACTATAAGACGTATTAGTCTGATTCCAATCTCGTTTCTCTATTAAAACATCTTGAGGAGTAGGTCATGAATAGTAGTATGTTTCCATAAACGATGAATCAACATATTTGGGATTTTTACCCGATTGTTTTCCCACCATACCTCTGAGCTTATTAATCTCTGACCACGTTCGAGTTTTCAAATCAAGAGTAGTTTCGATTTGATCAGCAAAATCATTAGACAAATCAATAGGTTTAAAATAAAAAACAGAATACTTTTTATCCAATAAGATTTTCTAAATCCTTTTAAGGTGAACTAAATTGAAATCCATAAATATCAGGAAGTCGTTGAATACTAGCAAAAATAGTTTGATTATCTAGCTTGTTTCCCGAAGAGAAGGCAACATCAGTAGATTTTGGACTAGTACTCATTTTTTTAATTAAATTAGTTAACTCATTGAGTTTTTTATCAAGAGAACTGATATGTTCTCCTTAAACTTTAACATACAGACTCAAATAATTATTTTGAGAAATTAGATTATTGATTCCGGCAATGCTTACCTTTGCAACTTCATTATTAATGAATTTCTGAAAAGCAGAAAAAGTAATACCTGTATTATTCGGCAAAACAAAAGGTGTTTGAGGTGGGTAAATTGCTTTAACAATTGTACCATTAGTATCTTTATAAGATCTTTCTAAAACTGTTGCATCCCTACACACACGCAAGTGTACGTGATCGTACAAGTAGTATCAAGACTTAGACAGTCAGATATCATTCCCACGAGGACAAAAAAACTATAAATTTAATCAATTTTTAGTTTAAGACAATTAGGTATTAAGTGCTTGAGAGTATCAAGATTATGTTGTATTTATGAATAAAAATCTAAATTATTAAACAGTGAATAACTAATGGTGACTAGATCAAAACAAGCAATGGTAGTATTCAATAATGATGAGGATTCCAGGGTTGAGGCATTTTGGAAAATCATACAATTCTCTATTCTAATCACAGTCTAATTGGTTATCGAGTTGTTGATTCGCAAGGGTTATGCCACGATCTGGGTCTCCCGACCTCAAATCTTCTACCTATTAAACGTTGTAGCTACAACTCCCGCAGAGATACAACAATTCTTCTAGATTCATAGAGTTATCTTCTTGCAATTAAACCAAGCAAGGGTTCTAGGTATATCCCTATCCTAGATGCTAATTCAAACCCCTTATTTTATAAAAGATAAGAACTTTGCTCCTTAATTTCTTCGTTCTATCCTACGATTCTCCTACCGGATGCACATAGAAATATAGAATTATTCTAATGGAGGTCACTCATCAAAATAGTAAGCTCAAGAAATTAAGAACAACCCAAATGATAATACAAAAAGAAACTATGAATAAGAATATAAAAGAGTAATCATGTTCTTGGCCTCAACCCCAGAATAAGGGTGTTTAGCCACTCATGTTTGAATTCAACATCCAAAATAAGTAATTAACCATACCCTAAAAAAATCTTGAAGTAAAGAAGTTCAAAAGAAATATTTAGAACCCTAAAAGAAAGAATTTTGTATTTTTTCGCCGCTGCTATGCTTGCCCAAAAGTCCCTGGAATTATGCTCACGTATTCTTTTTATACTTAGAAAAATTTCACCAGATCTGTAGTCATGATGCGATGCATCGCTAATCGCGTTGTACCAACTAACGCATCACGTCAACATCATATTGCCACACTAGAATTCATCTTTGAAAATCAAGCTAAGTCAATTTCTTCACCACACGAGCGTTGACATCGCGTCGTGTCACTGGAACTTGCTCACCAGAATTTGGCTAAGTGTCAAAACTTTAGGCATCGATGTGACGCGTTGATATCACATCGATGCACTGGAAGTTGATCTTGAAATTTCTTCTAAGGCACAAAAATCACACATCGACGCGATGCGTTAACATCGCGTCGATGCACTGGAAATTGTTCTTTAATTTTTGGCTAAGGCATAATATATTACCAATTGACGCGATGCATTGAGATCGCATCGTGTAACTGGTATTTTTCTCTAGTTTTTTTCTTTCCTCTCGTCAATCCTCCAGATGTTTTAGCCTTCAATCCACATGGTCTTTCGCCTTATCATGATATGTATCCCATTTTCTTCTAAATCCATGAAAAATTAACCTTGTATGTCTAATCACGTCGGTTAGCCACGAAACACAATTTAACTCACAGTTCAATATATTTAGCACACTTTTTATTCTCAAAACAAGTCCAAATATGGGTTAATAGAGGTGTTTGGACATATAAATACGCCCAAGATCACCACCCACACTTAAAACCTTGTTTGTCCTCGAACAACTTCAAGCAACACAAACATCAAACTTTTTAATCACAACCTAAGAATCATGCTAGTGTTGGGAAAATGAACCTTTATTTCACACGTCATTGTCCCAACAGTGTCATTCAATTTGTTGGCAAACTTAATATAAGCACGAAATGAGGAATTCCATAAGTAATACGGACTTTCATCCGCATGCACCCTCACAACAAGAAAATTTTCCCCATATCACTCATAATTTAACAAACTTAATCAGGAGGGGAATAATAAAATTCAATCACTCACTCTCAACAAAGAATTCATACATAATAGGAGATGAACCATAGGCTTGCCCTTAGTGTATTATTCCACTAATAGTCGGATGTTGAAACGTAGGATCAAATAGGTCTTTTTATGGTTGTAATACAGGCTAAGGAAAGGGTAGGAACTATTTTGGAAATAATGACTAATCTCCCTAAGCACTTTAATACATAACAAGCTTTAATTAAAATCACATTTCGTCAACCACACTTTCCACCTCATTATCTTTACACAACCATTATTTCACCCAGATCTTTCTAAGCACATTAACATCACTTTGGCAGGAATATTTTCTTTTACATTTCAGCTTATCTTCACATCCCAATTCTCATTACGCACCCCTATAATAGCCACCTTCCACCTAAGAAAATTACCTTAATTAAGGTGCACATTGTCCTTAACGGACCAGGGCCAAAACAGGTTCATTGTAACCCAATAATCGGGTAACAATAACTCAAATTTTCATCACAAATTATTTTCTAACTCCTAACCTATGATTTAAGTGCGCAAATAACTTCTTTTAGAGCCTCTCTTTCACCTTTTTCTATTTTTGTACTTCAAATTCCCCCTTATTTCATTATTAAAGTGCTTAGGAAATATGGATCAAATTAAAGTCTTATCAAAGAAAAGGATTCGGCTACATATGAGGCTACCAAAGAAATCAGGCTATGGGCTCAATGGGGCTGACTATGAATATGCATAAGGGTAGGCAAATATAGTCCTTAAAATTCGGTTAACAAAGAATTTCCTAAATCACTTCCTACTCCCAACACCCTTTATTTTGCTTTGTAAACACACTGGTAAGTTCTAGACATCCCCATACATGCAGAATATAAACAATTTCTCACACACTCGGTGCATGCTAAGAATCAAGTCGGATCTTTAAGGTCTCTGATTTATGCACTTTATCAAATTCAATAATTAAGCCAATCAAATCAACTACACCTATTGAGATTTCACATTTAAAAACACAAAAAAAATTCCCAACACTAATATTTCTCAAAGGTTGCAATCGGGATCTTACTACTTTCTCAGCTTCTAATGATGCATTCCCCTTAAGACGGTTGTCATCCATCAATCATAGGGGAAGGCACTAACTAAGACAACTGCATAACAAAATTTGCCAAAGAGGGCACACATAATTACTGTAATCCAAAATTGAACCGCAAAGGGTAAAAAATAAAATACCTGCAATCTAAATTTGCACCAAATAAATCTTGCCAAAAATAAACCAACAAAAATAATTCTTGCCAAAAAAGGCAATACTTGTCAACTTACAAACATCCAAAAACACAAAACAAATAAAAATTATTTGTTCATCCAACCAGGCCAACACAACATAGTTAAATAGAAGAGAAGAAGAAGATGAAGATCGACCACCCCACACTTAAGCTGAGCACTGTCCCAGTGCTAGCAAAAATAAAGGGCATAGTGGCCTGATACTCCCTACTCAGTCAAACGTCACCATGGCAAGCACATCATCAACTTTAGCATCATTGCCATCACCAACCTCATCATCGAAGTCATCATCATCATCAGACTATTCTTCTTCATCGGACATACGCCTCTCCTGATTTGTCGGGATATCATCATCTACCGACTCATCTAACTTATCACCTATCCGCAATAAGGTCTTGGCATGATGCCCTATCAGATAATACAACTCTATATCGCGGACTTCCTATTGGGTGACTTCTCTCCCAGATGCCTTCAACAGCAACTTGGTAAACCCATATATTTGGTCCATAATCTCATCATTTTGAGAATGACGCTCGGGCATAGTCAAATTTATCCCATGAGAAGCTGTCCCTTTTGTGTGAGAAATGTCAAGTGGACTATTATAAACAGACGGTAAATAATCTGCATCTTCTTATGGCACCCTCTGTTGCCTCAAATATCAAGTCAGCAATCCACCAAATCCATATCTTCTACCTCTAAAAAATTAGGCCTTTCTCATCACCGAGAAAATGATAGAACCAATATTCACATCCACATTATCTCTCATCAGGGCATAAATCAAACATACCTAATCACGGGTCACCTCTGTCATATTTTTCCCATGAACCAGGCAAGCATAGATAATTCTTGCCAATAGATGTGCCTCCTTGTTAAAATAAGCGAATAGAAGTGAAATATGCATACCTCTCTCTTTTTGGTGAATCCACCTCGTCGTAGATCTAGCGCTGCATAGGAGATAATGTATAACCTGATATGGGGGCTCAATTATCATCATCTTCAGTGGGTCGAGATTAACATAGGGTGTAGGTACACCCAACAACTCATTAACAGAGTCTATCGTGAAAGATATCATCTAACTACGCACCTCAACTTCAGATTCTCTCGCATTCCAGTCTGCATAAAACTCTCATACCAAGCTCAAATCGTACTCTCCTAACTACTAAAAAAATCATACGTTGAGCCTCAATCTTCCTCACCATTGAAGGATACTCCTTCAACAAAGTCCTCCGATTGATGAACTAATCAGCTGAGTATTTGGATTCCTTGTGCTGCGAGTACCATATTCTACCCGCTTAAGCCACAACATTTGGTTCGAACCTGCGATGCCCCCTGGGAACTTGATGAGCTGCTGGTACTCTATCTGTTTGTCTACTCCTCTTATTTGCAGACCCTGATATCCCCGCAGTGCTATTTCCTTTGCTAGCCATGTTACCTGTTCAGCACACAACCCACAAAAATATAAAACTAAGCACCTTCAACACTATCTAACACTAAATGTGAATATCACCCCATACTTAGTTGCTAGCATAAGTTGCTACAACAATCCCAATTCACTCGGGTACTCAGACTTCCCCTTTCTATTTCATAAGTCCATGGTCAGTTATCCAACATTAATCTTTTAACATCGATTAATTCTCGAGGAAGAGACAAAGAAAATTCTATCATTATGACCATTTTCACTTAGTTTAAACATAAACTACCTTAACTCAACCCCACACTTAATTTCTATTATGTAGTAAATCAACAAATCCAAATTTATTGACAGTGAATCAAAAAAACACATCAATTAAGTCATTATTTACCCAGACGAACACATGAACAATGCATCAAACTAATCAACAGTCTATCATCATTACCTCCTAACATTCCCACATAAATTTAACAACTACTATTCAGAGTAAATTTAATTTAGTGAAACTGTAACACCGCGATTTTCTGAACCGAAACGCTACACGGTGCTCATGACCCCAAAGGATCACAAGCTAACCCATGAATGATATTTGTACCTGTAAACTGCATAATATATCATAAAATATGGAAACATGAACATGAAAATCCATAAGGTTCGAACTGAATAAACGTCTGATAAAAAAATGTCTGAAAAAGGTATAACAATACCAAAATAAGTAACAAATACTAAAAATAATGAGATCTGAATATCTAATCTGACATCTAGTCTGAAAGCCTCTAACTGAACTGAATAAGGAGTTAAAGTAACATGTCTCCAACTAACTCCATCTAGCAACTGAATAATAAATATAGTAATAATCATATCGTCCTCGAATAAGAAGGACTCACGGCAAACTCTGAACACTGGAATGCTACTGCTGATATAGAGATCGTACCTCTGAACCTATGGTGTAATATAAGAGAAAGCACCAGAGCGCAAATGCGTTAGTACGTCTGAATGTACTGAGTATACGAGTGAGGTAGGCTAAATGCAAAGGGTTATATGTATGAACAATGCTAACTAATATGAACGTGAGAATACATACATGCATAAACAACTATAACTGAACTCGTGATGATGCTGACTACTAAGTCTGAATGCTGACGACATGACTTTACTGTTACTGAGGTACTGAATAGATTATTGACTATTTTTGACAGTTCAAATTATGAAGAACTGGTTTGAATGACTGTGTCTAACAGTCCTGAAATTGAATACTGGTAACGTGAGCTATGACAACTGATATAACTGATATAACTGTAATGATCAGACTAATCAATATAATCGATACTGAGCGACTGTATCTGACAGTCTAACTTCTGATGGAACTATCTGAGTTTCGTTCTACTTGGAGTAACTAAATCTGAGATCAGTCTTATCTAGCGGGTGATCATGAGTATACTGATAATAAGGATGATTTGACTTAGTCTGAGATCAGTCCTATCTAGCGGGTGATCTTTAAATCTAATGATTCGGATACTTATTAATCATAGTTGAGATCAGTCCTAGCTAATGGGTAATCTTGAAGTCTATTTATAATAATAAGCATTGACTGTATCTAACAGTACTGAATCTGTACTACTAAGCTGAGTTGAGTGTGTCTGACAGCCCTGATTCTGTAACTGAAACTATGGGATGTGTTCATCTAACCGACATGCACCAAGCTAAGCTGACTGGGGTCCAATCTTTGCCCTGACTGGAAGGGTGTCAGTACCGCGCCACCAGCAAAGACATCTGTTGTGGAGTCAGTCCTAATCTAGCGGGTGACTCCTAGGATCAGTCCTATACATATAAATGTGCTAACGGGTAACCCCTGAGTATGTCAGTCCTATCTAACGGGTGACATCTCGTACCTACGCTGGCTACGTAGTTCTGGAACTTAGGGATTGCTACTAAGGAACTCAGTCCTAATCTAGTGGGTGAGTCCCCATCCGTAGGCTCACTTGGTGCTGAATCCTACACCCATCTGAAAGAAACTGAACTGAATAACTGGGATGAACTAAATAACTTAACTGAATTGATTTGCTGAACTAATACTGATTAACTGAACTGATACTAGTGGTATTGTTTAGCGGAGCTAAAACTGAGTTTACTGGATTTCGATGACGGACGAAATATAATGAGTTCTGAGGACTGATTAAGAGTACTGAAGTTATTGAGATGTACTATGATTACTGAGGTTACTGAGCACTGAGATTACTGAGAATACTAAACTACTGAGATTATAGAGTTTTCCTGAGTTACATGACTGACTGATTTCTATAGATCATGGCTTGACTGAGAGTATCGTGAAAACATAACATGGCTCTAGGTACATAGCTATATTTTTCGGGTACAAGTACCCCCAGGACTCGATGGAAGGAAACTGACACACATGACTGACTTGATCATAAGAGTAGAGTCTATAATCCACGATATCATAAATAAGGGATTTCATACTCAGCATGGTTCTCAACAATCTATTTCATGAAAGGGAATTTCATACAACATGTATATACTTGCATAGCTTTCAATATCATGCTCATTACATATTACAACCACAATCCATAATATCATAACTTGGGGAATTCCATGAAGTGCATGGATATCATACATTTTGTACATAAGTAGGATTTGCAAGTAAGCATGGCATAATCTCATAAGACTAGTTCATGAACATCTCAACAACATTTACAAGACACAATATCAACATGAAAATCATTGGAATATGGGGGAATATCATGAATCCTTCACTTAGTCACAATTTAGCTATAATGCATGATTTCTAGTCTCTTAGGTATTTTATTAAACACCTTACATGCACAACTTAGGCATTGTTGTAAATCATACAATTACTCATCATAAATAATCAAACTTACATGTTTTCAACTCATATGATGTCATAAATTCATAATAACACATAAAGATTCTATCTTGGCATCATTCCATACATAAACATGATCAACAATCCTTTCATAACATGAAAACCATAATATATAGTTTTAGAAAAGGGTTCTTGAACTTCATGGACGAAAGGAGTCCATGAATGAACACACGCATACCTTAGAAAGGAAACCTTGATGATTTTCTGGAGAGTTCTTGGATTGGGAAACTTAATTCTTGATTATCTTGGAAAAAGGCTTGAATCTTGCTTTTGAGAGATGAGTTTGATAGAAATCCTAATCTTGTGGTTGAGAGTATAAGAGAGGGTTTTTGAGATGCTTAACTGAAGAAAAATGGGAAAAATTATGCCTCTTTAGGGTTATAAGTCATGGAAGGTGAAGTAAATAACCAAAATACCCGTGCAAAAATGCCCTTGAATTGCTGGAAAAATATACTTGACGCTATCCGTGATAGGCCGTCAGGTCCATGATAGGCCGTCACGAATGGTCGTCACAAAAGGGGTCCAAATTCTTGATTTTCTGCGCAGGGATGACAACGTCATCATAAATGTCGTTAGAATGTGATGACGTCATCAAAAAGGTCGTCAGAAATGTGATAGCCGGTCAGAAACGTCGTCACCATTTTCTAGCTTGACATGCTGGAATAAAAAGGGGATAACTCTTTGCTCCAATATCGGATTTAGGCGAAATTGGTATCGTTGGAAAGATAATTCAAAGAGATTTAATTTTATATATATTAAACCAGCTAGTTCGTCATATGCTACAAGTTATGGTCAATTGAAGTTGACCCAAGTTTTGACGCTCACTAAAACTTGAACGATAGGAAAGCTTTCAACTTGTACTTGAGTTAGGGGACCTCTATGATCTAAATTCATGTTCAAATAGATTCCCACACTACATAATTGATTAATTCACTAAATTTATATAGGATTTGAGGCTTTTGAAACATCCACGCATAGGAATGACAGATTTTCATTCTAGTCCAAAATGTGGGGTATTATAATATCTCCCCCTTAGGAACATTCGTCCTCGAATGATATTGGTTGAGATGAGAGAAAAGACAACTTACAAGAATATATAGCATGAATGACTGATCATAATTTCATGGCTGACATGACTGAAAACTGAGCATATCATACTGTACATGCATATCTGATGCATGGGTAGCTGATTTATGAATGTAGGACTGAGTGTTTCGATAAACTGAGTTTCTCAAATTGAGAATGCATAGCTGATGCTTAACTGATAAGTTGAATCCATGCATATCTGATGCATGATTATATGACTGACATGATACGTGAATACATGACTGAGAGTACTAATAAGATGACTACGCATATCTGATGCATGAATACATGACTGAACTGACTCACGAACATACGACTGAACATGCAATGGTAAAGGCACGAAGATTGAACTGAAACATGAGAACATGACTGATTTTGCTACGTGACATATGGACTGAACATCATGAACTGAACTGAACCTCTTAATACTTGACTTACAGCTGAGGTCTAACATGAAGGTCAACTTATGAGTACTCTCTATTCTAGACTGAATTCATTATGCAAGGAGAAATTGAAGGATCTAAGGCATGAGAGCATTAAGAGAAAGTGGGATATCTCCCCCTAGGGACTCTATGTCCCTCTAAGAATGCTTACCTTACGGAGATACTGGGTGATGCACAAGGCATCTACGAACTAGATTATAACGAAACTTTGGGAGTCTGAAACTAATGCATGATGCATAAGATGAACTGAACTTGCAACTACTAGGAGTTTCTACCTTGAAATAGTTACATTCTCTGAGATTTTGGATAGCATGAATAGATGCAAGGATGAGAAAACAAGCTATAAAAATCTGACAGCTCGATTGCTAAACTGACTTGCTGGCTTTACTAGCTAACTCATACTGAAACATATGCTCGAATAAGAGAAAGAGATCTAACAATATATACTATGAACATGAAAAACTGGTAACATACCCGAATCTAAGTCAGGGAAACTTTCTGGATTAGGACGGGTCTGGAGTGCATAAAGTCTATTCTGACGCTGACCACTGTTGGTACCTTGCTAACGCAACTCCTTACCCCTCTTTGCTAGAACTCTGCACTCTCGCATCCTGTGGCCTGGCTTTCCACACCCAAAGAATACATCACTTCCTGCCATACATGCACCTAGATGATTCTTACCACACACTTCGCAAAATGGATAAGTAAGACCTCTATTTTCACTACCCTGGGCCTCGGAGCCTGGCGCTCCATCATGACGGTCATTTCTAGACTTAGGTTCTGGTACACTAGCTGAGAATAGAGCTGTGACTAAAAATTTCTGACTATGCTGAGAACGGTTACCACCCTGTGACTTAGGCTGAGCAAAGCTGAAACTACCTGTCCTTGCTCTCTTACCCTGTCTCTCTCTCGTCCTAATCTTTTGCTCTTTTATCTGCTGAGCATGTGTCATAAGTCTAGCTAAAGTCATATCACTATTCAACATGGCAGATCTGCACTCGTTTACCACACTATCATTCACCCCTGATACGAACTTACTCATCTTAGCTCTACCATCTGCAATCATATGAGGGGCATATCTGGCTAATTGAGTAAACTTGAGAGAATACTCATTTACCGTCATACTACCCTGCCTGAGGTTGATGAACTCTAGTACCTTAGATTCTCTAAGCTCTAGCGGAAGGAATCTATCAAGGAAAGCAGAGGCAAACTCCTCCCACTCTATAGGGCCTGCATCATCTAACCTTTTTGACTTCCACTGCTTATACCAAATATGAGCGACATCCTGTAATTGGTATGTGGCTAACTCATCACTCCGAATAGTAGTAACCCCCACAATATCTGTCACTTTCTAAACCTGATCTAGGAATTCCTGCGAGTCCTCATCTGACTTAGACCCTGTGAAGAAAGGAGGATTCATTCGGGTGAAGTCCCGAATTCTAGCTGCAGCTGAATTGGCCACTGGGTTGGACAGAACGATAGCTGGTCGTTCATTCTGGGCAGCGACTGACTGAGTAAGAGTGGTGAATGTGGCCCTGAACTCCGCATGAGAAACATAATCGCCCAAAGGGTCTTCGGGCTGAGGGGCTGACTGATTCTCGTTTCTTCTTTTAGAAGGCATATTTGTAGAAGAAAGAGAGAAATGGATTAGACTGAGATTATGCTCACTGGCATGACATGAATACTGAAAGAAGAGAAACTGTTCCTAAAACATCTCATAGCCTCCTGCACATAAGTGTGGTACACAAAACACGCATGTACAAGACTCTACTAGATGCGGCTTTCAAACTTCCTAGGACTCTATTGAATCTTAGGCTCTGATACCAAGTTTGTACCACCCCAATTTTCTGAACCGGAATGCTACATAGTGCTCATGACCTTGAAGGACCACAAGCTAACCCATGACTGATATCTGTACCTGTAAACTGCATAATATATCATAAAATACGGAAACATGAACATGAAAGGCCATAGGTTCGAACTGAATAAACGTCTGATAATAAAATGTCTAAAAAAGGTATAACAATACCAAAATAAGTCATAAATACTGAAAATAATGAGATCTGAATATCTAATCTGACATCTAGTCTGAAAGCCTCTAACTGAACTGAATAAGGAGTTGAAGGAACATGTCTCCAACTAACTCCATCTAGTAACTGAATAGTAAATGTAGCAATAATTATATCGTCCTCGAATGAGAAGGACTCGCTGCAAACTATGAACACTGGAATGTTACTGCAGATATGGAGCTCGTGCCTCTGAACCTATGGTGTAAAATAAGAGAAAGCACCATAGCGCAAATGCGTCAGTATATCTGAATGTAATGAGTATACGAGTGAGGTAGGCTAAATACAAAGGGTTATATGTATGAACAATGCTAACTAATATGAACGTGAGAATACATACATGCATAAACAACTATAACTGAACTTGTGATAATGCTGACTACTGAGTCTGAATGCTGACGACATGACTTTAATATTACTGAGGTAATGAATAGATTATTGACTATTTTTGACAGTTCAAATTATGAAGTACTGGTTTGAAAGACTGTGTCTAACAGTCCTGAAACTGAATATTGGTAACGTGAGCTATGACAACTGATATAACTGATATAGCTGATATAACTGTAATGATCAGACTAATCGATATAACCGATACTGAGCGACTGTATCTAACAGTCTAAGTTCTGATGGAACTATCTGAGTTCCATTCTACTTGGAGTAACTAAATCTGAGATCAGTCTTATCTAGCGGGTGATCATGAGTATACTGATAATAAGGATGATTTGACTTAGTCTGAGATCAGTCCTATCTAGTGGGTGATCTTTAAATCTAATGATTAAGATACTTATTAATCATAGTTGAGATCAGTCCTAGCTAATGGGTAATCTTGAAGTCTATTTACAACGATAAGCATTGACTGTATCTAACAGTACTGAATCTGTACTACTAACCTAAGTTAACTGTGTCTGACACCCCTGATTCTGTAACTTAAACTGTGGGATGTGTTCATCTAACCGACATGCCCCAAGCTAAGCTGACTGGGGTCCAATCTCTGCACTGACTGGAACGGTGTCAGTACCGCGCCACCAGTAAAGACATCTGCTGTGGAGTCAATCCTAATCTAGTGGGTGACTCCTAGGATCAGTCCTATATATATAAATGTGCTAACGGGTGACCCTTGAATATGTCAGTCCTATCTAACGGGTGACATCTCGTACCTACGCTGGCTACGTAGTTCTGGAACTTAGGGATTGCTTCTAAGGATTCCAGTCCTAATCTAGCGGGTGAGTCCCCATCCCTAGGCTCACTCGATACTGAATCTTACTCCCATCTGAAAGACACTAAACTGAATAACTGGGCTTAACTAAATTGATTTGCTGAACTGATACTGAATAACTGGGCTTAACTAAATTGATTTGCTGAACTGATACTGATTAACTGAACTGATACTAATTGTATTATTTAGCGGATCTAAAACTGAGTTTACTGGATTTCGATGATGGACGGAATATAATGAGTTCTGAGGAATGATTAATAGTACTGAAGTTACTGAGATTTACTGTGATTACTGAGGTTACTGAACACTAAGATTACTGAGAATACTGAACTATTAAGATTACTGAGTTTTCTGGGTCACATGACTGACTGATTTCTATAAATCATGGCTTGACTGAGAGTATCATGAAAACATGACATGGCTCTAGGCACACAACTATATTTTTTGGGTACAAGTACCCCCAGGACTCGATGGAAGGAAACTGACTCACATGACTGACTTGATCATAAGAGTAGAGTCCATAATCCACAATATCATAAATAAGGGATTTCATACTTATCATGGTTCTCAACAATCTATTTCATGGAAGGGAATTTCATACAACATGTATATACTTGCATAGCTTTCAATATCATGCTCATTACATATTATAACCACAATACATAATATCATAACTTGGGGAATTCCATGAAGTGCATGGATATCATACATTTTGCACATGAGTAGGATTTGTAAGTAAGCATGGCATAATATCATAAGACTAGTTCATGAACATCCCAACAACATTTACAAGTCACAATATCAACATGAAAATAATTGAAATATGGGGGCATATCATGAATCCTTCACTTAGTCACAATTTAGCTATAATGCATGATTTCTAGTCTCTTAGATATTTTATCAAACACCTTACATGCACAACTTAGGCATAGGTGTAAATCATACAATTACTCATCATAAATAATCAAACTTACATGTTTTCAACTAATATGATGTCATAGATTCATAATAACACATAAAGATTCTATCTTGGCATCATTCCACACATAAACATGATCAACAATCCTTTCATAACATGAAAACCATAATATATAGTTTTAGAAAAGGGTTCTTGAACTTCATGGACGAAAGGAGTCCATGAATGAACACACGCATACCTTAGAAAGGAAACCTTGATGATTTGCTGGAGAGTTCTTGGACTGGGAAACTTAATTCTTGATTATCTTGGAAAAAGGCTTGAATCTTGCTTTTGAGAGATGAGTTTGATGAAAACCCTAATCTTGTGGTTGAGAGTATAAGAGAGGGTTTTTGAGGGACTTAACTGAATAAAAATAGGAAAAATTGTGCCTCTTTAGGGTTATAAGTCGTGGAAGGCCAAGGAAATGACCAAAATACCCTTGTAAAAACGCCCTTGAATTGCTGGAAAAATATACTTGACGCCATCCGTGACAGGCCGTCAAGTCCGTGATAGGCCGTCACGAATAGTCATCACAAAAGGGGTCCAAATTCTTGATTTTTTGCCCAGGGCTGACGACATAGAAATGTCATCATAATGTGACGACGTGGTCAAAAAGGTCGTCAAAAACGTGATAGCCAGTTAGAAACGTCGTCACCGTTTTCCATCTTGACATGTTGGAATAAAATGGGGATAACT
Source organism: Capsicum pubescens (assembly GCA_030864215.1). NCBI lineage: Eukaryota > Viridiplantae > Streptophyta > Magnoliopsida > Solanales > Solanaceae > Capsicum > Capsicum pubescens. The sequence goes on along the minus strand of CM061547.1, from coordinate 183,749,439 downwards.
CTTTGCTACGATATCGGATTTAGGAGAAATTGATATCCTTGGAAAGATAATTCAAATATCTTTCATTTGATATATAGTAAAACACCCATTTCGTCATATACTATGAGTTATGGTTGTTTGAAGTTGACCCAAGTTTTGACACTCACTAAAATTTGAACGATAGGAAAGCTTTCAACTTGTACTTGAGTTAGGGGACCTCTATGATATAAATTCATGCTTAAATAGATTCCCACACTACATAATTGATTAACGCACTAAATTTATATAGGATTTGAGGCTTTTGAAACAACCACGCATAGGAATGACGGACTTTCATTCTAGTCCAAAATGTGGGGTATTACAGAAACGGAATCCCTTGGAATTGAAATTTCAAATCAACTACGTTTCCAATCACACAAGTTATAGCAATATTTAATAACATTTGATTCTTAAAATTTAAAGTCAAAGTATCGTGAGAATTTACCTTGTCTTGATTGAGAAAAAAGGTTGAAGTTGAAGCCTTATGATAATTTTTGGTAACTTTTGACTAAGGATCGACTTAGGATTTGGGTGAAAAGGGGGAGGTGTGCAGCTAGGGTTAGGTGAGGGGAGTGAAAATGTTTAAGTGTGGTATTTATAGATGTGACATAGTAATGGGGATCGACGCGACGCATTGTATATCGCGCTGAATAATCAACGCGACGCTTCAAGTTTGCGTCGATTCTCCAGAAATAGCCTTGAAAAAATTTTCAAAGTGTGGAATTTATGCCAATCGACGCGACGCACCAAGATCGCGTCGATCCTCTGGAAATTGCATTCGAAAATTTTTCCAAGGCCAAATTTCTCAGATTTTTATGCATGTATTCTTACCCCTTACCTTTTTCACAACTCATTAGCTATTTTACTTACTCAATGGCCCATGACCACCATCTTCTTTATCTCTACCTAATTTCTCATTCCTGCACATCAATCAAAAACAACAAAATTATGTAATTAAAAATGGGTTGCCTCCCACCAAGCGTCTTATTTTCGATCGTGGCATGACTTATCTTTTTTGTATTTTTTTTGTTCTTCATCTACTAAAAATTTAAACTACCTATTACATTACATTTGTGGGTTGCCTCCCACATAGCGCCTTATTTTACGTCGTGGCACGACTTAGCTCAACATCACTCATCAGTAAAAGTGACAGATTCCTTATGCTTATCTGGATGATCCGCCCAATAGTGCTTTACAAGCTGTCCATTCACAAGGAAATTCTTCGTCTTCTTTTTATTCCACAACTCTATGAGGTGTGATACGCACCACCACAAAAGGTCCAGACCATTTCGACCACAATTTACCCGAAAACAACTTAAGTCGTGAATTTAATAACAAAACAAGTTGTTGGGGTTCAAATACTCTTACTTGAATTTGCTTATCATGTCATATTTTGGTCTTCTCCTTGTATAGTTTGGAATTTTCGTAAGCATGAAGTCTAAACTCCTCAAGCTCGTTCAGCTGTAATAACCTTTTCTCCCCCGCGGCAGTCATCTCAAAGTTTAGCTTCTTCACCGCCCAATATGCTTGGTGTTCCAACTTTACAGGAAGATGACACGCTTTACCATACACCAAGCGATATGGAGATGTCCCAATGGGCGTCTTATAAGCTGTTCGATAAGCCCAAAGTGCATCATCTAGCTTCTCCGCCCAATCTTTTCTCTGCTCATTTATCATTTTCTGAATATCTGCTTAATCTCTCGATTTGACACCTTAACCTGTCCACTAGTTTGGGGATGATATACAGTAGCAACCTTGTGCCTAACACCATATTTAGCAAGAAGATTCTTGAACCAAGTGTTAATGAAATGCGTACCTCCGTCACTAATTATTTCTCTTGGTATATCAAATCTGGAAAATATGTTCTTCTTCATAAATTTCAGCACCACTCTTGCATCGTTGGTCGGACTCGCCATAGCTTCCACCCATTTAGAGACATAGTCAAACGCTACTAGAATGTACAGATTACCTTTTGAAGGTGGGAATGGACTCATGAAATCGATCCCCCAAACATCAAAGACTTCGACTTCTAAAATACTGTTGAGAGGCATCTCATGACGCCTAGATATGGTACCCAACCTTTGACATTGATCATAATTCTTTACGAAAGCAACTACATCTCTAAATAGAGTAGGCCAAAAAAAACCTGATTGTAGCACTTTTCTCGCAGTCCTCTTACCCTAATGTCCACCATATGGAGATGAGTGGCAATCTTATAGCACCTTTGAAAATTTAGCCTCTGGGATACACCTACGAATAACTCCATCTCGACCCTGCTTGAAAAGGTACGGTTTATCCCAAATGTAAGAACAAGAATTATTGAGTAATTTCTTCCTTTGTTGTGTGGTGGCCTTAGGAGGGTACACCTCACGCGCTATCAAATTCACAATATCAGCATACCATGGGAACTCAACTGTATCTACCGACAACAACTTTTCATCAGAAACTTTTCCTTAATACTCAGGAAGTTATCAACAATATGGTCTCGAATTTCTAGCCGTGACAAATGATCAGCAACTTAATTTTTAGCTCTCTTTCTATCTCACACCTCAAGATCGAACTCTTGTAGTAGCAGAATCCACCTAATCAGTCGTGGCTTCGCATTCTTTTTGTTCACAAGATACTTAATGGTAGCATGGTCAGTATGAACAATGACCTTAGTACCAACTAAGTAAGATCTAAACTTGTCAAATGCATGCACCACTACCAATATTTCTTTCTCTGTAACCGTGTAGTTAACTTGAGCATCATTCAACACTTTGTTAGCATAGTAGATAGAGCAAAATAATTTCTCTCTTCACTGACCCAAAACTGCTCCCACAGTAATGTCACTAGCGTAACACATCAGCTCAAAAGGTAACTCCCAATCTGGTGCGATCAGAATAAGTGCTTCAGTCAACTTCTTCTTAAGCTTTTCAAAAACTTCATGGCAATCTATCCCAAACTCTAACTTGTCTTATTTCTCTAATAATTTGCACATGAGGCTTGCAATCTTTTAGAAATCTTGAATGAATCATCTATAGAACCCTGCATGTCCCAGAAAACTCCGCACTCCTTTGACAATCACTGGATGAGGAAACTTTTCAATCACTTCAACCTTCGCCTTGTCCACTTCAAGTCCTTTGCATGACACTTTATGGCCTAGGACAATTCCTTTCTTAACCTTAAAGTGGCACTTCTCCCAATTTAGCACCAAGTTTGTTTTCTCGCATCACTCTACGACTCTGTCAATATTTTGCAGGCACTTTTCAAAAGAATTACTATACACAGAGAAATCATCCATTAATAGCCCCACAAATTCTTTCACCATGTCTGAGAATATCGCTATCATACATCTCTAAAATGTAGCAGGTGCATTGCATAAGCCGAAAGGCATACGTCTAAATGCATATGTACTATATGGACAAGTGAAAGTGGTCTTCTCTTGGTCTTCCAGTGCTATGCTTATCTGATTGTAGCTGGAATACCCATCTAGAAAACAAAAATACTCTTGCCCCGCCAATCTATCCAGCATTTAGTCAATGAAGGGAATAGGATAATGATCTTTACGAGTTGCTTCATTCAACATCCGATAATCAATACAGATCCTCCAACCGGTCACTGTGCGTGTGGGAATCAACTCATTATCATGATTGGTCACTATAGTCATTCCTCTCTTCTTTGGTACACAGTGCACCAGACTAACCCATTTGCTATCTGAAATTGGATAGATAATACCACTATCTAACCACTTGATCACTTCTTTTTTTACCACCTCTTTCATCACAAGATTCAACCTTCATTGTTGATGCACTCTAGGTCTGTAACCCTCTTCCATGTAGATGTTGTGCATGCAAATTACTGGATTAATTCCTATAATATTGGATATCTTCCAACCAATCACCTTCTTTCTTTTCTTTAGAACTGTTATAGCTTTCTTTACCTGTACATCTGATAATCCTGCAGACAAAATAACAGGAAAAATATCTTGATCACTAAGAAAAACATATTGTAAATGAGGAGGAAGAACCTTAGGCTCCAAGTTAGGAACTTTTTCGACTGAAGGCCTAGGTGATGGGCCAATTGGCCTATTCAAAGGCTCGAACGACACTTTCTTCATCTCAACCACTAGAAAATTCATAACCTGAACTAATTTCAATACTTTCACGTCTCCATACAGATCATAACCCATCAAAGCTTGGTTTAATAGATCATCAGACAACTGCAACTGCCAATCCGAAGCAATATCAATAACTGATATAGAAGACAACTCCCCATATATGGCTGGCAGTTTCAACGCTTTATACACATCAAAAACTTCCACTTTATCATGTGCTCGCATTGTCATTTTTCCAGCTGCTACATTAATGAGTGATTGTCTTGTTGCTAAGAAGGGTCGTCCCAAAATAAATGGAACAACAGGATCAGCCTCAAAATCAAGAACCACAAAATCCATCAAGAAAATCAAAGATCCCACTTGCACCAACACATCCTCAATAATGCTATCTGGCCTAGTAAGGGACCTATCCACTAATTACAACATAATAGTCATAGGTTTGGGACTCCTAAGACCTATCTTCCGATACCATGGTGTGGGCATGAGATTTATGCTAGCACCCAAGTCACACAATCCACGTGCACAAATAGTCTATCCAATGGTAATCTACAAGGTGAAACTACCTGGATCCTTTAACTTCGTAGGAAGTTTATTTTGAATTTTGGACGTGCACTCTTGAGTAAGTGCAACTGTAGCATATTTAGTCAACCTATTCTTATTGGCAACAATATCCTTTAAATATTTCGAATATTTTGGCAGACTTTGTAGAATGTCAACAAGAGGAAGGTTTACTTGAACCTGTTTCAGAAGATCTAGAAATTTCTTATAACTTGCTTCCTCTTGATGTTTCCTTGCCCTTTGACGAAAGGGTAAGGGGATAGTCTTCTTCTCCACACGAATTTTATCACTTGCCTTTTTTTTCGTGACCTCCAACTCTGCCTTATCTTTCAAACTGTCATCAGTAAGTGCGAAATTATCCAGCTTCTGAACCGTCTCCTTAGTTTGCAGCCTACTCCTAGTTGTAACTGCATTCACCTATTTTGGATTAGCCTCAGTGTCGCTAGGCAATGCTCCTTGTGGCCTTATATTCTCCGATCCTACAATTTGACCTAACTGTAACTCTAGATTTCTTGTAAGCAATTATTGACTCTTTAACTCAGCTGCAAACTATTCCTATTGAGTCTTTATGTCTCTGCAAACTATGTTTGTTAATCCATGAACTGCTTAATCAACTTATCCACATTGCTAGTCCGAGCGGTCGCCTAATTATTCTGAGCTGACTGTGGATTTGGTTGCACTGGTCCCTTGTACTAATTTTCATTCTGTGCCTGATTTCCACTACATGCGAAATTAAGGTGGTTCCTCCAATTTGGATTATACGTATTGCCAAAATTCTGAAGACCCTGACGATTTGCATTCCCCACATAGTTGACTGAATCTAGATTAACAGAGCATGCATCTGCTTTATGCTCACAACTTTCGCAACCTTCACACCACGAATATACCTATAGAACTGCATTTGTTGTGGATACTGGTTGTGTCGCACCCAACTTTAAGTTGTTCAGCTGAGTAGTCATATGGTTTTGCATTGCTGCAATTTGTACTTGTAATGCAGTGAACTGATCTACCTCCAATACCCCTGCAACCTTCTTGGGAGCACTCCTTGAGTCTGCATGCCAATCAAGATTCCCTTGTGAGATTCGATTCAACAGTATATACAATTCTTTACAAGTTTTATCTAAGGCTTGGCCTCCTGCTGCTGAATCTAAGAGAATCTTTGTATTCGACTCAAGGCCTTCTATAAATGTGTGCACCAAGATATCATTCGATTGATAGTGATAAGGATAATTTCTGAGCATGCCTTTAAATCTCTCCCAAGCTTGGTAGAGATTTTCTTTATTTTTTTGTCTAAAACTCAAGATCTCACTCCTCAATCGTGAAGTTTTCTGAGATGGAAAGAATCGAATAAGGAAATTTTGAGCACAATCTTCCCAAGAAGTGATGGAGTGAGGTGGTTCAGCATGTAACCACCTCTTCACTTCCCCATTTAGAGAAAAAGAGAAGAGTGTCAATCTAACATAATCAGCATTTACATCTTCAAGAATATATGTATCACTTATTACCAAGAAAATCTATATGTGCTGCTGCGGATCCTCGTGTTTGAGTTGGTGAAATTGCCCTGCAGAATTCAACAATTACACCATATTTTATTTCAATTCCCATTGACCTCCTGGCTCAGGCTTCGAATGTTTCTACTCACATGGTTCGTAAGTGGAATTGCCACCTCAATAATAGGTCTTGCAGCTGGTTGAACAGGAACAGCTGGAATAACTGAAGCTGGAAAATTTTTGGCATTTGGATCAGCAGAAGCATTAGGATCTAGTATTTCAGCCATCTGGCCCTGTTGAATAGAATGTTGAGCTCTTCGCCTTAGATGAAAAATTAATTTCGGTTCTGCAAAAGGCTCTACCAACTCTTTATTTCTAGTCAGTCTAGTATTCAGCTAAACCTGCAAAATTAAGCCGTTATGATCAAGTTGTTAACACTTAAACTTATTATCAAAAACCAAAAATTAAGCAATTTACTAAATATACTAGTCCCCGACAGTGGCGCCAAAACTTGTTATGTCCCTACACACACGCAAGTGTACATGATCGTACGAGTAGTATCAAGACTTAGACAGTCAGATATCATTCCCACGAGGACTAATAAACTAGAAATTTAATCAATTTTTAGTTTAAGACAATTAGGTATTAAGTGCTTGAGAGTATCAACATTATGTTGTATTTATGAATAAAAATGTAAATTACTAAACAGTGAATAACTAATGGTGACTAGAGCAAAGCAAGAAACGATAGTAATCAATAATGATGAAGATTCCAGGGTTGAGGCTTTTTGAACAATCATACAATTCTCTATTATAATCATTGTCTAATTGGTTATCGAGTTTTTGATTCGCAAGTGTTATGCCATGATCTGGGTCTCCAGACCTCAAATCTTCTACCTATTGAACATTGTAGTTACAACTCCCACAGAGATACAACAATTCTTCTAGATTCATAGAGTTATCTTTTTGCAATTGAACCAAGCAAGGCTTCTAGGTATATCCCTTTCCTAGATGCTAATTCAAACCTCTTATTTTATAAAAGGATAAGAACCTTGCTCCTTAATTTTTTCGTTCTATCCTACGATTCTCCTCCTGGATGCACATAGAAATGTAGATTTATTCTAATGGTGGTCACTCATCAAAATAGTAAGCTCAAGAAATTAAGAACAACCCAGATGATAATCCAAAAAGAAAATATGAATAAGAATATAAAAGAGTAATCATGTTCTTGGCCTCAACCCCAGAATAAGGGTATTTAGCCATTCATGTTTGAATTCAACATCCAAAATAAGTAATTAACTATACACTAAATAATTCTTGAAGTAAAAAAGTTCAAAAAAAATATTTAGAAACCTAAAAGAAAGAATTTTGTGTTTTTTCTCCGCTGCTATACTTGACCAAAAGTCCCTGGAATTGCGTTGTAATACCCTGGATTTTCTTTAAGTCGAGTTTCATCATTAAGAAGATTAAGGGCTGACTTCCAAAGTAAGAAATATTTTAAACAATGTAGAATTTCCCTAATATTGACTTTTTATCATGTAGATAATTGAATAAGCTTTTCGTCGATACCAAATTCGCCCAAATCCGATACTCGGGCAAAGAGTTAGAGCCATTTTAGGGAGATAGTGTGCCACCTGGCACTTTAGCACGTCACGGAGCCAGCCAAAATGGCAATTGTCAAATTCCAGTAAGCCTCCATGATTCCACCATGTCGTGGTGTCTTTTTAGTTCGTAACCAAGGTAGCGACACGATTTCCACCGCGTCATGTCAAGGCTCAGTTTCCCAATTGTCCAATTTCTAGTAAGCTGGCGTGATTATGGCGCGTCGTGCCAGAACGTAAAATTGGGATTTTTTTAGTTCCGAATTTTAATTCCAAGGGTAAAAAGGGTCTTTTCCCAACCCCTATATATAATCTTTAACACGATATTCAGCACATTTACACCCAAATATTGTTGGTTTCTCTCAATTTTCTTCAAGAATAAGACCTACGGTTTCTAATCCAAGACCCAAATCATCAAGGTTTCATCGTGAATCTTTTAAGAATTACATAGCAAGGTATGTTAGATGTTGATTCTTGGGTTCCTTCCACCCAAGAAGTTCAAGACTCTTTTTTTTCTAAATTCAAAGATCTTATATTTATGAGTTTTCCATGATTCATGTGAATTGAAATTAAAGTTCATGTTATTAGTGAGTTTTAATTCATGTTTTGTTTACAAAGTTTCAAGTTTTGATCCTAGTATGTGATATTCATGTGATGTTCATGGTAAATCCTCTTCAAGTTGCATGCTAAGTGATGTATTTATGATAATTAGGTGTAGAAATTGTTGAATAACCAAAGCATGCTCTCCATATGTTTGATAAAATGCTTTTGGTGAAGGAATTAGAGCCATTATAGCATGTTGACTAGAAATCCCCAATTGTGTGTAAGTTCATGCATGCCAAGTGTTTGTTGAAAAGCCTTAGTGAATGAATTGTGATAGGTTATAACATAGAATTCCCCAATTATGTGCTCTTCGATGCATGATAAGTGTTTGTTGTAAGACCTTGTTGAATAGAGTATGAGCCAATAGCATGTCTCCCTATACTATCACATGTTTATGATTTCCAAGTGCTTGAAGAAATGCTTTAATGATTGTAATGGTAAATGAAAGTCCATGGTCATGATTATTTAAGATGGTTATGTTTTACTCTTATGTTATCGAGTGCTGGGGGTATCTATACCTGACAATTTAGCTGTAAGTCTAAAGCCCGTGTCAATTTTCACGATAACTTCAGTTAAGCCATAATTCTTAGAACTCAGTACTCTCATATGGTTACAGAACTTAAGAAATCTCAGTATCATTAGCATTCCAGCTTCAGTTCAGTACCCAGCTCAGATCTTAGTAGTATCCAAGTGTTCAGTTCAGACCTCAGTAGCATTCAAGTAATTAATTCAGAACACAGTATCATTCAGTTAGATAACGAGATCCAGTAGTGTTCCGTCAGTTTTTGAAACCAAGTGAACTCAGCTTAACTCAGTTCATCAGTCAAGAAATATGGTCAGTAACAGATTCAGCTCAGTCTAAGTTCAGTTAAGAATTAGTTCAGAGTCTTTCAGTTGAGAGTAGTAACTAGCACCGAGAGAGTGCAGGGATGACAACTTTCCATTAGAGAGGCAGAGTCATTAGTAATAGTTCCTGAACTCCAGAACTGTGTAGCCAGCGCAGGATCAAGAGTCACTTGTTAGATTAAGGCTTGACTATCAAACTGCCTTAGGCTTGACTTCCTATTCAGGGTCACCCTCTAGAGAGGCTTGACCATAGCAGAGCTATTTACTCGTGGCATGGTATTGACACCCTTCCAGCTAGGGTTATATGTTAGACCCTACTAGATCAGATTCGGGGCATATCGGTTAAGTGAGAACTCCCACAGTTGCAGTTTTAGTATCAGTTTTCAGAGTAGAACTCAGAAATCAGGACTGTCAGATACAATCACCTATCTCAGTAAGGAACTTAGATAGTTCCATAGATTCATGGATCACCCGCTAGATAGGCATAGTCTAACATAAAGTTAATCAATATCAGTACTAATAGATCCAGAGATCACCCATTAGATAGACCTGATCTCAGATTCAGTTAATTATCATTATCGGATTCAGAGATCTTCCTCTAGATAGGTTTAATGTCAAATACAATCATTCCTTATCATTGGCAGTAGATTCAGAGATCATCTGTTAGAGAGGTTTGATCTCAGATTTAGTTAGTCGATAGTAGCAAGCTGAGAACTCAGTTATTGATATGAGTAAATTCAGTTAATCAACTTCAGTGTCCTTAGTTTCAGAGATAACACGTTAGATAAGACTGATCTCGACTTCAGTACACAATTATCAATATCAAAAGATTCAGATGTTTAGTATCTCAGTATTAGTAGTGAGTTTAGATGTCAGTAAAGCGGTATTCGAGTCTCAGTATCCAGTGTCATGATGATTTTTAGTTATGGTTTATGCATTCATACATATGTCCTCATTCAGTACTCTCATGATTATTCAATTAAGTAATTGTTCATGCATAATCCCTTGCATTTAGCCTTACCTCATCTTGCATACTCAGTACATTCCCACGTACTGACATATTTGTGCTATGGTATTTTACTTTACACCATAGGTTCAGAGGCACGAGATCCAGAGCACCCTTAGCAGTCTAGGCTCAGTCAGCAGAAGTAGACGTAGCAGTGAGTCCTCTTAATTCGAGGATGATCCTTATTTTATTATGGAATTAGACTTAGTTTATTTTCAGTAGACGGAGTTAGTTGGGAATATGTCCCATCAGCTCTACAGTTCAGACAATTAGAGGTTTTTCAAACAGATGTATTAGTATTCAGTTTTTCAGTATTGATTATTTTTGGATGTTTTGAACCTTATGGTAAGTTTTCGCCAGTTTTTTGCATTTATTACCTATATTATGCAGTACTCAAGTACAGATATCAGTAGAGGGTTAGCTAGTGGTTCTTCGGTATCATGAGCACCGTGTGTCATTCTGGTTCTAGAAAATTGGGGTGTTACATGTACTTACATGTTTATTTTATACTTAGGCAAATTTCACCAGATCTGTAGTCATGACGCGACGCGTCGCTAATCACGTTGTACCAACCAACGTGCCGCGTCACATTGCATTGTCACACTGAAATTCATCTTTAAAAATCAAGCTAAGTTAATTTTTTCACCGCACAATGCGATGCATTAATATCGCATCGTGTCACTGGAACTTGCTCCTCAGAATTTGGTTAAGTGTCAAAACTTTAGGCATCGACGCGATGCATTGATATCGCGTCGATGCACTGAAAGTTGATCTTGAAATTTCTTCTAAGGCACAAAAATCACACATCGACGCGACGTATTGACATTGCGTCGATGCACTGGAAGTTGTTCTTCAATTTTTGGCTAAGGCACAATATATTACCAGTTGATGCGACCCATTGAGATCGCGTCATGTCACTAGTATTTTTCTCCAGTTTTTGTCTTTTCTCTCGTCAATCCTCCAGATATTTTAGACTTCAATCCACATGATCTTTCGCCTTTTCATGATATGTATCCCATTTTCTTCTAAATCCGTGAAAAATTAACCTTGTATCTCTAATCACATTGGTTAGCCACGAAACATAATTTAACACACGGTTCAATATATTTAGCACATTTTTTATTCTCAAAACAAGTCCAACTATGGGTTAATATAGATGTTTGGACATATAAATATGCCCAAGATCTAAAACCTTTATGTATAAAGGTAAATAAGTGGCTATAAGCCAAGGAACAAAATACATAACTTGATTATGCAATGACAAGTTTCATAAAATTCTTGAGAAATATTGTTTAATTCCTCTGCACTATAAGCCTCAAAAAAATAAGTTTTAAACTAGATCTATTTTTTATCAAAAAATTCTTTCTGAATTTGTTTTCCTGCTAGGGATCCTGGACTAAAATCAATTTGGTGAGGGATCATTAAATATCATTTGGATTGAAGTTCATTTTAGAAGCAGTAGGGATATCTCTATCAAAGATATTATCATTATCCTAAACAACATCCGTTTGAGGACTAGTTTTTACCTTTTCAATGAATTAGGAAGAAGTAGTATTAATAGTATGTAAAAAAGAAGCACGATTACGAGCTAGACCATATAATGGTTCTTTTGGAGAAATATGTTGCAGAGCAGATAGTAACCTAGTCTGAGATAGAGAAAATGAATGTCTGTTATAAATAGTAGACTGATCATCAAATTGAATGCAAATCTTACCATCCGATTTTGAGTAATGTGAGAAAGTTCGTTGTTTGTCAAATTATTAGTAATCTGACTTACGAATATAACCAAATTTAAAGTCCAAGAAGCAGGAAAATTAATCTCATCCTACCTGATAGGTCTTCTAGTGGTGACCTTAGACTTTGAAAAATAGTTTCTACCAGAATGGTATGATCAGATGTATCATATAGTTTACATCTAGGATTTAATGTAGACAATAGTTTATAATAAATCTTGTATGAAAGACATATAGGTTCAGAACTGGGTACATAATTATAACCATGTGTTTTAACATTTAATGTTAAAGCATCAAGTATATTGACACCAGACAGTGATAACTGTAAATTGGGATGAGTGTTAAAATAAACTGGACCATATGCCACAGTAGATTCAATCAAACCCATTAGAGATTGTCAGAAATTTAAATTTTTAGCATCTCTAAGAGCTGCCAAAAACATCTCTGGTGACCTTTTAAGGGTTAAAGGTTTAAAAGCAATTTGAACCAGACCAATATGTAAAAAATTGTAATGTTTTTATATAAATCAATATCTCATTTATTTAATAAACGAATAGTCTGTTCTGACGAATTTAAAACAAAAGATTGTTCAGCTGTCTTTATAATTTGTTTTGAAAAAAGTTTATCAAACCAACCATAATCATAAATGGTTTTAATATTAACTTTTGGAATAGTCCACTTGTTTAACAAGTCGAGATCTTGGGGTATATCTACCTCTTCAAGTCTAGTACTTTTCGTACTCACTTCTCCCATTTTCATAAGTAGAAGAATTCATAACTATGCTGAATAGTTTAGATCTATTACATAATTACAATGAAAGTTCCTAGGCTCTAATACCAGATTGCAGGATCGGAGGCTGGCGGTAAGCCGCATGGCCATCCGGACCTATAACACAAGAAAATTAAAATATACAAGAATTTCAAATAACTTATTGACTGTATGGAGGAATAAATCTTTTTATTATTATTATTATTATATTATTATTATTAGAGTTTATTTAGGACTCTTCAACTATGAGTTCCTAGCTTTAAGCTAATGATTTTTTAAATTCTTCTAAAAATTTAATATTTGTTATAAATGTATTTACATTATAGTGAATGTCTATCAAGATCTAATAAGATCTAGTTGATATCTATCAGGATTTGAAGTATCTGACTTTTAGTCAGAAACTAGGAGTATTTTCCCCTGTAAATAGAGGGGTCTTGTTTATTGTATTCTCAACAATCTGATGATCTCTCATCACTCAAGAGAAATAAGAATTACTCTCTCTATTCTCTTTACTCTTCTTCTTTATTCTTATTAGTTTATAACATGTTATCAGCACGAGACTTTAACTAATGAGTTTTATACGGTTTACAAATTTGTTGCACGGCTAAAGAGGTTTGGTAGCAATTGCATCTTTAGTATAACTTTGTTATTGATTTTTTTGCTCTCTATTTAATTTGCTTCCTTAGAAATTGTGAATGAGCATGAGTCTCGTTGCCGTATAAAATTAGAGACTTCACCATAGTATAAAATTAAAGAGTAATCTATAAAGGAAAAGTTGTTATATCAATAGATCAATGCATATTTATAAATCTCTTTTCCATAGTCCATATATGATCTTTACATACATTAATATTTTATGTAACAAATAAAAGTCTTTATTTTATTATTATACGGTATTAATTTTATTCATACTAACATTCATCCTCCATCTTATTTCACGAGACTCTGCCAAGTGAGATTCTAAATCTAAAGGTAATTTCAAGTTAATAATTCCTTATGGTATTTAATTTTTTCTACTAATAATATAATTATTGTTGGATTTGAGAAAAAAAAAGATGGGTGAATAAAGTCTAGAAGCGGCAATTGATTACGAGGGAATTGATCGTTCTGTGAGTCGTGATTTTAAAATTTGGCTTGGTTGATTGTAATTCTGATGTCATTATGATGAAAGGGATATATAATTATCATATTATTCCCTTAGGTGGCAGCAGTGATGCATGAGTGTGTGTGTAAGTTAGGCAAAACCGATTATTGTGGCGATTCATTCCTTTCAGTACTATTATAATTCCTTATAAATCTATTTGGTTAACATTGTTACATATTAATATGGGAGATTGTTAATCATTGGGAAATTAATGATGTGAAAATAAATCTCATGTATTGTATATAGTGGTCATATGTGTGATAATTGGTTTAGAACCATTTATTTCTCAAGAACAATATTATCAAAAGGGATGATAATATATTGGGTTCAAATCCCATTGATTTATGCCTAAGACGCTTTTATATGGGTAAGACATTGAGTTTGAATCTCAATGCACCATATTGATGATATTATGATGGCTAAGGCAAAATAATGGGTATTTGGTGAAGAGTTAGGAAATTCAACCCATTGAATATGCCCCATTCCATGAAGTGAATGTGGTAGCAATATATGATAAGTCTGAAATATGACAACTTACTTCATTCTTGAGGTGTATGTGGTAGCAGCGCATAATATGTCTGAAAGAAGATAAGTGATTGAATGCACAGATATAAGCGTAGAGAGACAATATGGTAATAATCATCAAAAGTGATAATATTTTCATACGCTTATTATGACTATAAGATATGTTAGAGAAAAATTCTCTACATAGTATATCATAATTTGATAAGCTTAAGGCACGATTATATTTCATTATTCCTAGAGAATGAGAAACCTATTAATGCAAACATGGACTTGATTGTAATGATATCACAACTCACCTCTGAAAGAGGCAGAACAACTAAGAAGAGTTATTTTGAAATCTACTTCTGAAGTAGCAAATTAGAAATCTATTCATGTCATAGTAAATTTAAAATTTACTGAAATGAAAAACACATGTCATGGTAAACTTGGAGTTTACTAGTATAAAAATTCATAAGTTGACATGAACGATTGTAATATCTCGAAGATGTGCATATTAAGTATTAGACATGTATTGAAGAACTAGAAGATTCTTCAAGAATTGTTTGTGTCGCTTGTTCTAATGATAAGTTGTTTGGACCAACTAATTTTGGGATTGGATCCCTTAAAATTTGAAAAGAATAAAAGGTGAATGAGGGCCCGTTCACCTATCATGTGATATCTTGAAAAGATGCATCAATAAGATGATTACATGTACATTCATTGTCAACCTACAGTTTGACATTCATAAAGTTGTTTGCTCAATAAAGTTGAGTTAAGAGCATAGCTTTCAGATTGTGTAATCAAGATAATTCATCTTGATGATGATGGTTTGTCATTGAATGCCTTCGATAAATAGCTAAACAATTACTAATGAGAACAAAACTTCATGTGTTGGTTAAAATTTGATATGTTGCATACAATAGCACTTGTATGTATTAGACCAATAAATTATGATATATTTTTTCTCCCTCAATTGGTTCAAGGTTAAGAACCAATTATTCCATCTAATAGTTTTGATGTGCGGTATACGATTAATGAATATACCATGATGCACAAAGATGAATTTCTCAAAGAAGATGGAGGATGTATGTTAGTTTTTCTAACATAAGGGGAAGATTATAAGCAGCTATGAAATATGTTAGGAATTATCATCAGATCCTCATTCAAAATATAATTCAAGTCAAATGTCGAAAGCATCCCACATTAAGCTGCAAGTGCTCCTATTTTGTGTCCTTAAAGGATAAAGTCTATGCATGCGTGAAGCATGATAGACCAATCGATTCCAAATAAATAATCCTTGAAAAGGATAAAGAGCAAATAATCATGATAAGAAGGTAATGTGATCTTGAAGAGCCTACGACATAACACTTCATGAAATCTTATGAGAGGTTTAGGTACCTAAAAATAATGAAGTGATGAGATCTTAAAATGTTATGTCGCATTGCGAACCAAAACAAAATGAGAAACCGTTGATGATACCTTTGATACAATATTGGCGCAATATTGTGAAAGATTACGAGGATCCAAATTCTACGTTTATTTAAGCATGCTGACGTAGAAATATTTATCAAGTGACCTGAAAGGATGCATTTTGGTAAGTGTACAACTTATTTGATTTGCAGTCCAGATACTTGAAGATGCCACACTTGACTTGTTGGATATTGTTACTTGACAAAAATCCATATGAAAATTCCTAAAGGATTCAAAATGCCTGAAGCATATAAAAGTTTCTGGGAAACTTATTTATAATCCTTATATTGTATAAGCTTATAGCTTGAAAATCATTAGAACTCTTGGAGAGTTTTCAAATCAATAGATTATTTGCTGAAATTCGAAATATATCGAATTAGATTGGTTATGAAGTACCATATCTTAGTGCAATTGATGCACTCATGTACCTTGCAAATACTACAAGGCCTATAGCCTATTCAGTTAATATGTTAGCAAGGTATATTTCTACTCCTACTAGGAGACATCGAAATGGGATAAGATACATGCGCTTATTTTATTCTAAATAGTCCCAATCTTATTGGTCATGCTGATGTTGGGTACTCATCTAACCCGCATAAATCTCAGTCTTAAACATGCAATGTGTTCACATATAGGGATACTGTCATATCTTGGAGATATACAAAGCATTCTATCATAGCCATCTCATCGAACCATGTGAGATTATAGCTATTCATGAAGCAAACCGACAGTGTGTGTGGTTGAGGTCCACGATACATCTCATTCCTGAAAAATATGGTTTGAAATGTGATAAAGTTCCCATGATTTTTATGAAGAAAATGTACTATGCAAGCACATCTTAATGAAGGATTCATAAAAGGAGATAGAACGAAGCACACTTCATCAAAGCTTTTCTACATATATGAGCTATAAAAGAATGGTGATATCAACGTGCAACATATTCGTTCAAGTGACAATGTGGTTGATTTTTTTACCAAGTCTCCTCTAATTGCAACTTTTAAGAAGATGGTGCACAAGTTCGGGATGTAAAGGTTCAAGGATGTTCTCATTAGGGGGAGTTAATAAGCGTTGTACTCTTTTTTCCTTACGAGGTTTTATCCCACTGGGTTTTCCTTGTAATATTTTTAATGAGGCACTCGATACGCGTATTGTTAGAGATGTGTACTATTTTTTCTTCACTAAATTTTTTTCCCACTGGGTTTTTTCTAGCAAGGTTTTAACGAGGCACATTATATATCTGGACATTCAAGGGGGAGTGTTATAAATGTAATTACATTATAATGAATGTCTATCAAGATCTAGTTGATATCTATTAGGATTTAAAGTATGTGACTTTTAGTCAGAAACTAGGAGTATTTTTTCCTATAAATAGAGGAGTCTTGTTCATTGTATTCTCAATAATCTGATGATCTCTCATCCCTCAAGAGAAATAAGAGTTACTCTCTTTATTCTCTCTACTCTTCTTCTTTATTCTTTATTAATTTATTACATTATTTTTGAATTCAAATATTTAATATCCTTTGATTAGGGTCTCTCTCCGTCGTTCGAACCACTCGTTTCTTTCACCGGCGGTCAAGGTCGCTGGTGGCTCAACTTTGGTGACATAGGCAGCGCGCAGCTCCGGTCACACGTGATCGATCCGGCGGGTCCATCTGACGGTACTGCTAGTTTCGACCAGATCTGATTCCCACAAGTTTTGATTCCGGAGGCACTCCGACGAAGCTTCAGCCATAATACCAAGCGTAACCCGGTGACTTCTAACCTTTGTTATTTCATTCTTCGTATAAATTCTAGTATTATCTCCTATATCTTGACTTGTGCTTAATTTGCTGGGATTGTCTATTGTCGTATATTTCCGGTTTATTCCATTGCTTGATTCAGTTATAATTTGTGGGTTTGACTTTTTCTTTATTATTACATATACTATGCTTGTGCCTTCTATTTCCTGTTGTTGCTTTATTACTATAGTTGTGTGTTTTTTTGGGAGTTGTGGTTGTGGGCATTGATGGTAGGATAGGGTCATGTCCGAGGGGGTTGGGGCGGGGGCCTGTGTTGGGGATGGAGAGAGGGAAAGGTGGGTGTGGGAGTGAGGGCTAGGCCCAACGTTAGAGGAGGTAGAGGAAGATGGGTTGCTAGAGTTGATAGGTTGCGGGTTGGGTCTTGGAATATATGTACTCTTCAGGGTAAGTCTATAGAGCTGGTGAAGATTCTTAAAAAGAGGAGGATCAATATTGCGTGTGTGTAGGAGACGAAGTGGGTAGGGTCTAAGGCTAGGAATGTGGATGGTTACAAGCTTTGGTACTCTGGTAGCGAGAGGCATAGGAATAGAGTTGGAATCTTAGTAGATGAAGAGCTTAGAGGGCAGGTAGTGGAGGTTAAGAGGATCAACGATAGGTTGATGACTGTTAAGTTGGTCATTAGGAGGTCTACTCTGATCGTGTATAGTGTTTATGCACTGCAAGTAGGCTTGGATAGGGAGGAGAAGATGTGGTTTTAGGAGGCATTGGATGAGGTGGTGAGAGGAGTGCCTAGTTCTGAGAAGATTGTTGTAGCAGGGGATTTCAATGGGCATATTGGGGCGTTACCGGAAGGCTTTGGCGATGTGCATGGCAGTTTTGGTTTTGGGGAGAGAAATGAAGAGGGAGCTGCTCTATTGGATTTTGCGAGGTCCTTTGGGTTGGTAGTGGTGAATTCAAGCTTCCCAAAAAAGGACGATCAGCTGATCACCTTTCAAAGCGCGATAGCCAAGACACAAATTGATTTTTTGCTGCTTAGGAAAGGGGATAGAGTATTGTGTAAGGACTGTAAAGTCATCCCAAGTGAGAATCTTTCGACTCATCATAGGCTTTTGGCGATGGACTTAGGTATTAAGAAAGATAAAAAGAGAAGGGGTGAGGAAGGTAGACCTAGAATTAAATGGGGCGGCCTTACGCCGACAAATGCGAGGGAGATAGGGGAGAAGGTGGCAGAAATAGAGGTGTGGGAGTGCAGGAGGGACGTGGATGGTATGTGGGATAGGGCGGCTAGGTGCATCAAGGAGACTGCTAGTGAGGTATTGGGTATTTCCAGGGGCTGTGCCGGCCATCGTCGGGGGAATTGGTGGTGGAATAAAAAAGTTAAGAAGAAAGTGGAGACTAAGAAGGGGGAGTATGCTAAGTTGGGTGAGAGTAAGGATGATTATGAGAAGCGGGCTAATAGGGAGGAGTATAAGATAGCTAGGAAGAAGGCTAAGTTAGCAGTCATGGTGGCTAAGACGACAATGTTCGAGAGCTTGTATGCGGGGTTAGAGGAGAAAGGAAGGGAAAAAGGGTTGTTTAGGCTTGCTAAGGCTAGGGAGAGGAAGGGTCGTGACCTCGACCAAGTAAATTTCATTAAAGGGAAGGAAGGTAGAGTATTGGTGGAGGATGGTCACATTAAGAAGAGATGCCAGTCGTACTTTGATAGGTTATTAAATGAAGAAGGGGATAGGGTTATTGTATTAAGGGAGCTGGAGCACATAGAGGAGTGTCGTGACTTTAGTTATTATAGATGTTTTAAGGTAGAAGAGGTCAGAGAGATTGTTCGCAGGATGCGTAGGGGTAAGGCAACGGGGCCTGATGAGATCCCTATGGATTTTTGGAAGTTCTCTGGCGAGGCTGGCTTAAGGTGGTTAACCGAATTATTTAACGACATTTTCAAGTCGGCGAAAATGCTCGAGGCTTGGAGATGGATTACTATGATCCCTCTTTATAAGAACAAGGGTGACATTCATCGTTGCAATAACTATAGAGGTATTAAGTTATTGAGCCACACTATAAAGATTTGGGAGAGAGTGGTCGAGTTGAGGTTGAGGAGGATAGTGTTTATCTCAAAAAATCAGTTTGGATTTATGTCCGGGCGCTCGACGACGGAGGCAATTCACTTGGTGCGGAGACTGGTGGAAAAGTATAGGGAAAGGAAGAGGGATCTGTACATGGTGTTTATCGACTTAGAGAAGGCGTACGACAAAGTCCATATGGAGGAGCTTTGGAGATGCTTGGAGGTGAGTGGGGTACCGGTGGCGTACATTAGAGAAATCAAGAACATGTATAATGGAGCTAAGACTCAGGTGAGGACGACGGAAGGAGACTCAGAGCATTTCCCTGTCTTGACGGGGTTGCACCAGGGTTCCACTCTTAGCCCATTTTTGTTTACTTTGGTGATGGATGTGTTGACGCGGCGTATTTAAGGAGAGGTGCCTTGGTGTATGCTTTATGCAGATGATGTAGTTTTGATTAATGAGATGTGGGGGGTTGTGAATGATAAATTAGAGGTGTGGAGACAGACCCTTGAGTCTAAAGGGTTCAGGTTGAGTAGGAGCAAGACAGAATATTTGGAATGCAAGTTTAATGACGTGAGGCAGGAAGACGAGGTGGTAGTAAGATTGGATTCCCAGACGGTGTGTAAAAGGGATAGTTTCAAGTATCTGGTGTCCATGATCCAAGTGAATGGTGAAATTGATGAGGATGTCTCCCACCGTATTGGGGCGGGATGGATAAGTGGAAGCTCGCCTCGGGGGTGTTGTGTGATAGGAAGGTGCCGCCCAAGCTTAAAGGCAAATTCTACAGGGTGTCAGTCCATCCGGCCATGTTGTATAGAGCGGAATATTGGCCAGTCAAGAACTCTCACATTAAAAAATTGAAGGTGGCGGAAATGCGGATGTTGCGTTGGATGTGTGGGCTTAATAGGGGTGATAGAGTTTGAAATAAAACTATTCAGGAAAAGGTTGCAGTGGCTTCGGTGGAGGACAAGATGCGGGAAGTTCGATTGAGATGGTTCGAGCATGTGATGGGGAGGGGCACGGATGCCCCGATTAGTAGGTGTGAGAGGCTTGCTTTAGATGGTTTCAGGTGGGGTAGGGGTAGGCCGAAGAAATACTGGAGAGAGGTGATCAGGCGAGACATGGAGAAGTTATAGCTCACTGAGGACATGACCCTAGATAGAAAGATCCGGAGGACGCGGATTAGGGTAGAAGGCTAGTGCCAGTTTGAGTCGCTGGGTAGGGCATTACTTGGTAGATGTATTATTCTTGCTAGGACACTTTGTTGCATGCTTTATTACGAATGTGTTTACTATTCTTTGTTTATTATTCCTTGTGGGTGGCGTATTTATTTCTAGACATCTTGTTCCATGCTTTATTAAGTATTTGTTTATTACTCCTTGTCTTGAGCCGGGGGTCTATCGGAAACAACATTTCTACTTCTCCTGAAGTAGTGGTATGGACTGCATACATCTTACCCCCCAGACCTCACTATGTGGGAATACACTGGGTTTGTTGTTGTTGTTGTTGTTGTTGTAATATCCTTTGATTATGAGTCCTTAGTATATATGGACGAGTTAATTAAAATTTAGCATTATCTAGTATGTTATTAGTTTTCAATTAGAATTCTAGAATCTATAACTTATTTAAATTCAAAGTTTGAAAATTTAACCTTGACAAAAAATTCAACATTAGCCTTTTATTTTATGCTCTTTATTAAGAAAATAAAAGCTTTGTTTATCTTATAAATACAGTTTCACCCGAAATTCATGTAAAATTGGGCATAGTGAAACGTAACTTTTTATAAAAAAAAAATTCAAGTTGAAATGGAAATGTAAATTAACTTAATCATTTTATATCTGAAATTCAAATAAATTACAATGATAGTTTATTTAATAATAATTTCAAGTGACTTATTATTACTAATAATAATTTATAGATCAGTAGGTTTGGCAATAATTTTTTGTAAACAATATTTAAATAGGCCAGAGATTATTCTTTAGAAAACCATGAAGGTAGAATCTTAGGTTAAAAAACTGAATAATGAAAGAAGGTAAATAAAGAAAACATAATTTTATTTGAATTTGTATTTATAATTATCTCTTAGCCTTATTTTGTGGAAATATAATTTCATAAAAATAGGCTTTCAAAACTGATTTTTGGTGCAGGGGATATGTTGTATGATTAGTGGAAATATTTTATTATAGTATTATTATTGTTAAAATGAAGTTATATTCATTCAATTTCAAGTAAAATTACTTTTATGGATATGTTTAAAAAGTTAAAATTTGAAAATTTATTGGTAATTAATGCACTACTAAAATAATTAATAATTGAATTTTCCACTGTTTTCATGTTTGATAGAAATCTCTAGTACTAATATTATTAATTTGTTATTATTATTATTATATTATTATTATTTGATATTTTAATCTTCTATTTAATATTTAAATCAAATATAACACCATTTAAAAGGAATAAGTTTATGAAATAGTAGAGTTTATTTAGAACTCTTCAATCTTATGTTGCTACTATTAAGCTAATGATCATCTTTGTGTTTTAAAAAAAAAAATAATAATAATTTAAAATTCAAATATTTTTAATTTTTTTTATTACAATACTTTAAGCTTTGTCTTACAACTGCCACATGACTTCTCAGTAGCTTGCCACTTAGTTAATTGTGGTGGTTCGTCTTCTACTTTATAATATATATATATAGATATATCTAAAATTCAAAGAAATTACAATGATGGTTTATTTAATAATAATGACAAGTGGCTTATTATTAATAATAATAAGTTATTGATCAGTAGGTTTGGCAAATAGGCCAAAGATTATTATTTAGAAAACCGTGAAGGTGAAATCTTAGGTTAAAAAATTGAATAATTAAAGAAGGTAAATTAAAAAACATGATTTTATTCGAATTTATATTTATAATTATCTCTTAGCCTTATTTGTGGAAATATAATTCCATAAAAATAGGCTTTCAAAACCGATTTTTGGTGGTTTATGTTGTATGATTAGTGGAAACATTTGATTATATTATTATTATTATTATTATTATTATTATATTATTATTATTATTATTAAAATGAAGTTAACTGCATTCAAATTTCAATTAAAATTATTTTATTGATAAGTTTAAAAAGTTAAAATTTGAAAATTTATTGGTAATTAATGCACTATTAAAATAATTAACAATTGAATTTTCTACCGTTTTCATGTTTGATAGAAATCTCTAGTACTAATTTTATTTATTTGTTATTATTATTATTATTATTGTTTTTATTATATTATTTTATTATTTTATATTTTTATCTTTTATTTAATAATTAAATCAAACGTAACACCATTTAAAAGGAACAAGTTTATGAAATGGTAGAGTTTATTTAGAACTCTTCAATCTTATGTTGCTAGTATTAAGCTGTAACGTCCCGAGACTACACCATGGGCGTCACACGGTGCTTATAATCCCGAAGGAAGACAATCTAACTCTTGACTGGTACCTGTTGTGGCACTGAGTAATAATCATGAAACACATGTGCGAAAGTAAAACTGAAAATGGCATAAGGTTCATAAAACTGAAATCAATACTGAGTACAACTGTGGAATAACTGCTAACTGAAGGTATTTGAAAGCCTCTAACATTTGAATCTAACGAGTTGATGGGACTGGACCCAACTAACTCACAACTGCTATCTGAAAGTAACTAAAAAGCTGAAATACTCTAAATAACAAAATGACTAAATAAGTGTCATGCCATCGATGGATGAGGACTCACTACTGTAGTTGCGGCTGATCAACTGAATCTGACTAAGTACGGTCAGGAACCTGAGCATCCAAACCTATGATATGAGACATCATAGCGCAAAAAAAGTATGCGTCAGTACTTTGATTGTACTGGTATGCTAGGTGAGAATAGGTTGTTATGCATGGCTTACGTGCAAGATTATAATCGCTAAATATCATGGAATGACTGGATGAAAGTATATACAAAACTAGGTCTATTGTGAGTACTGTACTCGCTCTACCAAGCATATATCGTCTGTCTAAATTAGTCTGAAACTATAACTGTGGGAGTTATCATCTAACCGACATGCCTCGCTCTGAACTGATTGGGGTCCAACCTGTAACCCCAGTTAGAAGAGTATCAGTACCGTGCCACGGGTACTAATATCTGACTGTGTGGATCCACTAAAGTAAAGTCCGAAGGACTAAAGAGTCACCCTCTACTGGGAGGTGCTCGGGTGAGATATGCGTCAACCCTCAACTGGCAGGTTAACATCTCAAACCTACGCTGGCTACGTAGTTCTAGAACGCGGAGATTGCTACTAAGAGTAACACCCTCAACTGGAAGGTGAACCCCCTCCGTCATGGGTTCACTCAGTGCTGAATTCTACTCCCAATTGAATCGACACTGAACTGATCACTAGACTATACTAGGCTTGACTGATATGACACTTGACTATTTTAACTGACTGAGTGAATCTCGCTCATGGTATAACTAAATTCGTTTTGTAGACTCTGGAAAACTAGACAACAGCTAAATTTTGAGTATTCGATACCCCCAGGACTCGATAGCATAGATAATGGAACCATAACTCAACCTTAAAACCTCACATATAAGTTATCATGCACAATTCCTTCACATAAACAGTTTGCCAAACACTTAGGATGCAAAACTCTTATACACAAGAATGAGCAATGTATGAATTATCATGACTACCACAATTACCACCAAAATTCAACATTTAAGCATGAGAGATACTTAAATCAACATACGTTCTTGTTAATTCACATGAAACTCAAAATATTCTTGGCTTTAAATACACACAACATCACATGCATGAACACAATTCCATTCAAGAATATAAATCATAATCTAAGTTTAAAGAAGGATTCTTGAACACCAAGGGTGGAAGTAACCCAAGGATGAACATCTAAACATACCTTGATTGACGAATTCTTGGAAGTTATTGAGGTATTTCTTGTAATTTGAACTTGAATGCTAAAGGGTCTAGGGTTTATTGTTAAAAGAGAATGCTTTTAATTTTGATAGAATTGTGATAAGTGAGGCAAAAATGCTATTTTGGGACCTAAATCCTGTGTTAAAGTGAGGGGAAAAGACTAAAATCCCCCTATGGACTCGGGATTAAATGAGCTGAAAAATGCCCAGTGACACGATAGGTGCCGCATCGCAAAGATTGTATCAACGCAATTACCGACACGTCGCATCGATGGTGACGACACGATAGCCAATAGGACGTGTCCTGATCGCATTGGCTTGCTATTTTAATCATCCAAACATGACTCAAACGACGTTCAAAAAATCCGAAACTCACCCGAGATGACCTATAGATAACCCTGATCATGAATCAATTTAAAAATTGCCAATCTAAGTGTGAAAAGATCGAAACTAAAACCATTGAAATATCCAGACCAAAAATTAGACTAAGTGTCAATAGTTAGCTAAAAAATTTCTAAGTTTGGGACCTCTTTTAGCATGCTATAAAGGAATGAAATGACTAGGACTTTGCGGGGTCTTACAATATCTTCCCCTTGGGAACATTCATCCTCGAATGAGACTGATTGAGCTGAGAGGCACTAAGGTACTGCGGTTATACTGACATGCATAGCTGAAACATGACTGAACTGATCCATGAATGTATGAATGATATGATAATGATATGAAGCTGAAACTAAGCGTGGAACGGAGTAAATTTAAGATAGATTGTTACCTTAGGCTAAGTCTGAGTTTATGGAAAAAAGATGAGGGTACTTGGTTGGCATGTATGTTTCTACTTCCCAAGTAGATCCCTCAACAGACTGGATCTGCCAAAGAACTTTGACCAAGGAAACTTCTTTGTTCCTTAGTCTGCAAGTCTAACAATCAAGGATTTAGACTGGAACTTCTTCGTAATAGAGACCATTTTGAACATCTAAACTCTCTACGGGGACTACAACTGTTGGGTCACTTATGCACTTCTTTAGCAAGGAGATGTGAAACACTGGGTGCACTGATGGCAAGTCTGCAGGCAGCTCAAGTTCATAGGCTACCTTTTCGAAACGACTCAGAATCCTATAAGGACCAACATACCGTGGACTAAGCCTCCCCTTCTTCCCAAATCTCTTCACTCCCTTCATGGGAGAGATTTTCAAATGTACAAAGTCATCAATCTCAAATTTGAGATCTTTTCTCCTCACATCCACATAAGATTTCTATCGGCTCTGGGCTGTCTTAAGCATTTCCCTGATCAACTATACTTTCTCTAAGGCATCAAAAACCAAGTCAGGCCCCACCACTGAGGCCTCACCTACTTCAAACCAACCAATGGGAGATCTACATCTCCTCCTATAAAGAGCCTCAAATGGAGCCATCTGAATATTAAAATAATAACTATTATTATACGCGAACTCAATCAAAGATAAGTGGTCATCCCAACCACCCTTAAAGTCAACGACACACACTCTCAACATATCCTCTAGAGTCTGAATGATTTTTTCTTTCTGACCATCTATCTGGGGATGGAAGGTTGTACTGAGATGGACTTGGGTACCAAGACCCTTTTGGAAGGCTTTCCAAAAGTGAGAGGTGAACTGCGTATCTCTATCTGAAATGATGGACAACGGGACACCGTACAACCTAACTAACTCTCTAATAAAGAGACTGGCATAGTCCTCGGCTGAATAGGAAATATGGAATGGTAGAAATAAATGGACTTAGTCATCCTGTCTACAATGACCCAGATCGAATCGTGCTGATGATGAGTACAAGGAAAACCTGTCACGAAGTCTATGTTCATTTCTTCTCACTTCCATGTGGGAATACTGAACTCCTGCATGGAACCACTAGGCTTTTGGGGCTCAATCTTCACCTACTGACAAGTAGAGCACTTAGCCACAAACTCTGCAATGTCTCTTTTCATCCTTCTCCACCAATAGACTTCCCGCAAGTCGCGGTACATCTTAGTGGCCCCTGGATGAATAGAGTAACATGCACCATGCGCTTTATCAAGAATTCGTTGTCTCACGCCATCTATACATGACACACATAGCCTACCCTAGCAATGCAACACACCATCTCCCCCTTGGGAGAAAACCTCAACCTTCTGGTCTCTGACTGACTCTTTCAGCTTAACTAAATTGGGATCCCTGTCCTACTTTTCTTTTACCTCAGAAACTAAAGAAGGTTCCGAACTATTTTGCACCCAAACACTACCTTCGGCCGAATCAACCAAATAGATACCTAGTCTGGCAAGCTGATGAACTTCCTAAATTAACTTCTTCTTACCATTTTAAACATGAGCAACACTATCCATGGACAACCTACTGAGGGCATCGGCCACTACATTGGCCTTGCCCGGATAATACAAAGCACTCATGTCATAGTCTTTCAATAACTCTAACCACCTTCTTTGATGCAAGTTCAGGTCTTTCTGCAAAAATACATACTGCAAGCTTTTGTGGTCTGTGAATACATCAACATGCACCCCATACAAATAATGCCTTCAAATCTTTAAGGCAAATACAACAACTGCTAATTCAAGATCGTCGGTGGGATAATTCTTTTCATGGGGCTTAAGCTATATAGAGGCATAGGCTACAACATTACCCTTCTGCATCAAAACACACCCCAAGCCAACTTTGGAAGCATCACAATATACAACAAATCCATCTGAACCGTTGGAAAAATTCAAAACTGGGGTTGTAGTAAGTCGAGTTTTCAACTCCTGAAAACTTTTCTCACAAGAATCTGACCACTGGAACTTGACTTTCTTTTGAGTCAATCTGGACATGGGGGATGCAATAGATAAAAATCTTTCCCAGCCAAACCCAAGAAACTTCTGATATCTGACGGAGATATGGGTTTGGGCCAGTTTCTCACTGCTTCGGTCTTTTAAACTTTAATTCCATCACCGAAAACTATGTGACCAAGGAAAGCTACTGACCTTAGCCAAAATTTGTATTTACTAAATTTGGTGAACAACTGATGGGCTCTAAGAGTCTGTAATACTATTCTGAGATGGTCTGTATGATCATGTTTATTGCGGGAGTAGACAAGGATGTTATCTATAAAGACTATGACGAACATATCCAAGTATTGCTTGAACACATAGTTCATCAAGTCCATAAAGTTGTTGGGGCATTGGTAAGACTAAATGACATGACTAGAAATTCAAAGTGACCCTATCGAGTTTTGAAAGCTATTTTCGGAATGTCACATTATCTGACTCTGAGTTGATGATAGCCGGATCTGAGATCTATCTTAGAAAAGTAACTGGCACCCTAAAGTTGGTCAAACAAGTCATCGATTCTAGGTAGTGGATACTTGTTTTTTATGGTGACTTTGTTCAACTGACGGTAGTCTATACACATTTTGAGAGAACTATCTTTCTTATGCATGAACAAAACCAGTGCACCCCAAGGAGATACGTTGGGCCTGATGAATCCCTTATCTAGGAGATCTTTCAACTGTTCTTTCAACTCTTTTAGTTCGAATAGGGACATTTTGTATGGCAGAATAGAAATGGGTTGAGTATCAGGAAAGAGGTCTATTCCATAGTCAATTTCTCTTTCGGGAGGAACTCCGGGGAAATCTTCGGGAAACACATTTGGAAATTCACTTGCGACTGAAACTGACTTGAGATTTGGAGTCTCAAAATTAGAGTCTTTAACTCAAACAAGATGATAGACATACCCCTTGGATATCATTTTTCTCGATTTAAGGTATGGAACAAGTTAACCCCTAAATACTGAAGTACTACCCCTCCATTCTATGATAGGTTCATTTGGGAACTAAAAATAGACAACTCTATTTCTATAATCAACTGAAGCATAGCATGAATAGAACCAATCCATGCAGAGAATGACGTCAAAATCCGCCATCTCTAACTCTACAAGGCTTACTGAAATAACCTTCTGAGACACCATAACCAGACAGTTCCTGTATACCCGCCGGGCTATGATAGACTTAACCACTGGGGTAGAGACTGAGAAAGGCTCTATTAGGATTTTGGGGCTGATTCCGAAGCTGACGGTTATGTAAGGAGTTATAAAAGACAAATAAGCTCCAAGATCTAGCAAAGCATAAATATGTAAATGAAATACTTACAACGTATTGGTAACCACATTAGGATAACTCTCCTAATCCTGTCGGGACTGAAGTGCATAGAGCATGTTTGGGCACTGCCCACTAGTAGCACTGGAAGCGGCACCCTGCTGAGATGGGCGACCGTACTGAACTGGGGGACGATTATACTGACCCTGTGAACCTGTCTGGGGATAATCTCAAACTCTGTGACCTGGCTTGCCACACCTGAAACATACATCGCTGCCCGCTCTATAGACACCCTGATAGTTTCTGCCATATTTCTGGTTGTTTAAGCACTGTTCACACTACCTTGAGATTTAGAGCCTGGCGCCCTATCATTATTATCATTTCCTAATCTAGGCATCGATTCACTAGCCGAAGAAGGATCTGGGACTGAAGGTTTTGGGCAAAATTGAGGACGGTTTCCACCTCCTGACCTCGGCTGAGTGAAATTAAAGTTACCTATTTTAGCCTTCTTGATCTCTCTCTCTTTCTTCTTAGTTTTTTGTTCCTCAATCTATTGAGCATGGACCATCAACCTAGCCAAGTCTATCTCCTTATCAGCATTGCGATCCTACACTCCTTGACCATACTGTCAGACACACTAGACATGAACTTGTTCATCTTAGACCTGCTATCAGCTGCCAACTGAGTAAACTTGAGGAAATACTCTTTCACACTTATATTGCCCTGCTTCAGATTGATAAACTCTAACACCTTAACCTCTCTTAACTCCAACGGAAAGAACCTATCTAGGAAGGCAGTAGCAAACTCCTCCCATTCTATAGGCCCTACATCTGCGCCTCTATCTACCTTCCACTATTTAAACCACGAATGAGCTACATCTTGCAGCTGATAGGTAGATAATTCAGCACTCTCACTAGTAGTTACCCCTATAATATTTGTTACCTGTTGTACCATGTCAAGGAATTTTTGTGGGTCCTCTTCAGACTTAGACTCTGAAAACGAAGGAGGGTTCGTTTGGGTGAAGTACTGATATCTAGCTGCAGTAGTATTGGCCACTGGGTTTGGCCTGAACAACAGGTGGTCGAACATTCTGAGCTACCATAGAATGGGCTAAAGTAGCGAAAGTTGCTCTGAATTCTGCGCGAAAGACATGCTCATTCAGGGGATCTTCCTGAACGGACGGAGGTGCTGGCTAGTTCCCAATTCTCCTTTCATTGGTCTTTCTGTGAGGCATGTTCTATAAACGAAAGGAAAAAAATTGAATTAGACAGAGAGTTTAACTTGAGCTCATGCTCACTCACACGATATAAACACTGAAAGAGGGGAACTTCTCTTAAAAAATGTCTTGTAGCCTCTTGTCCATAAGTGTGGCACACTACACACCCATGCACAAGACTCTACTTGACGTGACTTTCAGACTCCCTAGGATACTTTAGAACCTTTGGCTCTGATACCAAGTTTGTAACTCCCCGAGACTACACCTTGGGCGTCACAGATGCTTATAATCTTGAAGGACCACAAGCTAACACATGACTGGTACCTGCTGTGAGCACTGAGTAATAATCATGAAAAACATGTGCGGAAGTAAAACTAAAAATGTCATAACGTTCATAAAACTGAAATCAATACTGAGTACAATTATGGAATAACTGCTAACTGAAAGTGTCTGAAAGCCTCTAACATCTGAATGTAACGAGTTGATAGGACAGGCCCCAACTAACTCACAACTGCTATCTGAAAGTAACTGAAAAACTGAAATACTGTAAATAACAAAATGATTAAATAAGTGCCATGCCCTCGATGGATGAGGACTCACTACTGTAGCTGCGGTTGATCAACTAAATCTGACTAAGTACGGTGAGGAACTCGAGCGTTTGAACCATGATTTGAGATATTATAGCGCAAAAAAAATATGCGTCAGTATATTGAATGTACTGGTATGCTAGGTGAGGTTAGGCTGATATGCAGGGCTTACGTGCAAGATTTTAATCGCTAAATATCATGGAACGACTGGATGAAAGTATATGCAAAACTGGGTCTATTGTGAGTACTGTACACGCCCTACCAAGCATATAACATCTGTCTAAATTAGTCTGAAGCTGAAGTACTGAATTTATGATAACTGATTTCTGAGGACTTGAAGTCATAATCATGTATAACTGAACTAAGTTTTGTACTGAATACTAAAACTGTAATTGTGGGAGTTATCATCTAACCGACATGCCCCGCTCTGAACTGATTGGGGTCCAACCTGCAACCCAGTTAGAAGGGTGTCAGTTCCATGCCATGGGTACTAACATCTGACTATGTGGATCCACTAAAGTAAAGTCCCGAAGGACTAAAGAGTCGCCCTCTACTGGCAGGTGCTCTGGTGAGATATGCGTCAACCCTCAACTGGCAGGTTAACATCTCAAACCGATGCCGGCTACGTAGTTCTGGAACGCAGAGATTGCTACTAAGGGTCACACCCTCAACTGGCAGGTGAGCCCCCCCATCCCTGGGTTCACTCAGTGTTGAATCCTACTCCCAACTGAATCGACACTGAACTGATCACTAGACTGTACTAGGCTTGACTGATCTGACACTAGACTACATTAACTAACTGAGTGAATCTCGCTGATGGTATAACTAAATTTCATTTTATAGACTCTGGAAAACTAGATAACAGTTAAATTTCGGGTATTTGATACCCCAAGGCTCGATAGCATAGATAATGGAACTATATCACAACCTTAAAACCTCACACATAAGTTATCATGCACAATTCCTTCACATAAATATTTTGTCAAACACTTAGGATGCATAACTCTTATACTCGAGAATGAGCAATGTATGAATTATCATGACTACCACAATCAACACCAAAATTCAATATTTAAGCATGAGGGTTACTAAAATCAACATACGTTCTTGTTAATTCATATGAAACTCAAAACATTCTTAGCTTGAAAAACACACAACATCACATACATGAACACGATTCCATTCAAGAATATAAATCATAATCTAAGTTTAAAGAAGGATTCTTGAACTCCAAGGGTGGAAGTAACCCAAGGATGAACACCTAAACATACCTTGATTGATGAATTCTTGGAAGTTATTGAGGGATTTCTTGTAATTTGAACTTGAATGCTAGAGGGGTTAGGGTTTGTTCTTGAAAGAGAATGCTTTTGATTTTGAGAGAATTGTTATAAATGAGGCAACATTCTATTTTGGGACCTAAATCCCGTGTTAAAGTGAGGGGAAAAGACTAAAATACCCCTTTGGACTTGGGATTAAATGAGCTGAAAAATGGCCAGTGACGCGATAGGCGCCGTGCCGCGTCGATGGTATCGATGTGATTACCGATGCATCGCATCGATGGTGACGACGCGATAGCCAACGCAACGCATCCTGATCGCGTTGGCTTGCTGTTTTGGTCATCCATACGTGACTCAAATGACATGCGAAAATTCTGAAACTCACCCGAGATGACCTATAGATAACCCTGATCATGAATCAATTTAAAAATTGCCAATTTAAGGACGGAAAGATTGAAACTAAAATTACTGAAATGTCGAGACAAAAAATGAGACTAAGTGTCAACACTTCGCTGAAATTTTTCTAAGTCTGGGACCTCCTTTAGCATGCTATAAAAGACTGAAATGACTAGGACTTTGCGAGGTCTTACATAAGCTAATGATCATCTTTGTTTTTTTGTTTTAAAAACACTTAAAATTTTCAAATTCAAATATTTTTAGATTTTTTATTACAATACTTTAAGCTTTGTCTTAAAATTGCCACGTGGCTTCTCAATAGCTTGTCACTGGGCTAATTGTGGTGCTTCGTCCTCTGCTTTATAATATATAGATATAAGATATAAATTCTATCATGTCCTGTATTTTACTTTTTCTTTTTTATGTTCATTAACATATATACAAATACATTATAATAATAATTACCATCCTTAGATTTATATTAATTTGGTTGAGCACACATTTGGTTCTGGAATATCAACAACAACAACGACAACATACCAGTGTATTTCCACATAGTGGAGTCTAGGGAGGGTAGAGTGTACGCAGGCCATACCAATACCTCAGGTGGAATATAAGATTCAAAATTGAAGTTTTGATTTGAAACTCAAGCGTTTCTACGAAAAATGAATAAAATTTCAACTTCAATTTCATATTATAATTTGAAATTTCAAGCTCCAATAAGTAGAATTTTAAATTCTAAATTGTGATTTTAATTTTTTAAATTTAATTTTAAATTCTAAATTGTGATTTTAATTTTTTAAATTTAAAATTTGATTCATAAGTTTATATTTACTCCGTCTATTTAGAATTGATTGACATATTTTGACTTGACACGAAATTTGAGAAAATAAATAAGACTTTCGAATTTTATGATCTTAAATGTCAAATGTACCAAAACATCTTTTTTTTTTTTTAACTATATAAATGTATCATTAACAAACAAAAGAATACACCTAAAGAGCACTTACTCCCTTATCTTTAAAGTGTTTTTTAATCTTGTAATCTTAAATATTTCATGTGAAAGGTTAAAAATAAAAGTTAGTACATAATTTTTTAAATCATTTATTGCAAAAATAATTATCCAACATACTCTACTTTCAACCTTATCCATCAATCTTTGGGAGTTTGAAAAGTTAGATTCAAAATACTGAGATAAGACGTGAATTGCTATGACATTGACACAAAGTTGATCATAATTATAACTTGTGCAATGTTACAAAGTTCTTGTCGGAAATGTCAAAAGTGATGAAATATTCTCAAAATATGACCATGATGATACTATTGCTAACGACGCTGATCAACAATTGAAATATTCTCAAAATATGACCATGATGATATGGTTGCTAACGACGCTGATCAACAATCGAATCAAAACAACCATTTATACTAGTACAACTTATGTTCAATTTTCATTTATTGAACTAAATTCTAATCAATAAATATTTGATTTTTTAACAAGATTTTATGATAATATATTATACTTTATTATGAAGAAGAAATTTTAATAATTTTTATAAACTACTCCCTTTATTTAAAAAAGAATATCCTATTTTCTTAATTAATTAATTAATTTTTAAAAGAATATTTTTTTGATAATATTATAATTTTAATTTTTCACGTGAAATAAATATGATATACTTTTTTTAAACGGAGTGTATGAGTTTTTCATTTTGATTATGAAAAATACTTTTAAAATTCAAATTACAAACAAAATTTGCAACTTCCATGTCCAAATGACCCTAGTGAAAAAGCAAATACAGTATGTCTCAATTCCTTTAGACCCCCACAGCCACCCCGGATCTTGTTTTTAATTAATTCTCTCCCTCTCCTCTTTCTCCGTTTTAATTAGTGTGGAAAAGGTAATCTCCTTTTTGCAGATCCATTTTTTTGAATCTTCATCTTTCTATTTACTAACCGCTTTTCAAGGTTCGTATCCGAATTCCCCGTGATTGCTCGGTATCGCTGTTGTTATCTTTCTTTCTAACATTTTGTCCTTTATTGTCTATTGATGCCTTTTGAACTGTCTGGTTTGGCATTTCTTTATTCTTATTGCTATTAAATAAATGTGTTAATTAACTGTGAACCAATTTTTACCAGTTCTATTTCTTGGCATATCACTGGTGATAATGTTATGACTTTTTTAACATTTAGCAGCAAATTTTCTCCAGGTCTGAAATTAAGGCATAGTTGGTTGATTGAGTTGCGAGCATATACATTCATGATTTTGTTTTTTAGAGATTCAAACTGAATGTTCTTTGACCAGCTTTTGAAATGTTTTTTCTATTTCTCATTTTGATTAGGAGAGTTGTAGTTTTCTTGTTCTCCGATTCCTATTACTATTTGTTGTTTCGTGTAATTCGACTATAGTATTATTTTGTTGTAGTACTGTTCCACTACTATCATATTGTTTTTGTTACTATTTGTTGCCTCTTGTACTTCCATTATGTCCTTTTCTAGACTTTTTTTTTTTTTGAGCGGAGGGTCTATTTGAAACAGCCGCTCTACCTATGAGGTAGTGATAAGGTCCTGCACATTCTACCCTCCCCAGACCCCACTTGTTGGACTACAGTGGGTATGTTGTTGTATTTTGAATTTTTGATTAGGATAGTTGTGACTTAAATATTTTTGGTGTAGTTTTTGAATATTTAAAATGTAAAAGTACGCGATAGTCTAGCCCGTTTAACTCTGGAAACTAGTCAAATTGGCCTTTGACAAGTAAAAATTGCTAACAAATATATGTATGTGGGGTTCCCCCAAATGTTAATAAAATTATTTACCTTATTAAAAAAAACAAATCGAGATAGAGGGAGTACTATTTTTATGATAGCCACAAACGTACCCACAATTCTTATTCTAGTTTGGTATTGAGGTATAGTTGATGATTGATTATTGGTGCATTATTGTTCACGTTTTTGCTTTCTTATTCAGGTTAAGTATGGGTGTGGCACAAAACGCTATTGAAATGGAGGAAGGAACCCTGGAAGTTGGAATGGGTAAGTTCATGCACAACTCTTCTTTTTAATACCTTTTGTTTTGCGGAGTGAAATCTATTAATGATTCTATTGATATAAACTAGAGCTATGTAAGACTAAACTATGGGGCAAGAACAATGAATTCTGTACCTCTATTATGCAACAGATATTGTTGAACTCAACACCAAGAAAGTTAACGCAAATCGAACTTCGAATACTAGGAAACAAAGTTTAATTCATAAACTAAATGTTTTTTTTTCTCTTCCTGTGTTTATAAGAGAAAACAAACCAGAGAAATTCTTTGAGCAATAGAACAAAAGAAGCGGTAGTTTTCCAAAAAAAAAATAAAAAATTCTTGCCCCACATCCCTTTTCACGTTAACTCATAAGTGATAGGGCAGTTTGTAACTTCTCTGTAACTTCCCTTACTCATCTCTTTTATATGAGTTGGGTCACCCCACATGGAGCGGCCCATGATCCAGACCCAGTATCCGACAAAGTTAAACATACTATATAGGGCTAATGAGCTGAATGCCTCTAGAGGTTTCAACCTTTGAGAGAACGGTAGTCAAAGACCCTTCGAATTTCCTTTTTAGTAGTTCAGGCGCAAATGAGAGAGGAGTTTCTACTTCTTGGTGTTTGTAGTTAGAGGATTTCATTGGTAAATACTAGTATAAATCATGAATAGACTGTGATGTACCTTCTGCTTATATGCTAGAATGAAATATGCAATTAAATTTTAGGAAATCATCAATAATGACGCTTGAGCCGGGGGTCTATCAGAAACAACCTCTCTCCTTCTTCGGAGGTAGCGGTATGGTCTGCGTACATGTTACCCTCCCCAGACCCCACTTAGTGGGAATACACTGGGTTTATTGTTGTTGTTGTAAATCATCAATAATGAATACAATATTTTCTGGCTCTCAATCTTATGTTGTAGTAATATTGAGTCTAAAGTCAAGAATTTGATTAAAATTTTCATTTAGAAGATTTATGGTGACCTCTAAACAAAGCAGATCTATTAAGGCCCAGGGGATTGACATGCCACCCACAAGCTTGGTTAAAACTTTGTATGTATATGTGTGTATATATGTCAAAGAAATACTACAAATGGATCAAGTGTCGCTTTTATTAACAAATAAGTCAAAGGTGCCAGTGGCAATAGACTTAAATTTTTTAAGCGCTGGGAGTTCGAATCCCACTACCAACAGGTAGTAACTTTTGGCTTACGGAAGGAATAACAGGTAGTAACTTTTGGCTTACTGAAGGAATAGAGATACATATGAGTACACTTACTAGTAATCCATTCTCTATGGTTCTTTTCTTTTTCTCTTGACCAACTATTCTTCATTAAATGTTGTTTGACTCTTTTTTAATTGATTCTTGAATTTTTGTCTCATCTTCGTTTAACACTTTAACAACAACAACAACAACAACAACAAAAAACCCAGTGTATTCTCACAAAGTGGGGTCTTGGGAGGGTAAGATGTACGCAGTCCATACCGCTACCTCCGAAGAAGTAGAGAGGCTGTTTCCGATAGACCTCCGGCTCAAGATAAAGAATAGTAAATATGGTCGTAATGACATATGAAGCAGGATGAATGACATAATAGAAATAAGGAATAAGAAATAATAAAAATAGAAATCAGAGAAATACGAAATACGAGAAATAAGAGCAACACGAAATAAGAAAATAGGAACTAAGAAATAAGAAATAGGACACCCACCTAGTAGTAATATACACTCACATACCAAAGACACCTATGGACACAGTCCTAGGATTACTAACCCGGCTACACAAGATCTCTCCTGACTACTTTCTACAACCCACACACCCACACACCCACACTAGCCTTCTACCCTTATCCGTGACCTCCACACCTTACTATCTAGGGTCATGTCCTCAGTAAGCTGAAGCTGCTCCATGTCATGTCTAATCACCCCCCTCCAGTATTTCTTCGGCCTACCTCTACTCCTCCTGAAGCCATCCAAAGCTAGCCTCTCACACCTACGAACTGGGGCATCCGCGCCCCTCCTCATCACATTCCCAAACCATCTCAGCCTTCCTTCCCGCATATTGTCCTCCACTAAAGCCACTCCCACTTTCTCCCGGATAATCTCATTCGTAACTCTGTCCCTTCTAGTAAACTCACACATCCAACGCAACATTCTCATTTCCGTCACCTTCAATTTTTAGATGTGGGAGTGCTTGACTGGCCAACACTCTTCTCCATACAACATGGCCGGACAGATTGCCACTCTATAGAATTGGCCTTTAAGCTTAAGGGGCACCTTCTTATCACACAACACTCCCGAGGCGAGCCTCCACTTCATCCAACCTGCTCCAATACGCTTAGAGATATCCTCGTCAATCTCACCATTCCGCTGAATCATAGACCCAAGATACTTAAAACTATCCCTCTTACAAACATCCTGGGAGTCCAACCTCACCACTACTTCGTCCTCCTGCCTCAAGTCACTAAACTTGCATTCCAAATACTCCGTCTTGGACCTACTCAACCTGAACCCCTTAGATTCAAGGGTTTGCCTCCAAACCTCCAATTTATCATCCCCCCCCCGCGCCGCATCTCATCAATCAGCACTACATCATCTGCAAATAAAATACACCAAGGCACCTCACCTTGAATACTCCGCGTCAACACGTCCATCACTAAAGCAAATAGGAACGGACTAAGAGTCGATCCCTGATGCAACCCTGTCTCGATCGGAAAATGCTTTGAGTTTCCTCTCGCCGTCCTCACCCGAGTCTTCCCTCCATCGTACATGTCCTTAATAGCTCTGATGTACGCCACCGGGACCCCTCACCTCCAAGCATCTCCAAAGAACCTTTCTCGGGACTTTATCATACTCCTTTTCCAGGTTGATGAACACCATGTGTAAAGTATACATAAAATAAAATTGAACTTATTTTCTTCCATATTAGAACTTAAAAGTTCATCTCTCCCCGTAACAAGTATACTTGTCCTGATGTCATAACCACTTAATAATGGAACTGAAAAGTGAAAACATATGTTTGTTAATCAGTTATAACTCTAATTCACAAGTTGGATAAACATTTGTTTTGCTCTAATAAGTTATTATAATCGTTACATTTTTTTCTTTTTAATTTGTCTATATAAATTGAGAAGATGAATAACCTTTGAAGCTCAAAGTTGATCAAACAGACCA
This sequence comes from Capsicum pubescens, assembly GCA_030864215.1. Lineage (NCBI taxonomy): Eukaryota > Viridiplantae > Streptophyta > Magnoliopsida > Solanales > Solanaceae > Capsicum > Capsicum pubescens. The sequence goes on along the minus strand of CM061547.1, from coordinate 183,711,089 downwards.
AATGTTTGCCCTATTTGGAGGTTTTAGATGTCACACTGCTTTGAACGTAGACGTGTACTACCAAAAATCACTAATTTATCTACAAAATATTTGATGGAGTTCATCGGATTTTTTCTCGTGCTAACGTTTTGACAGATTTTTGATTGATTATCCCCTACTGATGAGCCAAATTTCAGCTTTCATTAGAAATTAGCAATTTTATGATAGTGATGTGTATGTTCAAAGTACTGTGGCACCCGAAACCTCCAAAATCCTGGATCCACCTCTGTTTCTGATGTTGCGGAATTGCAGAATATAGGACTGTCTCTGGTGTTGCTGGACCACTGGTTATCCTCGACAAAGTTAAGGTAATCATCATGAACTTTGTTTTTTTTTCAAACATAATGTAGTTTAATTGTATTTTTTGTGTTAATGCAACTAGATTTATGTGTACAAGTGTTTCTTTGTCAGGGACCTAAGTACCAGGAAATTGTTAATATTCGTTTGGGAGATGGAACAACTCGACGTGGGCAAGTTCTGGAAGTTGATGGGGAAAAAGCTGTTGTTCAGGTCTATTAATCTTTAGGGTCCCTTATTGGTAGATTTGACTTCTGAGGAATATTTCATCTATTTTAAGTTTCTACCTTCTGATTATTCTTATAGAATAAATTGAATCTACTATAGCATGCTCATTTCCTCTTTTGTTTTTACCAGGTTTTTGAAGGAACATCTGGAATTGACAACAAATACACAACTGTGCAGTTTACTGGGGAGGTACATTATATTTTATAACTAATATTTTCTCATGACTTTTGTTCCATAAAATCTTATTAACATAAATCACTTGTAGAAAGTCCTCTTTATTTCCATCAATTCTTTTTAAGGTCCACTGGGAAAACATTGTTCTGCAATAACATGCAGTCTCCTTTTGTTTTGTCTTTTATCCCTCTCTTGTATTCAAAGTGTTGTATAGGGCATGCAAAATTCTTTGTCAAGAACAATAAATTTGTTAGTATTATCATGTTGCAATAACTTTGTATTTGCTCAATGGAGGAGAAAAGTAAGTAATGAGATGTATCCTGCAACAAAGATATTATTCATAAAGGGTATTATCAATTTTTTTATTAAAGGAGATATCTTTTATGCTTCTAATGGTTTATCATTATCATTACTTTCTAAGAGTGTACATAATGTTTGCAGGTTCTGAAGACACCGGTCTCACTGGATATGCTAGGACGCATATTTAATGGTTCTGGAAAGCCAATAGACAATGGCCCTCCTATTTTACCCGAGGCTTACAGGGATATTTCTGGCAAGTACTTAGTTCTAGCAAGTTCAGCTTTGGTTTTCACATGATATTTCTAGACATATCCTGCTACATGTAATATGTCGATTTTAGGGAGTTCTATCAACCCCAGTGAGAGAACATATCCTGAAGAGATGATACAGACAGGAATTTCAACAATTGACGTCATGAATTCAATTGCTAGAGGGCAGAAAATTCCTCTTTTCTCTGCTGCCGGTCTTCCTCATAATGAAATCGCAGCTCAGATCTGCCGACAAGCTGGTCTAGTGAAGAGGTTGGAGAAATCTGAAGATCTTCTTGAGGTTAGTAGTAGTTTCTTATAACAGACTCTACTCATTTCAATTTATATGTCTCTTTTCCGTTTTTGCCACTTGACACCATTACATTCCTACACAACTTTTACAAAATTTCTAAAGTTCAAGTTCGTTAAATTATTAAATGTTTTATTTTGATGTGTTGTTTCTCTGTCAAACTAAATTTTCAATTATATTTTAATTTTTCCTCCACTATCATTAAAACAATAAATAAGTCTAATTAAAGAATTAATCTCGGTACCCAGTCGAACACTATCTTCAGAAATGGAACGAAGAGGAAGTATGCCACTTTGCTTGAAATGGCCATTGAATACTCCGTTTGTCTTCTAGGCCTAAATGCTTGTTTTGATGTCCGTGTTAATAATCTTACTTTTGTCATATAACATGATAGCCTTAGATTATTGCATTGAAGTGGACTTCACAACATTACATCCAAGATGAGGAAGAACAAAATATGAGTCTGCAATTTCATTGTCTCCTGCTTGGGAAGTTCTTTAACTATATGTTTAAAAGGGAAAAACTTAGCAGATTTAAATCTTTTCAGAAAGCTGTTACTGAGTGTTAGTTCCTTCTCTAATCTACCCGTGAATAGTTGGAGTGACTCATTTTGGTCTCCATGTTTTGGTGATTGAGTTGGATTCACATTGACATAATTCTCACTCTCTTCCTTGATCTCTCAGGACAGTGGAGAGGACAACTTTGCCATAGTCTTTGCAGCTATGGGAGTCAACATGGAAACTGCACAATTTTTCAAACGTGATTTTGAGGAAAACGGTTCCATGGAAAGAGTGACGCTTTTCTTAAACCTGGTAATGCTTGGATTTAACTCGGACTAACACATGAATATTTGGTTCTGTGAAATAATAACACTTCTTTAAGGTGAAGCTTATTGTGATCTCCTATGTTTACTTCTTGCAGGCAAATGATCCTACCATAGAACGCATCATAACTCCCAGGATTGCTTTGACAACTGCAGAATATCTAGCATACGAATGTGGGAAGCATGTTCTTGTCATTTTAACTGATATGAGTTCATATGCTGATGCTCTGCGTGAGGTATTGTTTATGAAGTGTACCTCATGACCTTTCAACTTTAATATGTAGCTCTTTTAGAACTAATATTAGCACATCTCGGTTATGTGGTGTCATCAGATGTTCTGAGTTCTTTAGAATACTGAGAGCTAAGACCATAATTCTCATCCTCCCACAGGTATCTGCTGCCCGAGAAGAAGTGCCTGGAAGGCGTGGATATCCTGGTTATATGTATACCGATCTGGCAACGGTCTATGAACGAGCTGGGCGTATTGAGGGACGGACGGGTTCCATCACGCAAATTCCAATTCTAACCATGCCAAATGATGGTAACTCACAGTCGAGCAATAATTTCTGGCTATTGCTTCTCCTTGTGATTGCACTGTTATATTTGTTAACGAATCCCTAGTTTCTGTTGTTTGAACAGATATTACACATCCTACTCCAGATCTTACAGGTTATATCACTGAAGGACAAATATATATAGACCGACAGCTTCATAACCGACAGGTATTGTATAGCTTGAGGCTGAGTACTCCTATATACTCTAAACGGGAATCGTTGTTGAATGTTATAGATCTTACCAGTAAATGAGCAATTGATCCAACTAAAGTGGGTTTTCGAAGCTCTCTGCTATCTTTATTAGTTATTGATTCTTTGTCCAAAAATAAAAAATAAAAAAAGATAAATATTTTGTTGTTTTTGACAATAGGAAAGAATGGTTTATGATCCTATACAAAGTAGAGAAAATTATTCTGGATAAGCTTCCCTGTTACCTACAGAATGAGTCGACTAATGGGAATCGAGACATCACCATTTGCAGGAGTGGGTTCATTCCCTGTTCCTGCAGATGGGAAGCAAACCTCAAGTTATGCCCCCCTTCCCCACTCACCTTAACATTTATAGAAAAGCCCCTTCCATTAAAAGGTAAGCTCCGGAACAAATAAACAGAATGTCTCCTAAAATTCCTGAGCTTGAAACTAAATTCTTAACTTCATCCAACTCTAGATTGTTTATTAAAATTAGCTCTAGATTATCTGAATCAATCTTGTAACCTGATTAGATTTTTACCATACTTTTGGAAACTAAGGGTAGGGAGAGGATGAGAAACGTATTAAGAGGGGAAATAGAAAAGATCAAGAAAAGAAAAATTGATGAGCCTGATATTTAATAGGAGAAGGGTGAAGAGGCAGACCCATTATCCCTGAGTTTCGGGGGCTTTTGGGCTAGATTTGGTCCTCGATGGATTTCCAGGTCAACAACAATAACCACATACTGATAGAAACTAGGATGTAGAAGAGATAGAGAAGGAAATATTACTGGTTAAAGAAAGTGCAAGAATCTTAAACACTATATTAACCAATAGCCAAGTCCGTATGGAGTGTACAAATCTCCAAATATAAAGACAATGATAATATTTTTCTTCTATTCTTATGACTCTACCAGATTTTTCTATTTAAACTAAGATAAGCAGTTACTGCTGTAGATAACTACTACAGATAACTATTAACAACTACTAATAGATAACTACTAACAACTACTAATAGATAACATCCTATTTGAAACTAAGGAACTAAGTTACATTATCTTCACATGCTAAAGCAACAGTCTTATCAGTGCATTCCCCCTGAAAAATCGCCTTGTCCTCAAGGCGAAAAGAAGGAGACTGTGTGTTCTCCTCTTGTATTAACTCCAAAGATGCAAACGTTCCAGGTTTGCAGGGATGACCTGGGGCAAACTTGTCTCCACAACGATAGCATAGGCCTTTTTCTCGGTGAATTTGTTTAGAATTTAGAGGACGAATGTTTGGAAGCGATAATTGTTGAAAAGAGCGTACTGATTGACGGGATGACTGAAAATTGAAGGATTCTTGAACCGTTGGAAAGGAAGTTCCAATTGATGAAGACCATGATATAGAAGGCCAATTGGTTAACTTACTGGACCGATTTGGTCCATGTTTTCCTTCATATTCTAAAGCCAGACTCATTGCCTTATATACAGATCGAGGCTTGTGAATCCTAACGTCCACGCGAAGGTCTTCTTTGAGCCCACTGAGGTAAACTCCAAGCAGGTGTTCTGGCCAGTTTTGCACACGGGCTGCCCGTTTTGCAAATTCTTGCCTATACTCAAACGCTGATCCAGTCTGTTGGATTCCACACAGGTGTTCATCTGGATTTTGAAACTTAGCGGGTTCGTAATTTTCTTGCGTAACTTTAACCAAATGATCCTAGTAATAGATGGTTCTCTCACTGTTGATCCAAGCAATAAGATCTAGTGCATCTCCTTCCAAAGACATTGAAGCCACATCAACCTTACAATCATCAGGTGTTTGATAATTTTGAAAATATTTCTCTATTTTCAAAATCCAACCTTTAGGATCTCCCCCCTCATACTTTGGAAATTCCATCTTTGTGTGAGGACGCCGATAAGTTTCTTGATGCTTCCAAGTGCTATCAACCTTACCTTCTTCTGGTAAAACTTTAGATTTTCCTCGTTGATTCTGAATGTTTTTTGCTTTTAATGCAGCCACATCAACAGCCAAAGCATCCATGGCTTCCATTTTTGTTGCTTTAGTAGTCAATTGTTGGCTGATCTGATCAGGAGTCGACATGATACATTCCGCTATGGGAAGCGTTAGCCCATGTGTTGACCATGACAAATCTTACTGCTCTGATACCAATGATAGAAACTAGGATGCAGAAGAGATAGAGAAGGAAATATTACTAGTTAAAGAAAGTGCAAGAATCTTAAACACTATATTTATGGAGTAGACAAATCTCTAAATATAAAGACAATGATAATATTTTTCTTCTATTCTTAAAACTCTACCAGATTTTCCTATTTAAACTAAGATAAGCAGTTACTGCGGTAGATAACTACTACAGATAACTATTAACAACTACTAATAGATAACTACTAACAAGTAACAACTACTAATAGATAACTGTTTCTATCCTACCTGAAACTAAGGAACTAAGTTACATTATCTTCACATGCTAAAGCAGCAGTCTTATCAGTGCATTCCCCCTGAAAAATCCCTTGTCCTCAAAACGAAAAGAAGGAGATTGTGTGTTCTCCTCTTGCATTAACTCTAAAGATGCAAACGTTCCAGGTTTGCAGCGATGACCCAGGGCAAACTTGTCTCCACAACGATAGCATAAGCCTTTTTTTCGGCGAATTTGTTGTTCAGAATTTAGAGGATGAATGTTTGGAAGCGATGATCATTGAAAATAGCGTACTAGTTGACGGGATGACTGAAAATTAAAGGATTCTTGAATTGTTGAAGAGGAAGTTCCAATTGCTGAAGGCCGTGATATAGAAGGCCGTGATATAGAAGGCCAATCGGTTACCTTACTGGACCGATTTGGTCCATATTTTCCTTCATATTCTAAAGCCAGACTCATTACCTTATACACAGATCGAGGCTTGTGAATCCTAACGTCCACGCGAAGGTCTTCTTTGAGCCTACTAAGGAAAACTCCAAGCAGACAGTGTTCTGGCCAGTTTTGCACACGGGCTTCCCGTTTTGCAAATTCTTGCCTATACTCAAACACTGATCCAGTCTGTTGGATTCCACACAGGTGTTCATCTGGATTTTGAAACTCAACGGGTCCGTAATTTTCTTGCATAGCTTTAACCAACTTATCCCAGTAATAGATGGTTCTCTTACTGATGATCCAAGCAAAAAGATCTAGTGCATCTCCTTCCAAAGACATTGAAGCCACATCAACCTTACAATCATCAGGTGTTTGATAATTTTGAAAATATTTCTTTGCTTTCAGAATCCAACCTCTAGGATCTCCCTCCCTCATACTTTGGAAATTCCATCTTTGTGTGAGGACGCCAATAAGTTTCTTGATGCTTCCAAGTGCTATCAACCTTATCTTCTTCCGGTAAAACTTTAGATTTTTCTCGTTGATTCTGAATGTTTTGTGCTTTTAATGCAGCCACATCAACAACCAAAGCATCCATGACTTCCATTTTTGCTGCTATAGTAGTCAGTTGTTGGCTGATCTAATCAGGAGTCGACATGATATGTTCGCTATGGGAAGCGTTAGCCTGTGTGTTAACCATGACAGATCTTACTGTTCTGATAGCAATGATAGAAACTAGGATGCAAAAGAGATAGAGAAGGAGATATTACTGGTTAAAGAAAGTGCAAGAATCTTAAACACTATATTAACCAATAACCAAGTTCGTATGGAGTGGGCAAATCTCCAAATATAAAGACAATGATAATATTTTTCTTCTATTCTTAAAACTCTACCAGATTTTCCTGTTTAAACTAAGATAAGCAGTTACTGCTGTAGATAACTACTACATATAACTATTAACAACTACTAATAGATAACTGCTAACAACTACTAATAGATAACTACTAACAACTACTAATAAATAACTGCTTCTATCCTATCTGAAACTAAGGAACTAAGTTACATTATCTTCACATGCTAAAGAAGCAGTCTTATCAGTGCATTACCCCTGAAAAATCCCTTGTCCTCAAGGCGAAAAGAAGGAGATCGTGTATTTTCCTTTTGCATTAACTCCAAAGATCCAAACGTTCCAGGTTTGCTGTGATGACCTGGGGCAAACTTGTCTCCACAACGATAGCATAGGCTTTTTTTTCGGTGAATTTGTTGTTCAGAATTTAGAGGACTAATGTTTGGAAGCGGTGATTGTTGAAAAGAGCGTACTGGTTGACGGGATGACTGGAAATTAAAGGATTCTTGAACCGTTGGAGAGGAAGTTCCAATTGATAAAAGCCGTGTTATAGAAGGCCAATCGGTTACCTTACTAGACCGATTTGGTCCATGTTTTCCTTCATATTCTAAAGTCAGACTCATTGTCTTATACACAGATCGAGGCTTGTGAATCCTAACGTCCACGCGAAGGTCTTCTTTGAGCCCACTTAGGAAAACTCCAAGCAGGCAGTGTTCTAGCCAGTTTTGCACACGGGCTGCCCGTTTTGCAAATTCTTGCCTATACTCAAACACTGATCCAGTCTGTTGGATTCCACACAGGTGATCATCTGGATTTTGAAACTCAGCGGGTCCGTAGTTTTCTTGCATAACTTTAACCAACTCATCCCAGTAATAGATGGTTTTCTCACTTTTGATCCAAGCAAATAGATCTAGTGCATCTCATTCCAAAGACATTGAAGCCACATCAACCTTACAATCATCAGGTGTTTGATAATTTTGAAAATATTTCTCTGCTTTCAGTATTCAACCTCTAGGATCTCCCCCCTCATACTTTGGAAATTGCATCTTTGTGTGAGGACGCCGATAAGTTTCTTGATGCTTCCAAGTGCTATCAACCTTATCTTCTTCCGGTAAAACTTTAGATTTTCCTCGTTGATTCTGAATGTTTTTTCCTTTTAATGTAGCCATATCAACAATCAAAGCATCTATGGCTTCCATTTTTGCTGCTATAGTAGTCAGTTGTTGGCTGCTCTGATCAGGAGTCGACATGATACGTTCGCTATGAGAAGCGTTAGCCCGTGTGTTAACCATGACAGATCTTACTGCTTTGATACCAAGGATAGAAACTAGGATGCAGAAGAGTTTGAGAAAGAAATATTACTGGTTAAAGAAAGTGCAAGAATCTTAAACACTATATTAACCAATAACTAAGTCCGTATGGAGTGGACAAATCTCCAAATCTAAAGAAAATGATAATATTTTTCTTCTATTCTTAAAACTCTACCAGATTTTCCTATTTAAACTAAGATAAGTAGTTAATGCTGTAGATAACTATTAACAACTACTAATAGATAACTACTAACAAGTAACAACTACTAATAGATAACTGCTTCTATCCTATCTGAAACTAAGGAACTAAGTTATATTATCTTCACATGCTAAAGCAACAGTCTTATCACATACCCCGTATATTTCCACCCAGTGGGGTCTGGGGAGGGTAAGTGTATGCAGTCCATACCACTACCGCAGAAATGAGATAGAGAGGCTGCTTCCGATAGACCCCGACTCAAAATGAAGCAATGCTCAAAATAAAACAATCTAGCCAAGGAATAGTCAAAGGACAAAATACCATAGAAATCAATATATCCAATAATACCATATACAAGATACACCAAGTGGTACAACCAGTGTTGTGAAAAGTGCTGAAGTGCTCACTTAAAGCGTGAAGCGAAGCGACAGTGGGTTGCTTTTTACACTTGAAGTGTTGGGGCGAGAAAAAAGCTTTCGCTTTATGCCCAGACGAGAAGCGCTGAAGCAAAAAAAGCGCAGAAAAGCTCGCTTAAGTGGATATTTAATTATCTTTTTTTAGGGTTTTATTGCTTTATTTAATTTATTTTAGTTAAAACCTTTTTTTTAGGGTTTTATTGCTTTATTTAATTTATTTTAGTTAAAACCCTTAAGTGACTATACGACTGCATTGCTGCTGCTGCGACTTTTATGGAACAACTGCTGAAGGTATGCACTTCTCTATTTCTCCCCTTCTTCTTTTTCTCTATTTCTCTTCTTCTTCTCCTATTAGGGTTTTCTAGTTTTTTTTTCTTCTCTATTACTCTTTTTCATCCGTGTTTTTTTTTCTCTTCTTCGTCTCTATTTCTCTTCTTCTCTGTTTTCCAGTTCTGTTTTTTTTTTGCTGTACGTAATCTGACTTCCAACTTTGTATTTTTTTTTACTTTTTTTTTTTTGCATGTAATCTGACTTCCAGATTTGTTTTTCTTCTTTTTACTTTTTTTTGGCCGTATGTAATCTGAATTTTGTTTATCAATATATATTTTTATTGTTTTGTTTTTTCTTGTAGTATATTTCTTTACTCAATGGCGCAAAAAAGAGATCCAGCTTGGGTGTATGGAATTGCAATAGGCAATAGTAACACACGAATAAAATGTATTTTTTGTGACAATATATATAACAGTGGAATATATCACAAAAAACATCTTATTGGTGGTTACAAAAATGTCATTGTATGTCCAAAAGTCCCGAATGCTATTAAGGAAGAAATGAAGGAGTACATGAAGAAAAAAATGAGCTTAAGACTCAAATGAGGCATGATGTAGCAATGCTTGATCTTGTTGATGATGATCAATCTGAGAATGATGAAATTGAAGTGAATATGCCAATGGGGCCTCCTTCAAAATACCAAAGGAAGTCTTCAACTAGCAGGGGTGGATCATCCACCGCTAGCAATGTTAAAGGTTTTATAGATATCTATTTCCCACAACTACCCAATGAAAAAAGAAAACTTAGAGCCATTGATTTAGCATCTTCTAGGAAGATCGTAAGGGACTACGCCGTATTTGCTTTTGCAAGGTAGATGTATGACGCGGGCCTCCCTTTTTATTGTGTTAATTACTCTGAGAGTTTTGGTGAATTTATTGAAGCAGTAGGCCAATATGGTCCAGGAATGAAGCCCCCAACGTATCATGAAGTTAGAGTTCCTTGTCTGAAAAATGAGGTGGAGAAAACAAATAAAATTGTTGAGGCTCATAAGGTTCAATGGAAAAACTATGGATGTTCAATTATGATGGATAAATGGACTGCCAAAAATGGAAAAATGGTAATCAATGTTTTGGTGAATTCTCCGATGGGGAGTGTATTCCTTGAATCTCATGATGCTAGTGACTCTTCTACTGATGCTACTAAAATGTTCAAATTGTTTGAGAATACAATCTTGAAAATTGGGAAGGAAAATGTGGTGCAAGTTGTGACTGATAATGCAAGTGAGAATAAGAAAGCAGGTGAATTGTTGAAGAGAGTGTACCCGCATATTTTCTGGACTCCTTGTGTTGCTCACTGTATCAACTTAATGTTTGGTGACATTTTCAAGGAAGCCCCATATTCTACAGGTGAATAAGTAGTTCTGTTTTCTTTTTCAATTTTCATGTCAGTTATCCATACTTAATTTACTAACTACTAAATCTATTTTTTGAACAGTTTTTGCTAAGGCTGTTAAGATTCATTCTTATATCAGTCAAAGGGCATTATTGTTGAACATGATGAGGAGATACACAAACCAAAGGAATCTGGTAAAACCTGCGAAGACAAGGTTTGCAACAACTTTTTTGACATTGTATAGTTTTTATATACAAAAGAAAAATTTGCGAACCTTGTTCATGTCAAATGAATGGAATGCTCTTGTAGGGCTGTGCAAAAACCGAACCGATCGAGAAATCGAATCGATAAAAATGTTATTGGTTTATTGTTATTGGGTTAACGGTTTCTTAATGGTTTTATAAAAAAAATTATTGGGTTATTGGTTCGGTTCGATTTTTTCTTATTGGGTTATTGGGTAAACCAATAACCCAATAAAAATATATATATGTGTGTGTGTGTATATATATATATATATATGACTTATTAGATATTTCTCTTAATTTCTCTTTAATCTCTACAAATTAACAAACCTATTATTTCAATTATACAAACTCTTAATTTCTCCTAACAACATTTAGTTCAAACTTGAAGATTCTTGTAAATTAAAACACATTCTGTAGGATTTTTGTTTGCAGCTAAGATTCGATTATTTTTCATGTTAGTTACTACTATTTCTATTTTATGAGTATTTTTTAATCAGTTAAATCGAAAACCAAACCGTTAAGGACTAAAAACCGATAAACCGAAAACCGATAAAAAATATCTTATTGGTTTGGTTATTGGTTTAGCATATTTAAAAACCGAAAACCGATAAACCGAACCGGTAATATGTAATACCGAACCGAACCGACCGATGCACACCCCTAAGCTCTTGGGAAAGAAGTTGCTAGACACATCATTAGTCCATCTTTTTGGAATGACACTGTAAAAGCACTTAAAGTTGGTGGTCCTCTAGTTACTGTACTTCGTTTGGTGGATGGAGAGATAAAACCACCAATGGGCTACATTTATGAAGCCATGGATAGAGTAAAAGAAAGTATTGAAAAGGCATTTGATTATGATAAAAGGAAATATGAGAAGGTTTTTGAAATTATTGATACAAGGTGGACGGATCAACTTGATCAACCTTTGCATGCAGCGGCACATATTTTGAACCTCGGGCTCTATTATAAAAATAGTGAGATGAAGGCTTTGGATGAAGAAGTGTGGCTGGGATATCATGCATGTCTTGAAAGGATGGTCCCAAATAAAGCTTTGATAGACAAAATAAGGGAGGAGCTTGGTAGATACATGAAAGCTGATGGGCTACTTGGATTGGAATCAACCATTAGAGCTAGAACCTTAAGGTCACTAGGTGAGCATTTCAACTTATAATTGTGTTTAAAGCTTAACTATTAAGTTATTAACTATTAAAATAATTCTTCTACAGTTGAATGGTGGATGCAATATGGCCATAACGTCCCAAACTTGCAACAGTTTGCTATTAGAGTTCAAAGTTTAACTTGTAGCTCATCCGGTTGCGAGAGAATTGGAGCGTGTATGAACATGTGAGAAACTATATCACATTACTAAAAATTAAGTAGTATCTTAATTGTCCTAAGTACTATTATTAATTACTTTCTACAACTTATGCAGATTCACACTAAAAAGAGGAATAGGCTTGAGTTGAAACGCCTCAATGATCTAGTGTTCATCAAATACAACAGAACACTGGTGCGTCGTTACAATGCTCGTGATACCATTGATCTAATTATGTTGGATAATGTTGATGATGCAAATGAATGGTTAACGGGAGCCTCTTCAAATCATGAAGATGAAGAAGTATATGAAGGAGAAGATCTCACTTATGGCCATGTTGCTTCAGCAAGTGGTGTTGAGGAAAGTGTTTATGGTTTTAGGAGGAGTACTTTAAGGGGCAAGGAAAAAGTGGGTTCAAGTAGAACCCTTGTTGATGAGGCTTCTGATGATGAAGAAGATATTGTTCAAGATAATAGTGTGATGACACTTCAGGAGTTTGGAGATCTTGTTGAGGAATAGGATGTAGAATATAAGTTCTAAACTTTGCTCTGATTGTTGGTTTCTCTATTTGTGTTGGTTGATTAAGACGCAAGCGGCAAGACTGATTTTTAGTATTTTAGTAGTTTGCTTGAATGCTTGTTATGACTATCTATTCTTTTTTAATTTGAGTATTGAATGATTGTGTTATTTATTAAGCTCTTGGTTATTTATTTATGCATGTTTAATATTTTTAAATTTTGTACTAAATAGCGCTTTAATGGAAAAAAGCGTGCGCTTCGCTTCACGCTTCTCGCTTCTGTGAAGCGAGCCCTCGTCGCTTTTTTTTGCCTCTCGCTTTTCAAAACATTGGTTACAACAAAAGATACAACATCCTAAACTCATACTAGCCTTCTACCCTAATCCCAAGCAAAGCTTCAGAAAAATGGATAACTAATTAGTACTTCAACATAGAATGTTATCAAAACACCTTCCTTTCTCTCTTTCCCAAAAATTGATAACATCCAATCGTACACCTCAAAATGAAATGTAGTACGTAGCAATAATAAATCCAACAAAGGTTGGGGTCGAGCCCACGAGGAGTGTGTGGTGTGTCAAGATGTCTAGAAGTGTGAGAATTTGGTAATTCCTAAGGTAATCTTCAAACAAAAGCATGATTGAACAATTATTTCTAAACTAGATTATTATACTTAGCTAGGACTTTTAACAAACATTTGGAACGCAAGAAAAAAGTGATTTATTGTCAGTTATGATTCAATTGCTAATTACACACTGGAACTTTCCAATTCTCGCAAGCTTATCCCTGAAAGTTCTTCCAAACCCAAGGAAAAATATTATGACCCTATTGATGAAGACCCAAGTACTTGTTGCCCTTACTAGTAGTTTTAGGACTACTTTTCTAGTTTCTTATTCTTCGATTTTTGGTGCTATCTGTTGTTTTGTGTAGCTCGATTGTAGTGTTATTTTGTTGTAGTACTATTCTACTATTATCTGTTGTTTTTGTTACTATTTGTCGTTTTTTAAACAATCTATTGTCTCTTGTACTTCATTATGTCTTTCTCCAAACAGTTTTTGTCTTAAGCCAGAGGTCTATTGAAAACACCCTCTCTACCTCACTTCTGAGGTAGAGGTAAGGTCTGTGTACACTCTACCCTCCTCAGACTCCACTGTGGGACTACACTATGCATGTTTGTTGTTGTTGGTAAAGACCTAAGTCGAAATCTCCCTATCCTTAAATTACCTGTTTCCGAAAAATCTCCTTATTCCTAGTTTGATTTCATGAATCAAGCAATGTTAGTTCCTTAATATGTTTAATTGCTTTCCACTTGCCAAATACCAATATAATTTTCATCTTTTCCAGAAAGAAATAGATGTGAAACGTTTAATATAGTGTTTGCAACCACCAAATTGACAAATAAGAATGTAAACAAGTAGAGAATCGCAACCCAAGTAATAATAAGCAAGATAAATGTTGCGTCCTAGCGCACACACAAGTGTACGTGGTCACCCAAGTAGTAAAGTTACCTTTAAAAGCCAAGTGTTCTCAACAACAATCTAATTTTAGCCTTACTAAGAAGATTAAACAAGCGCAATAGTAACCAAAAGTCCAGGGTTAAGGCACTACGAACAATCCTACTTAGCTATACAATTTTGTTGGTTTAGTTAATTATCTTGGTTGTTGATTCATGGGGTTGATAACATGATTATGGTCTTCCGAGCCTCTAATCGTCTATCTAACTTAGCCTCACAACTACATCGTTGAGCCGGAATTCGAGAACTAAGTTCAACGCATTTATATTTCATCCCATATATGAACCAAATGGTGCGAATTAGGTATATTCCTATCCTAAACGCAAATCTAAACTTCAATCTTTTGAACGTTTAAGATCCTACTCCATACATCCCACGTTCTAAATCTATTGTTCCTCCTTCCGGACTCACAATAGAAATACAAGTTTATCCTAAGGATCGCGAATCTGTAGAATAGTAATAACAAGGATATATGAACAACCAAACATGATAATAAACATAAACCAACTCAAATATAAACTTAAGTATTCATGTTCTTGGTCTCAACCCTAGATGAGGGTGTTTAGCCACTCATGGATTTACAACGAATCACAATTAAGAAATTCATGTATAAAAACCAAAAGTAAACTAAAGGAAAGATTAAGAACCCTAAAAGAAGCCTCCTTCAGTGTATTTTCAGCCCCATAGGTCGTCCAAGGTGTGTACAATAAGATAGATGTGTCCTGTTTATAATGGAAACCAAGTGCCCGTTTTAAACACGTGGGCGTGGCACGACCTTGGAGATCTGCGATTAGGGGCGTGGCACACCGATCGCAGATGCTCACTGTTTTGTGACATCCCACTTTGTGCACAAGGGCGTGGCACACCCTTATCTCGGAGGCTAGAGGGCGTGACACACCCTAGTGCTCAGAAATTCCAAGTTTTGTTACCTTTTGCGCTATCTATTTGACCTTGAGTTCCTCACTTCGTGGTTGCTTTTCCATCATCACTAGACCTTGTTTTGCTTGCATACATCACTCTTAACATCTCACATGGCCTCCTTTAACATCAAATCCCACGAATTAGCACTTAAAACACAATAGAATTCATCGAGAGATGAACTAGAATAACACATAGCTCGAGCTAAGAACACAAGTTTTCTTGTCTAAACTCTAGGTGAACGTTTTGACTCCAAACTTGTTTTAAACACACCTTAAATATTGTTACCAAGTAGTTTAACACTTAAATGCTCAATTATATGAATATCAACTCATTACGCACACAAGAAGTCCTCAAACTAAGCTAAACAAGCGTGGATAATGACACTTAGGTTCCACCTAAGATCATCACCCCACACTTAAAGCCTTGTTTATCCTCGAACATCTCTTTATATTAAGCATCATCTAAGGAAGACTTCAACATTACTACTACAAGCAAGACACTCAAGCTAGCACTACAATGATTACACAAATAGCAAGTTCCACCTCAAGCATGTCATATACTTTTGAAAACTCATGAACACTACTTCAAAGCATCCTAACCTCAAGAATTGGCTCTTCCAAGTTGACAAACTCATGCATATTACTCATTCAAAGAGATCATAAAAGTTACCTAACTATCATCAAACATGCACCCTCACCATAAGAGAGTTACCCATGTTCACTCACAGAGATGCAATTCACCACAAGAGAAGGTATAAGAATCAAATTTCGCGCACTCTCACAAAGAATTCACATGTCACATAAGATGAACCATAGGCTTGCCCTTTGCGTAGTACTCTACTAATATCAGAACATCGAGGCTTAAGATGAAATAGGACTCAAGGGGTTGTAATGTAGGCTAGGGGATGGGTAAGAACTATTCTGGCCAGTAATAGTGACTATCTTCCCTAAGTGCTTTAATACATCACATTGTACATTAGGCTCCTTTCTAAACCAACCGAATTTTCACTTCTCTTTTTCCACTCTCTTTTGTTTTGCCCCATCTCTTTAAGCTAGTTCACATATAGTAAGGAGAGAGTATTTTCTATCAACACATTATTCAATTTTGATCAATTTTTCTCTTTTTCATTACATCACTCCTCACCATAACACATCAACTTTTTTTTCCAATACCAATAGCTACTCTTTTGGGACTTCACTTTCACCTTTTTATTCTTCAATTTTGCACTCCTTAACCATATTAATTTCTCAACTAAGCGCTTAGGAGCTTTGGATCAAATGATGGTCAATTAAATAAGCGGAATAGACTACATATGAGGCTACCAAAGAATAGGATAAAGGCTCAACAGGGCTAACTAAGATTATGCAACAAGGGTAGGCAAAGAGGGTGTGAACATGGCTATCAACGAAATGCCTATACCATCTCATAAACCCAACATTCTTTATTTTGCTTTGCGCACATACCAGGAAAGTTCTAGACATAAATATGCAAAAAAGACCTCACTCACACATGACACATGCTCAAATTAAGTAGAGTCCCCTTAAACTCTAATCCAAACAATAGCATGCATTCACAATTAAGCCAAAATCGCTCAAGAATCATAAAAATAAGCCTAGGTATCTCAAAAGTAGGCATTCAACACATTCAACATGGTTTTACATTCAAATCCACTTGTATCCTGTAATCATTCATAACACATAGCAGGAACATATCACCATTCCTAACACAATTTTTTTTGAAATTTACTCCTAAAAATGAAAAAGGATACTGGGTTCAAAGGGCACCCCTCGAAAAAAAACCGAAAAGAAAAACCAAGGGGTGGGTGAAGTGTGCCTCTACTAGACTGACACTAACAACTAAAACTAAATACAACCGACGAGAAAATCTTGTTGTAATTTCTTTTTTCAAACTTACTCAAAAACTAACAAAACAACTAAGAATGAAGATCCTATAGCAACACTTCACCCTAAACCATGGAAAAATTCCCCACCCCATACTTAAAAACACACTTTATCCCCAAAGTATAATTCAAAAGCAGAATAGAAATACTCCCTGAGACCTTTAGGCCTAGCTAGTAGCATCTTAATCATCAATAAGGTCGGCTGGATCCTACACCCAGTCTTTGCCATGCTCCTTAGCTTAGTTTTCCGGTACCCAGACTTCTCTTCAACCTGTGACTCAACAAAAACAAAAATAAAATTAAAATGAAACTAAAATACGAAAATAAAATACCTACCTTTAACTTGGGTTGCCTGCTAAGAAGCGCCTGATTTAGTGTCGCGGCACGACCCATATGACTACGTCAACCGTATTCCTTTATTCTCTTCCTCCCTTGGAAGCCATCTTCTCGTTCTTTTCAGAACTCTTGAGTGTTTACTATCAAGGTCTGCATCTTTTGCAACAATAGCCTTTTCAGGCTCTTCTTTCTGCTTCTCAATTCAGGCCTAAGTGGTGGCTCGGCCAACTCTATGAGATTGTCTAAAGAGGTCATTGGTGGTTTGCACCCCACCCCATGCTTATCCACTTCCATAACTGTGATCTTGCACAAATCCTTATAGTGCGAAGGTGGATTGAGTGGTTTGTATACTTTGAAGACCACCTCTTCATCATCCAATCTCATTTTTAGAGTGCCCTCTCTAACATCAATCAGTGCTCCTTCTGTCGCCAAGAATGGATGTCTCAATATGATTTGCACCCTATAATCTGCATCATAATCAAGAACAATAAAGTCAGCATGAATAATGAACTTACCAACCTTAATAAAGACATTTTCAATGA
The DNA here is from genome assembly GCA_030864215.1 of Capsicum pubescens. NCBI lineage: Eukaryota > Viridiplantae > Streptophyta > Magnoliopsida > Solanales > Solanaceae > Capsicum > Capsicum pubescens. The sequence goes on along the minus strand of CM061547.1, from coordinate 183,693,363 downwards.
TTCCTTTGGGATGCACTCTGGTTCTATCCGCTATTTGAAGCACCACAGAACATGGCCTCCGCTCCCCCAAACCAAGAGTATTGAACACCGATAGGGGCATCAAATTTATGCTTGCCCCCAAATCACTCAAAGCATGGACCACATCATTATCACCAATTTGTTCTAGATCCTTCAACTACTTTGCCATCTTCCTCATCTCAACTGAACTTCACTCTTCAGCAAGTGCCACCATCTCAATGTCATGCAATTTTTTCTTATTGGTCACCACATCCTTCAAGTACTTGCATACTTAGGCATACCCTGCAAAACATCTACTAATGGAAGATTAATGTGAAGTTCTCTTAACGTGTCAAAGAACTTCTTGAAATATGCATCCTTCTTAGCCTTTTTAAGCTTTTGAGGAATGGTGTTGGTGGTCTTTCAGGTACATGCTCAACTGCCTTAGTTTTCGGGTACTCAGACTTCCCCGAATTTTCAGCATCTTTAACTGCAACCTACTTCTCCTCTGCCTGCTTTGGGACTTGCTCTGCCTGTACCTCCCGATTTTTCTTGGGAGGTCTGTCAATGAGATCTCTACTCCTCCTCAAGGTGATTGCCATAACCTGTTTTGGATTCTTTGTATCACTAGGGAACTCACCTTGAGGTCTGGTACTCTGCGCCTGAGCTAATTGCCCCAACTGCGTCTCTAAGTTCTTTTGAGCAAGTTGCTGATTTTTTATCTCAGCAGGCATTTGTTCTTGATTGGCCAGGATCTTCTTCAATGTCTCTTCAATATTACTGGCCTATATGTTTTGCTCTTACTGAAACTGCCGAGTCTGTACCTGATTGTAGCCCCATGCATAGTTGGGCTGACTTTGCCACTTGTGGTTGTAGGCATTATCATAATTTTCCTTCTGAGCATTGCCCACAAAATTTACTGACTTCGAATTTGCTCCACATAAGTCTGTAGAATGACCATTAATCCCGCAAATTTCACACCAAGACGGGGCCGGACTATATTCACCTGGTCCTGAGGTTGGTTCACACCCAATTTGCTAAAATGTTTCATCATTTGATTTTAAAGAGCTGACAATTGGGAAGCCAAAGCGTGACACTATCAACCTCAATCATACTCGCAGGCTTTTTCACTGCACTCCTGGAGATATCACCATGCCAATCAGGATTACTTTGCGCGATTCAGTTCAGCAAAGTATACATCTCATCATAAGTCTTCTGCAACGCTTGACCACCTGCAGCTGAATCTAACAAAATTTTCGTGTTCTGGTAAAGAATTTCCACAAAAGTATGGGCCAATACCTCATTGGTCTGTTGGTGATATGGCCAGTCCCCGAGAAGATATTTGAACCTCTCCCAAGTATGATATAAGTTCTCATCCGGCTTTTGCTTAAAACTCAAGATTTCACTGCGTAACCTCGCAATCTTGCCGGATAGAAAGAATCGGACGAGGAATTTCTTTGCCTGATCATCCCATGTAGTGATGGAGTTTGAAGGTTTTGCTTTCAACCATTTCTTTGCTTTCTCCAAAAGTGAGAAGGGGAAGAGAGTGAGCCTCACATTGTCAGTAGAGACTTCAGTGGGGATAAACGTGTCACTAATCTCCAAGAAATTTTGCAAATGGACCTGTGGATCCTCATGTGATAGACCTGTGAATTGTCCATGCTGAGAAATAGTTGCATCATGTTTTGTTTAAGCTTGAATCTACCTCCAGGTTCGGTCTACGGATGACGGAGGTAAGATTAGTTGCGAGTGGAATTGGCACTTCACGAACTGTCCTGCGGGCTGGTGGATCTTCAGCCATTGATGCAAGATTAGCTTCTTTTTGCTGAATTTGAGGTATTCGATAAAGAAGTACTGCTTTTCTCCTTAACAAATGTAAACGTCGCTCAGGAGATGGGTCAACCAAATCCCTTTTCCTTGCCAGCTTACATACTTTTCAAACCTGTACCTGCAAATTTAGAAGCTGAGATCAAGTTGCTAGCACTATGAAACCAAATAGCAAAACTAAAAGTAAGTCAGTTGCCAATTTTCAAGTCCCCGACAACGGCGCCAAAAACTTGTTGCGTCCTTGCGCACACGCAAGTGTACATGGTCACCTAAGTAGTAAAGTGGCCTTTAAAAGCCAAGTATTGATTCCACAGGGACTTGTTCTCAACAACAATCTAATTCTAGCCTTACTACGAAGATTAAACAAGTGCAAGCGTAACCAAAAGAGTTTGAGATTTGAAAACTAAAGGTAACCGTAAGCAGTGTGATAAAATAAAGTGCTTGAACAACAATGGGGAGAAATCCAGGGTTAAGGCACTACGAACAATCCTACTTAGCTATACAATTTCGTTTGTTTAGTTAATTATCTTGGTTGTTGATTCATAGGGTTGATAACATGATTATGGTCTTCCAAGCCTTTAATCGTCTATCTGACCTAGCCCCACAACTACATAGTTGAGCGGGGATGCGAGAACTAAGTTAAACGCATTTATATTTCATCCCACATATGAATCAAATGGGGCGAATTAGGTATATTCCTATCCTAAATGCAAATCTTAACTTCAATCCCTTGAACATTTAAGATCCTGCTCCATACATCTCACGTTCTAATCTATTGTTCCTCCTTTCGGGCTCACAATAGAAATATAAGTTTATCCTATGGGCCGCGAATTCGTAGAATAGTAATAACAAGGATATATGAACAACCAAACATGATAATAAACATAAACCAACTCAAATATAAACTAAAGTATTCATGTTCTTGGCCTCAACCCTAGATGAGGGTGTTTAGCCACTCATGGATTTACAACGAATTGCAATTAAGAAATTCATGTATAAAAACTAAAGTAAACTAAAGGTAAGATTACGAAGCCTCCTCCCATGTATTTTCAGCCCCATAGGTAGTCCAAGGTGTGTACAACAAGATAGAAGTGTCCTATTTATAATGGGAACTAAGTGCCCATTTTGAACACATGGGCATGGCACACCCTTGGAGATCTGCAATTAGGGGCGTGGCACGCCCTTATCGCATATGCTTACTGTTTTGTGACATTTCACTTTGTGCACAAGGGCGTGGTATGCCCTTATCTTGAAGGCTAGAAGGCGTGACACGCCCTAGTGGTCAGAAATTCCAGGTTTTGTCACCGTTTGCTCCATCCATTTGGCCTTGAGTTCCTCACTTCGTGGTTGCTTTTCCATCATCATTAGGCCTTGTTTTGCTTGCATACGTCACTCTTAATATCTCACATGGCCTCATATAACATCAAACCCCATGAATTAGCACTTAAAACACAATAGAATTCATCGAGATGAACTAGAATAACACATAGCTCGAGCTAAAAGCACTAGTTTTCTCGTCTAAACTCTAGGTGAACGTTTTGATTCCAAACTTGTTTTAAGCACACCTTAAACATTATTACCAAGTAGTTTAACACTTAGATGCTCAATTATATGAATATCAACTCATTACGCACACAAAAAGTCCTCAAAACTAAGCTAACCAAGCGTAGATAATGACACTTAGGTGCATAAATCTACCTAAGATCAATAAACTAATACTCATTCACATTAATTCCATGAGAGCTACAACCCCACTGATTTAGCTATTCATACTAGAAATGGAAAATACAAGAGAAAAGGAAAAGAAAGTCATAACTAAAGATTACTTAAGTAAGAAATTTCATATTCTATGGCGATGAATTTCCAAATCCTCCTAACGTTATCTATGGAGGCTCTCTTAGCTCAAAAAGTACCAAGATGACTTAAGAAAATGCCCTAGTTTCTATTTAAAGTTGTCTAAAAATGTGTAAAAAACACGCCTCCTCACTCCTCAGCAACGTGGCTGAGCTGTGTGATCACGTAACATGTGTGGCCATTTCCAGAAGCTCCCCGTTCATCACTTTGGCTGCCTTGATGGGGCTGTGTGCCCCAAGGCTACGTGGTTGAGGCCGTGTGGGCAGCTATGTGGGTGAGTCCCGGAGCCGACTCAAATTTTTTCCCTTTGCTCTTTTAGCCACTTTTTCTTCAAATTTTGGCCTTTGTGGTCAATTTTCTCAAGTATTTGAAGCTCTTTCAATCCTTGTGCTTTTTAATGGCTCCTAAAACCTGAAATTATATAATACAAACCATTATCAGTTAATTAATCTCACAAATGTGCCACAAATTTATCATTAAAATGTAGCACAAGTTGGCCAAAATGTCAACTTATCAACTCCTCCAAAATTAAACCTTTGCTTGTCCTCATGAAAATCAAACACAAGCATAGATTCATGAGAACAATTACACACAACCCAAATTCAATCAAGCTCAACCACAACCAAGTCACAACTCAATATACACATAAATTTCACGGCTTTGGTGGTTACCAATGATAAATATAAATCATGTCAATCATTGCAATCTCTTAAAGCTTCATTTGCATTCAGTAGCCAAAATACCAAATCGGTTAAAGTAAACAATCCAAATCATGAAACTAAAGCTTCACAAGTTGCCTCGACTTCACACAGTGACTTTCTTTTGTTCATGCATTTCAATTGAGAAAAGAAATGCCTTCACGTCTCAAGTTTTCATGTGCCTTCACAATCAAAGAGAATATCACTCACACCATTTGCATTTTAAGATAAAGGCGTGATATCAAAATAGGAATAATTAAGATTTAAGACACTCTCATAAGGATGTTCAAGTGCCCAAAAGTGGTACCATAGGTTTGTCCTCTGTGCAAATTGCCAGTAATTTAGAACTCGTTTGCCCATAGATTTTCCAAGTAGCTTTTGGAGAAAAACTTAGCAAATAATGTTTGGCCATACAATTAGTCATTATTTGGCAAATATTTTGGCAAATAATCCTAATTCCCAAATACTAGAAAAAACGAGTATTTGGGCCAAATTTCATTTTTTGGGAACTGTTAAAAGTAAAATATGTTTCCCAAAAACTATGGCCACAGGCATGGTGAAACTTCACACAAAAATGACTTGCCAAAAATATATGGGAATCTATGGCCAAATGTTAGCTTGGGTGCACCTAGCTCAAAATCATTTTGGACTTACGGGAATGTAATGCAGACTTTTGGTTGGCGTTAGGATCAATATGGGTAATGAGTAACTATACTTCCTAAGCACTACAATTTCACACTTCTAATCATTATCCTTTTCAAAACTCTTACCTTTTTCTCATTGTCACCCCTTTGTCATTTCTTCTAGCCACCCCTTTATTTCATACTTCTTTTTGCTTCTCATTTTTTCCAATTCCACATCAAACTTTATTGATTCACATTTCTCCTTTTTCATTTTTTTTCCTTATACCACAATACATTGTTCTCATCGCCTCCCCCAAACATAGGCTTTTAGCCTTAGTTGTAACGTCAAGTGCTCAGGAAGGTCGGGGCATCAAAAGAGTAATCACAAAAGGAAAATGCTTGTAATGTAGTTGTCAAATGAAAAGACTAATTGGCTCAAAAGAGTTGACCAGGGTGATTCTGCAAAATGGGTAGGGACAAAAAAGGCTCAATTGTTCCAAGGAAAGCCTTAAATCATAGTTCAAACCAAGTGCATCCTAGGATTTTGCCTTGAAGCATACTTAGGGCCAGTTCTACACCATAAGAGAGACTAAAGAACTTAACTAATCACCTCATCAGACATGGCACATGCAAAATTCAAGTGGAATCTCTATTGAATACCCAATTGAAGCACATCAACTCAAAAAAAATCAAATCTAACCTAGAAGACTAATTAGTGAACAAAGAGCCAAATACTGAATGTTAAAGTCCAACATGAATCCAGTTTCAAAAAAAAAAAAAAAGTCACAACATGAGTCATCAACTTCAATCATTCACTTTTTTTAATTTCAGAATCAACAACTCATATGTGAAGTTTAAGCTTTTATTGGTACCAAACAAGCTACAAGTGGACCCCATCTGTGGGATACGCTGGGTATGTTTGTTGTTGTTGTAAACACTTATGGCTTCCCAAAAGCTTGGTCAAATATTCTATAAATAAGCACAGTGCAACTCACTCATGGTTCTTATTTTCCTCTTTTTCTTTTTTCTTTAACTGTTTTGTTCACCTTTTCAATTTTTTAAAAGGTTGGTTATTTTAACACAATGAGATAATACATAACACTCAAACTTGGTCTCAGCTGACAAGTAAACATTTCATTTCTGAGTATGCACATCTAGACATCTGTACTAGTCTTCACTTTGTTATTTGAACACTCCAACTTACAAATTGATCTTCTAGACACCTCCAAACTTTATATGCCACGTCAACGATGGATGTCAAGAGATATAACAGGGACGAGTTGGAGTGTTTGGTTGCTAGTTGAGACCAAATTGAGGTGTCTAGATGTGCATTCTTGAAGTTGGAGTGCTTGCCAGTTGATGCCAAGTTCGAGTTTATTTTATGTATTATGCCTAAAATAATAAACAAAGAAGTGTTGTTGGTGGCAGGTATCCTGTGGAATTAGTCGAGGTGCGCACAAACTAGCTTGGACACCACAATTATTAAAAAAAAGAAGAAACAGAAAAGATTCTTAACCCCGCTGACCAGCCCACCCATTGGAAAACCCAAAGAAAAGCCACCCGACCATTCCTCTGGGGAAAACCTTCACCTGCTACGTCCATCATACCCCGTCAACCAACCACCATTGTTGGTATGACTGGCAGTGGCTTCAACCTAGCCAGGTGTATTGGATGGTTTAAATCAAAAAGAGGATGGAGAAGGGGTTGGACAGTGACAACGATGGGCTATGGAGTTTTGACGGCTGGTGGTTGGAAATGATGTGAAGGTGGTCGGCCATGGCTGGAAGCCCATACATATATTTCTAGTCTTATCTCTCCTAGTAAGCCCACACATATTCTTTATGGAAATATGTTTAGTCATATTACATGTAAAATTGTTCCAACTTAAATCAGAGTATATTTCCTTATTTCCATCAAGTGAAAAGGACTTACTGAAAAAGAAAAACATGTACAATTTTATTTGGGAAGTTAAGGTCATTCTAGTGAAATGAAAAGGGACTCAACTTTCCAGTAGATTATCCACAGTTTGTACTGCTTCCATTCACTAGCAGACAAGTGCGTCCAACATATATGCAAGAATGACTGTAAAGTACCCAGTTAATGTAGACATCTGCATTGTTTGCTAACTCAAGTTTTAAATTTGGATAATTGCCAATTCAGAGTGCTACAGAAGAATGCCATTATTGCGACTAGTTATTATTGAATGTTTTTGGTTCTTGGATAGCATTTGGACATTGAACAGAAATGTCTCAAAGATTATTTGTTTTCTGTTCTGAATTGTAACAGATATATCCTCCGATCAATGTACTTCCGTCTTTATCTCGGCTGATGAAGGTGAGTACATGGACCTCTTTACTTTATATTCTGTCATATCATTTTAACGGAAACATGTGGAAGCCTTACATGTGATTATTCCGATTAACCCCTAAGTTTCTTTGTAGAGTGCCATTGGTGAGGGTATGACTAGGAGGGATCATGCTGATGTATCCAACCAGGTAAGTTAATTTTCGATAAAAAATATATTTTGTTGCTTGATTAATCTTCATACCTTAAAGAGAGGTGTTATCTTTTACCTCTGTTAATGTTGCTTATTTTTCCCCTTTTGCATTGATTTTAAAAACCTTTAGTTGTATGCAAATTATGCCATTGGAAAAGATGTCCAGGCAATGAAAGCTGTGGTTGGAGAAGAAGCACTTTCTTCTGAGGACTTGGTATGTTGCTTGAGAAAAAGTCCTTTTGTTTAATTAATTTTGAGCTATGTTTTGCCTAGGTTATCAGTAATTCAAATGATGAGATAACTTCGTTTAAACAGCTTTACTTGGAATTCCTTGACAAATTTGAGAGGAAGTTCGTCTCTCAAGGAGCTTATGACACCCGCAATATTTTCCAGTCGCTGGATTTAGCTTGGACACTTCTTCGCATCTTCCCCCGTGAGCTTTTGCATCGTATCCCAGCAAAGACCTTGGATCAGTATTACAGCCGTGATGCATCTAATTGACAGGAAGGAGCCTGCTTTATACTTTAGTCTCATGTGCTATCCCTTGGTGCAATAGTTGGCTCACGAACTTTTCCTCTTTGTGCATCTACTTTCAGTTCAACAGTCAATGAGTTCCCAAAACACAGGTTCTGTGGCATTTAGAAGTCAATGCGATTCCTTTGAGAACCGGTTACATCTTGTAATTTATCACCTGTTGTGTTCTGTGACACATGGTGCATGGTATTGGTTTTGTTTGAATTTCAGTAACATTAGGGGCTTATAGGTTTTATATAAAGTCCTTTTATGAATGCTGCACATTTTTTTTTTCACGGACTTTAAGCTGATTCTTTTTGAATAAAACGTCCTTATTATATCAGTTACTATTTATAGAGTGAGATTACGTTGATGAGGAGGGGTGCTGATGCGCCAGTGCGGAGGTGTGAGACACTAGCTATGGATGATTTTAGGCGGGGGAGAGGTAAGCCGAAGAAATATTGGAGGGAGGTGATTAAACATGATATGGAGCAGTTACAGCTTACGGAGGACATGACCCTTGATAGGAAGTTGTGGAAAATGTGGATTAGGGTAGAGGGTTAGGGGGTGGGAGGGTGTCGGTGACAGCAGGAGAGTTCTGTATTTGTGTTTGAAGTTTCTTGTTCGTAGGTGTTAAGTGTTGTCTATGGTTTCAGATTTATAGTTTTAGTATTATCTTGTGGCTAGTGTTAGTTTATTTTGCATATTGTACAAGTTTATATGCATTTATGTATTGTGTCTGTTATATTGTTATTGATTCTAAGCCGGGGGTCTATCGGAAACAACATCTCTTCTACTTCACCTGAGGTAGTGGTATGGACTGCGTATACTCTACCCTCACCAGACCCCAGTTGGTGGGAATACACTGGGTATGTTGTTGTACAGTTTTGTCATCTTTAAGACTAGAATTTTCGGGGTTTAGGATTTTCGAGGGCGAAGCAAGATGCAATACGACAATTGTGCATCGCCTCAGAACTTGGTGATGTGGTTGCTGGTTATTTAGTTAAAAGAAATATTGCATATCGAAAATGCAATCACTTCAAAAGTTGTTACACTGAACACTTTAAATGAGACATCTCGAAGAAATCGAATGAGAATGAAATTATATGCAGCACATATGCCATCTTTGATATTTTTTTTGGTTTTGCTGGAATGAAAATGCTGATGCACATTGTTAGAGAATATTTCATCTGCAGGCAAGCAAGATGTAACGCCTCGTATGTTTGGACATCCATTTAGAGCTAAAAACGAGCCTATATGACACTAAAGACTCAGTAAAAATCGAATAGGGGTGAGATACGATGTGTTGGGGAAGGTTTAGAGTGAAGAAACTGACGGTGCGTCGCACGGGGGAGGCCGTGCTTTGGCCTAGCATCGCAAGGCCTAGCACGAGGGGCTACTGCCTCACTCCCGCTATGGCCATGCGCCGTAGGGGGTATTGCCTCGCGATGGGCGTGCGTCGCACGGGGTGGGCCACGCGATGTGGCATGCGCGGCACCCTCCCCCCATTTCGTCAACTGGACTTCATTTTAATGCTATTTTAAGGGGGTGTGGGTCTTTTTACACTTAACCCCATTCATTCTAAACGACTCTAAGTGCCTAAATACGACTTTCATTGTTCATAAACACATTCTACTCTCCCCTAAAATACTGAGAAGCTATAGAAGCAAGGGTTCCAAGTTCAAGGCTCAAATCTCTTGCTTCCTCAAGATTCTTCCGTTAAAAAGACATGTTGAACACTCCCTACTTCTATTACTATCATAAACTGTGAGTTTAACTATTATTTATGAATATTTTAATGGTGAATTGAATTGGGGTTGAAGATTTTATGACGAAAGCTTGATACATAATCTCTTTTCTTTATGAATGATTTTTAAATCTTTAAGTGGGGTTTGAGATGAAATGACTATTCGACAGTGATAACTCTATGATTTGAAATTTAAATGTTAAATGGATAAATTCTAAGTCATGATTTTAGGTCTCTTGAAACCTTTAAGATGCATAAGAAACATAGATGTTTTTTCGTCCTATGTATCATTGAACGTATAGTATTATGAGAATGTTTTGAAATGGTTATGAAAAACTCAATTGTGGTTATACACATGATTTTAAAGGCGGGATTTCAGAATCTAAATATTTAATAATGATGTTGGCATGATTGGGTGACTTGCAAGTCTTGGTATGACAATAACAAAATGTGAATGCCTTAACGAAAGACTCCATGAATAAATATTTATGAAAAATATATTAATTTGGCTTAAAGAAAAATATGTAGTTCACCGAGAAGGTGTATGTCCTCGTGACCAACACCCGAAACCTATGTTTTATCGACATAAGAATGCTTGTTCCTTAATTGGATGACAAATGCTTTCCTTAACATGAGGATAAAATGGTGGCTTTAAACTATTTGTGACTTTAGCCTAATCTCAGTTCTTGCGGCAAACATGGACCGAGGCTCCGCCGATTGGGTAGTACCATACCTATATAGCCTGTGGATTACGTAATGTCGATGAAAAACTACATAGTTCAGAGCTAAATTTTAAATGGTTTATGTCTTTATGTTCTAAATCCCATGACCCATACTTTGCTGTTATGAATGATGAAAAATGTGTTTTATGACCTGTTTTATAAAAGAATGTCTTATCTCTTTTTCCTGGGTTGCATGCCAGTACTCGTCGTACTGACCGTCCCCTGATGCTGCATCATTTCATGATGTAGGTTTGGAGGTATTTTTTCGTGATTCGGTGTAACACTAGGACCCTTGCACTCTCTCTTGGGACAACTGGTAATAAGTGGTGAGCCCTCTATCCTTCGTAAGGCGTTTGGTCTTTTCTCTCATGTTTTAGTCTTTTCTTTACTGTATGGTATAATGGAGGTCATGTCCCGACCTAGGAGTTCTATTCTGAAAGTTAGAGGCTTCGTAGACTGAGTTGGGTAAATGTTTTCATGTCGTATTACAAGACTTGGATTGAACTTTTTATTTTATGGGCCAACTTCCGCACTTTATTATAACTATGCTTATGATGATATGTTAAGGGGTATTCTCAGGCCTTCATTGGTCTGGGATACCCGTCTTAATGTCACGACCAGGGCCTGGACTCGGGTCATGACAAACTTGGTATTGGAGCACGGTTCAAGGTCTCAGGGTATTTATGAAGCCGTGTCGAGCAGAGTCCTTTTTACAGGTGTGTAGCACGTTACACTTATAAAAGGAAGGCTACAAGATACTTAGGAATGTTTTTCTTTCTTCATGTTCTAGTTCGTGCTAGAGAGTCTAGTCCCAAGTGAATTTTTCTAACTCCTCTATTTTTCCTACATTTCAGATCATTCCTCCAAAAAAGACTAATGGCCACAAGACATCATCTAGAATCTCTGCCCTCACTGGGGCAAATGTTGAAAAGATCCGTCCTACCCATGGGATGCAAATAGGAAATGGAGCCTGTACTTCCGATTTCACTGCTCCTTTTGGGTTCCACTAGCCCCAACTAGTCCTCCCCGAGCTCCTAGGACTGGCATCACCCATACCTAGTCCTCTTAGGGTGAGGTTTCTAATGTTGAGTTCAGATAGATCATCCAAATACATACTCAGATTATATCGTCCCAACCCCACCGGTCAAATAATGTTGATTCTATTGGTGGTATTTCGTATGCTACTCGGGTTGGCCAGTTTATGCAGTTGAATCCATCAACCTTTTCGGCGTACAACATAGAGGAAGACCCTCATAACTTTATTAACGAGATAGAGAAGATTTTCCAAATTGTACATGTCAGTGATACTGAGGGGGTTGAATTTACAGCCTATCAGTTAAAAAGGGTAGCTTACCAGTGGTATGTTGATTGGGAGAAGTTTAAGGGTGAGGATGCTGAACTGGTAGTATGGGAAAATTTTTCTAAATCTTTCCTTGATCATTTCTTTCCTCAGGAGTTGAGGAGTCTAAGGATGAGGACTTTGTAAACCTAAAACAGGGAAATATACGTGTTAAGGAATATGCTTTGAAGTTTACTTAGTTGTCTCGTTATGATCTAGAGTTGGTGTTTACAATGAGGGATAAAATGAGAAAGTTCGTGTCTGGTATGTCTGATGAGGTGAAACTGGAGTGTACCGGGGCGATGTTGAACTGCGACATGGACATATCTATGTTAGTGGTCCACACTCAGTTGGTGGAGGATGAGAAAAAAAGAAGGCAAAAGTTGAGGAGCACCAGAGTAAGAGGGCCAAACCTGCTGATCAGGAAGTAAGCCCCTAGAGTAATGGTAAAGGTGGCAAGAAGCTTTACAGGAAGAAGTTTTGGGAGAATGCACAATCATCTGCTAGTGCACCTGCACCCAGGCCTTTGAACGATTAACATCCCCAACCTAGTAATATCCTCAGGACGAAGGGTACTCAGTCTCAGGCCAGTATAGCTCAATCGATCCTATCCTACCCTCGTTGCCACACTTATGCAAAGCTTCACCATGGGTTTTGTCATTTGGGGAGAAATTTGTGCTTTGGTTATGGCCAACCTGGTCATATATAACGAGATTGCACCATAGCAAGGGGTGTGTATCGGGATAACAAATCCTCGACTACTACTTTATCAGCTTCAGCTATAAAGGACGCTACCCCAGGGACAGGTGGTGGTCATAACTCTGTACGCTTTGTCCACTCATTAAGATTTTGAGGCGTCTCCAGAAGTTGCCATGAGTATATTACAAATTTTCTCCCATGATGTTTATGTAATACTTTACCCTGGTTCCACCCTATCTTATGTGGCCTCTTACGTGGCTCTGTATTTTGGTTTTCGTCCCAAAAATACTCCTGACCCCTTCACGATTTCTACCCCTGTGGTTGAGTCCATTGTTGCTAGGAGGATCTATAGATATTATGTTGTGTCTATTTTTTATCGGGATACTATAGAAGATCTGGTAGAGCTAGATATGGTAGACATTAATGTTTTCGAAATAGATTGGCTCTACTCATGTTATGCTACCTTGGACGGTAGAACTAGAAAAGTCTCTCCTTTTTCATAGTGAACCAGTCATAGAATGGGAGGGTAGTTCCTTGGTACCAAAGGGAAAAATCAATTCTTATCTTAGAGCCCAAAAGTTGATATCTAAAGGATGTTCGTATCATTTAGTCTAAGTCAAAGAATCTACCTCTGAAAATACTTGACTGCCGCCCGTTCCTGTAGTTAAGAAGTTTCTCGAGGTCTTTCTCGATGACCTTTCTGGAACTCCTCCTGATTGGAAGATAGACTTTGGGATTGATCTTTTACTCGATAATTGTCCCATTTCCATCCTATCATATAGAATGGATCCTACAGAGATGAAAGAGTTAAAGGAATAATTGAATGACCTCCTTGATAAGAGTTTCATCTATCCTAGTATTTCTCCCTGGGATGCTCTTATACTCTTTGTGCGAAATAAAGATGGGTCTCTTTGTATGTGCATAAATTATGGTCAGATGAATAAGGTCACAGTGAAAAATAAATACCCTCTTCCCAGAATCAATGATCTCTTTGACCATCTTTAGGGTGCTAAGTGTATCTCCAAAATAGTTCTCCGCGCATGTTATCATCAGTTAAAGATTAGGGAAAATGATATTCCTAAGACTGCCTTTCAAACTTGGTATGGCCATAATGAATTTTTGGTTATGTCCTTTGGATTAACTAACACCCCAACCTTCATGGATCTTATGAACAGGGTGTTTAAGCAGTTTATGGACTTGTTCATCATAGTGTTCATAGATGACATCTTGGTTTACTCACGGAGTAAGCAAGAGCATGCTAATCATCTCCGAATTATACTTCAGACCTTTAAGGATCAAGAGTTGTATGCCAATTTTTTCAAGTGAGAATTCTGGCTAAGTGTTGTGACTTTCCTTGGGCATATTATTTCTAGTGAAGGTATTAAAGTTGATCCCCAATAGATTAACGCAGTGAAAAATGGCCTATTCCAACAACTCCAACAGATAATAGGAGTTTCTTAGGCTTAGCAGATTATTACAGGAGGTTTGTGAAAAGTTTTTCTTCCATACCTGCTCCATTAACTCGGTTGACTTAGAAAAAGGTTAAGTTCCTGTGGTCTGATGCTTCTAAGGGATGTTTTCAGAAACTGAAGGATTGACTGACTTCTTTCCCTATTTTGACGCTCCCTAAATGTACTAAAGGATTTGTTGTGTATTTTGATGCATCCCTGGTGGGACTTGATTGTGTACTTGTAGAACATGTGAAAGTTGTGGCCTATGCTTCTAGGCAACTTTAGGTTCATGAAAGGAATTACCTTCCTCATGATTTGAGTTAGCGGCAATGGTTTTGCACTCAAGGTTTGGTGTTATTATTTATATGGAGTGCATGTGGACATCTACTCGGATCACAAGAGTCTACAATATATCTTCACCCAAAAGGAGATGGACCTCAGGCAGAGGAGGTGGCTCGAAATGCTGAAGGATTACGATATGAGCTTGCACTATCACCCATGTAGAGCTAATGTTGTTGCTGATGCTCTTAGAAGGATGTATATAAGGAGTCTATCTCATGTTGAGGAATAAAGGGTTTAGTAAAGGACATTTACTAGCTTGGTAATTTGTGATGTCGCGCAAAACTACACTTCAATTAGAAGTATAATGTGGTAGATTGCAAATATAATAATCCAATAAGGTTGGGATCGATCCCACAGGGAATACGTGAACAGTTGCTTGCTTTGATGTAATCCACGAGCAGTACAGGAAAGTAAATGGGGGGATTTGTAGTATCAATTGTAAGTAGTAAACGAATCTTGAGTGCTTTTGAGTTGTAATCAATATGAGACGAACACTAGGCTTGTGTTCCCCCTAACTTCTTAAATTTGTAAATTTCTTGTGATCAACCCAACTGTTCTGTTGTTCTGCATGCAAAGCCTACAAGATAAATCTTATCAACTGCCGGGTAAGCTCGAAGATAAATTTCATCCTTTATCGGGTAAGTCTCAGGGTGTTGCCTTGTTGTTCCTTGCTACAACCTCAGTTACACCTGTCGGGGTAGGATAAAGTGATAAGATAAGATGCAGGGACTAAAAGGTGGAGGTAGAAATCCCAAATCACTATCTTAATCTTCTTTTTCCAATCATAAACTTCTTGGTTATCGAATGGATGAGAATACAGGCTATCTCAAGCGTCTGCGGCTGCTATGAGATTAATTATTTTGAAGAAGAATTAAAATACATGCAGAAACCCTAGAACAATTAAGTCTCACACTTCCTCTACGTAGCTAATTCGCCAGGGTTCCCACAACACTAGCTAAGGAGATTAGCCGCTCATGGTTGTGTAAGAAATCATGATTATCAATGAAGAACACATAAACTCAATTACACAAGAATCAGATGAATAAACTCCAAAGACTTTAATTGCATAAACCCTAAAATCTCAAGAACAATTGTAAAAGTATTGTAATAATATGTAAAAACATGTAAAGAAAAGTTCATGAGTTAAGCTAATAAATGATAAACCCTAGGGTATTTATAGTATCTCAAAATAACATAAAAATCCTATTAAAAATGGGAAAGGTAAAGTTAAGTCGGCAGTCGTTACGACTCGGTTTTCATTCGTATTAACTCAATACGAGTCGTACCTTGCCTTATCATATCCATTCCAGTATCTGGTCTTCCTACGATTTTAAATTTCTGTTCCGCATACGGTGTCTCTGTACGAGTCGTACCTGGGTGTACGACTAGTGTCCTCAACTCGAATCTACCTGGGACTTCAGTATTTCCCAGTTTTGAACATTGCTTTGTATACGACATACCAATACGAGTCATACTCAGGCTTCCGACTCGTATTCCTTTGACACTTCAACTCCTGGATGGTAGCTCTAGTTTTGTTATGCTTACGACTTCTGTTTATGACTCGTATCCTTGCTTATGACTGGGATACTTAAGTCGTATCTTCCTCATACTTGGCCTACTCATCTGGCTTTTGGTTTTGTTACTCATACGATTCAGCATACGAGTCATATCGAATGGTTATGACTCAGGAGCTGACTCATATACTGATCAGAGTTGGTCCTTTTCAGGTATTTTTGTTCTCTTTTTGTTCAAATACTGTTGTAGACTTGATTTACCAACAATTCACACCAAAGTGCATCATATCCAACAAAATACCCTAAGTTCACGGATAAATTCACAGTTTTAGGCGTCAAAAGTGTCGTGGTTCCACGCCACATCAACACCCTCAACTTAAACTTTTGCATGTCCTCAGGCAAACAAAACCAAATAACTATTCGCTAGCACAAATCTGATGCTTAAACAGGAAGATTTCAAGGAACCCATGGCAGTGATTTTGAATTAAATTTCAATCTTGTGGTTCCCCTCTTAACTCTACTTTTCAAAACTCTGCTGCATATGGCCATTTAGCACATGTGGAAACATGAGGGAATACAATGATGGCATTACATTAGCAATAGACATGTAGTCATTGATATAATTTGCATTCGTCAAACAATCTAGCAACTTAGCAGCATAACCCATGTGCACTCACAGTCAAAGAAATCCCATTTACTCTTTAGATAGATAAATCAATCTATTAAGGGATATAACGAATGACTCTCACACCCACAAAGAAGTATCACCGCTGTGCACAGAATACCATAGGCTTGCCCTTATTCTCTTTTCCTAAGTTGGCATATAGTCATAGAAGGATCACTATAGGACTTTATTTGGCTTATGACGTAGGCTTGGGGCTGGTATGATATTTTTTGAGATTCATTTACTGACTAAGCCTCCTGGACACTACGCCATTCTTGGGGTCCACGTACTTTCCATTTTTTCTTTTGTTTCCACCCTTATGTCTCCCTTTTTCTCTTAAGTACATTCTAATTGGGTCAGGTATGGCTTTTTAGCACTTATTTTTCTTTTTTTTTCTTTTGCTATACATTATACTTTTCTTTTTTTTCTTTTCATCACACCCGCCCATGTTTTAGCTATTTTTCTTTTACCCATTATCTTTATACCCATTTTCCTCTTACGCACCCCTATAATTTCCTCCCTCAACTTAAGTGATTCGCTAGAGTTGAGGTACACAATATCTATAGGAGGGCCAGGGACAAAACAGGTTCATTGTAACTTAAATGGGAAGGTGATAGGTGTAACAAGAAAAATTGGTCTATAAAGGCTCTATTATTTGGATTAAAGGGATTTATTTATTTGGTTAGGGCATTTTGGGCTTAAGTGGACTCATACAACAAGGGCCTATGATCATATCCTACCTAACTATCCTAGACCTAGGTAAAAACAATCAGACAAGTTCCAGATTCCAACACAACCGAGGACTTAGTAAACCTTACACGCACTTGCACAGGGCTACACTACTAAGTACTAGTTATCCAACTATGCAACTATTTTTTCCCTAACTTTTCTATGCCTAATCCTAATTCCATTATCAGATCCACAACAATCTCACACAAGTGTATAAATCACACAATTATTTAAACAAAAATTTCGAGGGGGTACCATTTCTCACAATTCTACATATAAAATTAACATTCTTAAAAATCAATCAAAACAAAAAATCTTTCAATACAACTTGAATTTTTTTCAAAATCCTCAAAATCATAATCAAATAAAAAATATCCGCTGCCATAGGCACACTGATCTACTCCCTATCTCAGCTGCCCGCATCAAACCTGTAAGCCATAATAGATTTTCAGTTATTTAGCTCTATCTGTCGCTACTCCCAAATTTCTCGAAATAACCTACACCCCCAACTAAAGATCATCACACTGTCCTTAGTGCTGAAAAAATAAATAAAGTAAGGATAAAGGTCATACCTAGGAGCTCAAGGCGCCGTCGTATCAATATTAGGATGTGGGCCCTCAGATCGGGTCCCTTTCTTATTAGCTACTATCCTAATAACTGGGACTGAATTAACAGACGGGGCATAATATCAGCCCCCTCAGCAACAACAATCGAAGCTCTCGATCCACCAGCTCCATCAGTCAGCTCACAGACTTTTGTCTCACGGTCCCGCTCATCCTGGATACTATTGCGTCTAGCTTTCTTCTTAGAAGCTTTATCTTCCCTCTTCTTTCTCTTCCTCTCTCTTTTTTCTTCTTCAGTTTCGTCAATTTGTCCATCGGTCAGATCTACCCAAATATTTGGCACCTCGATTGTAGGAATCACAGTCTTTACAACTGGCTCAACAATAACCGGCCTCTTGTACAGTTCCGCGACTATCTTCTTAATTTCAGTAATCTTGAACCTGACATTAGCAATATTTAGCGTCTTCCCACTTTCCAACTGTCGAGTAATTCTCAACTCAAATGCATCTAGGCGCCCTTGGACTTGCCTATCATCTGCCTCAAACTATCGGTCCATCCAATTTTTTACTCCGCCTTCTATATGACCAACCTTCATAGTGAGCATAGCTAACCGGGTCACAACTTTAGTCCACGCAGCCTGAGAAATCAACATAACACCGGGAGGAAACTTCGTGGCCTAGGTGGCATAGACTGGACTAGCGGTGGGGCACTAGAAGTACCTGCTGTATCTGGGGGTGTGACCTCAGTCTGTGCACCTACCTATGTAGCCTCAACTGTAGTAGGGGCGTCAATCGGATCATCTTTTCAGAATAGTCCCACCATTACATCTACTGCCTCTCTCATAGGTCGGGCCAAGGGGTTGGCCTCATCTCGAATCAACTCGATGTCAAAAGTCCTTCGGGCCTCAATCATCTCATCAATCTTGAGTAGATCCATCACTCTCGCAGCTTGACAAATTTGAGTAATCATACAGGGGTAGGCCAGTAATGCCTTCTGTCCTCCAACTGCCCTATCTCTCAACTCTCTAGCAAGGAACTCACCAATATTAAACTTGTACCCGACTGTAAAATCGACTATCATAGTAGCCCAGATCGGGCTCAGAACATCATCTCCTGTCATTGGACACAGCCTATGTCGGGCTAGTGTCCACCAAGATTTACCCCCAAAGTTGAGGGTACCCTTCTTAATCTGCTGTGACTCTCCTATAATCCAAGTCGCATGTTCACTATGTGCAATCATCTGCTCAGATATCCACCTGAATATTACTATTTTATCTTCAGTCCCCAGTGTTCACTTAGTAATTTTTCTCATCTCAGTCATTCGGTAGTCCATCTCTTCTGTGTTAGTTGGAGCCTGATATTTTGACCCATATAAGAATCCCCCGATGGTTTGGGAAGAGATATTAACTCGAACTCCTCGAATTATGAAGGAGGTGATAGGTTCACCACCCTTCCACAACTTTCCCTGTGGATACTGCTTCTGCAACTCTCCCTTGTAGGCCGCGTAGAACACACTCACCAGGACCTCACTGTATCTACCGGGCGCTCTCATTATCCACCTGAATTCATAATTCCTGAAGCGATTTTCAAACTCGAGTAATTCAGCCATCCCTATGGTAGTCATTTTCTTTTTCAGATATAACATCCTTTTTATCATACCACCCGATAGATGGAACAACCTCCTGTTAAACATCTCCTGCATATCGGGGTAACCCCATGGTTCAACGATGGGCACCGGGGCAGTGGTTAATTTTAGTGGGGGGGTTTTTCCTGTCAATCGGGGTAGCATCAACCTCAGGACCCTAAGCTTCATCTGAACTCTCTTCTGTTGAACTAGATTTTTCTTTATCATCATCATCGTCATCAACCGATTATGGTGTGTGAGGAGGAGAAACCGTCACATTCTTTCTTCTCGGCCCTTTTGGTGTTGGTGTTTCAGACTCTTGGGGAACCACTTTCTTCCCCTTAGCTTTAGCAGGTGCTTTCCCCTTTTTAACGGCTTTCATTGTTGAGGTTCTGTCATATTTTTCTCTGCTGCTGTCGGATAGTTATTCATATTCGAAAATAATGGTTTCCTCACTTTCAACTGGTGCTTGTTTGTTCCCTTTTTAGTAACTGTTTTGGACGAGGACGCGTTCTTTGGAGGCATAATTCTTACAAATACACTATTATTAGTAACTATGAAAAGAATAGAAAAACAAAAATTTAAAACTAAAGTTCAATGTTCCTTGGATTTGGATACGAGTGGTTGGTACTGGTCGTAACCACCGGGTACGACTCATATAACCGAGTCATATCTTAAACGATGCATGACCTTTGTTCACTGGTCAGCTTATGACTCCTCCTTACCAGTCGTACCAAAAGGGTACGATACGTGACCAACAATCAAACAATTACACTATTTCTTTCTTTCCAGGTGGGTATGATTAGTGTGTACGACTCGTATGGTTGAGTTGTATCTAGTCCAGAACTTGAAATTCATTAAACTTCCAAGTTGTCAGTAGGTAGGAATCCCATTACGACTCACGTACCGGTGGGTATGAGTCATAAGAAGTCTAGTATCCACTGCAACGTATAAGTCCATCTTCAATGTTTGATTTCGATTAAATTCCCAAAGTATCCACTACTAATTTTCAGATATAACCAACAATTTAACACATATAGACATATCAAAATCTATTTCCCCAACCCTTGTTCTTCCCAAAATTCCAATTTTTTTTAAAAAAGCCTAAATTAGGGTATCAACAAATCAATAATTGCATAATGCTACTCAAGTTAAGTTCCTAACATCCCAAACTACTCATTTTCACTTACGAAGCAAGGAAAATGAAATTAAGAACTAACTTGATGAGTGAAGAGTAGAAAATCTCGAGTTCAATTGGTTTTGCTTCCCAAACTTGAGTTTAAGCACAAAAATTGAAATTCTTGGAGTTGTTGATAGTTAAATCTTGTTGATTTCACTTTGATTTGATTGATTAGTGGTTGAATTTTGGGTGAAAAAGGGAGTGGGTATGAGTTGTATCAATTGGGTGCCCGATTGTACCCCTTTTTCTTATTTTATTTAAACACTAGGCCAGGTCAACCCAAGATTTGACCTAGTAAGCATGTGTATGAGTTGTGTTTATGACTCGTACCGACGCTTATGTGTCGTTTCTTTAACTCATATAGACTGGGGACTTACCTGTGTTCTGGAGTGGATACGATTCTCAGTCATGAATCGTATCCAAAGGATACGACTCTTAATGAGACTCGTATTCATTCAAAAAATTGATGCCTGGTTCTGATTTTTCTCCCAGGTCAATACGACTCCTACTCACGAGTTGTACCGTATAGATATGACTTGTAAAGAGTCTATATGATAACTTTTTCAACTTCTCTGGATTTTTTCTGCATTCTTTAGTGCACATTGAACACACATATTACCCTATAAATGAAATAAGTACAAAAACATGAGTTTCCTCCCAAGTAGCACTTGATTTAACATCGCGGCACGATGTAGTTGCCTTTATTACTCAGACTCCATCAAGGTCAATTTCAGATACTTCTTTCACCTCTTCAATATTTCCCCTATAGTGCTTTACTCTTTATACCTTTACCTTGAATAGGCGATCACCATTCCTCTGGAGGTCTAAAGCACCACAGGGAAAAACTTTTTTTACTATGAATGGACCATGCTACCTCTACCGTAGCTTACCTGGAAATAAGTGTAGCTTGGAATTGTATAGTAGCACCTGGTTACCTTTTTCAAATACCCTTTTCTCGATACTGCGATAATGATGCAACTTCATCTTCTCTTTGTAAAGCGATGGACTTTCATATGCCCGAAGATGGAATTCATCCAACTCATTGATGTTATTCAACCTTGATTTTGCTGCATCCTTCCACTCAAAATTCAGCTTTTTTAACGCCCATAGTGCCTTATGCTCGAGCTCAATTGGTAAATTGCAAGCTTTTCCATACACCAGATGATAACGTGAAGAACCTATGGGTGTCTTGTAAGCTGTATGGTAAGCCCATAATGTGTCATCTAACTTTCTTGCCCAATCAGTTCTATTAGGATTTACAGTCTTTGCCAATATGGACTTGATTTCTCTATTGTACACTTTAACTTGTCCATTAGTCTGCAGATGATAGGATGTTTCCACCTTGTGGTCTACTCCATATTTTTCAAGCAGACTCTTGAATAGATGATTGCAAAAATGTGACCCTCCGTCACTAATAATAGCACGTGGCATATCGAATCGAGAAAAGATGTTCTTTCTGAAAATGTGGTAACACTCCTTGCTTCATTGTTAGGCAGTGCAATTTCTTCCACCCACTTTGAAACATAGTCAACATCCATAAGTATGTACTTCATTCCATGCGAACTTCCAAAAGGTCCCATGAAATCTATACCCCATACATCAAAACTTCCAATTGTAAAATAGAGGTCATAGGTAATTCATGTATTCTAGAAATAGTACCATGTCGCTGACATTGATCATACGCAGTAGTATATTCATGAGCATTTTTGTATATGGTCGGGCAATAGTAGCCACATTGCAGGATCCTATGAGCTGTGTGTGCCTCTCAATGATGACCCCCAAATAGAGATGAATGACAAGCTTCAAGCATGTTCATCATCTCTACCTCAGGTATGCATCTGCAAATGATTCCATCTATATAAATCTTAAATAAAGAAGGTTCTTCCCAAAAAAATTTCATACCTCGTGCATGAACTTCTTCCTTTGCTGATATGAAAGATCTTCTGGGATTAGATCACTTGCTAAGTAATTTGCATAATTTGCAAACCATGGAATTAAATCTTGGAAAGCTGCTAGTATCTGTTCATCTAAAAACCTATCATCAATCTCTAATCTCTTAGCAACCTTCTGCATAACTTCCTCCTCTAGTCTAGACAAATGATCTGCAACTTGATTTTCTGTGCTTTTTTTGTCTTTTACCTCAAAATCAAATTCTTGCAACAACAACACCCAATAGATAAGCCTCGGCTTTGCATCCTTCTTAGCCATTAAGTACCACAATGCCGCATGATCTGTGTGCACAATCACCTTTGTCCCAATCAAGTAAGATCTAAACTTTTCAAAGGCAAAAACCACTGCCAATAACTCTTGCTCCGTCACGGTATAGTTTTTTTGAGCAGGATTTAGTGCCTCACTAGCATAGTCGATTGGATAAAAGATCTTTTCTTTCCATTGTCCTAGTATAGCCCCTAAGGCCAATCCTCTAGCATCACACATAATCTCGAAAGGTGAAGACCAATCAGGAGACACAATGATTGGAGCAGACACCAACTTCTCTTTTAGGCTTTCAAAAGACTTCTTATATACATCATCAAAATTAAAATTTTACCTCCTTCTCAAGAAGCTTGCAAAGTGGACTAGCAATCTTCGAGAAGTCCTTAATAAATCACCTATAAAAACCTGCATGCCCTAGAATACTTTGAATTCCTTTCACAGAAATTGGGTAAGGTAATTTTTTAATCACCTCAATCTTTGCTTGATCAACCTCTATGCCTCTCTTCGAAATCTTTTGCCCAAGAACAATTCGTTCTTTGACCATGAAATGACACTTTTCCTAATTAAGCACCAAGTTGCATTCTTCACACCTTTGTAGATCCTTTGACAAGTGAATAAGACAGTCATTAAAAGAATCACCAACAACTGAAAAATCATCCATAAAACTTCAATAGTGTCTTTGGCCATATCAGATAAAATAAACATCATATATCTCTGAAAAAGTGGCTGGGGCATTGCATAGCCCAAATGGCATTCAATTGAATGGAAAGGTCCCATAAGGACATGTAAATGTAGTCTTCTCTTGCTCCTCCAGTGTGATAGTGATCTGATTATAACCTGAGTATCCATCAAGAAAACAATACCATCCTCTGCCTGCTAATCTGTCTAACATCTGATCCATGAAAGGCATTGGGAAATGACCTTTCTGAGTCTATTCATTCAATTTTCTATAATCCATGCATACTCTTCATCCAGTGACTAGCCTCATAGGCAGTAGCTCATTCTTCTTAGTAGGCACGATAGTTATCCTGCCGTTCTTTGGAATGCATTAAAATGGACTAAACCACTTGCTATCCTTGATGGGAAACACTATACCAACATCCAACCACTTGATGATATCCTTATTAACCTCCTTTTGCATAGAAGGATTAAGTCAATGCTGATATTTAATAGATAGAACACAATCCGGCCCAAGCTGAATTTTTTGAGTACACAAATAAGATAGAATACCCACAATATTTGCAATGGACCATCCAATGGCCCTCTTGAAATTCTGTGACACTAACAATAATACTTCTACCTCGGATTGGCTCAAATCAACTGCAATAATAACCGACAAAGTGTTTTTGGCCCCCAAAAATACGTAGCACAAGTGAGATGGGAGGGCCTTTAACTCTAACACCGGTGGTTGCTCAATGGATAGGCTAGCAGGTGGAGTAGTTCGATTCTTCAATTCTAGATCAAGCTTCTTTGGTGCATAATTATAACCATTCTCATGCAATGCATCCACTAACTTCTCATACTCCTCGATACCTTCAGAGTCAAAATTCATGATCACAGCTGCAAGAGCTTCAACACCTAGCCTCTTTTCAATAGGAAAAATCGTATTAGAACTATCATCCCATAGAGTAACTAAATCAACATCATGGAATGAATATATGTCCTTATCATCTACATCAATCATAGACACCACCCTCAATTCACCATTCTGCTTCATAGATTTGCATAAGTTGAATGTCACCTATTCATTATTGAGTTGCAATATCAAATGTCCTTTCTCCAGATCAATCAGCATCCTACATGTAGCCAAAAATATTCTTCCCAAAATAATCAGGACTTGAAAGTCCACTTCACAAATTAATATAACAAAATTAACAGGAAATATAAAAGAAGGTGCTTTTACCAAAACACCATAAAGGATACTAACAGGCTTCTTCACTGTCCTATCCGCCATCACTAGTCTCATGGTAGTTGGTTTAGGAGATCCCAACCCCAACTGTTTGAATACAGCAAAGGGCATGAAGTTGATGCTAGCCCCCAAATCACATAATGCTTGAGTGAAATTGAAAGACCCAATAGTGCAAGGTATTGTGAAAGTGCCAAGGTCCTCTTTTTTCTCTACCAAAGATCTAGAGACTACAACACTGCAATGATGAATATTGTCAACTGGCTTATAACTGACTGACCTTTTTTTGTTGATCAAATCCTTCATGAATTTTTCATATCCTGACATATTCTCCAATGCCTCTACAAGCAGTATATTGACAGTTAACTCTTTTAACATAATTTTTTTTTGATACTTATCTTTATCTTATTTCTTTCTTAATCTTTATGGATAGGGAGGAAGGGGTCTTGGAATGGGCTTCAACAAAAACTCTGTAGCCTTCTCTTTGCCTTCATTCTGCTTACTGATACTCCCAACATCAACTAACTCATACTCACTCTTTTGCTCATAGACTATAGGTACAGGAGGGTCTGAAGTAACTTTACCACTCTGAGTAGTAATGGCATGGCATTGACTATCATTTTTGGATTTACCACTGTATTTCTTGGAAGAGTGCCAGGTTGTCTCTGATTCACTGTGGCTGGCATCTGACCAAACTGCTTCTCCAACTACTTGATTGCTGTAGCATGTGACTCAACATTCTGGTTTAATACCGACAGATCAGCTTTGATATCCTTCAAGCAGTTCTCTTGACTTTCTTGCCCTTTGACCAGCTTGGCCAAAAGTGCCTCCATTTTGGACTCTTTATATCGACTTCCTGGTGGAATATATTTGTCACTCTTCTCCTTATAGTCATCCTTATGCTCCCAATCACCATCTTTGTATCTACTTCTACCTTTGTATCTATCATTATAATAGTTCCAACCTTGATTCCCTTGCCCTTGGGCTTGAAAATCTTCCAATCTACGATCAAGATACCTTGCCTTTTCTTCAGATTTGATCTCGAATAGTTTGGAGGTAGACCCCTATGCCACTACTATATTCACCTTCTCAGCACTCATTGATGTAAATTGTTTCATAAGCAACCCAATATCTGAATGAAGCTGTGAAGCCTCTTGTTCTACCATGTCATTTGCTGCTCCATAAGTATTTGTTTCTCCAATAGCATATGTACCACCACCATGTTCCAAATATTGAGTATGCCATTCTCTATTGGTAACTGTGAATCATCTAACATTTCCTATGTAGCTTCCTAGCGAAGATGCATAAATGCTCCTCCTAAAATAGTGTCTATCATAGCTCTTGAACTATCATTCAATAATCGATAAAAGATCTCAGACAATTAGGATCCTCTGATTCTGTGATTTGGTACAATGCTCAGCTTCTTCTTAAATCAAAACCATGCCTCATACATAGACTCTGCGAGTAGCTATCTGAAATTGTAAATTTCATCCTTCAATTGTAATATCCGTGAAAGAGAGAAGAGTATACTTAGAAACTATGTATTCAACTCATGCCAAGTAGTGATAGATCTTCTTAGAAGTTCCCCTAGCCATAGTGATTCTTCACCTATCAAAGAAAATGGGAACAACCTCAATCTCAATGCTTCCTAATTAACCCATGGAATATTATAATTTGTGCAGATCCTAAGAAAATTTGTATGGTGTATGTTTGTGTCATCCTTATCTGCACCCGAAAATACACCCTTTAGATTCAAAAATTAGATCATCTCACTAGTGATATCAAACTTCACATTAGGGGCTAAAGCAGGAAGAACAATGGCACCGGAGTCGGTAGGCTCAACATAACCCAGATCTTCATCATCTTTCTCATATGGGTCTAGGTGTTGATATGCCGGAATAAATGGAGCCCTGCCTCTCTGGACTTGGTGATCAACAACTTGTCTCGGCCGTACTAGTCCTCCTTGCTGAGCTACTGCCACCTCTACAGTAAGCCTGTCTTTTTCTGCTTCTCTAAGTTATTGCTCCAATAGTTGTTATGTATGTAACTCTGCAATATTCTGCGGATCTAATGGAGCACGTGCGGGTGCTGTATTTGGATCTGCAAGTGAGGGATCTTGAACCCCTTCACAAATTTTTCCTGATATCTTTCTCAGAGTTTGAAGGATTCTCTCTGGTTTTGGATCAAACAGGAGTAAAGGATTCCCTATACTCCTATTACTTGACATATAATGATGTATGACAAAGTAAAAATAAAAATTAAAAACCCGCAAACTTCACCTATTCAATTCACTAGTCAATTGTCTTCTCCGATAATGACGCCAAAATTTGATGTCACCCAAAACTACACTCCAATTAGAAGTTTAATGCGGTCGATTGCAAATATAATAACCCAACTAGGTTGAGGTCGATCCCACAGGGAAAACGTAAATAGTTTCTTGTTTTGATGTAATCCAAGAGCAGTATAGGAAAGTAAGTAGGGGTATTTGTAGTATCAATTGTAAGTAGTAACCAAATCTTGATTTCTTTTGAGTTGTAATCAATATGAGATGAACACTAGGCTTGTATTCCCCCTAATTTCATAAATTTATAAATTTCTCATGATCAACCTAGCTGTTCTGTTGTTCTGCATGCAAATCCTACAAGATATGCCTTATCAACTGTCGGGTAAGATCAAAGATATATTTTACCCTTTATTGAGTAAGTCTCATGGTGTTGTCTTGTTTCCCCTTGCTACAACCTTAATTAAACTTGTCGTGGTAGGATCAAGTGATAAGATGAGATGAGGGGAATAAAAAGTGGAGGTAGAAATCCCAAATCACTATCTTAATCTTCTTTTCCTAATCATAAACTTCTTTGATATCGAATGGATGTGAATACAGGCTATCTCAAGCATCTACAGCTTCTATGAGATTAATTATTTTGAAGAAGAATTAAGATACATTCAGAAATCCTAGAACAATTGAGTCTCACACTTCCTCTACGTAGCTCATCTACCAGGGTTCCCATAACCCTAACTAAGGAGATTAGCGGCTCATGGTTGTGCAAGAAATCATGATTATCAATGAAGAACACATAAAATCAATTACACTAGAATAAAATGAATAAACTCCAAAGTCTTTAATTGAATAAACCCTAAAATCTCAAGAACAATTGTAAAAGTATTGTAATAATATGTAAAAACATATAAAGGAATGTTCAAGAGTGTAACCTAATAAAAGATAAACCCTAGGGTATTTATAGTATCTCGAAATAACACAAAAATACAATTAAAAATGGGAAAGGTAAATTTAAGTCGGCAGTCGTTACGACTCAGTCTTCCCTCATATCAACTCAATAGGAGTCACACCTTTCCTTATCGTATCTGCTCCAGTGTCTGGTCTTCCTATGACTTCAACTTTCTGTTCAACTTACAACATCTCTATACGAGTCATACCTGGGTTTACGACTCGTGTACTCAACTTATATCTACTTGGGACTTCAGTATTTTCCATCTTTGAACACTAGTTTGTATAATACAACCAATATGAGTCATACTCCGACTTTTGACTTGTATTCCTTTGACACTTCAACTCCTAGATGGTACTGTTATCCTTACGACTTCCATTTATGATTCGTATCCTTGCTTACGACTAGGATACTTGAGTCATATATTCCTCATACTTGTCTCCTTCATCTAGATTTTGGTTTTGTTACTCATACAATTCAGCATACGAGTAGTATAGGATTGTTACGACTCAGGAGCTAACTCGTATACAGATCAGAGTTGGCCTTTTTCAATTCTTTTTATTCTCTTTTTGTTCAAATACTGTTGTAGACCTATTTTACCTATAATTCACACCAAAGTGCATCATATCCAATAAAATATCCTAAGTTCATGCATAAATTTGTGGTTTTAGGCATCGAAAGTGTTATGTTTCCATGCCACATCAATTTGGTAGTCTAATTTTTGGACTCTAAGGATGGGGAGTGGTTGTTCATAAAGTGGCTAAGTCATCACTAGGTTCCAAAGTTATGGAGAAAGATGCTCATGATCCTATACTTATGAAAATTAGGAAAGATATTGGTCAATAAAATGTTATGGCCATGGGGACAGATGGCATCCTGTGATATCAAAGGAGGTTATGTGTTTGGGATTTTGATGGGTTACGATATAGGATTTTGACCAAAGCCCATATATCCAGGTATACTCTTCATCCCAGTTTGACTAAAATGTATCAAGATATTATGGAGATGTATTGGTGGAATAACATTAAGAGGGATGTTGCTAAGTTTGTTGCTAAGGGTTCTAACTATAGTAAGTCAAGGTTAAGTACTTAAGGCCTGGTGGTACATCCTAGGACCTAGCTTGTAATTCCCCAAGACTACCCTTTAGATGTCATACGGTGCTTAAGACTACATGTAGCCCCAAATCTAACCCATGGTGTCTTATTTGCATTAAATCATGATAAACATACTTAAAAGCATGAGTAAAAGTTTTAACTTAATAGTCCTAATTTGTTTAAATAAACAATCCCAATAAAGCAATATGAACTAATCATCAACTAAAAAATATAGATGTCTGAAAATAACTATCCAGTCTAGAAAAGCCTCTAAACAAACCGAGAGCCACTAGGACAGACCCCGGCTGACCTAAAAGGAAAACATAAAATTTGAACATATTCATAACTGAACTGTTAGAAGTAAACATAATCCTGGTCCTCAAAACATGAGAACTCACAAACTAATGGAAGGTAGAAAGTGGTGATCATATCTACTTGTAATGCTGAGGGCAAGCACCAGAGCCTACATCATAATAGGATGCAGAGTACATAAAGTATACCGTTAGTACTTTTGAAATGTGCTGAGTATATATGGGTGAATACAATAAGTAAAACTGATATAGATCATAAACTTAAAACATGCATGCTAAGTGTACGCAGACTCACCACATACATGAATAAAATTAGAAATTGGAATATTATAAAGCATTAGCTGTAAAGCATAACATAGTAAAACCAGCGAGTCATCACACTTAGTTTTTGAAATTAATATTTCTGTGGGAGATTATTATAACTGTCATATACCATGAGAGAAAATATGGAGTCCAATATCCAACCCATATTGAGGAGGGTTACTCTATACCTATCCATCGATATAGAACCATGTCCTATGTGAATTCACTCATGAACCCATTTGGGCGAAGGGAGACACTCTCCACCGGTGAGAAGCCCTTTAACCTATGTTGACACGTATTTTGGGAATTTGGGTGCGCTGAAGACATATTTCCTCGGTGCTAAATTCTACTCCTAAAACCATGCTAGTGGTCAAAATATATGAAATCCTTAATAAAGTAAGCATTGAGGTGTATAAATCTAAAAACCAATCATGCTTCTTTTTCTAATTCATGTTCATAAGTAAGTATGTGAATTTCATATCAAGTCTGAGAGCATAAGATCAAACTAAAATCACAACTACATTGTAACAAACTATAGGTTGTGATTAATGGATCAAAACATGGTAATAATGCATAATAGCCTTAAAATAGATACATCACTTATCCCTTAGTCATAATACTTGAAATGCTTGAGTAAAAACCATGGAAATCATGCATGAACTTGAGTATAACTTGAATACCATAACATGGCCATAAGAGTTCATAAATAATCATTAAAACTTGTTCATAAATGTAATATGTCATGAGAAACTAAATTTAAACTTGAAATCATAATTGGGTAAAACCCCTATTTCATGGAAATTCATGGAATCATGTGTTGAAAATTATAATTTGGACATGAGAATGAAAGGAGATCCTCATTAAACACCCACATACGTGAAATTATCTACTCCTTGAAAAAAACTTTGAGTTTGGAGCCCTTGAGAATAAATTTTAGGATAAACCCCTTTTTTGGCATTCTTGAGAGTTTGGGAGGAGAGTAATCAATGAAATCATGTTATGGAAGAAGGAAAAATGTTTTAGTTTAAGTTATAACATCCTTTAAGATCTAAATAACCAATTTTCCCTTGAGGAACTAAAGGAAAATGAGATTTTGGTGTCGTCATAACCAATGGCGTGGCATACCCTTATTGCCAAAGCCAGTGGCATGTCATACCCTTATTGCAGAAACCAACTGGCATGGCACGCTGCCATTGTGCCATGGCACTGGTTTTTGTATATGGGTCATGCCTTGTATCTGTGGCATGACCTAAACATAAACCCTAACTATTTTGGAGTTACGTTTAGCCCCAAAACTCATTCCAAAAATTCCAAAAAACTTTTTATTAGACCCGTTATCATTTATAATCATCATTCCACCTGAAAGTTGCATCAAAACACATGAGAGCTATCAAAATAAAATCATTTAACTTATGGGGCATAAATAGTTTTTCCAATATGGAAGTGGGAGATGATAAATGTGGATTTCATCATTGGCCACCCGCATTCATGCAATATATGTGATTCCATTTGGTTCATCATTGATAGGATGGAAATGACCAAGTCTACTTATTTTTTGCCTATAAAGAAAACTTATTCGGGAGAGGATTATGCTAAGATTTACATTTAGGAGATTGTTAGATGTGTCCATCATATTCGACAGAGGTACACAATTCTCTTCTTAATTTATTAGTACTTTTAAAAAGGTTTAGGCACACAAGTGAATCTTAGCATCTTTCCATCTTCAAATGGACGGACAAATAAAACATACTATTCAGACCTTAGAGGATATGTTGAGGTCTTGTGTTATTGAATTTAAGGGTGATTGGGTAGACTATTTACCTCTTATAGCATTTACCTACAATAATAGTTATCACTCTAGCATCCAGATGACACTATTTAAGGCCCTTCATGGTAGGAGGTATATATCTCCTATTGGATGGTATGGAGTAGGTGAGACAATATGGTTCGGTCCAGACCTAGTGCACCAAGTAGTGGAGAAATTTAAGATCATTAGAGAAAGACTTAAGCCTACCAAAGTCTTCAAAAGTCCTATACCAATGTGAGGTAAAGAGATTTAGAGTTCCAAATTCATGATTGGGTATTCCTGAAAGTTCCCCCCATGAAAGGACTGATGAGGTTTGGAAAAAAGGGTAAGCTCAGTCCTCGTTACATTGGTCCGTATTAGATTTTGAGAAGGGTTGGAAATATTACTTATGAATTATATTTGCTTACGAGTTTGGCAGTGGTTCATCCTGTGTTTCATGTGTCTATGCTCAAGAAGTATGTGTATAACCATTCTTTGGTGATACCCATAGAGAATATTGGTATGAAGGATTCTCTGTCTTATGAAGAAGTTTCTATCGAAATCTTGGAAAGTCAAGTTTGGAAGTTAAGAACTAAGGAAATAACTTAGATAAAAGTATTATGGGCAACTTGGGAATCAGAGAATAACATAAAATCTAGATATTCCTTTCTATTTCCATCTTCGAATAAAGTTGCTTAAGGTACAAATCCTGTGTTCTCCTTCAATCTTTTTGAATTCATGCTTTAAGTCATTCCATGCTCCTTCATATATCGAGTTAAAAGTGTCTATAATCCTCATTCAAGGATGAATCATCTCAAAGAGAGGATAATGTAACACCCTGAATGTTTGGACACCTATTTATACCTAGAAATGAGCCTACGTGACCTTGAGAATGAGTAGAAATTGAATAGGCAGTAAGATATGCTATGTTGGGAAGGTTTAGAGCAAGGAAATTGATCGTGCACTGCACAAGAGAGATCGTGCTTTGGCCTCGTGTCGCAAGTCTTAGCATAAGGGGCCATTGCCTTACCCCCATAATAGACATGCGCCACAGGCGGTACTTCTCTGCAATAGGTGTGTGCTATACTGAGGTGGGCCATGCAATGGGGCATGCGCCGCACCCTCATATTTCATCACTAGGACTTAATGTCATTACTATTTTAAGGGTGTTTGGGTCTTTTAACACTTAAAACCTGTCCCACCATCCATTCTAAACGACTCCAAGTGCCTAAATACGACTTTCATTATTCATAAACACATTCTACTCTTCCCCAGAATACTGAGAAGCTAGGGTTCTAAGTTCAAGGCTCAAATCTCTTGCTTCCTTAAGATTCTTCCATAAAAAAGGCTTGTTGAGCACTCCTTACTTTTGTTACTATCATAAAATGTGAATTTAACTATTATTTATGTATATTTTAATGGCAAATTAAATTAGAATTGAGGATTTTATGACGAAAGCTTGATACATAATTCTCTTTTTCTTTATGAATGATTTTTAAATCTTTATATGGGTTTTGAGACTGAATTGGCTATTCGAAAGAGATAAATCTTTATGTATTGAAATTTTAATATTAAATGGATGAATTACCTAGCCATGATTTTAAGTTTCTTGAAAGCTTTGAGATGCATAAGAAACATACATGTTTTTTCCCATTCTTTATATCATTGAACATATAGTATTATGGGAAAGTTTTGAGATGGTTATGGAAAACTCAATTGTGGTTATACACATAAATTTAAAGCTAGGATTTTAGAGTCTAAAATATTTAATAATAATGATGTTAGCATGATATGGGTGACTTGCAAGTCTTGGTATGACGATACCAAAATGTGAATGCCTTAACGAAAGGCTCAATGGCTAAATGTTTATGGATTTTTTTTAATTGGGTTTAAAGAGAAATATGTAGTTCACTAAGTAGGTGCATGTCCTCATGACCAACGCCCAAAACCTATGTTTTGCTAACATAGGGATGCTCGTTCCTTAATTAGATGAAGAATGCTTTCCTTAATATGAGGTTAAAATGGTGGCTTTGGACTATTAGTAACTTTAGCCTAATCTTAGTTCTTGCAGCAAACATGGACTGATGCCTTGCCGATTGAGTAGTACCAAACCCATATAGCCCGTGGGTTACGTATTGTTCGTGTAAAACTACATAGTTCAGAACTAAGTTGAAATGATTATGCCTTTATGTTCTACATCCCCTTCCCCATACTTTGCTGTTATGAATGATGAAAAATATGTTTTATGACCTATTTTATAAAAGAATATTTTATCTCATTTCCTTAAGTTGCATGTCAGTACTCGTCGTACTAAAAGTCCCTGAATACTACATCATTTCATGATGTAGATTCAAAGGTATTTTTCCCTGATACTGTGTAGTACTAGGACCCCCTCACACTCTCTCTTGGGATAGTTGGTAATAAGTGGTGAGTCCTCTATCCTCTGGAAGGAGTTTGGTCTTTTCACCCATGTTTTAGTCTTTCCTTTTCTTTATGGTATAGTCGGGGCCATGTCCTGACCTTGGAGTTCTATTCTTAAAGTTAAAGTCTTCGTAGACTGAGTTGGGTAAATATTTTCTTGTCATGTTACAAGACTTGGGTTTTGAATTATTGTTTCAGTTGAACTTCTTATTTTATGGACCAACTTCCATACTTTATTATGACTATGCTTATGATGGTATGCTAAGGGGTCTACTCGAGCCTCCATTGGTGTGAGATATCCGTCATTGCCAGGACCTGGGCTTGGGCACAACACATGGTATTTAAATAAAGTATCTAGCCCATTATTTGTAGAAATTATGGGTGATCGAAAAGCTCTTAGTTGGTTGAAGAGTGGTTTTGCTAGTAGTCGTGTAGTAACTGAGACAAATAATCAACTAGTTCATCAAACTATTGAAGAAAACATTTTAAGTTATTCTTATTTGATTCTCTTATTTATGATTCTAAGACACTAATGAATGATTGAGAATCAAAGTGGATCTATCAAAGGGGAAGTGATAACGCTCAAATTACACTCTTGAATGGGTGTAAGCAATCATTGTCAATATAAAACCCAACTAGGTTGGGGTCGAATCTCAAATGGAATAATGTGAGTGGCGATTAAACTAGTTTGAAACTAAAGCTACAAGTTAAATTCAAACAAACGATATAAAAATATAAAATGGGGGTTTTGGAGATTAACAAATAATTTTTTTTGGTCACTTTAATTTCAATGTTTGTCAATCAAGAGTTTATCAAATAACCAGAATTATGTTCACTAAGGCCTACGGTACATGGCAGATGCCAAAATTTACTCAAGACTCTCACGGTGGTTAGGATGACAAGCTATCTTTATCGATGATATGCTCAAATGTCTCTCGACCTATTCGAGCATCTAATTTCCTAATCCTCTCAGACTTAGGGAATAGCAACTCACTGGCTAGATTTTACCTCAGGTTAATCAACCTTGTTACAACGCTGATTATTAAACGAAGCCTTTTCGAGTCCCTGTTGATAATTCACTTCCTACTGTTTATGATTTCTTTCTCAAGAAAACCAAAGTAGGTATGCCTATTGTTTGCATCCAACAAACATAAATTCTAATCTCAGAATTACCAAGAAATCCTAACACCTATTAAACCTTGAGTAATTAATTACCACCTTATCATGACCTAACCCTAGATCCCATAATCCAGGTTAAGAGTGTTCAACCACTCATGATGCAAGAAATAAGCACACAAATTGAATTCATAATTGAGAAGATTAACTTACAATAATGAAGGAAATCAAAAGTAAACTTGTAATTGAATCACAAAGCAAACACTGAAATATTAGTCTTAGAGAGAGAGAGAGAAATCATATCTTCTATAGTGTGGGATATGTCAATCGATAATGATCGAATGAATAATAATCTAAAAAAAAAAACTAAAACAAGGCTTTAAATAGTTAACCCTAAATAAGGAAATAAAATTAAAGTTCAGATTTTCTTCAGAATAGATGACGGCGTTCATGATGGCCTATCAGGAGTTTGACGGCCTATCACGGACGTCGTCAGCTTCTCTGCAAGTTTTGCTTCTGCTGCCTAAGGTTGACGACTACAATAACATCCTATCAGGAGTCTGACGGCGCATCATGGATGTCGTCAACTCCTCTTCCATTTTGAGAATTTCTACCTAAGGTTGACGGTGATCCTGACGCCTTATCAGAACTATGATGCCTTATCACAACATGCCATTACAATTTTACAACAAATCTCATTATCTGGTTAAGGTTGACGACATCCTTGACAACCTATCACCAGGTTGACGAAGCATCATGGATGTCGTCAGCCACACTTTGTTCTTTATTTGCTTCCGATTTCATGCTTTTTGCTTCCTTTATTTGTGGTTCCCCTTCTTCTCTACGTATACTGCAAAATCAAAGTAAACTAATAAAAAATGACTAAAGTTGCTCAAGACTTTGCAATTATTTAGAGTTAAAGGCTTTAAATGTGTTAGAATAGGCTCACACATCAGGAAGCTTGGAGTGTGACTTCCAACAAAGAAGAGTAGATCTTGATCAGGCAATACTTATGGTGTCCTTGAATTGATTGCATTGGGTGTATGACGAATTCAATCATTGTATGTCACGCCTATCACTGTATATACATTAATATATATGTGAGTATTATAAAATAATGACCTTTTAGGTCATTTGCTCGATTTCCATGCATTTTTGGCATTTTGAGCCTCCCCATAACGGCTACAGGTTATTTATGACTTTCCAGAACTGTGGATTTGGTTAACAGATAGTTCGTTTGGGATTTAGGCTCATTTTCTTATTTTGGAGCTTTCATT
Source organism: Capsicum pubescens (assembly GCA_030864215.1). NCBI lineage: Eukaryota > Viridiplantae > Streptophyta > Magnoliopsida > Solanales > Solanaceae > Capsicum > Capsicum pubescens. Next base: position 183,657,126 of record CM061547.1, on the reverse strand, counting down.
GTTTAAGATTTGGTCTCGAACCAAAATTACTAGTAGATGACCTCAAATGAGAATTCCAATGGCTCCATCAACTCTAGAGCATTGAGTGTAGGCTAGGGGAACCCTTGGTTCATGTTTGAGGATTTCAGACTCATTTTGGGCTATTAGCGGAATATATGAAAAATGGAACAATAGCTGTGGCCCCTCATATTTAGTCAAAACAATCTCAGATGAAAGTTTTGATGGTTCCATTGAGTCTGAAATGTTGAATTTAGTATGGTAGCACAGTTCATTTGTGCACACGAGGTTTCTAACAAATCTTGATCACCCAGTCAAAGTCCATTATTGGATTTAAAATCTTTTTGTACCTGATAGGACCGATTTTAGCACGCATGGGGCTGCTTTAGCACTCATAAGACACTTAAGAGGCCCTGGAATATTGGTTGTGGCCTACTTTAATGGCAAGGGGGACACTTAAGAAGACCCCACTTTAGCGCAAGGGTGGATGGTTTAGTGGTACCCGCACAAAGCTGCCAAACCGCTTTAGTGATCAAGATGCTGCTTTAACGCCAAGGTGCCCGCTTTAGCGGCACCTAGGGCCATTTTAATCCCTTTTCCCACCAGATTTTCCATCATTTCTTTCACCATTTTCACACCAATTTGATAGTTCAAAGAGAGAAAAATGTGGGGAATCATTCATTTAAGCTAAGGTAAGCTAGCCTAACACTCCTAGGTCATTTTCTATTAATTTTTCCATCAATTTCCATCCTATTTCATGATGAATTCTTAGAAATTAGGTCTTTACATTCTAAAATTTTAGGGGCTGATTTTGGCCTGATTCTTGTGCCATTTATGCTCAACTTAGCGCACACTTTACTTGACCTTTGAGGGACCTCGTGACAGATTCAATTTTGGATTTTATTTATGGGTCCCGTAGGCCCTTCTTGACCCAAATTTCAACCCGACCCTTTATATAGCAATATGAGTCTCGTTCTAATACTTATGACATATAGATTACTAATTTGATAGTGTTGCGGTATTTTGAGATCATGGAGAAAAGACGAGCAATTTATGGGCGATTCCAAGACTTGCAGTTTGACATCAAGGTAGGCTTTTGTCTACTCTTCTTCATGATATAGTGTATTATATATTTCATGTTAGTTAAGAATGTTAGGATGTGATTATGGGTAGAACGCCATGACTTAGCCTAAATTATAAGTTTGGGGATTAGAAGGGTGAATCGACCCTTAAGGTGAAATACTTATTATGCTTCTAGGATCCTATTACCCTAGGTTACTAGCAAGTTAGACTTAGTTGAGGCTAATAACCCCCTTTAGTATAAGGTCACTACCTAACTCAGTGGATTATGATAGTTTCCTAAATTATGATATGGGTATGTCAGATATATATTATTAGGCCCAAGACCATGATTATGATATTAGTTGGACTCCAGGTATGAGAATTATCTGTGTAAAGGATATGGTCGTAGTCTATGGACATTTAGATGTTTATAATTGTATTATTTGGATACTGGTGATGGCCTTGCATAGATTTGGCAATTTCACGCTCACTAAATGGTACGATTCCAACTAAAATATGGTTTTACTACTATCTTCCTAAAAAGTGATTTATTCCTGCTTCTCACTTTTAAAATAGATTCCACCTTAATGGATGATTTATGAGTTTTCAAAACTAAATTAATGTTAAAAATCTGACTGAGATATATTTAGGTCCATGGTTTACCACTACTATTTACTTTGGATGACATATATTTTGACCTTTTCTATACTTCTATAATAATTTAGTCTCAAAGTTGACCCTAGATGATTAATTTACAAACTTAACAAGTTTTTAACCACAGTTTGAGTTTGTGCATTTATATATATATATATATATCCGGTACTAGACGGAGTAGATTATTAATGATGATGTTGATTGGAAATCTTGGATCGAGGCCAAGTCGGTGTATATGGGTACTCTTGAAACCCCTAGGGGCCCCTTTTATGAGTCGTCATGCCGGATAAGAGATGTCTCTATAGGTTTTAACTTTGTGAGCCATCGAGCTGAAGAAGGTGTATACATTGGGTTACTTTATAGCACTTGGATCAGTTATGGTATTATGGATTTACTTTGTATTCACTCTTGCATATGCATAGTCTATCGCCAATATATTATTTGGTGCTTGTATCTACCAGCCTCATGGAAGGTTTCATAGGAATAGGATCTGATTTTTGTCTACTGAGTGTTAATTGAACCTTTTGGGCCTATAATGGTATATAAAAGGCTCGGTTAGGTATTGTTTGTCTAGAATAGCCGATTACGTTATTGTTGTTATTATGGTTAGTTTGTGGAAGGTTGATTATGGAATGATACTAAGATTTGAGGTATGATTCTTATTTCTTTCTTTTATGGTTATTATATTAAGGATTATTATCTCATTTTTAGACATTGTAACTATAGGCCCAGATCACCTAGTATTAGCTTTCCTACTTGGTTAAGTTTCCATGGAGGGGTTAAATTGGCTACCTTAGGTTGTTACCTTGAGTTAGTCCTATATAAGTATATATATGTGTGTGCGTGTGTGTTTGTGTATTTTTGTATCTAGCTATAGTATTACCATATATCCCTCTCTTTCCTATATAAGTATATATCCCTCTCTTTCCTATATAAGTATATATGTGTGTGTGTGTGTGTGTGTTTGTGTATTTTTGTATCTAGCTATAGTATTACCATATATCCCTCTCTTTCTTTGTATTCATGTTGTATATCCATTTCTTGGCCTTTTATACTACTATATATCCTTCTTCCACTCTTGATTTGTATATTTTCTAGTGATATATAATATAGTGCTTTAGTACCTCAGTACAACTAGAATAGGACAATTCATCCCTATTACCTCCCTTGTTTTATTATGTTAGCTCTCAGGATATTTGGTTGTAGTTTACATTTTTGTTTGTATGTTATCTATATTTGCATCATATTTCAAGCTCAATCGGCAGTTGCCTACTGAGTATCATGTATTTGGTCTTCATACTACAGTTTTACAGCTTGTAGATCATAGTACGGGTTCTCGCCATTGTTGTGTGCCTCGTGATGAGCAACTATGGATTATAGATTTAGAGAGAGCTTCTGGCGTTTGGAGTACTACTATTCTCCCTCTTATAGATTAGGCTAATCTCTATGTTGTATTTAGAGATGGGTTGTATTAGTATATTCATTTTGTATCCTTGTTATATATATATAAATATAATATATATACTAATATATATATATATATAATATATATATATATTAGTCCTTGATTATACTTATTCTTCTATGTTTATTTATTTCTCTTGGTAGTCAATTACTAGCGGTTTTGGACTACGGGTTATCTTACCTACTGGTGGATTAGAGTAGGTGCCATCATAACCTGAAAAATTAGGTTGTGACAAATTAGTGTTAGAGCCTAGGTTTACCTATGTATTGGTACAAAATCTTGGTGTCTAGTAGAGTCCTGCGGATTGATGCGGAGACGTCTGTAACCTATCTTTGAGAGGCTACAAGGCATTCTTAGGAATTTTTTTTTCTTCACTCCTTATTGTGTGTTCATATTTCTATGAGCCTCAAGTATATTATTTGACTCTATTTGTTCCAGATAGAGGACACAAGTTTATCGAGAGATGTATACCAAACTTTGACACATGTTTCCAGAGTATTAGTGCAATATCAAACTAGGGCATCAGAGGTTAAAATCAAAGATCTTCAGTATCAACCAGAGGATTTGAGGCCAACCCAGGCTCCAGTAGAGCTTGTGACTGCTTCATCCTTACGAGATTCAACATTGGGGATTCTGAGTCTTTTTGTAGTTACCTCCCAGCCAGAGATAACATCTTATTCATCGAGTAGTTGGGTTTGTTGGTGTTCAACAGGGTTCTTTATCGGTTTCATAGTATGAGACTAGATCTCTTGACTGGGCCAAACATATTCCTATGATATATCTGTTAGACCATGGGATGGTGTGTGGATTTATTAGAGGGTTAGCTTTGCAACTCTTTTTGGCGTCGAAGCAATTATTAGCAACTGACATGACCCACCTTGGGGCCTTGTCATAATGGGCGTCCCAAGTCCGACCAGGACTAGAGACCACCCTCGTTACCTAACCCAACCTCTAGGCGCCTGCCCCGAGTTTGCTGAATTTCGACCATGTAACAAGACAGTGTAACAGCTCACATACAGACTTTAGGAATAGATCACAACCATCACTGACCCAACCGAGTTTAACCATTTCACACCAATAATCCAACCATACTAAAACCAAGGGCCATAAACTAGGCCATAACCAAGGATGTTCCAAAACATAATATAATTAAACCCAAAATGAAATATGATGGAACAATGAGAAATTATGTCCGATGATGCCAGCCTCGTAGCTTATTCCAATGCCAAGGCCGACACCAATACCGATCTCGCCTATTCCAACCCATAGAAGTACCACAAAGCCCCTAACCAAAAGAGAAATGAAATTAGGTTGGGACATTCCCCCAACCATAGCCAAAACCAATATCCAAATAAAATTAAAGTGTCTAGAAATATCCATAACATGAAATGGAGCCTTCCGAAAGGATGATAGCTCACCACTTTAGTACATATGCTGATCCCAAGTCAATCACTATGTAGGAGGAGTAGAACGGCCGGTTCCTGCATATGTGGGTATACAACCTCTAATAGATGGGGTTAGCGAGTGACCGCTAGCATGATCTTAGGGTAAGGATAAAATAATGCCATTTATTAAACCAAGTAAATCCATCCTTATCCACACAACCATACATATATTTAACCATGCCGGGAAAATGGACCGGGTTTAGCATGCCTTTAAAATATTTACCTGGGTAGTGTAGATTTACCATCCTAAACCACCCACGAGCTTTATGGGTTCAGCTCCCCCTGCTGAAAGGGTCCCAATACGTGTAGCCAGACGAACAGGGAAGAAAATCTTGGGATCACTAGTACATCCCACAAATATAGTGTGACATCATGCACACAGTCACTAAGACCAACCTCATATCGACAAATATGAGTGCAGTTTTGGTCCCCTCGGGACCTTCACCTTCCAGGGCTTTGCTATATATCCCGTCATTATTGACCAATTAAAACCAATTTCCAAATAACCAAACCATTATCTATTATTAACCAAGGCCATTAACATTGGTATGATCATACCAATCTTTACTTGCAAGTATTATCCATAGCCAACCATATATAGTTTTAAGGGGACTTTCAAGTACCCTTCCATTTACCATATTAAGATATTTGGGGGTTTCCATGTGTCTCTCAAGCATAACCATTAGTCATTTACCATTCCAAGCCATTTAAACCATGCATAATTTCGTTACCAAGTTTTAAAACAAGCAAGAGTTCTATTAAAAGTAGTCAATGCAATGGACATATCTTTATAAGCATTTTGTCAAACACAAGGGGGCATAATATGACCAAAATCAATTCCAATTACCATTAAACCATTCCCATGCAATCCAATTATCCAAAACCACCATTAATATATATAAAATCTTAATTAAAACCATGTAAAACCATAACCAACCATTTAATATCAAAACCCCCAAATCATAATTGAAAACCAAAATCATACAATCAATGAAATCATGAAAACATTCATAAAAACCATTCCTTTAGTTAGGATTAACAATGAGGTAAGAGAACATGCCATAAACCAAGATGATGATGGAAATAAATCACCAAGACAAGCCCCAAATTGATCCTTTAGTTGAAACCCTAGCTTTCCTTGCCCAAAAACTCTTGAGAGAATTATGGAATGTTTTAGAAAAGTTTCTAACTATTAATGAAAGGATTAATAGGGTAAATAGACTCCCAAGTAGGTTAGAACTTGTGGGACCTTATTAGGATAAGTGGAGAAATATTCAGAATACCCCCACTTAAGTTGCATCAAAATCCTGTCACAGGGATACAACTTCCCCGTACGAGTCATACCCATCCAATACGATTGGTATCCTCCACTCGTATCCTGGACTCAACCCTTAGATCCAACACTATCCAGCATACGACTTATCCAACCAAGTCGTATTGACAACATACGATCCATACCCTTCATCCGTACCCCTGGTATATTTAAGATCAAGGAAGATTTAGACACTGTCCACCATACGAGTCCATGGTACGATTCGTACCCTGTCTTATGGCTCATAGTGAGCCTCTCGTACTCAGATCCAACCTCAGCAACCAAGTCTATGATTAAGTTAAGGAACCAAACGATCCGTAACAACCTATACGACTCATACCCCTAAGTCGTACCCATTCCAGTAATAAAAATTCATCCCACCAACCAACACTGGTAAGTATACAACTGTCCAAACCATTCGTACCCCAACATACGGTTTGTACCCTCGAGTCGTATTAGGTACAGAGACTAGAATTCTAGGAAATTTTCTAAGGATCAAAACCTAGGGTGTTGTAGTCTCTTCCACTAGGAACATTCGTCCCCAAATGACAAAAAAGGTAGGGGTGACCATATACACGAGTCATTTCCATTATCAAATATATTCCCAATCTTTAACAAGTTTGAAAAACAAAGAGGTAAATATATTAATCTTTCTTTTAACATACTCTAAAAATAGAGATGTGTTGTAGACACATACCTTTTGTACGAATCCCAGGAGCATAAAAAATGTGGATATTTGGACTTTATGTCATCCTCTGCTTCCTATGTAGCTTATTTGACCTTATAGTTCTGCCAAAGAACCTTAACCGAAGCCACATCCTTGGTACACAACCGACGAACCTGCCTATCTATGATCTCAATCGGGACCTCTTTATAAGATAAAGAATTCATGAGACCCAATCCTTCCAAAGGAACAACAAAAGAAGGATCACCAATGCGCTTTCTTATCATAGAAACATGAAAGACCAGATGAACCAATCTCAAGCTAGAAGGCAACTCCAACTCACAAGCAATATTACCAACTCTTCACAAAATCTCATAAGGACCCACGTATTAGGGACTGAGCTTCCCTATCTTTCCAAACCAAATTACACCCTTCATGAGAGATACCTTGAGAAAAACCTTATCCCCAACCTCAAATTCCATGTATCTATGCCTAACAACCGTATAGGACTTTTGGGAACTTTGGACAGCCTAACGCCTATCCCAAATCACTTTCAACTTCTCCATAGCCTAGTAAACCAAATCAGGACCAAATATGTCCACCTCTTCAAGCTCAAACCAACCAATAGGAGATCTACAACTCCTACCATACAATGCCTCAAAAGGGGTCATACCAATACTAGAATGATAACTATTGTTGTAAGCAAACTCCCCCAAAGGTAGATGCTTAACCTAATTTTCACCATAATTAAGCATACAGGCCCGAAGCATATCCTACAATGTCTGAATAGTTCTCTCTGCTTGCCCATCTGTCTGCGGATGGAAAGCAGTACTCAAACTCACCTTGGTCCCCAACCCTCTTTGAAAAGACCACAAAAAATGAGACATAAACTGCATTCAATGATCAGAAATAATCAAAACAGGCACCTCATGTAGCTTTACAATCTCTTGAAGATATAACTTAGCATAATCCTCCACCGAGAAGGTAGTCTGCACTGGCAAAAAGTGTGCAGACTTAGTCATCCTATACACGATGACCCAAATGAATGATTCTGAGACTGAGAAAGACCGGTAACTAAGTCCATATTGATCACTTCCCACTTCCTCTCGGGCAAATCAATTTCTTGATACAACCCTCCTGGCCTTACGTGCTCAACCTTAACCTATTAACACACTATGCACTTGGCCACGAAATTAGCCACATCCCTCGTCATACCATTCTACTAATAAATCTACTTGAGATCATGATACATATTAGTCAAGCTATGATGAAAAACATAGCATCACTCATGCACCTCAACCAAAGTCCTTTGTTGTAACCCATCGACATTATGAACACACAACCTCCCTTGGTATTGTAAAGTACCATCACTACTGATCTCAAACACCACTACCTTTTGCCCACCAACGTCACTCTTGATTTTTATCAAGATAGGATCTAGCATTTACTTTTCCTTAATCTATGTACTAAGAGATGATCGAACCACTTCTTGCACCACCATACTACCATCCTTGGAGTCCGAGAGGCAAACTCCAAGATTCGACAAGCGGTGAATATCCTTCACCAATTCCCACTTTCCTTCCTCTACATGAGCCAAACTCCTTATGGATAACTTACTAAGAGCATCAACAACCACATTAGCCTTACCTGGGTAATAGTGAAGACTCATATCATAATCTGTGAGAAGCTCAAGCATCTCTTCTGCCTGAAATTAAGCTCTTTTTAAGTGAATACATACTGTAGACTCTTATGATCAGAAAAGATATCAACGTGAACACTATACAAATAATGCCGCCATATTTTCAAAGCAAACACAACCGCCAACAGTTCTAAATCATGAGTAGGATAATTCCTCTTATGTACTTTCAACTGCCTGAAAGAATAGGCAATTACCTTCCCATGTTACATCAATACACAACTGAGACCTACCCGAGGTGCATAGCAATAAACCACGAATCCATCATTGCCTTCTGACAAAGTTAGAATTGGAACCAAAGTCAACTTATCCTTTGAATTCTCGAAACTCCCTTCACAAGCATTTGACCAAGAAAATTTGACCTTCTTCTAAGTCAACTTAGTCAAAGAAGTAGCTATCGATGAAAAGCTTTCCACAAACTGCCTATAATACTCGGCTAAACCCAAGAAACTCTGAATGTCGGATGGAGTCATGGGTCTAGTCCACCTCTTCACCACAACAACCTTCTGCAAATCCAACTTGATCCCCTCACTAGAAATAAAAGGGCCCAAAGAAAGTTACAGCGTTCAACCAAAACTCACGCTTGGTGAACTGGGCATACAACTGCTGTTTCTTGAAGGTCTATAACACCACACGAAGGTGATTAGCACGATCCACTTCGGTCATCAAATAGACCAGAATGACATCAATGAACACAATAACAAAGCAATCTAAATACTAATAAAAAAACCTATTCATCAAATCCATAAATGCCGCCGGAGCATTAGTTAACCCAAATAACATTACCAAAAACTCAAAGTGCCCATACCAAGTACAAAAATCCATCTTTGGGATATCCACCAACCTAATATTAAGATGATGGTTCCCAAATTGAAGATCTATCTTAGAAAAAACTTGGCACCTTACAACTGGTAAAAAAGATTATCTATCCTTGAAAGAGGATATTTTTTCTTGGCCGTCACCTTGTTCAACTGCCAAAAATCAATGCACATCCAAAAGGAACCATCCTTCTTGCATACAAACAACACCGGTGCACCCCAAGGAGATACACTAGGATAAATAAACCCCTTATCTAGAAGACCCTTAAGTTGCTCCTTGAGTTTCCTTAATTCAATCGGAGCCATTCTATACGGAGGAATAGAAATTGGATGAGTGTTCAAAATTAGATCAATACCAAACTCTATTTTCCTATTTTAAGGAATACAGGAAAATCATCTGTAACGTCCTTTGGAAACTCATTAACCACATGATCTGATTGGAAAGAAGGACCTTCTGAGTTAGAATCTTTAACACGAACCAAGTGATAAAGATAACCTTTAGAAATTAATATTCGAGCTCTAAGATAAGATATAAACCTCCCCCTAGGAGCTAGAGAAACACCCTCCCACTCTATAACTGATTCACTAGGGAACCTAAAGATAACCTTATGGGTCTGACAATCCAAGGATGCGTAACAACAGTTCAACCAGTCTATACCTAGAATGTCTTTAAAATCCACCATATCCAACTCAAAGAGATCCACCAAGTTTGCTTGCCATCAACAGATACCACACCTCCTATAGACTCTCTTAGCAATAATCGAGTCACCTACTAGGGTAGAAATAGAAAAAAAATCCAAAATAACTTCTGGATCAAAACCAAAAGGTACATCCACATAAGGAGTCACATCGGAAAGAGTGGACCCTAGATCAAGCAAACAATATACATCATGAGAGAAAATCTGTAATGTACCAGTAATGACATCAGGTGATGCCTCAAATTACTATTGAGATGCCAAAGCATACAACCTGTTCTGATCAATACTAAAACCAGGAGCACTAATAGAAGCAGATACAATACCACCAGGTGTAGGAGTAGAAGATGAAGCCACAGGAATCTTATTCGCCCCCGTAGCAATCTTATTAATCAAACAATCCCTGCGCCGATGGCTTGCCTGGCCATACTTAAAGTATTTTTCCTTTCTTTTATCACAATAACCCCAATGAAGACGACCACAGAACTAACAAAAAGGGCATGAAAAAATTGGCTGACCTTCACTTGCTTGAGATTAGGCACCCTGCGCCCAAAAATTATCACCACCATGATGATGCCTATCGCCCGACTGGTAAAGAGCACTAGCAGAAGAGTAGGAACCAGAACCCCCCACTTTTTTTTCTTCCATTTTCCACCATCTCAACACTCGAAGACTGAGCACCTCCTTGGTCAGAAAACCTTCTCCTCTTACCCTTACTATCTCCAAACTCTGCCTATTTTCTCTTCTCATCCTCTACCTGCTGCACATGAATAGTCAACCTAGAGATGTCCATATCTTTAATCAACAAGGCAGTCTTGCTCTCCAAAATCAAATCCCAATTCAACCCAAAGGCAAAATTTCTCATCCTTACCCGTATGTCAGCCACTAAATCACGATCATACCTTGACAATTGATGAAAATTCAAAGCATATTCCTTGAAAGAAATTCTCCCCTGCTTGAGGTTCACAAACTCCTCCATCTTTGCTTCCCTCAACTCTTGGGGAAAGAAATAATCTAAGAAGGCCTTAGAAAAAGTATCCCACAAAATGATTCTTCCACATCACCCCTATCCCTGTCCCACTCCATATACTACAAATATGCAATATCTTTGAGCTAATACGCTGTAAAGTTTACCCCTTCTATATTAGTAGCCTGCATCACCCAAAATATCTTTTCCATTTCATCTGAGAAGCCCTATGGATCCTCCTCCACCATTACTCCAGAAAAAGTGGGAGGACCCATCTTCATAAACTGGCCAACCCTTGTGGACTCAGTAGACAAAGCACCATTCATACCCCGCTTATCCTGAGCAGCGACCATCTGAGCAATAACACAAATAGATTGACAAAATTCTACATTAGTCACCTCTCCTTGAGGAGGACTAGTAGCAACTAGCAAAACTCTAGAACTATCAGGAATAGGACTGTGAGATTAAAGATAAACCCTAAAAGTAGGATGCACCCTTTTTGCTTTACCCTCAGATGGGATAAACGAATTTTCTTATGGTTTAGATCTACGGGGCATGATCTGAGAGATGAACAAACAAGGATTAGAGAAGATTTCAGGACTGAGACTCCAAACTTGAAAATAGAATACCAAGAAAGTGAAACATTCCTAAATGCCTTGTAGCCTCTCCTTTATGAGTGTGGCGTGCTATATACCCCAAAAAAAAGACTCTACTCGACACGACTTTATGGACTCCCAATAGTCCATGAACCTAGGATCTAATACCAACTTGAGATGACCCGCCCTGGGTCTTATCATAATGGGTATCCCATGTCTGACCAGGATCGAAGACCACCTCCGTTACCCAACCTAACCTTCAGCCGCCTGTCTTGAGTTGGCTAAATTTTGAGCATGTAATATCTCTCAGATAAAGACTCTGGGAAAAGATCAGAACTATGACCAAACCAACCAAGTCCAACTATCCCACACCAATAATCCAACCATACCAAAATAAGGGCATAAACTAGGCCATAATGAAGGACGTTCTAAAATATAATATAATTAATCCCCAAATAAAATATAATGGAACAATGAGAAATTATGTCCAATAATTCCATCCTCCCAGCTTATTCCAATGCTAAGGTCGACACCAATACTGATCCCGCACATTCCAACCCATAAAAGTACCACAAAGCCTCTAACTAAAAGAGTAATGAAATCTAGTTGGGACATGCCCCCAACCATAGCCAAAACCAATATCCAAAATAAAATCAAAGTGTCTAAAAATATCCATAACATGAAATGGAGCCTTTCGAAAGGATGAAAGCTCACCACTTCAGTCCAGATACTGATCCTGAGTCAATCACTATGTAGGAGGAGTAGAATGGATAGTTCCTACATAGCGTGGGTATACAACCGCTAGTAGATGGGGTTAGCGAGTGACCGCTAGCATGATCTCAGGGTAAGGATAAAATAATGCCATTTATAAACCCAAGTAAAACCATCCATATACACACAACCATACATATATATATAACGATGCTAGGAAAAGGGATCGGGTTTAACATGCCTTTAATATCTTTACCTGGGCTTTGTAGCTTTGCCATCTTAAACCACCCATGGGCTTTTTGGGTGTAGCTCCCTATACGAAAGGGACCAAGTGAATGTAGCTGAACGACCAGGGAAGAAAACTTTAGGATGACTAGTACATCCCCCAAATATAGCATGACTCATTCACATGATCATCAAGACCAACCTCATATCAATAAATATGAGTTTCCAATTTTAGTGCCCCTGGGACCTTCACCTTCCACAGCTTTGCTACACATCCCATCATTATTGACTAATTAAAACCAATTTCCAATAACCAAACCATTATCCATTTATTAACCAAGGCCATTAATATTAGTATCATCATACCAATCCTTACTTGCAAGTATTATCCATAGACAACCATATATAGGTTTAACGAGACTTTCAAGTGCCCTTCCATTTACCATATTAAACCACTTGGGGGATTCCATGTGCTACTCAAGCATAACCATTAGCCATTTACCATTCCAAGCCATTTAAATTATTCATAATTTCTTAACCAAGTTTTAAAACAAGTAAGAGTTCTATTAAAAGTAGTCAATGCAATGAACATATCCTTATAAGCATTTTGTCAAACACATTGGGGGCATAATATGACCAAAATCAATCCCAATTACCATTAAACCATTCCCATAAAATCCAATTATCCAAAAATACCATTAATGCATATAAAAGCATAACTAAAACCATAGGAAATCATAACCAACCATTTAATATCAAAACCCCCAAATCATATTTGAAAACCAAAATCATACAATCAACAAATTCATGAAAACATTCATAAAACTATGCCTTTAGTTAGAATAAATAATGAGGGAAGCAACATGCCTTAAACCAAGATGACGGAAAGAAATCACCAAGAAAAGCCCTAAATTGATCCTTAGTTGTACCCTAGATTCCCCTTCCCAAAAGCTCTTGAGAATATTTTGGAGTGTTTTAGAAAGGTTTCTAAGTGTTAATGAATGGAATAATAGGGTAAATAACCTCCCAAGTAGGTTAGAAGGTGTGGGACCTTATTAGGATAAGTGGGGAAATATTCAGAATACCCCCACTTAAGTTTCACTAAAATATCGTCACTAGGATACGACTGCCCCATATGAGTTATACCCATCCAATACAATTGGTATCCTTCACTTGTATCTTTGCCTTAACCCTTGGATCTAACACTGTAACGTCCCGAGAGTACACCCTAGGTGTCATACAGTGCTTACAGTCCCAAGGGATCACAAGCTAAGCCATGAGATGGTACCTGCTGTGAGCACTAGATAACATGATCATAAATGCGGAAGAATACTGACATGCCATAAGGTTTTAAAAACTGAATTCAAAACCAAAATATGAGTCTATAGAAATAACTGGCTGAATCTGATAAAATAATGATAAACTGGATAACCAACTATAATAGCTGAACATTGAATAACAGACTCTAATGTTTGAAAAGCCTCTAAAACTGACTGAATAAATATGTATAGATAGGACAGGCCCCAACCAACTCCAACTAACTACTAACTAAGACATGAAATAAAGTAAGCTTATCCTAGAAGTATGAGGACTCGCCACTGCTACTACTGAGGATCTGATAAGTCTAATCATGAGCCAAGAACTGAGCATCAGAACCTATGATATAATACATCATAGCGCAAAAGAAAAGGTATACGATCAGTACTTTAAATGCATTGGTATTCTAATGAGGTAGGCTGATATGCATGGTTTAATGAACAGAACTAATAATTAAATGGATATGCATGTAAAGCATGGAGTACTGAATAGAGAGCATGAAATCTGTCGGTACTGAAAATATGGAGAATTTATAAATATCGAATATGCATGACAGTCTGTAAATACTGAAGATACATGAAAATCTATAGACACTAGGGATGTATGACCAAGCATATAACATGGACTTAGTAAAATATGTAAACTAAAATACTAAAAAATACTGATATCTGAATGCTTTGGCGAAGCAACTCTAAGACTGCATAACTAAACTGAGACTGTAACTGAGACTATATCTGAGACTGTGGGAGGTATCATCTAACTGACATTCCCCAATTTGAGCTAATCGGGGTCCAACCTGTAAACCCATTGGAAGGGTGTTAATATCGTGCCATGGGAACTAATGATGGCTGTGTGGATCCACTAAACTGATATAATGTCTAAAGGACTAAGGGTGTCAATCCTGAACTGACGGGTGACTCCCGCGAGATAGTCCAGCCTAATATGACATGTGACTTATCATATCCTACGCTGGCTACGTAGTTCTGGAGTATAGGGACTACTACTAATGACTCTGCCTATCTGACGGGGAATCCACCATCCTTACACTCGCTCGGTGCTAAATCCTACTCCCAACTGAAAGACACAGAAATACTAGACTGTTCTGAATTTAACTGACTGATATCTGACTATTCTGAAAATGCTCATAGTATGTTCTAAAGACTACTCTGTAATGTACTGAGGCTAGACTAAGTAAATAGCTATGGATTTTGGGTATTCAATACCCCCAGGACTCAAAACAATAATAGTAAAATGACACTAAAACTTGGAGATCAAAACATGAAAGCTTTTATTAAATAAATCACTCTTGTAGGCATTTTATCAAACACTTGTAGTTCATGGTTTAAGACAATAATAGGAATGTCATGGAACTTGAAGTAATAGCATGAAATCATCATAATAGCATTAATTCATGGTTTAATTCAATAAGTAATAATGTTAAAACATGGAGGATTGAATAATAACAATAATTTCATGGTAGCATGGTATAAAATCAGTAGTACGTGGAGATTCATGGATGAAATCATAATTTAAAATATAATAACTTGAAAATATTATAACTTAGTGATTAAAATAGGTTACTTAGGCTCCATGGATGAAAGGAATCCATGGATGAACATCTAACATACCTGGGATAGTGAATTTCTTGAAGTTCTGGGTGAGTTCTTGAGGATTGGCCTTAAATTGGAGAGCTAGGGTTTCTTGTTCTTGAAAAGGGGATATTTGATTGTGTGAGGAATTGAAATGATGATGAATACTTAGGGTGTTTAGGGGTTAAATTTTATGTTTTAGGTTAATTAGGGCCGTGGAAAAATATCCAAATACCCCTGAACAAATTTAAAAAAGGAAGCTGAAAATTGAAGATCCCAATTTTTGGCCTTGGTGCGATGCCCCACTATCGCGCCAAGCCACTGGTAAAGGGAAAATTGGGACCTGGACAAACACCACAACGTAGAGATATTGCATTAATCCTTTGAAGTTCCAATTTGGCCACCTCCGCGACACGCCACCATCGCAGAGGCCCACTGTAAATTGCCAAACTAGAAATTAGCCTACTCCTTGACGTGTCAACATCATGGAGTCACATTGGAAATTGAAAATTGTCATTTGGATTGTATCCGCGATGTGCTAAGGGTTAAAATGATGATGTTTAATGACTGAAACTTAAAATCTCCATAACTTCTTACCCGGTTATCGGATTTGGGCAAATTTTATATCATTGGAAAGCTAATTGAATTTCCTACACAATGGTAGGTTATAAATTGAAAAATAATAAGTGTTTTGAAAATTTTATATATGAATACTCATGTATTGGGACTTAGATTATGCTAGGGAAATACGGGGTGTTATAATATTTACTCCTTGGGATCATTCATCCTCGAATGAAACTAGGTAAGCTGAGGAAATCTACTGGACTGAGATTACACACTGAACATGCATATCTAATGCATGGGTTACATGATTGAACTGATTTGTAAATGCACGATTGACATGAATATGATGTGCAACTGAAACTGAGCATAATAGAGAGAAATCTTAAGAAGATTAGTTCCTTATACTGAATCTGGATTCGCGGAGAAGAGATCAGGGTACTTGGTCCACATATTTTCTTCTTCTTCCCAAGTGGCTCCCTCAACGGATTGATTCCACTAATGAACTTTGACTAGTGGAACTTCTTTGTTCCTTAGTATACGAACTTGATAATCAAGAATTTTGACTGAAACTTCCTTAAAGGAAAGACTGTTCTGAATATTTACACTTTCTAGGGGAATAACTACAGCTGGATCACCAATACATTTTTTCAACAATGAGACATGGAACACTGGGTGTACTGAGGCTAGATCTGAAGGAAACTCAAGCTCGTAAGCTACCTTTCCAAAACGACTGAGAATTCTTAAGGAACTGACATAGCGGGGACTGAGTTTCCCTTTCTTGCCGAATCTC
The DNA here is from genome assembly GCA_030864215.1 of Capsicum pubescens. Lineage (NCBI taxonomy): Eukaryota > Viridiplantae > Streptophyta > Magnoliopsida > Solanales > Solanaceae > Capsicum > Capsicum pubescens. The sequence continues at coordinate 183,640,559 of CM061547.1, read as the reverse complement.
TTCACTCCTTTCATGGGAGAGATTTTCAAGTACTCAAGATCACCGACCTCAAACTCGAAATCCTTTCTCCTCAAATCTGTATATGATTTCTGCCGGCTCTGGGCGGCGCTAAGCCTTTCTCTGATCGATTGAACCTTCTCTAAGGCATCAAACACCAAGTCAGGCCCTTCTATTGCACCTCACGTACTTCAAACCAACCAATTGGGGATCTAAATCTCCTACCATAGAGAGCCTTAAACAGAGCCATACAGATATTGGAATGATAGCTGTTATTGTATGAGAATTTAATCAAAGGAAAGTGGTCATCCCAACTACCTTTAAAATCAACTGCGCATACTCTCATCATATCCTCAAGAGTCTAAATGGTCCTTTTTGCTTGACCATCTGTCTGAGGGTGGAAGGCTGTATTGAGATGGACTTGGATACCAAGACCTTTTTGGAATGCTTTCCAGAAATAAGAGGTAAACTGGGTACCTCTAGCTGCGATGATAGATAAAGAGACATCGTGAAACCTAACCAACTCTATGAGATAGAGTTTGACATAGTCCTTGGCTGAATAAGAGGTATGGACTGGCAAAAAATAAGCTTATTTGGTCATCCTATCTATGATAGCCCAAATAGAATCATACTGATGACGAGTATGAGGCAAACCTATCACAAAATCCATGTTCACTTCTTCCCACTTCTAAGTGGGAATACTGAACTCCTGCATGGACCCACTAGGTTTATGGTGCTTAATCTTAACTTGCTGGAATGTAGAACACTTAGCTATAAACTCTGTAATATCTCTCTTCATCCCACTTTACCAATAGATCTCCCACAAATTGCGGTACATCTTAGTGGCCCCAGGATGAATAGAGTAACATGCACCATACGCTTCCACAAGAATTTTTTGCCTCAAGTCATCTACACCAGGCATACATAATCTACCCTAAAAATGCAACACACCATCTCCCCTTGGGAGAAAACCTCCACTTTCTGATCTCTGACTGATTTTTTCAACTTAACTAGATTAGGATCTCTATCCTGCTTTTCCTTTACCTAGAAAACTAGAGATAATTCTGAGCTACTCTGCATCCACACACTACCCTCTACTGAGTCAACTAAGCAGACACCTAGTCGGGTAAGCTGATGGACTTCCTAAGCTAACTGCTTTTTACCATCCTTAACATAAGCTACACTACCTATGGACAATTTACTGAGAGCATCAACCACTACATTGGCCTTGAATGGATGATATAGAACACTCATGTCATAATTTTTTAATAATTCTAACCACCTTCTCTAACGCAGATTCAAATGTTTCTGAGAGAACACATACTGAGGGCTCCATATCTACGTGCACTACATACAAGTAATGCCTCCAAATCTTTAAGGCAAACACTACATCTACTAACTCAAGATCATGAGTAGGGTAATTCTTCTCATGGGGTTCAAGCTATTTGTAGGCATAGGCTATGACCTTACCTCTCTGCATGAGGACACAACCCAAACCTACTCTGGATGCATCACAGTGCACAACAAAACCATCTGAACCTTCTGGTAGAGTCAAGACTGGGGTTGAGGTGTGTCGAGTCTTCAACTCCTGAAAACTCCTCTCGCATAAATTTGACCACTGAAACTTAACTTTCTTCTGAGTTAATTTGGACATGGGGGGTGCAATAGAAGAAAATCCTTCAACAAATCGACGGTAATAGCCAACTAAACCCAAGAAACTCCTGATATCTGATAGAGAGATGGGTCTAGGCCAGTTTCTCACCGCCTCAGTCTTTTGAGGATCAACTCTAACGCCATCACCAGAAATAATATGGCCAAGGAAAGCTGTTGATCTTAGACAGAATTCACACTTACTAAATTTAGTGAACAACTGATGAGCTCTAAGAGTTTGAAGTACTATTCTGAGCTGGCCTGGATGATCATTTTCGCTACAAGAGTAAACAAGAATGTCATCAATGAAGACTATGATGAATATGTCCAAGTACTACTTGAACACTTGGTTCATCAAATCCATGAAGGCTTCTAGGGAATTTGTAAGACCAAAGGACATGACTAGAAATTTGAAGTGACCATACCAAGTTCAAAAAGCTATTTTTGGAATGTCACATTCTGTGACCCTGAGATGATAATAGCCTGACCTGAGGTCTATCTTGGAACATTAGCTAGTACCCTGAAGTTGGTCAAACAAGTCATGATTCTAGAAAGTGGATATTTATTCTTGACTGTGACCTTGTTCAACTGATGGTAGTCAATACACATTTTGAGAGAACTATCTTTCTTACGGATAAATAGGATAGGTGTGCCCCATGGGGAGATGCTGGATCTGATGAATCCCTTATCTAAGAAATCCTCCAACTGTTCTTTCAATTCTTTGAGTTCAGCTGGAGCCATTCTATATGGTGGAATATATATAGCTGAGTATCTGGGAGAAAGTCTATTCTGAAGTTGATTTCCCTTTCGGGAGAAACTCTGGGGAGATCTTCAGGGAATACATCTGTAAATTTCCTAACTATAGAAACTGAATCAAGGGTTGAAGTTTTTGAGTTAGAGTCTTTGACTCGTACAAGATGGTAAATACACCCCTTCGATATCATCTTTACGCTCTAAGGTACGAAATCAAGTGACCCCTAAGAGCTGTAGTACTACCCCTCCATTCAAGGACTGGTTCATTTGGGAATTGAAAATAAACTACTCTATTTCTACAATCAACTAAGGCATAGCGTAAGTGAATCCAATCCATACTGAGAATGATGTCAATATCTATCATATATAACTCTATGAGATCAACTAAGGTAACTTTCTGAGATATTATGATCGGAAAGTTCCTGTATACCTGTCTGGCTACAATGGAAATGCCTACTGGGGTAGACACTGAAAAGGGCTCTGCTAGAGTTTTAGGATTGACTCTGAAGTTGACGACTATATATGGAGTTACAAAAGAAAAAGAAGCTCCAGGGTCTAGTAAAGCATAACCATGTAAGTGAAAGACCTGCAACTACCAGTAACTATATCAAGAAAATTTTTCTGATCTTGGCAGGACTGTAGAGCATATAATCTGTTCGGACACTGACCACTAGTAGCACTGGAAGTGGCACCCTACTGAGTCAGGCGACTGGATGGAACTGACGAATGAAGGGACTGGCCCTATTAGCGCACATCCCTACCTTTCTGAGAAACTACCCGACACTCCTAAATCCGATGACCTGGATTTCCACACCCAAAGTAGACATCACTACCCGCTCTACACTCACCTTGATGGTGTCTACCATATTTCTGACATAGAGGATTTTTACGAGCACTGCTAACACTGACCTGGGATTTAGAGCCTGGTGCCCTATCCCTATTGTCATTTTTGAATTTGGGTACTGGGGCACTGGTTGAAGAGGGTGCTGGGGATGTAGACGTCTGATGAAACTGTGGAAGGTTACCACCTTCTAACTTTGTCTGACTGAAATTAGAACTACCTATCCTAGCTCTCTTATTTTCTCTCTCCCTTTCCTTAATCTTCTGCTCCTCTATCTGTTGAGCATGTACCATCAGCCTAGACAAGTCCATCTCACTAATAAGCATTGCGATCCTACACTCCTTGACCAGACTAACAGATATACCAGACATAAACTTACTCATCTTAGACCTATTATCAGCTACCACATGAGGAACATACCTAGTTAACTGAGTAAACTTGATGGAATACTCCCTCACGCTCATGCTACCCCACCTTTAGTTAATGAACTCTAACACTTTGGACTCTCCCAACTCCAATGGGAACAATCTATCTAAGAAAGCTATGGAGAACTCTTACTATTCTACAGGCTCTGCATCTATACCCCTTATCAACTTTCCATTACTTAAACCAAGTATGGGCTACATCCTGCAACTGGTATGCAGCCAATTCAACACTCTAACTAAATGTCACCCCCATAGCATCCGTGACTTTCTAAACCATATCCAAGAATTCCTATAGATCCTCTTCAGACTTGGATCTCTTGAAAGAAGGAGGATTCATCTGGGTGAAATCCCAAATTCTAGTTGCAGCAGTATTGGCCACTGGGTTGTCTGAAGCAACAGCTGGCCATTAATTTTATGCTGCTATAGAATTAGCTAGAGTAGTGAACGCAGCTCTGAATTCTGCGTGAGAGACATGCTCGTCCATAGAATCTGCCTGGATGGGCTGAGGGAGTGCCTGGTTTCCTGTTCTTCTTCCGTTATTCTTGGGAGGCATGTTCTGTAAATGGAAGGAATAAATGGATTAGATAGGGAGTTTAACTTGAGCTCATGCTCACTCAAACGACATGAATACTAAAAAAAGGGAAACTTTTCCTAAATGACTTGTAGCCTCTCGTCCATAAGTGCAGAGCGCTACACACCCATGGACAAGACTCTACTAGACGTGACTTTAAACTTCCTAGGACACTTTAAAACCTTAGGCTATGATACCAAGTTAGTAATGCCCTGAGAGTACACCCTGGGTATCACACGGTGCTTACAATCTTGAGGGACCACAAGCTAACCCATAAGATGGTACCTGCTGTGAGCACTAGATAACATGATCATAAATGCAGAAGAATCCTGACATGCCATAAGGTTTTAATAACTAAATTCAAAACCAAAATATGAGTCTATAGAAATAACTGACTGAATTTGATAAAATAATGATAAACTGGATAACCAACTGTAATGTCTGAATACTGAATAACTGACTCTAATGTCTGAAAAGCCTCTAAAACTGATTGACTAAATATGAGTAGATGGGACAGGCCCCAACTAACTCTAACTAACTACTAACTGAGATATGAAATAAAGTAAGTCTATCCTCGAAGTATGAGGAATCACCGCTGCTACTGCTGAGGATATGATAAGTCTAATCGCGAGCTGGGAACTGAGCGCTAAAACCTATGATATAATACATCATAGTGCAAAAGAAAATGGTATGCGATCAGTATTTTAAATGTACTGGTATGCTAAATGAGGTAGGCTGATATGTATAGTTTCATTAATAGAACTAATAATTAATTGGACATGCATGTAAAACATAAAGTACTAAATAGAGAGCATGAAATCTATAGGTATTGAAAATATAGAGAATCTGTAAATATCGAGTATGCATGATAGTCTATAAATACTGAAGATACGTGAAAATCTGTAGACACTGGGGATGCATAACCAAGCATATGACATGGAATGAGTAAAATTTGTAAACTAAAATACTGATATCTGTATTCTTTGGTCAAGGAACTCTAGGTCTGCATAACTGAACTGCGACTGTAACTGAGACTATATCTGAGACTGTGGGAGGTATCATCTAACCGACATTCCCCAATTTAAGCTTATCGGGGTCCAACTTGTAACCCCAGTTGGAATGGTGTTAATACCATGCCATGGGTACTAACGATGGCTTTGTGGATCCACTAAACTGATATAATGTACAAAGGACTAAGGGTGTCAATCCTGAACTGATGGATGACCCCTGCGATATAGTCAAGCCTAATCTGACGGGTGACTTCTCATATCCTACGCTGGCTATGTAGTTCTAGAGTATAGGGACTTCTACTAATGACTCTGCCTATCTGACGAGAAAGTTGTTGTAACACCCCGATTCGCTAAACTGGAATGCTACACGGTGCTCATGACCCCGAGGGATCACTAGCTAACCCATGACTGATATCTGTACCTGTATACTGCAAATCATGATATAATAATGCGGAATACATAAAAATATAAGGCCATAAGGTTCAACTGAATAAAACTATGTGGTTGAAAATACCCAAAACAACTCAATCTGAAAGCTAAGTCTAAACATAAATCTGAACATCAATCTGAAAGCTAAGTTTAAACATAAATCTAAACATAAATCTGAAAGCCTCTAATCTATCTGAATAAGGAGTTTAAGGAACATGTCTCCAACTAACTCCGTAAAATTGAACTGAAGAAATAAATAAATGTATCAAATCATATTATCCTCGAATCAATGAGGACTCACTGTGTCTCTGCGACTGGAATGCTACCGCTACTGCTGGGCTGGAGCTCGTTTCTCGGAACCTATGGTGTAACATGAAAAGAAAGTACCATAGCGCAAATACGTCAGTACAATTGGAGTACTGAGTATACGAGGAAGGTAGGCTGAACATAAAGGGTTTCATGCATGAACAACACTGACTAATATGAACATGGGAGTGCAAACACACATATATAGAAACTGAGACCGTGAATACATGATAGCATGACCTGTAAGCTAATACATAGTTTACTAATAACTTTCATGACTGATACTGAAACTGATAACATGGATGGTTGTATCTGACAGTCCTGTATATACTGAAATCTGAAGAACGCCCTGAGTTATTTTACTGAGACTGATACTAAAATTGTGGGAAGTAGTGTTTAACCGATATGCCCCATGTATGCCTATTATTGATAAGCTGGGGTCCAATCTCTACCCTGACTAGAGGGGTGTCAATACCGTGCCACGGGTAAGGACAGCCTGTGAGTGACCCTTATCTGGCGGGTACTCAATAAGACTGGTGGGAACCCTAAATTGATGGGTTAAGCCACCTCATCAACCCTAATATGATGGGTTAAGATGTCTCAACCTACGCTGGCTACGTCATTCTGGAACACAAGGATGACTACGAAGAATCACACCCTAAACTGGCGGGTGAGTTCCCATCCTTGGGTTCACTCGGTGCTAACCTCTACTCCCATCTGGAGGGACTGTACATGAATAAGTGACTATACATGACTTAATCTTACTGAATTCCATTAACTGGTGGAACATTACTGATATCTAACAACTGACTAAGATCGTGAGATTTTCCTGAGTCACGTGACTGACTGAAGTCTATGGAATCATAGCTTGAGTTCGGATATCATGAAACATGACATGGATCTAGGCACACAACTATAGTTTTCGGGTACAAGTACCCCCAGGACTCGATGGAAGAAAACTGACACACATGACTGACTTGATCATAAGAGTAGAGTCCACAATTCACAATATCATAAGTAAGGATTTCATAATAAGAATGATTCTCAACAAACTATCACATGATAACATAAGTATATACTTGCATGGCTTCAATAACATGGTCATTGCATATCATAACAATATCATGAGCATCTCATACAACATCTTCAATTCAAGACAATAGCATGGGGATCACGTTGAACATAAACTTAGAACATGGAATAGTCATTTAGGACTTATTATGTCATAAAAGCATGATTTCTATTCCCTTAGGTATTTTCACAAACACCTTACATGCACATCTTAGGCATAGGTGGATTCATCAAGATTTCAAACATTCAACAACTGATTTCACATGTTTATACGTTAAATACCACCATATCCTCACACAAAACATACAAAGATCCCATCTTAGGCATCATCAAACTCCAACCACATGAACATCAACCACCAACAATATAAACATCATAATACATAATTTAGAAGATGGTTTTTGAGCTTCATGGACGAAAGGAGTCCATGAATCAACTCACGCATACCTTAGAAGGAAGATTCTTGATGATTGACGAAGGAATTTCCTTGAAATCGGATCTTCAAGCTTAGTTATGCAAGCCTAGTTGTTTTTCTCTTTTAGTTCTCTTGGATGATGAGCTTTGAGATGATAATAGGGTTGTAAAATGTTTAGAAGCTATATATTTCGTAGGGTTATGTTTAGGGACGTGTAAGGAGTGTTAAAAGACTTAATTACGCTTAAAATAACTCAAAACGGAGTGTTTTTGGCACCTGGAACTGACTTAGGCGGCGCCCAAGTAATTTCCCAATCTAGGTTAGGCGGCGCCTAACCAATCGCCTATGTTTGGTTGGGCGGCGCCTAACCAATCGCCTATCCTTACTGTCTCTCACAAAAATAGGCATAACTTTTCGCTCGGGTATTGGATTAAGGAAAAATTGGTATCGTTGGAAAGATAATTTGATTCTCTACAATTTGGTGGGTCTAAATCAGCAAAAATACCACATTAACATCGAGTTATACTCGTTCAAAGATGACCTTTGTAAAATCGAACACTAAAACTTGATGGATTCAAAAACTCTTAGCTTGTATTACCTTAAGTGACTCATATGAACATGATTAATGCATCATAAGCTATCCTATCACTAGGATATTCATTGTAAGTCATGTACTCAAGTATGAATCACAGGATAGGAGATTTCATACGTAGGAATACTTATTCACTTCTTAGCTTAGAAACATGCGGGGTATTACAGTTGTCATCCCTATACTTGCTCGGTGCTAAATCCTACTCCCAACTGAAAGGAACTAAACTACTAGACTGTTTTGATTTTAACTGACTGATATCTGTCTATTCTGATAATGCTCATAGTATGTTCTAAAGACTATTCTGTAATATATTGAGACTAGACTAAGTAAACAACTATGGATTTCAGGTATTCAATACCCCCAAGACTCAAAACAATAATAGTAAAATAACACTAAAACTTAGAGATCAAAACATGAAGACTTTTATTAAATAAATCACTCTTTTATTAAACACTTGTAGTTCATGGTTTAAAAAAATCATAGGAGTTTCATGGAACTTTTAGTAATAGCATGAATTCATCATAATAGCATTAATTCATGGTTTAATTCAATAAGTAATAATGTTAATACATGGAGCATTGAATAATAACAATAATTTCATGGTAGCATGGTATAAAATCAATAGTACGTGGAGATTCATTGATGTAATCATAATTTAAAATATAATAACTTGAAAAGATTATAACTTGGTGATTAAAATGGGTTACTTAGGCTCCATGGATGAAAGGAATCCATGGATAAACATCTAACATACCTGGGATAGTGAATTTCTTAAAGTTCTGGGTGAGTTCTTAAGGATTGGCCTTGAATTGGAGAGCTAGGGTTTCTTTCTCTTGAAAAGGGAATATTTAATTGTGCGAGGAATTGAAATAATAATGACTACTTAGGGTGTTTAGGATTTAAATATCATGTTTTAGGTTAATTAGGGTAGTGGAAAAAGACCCAAATACCCCTGAACAAATTTAAAAATGAAAGCTGAAAATTGAAGATCCTGACTTTTGGCCTTGGCGCAACGCGCCACTATCATGCCAAGCCACTGGAAAAGGGACAATTGGGACTTGGAAAAACACCATGATGCGGAGCTATTGCGTTAATCCTTTGAAGTGCCAATTCGGCCACCTCTGCGATGTGCCACCATCGTGGAGGCCCACTGGAAATTGGCCTACTCCGCGATGTGCTAACATCGCAGAGTCACACTATAAATAGACAATTGTCATTGGGACTATCTCCGCGATGCGCTAAGGGTTAAAATGATGATGTTTAATGACTGAAACTTAAAATTGCCATAATTTCTTATCCGATTATCAGATTTGGGCGAATTTTATATCTTTGGAAAGGTAATTGAATTTCCTATGCAATGGCAGGTTCTAAACTGAAAAATAATGAGTGTTTTGAAATTTTTTTATATGAATACTCATGTATTGGTACTTAGATTATGCTAGAAAAATATGGGGTGTTACAAACACTATCCAGTAGATGACTCATCCAACCAAGTCGTATTGATAACTTATGATCTATACCATTCATCCGTACCCTGGAAGATTTAAGCTCAAGGAAGATTGTCCACCATACGAGTCCATGGTATGACTCGTACCCTGGCTTACAGCTCATGGTGAGCCACTCGTACTTAGATCCAACCTAAGTAACCAAGTTTAAGATTAAGTTAAGGAACCAAATGATCCATAACCACCAATATGACTCATACCCCTAAGTCGTACCTATTCCAATAACCAAAATTCATCCCACCAACCAACACTGGTCAGTATAAGACTATACCATACCATCCGTACCCAAACATACAAATCTTACCCCCAAGTCGTATTGGGTCCAAAAACTTGAATTCCAAGAAATTTTCTAAGGGTCAAAACCCAGGGTGTTATAGCAATTGGGTCTTTTCTCCCTCAAGTTGTTGATCACTCGAGGGACATAAAGAGAGTATGTATTGAGACTTATGGAGGTGGAGGTAAGAGTCTATGTCATCAGTATAGTGGAATTGTTATTCCATTCAAAAGTAAGGATCCTCCAAGCAAAGATCAGCTTCACTTGCAGCCTATCAGTTCTACATAGGTAACGTCATAGACTATGAGTGGATTTCAGATCAATCACAGTAGGCAGAGTTCTCATCGTACCTAACAGAGCATTTAATATAGGGTTTTAGGTTATGGTGGCCATTTTGGATCAGCAGGAGAAGAACCTCGGGGTATTTCAAGAGCTTTTCGTTGTTATGGTGAGATTAGTCATTGGTCTTGAGAGTACCCTAGAAGGGAGATGGTTTCTTAGACAATGTTAGAATATGTTTCCTACTAGCATAAGCTTCTGAGCTGTGTTATGACTATAAAGAGGATGGTCATCTTAGTAGGGAATGCCCTTGCTATCGGTTGGTTAGCTAGTTGGGGTCAGTTTGTGATTCTCACAAGGTTAGGGATTTAGGGGTTTGCTATGACTATTGAGATATCGATCACTTGTCCTGAGAGTGTCCTTAATGTGGGATTATTAGTCATTCATCTCATCTAGATCGGTATCATGGTGTTGGGGTACCCTTGGTTAGAGTTAGTGCTCTTAGCACCTCAGCTAGTGATTCAGACACTCAGTCTAAGTTTGGACCTATTCAGATTTGTACTCTCTTAGGCACGTTAGACGTGTGACTTTGTATTTCCACTGTGATAGGTGTGCCTTTTATTTTGTGCCTTTACCTTTTTATTTGAGTGTATTGGGGTTCTCATACCTATCGATGATTGTATGTCTTGGAAGGTTTACATTGATTGTTTTGTGCCTTGATATGGGTTCGAGTCCTATTTACCTTGGCATGTTGGTCTTTTTATGGACCTAGAGTAGTACTTACTATTGATTTTCATTTTTGGTACCACATACTCTATCTACTAATGGTTATATTGCCATTGTTATTATTTTCATTATTTGATGTTGACCGATCCTTGCTTGATAGACGACTAGATTAGCATTATATAGATAGAAATACCTTCTTTATTGTTATTGTTCGTCGGCCTAGGAGGATAGCTCAGTTGGATGGGTTTTCTCTCTTATAGAGAGGTGAGGTTAGCCATTCTCTTCTATTGGTGAGGCTTGACTATTTGTGAATGGGTTATGGTTGTAAAGGTAAGTTGGCCTTACATGGTTCTATTACGGTTCTAGAGTTGGAAATTTTGTTAGGTAACCCATTTTTTAGATTGACTAGTTTAGGGTCCATTCTTCTGATTTGACTAGTTCCTCACCTAATAGTGGCCTTGATATTGATATCGAGAGATATTGGATTCATTTTTTAAGTTTTCTAGTTTTGCCTCCTGGTGGTAGCTTTAGATCTTAGTATCGGTGTGGAGTTAGGTACTTTATTCTTACCATAATGTGGTTCTTGTTCTAGTGGAGTTTAGAGAGTTGGAGATTGGTGATCTTTCCTATGACCGCTTCTTAAGTTGGTAAATTAGGTATTTGTTGCTAAGATGGATTATTGGATTGACCAGTGCCTATATAGAGTTACATTTCTCAAAGTCGCTATTGTTTTGGATATTACAAGTACAATTTGCAGTTGTGGTGAGTTCTTATGTATGATTTAGTAGTTCATTCCCTCCAGCTGATATGGAGTTGATATCTTGTGCCTTTAGTCAGTGATTTACCCTCCGTTGTGATTTTATTCTTAGACTATGTTTCAATTTTGGCTCTAGCATGATCCAACAAGTATATGTCTGATTTGGATACGAAGGTCAATTTTGTTTTTGGCCTTAGTTCAAACTTGTTAGCTCATTTTTGTATTTGACTCATTGGAATGGCAACTTGGAGGTTATGATAAATCTGGAGTGTGGATGCTTGCCCATTTGTTGGGTAGTTTGGGATAGTTGAGAACGAGCGATCCCGCCTTGGTATTGGGATTCAATTGGAAGTTATAGAGCTTGGGTGCAACCATTATTTTTAGATTTTTGTCAGTTGGGGTTTCATCTATTGACCGGCTAATCCTACTCTGTATCTACCTATTCGGTCTTGTTTAGTTCAGATGGATTGTGGGTGATAGGTGTTTCCATGGTAGCCCGTTGGCACCTGGTGATAGTTCTTCTTCTTCTGATCTTAATTTTAATTTTTTATCAGAATTTTCGTGATCTACTCAGCAGGAGTAGTATACTCGAGTTAGATTCAACATGGCTTCATCCTTGATTGATGGGACATCCTGGATCAGATCATTCTGTGGTGAGTGTGTATACTTTGAACTCCTAGCTATCAGTTCTGAGGGTCGTCTAAACTAATTGTAGCATTGGAATAGATTGTAAACCTTGGTTATCTCCACTTGTAAGCCTACGTAGAGCCTTATGGGCTTATCCTTATATTTTCTATTATGGATGACGGTGGATCAACTTTTAATTTTTTGAGAATAGCATGATAGAGTTGCACAAATAGTTCTAGGGTGACCTATTGAATGGTTCAGAGTAGATAGCAGGTTAGTAAAGACAAAGAATGGTTATATTTGAATATTGGAGTTGGTTGCATAACTCATGCAATGATTTACCTTTGTCTTGGATGAGTCTTTAGTTAGTTAGGCTGGTATTAGTATGGTATCGGTGTGTTGTGGTTTGAATTTTTGTGCATCATCCTTCATCGGTCTAGTTGGAGGACAGTCAGTGGTTGAGGTTGAGTTTTGACTGCCTGAGAATAGAAGAAATAAAGTTGGTTGAAAAAGGGATACTTATGACAAAATCCCTTGAAATTGTTCTCTTCTTGAGGTTATCGAGGAAATCGTGCTAGGAGAATACGGGCCAAGTAGCTCATCCTTTAGAGCTTTTGTGATCTTTCTATCCATTGCCTTTAGTCGGATGAAAGTCCTTTTAGTAGTGGACATTGTAATGGCCCTCTAGATCATTTCCTCAATTCACTTGCATTTTCGACATTTTGTTCCCACAGAGGCTACAGGTCATTTATGACTTGCCAAAACTATTGGTTTAGTTATCGGACAGTTCGTTTGGGTTTTAAGCTCATTTTTCCTTTTTTTTTGGAGTTTTCACTGTTTAGGATTTGGTCTCAGATCAAAACTCCTAGTGTATGATCTCATATGAGAATTTTGATGATGCCATCAACTTCAAAATGTTGATTTTAGGCTAGGGGACCCTTGGTTCAGGTTTTGAGGCTTTCAAACTCATTTTGAACTATTAGGTGGATTATATGTAAAGTAAAACTATAGATATGGGCCTCATATTTAGTCAAAATGATCTCGGATGGAAGTTTTGATGGTTTTATTGAGCTCAGAATGTCGAATTTGGTATGGTAGCATAGTTCATTTGTGCACATGGGATTTTCAACAAATCCTAAGCACCCAATCAAAGATTATTTTTGGACTTAGAAATATCTGGTATGTGGTACCTGATAGGATCGCTTTAGCGCTCATGATACCACTTTAGTGGCCCATACTTTATCACCCAAAATTTCTTAAGTGGCATGGTCGATTGGTTGAGGCTTGTTTTAGCGACAAGGGGGCTGCTTAAGCGGACCCCACTTTAGTGCAAGGGTGGCCGCTTTAGCGCTACCCACACAAAGCTGCCAAACCACTTTAGCACCAAGGTGTCTACTTTAGCAGCACCTTGGGGATTTTTAATTCCCTTTCCCTGCCTGATTTCCCATCATTCCTTTTACCATTTTCACACTACTTTTAATGTTCAATGAGTGGAAAAAGTGGGGAATCATCCGTTGAAGCTAAGGTAAGATAGCCTAACACTCCTTGGTCATTTTTCATTAATTTTCTCATCAATTTCCATCCTATTTCATAGTAAATTCTTAGAAATTAGGTATTTAAATTCCAAAACTTTAGGGGCTGATTTGGGCCCTGATTCTTACACCATTTTTGCTCAACTTATGAGTACACTTTCCTTTTCCTTTGAGGGACCTCATGACAGATGAAATTTTAGATTTTTTCAGGCCTTAGGCTCATTCTCGACCAAAATTTTCACCGAACCCTTTATATATAAATATGAGTCTCGTTTTAATCTTTATGACGTGTTGATTACAATTTGATAGCACTGATGTATTTTGAAATGGTCTGATTAAAGGCAAGCTATTCGAGGACTTGTGGTTCAGCATCGATGTAGACTTCTGCCTACTCTTCTTCATGAGATAGTGTATTATATATATTGTAAGTTAGGTAAAATGTCCTGACCCGACCCCGAGCCAAGTCGTGATGGGTATCTCAAGCTTGCCGAGGTCCAGAGACTATCCCCTTTTTCTACTCACCTAAGCACAATAAATATAATAGCGGAAACAACCCAAATATAATGTGAAAGATAGATAAATAACTCAATAGGATCTAAGAGTCAATAACAGTCACCACCCACACTTTGTCCATAAAATCCTCTAAATCGAAATACCAAGTTAGGTTGGGACATGTCCCCGACCATGGCCCAAAGACAATCCAAAAAGTATGAAAAAACCAATGGGGTTTCTGAAGAACATAAATAAAATGGTGAAATGTCTGGCCTACCGTAAGATGGAGACTTACCACTTCAAGCTGACCAACGGGAAAACCAGAACCACCTGACTCTACAAAAAGTAACCAAAGAACCCTTAGGACCCTACATCATGAAATGATACAACATCCAGGGATGGTTAGTGGGATGAGCACTAGCATGGAACTTAGGTAAGGGATAAATAATTCCATAATCAAATTAGTCCAAAACCATTCAAAAACTACATGTAAACATTCATATATACATATATATATAAGATGCTGGGATAGGGAACAAGGCTTAGGAATGAATTTTTAAAACCATTAGCCTGGACTATGTAGCTCTAACTATCCAAGGACACCCACGGGCTACATGGGTTCAACTTCCCCTGCTGAAAGGGTCCCAATGTGTGTTAGCTGCATGAACTAGGAAAATTTGAGGAAGGTCCAGAGAATCCACGACCCTAACCATTCCAAAATATATATAAAGTGTGAACTAAGCACATGGTTGTAAAGACCCCCACGCTGGCAAATGCAGTTTCCAGTATCAGTCCCCAAGGACCTCCATCTTCCATGATGAGCTACACAACCCCTTTAATCCCAAATTAAAACCATTTACACATTCCCATCCATTAACCAATGAGTCTTTTAATTAGGCATTTACCGTTGGTATCGTCATACTAGATAAAGTTAAGCTTACAAGCCAATTCCATTATTCCATTCCAAAACCAATTAGGAAAATGAACTCCAAAGTTTCAATTTTTAAAACCAATCCATGGCCACCAAGGATTTCCAAAAATCATTTTAAGTTCTATTAACCTTTTATGCTTTGAAAGGTTCCAAAAGTGAGTTCAATTATACATGTATCCATGTTTCAAAACAAATTAGCCAAGTTAGGTTGAGGGTAAAGCCTATTACAAACCATTAAATCATAAATTTTAGTGAAATGCATGTTCTTGAACACCCTCAAATTTTGAGAACTTTTATTTTTGGCCTCCTCATGTTCGAAACATCGATTTTGACTTAAATTATGCTTAGGTATGTTAAAGGGGTGTCCCAGGAGAGTTTTGAAATTTTTGGATGGGATTCGGGGTAGTTTTTGGTCATGGAGGCTGTAAGCTTCTGCAATATCAATGTGCCATGAAGGCTGGCTTCTGTGATAGCCTCTATGACACATAGGCTGTGTCTGCATTAAGGTCCATAAAATAGAGGTTAGTCCTTGTGATAAGGTCCGTGCCATGGACCTATGTAAAAATATACCTATTTTGTTCTATTTTAATTTAGATGAGGGTAATGAGGTCCTTTGACTTATAAACGACCTTTAAGCATAATATTAACAAATTCTCATCAGCTTTCATGACACAACATCAATTATTTCACTCTCAAACTCCTAACCCCAAGAAATCCCAAGGGTTTCAATGTATGTTTATCATTTGGGTTCCAAGTTCTCAACTGTTCACAAATTTTTAAGTGTCTAAGATATGTTACTCTTCCCTAACCATTATTTTATCAAAAATATGTGTTTATAATGTATCCACGTGATTTTATTTATGATTTTGAATATGGGTTGAGGGCTTTTGAAACATTGGTGATGTAATTGCTTTTCCCATGATTTACATATGATTGTTCATGCTTTATTAATGATTTTGAACTTATGGGGTACATGGGTATGGTGAATAAACTAGGGGATTGTGATTCCCCAATTTATGAATAATGACTTCAATCCCATATTGTGAAATTAGATTTGAATATAAGAAATATGCACATTGAACTACTCTTGAACTATTGCATAATGTGAAAATCTAATGACACAATGATTTTGAATTGAACCATAAGAGGTTATGCAATTCCCTAAGCTAATTTATAATTAAACTAAGAGGGTTGTGAATTTCACCATATGATGATAATTGGTTTAGCATATTAATGTTACCTTGCAAGTGTAGTTGGTATAACAATACCAATAGTGTATGCAAAAATGTGTATTATGGTTCAATGAATGGAAATATATGATAAATAATTTAATGGGTCTTGAAAGAGAGTTGTGTAGCTAGGTTGTGAAAGTGGCAGTCCCGAGGGACCAACACTGGAAATCACATTTGCTTATGTGGGGGTTTAAATGGCTTGAGGGTTCGAGTCCCCTTGCTTATGACCATGTGGTTTGAGTCCACCTTACTATAATTATTATACAATTGGGAAGTTTGAGTCCCCCATAGTATATTGCATGATTGGGTGCTTAAGTCACCTTAGTATATGATGGGGAGGTTTGAGTCCCCCATTTATATATAGAAAATTATTCTCCAATTCGTGCAGCTACAAGTACTGGGGCCTGATCAGGGGGTAAGAGTTAGAGCCCATATATCCCATGGGTACTATCATATGATGAATAAGCTACACAATCCAGGCTAAGATTTTAAACATTCATGTTAAGCCCTATTCCTTACCCTCACATATGATATATATAATAGGTATATGCATTTAATTATGTTCATGGAATTTGAAAGATTTTGAATTTTTGATCATGGAATTATGCTATCCTTTATCCCTGAGTTACATTCTAGCGCTCTAATTGCTAACCATCTTCAGATGTTGTATCCCCATATGATGCAGGAACTGGCCATACTTCTACTTCTTCTATATAGTGACTAGGCGATCGTAAGACAGCTAATGAGTCAAACTGAAGTGGTGAGTTTCCATCCTTTGGAATACCCTATTTCATGTTTTGGGGTTCCATTATGTATTGATTCTTTATCATGGTTTTGTTTTTAGCTATGGTCGGGGGCATGTCCCGACCAATCTATCTTTGGTTTTGTTAGAGGCGATGTTGGACAGTACTTTGGACATGCGATTGCTTATTGAACTCATATACTTATTTGGGTCTGAATCATATTCTTTTGTCTTATTATTGTTGGGGTTTAATTGCTATGTCTGGCTGACTAGGCTAAGGGGATGGTCTTCGATCCTCAGTGGACTTAAGATGTCGGTCATGGCTAGACCTTGGTTCGGGTCATGACAAAGTTTGTATCGGATCCTAGGTTCATGGTCGGTTGGGAGTCCACAAAGTCGTGTCAAGTAGAGTCTCATTTATGGGTTTGTCGAGTGCCTCACTTATAAGAGACAAGATATGAAGCATTTAGGAAATGTTTCCCCTTCTTCCTGTTTTATTTTTAGGCTATAGATTCTAAAGTCTTGAATTCTTCTAACTCCTATTTATTCACCTTTCAGATCATGCCTCCCAGATAATCTAAAGCTCATGGAGACTCATCTATCCCGGCTGAGAACATTGTGGGTAGATCTCATCCAACTTATGGGGTACAAACCCAGTCTAGGGTCACTACTTCTGATTGTCCTCGTAGAGTTCCACCTGTCTCTACTGATCCTTCCAGAACTAGTGAAACCCATACACAGTCACCTCAGGGAGATATTACTAATGATGAGTTTTGTAAATCCATTAACTTGTTGACCAGTTTGTGACATATCAGTCACGTCAGATGGGTTCTGCTATTATTACTGGGAGTTTTTATGAGGCCACTAGAGTTGTCCAATTTATAAGGTTGATTCCTCCACTTTTCACTAGTACTAAGGTTGAGGAGGATCCTTAAGTCTTTATAGATACAATAGCAAAGATCTTTCAGGTTATGCATGCTACTGAGATAGAAGGTGTGGAATTCACTTCTTATCAACTGAAGAATGTAGCATACCGATGGTATGAAGAGTGGGATCGGGTTAGGGGCCACGATGATGAGTTCGCTTTGTGGGATATTTTCTCTAGTACTTTTCTTAATTGTTTTTTTACTTAGGAGTTAAGGGATGTAAAAACTGAGGAGTTTGTGAATCTGAAGCAAGGAAGGATGATGGTGAATGAATATTCCTTAAAGTTTCACCATTTGTCACGATATGCTCCTGAGCTAGTATCTAGCATGAGGGTTAGAATGTGGAAATTTCCTTTCAGTTTGTCTAATAAATTGATTTTGGAGAGCAAGTGTAAAGCCCCGAATCTTGTACTAATGGTGAAATAATAAAGGAGGATGGGAAAGCCGTAGATAACAACAAAGGGATCAAGGTGGAAAGTGTGACGCCACTCCCACCTTACCCATAAAGGTTTCAAAAACACCAAGAAGAGGCTTGTTACAAGAAGTTTATTGTTGTTTTGTAGAGTGTTCTGAAGTACGCTAAGTACATAAAGGATATCATTGCTAATTAGAACTGCATGACTGAATATGCTACCGTGGACTTACTGAAGAGTGCACATAACGAATCCAGAATAGGTTGCCCATAAAGTTAAAAGATCCAAGAAACATTATTACCTGTGATTACAATTGGTAAATCAATAAGCAATGGGGGTCTATGAGATCTTGGGTCAAGCATAAATCTTAAGCTCATATCATTGTTCTGAAATATGGGGCTAGGCAGCCCAAGACCACCATAATCATTTTGCAGTTAGCTGACTGGTTGCTTGCTAGACCGGATGGTATTGTTGAAGATATATTGGTTTAAGTGGGGTCACTCATCTTCCTAGTGGATTTAATTATTCTTGATTTCGATGCTGATCTAGAAGTCTCATTTATTTTGAGACGTCCCTTTTTAGTAGCTAGGCATTTATTGATTGATATTGCTGCAGGAGAATTTACCATGCGTGATCACGATAAGGTTGAGGTGTTTAACGTATACTAGGAAATAAAGTTGCTTGTGATATACGAAGAACTATCAGCTATTACAGTCTTGGATCATGAGTCAGACTTTCACCATATTATGTCAAAGGACCCACTTGAGCGAGCATTGATGGGATACGATCTTTTTGGTGATATTAAAGTGCTTAAAATGGTAAAAATTATGGATTTGGTAAGAATTATTACCTGGAAGACCGAATTAGAGTCGTTGAATAGGCTAATTGGTCTCTCTCCTAAGGCATCTATTGATGAAGCACCGAAGATAGATCATAAATCTCTCCTCTCTCATTTGAAGTATGCTTTTCTTGGTGAGGATGATACTTTTCCTGTGATTTTATCTGTAGGTTTTTATAATGTGCAGGTTAAAAAGGCATTAACAGTTTTGAAAAGAAGAAAGAAAATAATTAGATGGCAAATATTGGATATCACAGGAATCAATCCTGCTTTCTGTATGCATAAGATATATATGGAGGAGGGATATAAAGAAAGTGTGCAGCACCAGTGAAAACTGAATCTTGTGATAAAATAAGTGGTTAGAAAAGAAGTCATTAAGAGGCTAGATGCTGGGATAGTTTATCCCATATCTGATAGTAAATGGGTTATCCCCGTGCATTGTGTTCCAAAGAAAAGAGGGATGACTGTTGTGACTAATGAAGATAATGAGTTGTTTCTAACTCATACAATCACGGGTGGAGGATCTGCATTGATTATAGAAAGTTGAATGATGCCACGCGAAAGGATCAACATCCTCTTTTATTAATCAAATGCTGGACAGGTTGGTGGGACAAAAATATTAATGATTTTTGGATAGGTTTTCAGGGTATAACCAGATAACCATGGCACCTAAAGACCATGAGAAGACCATCTTCACCTTTACTTATGGTACTTATACATTCAGAAGCATGTCCTTTGGTCTTTATAATGCACCAATGATTTTCCAAAGATTCATGATGGCTATCTTCTATGATATGGTGAAAGACTTTGTTGAGATATTTATGGATGATTTTTCCATTTTTGGTAATTCATTTTATATGTTCTTGCAGAACTTAGATAGGGTCTTGGCTCGCTGTGAAGAAACAAACCTTGTATTAAACTGGAGAAGTGCCATTTTTTGGTCAAGGAAGGTATTGTCCATGGCCATAAGGTGTAACATAGAGGACTTGAGGTAGATAGAGCTAATGTGTAGGTCATTAAAAAATCCCATATTCGGTGTCAGTGAAAGGTGTCAGAAGATTTCTTGGGCACACAGGGTTCTGCAGATGATTTATCAAATATTTCTTGAAGATAGCAAGTCCAATATGCAAAAAGATATGTCTGTTGGAGCAGTATTGGGGTAGCAAAAAGATGAGGTATTTCACTCTATCTACTATGCAAGTAAGATCTTAAATGCAACCCAGGCAAATTATACAGTCACAGAGAAGGACATGTTAGCACTTATATATGTATTTGATAAATTCAGAGCATATTTGGTGGGTACGAACGTAATTTTTCATACTGATCAATCTACTATTCGATATTTGTTAAAAAAAAAAAGATGTGAAGACAAGGTTGATTAGGTGGATTCTTATGCTCCAAGAATTCAATTAAGAAGTTCATGACATATAGGGAGCTAAAAATAAAGTGGTTGATCATTTATCGAGGCTTGAGAGTCATGCTCATGTTGCTGATGATATAATGTGTATTTGGGAGGAGTTTTTGGATGAACAATTGTTGGAACTAGATGTAGTAGACATTTCTTAGTATGCTGATATAGTTAGTTTGCTAGAAAGTGGTATTTATCTTTTAGAGGTCACAAGCCAACGCAAAAAGAAGTTGTTTCGTGTTTACCACTCATACATGTGGGATGAACCCTATTTATTCAAACAAGGTGCAAATAGAATTGTGCAAAGGTGTGTTTATGAAGCAGAATCTAAACAGGTGCTGGAAAATTATCATTCATCACTTTATAAAGCCATTATGGAGGTGAACAAACAACAAGAAAGGTATTACAATATGGTTTCTTTTGGCCTATATTATTCAAAGATGCAGTTATGTATGTGAGAGAGTGTGACCAATGACAGATAATAGGCATGATATAAAGGCGCCACTAAATTCCCTTGAATAATATTCTTGAGGTGAAGATATTAGACGTTTGGGATATAGATTTTATGGGGCCATTTCTACCATCTTATGGAAATTTATATATTTTAGTGTCTGTTAATTATGTGTCCAAGTGTGTAGAATATGCATATCTACCCACAAACGATGCAAGAGTAGTATTGAAGATCATTAAGAAGCATATTTTCTCTCTGTTTGGCACATCTAGGTCAATTATCAGTGATGGAGGGACCCACTCTTTGAATAGTTGATTTAAGAATTTGGTGGCTAAATATAGGGTTAGACACAAGGTGGCCATAACTTATCACCCACAAACTAGTGTCCACGTAAAGATGTTGATCCATGAGATTAAGCAGATATTATAGAAAACAATTAATGAATAGTGTAATGATTGGTTGGCTAAGCTGGATGATGCATTATGGGCATATAGAACAGCCTATAAAATGACCATTGGGACCTCTCCTTATCGCATGGTGTATGAAAAAGCGTGTCAGTTGCCTGTGGAGCTTGAGCAATAGGCTTATTCGGTAGTGAAGAAACTAAACTATGATTTGAAAGCTGTAGCAGAAAAAAGATTGTTACAATTGAGTGAACTCGATGAGTTTTCCTTACATGCCTATGAAAATACAAAATCATATAAAGTAAATATCAAAAGATGGCATGATAAGCAAATTATGACTCGAGTTTTTGAGCCTGGCCAGCAAGTGTTGCTATTAAATTTGAGGTTGAAGCTGTTTCTAGGTAAATTGAGGTCTAAGTGGCCTGGACCCTTCGAGGTTGTGAAAATGACTCCTCACAGGGCTGTTGAACTATGGCATGAGGATAAAAGTGATACCTTCTTGGTAAATGGGCAGAGAGTTAAGCATTATAGGGCAAATCATATGGACAGGCACAAAACGTCCATCACCTTTGAAGAAGAATGAAGCTGAGTTTGGTCGTGCCATGACATTAAATAAGGCTCTGTGTAGAAGGCAAACCACGAATGTAATGTAATAGATTAGTTTTATTCTATGTTATTTGACAAAGAAAATAGAATAAAAAATAAGAAAAGAAATCAAAAATACAAAAAGATGTGTCGAGCCATGACCAAAACTAAGGCGCTGGGTGGGAAGCAACCCACTTTTCCTTATGTATTTTGTTATTTTTATTGAGAGTACAGGGATGAGAAATTTTGTAGGCATGGGGAAGGAAATGAAGTGAGTGAATTTTACATTTTTGGGAAGCAATTAGGTATGTAAAAGATGTATTAAAGTGAATAACAGGAAGATAAGAAAAGGCGGACAAAATTCTCCCAAGGTGCATTTTCCAGTGAGCTTCTGCGATAGCCCCACGATGCAGAGCTTATCATGGAAAAATACCTCCACATCGCACTTTAGAGAAAAATGCTGAAGCATATTCCAGTGTGTCTTTGCGATAGCTCCTTGTCACGGAGCATAATGCAGAGACAAACCTCTGCGTCACGAAGGGTTAAGATTTTTTAGGAAATTTCATTAATAGGTTGGGTTTCAACCCAACCCAATTCTTACAACTTGAAAACCCCTTTTAAAAACCCTCAAATTCTTATTCCCTTCCCTATTTTAAAACTCTAGTGCGCCACCCCCTTATAAATCCTCCCAAGTTCCCTCTATTTTAAGTCTAGTGAAGCCAATAGACAGTCTTCCTTATCTCTCCTCCATTCTAAATTGGGTAAGATCTCTAATTTATGTACTTTTTTTGTATTAAGATGTAGTAGTAACATTATTGTTATGTATGTATTGGGGATATGCTTGAAATGATTGATGCTTGGTGTGAAGGGGCAAATATATTGAGTATTTTGTGTGTTGATAGACATTTCCCCACGTTAGGTGCTTTACACATTTAGCAATGGTTGAACTAGACTTATGACATGTACTTTAAAATTGTAAGTTTAATTTTTTTTGGATGAGTAAGTTGAATAAATTTATGGTGAAAGTTTTGTTTGCATGCTAGAACTGAAATAGTGTATGGGGTGTGATTCAAAGAGAAGGGAAGTCTGAGTACCTTGGTTTAATATATCAGATTCCTACAATAGCAACTAAGTATGGGGTGGTCCCTAAATCCTCTTACACTTAGTAGCCTGTAATTTTTCGTTTTACTTATGCATACGAGTAAAAAATGTTGTTTCTATTTTACATGAGTGTAATACCCTACATTTTTTCTAGCTTAAATTCATCCCTAGAATGTTAAGGGGTATCTTCCAAAGTGAATACTATTTATTTCGCATGGAATTCCTTAGATTTTTACTTTCCATTGCGTAGGAAATTGAATTAGCTTTCAGACAATATAAGATTTGCCTAAATCCGATAACCGAGTAAGAAATTATGGCTATTTTAAGTTCCAGTCATAAAACACCATCGTTTGAACCCTTAGCGCATTGTGGATCAGTGTAAATTTCCAATTTTCCCATTCTAGTTGCCCTCCGTGACATTGGCGCATCGCGGAGAGGGTCAATTTCCCATTTGTTAATTTACAGAGGTCCAGCGTGATAATGGCGCATCGCACCATGTGCCAAAATGGTATTCCAAAGGGGCACCGCAATGTCTCCACGTCACGGAGTCTTCCCCATTTCCATTTGTTGATTTCCATTGAGCCACCGCGATAGTGGTGCATCACGGTGGCCACCCAGATTGGGAAAATATACGTTTTCCAGTTTCGTATAAATGTTTAAAAGGGGTATTTTTGTAAATATCCAACCCTCAATCCATCCAAAAATAAAATATTAATCATATTTCAAGCACTTTATGCTCTTTATTCACCATCCTTTTCAAAAACAAAACCCTAGAAATCAAAAGCTCTTTCTCCAAGAAACCCAAATTCCTCCATTAATTTTCCAAGGAAATTCAAGACTAAGGATTCCCAATACAAAAACTCTAAGAATTCATCTCCAAAGCATCAATAGGAATCCAAAATTAGAGTTTCTCACCATAGATCATCAATTTAAGGTGTGTGGGATTTGAACAAAGATAATTCTTTCATCCTTGTACCAAAAACATTATTTTAATTACAAATCTACTACAACTTATGAGATTTCCCTTGAAATTTAAGTTATGGTTTATACCCATTATCATTATTTGCAAGATTATGAGATTTCCAAAGATTTAGAAATTAAATTACATGACTTTATTCATATTTTTATGCATTGTGCAATAATTTCCAAATTTTATGATGAATTAAAAGTGTTTACGTTATTAAACTTGATTTTTTTGATGTTTTAACGTGAGATTGATGCATGGGTCGTTAA
Organism: Capsicum pubescens; assembly: GCA_030864215.1. NCBI lineage: Eukaryota > Viridiplantae > Streptophyta > Magnoliopsida > Solanales > Solanaceae > Capsicum > Capsicum pubescens. Next base: position 183,616,043 of record CM061547.1, on the reverse strand, counting down.
GCCCCAATTTAAGATTGTTATTTCAAGATTATTTATGCTATGAGCACCCTCAGATAAGATTATTCATAGATTTTGATAAAGATTTGACCTTTTGGTCCTAAGCTAAGATAAAGAATCCACTTTGTTAAAAAAACTTGAGATTTAAAGAAAGAAAAGCATAATTGGTTATCTAGTAAACCCTTGTGCTATTTTTTAAGTGGATTTCTTATGATTTTGAGCATAAGAATGGGAGTGCTATTTAGCACTAAGACGGGTAGGTTACTACAGTTTTACACCCCAGAACTATGTGCCAACGTAGGATTTAGATTTATTCCCACTTCTACGTGGATGACTCAGATTATGATCACTAAGATCAAAGATATATTCCGATGGAATGGGTAGAACAACCCTACCTAATGGGGGCCTGACGTGGGACTCCATAGATGCTCACATGGTGTATGTTGGTTAGAAGAACCTCCCAAAAGATGTCCCCTAATCTTCAACAGTCTATTGATTTAAAGCTTTAAGATAAAAGCATATGTTTTAGAAGTTATGGTTTTAAAATTCTTAAGCTTTAAGATAAAGTATTTTATAGATTTCAGAACAAAGTATAATGGCTTACCAGATTTATGTTATATGTTTTATCCTTTATGATTTATGATCTTCAGATTTCGGATTACTCAAGCTTGTGTGAGTCATTTACATTTAGCATACATGGTTTTATAAACTATAATGATATTGTTTACTTATCCATGCACCCCCATATACTCAATACATCCTCAAAGTATTGATCTACATATATGTCTATGTTCTACATTATCTCATAATGTAGGTTCAGGTGCTTAGTCTCTGCAGCCCGAGTGATTCCCGAGCATCTTATCTACATTTCTGCAGTTGGTGAGTCCTCATATTTTGGGGACTTAGTTATTCATACTTTTTGTTTATTAGTAGATGTTCCTTTATTCATTTGGGCCTGTCCCAGTGACTCTCTAAATTCAGATAGTAGAGGCTTGTTGGACTATTAGATTCAGTTTTAGAAATTTGATTCAGAATTCATATTTTTCAGTATTGTTTTACCAAGACTTCTAGCATGTTTCAGATAAGATTTTCCACATTATTAGGACTTCATATTCATATTTCCCCTATGTTGAGATCCAGACTTAGTAGAATGCAGCTAGGGTTAGCTCAGGACTACTTGTAGTGTGGAGCACTTTGTGGCATCCCGGGAACTAAATTTTGAGGCGTTACAATCTTGGTATCAAAGCCTAAGGTTTAGAGAGTTCTAGGGAGTCAGAAAAGCCATGTTATATTGAGTCTTGATCATCGGTGTGAAGCGTGCCATATCTATGAGCAAGAGGCTATGGAGCGTTGTAGGAAATCATCTCTTCTTTCATGATCTATCATGCATTTAGTGTCTCTATCTGCTTATAACTTATGCTTTCACGTGACAGAAAATGCATCCTCATCGATCTAACAACACAAAAATTATAACCAGCCACCTCAGGCCGCAGACCCTTTGAATGATAATGTGTCACATGCAGAGTTTTAGGCTGCCTTTCAGTTGCTAGCCTAAGCTGTGACAACTAATGGTGAGGAAAACCATCAGGCCATACTCCCACCTCAGCAAGATGGGGACTTATCTGTAGCTAGGATCCAAGATTTTATGAGAATGAACCCGCCGAAATTCTTTGGGTCGAAAGCAGATAAGGACCCATAACTTTATCTAGATGAGGTGAAGAACATCAACTGAATTATGTATGTTTCTAAAGAGGTGAGTGTAAAATTGGCATCCTATAGACTGAAGGATATTGCTTATGATTAGGTAGTGATGTGGAAGAAAAGTCGAGGAGAGAATGCAGCTCCCATGACTTGGTATATATTTTAGGATGCATTTTTAGACAAGTTTTTCTCACGTGAGATGAGAGAAGCTAAGATAAAAGAGTTCATGAATCTTAGGCAGGGCTCTATGACAGTGAAGGAGTATTGCTTCAAGTTCAACTAGTTTTCTAAGTATGCCCCTAAACAGATGGCTGACCCTAGGTCAAGCATGAGTAAGTTTATGTCCTGTGTGTCTGGATTAGTAGTTAAGGAGTGTAGGACTACTATGCTTATTGGAGATATAGATCTTCCTAGATTTATGATGCACGCTCAGCAGAATGAGGTAGAAAAGGGGAAAGAAAGAGAGGGAGCAAATAAAAGGGCTAGAATAGGGCAGTTTGATCATGGCCAGAATAGGTCTGGAGGAGGAAATTGTTCGCAGTTTTAGAATCGTTCATCTATGCCTGCACCTTCTTCAACCAGTGCTCCTACACCCAGAAATAGGAAAGAATAGTGGGGTAAGTCTTCTACGTCCAGATCTTAGAATAGTATGAGTGGGAAACCTAATCATCCCTCATGTGCTAAGTATTGTAAGAATCATGGAGGTGAATGTTTGTGGGGTCAGAAAGGTTATTATGGTTGTGGCCAGCCAGGCCATAGAAATAAAGAGTGCCTGTATACCAGATGGGTAATAGATATGTTCGTCCTCAAACTCAGGCTAATGAAGCACTATCCCAGTGCTTGAAAACAAAACCAAGTAATGAGGTGGTGTAGCACTCCCTAATCAAGCATCATCTATGTCATCATCGATCTTTGGACCAAGGACCTCTACTCTAAAATCTATGTTATTTTCATACTCTTCAGCTGACTCCATGTCAGAATCTCACATCCTCATCTCCTTATCATTAAGAACATCATTATCCATAGGCTCTACAAACTCTGGTCCAATCCATAACAAGGTCCTGACATGGTGACCAAGAGGGTAATCCAGCTCTAGATCACGAATCTTCTTATGTGTGGATAGTTGACCCCCGACCCTCAACTGGAGAATCTGGAGCCCATGCTGTAATCTTATAATTTTGATCCTAACGGTTGGGCATAGTCAGCACTGGACCATGGGTACCATCCAGTCCCTTATTCCTCGACACTTCCACAGAGCAAGTATCCACCACTTCCCTATAATTAAGTGTCTCCTTCTCTACTTCATGATTCTTTAGAAATCTAGTCACCAAACCACCCAACCCGTATCTGCGCCCCTGATGGTAGCGCATCTTCTTTATAGAAGAAAGGTTCACCACACCTATATTGATATATGTCATCACACATCAAAACATAAATTAGGCATACCCTATCACGCATCACATCCATCATATGCTTGCCCTGAATCAGGAAATGGTAGATAATTTTCACCCATATTTAGGTCTCTCTATTCATCTGGGAATATGGAAATATGAGGTAAAGGCCACTGTCTTTGTGACGAGCCCACCTAGCTGCAGACATATTTCCACATAGCAGGTGCCTAATATTTGCAGATATCTTATTTTTGTCTGCGTATGGCGGGGGGGGTGGGAGGGGGGTAATGTAAGACCATCAAAACTTTAGGCATCTTATTTTTTCCCTTCCCATGTTTAAAACATAGATTTTGACCTAAATTATGTTTAGATATGTTAAAAGGGATTCCCGGTAGAGTTTTGGAATTTTCAAAAGGGGTTTGGGGTAATTTTTAAGTTCTGAGGTAGTATGCCTCTGCGATATCCCCGTGTCACGAAGGATAATCTCCATGATATGGTCTATGATATGAAGGATAATCTCTATGTTAGGGTCTGTGGCATGGAGGTTAGCCTCTGCGATAAGGTCTATGGCATGGGGGTTAGCCTTCGCGATAAGGTCTGTGCCACACCCCTATGTAAAATTCATACAATTTTGTTTTAATTACTTAGGCTAAGGGGTATTTGGGACTTTTCACCTATATACGATCCTTAGTCATTATATAGCCTATTTCTTTAAGTTTTACGTGATTAATAATCCCTTATTATAATCTAAAACAAACCCAAGAAAAGCTTAAGGATTAATGTATGTTCATCTTTTGGGTTCCAAGTTCCAAATTACTTCCATATTCTTGTGTATCTAAGGCATAGACCTCTTCCCCAAAATCTTATTTTGTTAAAAGCATGTATTTATATTGTGATTCATGTGATTTAATTATAGATTATGAATGTGGGTTGAGGGCTCTTGAACATATTTGATCGAATTGCTTTTCCCATGGCTTTTGTGCATTATTCATGATTTGAATTGGTAGTTTTGAACTAATTGGGGTGCATAGGGATGGTTAATTGGCATAGAGGGCCGTGGATTCCCCTAATCTGATGATTTTGATATGGCAATTGGTATAACATCAACCTAACCTTATGAAACTTTCTTTGAACATGAGAATATGCATGTTGGACTATTTTTGAAACCTTGCATTGCATAAAAGGTTAATTAAATGTAAAATTGTTTTTAACTTCAAAACTTTGGAGTCCTATTGGTTGACTGGGTTAGAGTCCCTTTGACTAGATGAGTTGGTTCCTACTTGGAACTTTAGATTCCTATTGGCTGACTGGATTAGAGTCCTATTGGCTAATAGTTTAGTTCCTACATGGAACTTTGGAGTCCCATTGGCTGATTGGGTTAGATTTCCTTTGGCGGATGGTTGGATTTGGCTAAATGGCATACGCTTGAAAGATATAGTCGGTATGACGATACCACTTGACAATACCATAATGAATGACTCCTTGAATGGTTTATGTACTAAATGTTTTAATTGGGCTTAAAAGGGAGATTGTGTAGCAAGGCCATGAAGGTGGATGTCCCGAAGGGATTAATACTAGAAACCGCATTTGCCGATGCAAAAGTCTAAATAATTAGGTGGTTTGACTCCCCCATATTATATGATCGGGAGGTTCGAATCCCTCATATTTCATGATCGGGGTGCTTAAGTCACCTTTAGTATATGATTGGGAGGTTTGAGCCCCCCGTATATATATATTATGATTATTCTCCAGTTTTTATGGTTACACGTACTAGGTCCCGAACAGGGGGTGAGAACTATGCCCGCATAACTCGTGGGTACTACTATGACGATTAAGCTACAAAGTCCAATATAATGCTTTACTTTCATTCTAAGCCTTGTTCCATATCCCGACATGATATATATTATGTATGTACACTGTGTGCATGTGAATTTTATTGTGGTTTTTCTTGGCATAATTTATTCCTATTCCTTGAGTTACATGCTAGTGCTCATTCCACTAACCATCACCAGATGTTGTATCCCCTTGCGATGCAGGAACCAAAAATACTTCTACTTATCCTGTGCAATGACTAGGTGATCATGAGATAGCTCGTGAGTCAAATTGAAGTGGTGAGGTTCTATACTTCAGAAGTCCTTAATTCATGATTCGGTCTCCTTATGTCATATACTTCTCTTTGGTCTAGTTTTGGCTATTCGTCGGGGCCATGTCCCGACTTAAATTGATTTAGTTATGATTTAGAGGCTTTGTGGATTACTGTGGACTTGGGTTTGGTTGTTGGATTCTTAGACTTCTTTTGAGTTATACTTATCTATCTTGTTTTATATTTGGAATTCTGTTGCTATATGTATATTGTGTTCTATTTGACTAGGGAAAAAGGGTAGTCTTTGGTCCTCGTTGGACATAGATATCCATCATGACCAAGCCTTGGTTCAGGTCATGATAGACCCCTAATGTGAGGATGCAGCCTCGTGGCATGACCCCCATTGCGGGACAACATCCTTGCGGTGTGAACCCCATCGTGAGCTATCCCCATTGCAGAAAGGGTCCCTCCATGTGAGTAATTCAATGAATACCGAAACACTAGGCCTTATGAAACCTTTATCTAGAAGATATTTGAGTTGCTCTTTCAACTCTTTAAGCTCTGCGGGAGCCATATGGTAAGGAGGGATAGAAATAGGCTGAGTGTCCAGGAAAAGATCAATACCAAATTCTATCTCTCTATTGGGAGGTACCCCTGAGAGATCTTCTGGAAAAACATCAGGAAACTCATTGACTACTCGGATGGACTGTATTGTTGGAATCTCAGACTTAGTGTTCTTAACTCGAACTAGGTGGTAAATCAAACCTTTGGATATCAACTTTCTTTCTTTGAGATAAGATACGAAATGAATCTTGGGAGACACTGAATTACCTGACCACTCAAAGACTGGCTCATCAGGGAACTGAAATTTCACCACACGGGTGCAACAGTCTATAGAAGCATAACAAGAATGGAGCCAATCCATACCAAGGATAAAATCAAAATCAACCATATCTAACTCTATCGAGTCTGCTAACATGACTTTATGAAGAATAGTTATAAGACACTTTTTATTAATCTATTTGGCAACAACTAACTCACCTACTTGAGTAGACACCAAGATGGGCTCAGGGAACTTTTCAGAAATTATCTCAAAATTCATAGCAACTAATGTGGTCACATTAAAGAAACTCAACCCAAGGTCTAACAATACATAAATATCAAAATAAAAGACATGAAGCATACCAGTCACAACATCGAGTGAATCCTCCTGCTCCTGGCGGGATGGTAAGGTATAAAATTGATTCTTGTGCTGACCGCCACTGGTACAAGATGATGCACCCTGAGGAGGAGTTGAGCGACCTAGAGGAGCTGGTGCACTATTAGCCTGAGTCTGAGGACGAACATCTCTATTACCCCATCTGGCATACGGGCGCTCTTTGATTCCATGGACTGGCTAGCCATAACCATAACAACCTTACTGACCCCATAAATATTCACCTCCATGATTCTTTCCACACTTAGCACATGGGGGATGATTAGGCTTCCTACTCACACTATTCTGAGATCTAGACATAGAAGACTTACCCCACTGTTCTTGCCTATTTCTGGGTGCAAGAGCACTGGCTGAAGAAGGTGCAGGCATAGATGAATGATTTTGAAACAACGAAGTATTTCCTCCTCCAAACCTATCCTCCTCATGATCAAACTGTCCTATTCTAGCCCTCTTATTTGCTCTCTCTTTCTTTCCCCTTTTCTACCTCAATCTGCTGAGCGTGTATCACAAATCTAGGAAGATCCATATCTCCAATAAGCATAGCAGTCCTACACTCCTTAACTACTAACCCAGACACACAGGTCACAAACTTACTCATGCTTGACCTAGGGTTAGCCATCTATTTAGGGGCATACTTAGACAACTGGTTGAACTTGAGGCAATACTCCTTCATTGTCATAGAGCCCTACCTCAGATTCATAAACTCTTCTATCTTAGCTTCTCTCATCTCACGTGGGAAGAAATTATCTAAGAATGTATCCTGAAATATCTGCCAAGTCATGAGAGCTGCATTCTCTCTTCTACTTTTCTTCCACATCACCACCCAATAATAAACAACATCCTTCAGCCTATAGGATGCCAATTCTACACTTTTCTCTTCATAAACATACATAATTTGGGTGATCTTCTTTACCTCATCTAGATAAAGTTGTGGGTCCTTATCTACTTTCGACCCAAAGAATTACGGCGGGTTCATTCTCATAAAATCTCGGATCTTAGCTGCGGCTAAGTCCCCATCTTACTGAGGTAGGAGTGTGGCCTGATGGTTTCCCTGACCATTAGCTATCACATCTTGGGCTAGCGCCTGAAAGGCAACCTGAAACTCTGCATGTGACACATTCTCATTTAAAGGATCTGCCGCTTGAGGTGGCTGGTTATAATTTTTATGGGCGTTAGCTCGATGAGGATGCATTTTCTTTCACGTGAAAGCACAAGTTATAAGTAGATATAGACACTGAATGCATGATAGATCATTAAAGAAGAGATGATTTCCTACAACGTTTTATAGCCTCTTGCTCATAGATGTGGTGCGCTTCACACCGATGATCAAGACTCAATGTAACGCGGCTTGTCTGACTCCCTAGGACTCTCTAAATCTTAGGCTCTGATACCAAGATTGTAATACCTCAAAATCTAGTTCTCGAGATGCCACAAAGTGCTCCACACTACAAGTAGTCATGAGCTAACCCTAGCTGCATTCTACTAAGTCTGGATCTCAACATAGGGGAAATATGAATATGAAATCCTAATAATGCGGAAAATCTTATTTGAAACATGCTAAAAGTCTTGGTAAAACAATACTGAGAAATCTGAATTCTGAATTAAATGTCTAAAATTGAATCTAGTAGTCCGACAAGCCACTACTATCTGAATCTAGAGAGTCACTGGGACAGGCCCCCAGCTGACTCAAACTATCTGAAATGAATAAAGGAATATCTACTAATAAACTAAAAGTATGAATAACTAAGTCCCTGAAATATAAGGACTCACCAACTACAGGAATGTAGATAAGATGCTCAGGAATCACTCACGCTGCTAAGACTGAGCACCTGAATCTACATTATGAGATAATGTAGCACATAAACATATATGTGGATCAGTACTTTGAGAATGTACTGAGTATATAGGGGTGCATGCAATAAGTAAACAATATCATTACAGTTTATAAAACCATGCATGCTAAATGAAAATGACTCACACAAGCTTAAGTAATCCGAAATCTGAAGATCATAAATCATAAAGGATAAAACATCTAATGTAAATTTGGTGAGTCATTACACTTAGTTCTAAAATCTATAAAATACTTTATCTTAAAGCTTAAGAATCTTAAACCCATAACTTCTAAAGCATATGCTTTTATCTTAAAGGTTTAAATCAATAGACTATTGAAGAGTAGAGGATATCTTTTGGGAGGTTCTTCTAACCGACATACACCATATGAGCCTCTATGGAGTCCCATGTCTGGCCCTCGTTTGGTAGGGTTGTTCTACCCTTTCCATCAGAATAGAAATTCTATCTTAGTGATCACAATCTGATTCATCCACGTAGAAGTGGGAATGAATCTGAATCCTATATTGGCACGTAGTTCTGGGGTCTGAAACCTTAGTAACCTACCCATCTCGGTGCTAAATAGCACTCCCATTCTTATGATCAAAAACTTAAGAAATCCACTTCAAAAATAGCACAAGGGTTTACAAGATAACCAATTATGCTTTTCTTTCTTTAAATCTCAAGTTATCTGAACAAAGTGGATTCTTTATCTTAGCTTAGGTCCAAAAGGTCAAATCTTTATCAAAATCTATGAATAATCTTATCTGAGGGTGCTCATAGCACAAATAATCTTGAAATAACAATCTTATATTAGGGCTTAATGACCCATGCATCAATCTCATGTTAAAATATCTAAAAATTCATGCTTGATAATGTAAACACTTATAAGTCATCATTAAATCTGAAAATTACTACACAATGCGTAGAAATATGAATAAAGTCATGTAATTCAATTTCTAAATCATGAAAAATCTCATAATCTTGCAAATAATGATAATGGGAATAAACCCTAACTTAAATTTCATGAGAAATCTCATAAGTTGCAGTAGATTTGTAATTAAAATAATGTTTTGGGCACAAAGATTAAAGAATTATCCTTGTTCAAACCCTACATACCTTAAATTAATGATCTTTGATGAGAAACTCGAATCTTGGATTCCTATTGATGCTTTGGAGATGAATTCTTAGAGTTCTTGTCTTAGGAACCCTTAATCTTGAATTTCCTTGGAAAATTAATGGAGGAATTTGGGTTTCTTGGAGAAGGAGCTTTTGATTTCTAGGGTTTTGTTTTTGAAAAGGATGGTGAATAAAGAGCATAAAGTTCTTGAAATATGATAAATATTTTGTTTTTGAATGGATTTGTGGTTGGAGATTTACCAAAATACCACCTTTAAACATTTATATGAAATTGGAAAACGTATATTTTCCTGATTTGGGTGGCCACCGCGATATGCCACATCACGGTGGCTCACTGGAAATTGAAAAATGTAAACTGGGCAGACTCCACGATGTGGAGACATCGTGATCCCCCTTTGAAATGCCATTATGGCGCATGGTGCGATGCGCCATTATCACGCTGGACCTCTGGAAATTGATAAATGGGAAATTGACCCTCTCTGTGATGCATCAATGTTGCGGAGGACCACTGGAATGGGACAATTGAAAATTTACACTGGTCCACGATGCGCTAAGGGTCCAAACGATGGTGTTTTACGTCTAGAACTTAAAATATCCATAACGTCTTACTCTATTATCGGATTTAAGCCAATCTTATATCATTTGAAAGCTAATTCAATTTCTTACGCAAATGAAAGCCTAAATATAAGGAATTACACATGAAATAATAGTATTCATTTTGGAATCTAACCCTTAACATTCTAGGGATGAATTTAAGCTAGGAAAATTGTAGGGTATTACAATATGTCCTTCTTGGGAACATTTGTCCTCGAATGTGGCTAGTTAAGCTGAAATTTCTGAGGAATCCAAGACTATAAGGTAGCATGCACAATTGAAATAAACTGTGAGTTTGAATCTAAATCATTCTAAGCTTCTGAGAAATCTATGAGTGTATGTACTTTCATGAGGACAACTATATAGCTAAATGTAACGTATGATTATAAAAGAATTGAATCAAGGAAAAGTGTTTACCTTCAACTACATCTGAGTTAGCGGAGAAAATTTGATGGTAATTGGCTCGCATATCAGCTTCTACTTCCTAAGTATCACCCTCAACAGACTGATTCTGCCAAAGAACTTTAACCAAGGGAACTTCTTTATTCCTTAGTCTACGGATTTGATGATCTAAAATGTTAACTGGAATCTCTTCGTAAGAAAGATTGTTCTGATTATCTGAGCTTTCTAATGGAACCACAATAGTGGAGTCACCGATACTCTTCTTAAGCATAGAGACATGAAAAATAGGATGAACGGCTGACAAATCTGCTAGCAAATCAACTCATAATTTTGAAAGGGCCAACATATTGGGGACTAAGCTATCCCTTCTTGCCAAATCTCTTCACCCTTTTCATGGGTGAAATCTTCAGATACACTAGATCAAAAACCTCAAACTCGAGGTCCCTTCTTCTCACATCCGCATAGGATTTCTGACAACTCTGGGCTATTTTCAATCTTTCTCTAATCAACTTAACTTTTTCCATAGCTTCAAACACTGCATCAGGCCCAAGCAAAGCGGCCTCACCTACCTCAAACCAACCTATGGGTGAACTATATCTCCTCCCATAAAGAGCCTCAAACGGAGCCATCTGAATGCTAGAATGATAACTGTTATTATAAGTAAACTCAATTAATGGCAAATGCTAATATCAACTACCCTTGAAATCAAGAGCGCATGCGCTCAACATATCTTCTAGAGTTTGGATGGTCTTCTCTGCTTGACCATCTGTCTGAGGGTGGAAAGCTGAGCTAAGATGGACTTGGGTACTAAGACCCTTCTGAAAAGCTCTCTAAAGCTGGGAAGTAAACTGAGTACCCCTATCTGAGATGATAGATAAGGGAACCCCATGCAATCTTACTAACTCTTGGATATACAACTTAGCATAATCCTCAGCTTTATAAGACGTGTGAGCTGGCATGAAATGCGCTAACTTAGTCAATCTGTCTACAGTAACCCAAATCAAATCATAATAACATTGCGATTGGGGTAAACCAGTCACAAAATCCATATTCACCTCTTCCAACTTCTAAGTGGGAATACCAAACTCTTTAATATGCCACTAGGTCTTTAAGGAAGTTTCACATTTTGTTATGAACTCTGCTATCATTCTCCACATGAGCAACACTGCCCATAGACAATCTACTAAGGGCGTCTGCCATAACATTGGCCTTGCCCAGATGACGCAACACACTCATATCATAGTCTTTCAACAACTCCAACCACCTTTTATGATGGAGATTCAACTCCCTCTGAGTAAACACATACTACAAAATTTTATTGTCCGTGAACACATCCATACGCATACCATACAGATAATGTCTCCATGTTTTCAAAGCAAACACCACAACAGCTAATTCCAGGTCATGGATTGGGTAACTTTTTTCATGAGGGTTTAACTGTCTAGAGGCATAGGCTATGACCTTCACTCTCTGTATCAACACATAACCCAAACAAACTCTAAAGGAATCACACAACAAAGTCATCGGTACCATCTGGTAATGCTAGAACTGGGGCTGAAGTGAGTCGAGTCTTCAACTCCTGAAAACTCTTCTTGCAGGAATATGACCGTAGGAACTTAACTTTATTTTGGGTCAATCTAGATATAGGATATACGATAGAAGAGAAAACTTCAAAAAAAACAATGGTATTAACCAGCTAGACCCGAGAAACTCCTAATGTCTGATGGAGAAATAGGTTTAAGCCAATTCCTTATGACTTCTGTCTTTTGGGATCGACTCTAATGCCATCGGTAGAGACAATATGATCAAAAAAGGCTACTGATCAAAATTCACACTTGTTGAATTTAGAGAACAATTGATGGTCTCTAAGAGTTTGCAAAACAACTTTAAGATAATCTACATGGTCAACCTCACTAAGAGAGTACACAAGGATATCATCTATGAATACTATGACAAACATGTCTACATATTGTTTGAACACTCGATTCATGAGGTCCATGAAAGCTACCGGGGCATTGGTTAGCCCAAAAGACATGAATAGAAACTGAAAATGGCCATAACGAGTTCTAAAGGCTTTCTTTGGAATATTACATTCCCTCACTATAAGATGATGATAGCCAGATCTAAGGTCTATCTTTGAGAAATAACTTACACCATGGAGTTGATCAAATAAGTCATCAATTCTAGGAAAAGGATACTAGTTCTTGATTGTAACTTTATTTAGCTGATGATAGTCGATGTACATACGCAAAGAACCATCTTTATTTCACACGAATAGGATGGGAGCTCCCTATGGATAAACACTAGACCTTATGAAACCTTTATCTAGAAGATATTTGAGTTTCTCCTTCAACTCCTTAAGCACTATGGGAGCCATACGGTAAGGAGGGATACATATAGACTGAGTATCTAGGAGAAGATAAATACCAAATTATATCTCTCCATCAGGAGGTACCCCCGAGAGATCTTCTGGAAAAATATCAGGAAACTCATTGACTACTCAGATGAACTGTATTGTTGGAGTCTCAGACTTAGTGCCCTTAACTCAAACTAGTGGTAAATGCAACCTTTAGATACAACTTTTTGTCTTTGAGATAAGATATAAAATGACTCTTAGGTGACACTGAATTACATGACCACTCAAAGATTGGCTTATTTGGGAACTGAAATTTTACCACACAGGTGTGACAGTCAATAGAAGCATAATAAGAATTGAGCCAATCCATACCTAGGATAAGATCAAAATCAACCATGTCTAACTCTATCAAGTCTGATAACATAATTTTATCAAGGATAGTGATAGGACACTTTTTATAAATCTATTTGCTAACAACTGACTCACCTACAGAAGTACACACCAAGAAGGGCTCAAGGATCTTTTCAAAACTTATCTCAAAATTCACAGCAACTAATGGGGTCTTATAAGAGAAACTCGACACAGGGTCTTGTAACACATAAACATCAAAATGAAAGACACGAAGAATACCAATCACAACATCAGGTGAATCCTCCTGCTCCTGGCGGGATAGTAAGGCATAAAATTGATTCTGGCGGACCATTCCTCGTACTTTCATTTTCTTCTTTTATATTTTTGGATATTTTTATTTGGATATTGTTGTGGTTGTGATATGGATTCTGATTGACATTCTAACAATTCAGTATGTACAAGTTAGTAATTATGACATTTTCTATTGGTAGTTCACAGTGAGAAGTGCTTTATTTATTTTGCATAGTTCAGTACTTTTTGTTAAAAATTAGGAGTAAATTTTTAAGTTTTTCCCTTAAGGAAATAATGTTTGCCCTTAAAGGCAATGTTAATAAATCATTATGGTTAGATGTCTTTCCTTATGATTGATGGATGATCACCGTCTTAAAGGGAGTTAATCTTAGAAAATAAGAAAGTGAAAAGAATCCAACCACAACTCTAGGTCGAGATAATTTTCTTGGGGCAATGTTGTTACATGACAGGGAAAATACTTGTTTTAAAAGACAACATGTCAAATTTAAAAGAAGGATGCTAGTTTTAGACACCTATTCTCAATACTGGGACTTTCAATTTGTATGCTTAATATAATTTGTACAATTACTAGATCAAGAGTCTATAGGGATCCTACTTGAATCTAGAATGAACCAAGTGTGAGTGAGATTTCCTAGTGATTCTACATGCATAGTGATGCCTAGAACTTTCCTAGTGTGTTAACAAAGAAAAATAAAAGAGTGTTGTATTTAGGAGATGATGTAGGTATTTTTTTGACAACCATGTTTTAGACCCCTTTTACCTACCCTTGTGAATATTTTTATCTAGCCCATTGAGTCTATAACCTATTTTCTTTGGCAACTTTATATGTATCTTGTACCCCTTCTTTGATCGACCTTAATTTTATCCAAATCTCGTAAGTGCTTTATTTGAAATGTAATTGATGTAAGGACTAGAAATTCAAGAAGGAAGAAAGTGAAATCAAAGGCCTTAAGCAATAACTATTGGGTTTGGAAACTGATATGTGTGATGCTTGGGAGTCTGAATTGAGTGTTCTTAATGTTTATGTGATGTACTAAGATGCTTAGGGATATTAGCCACTATTTTCCCAAATAGTTCCTATCCATCCTTTATCTTACATTACAACCATTAAAGGCCTATTTGATCCTTAATACTAATGTTCAACTATTAGTGAAATAGTACACTAGTGCAAGCCTATGGTTTAGCATATATCATGTATGAATTCTTTAAGAGAGTGAGCGAATTTGTTTTTGATATACCTATTTTGATTATATAGTGAAAGATTATGAGTGAATATGGGTAATTTTCTTGTTGTAAGGGTGAATGTGGATGATAGTCAGGTGACCTATAGTATTACTGGTCGAACAACTTGCATAAGTTTGCCGAAAAGTTAGAAGTTCACTTTTGAGGCTAGGATGTTTGAAAAGAGTAATCCCATAATTTTAGAATTGAATTGACATGTTTTATCTAAAGAGTCATATGTGGCTTATGTGTGCCCAACAGAAGTGTCTAGTCTAGATTGTGTTGTGAAGCCTAGTGGTGTATAGTGATTCCTGAGATTTTTCAAGGATGAATAAAGTTCTAAGTATGGGGTGGTGATCTGGGGTGTAATCACACATCCAAGTGCTATGAATTATTAATAATAGAACTTCTTCTATGAGCTAAAGGGTGTTATTCTTATTGGGTTTGAGCTATAATTGTATTCTTTATCTAATGGACTTGATTAGTTGATGCATGGCTAAAATGTGATAAAAATGGACTTAATTGAATGCATTAACATGAAGCGAATGACGAATAAAAGAATTGAGAGTGATTTGTTGAGCATGAGGATACTGGGATTGGGCTAAAAAATATGAAACTAAAGATGGGAGCAAGGAAATAGGCAAAGAGCTGGAATGGAAAGAAATAACGAGCTCAAATAGCCCCCATCGCGGAGGCTGAATTATTTTGCATGCCACATTCCAGTGAGGGTTTGAGATAGCCCTATGGTACAGACCCTAGTCCCCATAATAAGCTCTGTGTCATGGTGAAGGTGAAATGTCATTCATACCAAAAGGCTAATCATGAAGAGTATTTGCAAATTATGCTTCAAAGATTGAGGGATGAGAAGTTGTAGGTGAAGTTCTCTAAGTGTGAGTTTTGGTTAGAGTCTGTCTCTTTTTTGGGTCATGTGGTGACTAAGGATAGTATTATGGTTGATTCAACCAAGATTACAATAATTCATGATTAGGATAGGCCTACTTCACACATCGAGATTCGGAGCTCTATTGGCTTGGCAAGTTACTATTGGTGTTTTGTTAAGGGTTTCTCATCTATTGCAGCCCTGTTGAGCAAGTTCACTCATAAAATGATTTCCTTTCAGTGGTCAGTGGTCTGATGCTCAAGGATTTGTTAACCTCAGCTTCTATCTTGATCTTGTCCAAAGAGGGCGTGGGTTTTACCATATTTTATGATACTTCAGGTGTTGGGTCTGGTGTTGGGTTGATGTAGGAGAGTAAGGTAATTACGTATGATTCTCATTAGTTGAAGCCCTATTAGAAGAATTACCCTATCCATGGTTTGGACTTTTGCATAGTTGTTTTTGCTTTGAAGTTGTTGAGGCACTACTTGTATGGAGCCCATTGTGAGATTTTCGTAGATCATCACAGCCTTTAGTATTTCTTCATCCTACAAGATCTTAATATGAGGCAACGTTGTTGGCTTGAGTTGTGTAAGGATTATGACTTGATTATTCTCTATCATCCGACCAAGGCTAATGTGGTTGTGAATGCCATGAGCCAAAAATCAACTAACATGGGTAGCTTGGTGCATCTTTTGACTCAGGAGAGTCTGTTGGCCTTAGAGATTCAGTCCTTAGCTGACCAAATGGTTAGGCTTGATATTTCAACACCTGAGTATATTTTTGCATTCGTGGAGTCTAGGTGTTCTTTTATGGAGTAGATTCAAGCTCATCTATTTGATGATATAAGATTGATTGTTTTAGGATAAGGTGTGGAGTGGTTAGGCTAAGGAAGCCTCACTTGATTTAGATGTTGTTTTGAGGATTGGAGGCTGAGTTTGTGTATTAAGAGTAGGTGATTGGATTAGAATGGTTCTGGAGGAGGCTCATTGTTCCAGGTATTCTATTTATCTAGGTGTGACTAAGATGTATCATGATTTGAGGTAGTATTATAGTGGGGGTGGTATGAGGAGAGATATAGCAGATTTAGTAGCTTGTTGCCTATGTTTCTAGTAGGTGAAGTCCTAGCATTTAAGCTCGAGCGGTTTTCTTTAGAGGTTACCTATTCCCGAGTGGAAATGGGAACAGATCACTATGGACTTCTTGATTGGATTGACTCATACTTATCATGATTCTGATAGAGTATGGGTCATCGTAGACCAATTAACCAAATCTGGTCATTTTATTCCAGATCAGTTTTCTTTCAGTGCTGAGAGGTTAGCCCATATCTATATTCGTGAGATTGTGCAGCTTCATGTTGTGCTAGTGTCTATCATCTCATATCGAGGTTTAGCGTATCTCACTTTTGAAAGACTTTTCAGGAGGAGTTGGGTATTCAGGTTGATCTTAGTACAGCTTTCCACCCACAAACTGATGGTCAGTCAGAGCGGACTATTCAGGTTTTGGAGGATATGCTCCGTACTTGTGTGATAGATTTTGGTGGTCAATGGGATCAACATTTAGCCTTCGCGAAGTTGGCATATAATAATAGCTATGATTCTAGTATTGATATGGCCCCTTTTTAGGCTTTGTATAGTAGGCGATGTCTCTCTCCTATTGGTTGGTTTGAGGTTTCTGAGATAGACCTTGAGGTATAGACTTCGTATCATTCAAGATAGGCTTCGAGAAACTCAGAGTAAGCAGAAGTGCTATGTAGACCATAGAGTGCCTTGAGATTTGGAGTTGGTGATCGAGTTTTCTTTTTAGTTTCACCCATGGAGTGTGTGATGAGGATCGAGAAGAGGGGAAATCTTAACCCCAGGTATTTTGTCCCATTTGAGATTCTTTGGACTATTGGTGATGTGGCTTATGAGTTGGACTTGCCACCTGATTTATTGTTGTTCATCAAATTTTTCATGTTTCGATGCTTTGCCGTTACATTCTGAATGAGTCTCATGTCATTTGTTGGGAGTCAGTTCAGTTATATGAGTGATTGTATTTTTTTGGGGAACCTGCCTCTGATGCTATAGAAATATAGCACTTTCAATGTTTAAAACTATGAGAATATCCACGTACTCAAGGCTATTTTGTTGGATTTAAGGTGTTTTTGGAGTATTTTGCGGGAAATCGGGTTTTATATGCTAAATTCAAGAAAAGGATGAAAAGTTATGTTTTTGGCTGCTTTTTGGTGCTATTATGGATGTTCAGGATAATTTCCAGCTTGTTCATAATCAAAGCATTTTTAAGAATTGAAGAAGAGCTGAAAAAAGGACTCCCGACACTTACTAAGGCAACATGTGGACCGCAAGTGAGACCTACTGACCACACATAGGAAAAACAGGTGCAAGAAGTCCAAAATCCTGAGAGCTGAACTTTCAAGAAGTTTTCCCCCGCTACCTACACCTTATACCTGCGCCCAGGGTCAAGACCGTAGGTACTACTTACGCCTAGGGGCAGAGCGCAGGTACCGACCGCAAGTGCATCCCGACACCTGACAGTGCTTCAGTAATTTGCCCATAAATTTTCACCCAGATATTGGATTAAGGTGAAATAGGTATTGTTGGAAATCTAATTCAATTATCTATCTGATGGTGAGGAATTACTGAAACCACTTTTCTCCTATTTCGTTCGGGTTTTGATTCTAGGGTTTCCATGTGTCCCAATTACACTCCTTTAAGGCTTTTAAGTCCCATTATATATAGGTAATTAAGTATTCCAATTTTAATTAGAATTTGAACTCTAGGGTTTCTTTTAACCTATTAATACCATAGGCTTTGTTTAGTTTATGCATACACTCATTGAGAAAAACATATTCACATATTAATTGATTGAGAAGGAGGCCCCTTTGGGGCCAAGTTCTCAACCATCTTGGTTTGTTCTTGGTTTTCTATTCACATATTGCTATTCTACATGTTTGGAATAATTTTTAGCTTTTTCATAATCAAAGTATGTTCAAGAATTGAAGAAGAGCTGAAAAAAGGACTCCCGACACTTACTAAGGCAACATGTGGACCGCAAGTGGGAGCCACGAACTGCACGTAGGAAAAATAGGTACCAGAAGTCCATAATACCAAGAGATGAACTTGCAGGATGTTTTCACCCTCTACCTCTGCCCTCTACCTATGCCTAGGGTCAGGACCGCAGGTACTACCTGCGTCCAGGGACAAAGCGCAGGTACTGACCTTAAGTGCATTCCGATAGCTGACAATGCTTCAGTAATTTGACCATAACTTTTCACCCCGATATTGGTTTGAGTCAAAATTTGTATCATTGGAAAGATAGTTCAATTATCTATCTTATAGAGAGGACTTACTTAAATCACTTTTCTCCTACTTTGTTCGAATTTTGATTCTAGGGTTTCCATGTATCCCAATTACACTCCTATAAGGCTTTTAAGTCCTATTATGTATAGGTAATTAAGTTTTCCTATTTTAATTAGGATTTAAAATCTAGGGTTTCTTGTAACCTATAAATACCCTTAGGATTTTTTTAGTTTATGCATACTCTCACTGAGAAAAACATATTCACATATGGATTGATTGAGAAGGACTCCCCTTTGGGGCCAGGTTCTCAACCATCTTGGTTTGTTCTTGGTTTTCTATTCAATTTAAAACTTTGTGATTTCTTATTTTGTTATTGTGAGATTTATATTGTAAATTTATCTGTGGATTTCATGATTGATCTCATAACTATGAGCGGTTAATTTCCTTAGCTAGGGTTGTGGGAACTCTGACAAATTGATAAAGTAGGGGAAGTGTGATTATTGTCTGGAAACCAATACGCATGGAATGCATTGCTTTATATTCATTATAATAGTTGTCTTATCAGTTGCAAATGTTAGGATCTAGCCTAGATATTACTACTTGCTCTTACAAAGGGATAGTAACTAGGAAAAGATAAAGACAACGGTAATTTGGGGAGTTAATAGTCGATCCATTGCAGCACAATAATATATGCGAATGACAATATCTTATAACGTGAGACTTAAAAGGTGATTGTTAACTGGGACCAGGGTAAAGGTTAGTGATGTGACACTTTGAGACTCAATAGGTAAATGGTAAAACCTTCCTACTCGTCCAAAAGACTATAGGAGGTACATAACTTATTGGTTCTGCATGAAAGGTATTAAGTTGGTTCAACAACGCACATAGACATACTGGGTTGAGAATCCAAGGGTAACACAAGCCTATTGTTCGTCTTAGATTGTTTTCAACCAATAGCAACCAATTCTTCTTCATTTTCTATTCCAATAAATCCCCTCTTTTACTTTCCTGCACTGCTAATGTGGCATGAAAACAAGACACTTTCGATGCTTAAAACCATGAATTTATTCATGAACTTAGGGTGTTTTGTTAGATATGATACACTTTGGTGTGAATGCAGGTAAAAAAGGTTTATAACATTAGTTGAACAAAAAGAGCAGACAAATACCTGAAAAAGACCAACCCCACTCAGTATATGAGTCTGCTCTTAAGTCATAACCATTCGGAATGACTCATATGCTGAATCATATGAGGAACAAAGCCAAAAGACAAATCAAGAAACCAAGTATGAAGAAGATACAACTCAAGTATCCCAGTCATAAGCTAGGGTACGAGTCATATACTGAAATCGTGAGCATAAGAAAATCCAAGCCACTATTTAGGAATTGAAGTATCATAAGGATATGAGTCAGAATTCTAAGTATGACTCATATAGAGAAGTCATATACAAACCAGTGATCAAGACCTAAAAAAACTAAAGTCCCAGGTGGATACGGATCAAGGACACGAGTCGTACACGTAGTTACAACTCGTAAGCCAAAGTTGTAAGCTGAACTGCGAATTAAATACATGGAAGGATTAGATACTGAAATGGTTATGACAAGGCAGGGTACAACTCGTAAGCTGAGGATACGAGTGATGATCGACTCGTACCGATCGCTGACTTAACTTTACCTTTCATATTTTTAATAGGATTTTCCTGTTATTTTAATATACTATAAATACCCTAGAGTTTATCTTTTATTAGGTTACGTGTTGTGACATTAATTTGCATGTAATTACTTATTACTACATTATTTCTGGAGATTGTAAGGTTTTATTCAATTAAAGACTTTAGAGTTTATTCATCTTCTTCTTGTGTAATTGAATTTTATGTATTATTCATTGATAATCATGATTTCTTGCACAAACATGAGTGGCTAATCTTCTCAGCTAGGGTTGTGGGAACCCTGGTAGATTAGCTACGTAGAGAACGTGTGAGATTTAATTGTTCTAGGGATTTTGTATGTATCTTAATTTTCTTTGGTAATAATTAGCCTCAAGTAACTACAAATACTTGAGATAGCATGTATTCACATCCATTCGATAACCAAGAAGCTTGCGATTGGGTAGTGAGGATTAAGGTAGTTGTATGATAACCAAGTATAACTGAGGCGGTAACAAGGGACAACAAGGTGACACTCTGAAATGATAACCAAGTCAACAAGTGAAGTTTATCTTCTGGATAATACCTAAATTTTAGGCTTTGCATACAGAACAATAGAATAATTGGGTTGAACACTAGAAATTTACGTAGTTGAGAATCTAGGGGGAACACATTCTTAGCGTTCATATTATATTGATTTAACTAAACAATACAAAAGAGTTGGTTACCATTTTCTACTGATAATGAAATTCGCCCATTTACATTCTTGTACTGCTCATGGATTATGTCAAGGCTAGTAACTATTCATATATTCCCTGTGGGATCGACCCTAACCTTGTTGGGTTACTATATTTGGAATCGACCATATTGTACTTCTACTGGAGTTGTAGTTTTGGGCGACATCAAATTTTGGTGCTATTGTCAGGGATGACGATTTGAACTGTGAATTGAATTGATGAATTTCATGTTTTTTTTTAATTTTTTAGTTTTTATTTGGCCATATGTCGGTGTATGCCAAGCACTAGTAGTAAAGGAAGTCCCTTACTCCTTTTTTATCCAGAACCTGAGAGAATCCTTTAAACACCAAGAATTCATGATAGGGTTCAAGATCCCTTACTTGTGGATCCAAACATGGAACTCCCACATGGTCTAATTGATCCATAACATATTGCAGACTTATAGACGCAACAATTGTTAAAGCAAGAATGCAGAGAAGCCGATTAAGCTAGAGCTGCTGCAAAGGCAGAGGTTGCTCAGGAACATGGGCTAGTCTGTCCTAGACCGATTGTTAATCATTGAGTTAAACAAGGCAGAGCTCTATTTGTGCAGGCTTAAAAGTTGTTAGACCCATATGAGGACGAAGATGATGAAGATCTAGGTTATGTTAAGCCTGCAGAATCAAGAGCCATTGTTCCTCTGACATTAGCCCCTAATGTGAAGTTTGATATTACTAGTGCTATGATCTAATTATTGAATCTGAAGGTTTTATTTTATGGTGCAACTAAGGATGACGCAAACATGCATTTTAAAAATTTTGTTAGGATCTGCACAAACTATAATATTCTACGGGTTAATCAGGAGGCATTGAGATTGAGGTTGTTCCCATTTTCTTTGATGGTAGAAGTATCTTTATGGCTAGGAGAACTTTCTCGAGGATCTATCACTACTTAGAATGAGTTAAAGACATAATTTCTAAACATATTTTTCCCTCCTGCACGAATGTTACTATTGAAGGACAAAATTTATAATTTTAGACTACTACCTGCAAATTCCATGTATGAGAATGGTTTCGATTCAAGAATAAGTTGAGCATAGTACCAAATTACAGAATCAAAGGATCTCACTTGTCTGAGTTCTTCTATAGATCGTTGAATAAAAGTTCAAGAGCTATGATAGATACAATTTTAGGAGAAGCATTCATGCATCTTCATTGGGAAGCTACACAGGAAATACTTGATGATATTACAGTTACCAATAGAGGATGGCATACTCGAGATTCAGAACGTAGTGCTGGTACATATGCTATTGGGTCATTAAATATATATGAAGTAGCAAATGACATGGTAGCTCAGTAAGTTACATAGCTACGTACAAATATCGAGTTGCTGACAAAACATTTTGCTTCAATGAGTGCTAAGAAAGTGAAAGTAGTTTCTACACAGGGGATGACATCCAAACTATTTGAAATTGAATCTGAAGAAGAGGGGAATTTCCTTGATCGTAGGTTGGCAGATTTCTGAGCTCAAGGGTAGGTAAATCAAGGTCGAAACTATTATAATAGCAGATTTAGAGATAGAGATGGTGATTGGCGACGTAAGGATGACTATAAGGAGAAGAGTAAAAAGTATATTCCACTAGAAATTTGGGATACAGAGTCCAGAATGGAGACACTCCTAGCAAAGTTGGTCAAAGGGAAAGAAAGTCAAAAACTCCTTAAAGGATATTAAAGCTGATCTATTAAGATTGAACAAAAAATTTGAGTCACATGCTACAGCAATCAAGCAGTTGGAGCAGCAATTTGGTCAGATGTCAGCCATAGTAAATCAGAGACAACTTGTCACTCTTCCAAGAAATACTGTGGTAAATCCTAGAAATAATAGTCAATTTCATTCCATTACCACTCAGAGTGGTAAGGTTACTATAGATCCACCTGTACTTACAGCTGATGAGCAGGAAAGTGAGGAAGAGCCGGTTGATATGGGGAGAAGCAGCAAGAAGAATGAAAAAAAAAAAGATTCCAGAACCTATGTTAAAACCCATTCCAAGACCGCGTCCTCCCTATCCACTAAGACTGAAAAAGCAACAAGAAAAAGGTAAGTATAAATTTTTTTTATCTATGCTAAAAGATTTAACTGTCAACATATCGCTTATAGAAGTATTGGAGCAGATGCCAGGTTATACAAAATTCATGAAGGATTTGATCACCAAGAAGAGGTCATTTATCTATGAGCCAGTAAATAATATTCATCATTGCGATGTTGTGGTTACTAGATCTCTGGAACAGAAGAAGGAGGACCCTAGAGCTTTCACAATACCGTGTACAATTGGTTCTTTCAACTTCACTGGAGCACTATGTGATTTGGGGGATAGAATCAATCTCATTCCCTTGGCCCAATTCAATCATTTAGGGTTGGGAGCTACCAAACCAACCACTATGAGACTAGTTATAGCTGACAGAATAGTAAAGAAGTTTGTTAGTATCTTTTATGATATTTTGGTAAAAGTGTCTTCTTTAATATTTTCTACTGATTTTGTTATATTGGACTGTGAGGTGGACTTTCAAGTCTCTATTATCTTAGAAATACCATTTTTAGCTATAGGTAGGACGTTGATTGATCCGGAGAAAGGACATTTGATGCTGAGACTCAATGACGAACAAGTGATATTTAATGTATGCAAATATATTAAGCAGACTGATGAATTGAGAGTGGTATCTGCGGTTGATGTGAATGATAAAGAGGTAGATTCATTCCATGATGTTGATGTAGTGAATTTGTGGGATGATGGTTCTGATGTAGTTTTTACTGTTGAAGAAAGATTAGGTGTTGAGGCACTTGCACTTGTGATCATGATTTTTGATTTTGAAGGTATTGAGAAGTATGAGGAGCTTGTAGGTGCTCTGCAAGGGAGTGGTTATAACTATGCACCAAAGAAGTATGATTTAGATTTGAAAAATAGAACTACTCCACAAGCTCATTCGTCTATTGAAGAACCACCGGTGTTAGAGTTGAAAGCCCTCCCATCTCACTTGAAATATGTATTTTTGGGGGCCAACAACACCTTACCAGTTATTATTGCAGCTGATCTGAGATAGTCAGAAGTTGAAGCATTGTTGTCAGTATTGCAGAATTTCAAGAGGGGAATTGGATAGTCCATTGCAGATATTATTGGTATTCCACCTGGTTTGTCCACTCACAAAATTCAGCTTGAACCGGATTTTGGTCCATCTATTAAACACCAGCGTTGACGTAATCTTTCTATACAGGAGTTGGTTAAGAAGGAAATTATCAAGTGGTTAGATGGTGGTGTGGTATTTCCCATTGTAGATAGCAAATGGGTTAGCCCAGTTCAATGCATTCCAAAAAAAGGTAGAATAACTGTTTAGCCTAATGAGAAGACTGAGCTAGTGCCTTTGAGACCATCCACTAGATGGAGAGTATGCATGGATTATAGAAAGTTGAATGCTTGGACTCAGAAGGACCATTTTCTGTGCCGTTCATGGATCAGATGTTAGACAAGTTAGCAGGAAAAAGATGATATTGTTTTCTTAATAGATACTCCAGTTATAATAAAAAACTATTGCACTGGAAGACCAAGAGAATACCACCTTTATATGTCCTTATGGGACCTTTGCATTCAAACGAATGCCAATTGGGCTATGCAACACCCCAGCCACATTACATAGATGTATGATGTCCATTTTTTTAGATATAGTGGAAGACACCATTGAAGTTTTTATGGATGACTTTTGGGTTATAGGGAACTCTTTTGATAAATGTCTAAAACACTTGACAAAAGCTCTACAATGATGTGAAGAATGAAACTTGGTACTTAATTGGGAAAAGTGTTATTTCATGGTTAAAGAAGGAATTGTGTTTGGGCACAAGATTTCAAAGAGGTTGATTGTGCAAAAATGAAGGTGATTGAAAGATTACCTTATCCAATTTCTGTAAAGGGAATTTGGAGTTTTCTAGGACATACGGGTTCTTATAGATGATTTATCAAGGATTTCTTCAAGATTGCTAGTCCACTTTGCAAGCTTCTCAAGAAAGAAGTAAAGTTTGATATCAAGTGATCTAGTCCCAGAATATCTGTCATATCAACAAGGAAATAAGTTCATGCACGAGGTAATAAAATTTTTTTGGGATTAACCTTAACTATTTAAGATTTGTGCAGATGGAATCATTTGCATATGCATACCTGAGGTTGAGATGCTGAGCATACTTGAGGCATGTCATTCATCACCAGTTGGGGGTCATCATGGAGAGGCTCGCACCACTCATAAAATCCTACAATGCGGATACTATTGGCCTACTATATACAAAGATGCTCATGACTATGCCACTGCTTGTGATCAATGCCAACGATAAGGTACTATTACTAGAAGACATAAACTACTTATGACCCCTATCTTAGAATTAGAAGTGTTTGATGTATGGGGCATAGATTTCATGGGACCTTCTGTGAGTTCATGTGGCATGAAATACATACTTGTAGTTGTTGACTATGTGTCGAAGTGGATGGAAGCAATTACACTTTCTAACAATGAAGCAAGGAGTATCACAATATTTTTGAGAAAGAATATCTTTTGTCAATTTGGTATGCCACGTCCTATTATTAGTGATGGAGGGTCATATTTTTGCAATCATCTATTCAAGAGTCTACTTCCAAAATATAGAGTAAATCATAAGATGTCAACACCTTATCATACGCATACTAGTGGACAAGTTGAAGTATCCAACAGAGAAATCAAGTCAATACTAGCGAAAACTATGAATACCAATCAGACTAATCGGGCAAGAAAGTTAGATGATGCATTATGGGCTTACCGTACAGCTTACTAAAACCCTATAAGTGCTTCACCCTATCAGCTTATGTATGGAAAATCTTTCCATTTACCAATTGAGCTTGAGCATAAGGCACTATGGGCATTGAAGAAGCTGAATTTCGAATGGAAAGATACAACCAAATCTAGGTTGAATGGAAGAAATGAGTTGGTCAAATTCTGGATCTGGTCATACAAAATTTAAGCACTTTACAAGGAAAAGATGAAGTTGTATCATGATCAAAAGATTGAGAAAAGGGTATTTAAAAAGGGTGATAAGTGCTACTGTAAAATTCTAGACATCATTTGTTTCTTGGAAAGCTAAAGTCTAGGTGGCATGGTCCATTCAATGTGACAAGAGTGTATCCCTATGGTGAATTAGAAATAATGAAGGATGGAACAAATCTATTCAAGGTAAACGGTCACAGAGTAAAACACTATGTGGGAAATACAGAAGAATTGAAGGAGATAACTGATATTGACCTTGATGAAGTTTGAGTAATCAAGGTAATTGTATTGTGCCGTGACATTAAATCAAGCACTGTATGGCAGGTAACCCATGGTTTAGTACTTATTTAATTTACAGGGTAATATGTTTGTTCAATGTGTAGGACTAAAAGAAAGCAGCTAAAATCCAGATAATATAAAAGGGTATTATACGGACTCTTCACGAGTTATATCTATACGATACGACTCGTGAGTAGGAGTCGTAATGACCTGGGAGATGAATCAAAATCAAAAATTAAGTTTTGGAATGGATAAGACTCTCGATACGAGTCGTAGCCTCTGGTTATAGATCGTGACCTAGAGTCGTATCCATTCTAAAACCCAGGTAAGCTTTCAGGCAATACGAGTCAAAGAAATAACCCGTAAGACTGGGTACGAGTCATATACACCACTCGTCCCCGACTTACTAGGTCATATTTCAAGTTTGACCAGAGCTAGACCTATGATTTAAAAAGGGAAATTAGACCCGATAGGCCACCCGAAAACCCTAACTCATACCCAAAATTTTCCACCCAAAATTTTGAACTTCAATCTGTAAAATCAAGTTATTTCCAACTAAATCTAAGTACCAACAACTTTGAATCGGTCACTTGGTGTGAATTTTAACTCGAATTTCATGCCACCATGATCAAAAGTTGAAATCCTTCATTCTACACTGACCAAGTAAGTTTTCAACTTATTTTTGAGGCATTACAAAGTAAATTGAGTAATATATGCTATGGTATTCATGGTTTAAGTACAATTTATGCATATATTTTGGTAGATTGATAGCATAATTAAGATATTTGTGTTGAAACTTGAAAATGGGGATGAACTAGGGTTTAGAAATGGGTTTTTAGGTGTTTATATGTTGAAAATGCCAGAAATAGCTGAATAAAGTAGTGGGTAGATTAGGAATTTCATCGGAGTCAAACTTTGAAAGTTGGATTTCTACGTTTCAGTAGATACGGGACTCCTTACGACTCATACCCACCGTTATGGGAGTCTTAATGAGACTCGTACCCACTGACAACATGGAAATTTGAAAAATTCAAAGTTCTGGAATGGATACGACTCAAACTGATGCTGCGTATCTAAACCTTACGACTCTTACATATATATCGTACCTACCTGGGAACAAAATGAATGGAACAAAAGTTTTTTACCAGATTAGGAATGTTGGTCAGGAGTCGTAACCAGCCGATACGACTGGTGAAGAGGAGTCATAAGCTGGCCAGTAAATAATGATCATGCATTGTCTAGGTTATGACTTAGGTATATGAGTCGTACTTAGTGGGTACGACTAGTACCCACCACTCGTACCTAACTGGAACAAGGCACATTGAATTGTCATTTTGAATTTTGCTTTTCTTTTCTTTTCTTAGTTACTAACTTCAGTATATTTGCAGGAAAAATGCCTCTAAAGACTGTGTCTTCATCCAAAACTATGGCAAAGAAAAAAATAAACAAAATACAATGGAAAGTGAAAAAACCAGCATATCCGTAAGCTGGACTGAAAGCAACGGACAAAAACATATCAAAACCACACCCAAGAAAGTTGAAAAAAAAGGAAAAGTAGCAGCTAAATCTAAGGGGAAGAATGCAGTTCCCCAAGATTCTGATACTCCACCACCTAAGGGTCCGAGATTAAAGAATGCAACTATCTCCCCAACGTAAATACCATAACCTGATAATGGTAATGTTCTAGTGGATTATAGTGTGAATAGCTGTACATGGAAAGCATTCCACTTGGGTTACAGGTGGTATAGGAGAGTCTCAGTAGATATATAAGAGTACCCTCAACTTTGAGGTTAATCTTAGTAGACAATATCCCATCACAGGCTAAGTCCAACTACAGGGGATGATGTGCTAAACCCATTCTGGGCTGCGATGATAGAAAATTTTACACTCAGGTATTATTTTGATATTGGTGGAGTTCTTATCCTGAGAATTGAGAGATAGGGTTGTTATAGAGAAGAAGTCATTGCTAGCATACCCTTACATGATCACACATATATGTTTAGCTATAGGGGTATTGGAGATCCCAAGTGTCGATAACATGATAGAGTCTCATCGGATATTTGATATCGGGCTTATTCATGATGTAGCCAACCCACTGGCCAGACCTATGAGGTAGGCAGCAGATGCTATGGCGGTAGCCTTCCTAAAAGATGATCCAACAGATATGGTTGCGACTGCTGAGGCCGCTGAAGTAGGTGCAAGGACTGAGACTGCACCCTTAGATACAGCGGGTACGTCCACTACCCCACGGCCAGTCCAGTCTGTACAACCTAGGCCACGAAGGATGCCTCCCATTGTGATAATGATTTCTCAGGTTGCATGGATAGAGGTAGTGAACCAGTTGGCTACACTTATAATAAAAGTCAACAACATGGAAGGTGGAGTACAAAGTTTGATAAAATAGCAACTGAAAGTACAGGATAGGCACGTACAAGAGCGCCACAATGCATTTGAGTCAAGAATCACTCAATAGTTAGGTAGTGGACAGACGCCCGATGTTACTGATATCCAAGATAAGATTGCTAAAATAAAGGTAATAGTTGTTAAGTTATCCGAGAGGCCAAATATTTTAGCAGTCCCAGTGGATTAACAGGTTGAGTAAACCGAGAAAGATAGAAGAGAAAATAAGAGAAAGAATAGAGAAGATAAAGCAATAAGAAAAGAAATTAAGAGGGCAATGAAGAAGGCCAGAATTGATAGCATCCAAGATA
This sequence comes from Capsicum pubescens, assembly GCA_030864215.1. Lineage (NCBI taxonomy): Eukaryota > Viridiplantae > Streptophyta > Magnoliopsida > Solanales > Solanaceae > Capsicum > Capsicum pubescens. The sequence goes on along the minus strand of CM061547.1, from coordinate 183,586,865 downwards.
AGCAGGACCGAGAAACACGGGTACAAGAGATGAATAAGGGAGCTAGGAGTTTGAGTGCACCAGTTTCTTATGCTGAGGGGGTCGATATTGTACCCCTAATTATTGATGATCCTGTCCTGGTTGGGATAGTTACTGAGGGGAGTGGGACCCAACCTAAGGGCTCGCATGCTGATGTTGATGCTCCGGCGCCTTGAACGCCTAGGTATGATTTTTATCCCTACTCTTTTTATACTTTTTGCACCGAGGATAGTGCAATGTTCTTAAGTTGGTGGTGGGGTACCAAAATTTTGGGAGCAGTTTGAAAATTTTCAGATTAGCTAAAATTGAAAGTCTGTTATGTCTTGCAGGTTTGATGCAGGAAGCTGAGATAGGGAGTAGATTAGCATGCCTATGGAAGAAGATGTTTATGATTTTAACTATACTTATTATGAATTCAGAAAATTTGGGTTGAATTTAAAGATTTTGATTTCTTTTTGTGATTGATGAAACACTACTGATTGTTGTGGATTTTTGAACTGATCTTGTGAAAAGTAGTGTTAACTATGCTAAAGAGTTGAAAATATTGATCCCCCTTAAAAACAAATTCTTTAGAAATTGAGTGAGTTATATATATGGTTGAGACTGTTATGTATTTGATAATGGAATTACGATTAGGGATAGTACAGGTAGGGACAAAACAAGTGCAGAGTTGGATAACTAGCACTTAGTAATATAGCCCTGTGCAAGTGTGTGTAAGGATTACAGAGTTCCTAGTTGTGTTAGAATCTAGAACTTGACCGGTTGCTTTTACTGAGGTTTAGGATGGTTAGGTAGGATGTGATCTTAGGCCCTTTTTGTATGAGCTCACTTGAGCCTAAAATGCCTATACCAAACGAGAATATCCCTTTGATCCAAATATTTGAGCTTTAATATAAAAAAATTTCTTGTTACACCTATCACCTTCTCATTTAGCTTACAGTGAACCTAGTCCTCTTGTGGACACTATGCACCTCAACTCAGGTAAATAATCTAAGTTAAGGGTGGCTATTATAGGGGTGTGTGAGAACAAAACATGTATGAAGAAAGGGGATATAATAAAAATAGTTGAATCATGGGCAGGTTTGATGGAGAGCAGGCTAAGAAAAGTGTAAAGTAGAGAAAAAGAAAAAAAAATAAGAAAAATAAGCACTAGAAATTCCAAGCTTGACCCAAATCGCCATGTGCTTAAAAAAGGAGATACAAAGGAGGAAATAAATAAAAAGGTTAAAATTTATGGACCCTAAGAAAATCATAGTGTCCAGGAGGCTTAGTCACTAAAAAAAATCACAAAAGATATCCTACCAGCTCCTAACCTATGTTAAAAGACAAATAAAATCCTACAGTGATCTTACCACGACTGTTTGACAACTTAGGAAATTAGCATAAGGTCAAACCTATGGTATTCCATGCACACCGGTGATACTTCCTCGTGTGAGAGAGAGTTGTTCATCATATCCCACAAATAGATGAGTTTATTATAACGCCCCGCACTTTCAAGTTAAAGTTTAAATCGTCTTTTCTATGTGTATAGACCCGAACCCATTGATTCTTTGTTAATATATGTGTGATCATCAATTAAGTAGTGTGTGAATACCTTTGAATATGAAATGAGGTCACAAAATACCCAAACTCAAATACTAGTTGAAAACTCTTCAATTCAAACCCTATTTTCAATTCATTTTCACTTGGGTAAGTTTCTAATATTATAATTATTAGTTTTGTCTCAATTTCATCTTCTAAACAACTTCAAATTCTTGATTTCAAAAAGGATTTTTGGGGATTTTATTGGTAAAGCATAAATATAGTTTTTGTTCAATTTGGACCTAGTTTTAACTCATTTTCACTTGGATTTTTAGTTGTAGACTCCTAATAATACAGGGAACATGTTTCAAAGATAAAATTACAATTTGGCCCTTCTCTTTTGAAAACTCATTTCGGGATTCGTTTTGACCCCAACTTGGAAATAGGAAATATGGATATTTTTGGCTTTTATTTTGATTCATAGATCTATATTTCTAAGTTTTAGTTGATTTATAGTTTATTCGGTAGGAGTAAGTCTTTGAGGAAAGGATTGCTGACTAATTTTCGGCATTCGAGGTAGGTTATGACTTAACTTTCTTCAGACTGGGTTGGATAATGAATATTGATACAAAATCATTTTAAGGGTGGGTAAACTAATCATAAAAATGTATTTATTATTGTGTTGTGCCCGTGTGGGGACTTATATAATGATGTTATTATGGTTTTGATATACTATTTGCTATGTATGACCGGGTGGGGTCCTATATGATATTGTTGGACTTTTGTACATGAAATTAGTTGTGTCTTGATTAATGAAAAATTCTAATGTGGTATCAATGATGTATTTTTATATGTTTCATTCAGTTGACATACAATTTATGTTGAAATTCACCGATAGTTGGAAACATTGAATGGATTGTTGGCTCACTTGGTTGGTATATTGGTTGGACCTGAAAAAACTTATTCTGGTTGGTTATGAGCATTACACCCTCATGTCATATACATTTATGAAATATTGGTATCACTGTGGAAATACTAGAAATACTAGAAACACTGACTTTTTTTAATAGAAAATGTGACATCTTTAAAACCCTCTACCAAAGGATGTTCCAGAAAGGAGATATGGATATAGATTGTATACGAGTTGAGGATATGGATTATATACGAGTTTAACAACCATCCATGGGTCCTACATCAGGAAGCTTTGACTCCAAAGATGTATACGGAAGTTGTACGATATCTCGTTCATCACATCATCACTATCATCATTACCATCATCATCATCGATATCTTCATTACATTTGTGTTACATTGTGCCTTTATTTGTGTTGCATTATCTCTCTTGATGTATACTTGTCTATGAGTAATCCATTCCCTAGTACTTGTATGTGTGATATTGGTTTACTTGTATTCCTTCTTCATATTTGCTATGATCTATGTGAATATTATAGAACTTTTAGTGGAAATAGTGAGGACTACCATTGTAGGACATTTTCTAATTGCAGGTGATGTGCCCTTAGTATGTATTTTGTATGATTTATTTTCTACTTTGCTCAATCGGCCTATGATATATATTGAGTATAAGTGGACTGTACTCATCCTTACTGTGCCCTTTCGGTGCAAATCCTAGTTCGAGTGCACCTCACGATAGTTGATTCGGGATATATTTAGAGCTATTTGAGGTAGCGGTTAGATTCTTGCTTCCGGATTTGACTACCTACCTTTCTTTATTTAAACTATGTCTTTATTTGTATTCAAATATAGAGTATTCCTGTTTTGGATATCTTATGTATTTGATCTCAGTTATACTAGTGATGTTCTTACACTGTGACACCAGGTTTTGGGATTAAGGTATTGTTCGTTATGTTTTTTGCTTTAGTATATGATGTGGTTCGTCTTCTTTCTAGAAGACTTACTTGGGTTATTGCTATTATTTTCCTTTTGTATCAATTTGTGTGATAGGTTTACTTGTCAATGTTCGCCGCGACAAGTGACATCATGGCCCTTGAATTTTTGGGTCGTGACACACCCAATACATTATTATGTCCCTAAGAATGACTCCCTTTACTCAAATCACATTGTAAACATCCCTAAGGCAATAGAGAAGAGAATTACCAAGGGTTCAAGGTTCTTTAGCTCTAAGGATCAAATAAGTTGATTCCTTTGAATAAGAGGTATGTAGAATGACCTTACTACTCATGGGTGTGAAAATCATATTTTTCCTATACTCTAAATTGTATATATATGTCTGATATAGGTTTTGAAATTATTTGAAGAGCATGAATTATGAACCCCTTTTTATGATGAAAATTATGTATTTAACTAATGTGGCATATTTATTGAATGATGAAAAAGTTGAGTTTTAAATGTTTCTTTTAGAAAGTTAGATATTGTTTATTTATATGTATTCAAAGGGTGTTTCTTATATTTTAAATGCTCTTGGTTTCTCATGAGAATTTTATGAATTTGTGAAAGAAAAGACCTTTTTTAAGGGTTACAAAGATGTCTTGAATAAAGATATTTTACTTAATATTGCATAACAATTTCGAAGGAGAACTGTTATTTGATATTTGAATCATTTTGGTGGTAAATGATATGTTCTTGAATAAAGGTGTAAAGATAAGAGATGATATGATTTATATGACTTGCAAGTCTTGGTATGACGATACCAAATAAGAGAATGCCCTTAATGAGAAAGAGAAGAATTTTCAAGAATGGTGTATGTCTTTAAGAAACTAAAAATGGGATTAAAGAGAGATAGATGGTTAATCTAGAAGGCACGAGTTGAAAGACTCTTTGCCTGAAACCGTACTTTACCGACAGGGGATTGATCTTGTCCTAAGATATGGATAATCATAGTATACTTGATTTGTGATTTTTGGTATACTAATATGTAGAGACCCCAATCCTTGAAGAAAACATGGATTGAGGGATTGGACAACGAGTTAATGTTGGAACCATATATTCCATCAAATAAAGAGAATGTCGGGATACCATATATCTCAAAATTAAAGAGAAGAGTTGTGTCTATATTTTTAAGAGATTACTTTGAAGCCTTTAACTATGCTCATGTGTTTGGATTTCTATATTGTAAACTATTTTCCTATGCTCTTATCTATTTTATATAAAGTATATGTTGTTTTGGGTTGTTCTACATGCCAATGCATTCCACATATTAACCATCCTTGATGGTTGCATCATCCAATAAGTTCGGTTCGCAGGAACATTTTCACGGTCCGATACAACACTCGAATTTAGTTAGACATCATCCAAAGTTGGTGACCCTTTACCTTTTGGAATGCAGACTAGTTTAGGTGTTTTATTATTTCTTTTTATTTTAGGTATTGTCGTGGCCTTGCCCCAGCTTAGAAAGTTTAATCATGATTAAAGGGTTTGTAGACTGGGTTTGATAGGTATCTTTGGTAATGGTGTTTATTCAAAGTTTGGGATTTCTTTTTTTATTTAGTTTTATAGACTTATTTGAATTTCATTATATTTCCACTCTTCTATGTAAGTTATGCTTATGATAGTATTCTATGGGGTCCTTCTGGGCCTATATTGTTCGAAATGCCCATCGCGGCTAGGGCTTTGGATTGGGTCATAAAAAGCTTGGTATCAAAGCATGGTTTAGGCTCCCGGGGTCATGTTAAGTAGATTTCTTTTTATGGGTGTATAGAGAGCTATATTTATAAGACAGAGGCTATGAGGCATTTCGGAATGTTTCCCTTTCTGTGTAGTTGCAATGAATTCTTCTAACTCCTAACTTGCCCACGATTTAGATCATACCTCCATTAAGATCTAATGGTCAAAGAAATCTAGCTGGAACCTCCATCCTTATTGGGAAAATGATTAGGAGGTCTACCCAATCCATGGGATAAAGATCTGGTATAGAGCCCGTACACCAACTTAATTGCTCCCCTTGGGTCCCACCAACCCAACTAGTCCTCCACAGGCTCCTAGGGCTGATATCAACCATACTCAGTCTCTATAGAGAGAGGTATCGAATATTTATTTCCTCAGTCCATTCACATGCTTGCTCGGTTTGTGGCATCACAGTCTCATCAATATAGTAATGTTGGTTCTGGCACTTGATCATCAAAAGTCACTTGGGTTGGTCAGCTAAAATTCTCAAAGTTGAGATTAAAGAATAAGTAAAATGTCAAAGATTGCATTCATGAGGCTAAGCCCGCCGAATTTTATGGAGTTCCATGGTTTAGGAGGATCTTTAAGAGTTTGTAGATAAGATGGAAAAGATAATTAGAGTTATGCTTGCTAGTGATATGGAGGGGGTGGAATTTGCAGCCTATCAGTTGAAAGAGGTGGCCTACTAATGGTATGATCAGTGGAATGAGTTAAGAGGTGAAAATGTTGAACCTATTGTATGGGAAGAGTAGTTTGATTCTTTCCTTGAGTTTTTTTCCTTAGGAGTTGAGGAAGAAAAGGTCTAAGAGTTTGCAATTTCAAGAAAGGTAAAATAAGTGTCCAATAATATGTATTGAAGTTCACCCAGTTGTCTTGTTATGCTTCAAAGTTGGTGTCTAATATGAGGTCTCATATGAGGAAGTTTGCATCAAATATTTCTAATGATTTGGTGTTGGAATGTAAGGGGGCAATGTTAAATAGAGACATGGGCATATCCATATTAGTGGTGTATATGCAATAGGTAGAGGAGGAGAAGAAGAAACATACATAGGTGTAAATAAAGTAAACTAAGAGGGTTAGGCCACTGGATTAGGATGCTAGTCAGCAATAGGGTGGAATTGGGGGGGAAATGGTCTAGGAAGAAATTTTGGGGTAATATTCAGTCGTTGGCTAGTGAACCTTCCTCTGGGCCTTCAAGTGATCAGTGATTTCAGCCTAGAAATCGGCCAAGGATTCAGGGTACTCAGTCTCAGGATTATGTGGCTCAGCCCTTTAAGCCACACCCTCTCTGTAGCACATGTGGAAAGAATACCTAGGAAAATGCTACTTCGGGAGTCAACTGTGCTACCGTTGTATTCATCCCAACCATATCCACAGAGATTGTCCCTCAACTAGAGGAACTTTTAGGGGAAACAAAACCTAGTTACTACTTTCTTCTCCCAGCTACTAAGGAGATACTTCTGGTATGGGTGAAGGTCACAATCGTTTGTATGCCTTGTCTACTCACCTGGACTCAGATACCTTACCAGCTATTGTTATAGGTACGTTACAAATTTTCTCACATGATGTTTATGTGCTATTTGATCCCGGATCTACTCCGTCTTATGTGACCCCTTATATGGTAGTAAGTTTTGGCTTTGATCCAAAAAATATTTCTGAACCCTTCTTGGTTTCTACCCCTGTTGGTGATATTCTTTCGCTGGAAAAGTTTATAGAAATTGTGTGATGTCCATTTTCGAACGATATTCTATGGTAGACCTCATAGATCTTGACATAGTAGATTTTGATGCAGTTCTAGGGATGGATTGGCTACACTTTTTTGATGTTGCCTTAGATTATAGATCTAGATAAGTCACCTTCCATTTTCCTAATCAGTCAGTCATAGAATGGGAAAGAGATTTTTTAGCACCTAAGGGGTTCATATCTTACCTTAGATCCCGTAACCGATATCCAAGGATTGTTTGTATCATATAGTTATGTTCAAAGATTCTACTATCGAGAGTTTCTCTCTTTAGTCGGTACCTATAATTAATGAGTTTCTCAAAGTCTTTTATTATGGCCTCCCTAGGATTCCTCTAGATAGGGAGATAGACTTGGAAATTGACATGTTACCTGAAACTCAGCGCATTTCCATTTTCCTGTATAGGAGGGCTCCACTAAAGCTAAAGTAACTGAAAAAGTAGTTGAAAGACCTCCTTAATAAGGTTTCATCCGTCCTAGTATCTCTTCCTGAGGTTCTCTTGTACTCTTCGTGTGAAAGAAAGATGGTTTCCTTTGTATTTACATAGATTACTGTCAATTGAATAAGATCACAGTGTAGAATAAGTATCCTCTTCCTAAAATTGATGATCTCTTTGACCAGCTTCAAGGTTCTAGGAGTTTCTCTAAAATAGACCTTTGTTTAGGTTATTATCAGTTGAAAGTTAGGGAGGCTAACATTCCCAATGTTGTTGCTGATGCTTTTAGCAGGTTGTCAATGGGCATTCTTTCTTAAGTTGAGAAGGAAAATAGTCACCTGGTAAAGGATATTCATCGACTTTCTAATTTTGAGGCCCAACTCTTAGACTCCAAGATGGAGGAGTGATAGTTTATGAGGTGGCTAAGTTATCCTTGTGTGCTAAAGTTAAGGAGAAGCAAGCTAATGACACCATATTGATGCAAATTAGGAATAATATTGGCCAACAAAAGGTTTTGTCTTTTAAAATCAGAGAAGATGGCATATTGCAGTATCAAGGGAAGTTGTGTGTTTTAGAAATTAATAGTCTGCGAGAGATAATAATGACGGAGGCCCATGTCTCCCTCCAGGTATGTCATTTATCCCCATTCCACTAAAATGGATAATGAACTAAATGAGGTGTATTGGTGAAATAACATAAAGAGGGATGTTGCTAATTTTTTGTTGCTAAACATTTAAATTGCAAGCAAGTTAAAGTTGAGCACTTGAGACTGGGTGGTACCTCCCAAGTTATAGCTCTACTCATGTGGAAGTGGGAAATGATTAACATAGATTTTGTTACTGGTCATCCATGATCTCAAAACTAGTATGATTCCAGATGGGTCATTGTTGATAGAAGGACTAAGTTCGACCACTTTTTTCCTTTGAGGACTAACTACTTGGGAAAGTATTATGAGAAATTATATATTTAAGAGATAATTCGATTGCATGGAGGCCTGGTGTATATTATATCCAACTGAGGTACATAATTTTCTTCTCAGTTTAGCGATCTTTTCAGAAAGGGTTAGGCACTTAGGTTAACCTTATCACCGTTTTCAACCCTTAAATAGATGGGCAAGCGAAGCATGCCATTCATACTATAGAATATATGCTAAGGTCATGGGGTTGACTTTAAAGGTATTTGGGTAGATCATTTTCCACTTGTCGAGTTCGACCATAACAACAATTAGTATTCTAGCATCCAAATAGCTCCTTTTGAAGCTCTTTATGGTAGAAGGTGTAGGTCACTGATTAGTTGGTATGAGGTGGTTGAAACTCGATTGTTCGAACCTGATCTTGTACATCAAGCACTGGAAAAAGTAAAGATTATTAGAGAGAGGCTTAAGACCGCCTAAAGTTACCCTAAGTACTATGCCAATATGGACAGAGAGAGTTGAAGTCTGAGGTTAATGATTGGGTATTTCTAAAAGTCTCCCCTATGATGAAAGGTTTTATGAGGTTTGGGAAGAAGGGAAAGCTCAGTCCTCATTACATAGATTATTATCAGATTAAAAGGAGGATTGGTAGTATTATGTGTGAGTTAGATTTGCTCGCGGACTTGGCTTCAGTCCATCCCGTGTTTCATATGTCTATGCTTAATAATTGTGTTAGGGATAATTCCTTCGTCATTCCTATAGAGGATATTGGAGAGAAAAACTCATTATCGTATGAAGAGATTCCCATAGCAATTTTGAATAGACAGGTTTAAAAGTTGAGAAGCAAGGAGATAGCTTCGATCAAAGTATTATGGAGAAATCAAAAGGTGGAAGTAGCTACTTAGGAATCGAAAAATGATATGTGTGTTAGATATCCCTCATTATTCAAATCTTCAAGAGAAGCCATGGAAGGTACTAATCTTAATCTTACTCTTACTCTAATTTCATAATGAATTTCCATAAGCTTAACTTATCCCAAGTAATCATTCGGGGAAAAATGATCCTAAGAGGGGAATAATGTAATGGCTTGAGTTTTTTGATACATAAATAGAGCTAAAAGCGAGCCCACGTGACCCCTAGACCGAGTATAAACCACTTTGGGATGGGTTCGAAAGTGTTGGGGCAATTTTAGATGAGAAAAAAAGCCATACGTCAAAAGAGAGACTCTACACGCTAGCCCCATTAGAACACGGGCCGCCTTGGAGGCCATTGAATCACCCACATGGAGGGACCCTTGCTGCAATGGGGATAGATCACAATGGGTTTCACGCCGCAAGGATGTTGTCCCGCAATGGGGGTCGTGCTGCGAGCCTTCATCCTCACATTAGGGGTCTATCACGACCTGAACCAGGGCCTGGTCATGACGGATATCTATGTCCCACAAGGACCGAAGACCACCCCCTTTTCCTCGTCAAACAGAACACAATATACATATAGCAGCAAAATTCCAAATATAAAACCAGATAGATAAGTATGACTCGAAATAAGTCTAAGAATCCAACAACCAAACCCAAGTCCACAGTAATCCACAAAGCCTCTAAATCATCACTAAATCAATTTAAGTCGGGACATGCCACCGACGAATTGCCAAATCTAGACCAAAGAGAAGTATATGACATAAGGAGACCGAATCATGAATTAAGGTCTTCTGAAGTATGGAAGATCACCACTTCAATTTGACTCACGAGCTATCTCACGATCACCTAGTCACTACGCAGGATAAGTAAAAGTATTTTTGGTTCCTGCATTGCAAGGGGATACAACATCTGGTGACGGTTAGTGGGATGAGCACTAGCATGTAACTCAGGGAATAGGGATAAAATAATGCCAAGAAAAACCACAATAAAATTCACATGCACACAGTGTACATACATAATATATATCATGTCGTGATAGGGAACAAGGCTTAGAATAAAAGTAAAACATTATATTAGACTCTGTAGCTTAACCGTCATAGTAGTACCCACGGGTTATGTAGGCGTAATTCTTACCCCTTGGTTGGGACCTAGTATGTGTAACCACACAAATCGGAGAATAATCACAATATATATGTACGGGGGGATCGAACCTCCAATCATATACTAAAGGTAAGTTAAGCACCCTGATCATGAAATATGAGGGCTTCGAACCTCCCGATCATATAATATGGGGGAGTCAAACCACCTAATCATCTAGACCCCTGCATCGGCAAACGCGGTTTCCAGTATTGATCCCTTCGGGACCTCCACCTTCATGGCCTTGCTACACAATCCCTTTTTTAAGCCCAATTAAAGCATTTAGTACATAAACCATTCTAGGAGTTATTCATTACGGTATTGTCAAGTGGTATCTTCATACTGACTATATTTTACAAGCGCATGTCATTTAGCCAAATCCTACCATCCGCCAAAGGGACTCTAACCCAATCAGCCAATGGGACTCCAAAGTTCCATGTAGGAACTAAACTATTAGCCAATAGGACTCTAATCTAGTCAGCCAATAGGAATCTGAAGTTCCAAGTAGGAACCAACTCATCTAGTCAAAGGGACTCTAACCCAGTCAACCTATAGGACTCCAAAGTTTTCAAGTTAAAACCAATTTTACATTTCATTAACCTTTTATGCAATGCAAGGTTTCAAAAATAGTCCAACATGCATATTCTCATGTTCAAAGCAAGTTTCATAAGGTTAGGTTGAGGTCATACCAATTTCCATATCAAAATCGTCACTTTGGGGGAATCCATGATCCTTTATGCCAATTAACCATCCCTATGCACCCCAATTAGTTTGAAACTACCAATTCAAATCATGAATAATGCACAAAAGCCATGGGAAAAACAATTCGATCAAATATATTCAAGAGCCCTCAACCCACATTCATAATCTATAATTAAATCACATGAATCACAATATAAATACATGTTTTAAACAAAATATGCTTTTGGGGAAGAGGTACATGCCTTAGACACACAAGAATCTAGAAGCAATTTGGAACTTGTAACCCATAAGATGAACATACGATTAAATCCTTAAGCTTTTCTTGGGTTTGTTTTAGAGTAGAATTAGAGATTATTAATCTCGTAAAACTTAAAGAAATAGGCTATATAATTCCTAAGGATAGTACATAGGTGAAAAGGCCCCAATACCCCTCAGCCTAAGTAATTAAAACAAAATTTCACGAATTTTACATAGGGGTGTGGCACAGACCTTATCGCGAAGATTAACCTCCATGCCACAGACCTTATCGTAGAGGTTAACCTCCTTGCCACGGACCCTAATGCGGAGATTATCCTTCAAGTCATAGACCATATCATGGAGATTATCCTTCGTGATACGGGGATATCATAGAGGCATAGTACCTTGGAACAAAAAAATTACCCCAAACCCCTTTCGAAAATTCCAAAACTCTACCGGGAATCCATTTTAACAAATCTAAATACAATGTATATCAAAATCGATATTTTAAACACGGGAAGGCCAAAAATAAGATTCTCGAAGTTTTGAGGGTGTTACATTACTCCCCCCCTTCTTTAGGATTATTCGTCCCCGAATGATGAGCTAGGATACTTATGGCACGAAGATTAGCAACAATACACCCGAATCAAAACACAAAATTGAAAAGTAACAAGAGGAAAATGAAACTCATACCTTAAGCACTATTATCCAGGAAGGAGAACAAGAATGGATAGTTGGACTTCATGTCTTCTTCCGTTCCCCAAGTAGCTTCCTACAACTTTTGGTTCCTCCATAGAACATTCACTGAAGCCACCTACTTAGTCTTCAGACGATGGACTTTCCTATCCAAGATCTCAGCCAGGACTTTCTCATAAGATAAGGAGTCTGAAACACCTATAGTTTCCAAAGGAATAATCAAATAAAGGATAGCTTACACACTTCTTCAACATCAAAATATGGAAGACCAGATGAACGGAACCCAAATTAGAAGGAAAATCCAATTTATAGGCCATATTACCCACTCTATTCAAGACCAAATATGGACCCACATAACGGGTGATGAGCTTCCCCTTCTTCCCAAACTTCATTACTCCCTTAATGGGAGACACCTTCAAGAACACCCAATAACCAACGTCGAATTCTAACTCTCTTCGCCTCACATCCACATAGGACTTTTGGCAAATTTGGGCGGCCTTAAACCTATCTCGAATCACCTTTACCTTTTCCATAGCTTGATGAACCAAGTCAAAACCAAACAATTAAACCTCACTAACCAATAGGAGATCTACACCTCATACTATACAAAGACTCAAATGGAGCCATACCAATACTAGAGTGATAGTTGTTGTTATAAGATAATTCGATGAAAGGAAAATGATCAACCCAACTATCCCCAAAGTCAATCACACAAGCCCAAAGCATATCTTCTAATTTTTGAATGGTCCTTTCTACTTGTCCATCCATCTGCGGGTGAAAAGTGGTACTAAGGTTTACCTTAGTGTCCAAACCTCTCTGAAATGAATGCCAAAAATGCAATGAGAAATGAGTACCACCATCAGAAATGATAGAAAATGGAGCACCATGCAATTTCACGATCTCCTGAATGAAAAGCTTAGCATAATCATCAGACAAATAATTAGTCTTCATAGGCAAGAAGTGAGCGGACTTAGACATCCTATCCATAATGACCCAAATCAAATCAACTGATTATGAGACCGTGGAAGACCAGTAATGAAGTCCATAGTTATTACTTCCCACTTCCACACAGGAAACTCAATCTCTTGGGACTAACTATTGAGCCTCAAGTGCTCCCCCTTCACTTGTTGACACACCATGCACTTAGTCACAAAATTAGACACATCTTTCTTCATATTATTCCACCAATAAATTCCCTTCAAATCATGGTACATTTTCATTGAACTAGAATGAATCGTATATCGCGACTCATGAGCTTAGGACAAAATTCTTTCTCGTAACCCATCAATATCGAGAACACACAACCTACTTTGGTACCTCAAGATACCATTACCACCAATATCGAAAGAAATGAATCTCTGTTGGCCCACATTATCCATGATTTGCATCAAGACAGGATCCAAAACTTGTATATCTTTCACCCCAAAGCCAAGAGATGAATTTACCACTTCTCAAACTATCACCCCTCCATCCTCAAAGTCCAAAAGATGGACTCCAAGATTATCCAACTGGTGAATATCTCTCACCAAATCTTGTTTCTCCTTATCAAGATGAGATAAGCTCCCTATAGATAACCTATTAAGAGCATCAACAACCACATTAGTTTTACCTGGATGATAATGAAGATTCATATCATAGTCCTTGAGCAACTCAAGCCATATCCTTTTCCTGAGATGCAACTCCTTCTGGGTGAAAACATATTGCAAACTCTTATTGTCGGAGAAGATGTTGATATGAACCACGTACAAATAGTGATGCCAGATATTCAAAGAAAACACCATAACCAACAACTCCAAATCATGCGTCGAATAATTCTTCTCATGAACTTTCATCTGCATAGAAGCATAGGCCATAACCTTGCTATGTTGCATCAATACACAACCTAGTCCCACATGAGATACATCATAGTAAATAACAAACCCATCAGTGTCCTTAGGCAGGGTCAAGATCATAGCAGAATTAAACTTATCTTCAACTTCTCAAAACTTTCCTCACAGGCATTTGACCATAGAAACTTCACCTTTTTCTGAGTTAGCTTCATCAACGGAGAAGCAATAGAAGATAAGCTCTCAACAAACCTTCTATAATACCCGGTCAACCCCAAGAAGGTTCGAGTATCAATGAGAGTTGTGGGTCAAGGCTACTTCTTCACTGCCTCAACTTTTTGTGGATCCACCATGATCCCTTCATTAGAAACAACATGACCAAGAAAAGCCACTGCATTTAACCAGAACTCACACTTAGAAAACTTAGCATACAATCGTTAATCCATAAGGGCTTGCAATACTAAACAAAGGTGATCGACATGATCAGCTTCACTCTTAGATACACCAGAATATCACATCTAAACACAATGACGAACTAATCCAAGAACTGACAAAATACGCATTTTATAAGATCCATAAATGTCATCGGGGCATTAGTCAACCGAAAAGACATGACTAATAACTTAAAATATCCATACCAAATACAAAAAGTAGTCATAGGGATATCTACCTCCCTAATCTTAAACTAATGATAACCGACCAAAGATTAATCTTAGAAAAAACTTAGCAACCTAGAGATGGTCGAATAAATCATCAATTCTTAAAAGAGGGCATTTTTTCTTCATAGTCACCTTATTTAGCTGGCGATAATCAATACACATCCTAAGGAAACCATAATTTTTATGCACGAATAGAATAGGAGTACCTCACAGAGAAACATTAGGGCAGATAAAACCATTATCAAGGAGATCTTTCAATTGACCTTTCAACTCCTTCAACTTAGCTAGAACCATTCTATAAGGAGGGATAGAGATGGGATGAGTGTTCGAGAAAAGATTAATCTCAAAATAAATTTCCCTATTGGGAGGGACACTCAAAAGATCATCATGGAAGACCTCAGGAAATTCATTAAACACGTGAATAGTTTGTAATGACGAACCCTTCAAGCTAGAATCTTTAACCCTAAACAAATGATAAAGACACCCTTGGAAATTAAGTTCAAGGCTTTAAGATAAGATATGAACCTTCCATTAGGCTCTAGGTAACTTCCTTCCCACTCAATAACTGGCTCATTGGGGAATTTAAAAATGACTTTATGATTTTGATAATCTAAAGAAGCATAGCACGAATGGAGCCAATCCATCCCCAAGATAACATCGAAATCAACCATATCTAACCCTATCAAGTCTATCAAAGGCTCTCTACCATGGACAGATACCACACAACCCCTATAGACTCTTTTCTAGACACAATAGAGTTACCCACTGGGGTAGACACAGAGAAAGGATCCAAAATATGCTCAGGACCAAAACCAAAATAAAAGGCCATATATGGGGTCAGATAAGAAAAGGTAGACCCTGGATCAAGCAAATAGTATCATCATGGGAGAAAAGCAATAACGTACCAGTAATGACATCTAAAGATGGCATAGAGTTCTGAAGGAAAGCAAGATCTTAGAGACGACTCCGACCAGTGCCAGAGCTAGAAGTAGCACCCTTTGGTGTCGAATCCAAAGAGGTTGATATAGGAACCTTATTAGCCCCAGTAGTAACATCGCCGGAAGGATGGTTCCTCTGAAAGTGGCCTGGCTGGCCATATATAAAACACTTAGTCCTCTCCTCATCATAAATCCCATGGTGCAACTATCAATTAACTCTACAAGAAAGATAGGATGGAACTGACTGGACACCAATGGCATAAGACTGGGCACCTTTTACCTTAAACTCACTTTGCTCTGAAAGCACGATCACCAGATAACTTAGGATAAGGAGCACTAAACGTTGAATAATAACCCGAATTGCCCAACTTCTTCTTAGACCATTTTCACCATCTCTACCACACTGTTGTTAACCTCCACCCTGATCTGAATATAGAAGCTTCTTACTCTACCTCTCCCCCATCTCTTCTTGCTTCTTCTTTTCCTCTTTAACTTGCTAGATATACACCACAAGTCTAGAGATATCTTTATCCTTGCTTAATAAGGCGGCCTTACTCTCCCAAATCAAATCAGGAGATAATGCATAAGTAATTTTTCTTATTCTAGCCCTCATGCTAGAAATAAATCCAGAGCATAATGGGACAGCTGATGAAATTTCAAGGCATACTCCTTTATAGTTATTTTTCCTTGCTTTAAATTCACAAACTCCTCATCTTTCACGTCCCTCAACTCCTGAGGATAGAAGCAATCCAAAAAGGCACTAGAAGAGTCATCCCATAATACCACCTCCGCATCGTCTTCCCTAGACTGATCCAACTCTTCATACCATTGATACGCTACGTCCTTTAACTTATAAGAAACAAACCCCATACTCTCTACATTAGTAGTATGCATTACTCAAAAGATCTTCTCTATCTCAT
The DNA here is from genome assembly GCA_030864215.1 of Capsicum pubescens. NCBI lineage: Eukaryota > Viridiplantae > Streptophyta > Magnoliopsida > Solanales > Solanaceae > Capsicum > Capsicum pubescens. The sequence continues at coordinate 183,570,562 of CM061547.1, read as the reverse complement.
CTATGAAACCTTAAGGATCTTCCTCAACCTTAGTGGACATAAAAACTTAAGGGTTTAACCTCATAAACTATGTAACTCGAGTAACCTCCGAAGAACTCATGCAGTACCAGCGGGACTCGACTAGGGTGACTGAGATGTTAGTAACTGGGTCAATAAATGAATAGAATGATAGAACTTAACAATAGTAATATCTCCGAGAGGTGACTAAGCAGGGGTGTAATCAACAGGAGAAGGATTTGTGGAGACCGATGGAACTTCATGGGGGAAATCAGAAGCAGCGACCCTAGACCAGGTCTATATCTCATATGTAAGATGAGTTCTGTCCATATTGTCCTCAGGCGAGATAGATGAGGTTCCACCAGTATTAGATCTCCTGGGAAGCATGATCTAAAATGTGAACAAATAGGAATTAAAGGAGTTTTCAAGACCTTAGACTTTATAGCTCGAAAGTAGAACAACAAGAAAAAGAAACATTTCTAAATGCCTCGTAACCTCTCCATTATATGTGTGGTGTTCTACCCACCCATAAAAGAGACTCTACATGACATGGCTTAGTAGAAACCCCACTGACCATGAACCTAAGCTCTGATACAAACTTTGTCATGACCCAAACCAGGGTCTGGCATGATGGGTATCATAAGTCCAACAAGGACCGAAGATCACCCCCTTTGCTGAGTCAAATGGAACATAATATACCTATAGCAATGAAATTCCAAACAAAAAATATGATAGATAAGTATGAGTCGAAAAAAGTCTAAGAATCAAACAACCAAACTCAAGTCCACAGTAATCCACAAAGGCTCTATATAATAACTAAATCAATCTAAGTCGGGACATGTGCCCAACAAATAGACAAAACTACGACAAAGAAAAGTATATGACATAAGGAGAGCAAATCATGATATGAGGTCTTCCAAAGTACGGAAGCTCACCACTACAATCTGACTCGCGAGCTATCCCATGATCACCTAGTCACTACGAAGGACAAGTAGAAGTATTTTAAGTTCCTACATAGTATGGGGATACAACGTCTAGATATGGTTAATGGGATATGCACTAGCATGTAACTTAGGGAATCGAGATAAAATAATGCCAAGTAAAACCACAGTAAAATTCACATGCACACAGTGTACTACATAATATATATCATGCTAGGATAGGAAACAAGGCTAAGCATAAAAGTAAAATATTATCCTTGACTGTGTCACTTAATCGTCATAGTAGTACCCACAAGTTATATGGGCCCTAGTTCTCACCACCAGGTCAGGCCCCAGTGCGTGTAGCTGCACAAATCAAAGAATAATCATAATATATATGCACAAGGGACTTGAACCTCACAATAATATACTAAAGGTGACTTAAGAACCCTGATCATGTAATACGGCGGACTCAAACCTCCCGATCATATAATACGGGGGACTCAAACCACCCGATCATTTAGACCCTCACGTCGGCAAATGTGGTTTCCATCATTGATCCCTTAGCAACCTTCACCTTCAAAACTTTGCCAAACAATCCCCTTTTTACGCCTAATTTAAACATTTAACACATAAACCATTTAGGGAGTCATTCATTAAGGTGTTATCAAGGGGTATCGTCAAACCTAATATAGCTTGCAAGCGTATGGCATTTAGCCAAATCCAACCATCCTCTAAAGGGACTCTAACACATTTAGACAATGGGAATCCAAAGTTCTTAGTAGGAACTAAATCATCTAGCCTAAAGGACTCTAACCCAATTAGCCAATAGGACTTCGAAGTTTTCAATCTAAAATAAATTTTATGTTACATTAACCTTTTATGCAATGCAAGGTTTCAAAAATAGTCCAACATACATGTTCTCGTGTTCAAAGTAAGTTTCACAAGGTTAGGTTGAGTTTATACCAATTGCCATATCAAAATCATCAGTTTAGGGGATTCCATGACCCCCATGCCAATTAAGCATCCCCATGTACCCCAATCAATTCAAAACTACCAATTTAAATAATAAATAGTGCACAAAAGCCATGGGAAAAGAAATTTAATCAAATATGTTCAAGAATCCTCAACCCACATTCATAATCAGTAATTAAATCACATAAATCATAATTTAAATACATGATTTTAACAAAATAAGAATTTGGGAAAGAGGTACATTCCTTAGACTCACAAGAATCTAGAAGTAATTTGGAACTTGGAACCCAGAAGATGAACATACAATAAAACCCTTAAGCTTTTCTTAGGTTTTATGTTTTAGAGAGGAATTGGGGATTGTTAATCTCTTAAATCTGAAAGAAATAGGCTATATAATGCCTAAGGGTCACACATAGGAGAAAAGACACAAGACCCCTCATCCCAAGTAATTGAAATAAAACCTCATAGAGTTTACATAGGGGCATAGCACGAACCTTATCACAGAGGCTAAACTCTGTATCACAAACCCTAATGCAAATATTATTCTCTATATCACGAACCATATCCCAGAGATTATCCTATGTGACACAGGGATATCACGGAGGCATGCTGCATCAAAACTCCAAAATAGCCTTGGACCCCATCTGAAAATTTAGAAACTCTACTGGGACTCCCTTTTAATATATCTAAACATAATTTAGGTTAAAAATCGATGTTATAAACATGAAAGGTGAAACACCCTAGGTTTTGGCCCTTGAAAATTTCCAGAGTCTTGAACCTTCTGATCATCTACGGCCCACCATATGTGTCATATGGAGTGGGTACAGGTCAGGTGACCCAATTCGTAAGTTGTGCAATTTGCGGTGGTTTGGTTTCTAATATGGTTACGACTTGGTGGGTATGGGTCGTATGGTTGGAAAATTTTCATAGGGCTCCTTCACTTAAGCTGAAACTTAGTAACTTGACTTGGCTCTGAGTACGAGTGGCTCACTAAGAGTTGTGAGATAGGGTACGAGTGGTAAGGTGTAATCATATGTTGTCCAGTGTCAATCCCTTTTGATTCTGCCTTTGGTACGACTAGACCATACAAGTCGTATGGTCTGGACTTGAGTTGGGGCCTAGGATTCGTATATTGAACAAAATATGGTGTCCAACTTTTTTATCAATCTATAAGTGAAAGGTACCACTCGTATGATGTGAGTACGCCTGAAGGGTACAAACCGTACCCACCTGCGAGATTTTTATAATTAAAGTTGGGGGTATTTTGGATATTTTCTCTAATAACTCTTTTTGACCCCACAAGCTAAAACATCTTTTAGGGAGTCATTAACCTCATATTCTCAATTAAACACTCTTAATCTCTCCCAAGCTATTCGTTCGAGAAGAGGCAAAGGTTTCTTCAAAGCAATCAATTAAGGCTCTTAAAAGTGGTTTCTTGACACGACCCGACCCCGGGCCTTGTCGTAATGGGCATCCCAAGTCCAACTAGGATTGAGGATCGCCCCCTGTTACCCAACACAACTGCCTACATCCAGCCTTAGAAGGACTAAATTACAAACATATAACAAGATAGCATTATTTTTCTCATTATGACTCCGAAATAGGGTCACAACCGTGACCGACCCAACTGAGTCCAAACATACCAAACCAACCATCCAACCATCCAACCCAAACCATAGACCATAAACCAAAGGGAATACAAAAACATAATATAAAAATCAATCCCAAAATGTAATATAATGGAACAGTAAGAACTTGTGTCTGATAATGCCAGCCTCCCAGCTTATTATAATGGCAAGGCTGACACCAATACCGATCCCGCCTATACCAACCCCCAGAAGTACCACCAAGCCTCTATCCAAAAGAGTAAACAAATACGGTTGGGACATACCCCCAACCATGGCCAAAACCAATATCCAAAATAAAAAAAAGTGTCTAAAGAAATCCATAACATGGAATGATGCCTTCTGAGAGGATGAGAGCTCACCATTTCAGTCCAAATGCTGATACCAAATCAGCATAATAAATAGGAGGAGTAGAATAATAGGTTCCTGCATAGTGTGGGTATACAACCGCAAGTAGACGAATTTAGCGAATAACCACTAGCATGAATCTCAGGATAAGGATAAAATAATGTCAGTTATACAACTAAGTGAAACCATCCATAATGCACACAACCATATATATATATATAAGTGCTGAGAAAAGGGACCGGGTTTAGCATGCACTTAAAACTTTTACCTAGGCTGTGTAGCTTTGTTGTTCTAACCGTCCATAGGCGATATGGGCTCAGCTCCCTCTGCTGAAAGGGCCCAGTACGTGTAGCCGCACGACCAGGTAATATCCCATGGGATGAAAAGTTCATCCCTTTAATATAAAAGTAACACTCGCACTTGGTCTTCAAGACCCCTTATATCAGCAAATATGAGTTTTTGGTTTTGGTCCTCCCGGGACTGCCACCTTCTACGGCTTAGCTACACATCTCGCCACTAATGCTCAATTAAAACCATGTCCAAACAATCCATTTACTATTAATTAACCAAGGCCAATATTAGTGGTATCGTCATACCACCCCTTACTTGCAAGTAATATATATCCATAGCCAAACCATTTAGGTTAAGGGGACCTTGGTGCCCTTCTAATAACCATATTAAATCCACTTGGGAGACTTCCATGTTCTCCAAAAGCATAACTATTTAGACTTTAGCCTTTTCAAACCATTTTAGTCATGCATAAATCCTTTGTCCAGTTTAAAACATGCAAGAGTTCCATTAAAAGAAGTCAATGCAATAAACATATCTTTATAAGAATTTTATCAAACGCTTTAGGGGGATAATGTAACCAAATCCAAATCTAAAGACCATTAAACTATTACCATGCAATCCAATTGTCCAAATCCACCATTAATGCATGTAAAGGCATAATTAAAACCATAGGAAACCATAACAAAGCATTCAATATCAAAACCCCCAAATAATAGTTGGAAACCATAATCATGAAATAGTAAGACCATGAAATCAATCATATAAGCCATGCCTTTAGTTAAAATTACAATGAGTGTAGAGAATCATGCCTTAAACAAAGAATTGATGGAAAGAAATCACCAAAGCAAGCCCTAAAGCAATCTGTAAGATGAAACCCTAGCTTTCTTGCACCAAAATCTCTTGAGAGAATTATGAGATGTTTTGGAATAGTTTCTAAGTGTTAATGAATAAAATAATAGGGTAAATAACCTCCTAAGTATAGTAGAAGTCGTGGGTCCTAATTAGGGTAAGTAGGGAAATGTCCAAAATACCCTCACTTAAATCCCTTAAAAACCCATCACAGGGATACGAATGACCCATACGAGCCATACCCTCTTATACAATAGGTATTCACCACTCATATCGAAGACTCAACCCTTGGATCAAACATTGTCCAGTATACGACTCATCCAATCAAGTCATAACCACAGTATAAAATTCGTACCCATAACTCGTATCTTTGGCAGAATGAAATCTACCATACGAGTCCATGATATGAATCATACCAAACCCTTGCAAATCATACCTCAAAGTTGTACCCATTCCAGTGATCAAAACCGTTCCACCAACTAACACTGGTCAGTATATGATAGGACCATACCACTCATACGTCAGCTACGTTCGTACCCATGAGTCATATTGGGTACATAGAATGGATTTCCACAAAATTTTCTAAGGGTCAAAACTCAGGATATTTCAGTCTCCCCCACTAGGAACATTCATCCCCGAATGACAGATAAGGTAGGGGTAACCACACACAGAGTCATTTGCATTATCAAACATCCCTTTAACAAACTTTGAAAACAAAGAGGCAAAGATGTTTGAAAACAAAGAGGCAGAAATATTAATCTTTCCTTTAACAAACTCAGAAAATAAAAATGTGTTCAAGACACATACCTTCCGCACAAATCCCAGGAGCAGAAAACAAATGCGGATATTTGGACTTCATGTCCTCTTTCGCTTCCCAAGTAGCTTCTTCCACCTTATGGTTTCTCCATAGAACCTTAGATGAAGTTATATCCTTGGTATGCAACCGACGAACTTGCCTATGTAATATCTCAACCGGAACCTCTTCATAAGACATAGAATCCAAAATACCCAATCCTTCCAATGGAACAATCGATGAAGGATCACCAAGAAACTTACTCAACATAGAAACATAAAAGATAGGATGAACCAAACTTAAGCTAGATGGCAACTTCAAATCATATGCAATATTGCCAACTCTTCGCAAAATTACATAAGGACCAATGAACTGAGGACTGAGTTTCCCCTTTTTGCCAAACTGCACCACTTTCTTCATGGGAGACACTTAAGGAACACCTTATCCCGGACCTCAAACTCCAAGTCTCTACGCCTAACATCCACATAGGACTTTTTGCAACTTTGGGAAGCTTTAAGCCTATCCCGAAATACGTTGACCTTCTCCATCGCCTAATAGACCATCCACCTCTCCAAACTCAAACCACCCAATAGGAGATATACACCTCCTACCATACAATACCTCAAAAGGAGACATACCAATAATCGAATGATAGCTATTATTGTAAGCAAACTTTACCAAAGGCAGATGCTCAAATCAATTGCCACCATAGTCAATCACATAGGCCCGAAGCATATCTTCAAATATCTAAATAGTTCTCTCTACTTTCCTATCTAACTGTAGATGAAAAGAAGTACTTAAAATAACCTTAGTCCCTAACCCTTTCTGGAAAGACCGCCAAAAATAAGATGTAAACTGTGTACCACGATAAAAAATAATTAAGACAGGTACCTTATGCAGCTTCACAATTTCCTGAAGATATAATCGTGCATAATCCTTCATCAAAAATATAGTCTGGACTGGCAAGAAATGCGCAGACTTGGTCATCCAATCCACGATGACCCAAATCAAATCAAATTAGTTCTAAAACCGAGGAAGATCGATAATAAAGTTCATATTGATCACTTACCACTTCTTTTTGGGCAAATCAATTTCTTGATTCAACCCTTTTAGCCTCATGTGCTCAACCTAAACCTATTGACACACCATGCACATGGCCACGAAATAAGCCACATCCCTTTTCATGTCATTCCTCCAATAGATCTCCATGAGACCATGATACATCTTATTTGAGCCAGGATAAATAGCATAGGGCAACTCATGCACCTCATCTAACACCCTTTACCATAGGCCATTGACATCGAGAACACACAACCTCCCTTAGTACCGTAAAGTACCATCACCACTGATCTCAAACACCACTACCTTTTGCCCACTAATATCACCCTTGATTTTCATCAAGATAGGATCTAGCACTTGCTTCTCTTATCTTCACACTAAGAGACGATTGAACTACTTCTTTTACCATCACACCACTATCCTTAGAGTCTAAGAGACAGACTCCAAGATTAGCCAAGTAGTTAATATCCTTCACCGATTCCCGCTTATTTTCCTCCACATGAGCCACTCCCCATGGATAACCTTCTAAGAGCATCAGCAACCACATTAACCTTACCTGGGTGGTAGTGAAGACTCATATTGTAATCCTTGAGAAACTAAAGCTACCTCCTCTGCCTGAGATTAAGCTTTTTCTTAGTGAATACGTACTGAAGACTTTTGTGATCATAAAAGATATCCACGTGAACACCAAACAAATAATACCACCATATTTTCAAAGCAAACACAACCACCAACAACTCTAAATCATGAGTAAGATAATTACACTCATGTACCTGCAACTACCTCGAAGCATAGGCAATCACCTTTCCATTTTGCATCAACACACAACCAAGCCCTACCCGAGATGTATCACAATAAACCACAAAACCATTATTACCTTCCGGTAAGATCAGGATTGGAGCCACAGTCAACTTATCCTTCAAATTCTCAAAACTCCCTTTTCAAACTTCCAACCAAGAAAACTTAACTTTCTTCTGAGTCAACTTAGTCAAAGGAGCAACTATCAAAGAAAAGGTTTCCACAAATCGCCTATAATACCTAGTCAAACCTAAGAAACTCCGAATATATGATGGAGTCGTGGGACTAGGCCACCTTTTCACCACAACAACCTTCTGAGAATCCACTTTGATCCATTCACTAGAAAAAACATAACCCAATAAAGTCACAACGTTCAACCAAAACTAACACTTAGAGAACTTAGCATACAACTATTGTTCCTTTAGGGTCTGTAACACCACACAGAAGGGATTAGCAAGATCCACCTAACTCTTTGAATAAATCAGAATGTTATCAACAAACACAATAACAAAGAGATCCAAATACTGCCTGAACACCTTATTCATCAAGTCCATAAATGATGTCGGAGCATTAGCCAACCCAAATGACATCACCAAGAACTGAAAATGCCCATACAGAGTATGAAAATCCATCTTAGGGATATCCACCTCCCTAATCTTAAGTTGATGGTACCCAGACCAAAGATCTATCTTAGAGAAGAATTTGGCACTTTGTAATTGGTCAAATAAGTTATCTATCCTTGGAAGAGGATACTTATTATTGACTGTTACCTTATTCAACTATCTATAGTTAATGCACATCCGAAGGGAACAATCCTTCTTACACACAAATAACACCGGTACACCCCACAGAGAAAACTTAGGATGAATAAACCCCTTATCCAGAAGATTCTTAAGTTTCTCCTTGAGTTCTCACAACTCAGCCAGAGCCATTCTATATGGAGGAATAGAAATTGTACGAGTGTCCAGAAACAAATCAATACCAAATACTATTTTTTTATCCGGAGGAATGCCAGGAAGATCATCCAGAAATACCTCTGGAAATTCATTAACCACAAGGACCGAAGACAAAGAAGGACATTCTGAGTTAAAATCTTTAACGCGGACCAAGAGATAAAAACAACCCTTAGAGATTAACCTCCAAGCTCTAAGATAACAAATAAACCCCCCATGAGCTAAGGAACTACCTTTCCATTCTATATTCGGTTCACCAAGGAACTTAAAGATAACTTTACGAGCCCGACCATCCACAGACTCATAATAGGAATGCAACTAATCCATACCTAGAATTATATCAATATCTACCATATCCAACTCAAACAGATCTACTAAGGTCTACTTGTCACCAATAGCTACCACACACACCATATAGACTCTATTAGCAATAACCTAGTCACCCATCAGGGTAGAAATAGAAAAAATATCCAAGATAACTTCTGAATCAAAACCAAAAAATATAGCCACGTATGGAGTCACAAAAGAAAGAGTGGACCCCAGATTAAGCAAATAATATATGTTACAAGAGAAAAGTTATAACATACCAGTAATGACATCAGGTGATGCCTCAAATTTCTATCGAGATGCCATAGCATACAACCTATTTCGAACAACACTAGAACCAGGAGCAGTAATAAAAGCAGATACTAGACCACCAGGTGTAGGAATAAAAGATGAAGCCTCAAGAATCTTATTTACCCCCGTAGCAACCTTATTGACCAAATAATCCCTGAGCCGATGGCCTACCTGGACACATTTGAAGCATTTATCCCTTTTATTCTTGAAATAACCCCAATTATGATGACCACAGAATCAACAAGGAGGACACAAAGAAGCTAACTGACCTCTACTCACTTGAGATTGGGCAACCTGTGATAGAGAATTATCACCACCTTAATGATGCCTATCTCTCAACTATTGTGGGTAAGGAGCACTGGAAGAAAAAGAGCCCAAACTCCCCCACTTCTTTTCCTATCACTTCCACCATCTCTACCTCTCTGAGACTGCACACCTCTCTGATCAAAAAACCATCTCCATTTTCCCTACCTATCCCCAAACTCTGCATATTTCCTATTCTCATCCTTAACCTGTTGCATATGAATAGTCAACCTAGAGATGTCCATATCTTTAATCAGCAAGGCAGTTTTTCTCACCAAAATCAAATATTTATTCATCCCAGAAGAAAACTTCCTCATTCTCGACCTCATATCAGCCACCAAATTAGGAGCATACCTTGATAGCTGATGGAACTTCAAAGCATATTCCTTTACAGATATCCTCTCTTACCTGAGGTTCACAAACTTTTCCATCTTTGATTCCCTGAACTTTTGATAAAAGAAACAATCTAAGAAGGAATTACAAAAAGACTCCCACAACCTTTTCTTTTACATATCACCTCTATCCTTATCCCACTCCTTATACCACTGATAAATAATATCCTTGAGCTGATAAGCTATAAAGTTAACCCCCTCTGAAAAACTTTTCCATCTCATCCAAGAAGCCTTGTGGATCCTCCTCCACCTTAACCCCAGTAAAAGTTAGAGGACCTATCTTCATAAATTGACCAACCCTTGTAGCCTCAGTATACAAACCACCAATCGCACCCGATCAGCATGAGAAATAACTAATTAGGAAATGACATGGATCAGCTGATGAAATTCAGCATTCGTTATAATGCCTAGAGGGACCTGAGGAGAACTAGCCAAAATAAGAGTAACTCCAGCACCATCGGGAATAGGACCATGAGATCGAAGATGTACTACAGGCGTAGGACATACCCCTTCAGTAGAAGACATTGGAAAAATCAAGAATTCATCAGAAGGCATTAGAAAAAACCCCAGATGGGATGGAAGAATTTCCCAGTGTTCCAGATTTAGGAGGCATGATCTTAAAGATGAACAAACAAAGATTAGAGGAGATTCTAGGCTAGAGAACTCAAACTTGAAGATATAATACCAAGAAAGTAAAATATTCCTAAATGTCTTGCAACCTCCCTCATATGAGTGTGGTGCGCTTCATACCCCTAAAAGAGACTCTACTCAACACGAATTTGTGGACTTCCCAGTGGACCTTGAACCTAAAGCTTTGATACCAACTTAACACGACCCAAACCCAGGCCTTGTCATAATGGGCATCCTAAGTCCAACCAGGACCGAGGACAACCTCTTGTAACCTAACCCAACTGCCAATATCCAGCCTTAGATGGGCTAAATTTTGAACATATAACAAGATAGAATTATTATTATCATTAAGACTCTAGGATAGGGTTACAATCGTGACCGACCCGACCCGACCCAACCCAATCCAACCATACCAAACCAACCATCCAACCCAAAACCATAGACCATAAACCAAAGAAAATAACAAAACATAATATGAAAATCAATCCCAAAATGTAATATGATGGAACAGTGAGAAATTGTGTCCGATAATGTCAGCCTCCCAGTTTATTCTAATGGAAAGGCCAACACAAATACCGATCCCGCCCATACCAACCCCCAGAAGTACCCTAAAGCCTGTATCGAAATAAGTAAACAAATCCAATTGGTGCATGCCCCCAACTATGGCTAAAACAAATATCCAAAATAAAAGAAAAATGTCTAAAGAAATCCATAACATAAAATGATGACTTTCAAAAGGATGGAATCTCACCACTTCAGTCCAAATGTTGATACCGCAACTGCATACTAAACAAGAGAAGTAGAATAGTCGGTTCTTGCATAATATGGGTACACAGTTACTATTTAACAGGGTTACCTAATGACCGCTAGCATGAATCTTAGGATAAGGATAAAATAATGCCAGTTATAAAACCAAGTAAAACTATCCATAATGCATAAACCATACACATATAAGTGCCGAGAAAAGGGACCGAGTTTAGCATGCACTTAAAATTTTTACCTGGGTTGTGTAGCTTTGCGTCGTAACCACCCACGGGTGATATGGGTTCATCTTTCCCTGCTGATAGTATCCCAGTATGTGTAGCCGCACGACAAGGAAATATCCCATGGTATGACTAGTATATCCCTCTAATATAAAATATGACACTCACACATGGTCATCAAGACCCCTTATTTCAGTAAATATGAGTTTCTGATTTTGGTCCGCCCAGGACCGCCACCTTCTATATCTTAGCTACACACCCTGCCATTAATGCCTAGTTAAAACCATGTCCAAAAAATCCAATTACCATTTATTAACAAAGACTAATATTAGTGATATCGTCAAACCACACCTTACTTGCAAGTAATATCCAGAGTCAAACTATTTAGGATAAAGGGATCTTGGTACCCTTCCAATAACCATATTAAATCCACTTGAGAGACTTACATATTCTCCACAAGTATAACTATTTAGCCTTTAGCCTTTTCAAACTATTTAATCCATACATAAATTCTTTGTCCAGTTTAAAACATGCAAGAGTTCCATTAAAAGAAGTCAATGCAATGAACATATCTTTATAAGAATTTTATCAAACACCTTGGGGCATAATATGACCAAAACCAATTCCAAAGACCATTAAACCATTACCATGCAATCCAATTGTCTAAATCCACCATTAATGCATATAAAAACATAATTAAAATCATAGGAAACCATAACCAAGCATTCAATATCAAAACCCCCAAATAATAGTTGGAAACCATAATTATGAAATAGTAAAACCATGACATCAATCATATAAATTATGCCTTTAGTTAAAATTATAATGAGGGAAGAGGATCATGCCTTAAACCGAATAATTAATGGAAAGAAATCACCAAAGCAAACCCTAAAGCCATCTGTAAAATAAAACCCTAGCTTTCTTGCCCTAAAAGCTCTTGAGAGAATTATGAGATGTTTTGGAATAGTTTCTAAGTGTTAATGAATAGAATAATAGGGTAAATAACCTCCTAAGATAGTAGAAGTCGTGGGTCCAAATTAGTGAAAGTAGGGAAATATCCAAAATACCCTCACTTAAATCCTTTAAAACCCCATCACAGGGATAAAAATGACCCATACGAGCCATAACCTCTTATACAATCTATATCCACAGCGCGTATCAAAGCCTTAACCCTTGGATCAAACACTGTCCAGTATACGACTCATTCAACTAAGTTATAACCACAGTATATAATTTGTACCCATAACCTATATCTCTGGTAGAATGAAATACCAGGAGGATCAAACTTTGCCCACCATACGAGTCCCTAATACAACTCATACCAAACCTCTACGAATCACAACTCTAAGTCATACCCATTCCAGTGATCAAAACCATCCCACCAACTAACAATGGTCAGTATACGATAGGACCATAACAATCACACCCCAGCCTACAGATCATACCCATGAGTCATATTGGGTCTAAAGAATGGATTTTCAGGAAATTTTCTAAGGTTTAAAACCCAAGATGTTTCATTTCTCTCTATCATCCATGTTGTATAAGGCATGTTACTACTCCCTTATTGTTCGTTCAAACTAAAAACATTTTTTACTTAATGGTTTACATGGCATTATTGTGGGTTTATATTTGTTTTGAAATATGTGTTGGAAGCTTTGGTTACTAATGGTAGGATAATGTTTTACCATATTTTATTTATGGGTTTTCTTATACTAATAGACTTATACGGATGCTTAACACACTTCGAGTCAACACTTGTTTGACACTTTCATTTATTGCATTCAAAGTTTGGCAAAACTTTTAAATTAATAGTTTTTGCAAGGTTTTATAAATGACATGTCCTAAAAGTTCATGTCATAATTAATTTGACTCAAGCAAATAAGAAGAAGCCTTAACTTTCTTTATTTCAACAGCCATTACATTAAGTTTGAAAAGTCCCCAATGAGATAGATCTTTCCTATGCATATTTCATTCTTGCTTATTACAACTTTTTCTGAAACAAACACACACGTAAACTCATTTTTAACAAGAAACATTGTAGACACTAAGTCATTCCTAATAGTAGGAACATGAAGAAATTATTGAGAGTCAATAACTAGTCGAAAGTTATTTTTAGGAATATCCTCCCACTTTCTTCTACTTTGGTTGTTTCAGTATTCACATTAAGATAATTTATTTGGGATCAGCGATATAAGTAGAAAAATCTTCTTTATGCACACAAACATGTCGAATGGCTCCTGAATCAAACTACCATTCATTTGATTTTCAAACTGGATTGCATTCAGTTATCATAACACATATATTTTCAATTTTTCAGTTGCTTCGATCATGTTTATCTGATTTTGTTTCTTGTTCTTCATCATAACTTGACAATTTAGAGTTTTGTGGTCAATTTTATTACAATTGTAGAACTTGCCTTTGAACCTTTTCTTGTTCTGCTTTTCTCTTGTTCAGAAGACTTATTTATCATCTTATTATGTGTAGCATTATTTTTAACAATATTTGCACCCATCATTGTTGATTTTTTAAGCAACTTATTATCCTCTTCTATCTTGAGACGACTCACAAGATTTTTCAAAAAATACAATTAGTTTTAAAATATTACTTTTTCAGGAACATACGAATTTTTACTTGTGATCCTTTGCATAAAAGATCATTATTTGCTACCATTCTTTGAAGTTGACACTAGAAATTTTTTCATATTTCTCTGTTGTTGCTATTGGTAGAACAACATCTGAACATCTTGATGAAAAAATATTGATTGTCGTTGGGAAAACACTATTCACAACCAAATCAATTTGTTGTTTAGTTTCATTCATTATTTTTCTGTCAATCTTTGACAAATATTGTAGTATTTTAAAATACTAAGACTAAAGACTTAATCTTTAAACAACTTATTTCTAGTCAATGATGAAATTCTTATGTCTTCAAATCATCAATTAAACAAACTTTCAAACCTAACAAAATTCGTATGTACTTCAACTCGGAATCAAATTCAAACAGAGTAGAATACCACAAGTTTTAATCTCCAGAAATCAATACAGAGAGTTTACCAAATCTGTGAAGTTTTTATATTCTTTGAACTAAATTTTTAATATAATTTCTTCGTGATGTTTTTATATTTTTCTAACTGTGGGAGTAGAAGTCAAAAAAATTTAATCTCCACAAAATCAGACTCAATACAGATTAACCAAGTAATTGATATATAAACGGTGATATTTTTTCCCACTAAACAAGCACAAAAATAAATAATTTTATAATTTCCATAAGATTATTATTTTCATTAAATAAAATCTGTATCTACAAAATAAATTTCAATAACAACTTTAAAAACAATGAAGAAGTTCAAACTACTTTATGAAAAATAGCAAAATCAAATATTTAGAAAAATATGAAGATTAGAAGATTCAAGTCCACCGAATTCTCGGTGTGCTCTTAAGAATATTATTCCCCTCAAGTGCCCGAGGTAATAGAATATATCCTCCCAGGATAGAATAAATCACTTCAACAGAATAGCAACCTCAAATTCTGTTGAACTACAAACGTACTCAATGGTAGCCAATCACACTTGAGTTTTTCTTTATCAAGAAAAAAATGACATTTTTTACTTCACAAAAATCATATTCATATTTTGAGGAGAAATAAAAAATTTATAATCAAAAGGTGGTGTCTCAGAAAAGAAGTAATGGCTCAGAAAGTGCACGTCTTCCTAAAGGTACAACTTTTTATAAAAGATGCAACTCTTCAAAAAAGTCACAACCCATTAGAAAGTTCATACATATCCAAAGTGAAAAGGTGTGTATTCAAATTACATCCTTTCTCTTGGTGTTTTTCTGAAAAAATACCTATTCATTTTTCATTCACACCTCTTAGAAACGTACACTACTTTTGTTGAATGGTCGATTTGTCTCTATAATATGGT
Source organism: Capsicum pubescens (assembly GCA_030864215.1). Lineage (NCBI taxonomy): Eukaryota > Viridiplantae > Streptophyta > Magnoliopsida > Solanales > Solanaceae > Capsicum > Capsicum pubescens. The sequence continues at coordinate 183,555,106 of CM061547.1, read as the reverse complement.
CTTATGCGATTCTTACCCCATGAGTTATTTTTTGGAGTTGCTTGGTTCTAGTCCATTGTGATTTTATAAGAAATTTTCATTTTATCATAAGAAATGAGATAAGTAATGGTGCATATTGTATGTCCAGCCATGCCACATAGATTGTATACTGGCAAATGAAGTGCTTGTAGTTCGACTTGAATGGAGGCTAATACATTCATGATTAATTGTATGTTTTTGGCATATGAAAACACCAACTTGGATAGGAAAACAATAGTGATCTTTCACATTCTTGGGACTGTACTGTCACGACTCGAACCAAGGCCTTGGTCGCGATGGGCATTCCAGACCCTATAGGCCCAGAAAACCCCTTAGCATTCTATCATAAGAATAACTTACAAAGAGGTGCAGAAATATAATGAAATTCAAAGAATTCTATAAAACTAAATAAAAATGGAAACCCAAACTTTAAATAAACATTATAACTAAAGACATATGTCAAACCCAGTCTACAAAGCCTCTAATCATGACTAAATTGTCTTAACGAGATAAGGCCCTGGCAATACCCTGAAATGAAAAGAAATACTAAAACATCTAAACTAGTTCACCTTAAGAAACATGGAGGGCTCACCAACTCAGGATGGTGTTTGACCAAATCCTAATGATGCACTGAATCGTGAGAATGTGCCTCTAAACCTACATCATGAGACGATGCTGCCTCCCGAGGATGATCAATAGGTTGAATGTATTGACATGTAGAACAACCCAAAACAACATATATTTATATAAAGTATACAAGAGCATAGGAACACAATTTACAAATTAGAAATCAAAACACATGGTCTTAGTTAAAGGTTTCAGAATAATCTCATAAAAACATAGACTCAACTTTTCTCTTTAATTTTGATCTAGATGGTATCCCGACATTCTCTTTACCCCACGGGCTGTATAGGTCTAGCATTAACTAATTGGCCAAGCCCCCAATCCAAGTTTGTCGCAAGGTTTTCGGTCTCTACATACTAGTATACCTAAAGCACAAAGCAATCATACCATGATAATCGATATTTTAGGATAACATCAATCCCCCATCGGTAAAATATGGTTTCAGGAAATGAATCTTTCAACTCGTGCCTTCTCGATTAACCATCTAACTCTCTTTAAGCCCATTTTTAGTTTCTTAAAAACATTCACTATTCTTGAAAATAATCTTTTTCTCATTAAGGGCATTGTCTTATTTGGTATCGTCAAATCAAGACTTGCAAGTATTATATCATCTCTTCTCTTTATCTCTTTATTCAAAAACATATCATTGATCATCAAAATGATTTAAATATCAAATAAGATTTCTCCTTTGAAATTGTTATGCAATTAAGTAAAACATTTTTCTTCAATATATCATTGTGACTCTTAAAAATGGTCATTTCTTTCACAAATTCATACAATTCTCATGGGAAAACAAGAGTATTTAAAATACAAGAAACACCCTTTGAATCTATATAAATAAACAGTATCTAATTTGCTAAAAGAAATATTTAAAACTCAAAATTTTTGTCATTCAGTAAATATTCCACAACACTAGTTAAATGCATAATTTTCATCATAAAAAAAGATTCATAATTCATGTTCTTCAAACAATTTCAAAACCCATATTGTACATATGTATATATATATGAAATTTAGAGTATAGGAAAACCATTATTTTTATGCCCATGAGTAGTAAGGTTGTTCTATAAACCTCTTAGCCGAAGGAATTGACGTAATTTGATCCTTAGAGTTAAAGAACCTTTAACCCTACGTAATTCTCTTCTCTATTACTTTAGGGATGTTTACAAAATGATTTTGAGGAAAGGGAGTCATTCTTAGGGACTTAATAATGTATTAGGTGAATGAGGAATATTTTAAGGATGTAAAAAGACCCAAACATTCCTGAAATAACATTAAAATGATGTTATATCGATGATGGAGGGGTGTGTGTGGAACGACCCTTTAACACCCTCAAAACTTTGAGTATTTTATTTTAGGCCTTCTGACATGACCAAAACCAGGGCCTCATCGTGTCGGGTGCCTCAAGTCTATCCGGGATCACAGACCACCCCCAATACCCAATCATAACCGCCCAACACTCTATGTCGGATGAATTCCAAACATATAATAAGATGGAACCATAAATAATAAAAGGCAATAATAAAATCCAGATTCATAACCATCTAAACATCCAACCAAACATCCAACCGGTGTCAGCCCTAATACTAATACCAATGCCAAGGCTGACCAATACTAATACCTCCTATGCCCATAGTAAACACACAAAGCCTCTAATCGAAAATAAAGAACATCCATTCGGGACATACCCTCGATCATAGCCAAAACCAAATTCCAAAATATAACAAAAAGTATGAAAAGATATCCATAACATAAAATGGAGTCTTTCGGAGTATGAAAGCTCACCACTTCAGTCTGACACAAATGTTGTCCCCGAATACAAGTAACTGAGCAGGAGGAGTAGTATGGTTGGTTCCTACATCGTATAGGGATACAGTGGTCGAAGATGGGTTAGCAGGTGAACGCTAACATGTACTCAGGAATAAGGATAAAGTAATGTCATTATTCAAAACCAAAGTAAATATCCAAATGCAGTGACATTCATATATATATATATATATATTATTCCAGGAAAGGGAATCAGGTTTAGCATGTATTTAAATCTTCAACCTGGGATGTATGTCTTGACTGTCCTAAAACCACCCACGGGAGATGTAGGTTCAGTGTTGCCCCCTAAACGATCCCCAATGTATGTAGCCGTACGAATCAGAGATATCATAGGGGTCGGGGATTCTCGTGTACCCTTTTCCCTCTATGATACATATATAGAAGTATAAACCTAGGGGATACTCGTGTACCCCACAAGTATATGGTCCCCATGACAAACCCTCATGTCGGTAAACATGAGTTTCTAGTGTCCGTCCATTAGACTCACACCTTAATGGTTAGCTATCACAACCCGCCATTATTTCCCAATTAAAACCTTTTAGCACATAACCAAACCACCAAATCTAGAAGTTAACTAACAAGGCATTATGAAGTGGTATTGCCATACCGACTATAGCTTGCAAGCAATGTCATTAGCCAAGCCTTAGAGGATTCCATGAGCCCCACAAGATTTCCAATCAAACCAAAGCCATGGCCACCAAGGCCTTCCCAATAAATTTAAAACCATTTAAACCAATTTAGGTTCTATTACCATCTTATGCAATGCAAAATTTTCAATAAAAGTCATACTATGTAACAAAAGAATTCTAATAGGCATTTTAACAAATATGTTGAGGGCATATAGTTTACAAAACCAAAAACAAGAACCAATTAACCATTCCCATGCAACCACGTGTTCAAACCAACATTATAACATGAAAAACCATAATAGAACATGGGAAAACATCATCCAACCATTAGTAACGAAAGCCCCCAACACATATTTCAAAACCAACACAAACCCACAATATTTCCATGAAAACCATTAAGTAAAACATGTTTTTAGGTTGAACTAACAATGAGGAAGTAGCAACATGACTTAGACAACAAGGAAGAAGAAGATAAATCACCCTTAACAGCCTTAATTGATTGCATTGAAGAAACCCTAGCCTCTTCTTGAATGAAGAGTTTGAGAGAGATTAAGAGTATTTTTTTAGAGTGTTTGATTGAGAATAGGAGGTTAATGAGGTCCCAAAAGATGTTTTAGGTCATGGGGTCAAAAATAGTTATTAGGGGAAATATCCAGAATACCCCCAACCTAAACTGTAAAACCCACAGGTGGGTACGGTTTGGACCCCTCGCCCGTACCCATATCATACGAGTGGTACCTTCCACTCGTACCTTGATCAAAAAGTTGGACACCACATTGTGTCCAACATATGACTCCAATACCCCAACTCGTGACCAGACCATACAATTTGTATGGTCCAGTCGTACCCTAGGCAGAATCCAAAGGGATTGACACTAGACAACATACGATTACACTTTACCACTTCTACCCTATCCTCACGACTCTTAGTGAGCCACTAATACTCATAGCCAAATCAAGTTACTAAGTTTCTGATTAAGAGGACTAAGCTAACGAACCATCACCAACCATATGACTCGTACCCACCAAGTCGTAACCACAATAGAAACCCTACCATCACATATTGGACAACTTACCAATTGGGTCACCTGACCCGTACCCACACCATACGTATGGTGGGTCGTACGATGATCAGAAAGTTCAAGACACAGGAAATTTTCAAGGGCCAAAACCCGGGGTGTTTCAATTTCTCCCCCACTTAGATCATTTATACTCGAATGGACAAGGTAGTACAAACACGATCAAACCCCCAAACACCCCTACGCTTACCTTTATGATAAAAAATAGAGATATCAAGGAATCAATCTTTCTTTTAATCCAGACGGATTTTTGGAGCCGAAAATAGGAATGAATACTTGGACCTCATATCCTCTTCATCTTCCCATGTAGCCTCTTCCACCTTGTGGTTCCTCTATAGAACCTTTATCGAGGCCACATCCTTGGTCTACAATTGAAGAACCTGAAGATCCAATATCTCAACTAGGATCTCTTCATAAGATAGGGAATCCAGAATACCAATATCCTTGACTGGCACAATTTGCGATGGATCACCTATATACTTTCTCAACATAGAAATATAAAATACCGGGTGAGTGGATCATAAACTAGAAAGCAACTTCAACCTATACGTAATATTTCTAACCCTCCTCAAAATCACGAACAGACCAACATACCAGGGACAGAGTTTCCCCTTCTTCCCAAATTGTATTACTCCCTTCATGAGAGACACCTTCAAGAACACCCTATTCCTAACCTCAAACTCCAAGTCCCTTCAGCTCACGTCTGCGTAGGACTTTTGGCGACTTTGGGAAGCCTTAAGTCTATCTCGAATCACCTTCATCTTCTCCATAGCTTGGTGAACCAAGTCTAGACCAAACATATCTGCCTCGCCAAGCTTAAACCACCTAATAGGGAACTTACACCTCCTACTATACAACGCTTCAAATAGAGCCATCCCAACGCTAAAGTGGTAGCTATTATTGTATGCAAACTCTACAAGAGGTAAGTGCTCATCCCAACTACCACCATAGTCAATTATGCAAGCATGAAACATATCCTCTAATGTCTGAATAGTCCTTTCTGCTTGCGCATCCGACTGTGGGTGAAAAGCAGTGCTTAGACTCACCTTAGTCCTAAACCCTTTCTGAAATGACTGCCAAAAGTGCTAATGAAAATTGCATACCATGATCAGAGATATTAGATATAGAAACCCCATAAAACTTCACAATCTCTTAGAGGTACAACCTTGCATAATACTCAGTCGAGAAGTTAGTTCTTACTGGCAAACAGTGAGCCGACTTTGTCATTCTATCCACGATGAACCAAACCAAATCAAACAGATTTTGAGATTGAGGGAGACCGGTAACAAAATCCATGTTGATCACTTCCTACTTCTATTTAGGAAACTCAATCTCTTGATACAATCCATTGGGTCTCATGTGCTCAACTTTTACTTGTTGGCACATCATGTACTTGGCAACAAAATTAGCCATATCCTACTTCATATTGCTCCACCAATACATCTCCTTAAGGCCATGATACATTTTCGTCAAACCCCGGTGAACAATATAGCGCAACTCATGCACCTCAGCAAGAATTCTCTCTCGCAAACCATCTATATCAGGAATACATAATCTTCGTTATTACCGCAGGGTACCATCACTACTATTATTGAAGGCCATCACCTTCTTCTCACCTACATCACAGTTGATCCTCATCAAGACAGAATCTAAAATCTATTTCTCCTTGATCTCAGCTCCAAGAGACGATCGCGATACTTCCTGCACTAATACACCACCATCCTTGAAGTCTAAGAGGTGAACTCGTAAGTTAGCCAAACGGAGAATGTCTTTTAACAACTCCCACTTATCCTTATCCAAATGAGCTAGAATACCCATGAATAACCTTCTAAGAGCATCAAGAACCACGTTAGCTTTACCTGGGTGGTAGTGAAGACTCATGTCATAATCCTTGAAAAACTTAAGCCATCTCATTTGCCTGAGGTTAAGCTCATTCTAAGTAAACGCATACTATAGTATCTTATGATTAGAAAATATATCCATATACACCCCATATAAATAGTGATGCCATATTTTCAACATGAACACCATAGCTAGCAGTTCCAAGTCCTAAGTCAGGAAATTTTTCTCATGCACCTTTAACTATCTAGAGGCATAAGTTATCACCCTTCCAATCTACATCAGAATGTAACCAATTCCTATACGGGCTGTATCACAGTAGATCACAAACCCATCAATGTCTTCAGGCAAAGTCAAAACCTGAGCCGAAGTTAGTTTATCCTTCAGCTTCTCAAAATTCCCCTCACAAGCATCAGACCACTAGAACATTACCTTCTACTAAGTTTACTTAGTCAATGGGGAAGTTATAGTTAAAAAAATTTCCATAATATTCCTATAGTAACTAGATAAACCTAAGAAGCTTCGAATATCGGTTGGATTTGCGGGTCTAGGCCACTTTTTCACAACTGCAACTTTCTACGGATCCACCATGCTCCCTTCATTAGAAATGATATAACCCAAAAAAAGTGACAACATTCAACCAGAATTTACATTTCAAAAATTTAGCATACTGTTATTGCTCCTTCAAGGTCTGCAATATAATACGAAGGTGATTTTCATAATCCACCTCACTCTTAGAGTACACCAAAATGACATCTATGAAAACAATAACAAACAAGTCCAAAAATTGATGGAAGACCCTATTTATCAAATCCATAAATGTCGTTGGGGCATTGGTCAACTAGAAAGACATAACTTGAAACTCAAAGTGCCCATACCAGGTACGGAAGGCAGTCTTAGGGATATCCATTTTCCTAATCTTTAACTAATGATACCTGGATGGAAGATCAATTTTGGAGAAAAAGTTAGCATCCTAAAACTGATCAAATAAATCATCTATCCTTGGAAGAGGATACTTATTCTTTATCATCACCTTATTCAACTGTCGGTAATCAATACACATTCGAAGGGAACCATTCTTCTTCCGTATGAATAACACTAGTGCACCTCACGAGGACACACTAGGATAGATGAAACCCTGTTTAAAAGATCTTTGAGTTTCTCTTTAAGATCCTTCAACTCAACTAGAGCCATTTTATGTGGTGGAATAGAAATTGGACTAGTGTACAGAACAAGATCAATCCAAAATCAATCTCCCTATCAGAAGGAACACCAGGAAGGTCATCAGGGAAGACCTCAAGAAATTCATTCACCACCAAGATAGAATGTAAAGAAGGACCATCCGAGTTAAAATCTTTAACCCAGACTAGATAATAGAGACACCCCTTGGAGATTAATCTCTAAGATCTAAGATAAGATATGAACTTTCCCTTAGGAGCTAGGGAACCACCCTCCCACTTAATAATTGTCTCATTAGGGAATTTAAAGACAACCTTACAGGTTCGACAATTTAGAGAAGCATAGCATGAGTGCAACCAATCCATCCCTAATATGACGTCAAAATCTACCATATCTAATTCAAATAGATCTACCAAAGTTTCTTTACTACCCAAAAATATCATACACCCCATATAGACTATTCTAGAAATCACAGAGCCACTTACCAGGGAAGAAATAGAAAAAGGGTTTGAAATAACCTTGGGACCAAAACTAAATCGCACAGCCAAAAATACGATTACATAAGAGAGAGAGGACCCTAGATAAAGTAAATAGTACACTTCATGGGAAAAATTTTTCGACATACCAGTCATGACATCAGTCAATGATTCAAACTCCATGCGGGTAGTAAGAGCATAAAGATGATTTTAATTGGTGTTGAAACTAGATGGTGCACCCTTCGGTGCCGAAGATGATGATGAAGTAGATGGAACCTTGTTCGTCCCTAAAGAAACCTTACCAATAGGACAATTTCTAAGCATATGCCCTGGATGACCACAATTGAAGCACCTGTCCCTCCCCTCATCATAAAAACCCTAATGCAATCTACCATAAAACCTACAGAGAGGATATAATAGAGCTGACTGGGACCCACTAGCCTGAGATTGGGCACCTTGTGCCCTAAAGTTGTCACCACCATGGAAACTCCTATCACCCAACGACTTTAGATAGGGAGCACTATCCGTCGAGTAAGATCCAAAATTTCCCCACTTCTTCTTGGCCTACTTCCCACCATCCCTGCCACTCTGTTGTTGGCCACTGCCCTACTTAGAGAACCTAAATTCCTTACCCTACCTCTTCCTTATCTCAATATATTTCTTCTTATCTTTCTCTACCTGTTGCATGTACACAACCAACTTAGACATATCCATTTCCTTAATTAATAGGGAAGCCTTAATTTCCAATATCAACTCTCTGAAAAACCTAAAAGCAAACTTCCTCATTCTAGCCCTTATGCTAAAAACTATCTCCAGAGCATATTGAGATAATTGGTGGAACTTTAACAAATGCTTGTTAACTGACATCTTGGCTTGCTTCAGATTAACAAACTCTTTCTCATTTGCTTCCCTTAACTACTAAGGAGAAAAACGGTCCAGGAAAGCATTAGAGAAATCTTCCCATAGAGCTGACTCATCACTGTCATCCCTTGACTGATCCCATTACTCGTACCACTAGTAGCCACATCTTTCAGCTGGAAGGCTGCAAACTCCACACCTTCCATATTCATGGAATGTATAACTTGGAAAATATTCTTTATTTTGTCCAAAAAAACCTGAGCATCCTCTTCTACCTTAACACCAGTAAAGGTCGGAGGGTTTAACTTCATGAACTGGACAACCCTTGTGGTCTCAAAAGATGGAGTAAGAGAAGTACCACGCTAATCCTGAGAAGGTACCAACTGAGACAACATATGAATAAACTGAAGAAACTAAGAATTCATCACGTCAGCCGGGGGAGTTCAAGGGGGACTAGAGGGAACCGTTGGAACTCTAGGAGGACAATCAGGAACTGGACCCCTATACTGGGTCTGGACACATAAGTAGAATGGGTCCCATCAACATTATCCTCAGGTAGGACAGAGGAGTTTCCATGATCTTTATATCATCAAAGAGGCATGATCTGAAAAGCAAACAAATAGAAATTAGAGAAGAATGCAGGACCTTAGACTCTACAACTCAAAAATAGAACACAAGAAAGAGAAACATTCCTAAATGCCTCATATCTTTTCACTTATATGTATGGTGCGCTACACACCCTTAAAAGAGATTCTACTCGACACGTCTTTGTGGACTCCCAAGTGACCATGAACTTAGTGCTCTGATACTAATTTGATATAACTCGAACTAGGGCTAAGTCGTGTAGGGTACCTCAAGTCCAATTGGGATCGAAGACCACCCCAATACCTAACCATAACCGCCCAACACCCTATGCCGGATGAATTTTAGACATATAACAACATAGAATTATAAATAATCAAAGACAATAATAAAATCCATAATCATAACCATCAAAACATCCAACCAGTATCAACCCCAATACTAATACTAATGCCAAATCTAACACTCATACCGACACCGCCCATGCCCATAGTATTCACACAAAGCCTCTAACCAAAAACAAAGAACATCCTGTTAGGATATGCCCCAACCATAGCCAAAACCAAAGTCTAAGAAATAACCAAAAGTATGAAAAAATATCCATAACATAAAATGGAGTCTTCTAGAGTATGGAAGCTCACCATTTTAGCCTGACATAAATGTTGTCCCCAAATCCAAGTCACTAAGCAAGAGAAGTAGTATGGCCAATTTCTACATCAGTGGGAATACAGTGCCCGAAGATGAGTTAACAGGTGAACTCTAGTATGTACTCAGGAATAAGAATGAAGTAATGCCATTATTCAAAACCAAATTAAATATCCAAATGCATTCACATTCATATATATATATATATATATTATGCTAGGAAGGGAACCAAGTTTAGAATACATTAAACTCTTTAACCTGGGTTGTGTAGCTTGACCATCCTAAAACCACCCATGAGCTATATGGGTCCAGTGTTACCCCTAAATGGGCCCTAGTATATGTAACCACACGAACTGGAGATATCATAGATATCGGGGATTCTCGCATACCTTTTACCCTCCATGATACATAATACAAGTATAAACTTAGGGGATTCCCTTGTACCCCACAAGTATATGGTCAGCATGACCAACCCTTATGTTAGCAAACATGAGTTTCCAATGTATGTCCATTGGTCTCATACCTTAATGATTAGCTATCAAAACCTGCCATTATTGCCCAATTAAAACTTTAGCACATAACCAAACCACTAAATCTAGAATTTAACTACCAATGCATTATGAAGTGGTAACATCATACTGACTATATCTTGCAAGCAATGCCATTAGCCAAGTCATAGAGGATTATCATACACCCCACAAGATTTCTATTTAAACCAAAGTCATGGACACCAAGGCCTTCCCAATCCATGTAAAACTATTTAAACTAATTCAGGTTCCTACTATTAGGAATAACTTAGTGTCTACAACGTTTCTTGTTAAAAATGAGTTTACGTGTGTGTTTGTTTCAGAAAAAGTTGTAATAAGCAAGAATGAAATATGTGTAGGAAAGATCTATCTCATTGAGGACTTTTCAAACTTAATGTAATGGCTGTTGAAATAAAGAAAGTTAAGGCTTCTTCTTATTTGCTTGAGTCAAATGAATTATGACATGAACTTTTAGGACATGTCATTTATAAAACCTTGCAAAAACTATTAATTTAAAAGTTTTGCCAAACTTTGAATGCAATAAATGAAAGTGTCAAACAAGTGTTGACTCGAAGTGTGTTAAGCATCCGTATAAGTCTATTGAGGAATTTCAATCCCGTAGACTTAATTCACACAGACATTTGTGATATGAAATCAACACCATCTCATGGTGGAAAAAAATATTTCATAACTTTTATTGAAGATTGCACTAAACAGTATTGTGTTTATTTGCTAAATAGTAAGGATGAGACAACACAAACATTTAGGCAATATAAAGCTGAAGTTGAAAATCAGTTGGATAAAAAGATTAAAATGATATGAAGTGATAAGAGTGAAAAATATGAATCTCTTTTGGCAGACATATGTTTGGAAAATGAAATTGTCCAACAAACTACAAATCTGTATTCACCCTAATAAAATAAAATTATGAAAAGAAAAAATTGAATGTTGAAGGAAATAATGAAAAGTTACTTATAATTTTGATTTACCGTAAAACTTGTGGAGGAAAGCTATCCTTACAGCTAATCGAATACTCAATAGAGTGCCCCATAGAAAGACACAATCTATTTCATATGAGAAATGGAATGGAAGGAAATCCAACATGAAATATTTCAAAGTGTAGAGGTATCTAGTGAAGTCCAAGTTTCTATACCCAAAAAAAGTGAAAATAGGACCAAAGATTGTGGACTGTGTTTTTATCAAATATGTTACGAACAGTAAAGCATGTTAATTTTTGATTCATAAATTCGAACATCCGGATATCTATGATAATACGATAATTAAATTAGATAATGTTGAGTTCTCATTTATCCATATAAGACTAGACATGAGTTTTCTAGTGAAGAATTTAATTGACCTAGGAATGAATCAAAGCAGAATGTACTTAATAAAGAGAATTCAAGGTGTAGTAAGTGACAAAGAAAGTCGACTTCCTTCAGATCAGATTTTGTAACATTTCTACTTAAAAATGAGCCTCAAACATTTAAAGAAGAAATGCCATCTGCAGACTCATTCTTTTTGAAGAGGCAGTCAATAATGTTGATTCAATCTTGAGCAACCATACTTGCGAGTTGGTTGATCTTTCTCTAGAAAATATACCTTTACATTCTAAATGGATCTTCAAAAGGAAAATAAAAGTTAATGGTACTATTCACAAATACAAGGCAAGACTTGTTGTGTAATACTTTAGTAGAAAAAAAGGCTTTGATTATTTTGACACATACTCGCCAGTAACAAGGATAACATCCATCCGGGTGTTGGTTGCATTAGCTGCGGTATATGATCTTGAAATCTATCAAATGAATGTGAAAATAGCTTTCTTAAATGGAGAATTGGCTGAGAGATTTACATGGAACAACTCAAAAATTTTGTGGTTCCTAATAAAAAAATGCAAACTTGTTAAGTCACTATATGGACTAAAGCAAGCACTCAAACAGTAACATGCAAAATTCGATCAAATCATGTTGACAAATGAATTTAAGATAAATGAGTGTGATATATGTATTTACATTAAAGACACTCTAAATCACAAAGTAATTGTTTGTTTGTATGTGGATGACAAGTTGATCATCAGTAGAGATATTTCTGACAGAAATGCTACAAAACGAAAGCTTAAGAGCAAGTTTAACATGAAAGACGTTAGAGTTGTTGATGTGATCATGGGGATAAGTATACATAGAACTCGATAAAGGTTGGCACTGTCATAGTCTCAATACATTGAAAAAGTACTTTATAAGTTCAGGTATTTGGATACCAATATTGCCAAGACACCGATAAATGTGAGCTTTGGACTTCGAAAGAATAAAGGTGAACGTGACTCATAATTTGAGTATGCAAGAGTGTAGGGAAGTTTGATGTATATCATAAATCATACGCAACTAGATATAACATGTACTATTAGTAAATTGAGTTGGTACACAAGTAATGACAATCAAACCCATTTAATGGCAATGAAAAGAGATTTAGAGTATCTAAAACATACTTAAGACTATGTTTTGTATTATAACAAACATCTAACGATAATTGAAAGGTATAGTGATGCAAATTGAATTGCTAAGTCAAATAAAACAAAATCCACGAGTGGATACGTATTTAATCTCAATGGGGGAGCAGTCTCTTGGAAATCATCTAAATAGACATGTATTGACTGCTCTACATTGGAGTTTGAGTTTATCGCATTAGATAATGTCGGTGAAGAAGATGAATGGCTCCAGAATTTTTAAAAAGATATTCCTTATTGGCTTAAACCTTTGGCACCAGTATTCATACACTACGATAGTCAAGCTGCAATAGGTAGGGAAGGGAGCATGATGTATAACAGTAAAACTCATCATATAAGATGGAGACATAATACTATTAGAGAACTATTCTCTAGTGAAATTATCACGACTGACTTTGTGAAGTCAAAGGATAATATGTCGAATCCACTTACAAAAGACCTAACTAGAGAGGGAGTTGAGAGATCATTAAAGGGAATAGATTTAACGCCTAGGACAAGTCATCACAACAGTAATTATACCTAACAAGCGAAAGATCTCAAGAGTTAGATTCAAAGAGATCAAACAAAGTTGTAACTGATGATTCAACATTATCAGTTAAGTCAATCCATTCTCATGACAAAGATAATGTTCAGTAAACAAGGATAAGGCTTATGGTTTGAAGCTTTTTAATGATTCTAAGTTTGATATGTATGGCCAAATAATTTGATCTATTGGATTAAATGTTTAGGAATCACCAATGTAAGGGTGAAGTGGAAGCCGCTTCAAGAAGTATGATAGTAAAGGTCGATTCTCTAAGATCTCATAAAACTAGAAAGTGTTCATGGCTGAAATGATCAAAATCACGAGAACCATAAATAGTAAAAGGCTAGTTATATGACTTATATTATCTAAGTATACAACAAAGTTCAATGGTTCAAAAAATATCACATCTACCAATTAACCAAGAGTATCTGATATAAGTTTACTGCAGAAAGTTCAAAGGAAAACGATTCACAAGGGGAAGCTGTTGCTAGGAGAATGATAGTAAAGGTCGATTCTCCAAGCTCTCATGAAACCCGGAAGTGTTCATGGCTGAAACGAACAAAAAGGCTAGTTATGTGACTTGTATTGTCTAGGTGTACGACAAAGTTTGACGATTCAAAGATATCACATCTACCAATTGACCGAGTGTATTCGATATAAGTTCACTATGAAAAGTTCAAAGGAAAGCCCACTTATCCAGATGCAATTAGCCTTTTCTTGTAAATTACACTTGTTCGTGTATTTTTTTTATCTAATAGCATTTCCTATTCATGTGGGGGATTGTTAGGTTTTTAAGATGTGTGAATGAAAAATGAATAAGTATTTTTTCGAAGAGACACCAAGAAAAAGAATGCAATTTAAATAGACACCGTTTTATTTTGGATGGTTATAACCTTTCTAATAGGTTGGGACTTTTCCGAAGAATTGCACCTTTATGAAGAGGTGCATCTTTCTGAACCATTACTTCTTTTCTGAAGCACCATCTTTTGGCTATAAATATTTGATTTCTCCTTAGATATGAATATGATTTTTGTGAAGTAGAAGAAAAAATACCTTCTTGAAAAAGAAAAATTCAAGTTTGATTTGCTACAGTTGAGTGCATTCGTAGTTTGACAGTATTTGAGATACTGTTATTCTTTGAAGTGATTCATTTTATCTAGGAAGGATATATTCCATAAATTTGGGTACTTGATGGGAGTAACTTCCTTAAGGACATACCGTGAATTCAGTGGACTTGAATATTCTAATCTTCATCTTTTTATAAATGTTTGATTTTGCTTTTTTCAGAAAATAGTTTTGAAGTTGTTGAAGTTCATGTTATAAATACAGATTTCATTTAACGAAAAACAACAAATAGAACACTTAACAATGGTCATTTCGTAGGATATTGTCAAAAACTATTTATATCAAGTGCAGGTGGCTCACCTACTAAATATGTACATAAACCCCTACTCCCAAAGATCTAGCCAACTATATGAATAATGTACACCATCTTACCTAAAAGTATAAAAGAAGCAAAAGCCAATTCTTGACACTAAGCAGCTGACTCTCTACTCCAACAAAAGTTCCATTTCTTTCCCTCCACAAACCCCAAAAAATACAAGTGGTCCCATCCTCCGTAACATAATTTCCTTATTTTCAACCGCACTGAAGCTTTATTATATTATGGTGGAACGACATATTGGGATGTCTGAGTCAAGACATACGGTCAATTAACTGGCCTGTTTCTGAAGTTAAATTCTGTAACTTCCAGGGGATCGGAGAAAAAAACCACATCTCGTCTCAAGGAGAAGCTATATGACACCTCGGGTCAGTTAATTTAGGTCTCTGCTGGAAATAGGAAGTGCAAAATGGTCAGCATAGAAAAATGGTATATCATTTTCAATGAAACTATCATTGTAACAAAATAATTTCCCACACAAACACTGATGTACATTTATACTCGGTACCAAAATTATAACTGCGAAATGGAACAAGAAGACAATAACAAGCACTAATAAGGACAAAAACTGAGAATAACAAAGGAAGAAGGTAAAGAGATGAGATACTAAAACATAGAACAAATATGAAGGGATAAAATACTGAGCCTAAAGCTGTAACATAACACATGTAGATAAAACTTCTCTCCAACACAATCTTTTTTAACCGATTCTTAATCAAGTTTGGATCCCAAATAAAACTCTCCAACATGTTACTCGACCCAATAATCCCAATTGAACATCTTCTTCACCAAAATTGCAGACATAGGCCCTTACGGATCCAGCTTGGTTCACAATAATACTCCCGCCCTCAATGAGGACCTTATCCTCAAGGTTTGGTTCAAGAAATAAAAAGAGTTACGAATATCAAGCCACAGAATGTAACCAGTCCAGCAGGCACTACCACGTATCCATAAGTTACCCATTTCCTTATGTTGCAACAATTCTTAACATCTTAAGTCATGGAAAAACTATAGTAAGTGTTATGCTTTAAAGATCTATTTCCTGGAGTATGGATCTTCTGCAATCTGAAAGTAAAAAACTTGGGAGCATCATTTTGCTTCTAGACATTAAGCCCTAAATGAAGCCACCAATTGTACAACACTTAGTAGTTATGTGCAACTCTTAGGAAATGCTTTCTCAAAATGGATTAATGAAGCAGTGGTTGAAATATAGGATCAAGAAGTAAGGATTCTTTGAATTGTTTAATCTTCTCAATAGCATCAACCAAATTGATTTCAAGTAATTAACAAGAATCATGGTCCCTGGAATTTGTAAATTTACCACTATGGGTAGACTAGAACTATTTCTTCTTGGCGAGTCATAGCAAATTTCTTTAACATGAGTAGCCTCAAGATTGCTGTACATATCAACAAATGATGCCATGAAAAAACTAATTTGAGCCAATGTTGGAACCTTAAGTATAGCAGTATCACAATGTTCCAATTTCCCCCATAAGAGATTATCTTTTTGCCAATCAATTCGCTACTATCGTCCTCTTCATAGATCACAGCAGGTGTCAAGTGTGATAAAGAATTTAAAGAACCTGTCCCTGACCTCATTATCCGATCCAACAAAGTAACATGTCCAAGGAAAAAAAGCTAGAATGTTGTGGTTCTTATAAGCATATATAACAGATGTACCACTGGTGCATTGAATTTCTCCGCAAAATGAGTAGTAACATCATCAAAACTTGTAAGTTACACAAGAAGTGTTAAAAGTTCCATAACTTTCAACATCGATTTCAACTCTACCAACACACACACAATCATACAACTTTACTGTGAAACGGACCTGTATGTCTTTTAGAAACTGCTTCAAACAGTTCACGTGCATTTGGTGCAATAAATAGAGGTTCCTTTTATCCGATCAGTATTCTTTCTTATTTTATTGATAACTCTTTTTCCTCTTACTTTTTGTTTATATGGTGTTGTAAACCACCAATCTATTTTAGTTATTATATGTGGGTATAATTTATCTAAAAATGGTATTCCTAAAAGCATATTTTTTTATGTTAGTTCATAATTATAGATTTCTTCTATTGTTATTATTTTATCCTATATCTGTATTTTTACATTTTTAGCTTTATATGTAATTAAACTTCCTTCATTATTAAATTCTTTGACTACTATTGATATTTTTACCTTATCCCATTGACCTTCTGGTAAACAGTACATCAGTTTGCTTCTGCTCTTGTATCTATCATATGTGTATAATACCTATTATAATATCCTTCTACTATTATTTTACAAGTACATATATTTTCATATCATGTCGAAGCTCTTTTTATTAATAATTTTTCTTTATTATATGTTATAAATAATTGTGTATGTTCTATATTGTATGATTTTACTTGTTCTAACCATTTTATTCCTAATATTATGTCTGCTTTTTGCATATCTTCCTTTATTTCAAATTCAATTTTTATTTTTCTAACTCCTATTATTATTTCTTTTTCTGTCGTATCCTTAATGTTTATTAGACTCCTTGATAAATCTGGGCATATATTCCTATTAGATTTTATTTCTTCACTTTTTACTAGATATCTTGCTATATAATTTTCTTCTTGTCTTGTGTTTAAGAGTATTAAATATTCTTTTTCATTTATTGTTCCTGTTATGTAATATTGAGTTAAATTAACTGTTGAAGTTGTTTCATAATTTATTTATTTTTTATGAGCTTGATGATTCTGGTTTTTCATAAGTTATTCTTTTTGTTGTACTTATTATATCATTTATTATTTCTAAATCTTCTTCAATATCTATGTCTTTGTAACTATAATCATTATTATCAATTGTTTTTACAAATTATTCCAAAGGACTTTCTATTTGTATTTTATTAATTTTATTTTTTTCCGTTATTTTATGTTTTGTTGTTAATACATATATATTTTTACATCTTGCTGTAAATATTTTACTTCCTAGGGTTAGTTCTATTCCTGATATTTTCCAATATAATATTAATGATTTATCTATGTTTTTATCTGTTATTGCTACTGAATAATCCTCATTTATTATAAATTTAAATTTTTTGTATATTAAATTTTCTCTTATGACAGTTATTATACTTTTTTCTATAGGTTTTATAATTCTATCATCTGCTAAATATAATTCTGTTGGTGTATCTATTCCTTCTCTAAAAAATACTCTTATCAATATCTTTGTTCCTCCAAGGTGTACATATTTTATTGGGTCTTTACTTTTTATATCATTTATTTTTTTATTAATTATTCTTTTTGTTACTAGTGGTATACTAGCTCTTCATTTTGCATATCTACAGTCTATTACATGTTCTTTTTGCCGTACTACGTAGTATTCTTCCTTTTTTCTATTAAATATATTTTTTATTGTTGGTATTTTAAATATTTTTTCTACACTTAGGTCTAACTCTTTTCCTTTTATTTCGTCAAATATATTACTGTCAAATATTATTTTTTGATCTGTTCCTTCTTCATTTAAATATTCTTCCTTTGTTATTATTTTTATGTTTTCTTCAGTCATTTGGTTTATTTTTATATCTTCTTCAGTCATTTGATTCATCGAAATCACTATCTATTTCATTATCTGTTTCATTCTCTGAAATTTCATATATACTATCTTCACTTTCTAATTCGTAATCTATATAATCTATTTGCATGTATTCTGTATTTTCTATCTTTATTTCTGATATTTGTTTCTTTTTTGGGTTTAGGAATTTTACAATCTCTAGCTAAATGTCCTAGTTTTCCACAATTATAACAAGTACATTCTTTTATAGATTTTTTTTTCCTATATGATCGTTTATGTTTATAATTTTTTATATAATATCTTTTTCTTAGTTTCTTATACTTATATTTTGATTTTTTGTATTTCTTATATTTCTTATGTCTTTTTCTTTTCTTATAATATCTTTCTTTATATCCAAATTGGGGTGCTATTTTATCTTTGCAACATGCTAAATTTCTTATTAATTTTTTTTTCATTTTTATTTCTTCTCTATATTTTTCACATAAATTTCTATATCATTGTTGTAAAAATTTTATTCTTGCTCCTAGGGTATCTACTATTTTTGTTTCATCCCAACTCTTTATTATTTTTGAACTAAATGGTTCAGGTAATTTATTAAAATATAATTTCCTTATCTCCTTACTTTCTTCTGTATTATATGTTCCTTTATAATAATATTCTTTAAATGCGCACATATATTCATCTATATAGCACATATTACATATTGCTAATTTTAACATTAAATTCCTATTCGTATCTTTTTCTTTATTTTGTTCTTCTTCTTCTGTTGTTATACTGCTAAATTCATCTCTTACAGCTACTTCATATTTTTTTAATATTTTTGTTGATGATATTTTAGTAATTGTTGATGTTCCTTCTATTTTTTTATGAGATCTTAATACTTTTTTACTTGATTCGGCTAGGTTTAAAAATCATAATTTTACTGTTCCTATTAATGTCTTTTCTATATTCTGGTATATTTGTTGTATCTATATTATTATCTAATAATTGTTTTCACATGTATCCTGCCCATAGTTGTATGGTTTTATTTGTGTCTATTACACAGTCTAAATCTAAAAAGTTATAATTTTTATTAATTATTTGTTTTGGTGTCCATTCGTTATATTCATTTTTAGGTTATATTTGTTAAACTTATCTTTATAATAATATGTAGATTTTTTTATTTCTGATGTACTAGGTATTATGTTTTCATCATCTTCTTTATTAAGAGTATTTATTTCTGTGTTTGTATTTTCTAAGTTTTCTCTATTAATTACTTCTTGTTTTTCATTAATTTCTAACTTTTTTATATTTGTTAAGATTTCTGTATATGTTTCACTATCTTCCGAATCATAATTATTTGTTTCTTCAGCATTTATTGTATTTATTTCTAATTCATTGGTTTCTGATTCTTTATTTTTTATTTCTAATTTTTCTTTAAATTGATCTATCTCGTTTAATAATTTTTGTTCTTTATTCTTTTCTTCTTTTTATTTCTGTCTTTTTTCATACAGGTCTTTTAGCATTTGTAGTTCTTTTTCTAGTTCAGCAATCTTATATTTTTAGTTTCTTCTACTTTTCATATCTCTTTTGTAGTTTATTGTTTTATCTTATCTATTTCTTTTTTTCTATCTATTTCTTCGTTTTCTCTTTCTATTCATACCATGGCTGTCAATTTATCTTCTAATTTTAATTCTTCTTTTCCTAACATTAAATATAAATATTCACCTATTTTCTTATATCTTCTTCCTAAATTAGATAATACTATTTTTATTTTTAATCCTTCGTGATTTTCATATGTTTTTTCGTCTATTATAAATTCTTCTTTTTTCATTTTATTTATTTGATAGTGTATAAATCATGTTGATATATGTATTCTAGACTATCTATTAAGGATTCTAAATGTGATACTTCTTCCTTTTGTGCATTTATTGATTTTTGACATACTCCTACAATCATATTATATTGTAGTCTTTCCCTTCTTATTTTTAATTCTTTCCGTTTTTCAGATATTACTTGTTTTAATTCTAAATTATTCATCTGTAAATAAATACTTGGTAAATAAATTCCAAAGTCAAACTTAAATAACTCATAAATTACTATACATACCATCTTTACCTGAGTGGTAGCTTAGCTGGTAAAGGTCGCCAGTTCGAATCCCACCAGGGCCACTGAGGCTTTGAAAATCGGTCGCGCATCCAGGACCCTATGGAACTAGCCGAAGCTCCGCCTTGAAACAGTGGGGGCCGGTGGGTACAACTAGTCGGGTTCACAAAACGATACCCGGAAACCACGAATAAAAAAAAAAATGTGTCTTAAAAGATATAGCATTAAACATAAGTATTATCTTTGTAAAAATTTGGTTCGTTGGTTTTGCAAAACGCACTGAGATGCTCCATATGAAATGAGTAGTTCAGTAAGGCCTGAAATATCTTTTTTAAGCTGATTAAATTTACCTCTTCTCTTCCAATCCAAAACCATATATTCATTTCTTTCCTTAAACTTCATATAATTCAATAGAATCAAATTTGATGGGAAATGTGGCAAATTTGGTGTTCCCGGAGAAAATTAGTAGCTTGTTGGAAATGTGGCAATTACAGGAGGTTAAAAAGAGCTTAAAGCCGATATGGAAAACTATTCACAATTGCATAATGTGGACCTTATGACTAGAATAGAATTTGATAGGAGGAAGTTGCAGATTTCTAGAGTGAAAAATAAATGGATTAAAAATCTGTACTTTTGGTGTCATAGCAGCATTTTCAGATATGCTGGATAAGTATTTGGACTTTTTGTACTTGCTGGGAGATAATGTGTAGTATTGGATTATAGAGTTTGCTGCTAAGTCATGTGCCTTTTGTTATACCATCTTGGTACTCTTTAATTAAAATCCTTATTTATAAAGAAAAATAGAATCAAAATTAAATCAGAAGCCCAATATATCTCCTTTTCAACAATAATGTACTCGGTGTAATCCCACAAGTGGGGTATGGGGAGGGTGGTGTCTATGCAGCATTACCCGTACCTATTGAAGGTTGAGAGGCAAATCTCTCCAATTTCTATTTCAATTCCTTCAATAACTTTTAGTATTTAATTGAAGAAGGTTCACAAGAAGCCGAAGATGTCTATTAAGATGTGCCTGAGTGGCTCCAAAGAAGGCTTACTTCGCTGTATATCGTCTTTGATCTAGTCCTTGTCTTGATTATGGAAGCAACCTATGCAATAGACTCTATTTTTGGAGATGGAAAATCTGCGGGGGAGGGCACTATAACAGTACTATTTGAACACCAGGTGTGAAGCTTCCTATTGGGGAAGTGCTCTCTGTGCAAATTGGTATTGCTTCGGACGATTACAATAGACTTGACACTTTTGTTTGCTGTTATACGGGGACATGCACCTATTCCATTTTGGAGTCTGATGTCATTCTACTATGGATTTTTTCCTTTTTGTAGTTCTCTGGACAGTTGGATCGAACTAATGAAATGGAGATTTGAAGGACTTGCTCTGATTCAACTAACACAGAAAACAACCAAGAAGGAAATTTGAACACATTTTGTCTCTGATTTTTGAATAGTTAATCCATCAGGTAGCTGTTTTCCGGACTAATATTAGTTGCACTATAAGTATGTTATCAGGATTCATTGGCAACTGAAATAAAAAGAATAATTAAAAAAGAACATGCTGATGTATGAATTAGCAAGTCCTTCCAGTTTGAGTTTTATCTGGAAAAAAGACGAACATCAATAACATAAGACCAAAGGATAAATTTTTAAGCTATTGTGAATTACTTATGTAACTACTTCCTCCATTCCCTTATAAGTGCTCTTTTTGGGTTGTGATTTTGTTACAAGCTATGTTTAAGTCTTCAAGAATATTTTAATCATAATGTTCCTAATATGTCCTTGAGTTTAAATATAGTAATCAACATCAACTTGAAAAGAGAGAAAAATTAATGAGGGACAAGTTGGTAAAGTAATCTTTAATTTTTGGATGTGTTCAATCCAAAAAGAGCACCTATTTAGGGATAGAAGGAGAGTAGCTTAAACTAATCCATTTGGAAGAAAAAGCTAAAAGACCAACAACGACTAAGCTTGTACTGTATGAAGGATATGTTTAAAATAGCACATACCTTCTCAATGTTTGTAGGTAAAACAACTCGATTTATGGCTTTTGGGCTCCAGATCTTTATGTCAGATTCCATTCCACTGCTAGCAAGCACTGTAGTATGAGGATGAGAATCAACACATAGAATGCCTTTATCTGCTTCCATAACACAAACAAGCTCCCCATTCTTTTTATTCCATATATAAATTTGACCATAATCAGACCCACTCGCGATATAAGCATACCTGGGCCCAAAAAAGGCAACACCTGGTATTTCTTCACCAAATCTGTGTCCTATCACCTATGTAGACTTGTGGAACAAAGTCTGTGCCATTATCAGTGTCCGTTTTCTCTCCAAAACTGTCATACGATACTGGTGAAACAGGGGTTGGATCCAGTCCCTGCCCCATATCTTTGTGAAAAGCCATATAATATCCTCATAGTATGAAACACGTAGCTCGCCGTGGTCGGAGAAAGCCAAACCAGTTATTCCCACATCCTTGATACCAACTAAATGTTGGGGGGAGAAATAGTCGAGAGGCTGTCCAAAATCAGAAGATCCATCCCATCTACATCTGCGGATATCAAAGATTCTTGCAAATTCATCTACTCCAGCCGCAACAAAGAAGTAGGGATTTCTTGGATCCACTGCAATTTCACTTAGACATAAAAAGCGTATAATTTCTTGGCCAAAAAGGTTGGCAAGTAAAAAGCTTTCTAGCTGTTTCTGTTCTCAGATCTATCTGTGAGAACACACTGAATCAGAGCATCAGCCATATAAAAGATAAGATAAAAGGGAGAAGCCATTGGAAATCTCAAAATGTAAAAAGGATGAGCGAGATTGGGGGGATGGTTAAGGCAGCTAATTACTCACTAACGATACAACATCCCATACATCATTGTGCAAATTCAACCTAGATTAATTGGGAAAAGAAGCGATAAATAACTTCAAAGGTTGATAAAATAGGCAAAAGAGATCATTTTTCCTTTTGCCTGTGATATTTTTTTTTGGGTCTGTGATTTTTCATCACTTCATAAATACTATCAAATGGTTTCCATATTAATTCAGCCTCTTTGATAGAAATCATATCATACGCTTCTATTACCACGTACACCACACATACCAGCAGGATTAAAAATTTGCCATTTCAAAGAGGTGTGATCTACTAGGATCATCAAAACTGTCGTTTACCATGCATAGCATAACATGAAACTGGAACCAAGTTTACGAGTTAAGCTTAACTCACATGCTGAACTAATCCATCATCCCCACTTGTATATAAGATATTGGGGTTTCCCGGTTCAATTGCCAATTTGAGAGCTAGTCCCTGATGATTTGCTAGTATTACCATTTGCAACTTCTAAGAATGGAAATGCATTCTTTCTTAGTGGGTGTTGTAACAGACTAAACTTAATTTGCTATTTAATCTATTCACAACTATGTAAAAAAATCTAAGACTAAAGAGGAAAAATATATCCCTTCTTTTAGGAAGATGAAGGAGAGACAATGATATATAAGAGGAAGAATCAGACAGTTTGTAGGAAGGAGATTATCGACATGGAACATAGTCAAGAAGGAAAAGCACAACTCTCAAGTAGTTACCTGTCCATCGGCAGAACAAGTAACAATGCTTCGACTGTCAGTTGAAAAACATAGTCATCGTGACCTGAATGAAATGGAAGTAGAGTTCTCCCAGTTTCCTAGTCCCGGAGAATGACCTACATCTCATTAGAGTTTGATATGAGAATGTCACCATCAACACTAAAACTAACTGCATTCACCCAGCCTCTGTGTTTCTTCAGTTTCCTGAAGACATCAAGACGTAGCACCAAGTCCTGATAGAAGAACACTGTAATTATATGGAGACTCCAGGATTAAAATTTTTAACTTCGAAGTATAAGCTTGATCAAAAAATTAACATGTATAACTTGGACAACACAATCAACTGTTTCGATCTGTTCAGTATCTTGAAAGAATATAAAGAAGTGTAATCAACTGGCAACACTATCGTATTTTTTTTGCACTAAGATTATGCATGTTAATCATACTTTCCTTTAAAATTCCATATCTAATATTGAAATCACATATCAAAAAGAACAATGTAAATTGTGAGAAATATATAAGAAAATTATTATTGAATTGTGTGTCTATTTAATTACATTGACACCTTATTCCTATTCATATTCTAACTCTCCCTCTAACTAGTGCATACAAGTCATATGTACCTAGATTGTTTTAAATGTAATTAAGACGAGGATTGGTGAGGGACTTATTGAAGATATCAGCAAGTTGATCACTTAACTTCACAAATTTTATAACAATATCTATAGGAGTATATGATAGAGTGACAATCAATCTCTACGTGCTTAATCCTCTCATGAAACACTTGATTTGATGTGATATGAAGGGATCCTTGATTATCACACAAGTTCCATCTTACCGGTTTTGTTGGTTTTTAGCTTTGGAATTGGAGAAATAACAGAGAAAGAGTTGGAGAAAAATAAAATATCAAAGGGAATTATTTTATTAATAACTCAAAACATATATTTATAGATAAATTTCTAACTACACTCCAATTTAAATTGGGATAACTAATTTCTATTCAAATAATAAAGGGATAACTAATTTCTAAGTCACATAAGAATCTAATAATTAAAAACAACTAAAAATATCTATTCCTACTTTATTTCTAAGACATATTTTCAACACTCCTCCTTGGATCAGAAATTATCTCGGCTTCGGCTGAATTTGACATCTTGAATAAATCTGTCAATTCGTCTTTGTTCTTGCATGACTTATGTGCATATTTTGTTGGATTAAATAAGAAACTTTTGCCTCTCATATCAATTTGTAAAATCTCAAGATTAGTGGAATCAAAGATTCGACAATAGTTATCTCCAAACAATAGTTTAAATCCTTCTTCCATTAGTTGACCAATGCTTAACAAACTTTTATCAATATCGGACACGTAAAGGACATTTGAGATTATTTTTGTACCTAAAATTATTTTGATTGCAACATTCCCTTTTCCTTCTGTAGGAATATAGTCAGCATTCTCAATTCTGATTTTCTTATTTTCCAAAGGTAAAAACTCTTTAAAAAGAGTTTTGTCATACGTCATGTGGTTTGTACAACCGCTATCAATCATCGAAAAATTAGATTTCTTGGTTAAAGAATATGTTTCCACAAATAAGTGATCTTCTTATTCTTCTTTGGTGACTTGGGCATCTGTTTCATATTTTTGAGATTTGATTTTACAAATCACGGCTTCATGGAGAAGTTGATTACAAATCTTGCATTGTGCATATGGTCTCTTCCAACATTTAAATGGAGGATGACCTATTTTGCCACAATGCTGGCAAGGTGGGTAATTTTTTCTTGAATTATTACCCTTGCTTTGAGTCTTGTGGTTGGCTGCCAAAGCTCTTTCAACCATACCATCCTGCCTCATAAGCCTCCTTTTCTCTTGCGCCTGCAACGTATTTAACAATTCTGCCAAGGTAATCTTGGACAGGTCTTTTGTGTTTTCCAAGGTAGTTATTGATACTTTGTATCTTTCAAGCACTGTAACAAGAATTTTTTCAACAATTCTCGAATCTTTAAATTTTGTGCCAAGCAATCTTACCTTGTTAACAATGCCAAGAAGACGGTCTGAGTACTCTTTGATGGTCTCAAATTCCTTCATCTTTTGTAATTCAAATTTCCTGATTAGATTCAACACCTCCATGCCTCGTATTCTTTCATCTCCTGTATATTCTTCCTTTAGATAATCCCAAATTTCTTTTGCTGATTTAAATGCCATAATTCTCATGAAAATTGTTGGAGAAACACTAGCAAACAAAGTCGCTTTTGCTTTTGCTTTTATGATTTTCTTTTGGCTTTTGATCTGGGCCATCGTGGGATTATCGGGCAGCAGAACAACATCATAATCCTCCTCCACGGCCTCCCAAAGATCTAAAGCCTCAAGATAAGTCTCCATTCTTACTGTCCAAAGTTGGTAATTCTCACTATCAAAGATAGGAGGATCTATTTGGGAAAAGTTGTTTTCAGAATTCATCTCTTATAGATCCCTCAAGAAACTGGCACTTGATACCAATTGTTGGTTTTTAGCTTTGAAATTGGAGAAATAACAGAGAAAGAGTTAGAGAAAAATAAAATACGATAATAGTATTTTCAAAGGAAATTATTTTATTAATAACTCAAAACATATATCTATAGCTAAATTTTTAACTACACTCCGATTTAAATTGGGATAACTAATTATTATTCAAATAATAAAGGGACAACTAATTCTTAAGTCATAGGAATCTAATAACTAAAACTACAAAAAATATCTATTCCTACTTTATTTTTGAGACATATTTTCAACAGGTTTCTCTAAATTTTAGTTCTCTCAGTAACTGTTTGGTTAAAAGTAGATAACAAGTTGTTACAACCATTGCTCAATATTCTACTTCCGTACTAAATCGAGCAACCACACTTTGTTTCTTACTCTTTTAGGACACCAAATTAACTTTAACTAAAATACAATATTCTGATGTAGAACATCTATCAAACGGTGATCCTGCCCAATCTACATCTATATATCCAATGATATGCTCATGGCCTCGATCCTCGAAGAGTAGTCCTTTACCTAAAGATGACTTTTTATATCGCAGAATACAAAAAACTACATCCCAATGACTATTACAGGGGGATGTCATAAACTGACTTACAACAATCACAGGAAAGGATATGTCAGGTTTAGTCACTTTGAGATAATTTAACTTTCCAACCTAGCGCCTACCCCTTCCAGTATCTCTGAGTGACTTCCCCTATCCTGGCAGAAGTTTATCATTCAAATCCATAGAAGTGTTAATGGGTCTACATCCCACTATTCCTGTCTTCTTAAGAATGTCTAAGGCATACTTGTGTTGAGAAATCACAATACTTGAACTGGACTGAGCAACCCCAATATCTAGAATATGTTTTAGTCTTCCGAGATCTTTAGTTTGGAAATGCTGAAAGAGATATTTCTTTAAATTAGTGATACAACCTTGATCATTACCGGTAATAACTATATCGGCAACATAAACCACTAAATAAATACACATATTTGGTTCAGAATGAACACTGAGTGATCAGCTCTACTAGAAATCATGCCAAACTCATGAATTATTGTGCTATACTTCCCAAACCAGACTCAAGGGGACTCTTTCAGACCATAGCCTTAGAAGTGTTTGAGTACGTTAAGGATTAAAAATAACCCCCTTAAGTTCTTTATGGACGTTGGGTTTTAATTGGGTAAGGAGAGAATTATCCAAAGTGACCTTAATTTAAAACTAAAATTTAGTCGTTAGTGACTACGAGTTACTATACAACTCGTAAGGATACATTACGAGTCATCACAAGGAGACATAGTCAAGACAAAACCACCAAGGCCCCATACTGGTCTGTCTATTTTTTATACCACCGACTCATAACCATACTTCAAGACTCATAACTACTTCTCATACTCAAAATAACAACAATTTGGGATGACACATTGGACACCCTATGATTGGGACATAAGGACTCATCATGTGTCTTTAAAACTCGTGGCCTCAAGTTGTAATGACGATAGTGCCTTGGGCTAAAATTACTGGACACCTTACAACTTGGTCCTTACGACCTGTAAGAAGTCTTGATTTTCGTTAAGAGCCACTCGTACTTAGAGCAGAATACTAAACCACTTATTCTAATTAAGTTACAATCGAGTCCCTATGACCCATTATGACTCCCTACAACTCGCCAAAAAAGTCGAAGTCAGGAAAGTGAGGATAAAATTTCAAAAAAAAAAATAAAGACCACAAATCCAGGGTGTTACATACTTCCCCCTTAGGGTTATTAGTCCTCAAATTATAGGACAAGGTATTTATTAGCCCGATTTGACTCCACATACTACAAATCTTACCTTTAATAAAGATAGAAAACAAAGATACCAAGAAAACCACCATTTCCTTTAACAAAGGCAGAAAACAAAGATGTTAATGAATATACATATCTTAAGCACAATTATCTAAAACAAGAAACAAGAATAGATAGTTGGAAT
Organism: Capsicum pubescens; assembly: GCA_030864215.1. Taxonomy (NCBI): domain Eukaryota; kingdom Viridiplantae; phylum Streptophyta; class Magnoliopsida; order Solanales; family Solanaceae; genus Capsicum; species Capsicum pubescens. Next base: position 183,526,666 of record CM061547.1, on the reverse strand, counting down.
TCATGTTCTCCTCGACTTCCCAAGTAGCTTCCTAAACCTTTTGGTTCCTCCAAAGAACCTTTACCAAAGCCATGTCCTTTTTTCGTAACCGATGGACCTGCCAATCCAAGTTATCAATTGGGACCTCCTTATAAGACAAAGAATCAAAAATACCCACCTCCTCTTTAGAACCAACCGTCAAAGGATCACCCATACACTTTCTCAACATCAATACATAAAACACTGGGTGAATGGAGCTCAAGGTGGAAGGCAACTTTAATTCATATACAACATTACAAACCCTCTTCAAGACCAAGTACGGACCAACATAACGGTGAATGAGCTTCCCTTCTTGAAAAATTACATCACTCTCTTCATGGGAGACACCTTTAGGAACACCCAATAACCAACATTGAACTCCAACTCTCTTCGCGTTACATCCACATAGGACTTTTGGCGACTTTGGGTGGCCTTAAGTCTATCTCAAATCAGCTTCACCTTCTCCATGGCTTGGTGAACCAAATCAGGGCCAAACAACTTATTCTGACCAACCTCAAAAAACCCAATAGGAGATCTATATTTCCTACCATATAAGGCCTTAAATGGAGCCATAACAATGCTAGAATAATAACTGTTGTTCTAGGAAAATTCTATGAAAGGTAAGTGGTTAACCCAACTACCACTAAAATAAAAAACATAAACCTAAAACATATCTTCCAAGTCCTGTATTATCCTTTTCGCTTGCCCATTCATCTTTGGGTGTAAAGTGGTACTAAGGGTCACCTCAGTCCCTAAGCCTCGCTAGAATGACCTCCAAAAGTGAGATGAGAACTATGTACCCCAATCAGATATGAATGAGACTTGAGTACCATGCAACTTCACGATATCCTTAATGAACAACTTGGCATGGTCCTCAGAACAAAAATTAGTCCTCACTGGCAAGAAGTGAGCAAACTTAGTCATCCTATCTAAGATGACCATTATCAAATCAAACTATTGCCAAGATCGAGAAGACTATTAAAAAATCCATATTAACAATCTCTCATTTCCATATCGGCAATTCAATCTCTTGAGTCAACCCATTAGGCCTCAAGTGTTCCACCTTCACTTGTTGACACACCATGCACTTAGGCACAAAATTGGCCGCATCCAGCTTCATGTTATTCCACTAATAAATTTCCTTAAGATCATGATACATTTTTGTCGAACCAGGATGGATAGTATAATACGACGTATGAGCTTTGACCAAAATTCTTCCTCATAACCCATCAACAACGGGAATACATAATCTACCTTGGTACCTCAAGCTACCATCACCTCTAATCTTGAAAACCATCACTTTTTTCCTACCTACATTATTCTTTATTTGCATAAAAATAGGATCTAACATTAGCTTCTCCTTCACCTCAGCACTTGATGATATCTAAGCTACACCTCCACTCAAAAGATGATACGATCACTGTCAAATATAGTAACTCAATGAAGGTTGGGGCCGTATCCCAAAGGAATACCTGGACTTGTAGAATTCAGATATTGTAATCAATGGAATAAGCTGGAAAAGTAAATAGAGGGATTTAAATGACAATATCAAACAAGGAGCGAATATCAATTTCGGTTGTGATTAGTATTGGTGAACACTAGGATTATGTTCACCCTGTCTTCTCAACACCATAGTCTTATCATGCTTTATTAAACCAACCTGATACCTCATATGTAGAACCGAAAAGTTATGTACCATCTATAATCTTTTGGACGAGTAGACAAATTTTACCCTTTACCTTTTGAGTTTCTAGATATCGCATTACTAACCCTTATCTTGATGAAAATTAACTATTCCCTTTTGAGTCTTTAGTTATTAGATAAAATCTAACCATCTTACATAGATAATACCTAGTAGTGTGGATTAACAACTAAACTCTAAATTACTACTGTTGTCATTATCTTTTCGTAGTCACTAATCCTATTTTGGAGTAAGTATTAATAATCTAGGAAGGATCTTAATGTTGGCCACCACTAAGAAATCTATTATACTGAAGATAATGCAATGCATGCCATGGGTGTCGGTTTAATTCAATAATCATACTTCCCCCACTTCATCAATCTGCCAGGGTTTCCACAACCCTAGCTATGGGTTTTTAGTCACTCATGCTTGTCAAGAAATCAATAACATTCATAATTGAAGGAATAGATAAAATCACAATGATAAGAAGATTAAAAATCCACAACCGTAACTAAATAAATCAAATGAAGTCAATATAAGACAATCCCAAGATCAAGATCAAATCTTGTAATCAAAATATGTTTATGAGTATCAAAAGTACGTAAATCCTACTAAAAACCACACAACACATATTTACAGTACGTTAGGAAACTTTCAAACCAAAGCCCAAACAAAAAAGGAGAAAACAGAGTCGGTGGCCTCATGCAGTCTGTACTTGCGCCCTGACCCTGGGTGAAGGAAGTAACTGTGGTCAGAAGCATAAGCGTAGGTATAGGGTTGAAGTACCGAATGAAAAAAATCCGGCAAGTTATCTCCCAGAATTTTGGACTTTTGGCACTTGCTTTGCCTACTTATAGTTCGTAGGTCCGACTTGTTGTCCATAGGTTGACTTGGTAAGTGTCAGGAATTATCTTCTCAACCCTTCTTCAATTCGAACATGCTTTGATCACGAACAAGACATAAAGTGTCCCAAACATCTATAATTTCTCAAAAAAGTATACAAAATACATTTTTCTTCTTTTTCATGAACTTAGCATCCAAAGCATGATTTGCTGCAAAACATACCCAAAACGCATCATATCTAACAAATTAACCTCAGAAACTTGCATATTTTCCTTATTTTAAAAATCTAAAGTGTTATATTTTTATAGCACATCAACACCCTCAACTTAGAATATTTGCATGTCCTCAAGAAACAAAACACATCAAAAACAAAAATAATGCTTAACTAGGAGAATTTAAGTTATTCAAGGCGGTCAATCAATACTTTAAACTCAAATTACAATATCCCCCCTATCTCACCTTTAAAAACCACTGTGTATGAAATCAAGCACAATAATGTGACAAAATAGGATCAAGGTATGTCAATTATATTAGCAATAGACAAACATTGTGAAACACCAGAGAAGGAGACCTTGCTTAATCTATGGTTGAATGGGAATGATCATGACATATGTGTTGTGTTGTATCCTTGTTGTGTGTTGTTACCAACTTGTTTAAAGACTTCTTAGGTTCTTATTAAGGTTATAAAATTGTATCTATACTTACCTATCCATGTGGGAAAGAATTGAAACACTTAGACTTGAACCATTGAAGAAGACAACAACCTCTTTGATGTCTCTAGAGTGGATACGGTTGGGGGTACTTAAGTCGTACCCTCGGTCATGAATCGTACCCACTATGACCTTCCCTTTTGTATCCTAGACAGTAATATAGGTTAATATACTGTCATCTATATGACAAGTTCATTCCTTGGTTGTAACAAAGCTTACGAGTCGTATACTAGCTAACCGTATAGAGGGAAACCTAACCTAGAAGCGGACTGTTATGGTCACGAGTTGATCTTACGACTTAGGGGGTGAGTCATACCCCTTGGTTATGAATCAAAGCACCTTTTAGTAACCACAATAGTGTGGTTGACCTAGGAGAAGGATAGGGTACGAGTTAGGGTACCACTCATACCCTAGGTTATCATTGTTAAGTGAACTGTGAGGGGAGTCATACCCCTGCACGTGTGTGTTTTCCATCTTTTATCCAAGGATCTTTTGGTTATTTACCATGCCTAAAACCTTAATTACTTGACATATATAAGTTTTGGTAGCCTCTCAATCCTTCATTTGCAAGACTTAAACATCGTAAACACTCTATAGGCTCTTGGATACAAGATTGGAGGCTAGGGTTTGAAGGTGTTCATCTTATGGAAAGAAAAAAGAGTAAAGATTATTTGTGATTCAAGTTGTTTAAGACATGTATCTCTTCCACTCTTTATATAACTCTAAAACATGTATATCACACTTGAATTAGTAAGAATACATGGTGGTTTTGAATCAAATGAGAAGGGTTTTGACACTTACATTGGATAATGATGTATTGCTTGTACTTGTGTTGATACATGTTATTGATGGTAGATTGCATATATAGATTCTTGTTGTGTGTTTTTGAACATGAGGGTCTTGAATAACCATAGGCTTAATGATTTCTACCATGAAAATAACCTTGTTATAAGTATGCACAAAAGGTGTTTGTTAAAATGTCTAAGTGAAATGACTAGTCTCATGTTGACAATGTGTTGATCTAGGGAAATGGCCTAAGTGAATATGAATACTTATTGAATGACCTTATGTAGGTATTATGAACTCGGTATTGTTAAATTGGTAACCTTGTCGGTTGATAGCTGATGTGAGTGTAAAGTCCCTAGATATGGGGATGAACTTGAATTATGCATAGAACCCAAGTGTGGTAATAATATGGAAATAGATTGCTAATGAAATGTGAATAGCTTGTGTGGGTCTTGATGACCATGAATGTAATTGTATAATAAAACTAAGTGAAGGAATTAGCCTATTAAGATTATTGAGCAATGAAGGCTCCCATAATGACCATAAGGTCTTGTATAGTGTTGAAATTGGCTAAATGGCTAAAGTCCATAAATGTTGTATTGAATGTGTGTTGATGCATGGATAAGAGGGTAAAGTCCCAAATATCAACAAATAATAGTAGTGATGGCTTGAGGTTAAATTCTTTTGCCTTATGTGATGGGTTGAGGGTAAATTCCCTTGCCCAATAAAAACGCAAGGTAAAGTCTATTTCTTACAAAGATCTCTTGAGGTCAAAGCACCTTGTCTCATGAAGAGTCTTATGGTAAAGTCCACCTAAGGCTCGTGGTAAAGTCCATTTATGGCTTTTGGTAAATTCCACCTATGGCTTGTGGTAAAGTCCACCTATGTGTGTGGGTAAAGTCCCTTATTTAAATAGCCTAAGTGTTTGGGTAAGGTCCCTGTTGAGTAATGACGTGTGTGGATAAAGTCCTTAGTATATTAAACATGTGTACATAGGTGAAGTCCCCGGTCTAATAATAATGTGAATGTGGCTAAAGTCCTTGGTGTATTAAGCATGATGAACCTATAAGCATGGGAGGTGGTAGACCTCTACCTTATGTCTAATGAATGAATGTTTGAGAATATTAATGAGCCTTGATATCTTGATTTATATATGGTATATGTATCTGTACGGATAAACGTATGAGTGTGATAAAATGTGATATATTGATTTGTTGTTGATTGATGATGTTATCTTATCACTTATACTTGAGTTACATGCTCATGTTCCAATTGCTAACCATATTCGTATGCTAAGTCCCCATGTGATGTAAGTGCAGGAGCATCTTCTTCTTTTCCTACACTATAATTAGACAATCAAGCGGTTCATGCATTAACTTAAAGGGGTGAGCTTCCTTACATCCAGAAGACCTTCATCTCTTAGTCCTTATCTTTAGGATTGGCCTCTTTAGGAATTGGTTTGGCTATAGTCGGGGTCTTTTCCCAACACATACAATTATTGACTTTAATTTTGTATAGAGGTATTGTGAATAACTTGAACTTAGGCGTAGTTATTATTATTTTGATGAATCTTATGTTGACATATGATATTAATTTTTCTATGTGAGGTGGAGTTCCTTTAATTCCTATAGTATGATGAGATGTTTGGAATAGATTATCGGGGTGACCTCTGATTCATGTGAGCTTGTGGTGCCCATACGACATGGCCCCGAGTTTGGGTCATGTCCGGTTGGTCTCAAAGCCTAGGTTCATTGTCAGTTGGGTGTTCATAATACCGTGTACAGTAGAGTCTCTTTTATGGGTGTGAAGCGTGCCATACTTATAAAATAGAAGCTATGAGACATTTTAGGAAATGTTTCCCTATCTTGTGATTCAATCTCAAGCTATTAAGTCTAAGGTCTTGGATTTTCTCTGATTCCATTTTCTATCTTTTAGATCACACCTCAAAGAAGATCTGAGACTCTGGAAGACACTACTGAGGGTCCTATGGATGAAGCACGTCCAACTTCTGGAGTTTATACCTGGGCTAGAGCTGCGGCATCTAGCCATCCTCGTGGGGTTCCACCTACCAATTCTGCTTATGAGAGTGGTATTCCTCCTCGGTCTTCTCAAAGGGATGTCGCTATATCAATCTCTTGACTAAATTGGTAGCCTCTCAAGCGGAGCATGGAACCCCAACTTTCATTTCTTTTGAGGCCACAAAAAGTAGCCAATTTATGAGGTTGAGTCCTCCTATATTCTGCAATACCAAGGTTATGGCAGATCCTTAAGGCTTCATTGATGAAATAGAGAAAATCTTTCGAATCATGCATACTTTAGGAATTAAGGGTGTTGAGCTTTCTTTCTACCAATTGAAAGATGTAGCGAACCAGTGGTATGAAGTGTGGGAGTTGTTTAGGGGTATTGATTCTAGTCCAGCTTCTTGGGTGGATTTCTTCGAGGCCTTGACCGATACTTTCCTCGAGAGTTAAGGGAGACAAAGGTAGAAGAGGTCATAAATGTGAAGCAAGGAAGGATGCCCGTTCAAGAGTATGCCTTGAAATTCCATCAATTGTCAAGGGATTCTCCCAAGATTGTTTCTAGCATGAGGGCTAGAATGCACAAGTTTATCTTGGGGTTGTCTCGTGAGTTAGCTATTGAAAGCAAGATGATCTTGTTGATTGAGAACATGGTCATTTCTAGATTGGTTGTGTATATGAAACAAGTAGAGTACAGGAAGAAAAATCTAGTTGAGTTTAGTGAGAAGCAAGGAAGGAAGTTTAGGCCTTCCGAGAGTAGTGGTGGAAGAAGTGGAAAGTGGTCATAAAAGATGTGGGGGAGTTCAGGTTTGTTCTCGTCGACTAGTGTTTGCTCTTCTTACCTGAAGTTCTCGGGTAGTCATTCGTCTTAGTTAGGTGGTAGGTCCAGGGCATAAGGTGCCTAACTTCAGACAAGTGTGCCCATTCGGATCCACCCCACCCTCCTTATCAATTATGTGGTCAGAGTCATCATGGTGAGTGCGAGAAAGAGAGAGGAAGATACTTTTATTATGGTTAGCTTGGGCACTGCAGCGTGAGTCACTTATTCCAGCAGCTTCTTGGCCAACCGGGCCTCTATTGTAACTCCATCCACTCCCACACCAAAGGGAGCTATGTCTTCTTCTACTTCTGCTTTTGGCATCAGTGTTGGCTAGAAACGCTTGTATGCACTTGCTACTCACCAAGATTTTAAGGTGTCTCCTAATGTTGTTATGGGTATGTTGAGACTTTTCTCTCGTGATGTGTATTTCCTTCTTGACCTAGGGTTTACTCTTTTTTATATGACCCATATGTAGATGTTCATCTTTATTGTGGTCCCAAGAGTCTGCCGGTTCCTTTTTGATACCAAATGGTATCTACAACACCAAAAATAGTCCGCAACAACCCACAATCACAAGTTTTTACCCGCAATAACAAGTCAACAACACAATATGGGAAGCAAACATAAACTTAAAAGGAGTAAAAGATAGCTAACTTGACATAAATAGAACCCATTAGGTAGAAACTAAAGAGTGTATCAAACTCTAAAACCTCTACAAAACAAGTTAACAAGAACCAAGTTCTTACAGGAACATAAGAGGAACTCGGTTCACTCAAGCACTCTTGTTTCTAGTCGTTTCACAACACAAGTGGAACATTTTACTTGTGAAACTCAAATGTTTAGTGGTATACTATCTTCTTGAGAGGAAATATGATGTTCAAATGTTAAAAGTGTTTTCAAGAAAAAGACTAACTAAGGAACAAGTCTAAAGAAACACCTTAAATAGTCTATTACAAAAAGGATGGCAAAAGGACCCATCTGCCCTTAATGAAGGAGTGGAGGGTGCAGAGTGTTTGGGGAAGCCATAAGGTGTATTTGAGCACCTACGTTCATCCCCCATATGTCAATATGTTCACTCCCTTGAGTGAGTTCTCAACAAGCTCAACCACGTCCATTTTCATAAACATGCCTTGAAGTCTTTGTAGTTCCCGAGCTTGGCTTCTAGTAAATGGTCTAGAGCTAGTGAAACCCACATCATCCTCTCTATATTAAGAGGATTTTTACCTAAAACTCATGGGTTCTTCATTTTCAATGGTATCATTCCATGAGAGATCACACACATTGAAAGTGTTATGCACTTGGTATTTCGGTGGTAAGTTAATCTTGTAAGCATTATCATTGATTCGTTCAAGAACTTGGAATGGACTGTCACCTATTAGCAGAAACTTCCCCTTTCTTTGTTTGGGAAATCGGTCTTTCCATAGGTATACCCACACCCAATCTCTCGGCTCAAGCACAAGACGCATTCTTCCTTTGTTGACTGGTTTGGCCACCTCTTGCTTCTTCTTCTCGAGCCACAACCTCACCTTATCATACAAGATTTTCATGGATTTGGACCTCTTATTTCCATATAATCTAACAACAACATCACTTGTAAAAGGAGTTAGATCCAAGGGGGTTAGGGTATTGAAGTCGTAGACACGTTCAAAGGGCGTGATGCCTATGCTTGAATGGATCACCCAATTGTAAGAAAATTCAATGAGAGGTAGGTGATCTTCCCAAGACATCAACTTACCTTTAACCATGTAACGTGGCATGGAACCCAAGGTTTGATTCACCACTTCCATTTGGCCATCAGTTTGTGGGTGGCAAGACGTAGAAAATAACAATTTGTTCCGAGCCTACCCCACATTGACTTCCAAAAGTGACTAAGGAACTTGGAGTCCCTATCACTTACAATGATCCTTGGGATTCAGTGTAACTAAAAAACATTTTCAATAAACAAAGAAGATACACTAGCCACATCTTCACTATTTTTTCAAGGAATAAAGTGTGCCATTTTGGAGAAACGATCAACAACAACAAAGATGCTATCCCGACCCCTTTGAGTTCGTGGTAGCCCCAATACAAAATTCATAGAAATATCAAACCATGGGTGTGATGGAGTGGGAAGAGGGGTATAAAACCGTGAGGAAGGATCCTAGACTTAGAACTCATACAATCCATACATTGGCCACAAATTTTGACAACATCTTTGCGCATCCTTGGCCTATAGAATTACTCCTCCAATATTCTAAGGGTCTTATAAATTCCAAAGTGACCCATGAGACCACTATCGTGTGCCTCCCTCACAACAAACTCTCTCCAAGAGCTATAAGGTACACAGAACCATCTTCCCTGAAATAAGAACCCATAGAACACGACATAAGGACTAAAATCCGAGGGTCTTCTTTCCCAACCCGCGATTTCACTTTCCCTAAAGATAGGAGAGAAGTAAGGGTCCTCGGGATACAAAGACTTGAGGATCTCAAACCTCATTAGATTGGATGACAAAGTGGACACAATAGCATGCTTTCTAGATAATGCATCGGCTACCACATTATCTATTCCCTTTTTGTATTGAATCACATCGGGAAAGGTTTCAAGAAATTCAATCCATTTGGCATGCTGTTTGTTAAGTTTATCTTGTCCTTAATAGATGGGCTCGATCAACATAATTCACTCATTCCTATCTTTAGTTTAAAAGAAAAGAGCCTTAAAGAAAGTAGGAGGGATAGGAGTTTACGATAAGACAACGAGAAGGATAGTGTAATAATCAGCTAAGAGAAGAATCTAAGTTGAAAGCTTCCACCATTTGTCTCTCGGGAATGTTACCAATATTGCCTCATGGATCAAATGTCTCTAAGATTTCCCATAAGCAAGAGGCACAAAGTAATACAACAAAAGAAACAGCAACCTAAACTCATACTAACCTTTTACCCTAATCCGCCTCCTCCACAACTTCCTTTCTAGGGTCATGTCCTCGGTAAGATAGAGTTGCTGTCATGTCTAATCATCTCCCTTCAATATTTCTTCGGCCTACCTCTACCTCGCTTGAAATCTTTTTAGTCAATCTCTTACACCTCCGCACAGGGTCATCCGTGTCCCTCATCACATGACCGAACCATCTCAACCTTGCTTCCCTCATCTTGGCTTTAACTGAAGTCACTTCTACCTTATTTCATATAAGAGAAACCCAAAAAAGATTATAATTGATTTATACATCATTAAAAAAAGGTAATAGAAAATTTAATAAATATACGACATTACAAAAATATTTCAACAGATGATCCATCTATTGCAATAGATGAATTATCTAGTGGAAGCAAGCAAATCAGTCTATCTATTGGTTTAATTTCTTCCAACAAATGACCTTTCTGCTGCAACAAGTTTTATATCCACCTAAATAATATGACATATTTGAAATAATAAATTTCAAAAGTATTAATTTTTTTCATAAACTTTATATCAATTCACACTATACCACTCATATGTTACTACATAAATTAAAACAGATAGAGTTTAGCCAAAAGTGACACGTCGGTGTACTAGGAAGAGTGGATTTATATTCAGGATTATAATCCTTAACCTTATTTTGAACAAAAAAACAAATGAATGATGAAGAGGTAGATTCATTCCATGATGTTGATGTAGTGAATTTCTGGGATGATGGTTTTGATGTAGTTTTTCCTGTTAAAGAAAGATTAGGTGTTGAGGCACTTGTAGCTGTGATCATGAGTTTTGATTCTGAAGGTATTGAAGAGTATAAGGAGCTTGTAGGTGCTCTGCAAGGGAGTGGTTATAACTATGCACCAAAGAAGTATGATTTAGATTTGAAAAATAGAACTACTGCACAAGCTCATTCGTCTATTGAAGAACCACCGATGTTAGAGTTGAAAGCCCTCCCATCTCACTTGAAATATGTATTTTGGGGGGCCAACAACACCTTACCAATTATTATTGCAGCTGATCTGAGATAGTCAGAAGTTGAAGCATTGTTGTCAGTATTGCAGAATTTTAAGAGAGGAATTGGATAGTCCATTGCAGATATTGTTGGTATTCCACCTGGTTTGTGCACTCACAAAATTCAGCTTGAATTGGATTTTGGTCCATCTATTAAACACCAGCGTCGACTTAATCCTCCTATGCAGGAGTTGGTTAAGAAGGAAATTATCAAGTGGTTAGATGCTGGTGTGGTATTTCCCATTGCATATAGCAAGTGGGTTAGCCCGGTTCAATGCATTCCAAAAAAGGTAGAATAGTTGTCCTGCCTAATGAGAAGAATGAGCTAGTGCCTTTGAGACCAGTCACTAAATGGAGAGTATGCATGGATTATAGAAAGTTGAATGCTTGGACTCAGAAGGACCATTTTCTGATGTCGTTCATGGATCAGATGTTGGACAAGTTAGCAGGCAGAGGATGGTATTGTTTTTTTAATGGGTACTCCGGTTATAATAAAAAACTATTGCACTGGAAGACCAAGAGAAGACCACCTTTACATGTCCTTATAGGACCTTTGCATTCAAACGAATGCCAATTGGGCTATGCAACACCCCAACCACATTACATAGATGTATGATGTCCATTTTTCTAATATATTGGAAGACACCATTGAATTTTTTATGGATGACTTTTTGGTTATAGGGAACTCTTTTAATAAATGTCTAAAACACTTGACAAAAGCTCTACAACGATGTGAAGAATGAAACTTGGTACTTAATTGGGAAAAGTGTTATTTTATGGTTAAAGAAGGAATTGTTCTTGGGCACAAGATTTCAAAGAGAGGCATAGAGGTTGATAGTGCAAAAGTGAAGGTGATTGAAAGATTACCTTATCCAATTTCTATAAAGGGAATTTTGAGTTTTCTAGGACATGCAGGTTTTTATAGATGATTTATCAAGGATTTCTTCAAGATTGCTAGTCTACTTTGCAAGCTTCTCAAGAAAGAAGTAAATTTCAATTTTGATGAGGCATGTAAGAAGGCTTTTGAAAACTTAAAAGAGAAGTTGGTATCTCCTCCAATCATTGTGTCTCCAGATTGGTATTTACCTTTTGAAATTATGTGTGATGCCAGTGGATTGGCCCTAGGAGTTGTACTAGGATAAAGGAAAGAGAAGATCCTTCATCCCATCTACTATGCAAGTAAGGCACTAAGCCTTGCTCAAAATAACTATACCGTGATGGAGCAAGAGTTATTGGCAGTGGTTTTAGCTTTTGAAAAGTTTAGATCTTACTTGATTGGGACAAAGGTGATTGTGCACACCGATCATCCAACAGTGAGGTACTTTATGCCTTAAAGGGATTCAAAGCCAAGGCTTATTCGATGGGTGTTATTGTTGCAAGAATTTGATTTCAAGGTAAAGGACAGAAAAGGCACAGAAAATCAAGTTGCAGATCATTTATCTAGGTTAGAGGAGGAAGCTATGCAGAAGATTGCTAAGGGTTTGGAGATTGAGGACAGCTTTCCAGACGAGTAGATATTGGCAGCTTCCCAAGATTTGATTCCATGGTTTGCTGACTTTGCAAATTACTTAGCAAGTGATCTAGTCCCAGAATATTTTTCATATCAGCAAAGAAAGAAGTTCATGCATGAGGTAATAAATTTTTTCTGGGATGAACCTTAACTATTTAAGATTTGTGCAGATGGAATCATTTGCAGATACATACCTGAGGTTGAGATGATGAGCATACTTAAGGTATGTCATTCATCACCAGTTGGGGGTCATCATGGAGGGGCTCGCACCACTCATAAAATCCTACAATGTGGATACTATTGTCCTACTATATACAAAGGTGCTCATGACTATGCCACTGCTTATGATCAATGCAAACGACAAGGTACTATTACTAGAAGACATGAACTACCTATGACCCCTATCTTAGAATTGAAAGTGTTTGATGTATGGGGCATAGATTTCATGGGACCTTCTGTGAGTTCATGTGGCATGAAGTACATACTTGTAGTTGTTGACTATGTGTCGAAGTGGGTGGAAGCAATTGCACTTTCTAACAATGAAGAAAGAAGTGTCATAATATTTTTTAGAAAGAATATCTTTTCTCATTTTGGTATGCCACGTCCTATTATTAGTGGTGGAGGGTCATATTTTTGCAATCATCTATTCAAGAGTCTACTTGCAAAATATGGAGTAAATCATAAGATGTCAACACCTTATCATCCGCAGACTAGTGGACAAGTTGAAGTATCCAACAGAGAAATCAAGTCAATATTAGCGAAAACTATGAATACCAATTGGACTGATCAGGCAAGAAAGTTAGATGATGCATTATGGGATTACCGTACAGCTTACTAAAACCCTATAAGTGTTTCACCCTATCAGCTTGTGTATGAAAAATCTTTCCATTTACCAATTGAGCTTGAGCATAAGGCACTATGGGCATTGAAGAAGCTGAATTTCGAGTGAAAAGATGCAGCCAAATCTAGATTGAATGGCAGAAATAAGTTAGTCAAATTCTGGCTCTGGGCATACGAAAGTTCAGCACTTTACAAGGAAAAGATGAAGTTGTATCATGATCGAAAGATTGAGAAAAGGGTATTTGAAAAGGGTGATAAGTGCTACTGTACAATTCTAGACATCATTTGTTTCTTGGAAAGCTAAAGTTAGGTGGCATGGTCCATTCAATGTGACAAGAATGTATCCCTATGGTGCATTAGAAATAATGAAGGATGGAACAAATCTATTCAAGGTAAACGGACACAGAGTAAAGCACTATGTGGGAAATATAGAAGAATTGAAGGAGATAGCTGATATTGACCTTGATGAAGACTGAGTAATCAAGGCAACTGTATTGTGCCGCAACATTAAATCAAGCACTGCATGGGAGGTAACCCATGGTTCGGTACTTATTTAATTTACAGGGTAATATATTTGTTCAATGTGTAGGACTAAAAGAATGCAGCTAATATCCAGATAAGATAAAAGGGTATTATACGGACTCTTCACGAGTTATATTTATATGATACGACTCGTGAGTAGGAGTCTTAATGACCTGGGAGATGAATTAGAATCAGAAATTAAGTTTTGGAATGCATAAACCTCTCGATACGAGTCATAGCCTCAGGTTATGGATCATGACCTAGAGTAGTATCCATTCTAGAACCCAGGTAAGCTTTCAGGAAATACAAGTCAAAGAAATAACCCATAAGCCTGGGTATGAGTCGTATATACCCCTCGTACCCCGACTTACTAGATCATATTTCAGGTTTTACCCGAGCTAGACCTATGATTTAAAAAGGGAAATTAGACCTGATAGGCCACCCGAGAACCCTAACTCATACCCAAAATTTTCCACCCAAATTTTTAAACTTCAATCTGTAAAATCAAGTTGTTTCCAACTAAATCTAAGTACCAACAACTTTGAATCGGTCACTTGGTGTGAATTTTAACTCGAATTTCATGCCACCATGATCAAAAGTTTAAATCCTTCATTCTACACTGAACAAGTAAGTTTTAAACTTATTTTTGAGGCATTACAAAGTAAATTGAGTAATATATGTTGTGGTATTGTTTAAGTACAATTTATGCATATATTTGGGTAGATTGATAGCATAATTGAGATATTTGTGTTGAAACTTGAAAATGGGGATGAACTAGGATTTAGAAATGGGTTTTTAGGTGTTTATATGTTGAAAATGCCAAAAATAGTTGAATAAAGTAGTGGGTAGATTAGGAATTTCATCGGAGTAAAACTTTGAAAGTTGGAATTCTATGTTGCAGTAGATACGAGACTCCTTACGACTCATACCCACCGTTACGGGAGACCTAATGAGACTCGTACCCACTGACAACATGGAAATTTGACAAATTCAAAGCTCTAGAATGGATACAACTCAACCTGATGCAGCATATCTAAACCTTACGACTCGTACATATATATCGTACCTACCAGGAAAGAAAATAAATTGAATAAAAGTTTTTGACCAGATTAGGAATGGGTTAGGAGTCGTAACCAGCTGATACGATTGGTGAGGAGGAGTCATAAGCTGTCTAGTAAATAATGTTCATACGTTATCTAGGTTACGACTTAGGTATATGAGTCGTACCCAGTGGGTATGACCAGTACCCACCACTCGTACCTAACTGGAACAAGGCACATTGAATTGTCATTTTGAATTTTGTTTTTCTTTTCTTTTCTTAGTTACTAACTTTAGTATATTTGCACAAAAAATGCCTCTAAAGACTGTGTCTTCATCCAAAACTATGGCAAAGAAGGAAAATAAACAAAAGCTAGTGGAAAGTGAAGAAACCAGCATATCCATAAGCTGGACTGAAAGCAGCGGACAAAAACATATTAGAACCACAACCAAGAAAGTTGAAAAAAAAAAAAAAAAGTAGCAGCTAAATCTAAGGGGAAGAATACAGTTCCCCAAGATTCTGATACTCCTCCACCTAAGGGTCCGAGATTAAAGAACGCAACTGTCTCCCCAATGTAAATACCATAACCCGATGATGGTAATGCTTTGGTGGATTGTAGTGTGAATAGCTGCACATGGAGGGCATTCCACTTGGGTTTCAGGTGGTATAAGAGAGTCTCAGTAGATAAATAAGAGTACCCTCAACTTTAAGGGTAAGCTTAGTAGACCATATCCCATCACAGGCTAAGTCCAACTACAGGGGATGATGTGCTAAACCCGTTCTGGACTTGATGATAGCAGCTTTTACACTCAGGTATGATTTTAATAGTGGTGAGTTTTTAGCCTGAGAATTGAGAGATCGGGTTGTTGCAGAGAAGAAGGCATTGCTAGCATACCCCTATATTATCACCCATATATGTTTAGCTAGAGGGGTATTGGAGATCCCAAGTGTCGATAACATGATAGAGTCTCGTTGGATGTTTGATATCGGGCTTATTCGTGATGTACCCAGCCCACTGGCCAGACCTATGAGGCAGGAAACAGATGTTATGGCGGTAGCCTTCCTGCAAGATGATCCAACAGATATAGTTGCAACTGCTGAGGCCGCTGAAGTAGGTGCAAGCACTGAGACTACACCCTTAGATGCAGCGTGTATGTCTAGTGCCCCACCGCTAGTCCAATCGGTGTAGCCTAGGCCACGAAGGATGCCTCCTATTGTGATTATGATTTCTCAGGTTGTATGGATAGAGGTAGTGAACTAGTTGGCTACACTCATAACAAAAGTCAACAACGTGGAAAGTAGAGTACAAAGTTTGATAAAATAGCAACTGAAGGTACAGGATAGACATGTACAAGAGCGCCACAATGCATTTGAGTCGAGAATAACTCGATAGTTAGGTAGTGGACAGACACCCGATGTTACTGATATCCAAGATGAGATTGCGAAAATAAAGGTAATAGTTGTCGAGTTTTCTGAGAGGCCAAATATTTTAGCAGTCCCGGTGGATTAGCAGGTTGAGTAAATCGAGAAAGATAGAAGAGAAAAGAAGAGAAAGAATAAAGAAGATAAAGCAAAAAAAAAAAGTTAAGAGGGAAATAAAGAAGGCCAGAATTGATAGTATCCAAGATGATCAGGACTGAGAGACACGGGTACAAGAGATGAATAAGAGAGCTAGGAGTTTGTGTGCACCAGTTGCTTATGCTGAGGGGGTCGATATTGTACCCCCACTTGTTGATGATCCTATCCCGGTTGGGATAGTTACTGAGGGGAGTGGGACTCGACCTAAGGGATCACATGCTGATGTTGATACTCCGGTGCCTTGAACGCCTAGGTATTATTTTTATCCCTACTCTTTTTATGCTTTTTGCATTGAGGACAATGCAATGTTCTTAAGTTGGTGGTGGGGTACCAAAAGTTTGGGAGCAGTTTGAAAATTTTCAGATTATTTAAAACTGAAAGTCTGTTATGACTTGTAGGTTTGATACAGGAAGCTGAGATAGGGAGTAGATCAGCATGCCTATGGCAACAGATGTTTATGATTTTAACTATGATTATTATGAATTCAGAAAATTTGTGTTGTATTTAAAGATTTTGATTTTGATTTCTTTTTGTGATTGATGAAACACTACTGATTGTTGTGGATTTTAAAACTGATCTTGTGAAAAGTAGTGTTAACTATGCTAAAGAGTTGAAAATATTGATCCCCCTTAAAAAAATTTGCTTTAGAAATTGCGTGAGTTATATATATGGTTGAGACTGTTATGTATGTGATAATGGAATTACGATTAGGGATAGTACAGGTAGGGATAAAATGAGTGCAGAGTTAGATAACTAGCACTTAGTAATGTAGCCCTGTGCAAGTGTGTGTAAGGATTACAGAGTTTCTGGTTGTGTTGGAATCTAGAACTTGCCCGGTTGCTTTTACTGAGGTTTAGGATGGTTAGGTAGGCAGTGATCTTAGGCCCTTTTTGTATGAGCCCACTTGAGCCTAAAATGCCTATACCAAACGAGAATATTCCTTTGATCCAAATATTTGATCTTTAATATACAAATTTTTCTTGTTACACCTATCACCTTCCCGTTTAGCTTACAGTGAACCTAGTCCTCTTATGGACACTATACACCTCAACTCAGGTAAATAGTCTAAGTTCAGGGTAGCTATTATAGGGGTGTGTAAGATCAAAACATGTATGAAGCAAGGGGATATAATAAAAATAGTTGAATCATGGGTAGGTTTGATGAAGAGTAGGTTAAGAAAAGTGCAAAGTAGAGAAAAAAAAAATAAGAAAAATAAGCACTAGAAAACCCAAGCCTAACCCAAATTGCCATGTGCTTAAAAAAGGAGATACAAAGGAGAAAATAAATGAAAATGTTAAAATTTGTGGACCCTAAGAAAATCATAGTGTCCAGGAGGCATAGTCACTAAAAAAAATCACAAAAGGTATCCTACCAGCTCCTAACCTATGTTACAATACAAATAAAGTCCTAGAGTGATCTTACCACGACTGTTTGACAACTTAGGAAAATTGCATAAGGTTAAACCTATGGTATTCCATGTACACCGGTGATACTTCCTCGTGTGAGAGAGATTTGTTCGTCATATCCCACAAATAGATGAGTTTATTATAACATCCCGCACTTTCAGGCTAAAGTTTGAACCATCTTTTCTATGTGTATATACCCGAACCCAATGATTCTTTATTAATATATGGGTGATGATCAATTCTATAGTGTGTGAATACCTTTAAATATGATATGAGGTCACAAAAATCTCCAAACTCAAATACGAGTTGAAAACTCTTCTATTGATTAAGTTTTGATGAATGTCTAAACTTGGGTCAACTTTCATCAACAATAACTTTTTTATGTATATGATTAGGGGACCTAATATATATCAAATGAAAGGTCTTTGAGTCTTCTTTACAATGCAACTAGTTTCACCTTAATCCAATATTGGAGTAGAAAGTTATGCTTATTTTTCTTCAAAGTATCTGTCTGCCAAAATGTGACGACAAGGCTGACGACCTATCAACTAGGTGATGGCCCGTCAGCCCTGGTCGTCATCCTAGGAAGAAAATTGTAAAATCCATCCCAAAAGTGATGACCTAGGTGATGGCCTATCACCTAATTGATAGCCCATCAACCTTGGTCATCAACTGGTGAAGTTCTGCAATTTTTTTAGTTTCCTCAGGAGTATTTTGGTCTTTTCCTCACTCCAAAAACCTTTTCTACGAGTTTAATTACACCCTAAACGTTTTTTACTTAACCATTATAAGTTTTAAACACATGTCAATCCTCTCCACTCTCAAATACAAGATCAAACTAGGGTTTCCTCCAAGAATAAGAAATCAAGAAAAATCAATCCTTAAGTCCAAGATTTCTAAGGAACAAATCAAGATTTGAGTTCTACTCTTCAAACTAAGTAATCTAAGGTATGTGAGGTTTTCCTAAACTACATGGTAATGGTGAAAAACATTTTTAATAATGATTGAATGTTGAGAAATCATGTGTTCACAAAGGATTTTGAATTACATTAAAAATAATGTATTTTAAATTCTTTCAAGGATGTAATGTTTTGGTCTTAAGTCCTTTCCACTAAATTTGATTTGTACTCATATATAAGTATGTAATTTATTAAATTTAATGATTGAATTAAGAGAATGAACATATAAATTCCCTTTCTTGCTATGAAGCCCCATTATTCCCATACGTTATGGCTTATTTCAATTACATATTGAGAAGCATGATATAAGTGTGTTTACTATTATTTGAGACTTGTCTTTTGTTATGAATGAAAGAGAGTGAGTTTTATTGTTTAGATAAATGAGAAGTGATGATGTTAAAGAGTTGCATGGTTTGTCACAAAATACTTGACCACCACGTGTTTGTTAAATATTGAAAAGAGAGAGTCTTTGCACAATTTGACATATGTTTTGAAGTATGAATTCTAGTGATCTATTTAAATGATATGGTGGTCCAAAATTTATGTTTTTAATGAAGAGACTGTAACATGATATTTTATAGCTTAGAGATATGACTTAAAGTCTTGATATGATGATACCAAACAGATGAATGCCATAACACAGTAAGATTTTCAGATTTTAAATTTAGAAAGATGCATGTTTAGAAAAGGTTAAAAATGGGCTTAAAGAGAGTTAGATGGTTACCCAAAGAAAGTACGAGTTGAAAGACTCAATGCTAGAAATTGTGATTTGCCGACATGGGGTTATGGTAACATGCTATGTGGTATTGGGTACCTTGATTTATGTCATCCCAATTTGGGACAATGGTTAGAAGCCATGCTTTGTGGTCTTGTGCACTACCATAACATATTGATTTGGTTGGGGATCATGACTCCATGTTGTGTGGTCTTGCGTGTCTCCCCTTATTATGTAGTCTTTATATATCTTAATTTTCCTTTGTAATAATTAGCCTCAAGTAGCTGCAGACACTTGAATATCCTATATTTGAATCCATTCGATAGCCAAGAAGCTTACGATTGTGTAGAAAGGATTAAGACAGTTGTACGATAACCAAGTATGACTGGGGCTGTAACAAGCGACAGTAAGGCTACATTCTAAGATAATAACAAAGTCAACGGGTGAAATTTATCTTCCAGATAATACCTAACTTATAGGCTTTGCATGCAAAATAATAGAATAATTAGGTTGAACACGAGAAATTTACGTAGTTGAGAAGCCTGGGGGAACACATTCCTAGCATTCATCCTATATTGATTGCAACTAAACAATACTCAAGAGTTGGTTACAATTTTTTATTGATAACAAAATCCCCCATTTAATTTCCTGTACTGCTCGTAGATTACGTCAAGGCTAGTAACTATTCATGTCTTCCCTAGGAGATCGACCTCAACCTTGTTGGGTTACTATATTTGCAATCGACCATATTATACTTCTAGTGGAGGTGTAGTTTTGGGCAACATCAACTGCCTAGTAATTGTAACAAGTTCGAGAAGGACTTTTGGCATATTCCCTTAGGATTTGACCTCAACCTAGTTGGGTTACTATATTTGACAACAATTGCTTCATCCTTTAATTGGATGTGTATTTGGAGCGTTATCAGTCTCTATCCTAGCTAGAGATATTAGGCGATTGCGTTCTAGAGTTATTCCAGTGGTTTAGGCCCAGTGGAAGCATCGATTTGTAGATAAGGCTACTTGGGAGGTCAAGTCTAATATGCATGGTTCCTATCCCCATCTCTTTGTTGGTTCTAGTATTTCTCTTGCTTTTAGTTCAAGGATAAACTAGATTTTTAGTAGTGGATGATATAATAACCTGACTTTTTGGTGATTTTTTTGAAATATTTATTTTTGTGTGATTTGATAATTTTACCCCTCCCTGTGATTGCTTTGTGGTATTTCTACGATGTGGGGATGATTGGCATAGTTTCTGATGCATTTTGGCATGATTTATGTGAAATTATAATTTTTTGGTGGCTTTGAGAGCCTTATAGTTGACTTTGGTCAACATTTATTAATTTATGCCTCAGATGAAAAAACGGACCACTTCAGCAGATTTGAAACGTTGATTTCAGGTTGGTAATAGGGTTGGTGTGATTTTATGACTTTTAAATCTCATTTCGATCCTTAGTTAAGAAAGTTGCAAAATTGGGTTTTGGGGATCAACTTTGTGAAAACTATATTTTTCCAAAAATCTGATATCTCCATTGAGTCTAAAGCGTTGAATTTGATAGGGTAGCATATTTTATTTGCAATCACGGTATTCTGGAGGAATTTTGAGGGGTCCGCGGAGACTTGGACCCTATATATACCCATGTTTTGTCTTTTCCTCATCTTTGGGACTTGGAGCTTAGGCTTCACACTTTTGTGAATTTTTTTTCATTTCTAAGCTTGGGTAAACTTCTAAACACATATTTCCACAACTTTACTCTAATTTTATCATCTAATTTTTGTTTTAATGCGGATTAAAGTATAAAATTGGGGATTTTGGCTCGAAAGGCCTAATATTTGTATTTCTTCAATTCAAACCACATTTTTAATTCATTTTCACTTGGGTAAGTTTCTAATATTATAATTATTAGTTTTGTCTCAATTTCATCTTCTAAACAACTTCAAATTCTTGATTTCAAAAAGGATTTTTGGAGATTTTATTGGTAAAGCATAAACATGGTTTTTGTTCAATTTGGACCTCGTTTTAACTCATTTTCACTTGGATTTTTAGTTGTAGACTCCTAATAATACATGGAACATGTTGCAAAGATAAAATTACAATTTGGCCCTTCTCTTTTAAAAACTCATTTCGGGATTCGTTTGGGCCTCAACTTGAAAATAGGAAATATGGATATTGTTGGCTTTTATTTTGATTCATAGAGCTATATTTCTATGTTTTAGTTGATTTATAGTCTATTCGGGAGGAGTAAGTCTTTGAGGGAAGGCTTGCAGACTAATTTTCGGCATTCGAGGTAGGTTATGGCTTAACTTTCTTCAGACTGGGTTGGATAGTGAATATTGATACAAAATCATGTTAAGGGTGGGTAAACTAATCATAAAAATGTATTTATTATTGTGTTGTGCCCATGTGGGGACTTATATAATAATGTTATTATGGTCTTGATATACTATTTGCTATGTATGACCGGGTGGGGCCCTATATGATATTGTTGGACTTTTGTACATGAAATTAGTTGTGTCTTGATTGATGAAAAATTTTAATGTGGTATCAATGATGTATTTTTATATGTTTCATTTAGTTGACATACGATTTATGTTGAAATTCACGGATAGTTGGAAACATTGAGTGGATTGTTGGCTCACTTGGTTGGTATATTGGTTGGACCTGGAAAAACTTATTCTGGTTGGTTATGAGTATTATATCCTCATGTCATATACATTTATGAAATATTGGTATCACTGTGGAAATACTAGAAATACTAGAAACACTGACTTTTTCTAAAAGAAAATGTGACATCTTTAAAACCTCTACCAAAGGATGTGCCAGAGAGGAGATATGGATATAGATTGTATACAGATTGAGGATATGGATTATATACGAGTTGAAAAAATATCCATGGGTCCTACATCGGGAAGCTTTGGCTCCATAGCTGTATACGGAAGTTGTGCGACATGTCATGCATCACATCATCACTATCATCATTACCATCATCATCATCGACATCTTCATTACATTTGTGTTGTATTGTGCCTTTATTTGTTTTGCATTATCTCTCTTGATGTATACTTGTCTATGAGTAATCCATTCCCTTGTACTTATATGTGTGATATTGGTTTAGTTGTATTCCTTCATCATATTTGCTATTATCTATGTGAATATTATAGAACTGTTAGTGGAAATAGTGAGGACTACCGTTGTAGGACATTTTCTAATTGCAGGTGATATGCCCTTAGTATGTATTTTGTATGCTTTATTTTCTACTTTGCTCGGTCAGCCTATGATATATATTGAGTGTAAGTGGACTGTACTCATCCCTACTGTGCCCTTTTGGTGTAGATCCTAGTTCGAGTGCACCTCACGATGGTTGATTTAGGATACATTTAGATCTATTTGAGGTAGCAGTTGGATTCTTTCTTCCGGAGTTGACTACCTACCTTTCTTTATTTAAACTATGTCTTTATTTGTATTCAAATATAGAGTATTCCTATTTTGGATATCTTATATATTTGATCTCAGTTATACTATCTATGTTCTTAAACTGTGACACCAGGTTTTGGTATTAAGGTATTGTTGGTTATGTTTTTTCCTTTAGTATATGATGTGGTTCATCTTCATTCTAGAAGACTTACTTGGGTTATTACTATTATTTTCCTTTTGTATCAATTTGTGTGATAGGTTTACTTGTCAATGTTCGCCGCGACAAGTGACATCATGACCCTTGAATTTTTGGGTCGTGACACACCCAATACGTTATTATGTCCCTAAGAATTACTCCCTTTACTCAAATCACATCGTAAACATCCCTAAGGAAATAGAGAAGAGAATTACCAAGGGTTCAAGGTTCTTTATCTCTAAGGATCAAATAAGTTGATTCCTTTGAATAAGAGGTATGTAGAATGACCTTACTACTTATGGGTGTAAAAATCATATTTTTCCCATACTCTAAATTGTATATATATGTCTGATATAGGTTTTGAAATTGTTTGAAGAGCATGAATTATGAACCCCTTTTTATGATAAAAATTATGTATTTAACTAGTGTAGCATATTTATTGAATGATGAAAAAGTTGAGTTTTCAATGTTCTTTTAGAAAGTTAGATATTGTTTATTTATATGGATTCAAAGGGTGTTTCTTATATTTTAAATTCTCTTGTTTTCTCATGAGAATTGTATGAATTTATGAAAGAAAAGACATTTTTTCAGGGTTACAAAGATGTCTTCAAGAAAGATATTTTACTTAATATTGCATAACAATTTCGAAGGAGAACTCTTATTTGATATTTGAATCATTTTGGTGGTCAATGATATATTTTTGAATAAATATCTAAAGATAAGAGATGATATGATTTATATGACTTGCAAGTCTTGGTATGACGATACCAAATAAGAGAATGCCCTTAATGAGAAAGAGATGTATTTTCAAGAATGGTGTATGTCTTTAAGAAACTAAAAATGAGATTAAAGAGAGCTAGATGGTTAATCTAGAAGGCACGAGTTGAAAGGCTCTTTGCCTGAAACTGTGCTTTACCGACAAGGGATTGATCTTGTCCTAAGATATGGATGATCATAGTATACTTGCTTTGTGCTTTTTGGTATACTAATATGGAGAGACCCCAATCCTTGCAGAAATCATGGATTGAGGGATTGGACGACGAGTCAATGTCGGACCCATATAGTCCATCAAATATAGAGAATATCGGGATACCATGTAGCTCAAAATTAAAGAGAAGAGTTGTGTCTATGTTTTTAAGAGATTTCTTTGAAGCCTTTAACTATGCTCATGTGTTTGGATTTCTATATTGTAAACTATTTTTCTATGCTCATATCTATTTTATATAAAGTATATGTTGTTTTGGGTTGTTCTACATGTCAATGCATTCCACGTATTAACCATCCTTGATGGTTGCATCATTCAATAAGTTCGGATCAGAGGCACATTTTCACGGTCCGATACAACACTCCAATTTAGTTAGGCATCATCCAAAGTTGGTGAGCCCTCTACCTTTTGGAATGTAGACTAGTTTAGGTGTTTTATTATTTCTTTTTATTTTAGGTATCGTCGTGGCCTTGCCCCAGCTTAGACAGTTTAATCATGATTAAAGGCTTTGTAGACTGGGTTTGATAGGTATCTTTGGTAATGGTGTTTATTCAAAGTTTGGGATTTCTTTTTTTATTTAGTTTTATAGACTTATTTGAATTTCATTATATTTCCACCCTTCTATGTGGGCCTATATTGTTAAAAATGCCCATCGCGGCTAGGGCTTTGGATCGGGGCATAAAAAGCTTGGTATAAAAGCATGGTTTAGGGATCGGGGTCATGTCAAGTAGATTCCTTTTTATGGGTGTATAGAGTGCTACATTTATAAGACGGAGGCTATGAGGCATTTCGGAATGTTGCCCTTTCTTTGTAGTTGCAATGAATTCTTCTAACTCCTAACTTTCCCACGTTTTAGATCATGTCTCCATTAAGATCTAATGGTTAAAGAAATCTAGCTGGAACCTCCACCCCTACTAGGAAAACGATTAGGAGGTCTACCCTCTCCATGGGATGAAGATCTGGTATAGAGCCCGTACACCAACTTAATTGCTCCCCCTGGGTACCACCAACTCAACTAGTCCTCCATGGGCTCCTAGGACTGATATCAACCATACTAGTCTCTATAAAGAGAGGTATTAAATATTTATTTCCTCAGTCCATTCACATGCTTGCTCGACTTGTGGTATCACAGTCCTATCAGTCTAGTAATGTTGGTTCTGGTACTTGATCATCCAAAGTCACTTGGGTTGGTCAGCTAAAATTCTCAATGTTGAGATTAAAGAATAAGTAAAATGTCAAAGATTGCATTCATAAGGCTAAGCCTGCCAAATTTTATGGGGTTCCATGGTTGAGAAGGATCTTTAAGAGTTCGTAGATAAGATGGAAAAGATAATTAGAGTTATGCATACTAGTGATACGAAGGGGGTGGAATTTGCAGCCTATCAGTTGAAAGAGGTGGCCTACTAATGGTATGATCAATGGAATGAGTTAAGAGGTGAAAATGTTGAACCTGTTGTATGGGAAGAGTAGTTTAATGCTTTCCTTGATTTTTTTTCCTCAGGAGTTGAGGAAGATAAGGTCGAAGAGTTTGTAATTTTAATAAAGGTAAAATAAGTGTCCAATAATATGTATTGAAGTTCACCCAATTGTTTTGTTATGCTTCAAAGTTGGTGTCTAATATGAGGTCTCATATGAGGAAGTTTGCATCAAATCTTTCTAATGATTTGGTGCTGGAATGTAAGGGGGCAATGTTAAATAGAGACATGGGCACATCCATATTAGTGGTGTATATGTAACAAGTAGAGGAGGAGAAGAAGAAACATGCATAGGTGTAAATAAAGTAGACTAAGAGGGTTAGGCCACTGGATTAGGATGCTAGTCAGCAATAGGGTGGGAATGGGGGGAAACGGTCTAGGAAGAAATTTTGGGGTAATGTTCAGTCGTTGGGTAGTGCACCTTCCTCTGGGCCTTCGAGTGATCAGTGATTTCAGCCTAGAAATCGGCCAAGGATTCAGGGTACTCAGTCTCAGGATCATGTGGTTCAGCCCTTTAAGCCACACCCTCACTGTAGCACAGGTGGAAAGAATACCCAGGAAAATGCTACTTCAGGAGTCAACTATGCTACCGTTGTGTTCATCCAGACCATATTCAAAGAGATTGTCCCTCGACTAGAGGAACTTTTTGGGGAAACAAGACCTAGTTACTACTTTCTTCACCCAGCTACTAAGGGGATACTTCTGGTATGGGTAAAGGTCACAATCGTCTGTATGCCTTATCTACTCACCTGGATTCAGATACCTTACCAGCTATTATTGTAGGTACGTTACAAATTTTCTCACATGATGTTTATGTGTTATTTGATCCCGGATCTACTCTGTTTTATGTGACCCCTTATATGGTAGTGAGTTTTGGCTTTGATCCAAAAAATATTTCTAAACCCTTCTCGGTTTCTACCCCTGTTGGTGATTTTCTTTTGCTAGAAGAGTTTATAGAAATTATGTGATGTCCATTTTCTAACGATATTCTTTGGTAGACCTCGTAGATCTTGACATGGTAGATTTTGATGCAATTCTAGGGATGGATTGGCTACATTTTTTCTATGTTGCCTTAGATTATAGATCTAGATAAGTCACCTTCCATTTTCCTAATGAGTCAGTCATAGAATGGGATGGAGATTTTTTAGCACCTAAGGGGTTCATATCTTACCTTAGATCCCGTAACCGATATCCAAGGATTGTTTGTATCATATAGTTAGGTTCAAAGATTCTACCATCGAGAGTTCCTCTCTTTAGTCGGTACCTATAATTAATGAGTTTCTCAAAGTCCTTTATTATGACCTCCCTAGGATTCCCCTGGATAGGGAGATAGACTTCGAAATTGACATGTTACCTGAAACTCAGCGCATTTCCATTTTCCTGTATAAGATGGCTCCACTAGAGATAAAGGAACTGAAAAAGTATTTGAAAGACCTCCTTGATAAGGTTTCATCCGTCCTAGTGTCACTCCCTAGGGTTCTCTTGTACTCTTCGTGTTAAAGAAAGATAGTTTCCTTTGTATTTACATAGATTACTGTGAATTGAATAAGATCACAGTGTAGAATAAGTATCCTCTTCCTAAAATTGATGATCTCTTTGACCAGCTTCAAGGTGATAGGAGTTTCTCTAAAATAGACCTTTGTTTAGGTTATCATCAGTTGAAAGTTAGGGAGGCTAACATTCCCAAAACTGCATTCTGAACCCGTTATGGTCATTATAAATGTTTGGTTATGTCCTTTGAATTGACTAATGCACCTATAGATTTCATGGATCTTATGAACAGGGTGTTCAGACAATTCTTGGACCTATTAATCATAGTTTTCATTGATTATCAGGTATACTCCAAAAGTGAGGAGGATCATGCCAATCACCTCCGGATCATACTTCAAACTCTCAAGGACCAAGAGTTGTATGCCAAATTCCCCAAGTGTGAATTTTGGCTTAATTCTGTAACTTTTTTGGGGTATATTGTTTCTAGTAAGGGGATTAAGTTTGATCCACAAAAGATTGAGGCAGTGAAAAAATGGCCTAGACCCATGATGCCAATCAAAATTAGGAGTTTCTTGGGTCTAGTAGGTTACTATTAGAGATTTGTGGAAAGTTTTTTGTCTATAGATACTCCACTTACCAGGTTGACTCCGAAGAATGTAAAATTCTTATAGTCCAAGGCTTGTGAAAGTAGTTTTGAGAGGTTAAAATAAAAGTTTACTATAACACCTATTTTGATACTTATCAATGAAAGGGTTCATTGTCTATTGTGATACATCCCTGGTGTTAGCTTATGCTTCCAGACAACTGAAGGTTCATGAGAAAAACTACCCCACTCATGATCTAGAATTGGCATTTATGGTGTTTTCACTTATGATTTGGCATCACTACCTATATGGGAACATGTCAACATTTTCACTGATCATAAAAGGTTGCAGCATGTATTCATACTGAAAAAGCTTAATCTCAAGATAAGGCTGTGGCATGAGTTGTTAAAGGATTATGACATGAGCCTATACTATTATCCAGGTAAAGATAATGTTGTTGCTGATGCTTTTTGCAGGTTGTCAATGGGCATTCTTTCTTAAGTTGAGAAGGAAAATAGGCACCTGGTAAAGGATATTCATCGACTTTCTAATTTTGAGGTCCAACTCTTAGACTCCAAGATGGAGGAGTGATAGTTTATGAGGTGGCTAAGTTATCCTTGTGTGCCAAAGTTAAGGAGAAGCAAGCTAATGACCCCATATTGATGCAAATTAGGAATAATATTGACCAACAAAAGGTTTTGGCTTTTGAAATCACAGAAGATGGTATATTGCAGTATCAAGGGAAATTGTTTGTTTCAGAAATTAATAGTCTGCGAGAGATAATAATGACGAAGGCCCATGTCTCCAGGTATGTCATTTATCCCCATTCCACTAAAATGTACATGACCTAAATGAGGTGTATTGGTGAAATAACATAAAGAGGGATGTTGCTAATTTTTTGTTGCTAAATATTTAAATTATAAGCAAGTTAAAGTTGAGCGCTTGAGACCAGGTGGTACCTCCCAAGTTATAGCTCTACTCATGTGGAAGTGGGAAATGATTTACATGGATTTTGTTACCGGTCTTCCATGATCTCGAAACTAGTATGATTCCATATGGGTCATTGTTGATAGAAGGACCAAGTTCGACCATTTTTTCCTGTGAGGACTAATTACTTAGGAAAGGATTATGAGAAATTATATATTTAAGAGATAATTCGATTGCATGGAGGCCTGGTGTATATTATATCCAACTGAGGTACACAATTTTCTTCTCAGTTTGGCGATCTTTTTAGAAAGGGTTGGGCACTTAGGTTAACCTTAGCACCGCTTTCAACCCTTAAATAGATGGGCAAGAGAAGCATGCCATTCAGACTATAGAAGATATGCTAAGGTCATGGGGTTGACTTTAAAGGTATTTGGGTAGATCATTTTCCACTTGTCGAGTTTGACCATAACAACAATTATTATTCTAGCATCCAAATAGCTCCTTTTGAAGCTCTTTATGGTAGAAGGTGTAGGTCACTGATTAGTTGGTATGAGGTGGTTGAAACTCGATTGTTCGAACTTGATCTTGTACATCAAGCACTGGAAAAAGTGAAGATTATTAGAGAGAGGCTTAAGACCGCCTAAAGTTGCCCTAAGTACTATGCCAATGTGGACAGAGAGAGTTAGAGTTTGAGGTTAATGATTGGGTATTTCTAAAAGTCTCCCCTATGAAAGGATTTATGAGGTTTGGGAAGAAGGAAAAGCTCAGTCCTCATTACATAGGTCATTATCAGATTAAAAGGAGGATTGGTAGTATTATGTGTGAGTTAGATTTGCTCACGGACTTGGCTTCAGTCCATCCCATGTTTCATATGTCTATTCTTAATAATTGTGTTAGGGATAATTCTTTTGTCATTCCTATAGAGGATATTGGAAAGAAAGGCTCATTATAGTATGAAGAGATTCCCATAGCAATTTTGAATAGACAGGTTTAAAAGTTGAGAAGCAAGGAATAGATTCGATCAAAGTATTGTGGAGAAATCAAAAGGTGGAAGTAGCTACTTAGGAATCGAAAGATGATATGTGTGTTAGATATCCCTCACTATTCAAATCTTCAAGCAAAGCCATGGAAAGTACTAATCTTAATCTTAATCTTACTTTAATTTCATAATGAATTTCCATAAGCTTAACTTATCCCAAGTAATAATTCGGGGAAAATGATCCTAAGAGAGGAATAATGTAATAGCCTGAGTGTTTTGACACATAAATAGAGCTAAAAGCGAGCCCACATGACCCCTAGATCGAGTATAAACCACTTTGGGATGGGTTCGAAAGTGTTGGGGCAATTTAAGATGAGAAAAAAAGCCATACGTCAAAAGAGAGACCCTGTACGCTAGCCCCATTATAACACGGGCCACCTTGGGAGGCCATTGAATCACCCACATGGAGGTACCCTTGCTGCAATGGGGATATCTCACGATGGATTTCACGCCACAAGGATGTTGTCCCGCAATGGAAGTCGGGCCGCGAGCCTGCATCCTCACATTAGGGGTCTATCACGACCTGAACCAGGTCCTGGTCATGACAGATATCTATGTCCCACAAGGACCGAAGACCACCTCATTTTCCTAGTCAAATAGAACACAATATACATATAGCAGCAGAATTCCAAATATAAAACCAGATAGATAAGTATGACTCAAAAGAAGTCTAAGAATCCAACAACCAAACCCAATTCCACAGTAATCCACAAAGCCTCTAAATCATAACTAAATCAATTTAAGTCGGGACATGCCCCCGACGAATAGCCAAATCTAGACCAAAGAGAAGTATATGACATAAGGAGACCGAATCATGAATTAAGGTCTTCAGAAGTATGGAAGCTCGCCACTTCAATTTGACTCACGAGCTATCTCACGATCACCAAGTCACTGCGCAGGATAAGTAGAAGTATTTTTGGCTCCTGTATCGCAAGGGGATACAACATCTGGTGACGTTTAGTGGGATGAGCACTAGCATGTAACTCAGGGAATATGGATAAAATAATGCCAAGAAAAACTACAATAAAATTCACATACACACAGTGTACATACATAATATATATTATGTCGGGATAGGGAACAAGGCTTAGAATAAAAGTAAAACATTATATTAGACTCTATAGCTTAACCGTCATAGTAGTACCCATGGGTTATGCGGGCGTAGTTCTCACCCCTTGGTCGGGACTTAGTATGTGTAACCACACAAACTGGAGAATAATTATAATATATATGTACGGGGGGCTCGAACCTTCCAATCATATACTAAATGTAAGTTAAGCACCCTGATCATGAAATACGAGGGATTTGAACCTCCCGGTCATATAATATGGGGGACTCAAACCACCTAATCATTTAGACCCCTGTATCGGCAAACACGGTTTCAAGTATTGATCCCTTCGGGACCTCCACCTTCATGGCCTTGCTACACAATCCCTTTTTAAGCCCAATTAAAGCATTTAGAACATAAACCGTTCAAGGAGTTATTCATTACGGTATTGTTAAGTGGTATCGTCATACTGACTATATTTTACAAGCGCAGGTCATTTATCCAAATCCAACCATCTGCCAAAGGGACTCTAACCCAATCAGCCAATGGGACTCCAAAGTTCCATGTAGGAACTAAACTATTAGCCAATAGGACTCTAATCCAGTCAGCCAATAGGAATACGAAGTTCCAAGTAGGAACCAACTCATCTAGTCAAAGGGACTCTAACCCTGTCAACCACTAGGACTCCAAAGTTTTCAAGTTAAAACCAATTTTATATTTCATTAACCTTTTATGCAATGCAAGGTTTCAAAAACAGTCCAACATGCATATTCTCATGTTCAAAGCAAGTTTCATAAGGTTAGGTTGAGGTTATACCAATTGCCATATCAAAATCATCAGTTTGGGGGAATCCATGACCCTTTATGCCAATTAACCATCCCTATGCACCCCAATTAGTTTAAAACTACCAATTCAAATCATGAATAATGCACAAAAGCCATGGAAAAAGCAATTCGATCAAATATGTTCAAAAGCCCTCAACCCACATTCATAATCTATAATTAAGTCACATGAATCACAATATAAATACATGTTTTTAACAAAATAAGCTTTTGGGAAAGAGGTACATGCCTTAGACACATAAGAATCTGGAAGCTATTTGGAACTTGGAACCCAAAAGATGAACATATGATTAAATCCTTAAGCTTTTCTTGGGTTTGTTTTAGAGTAGAATTAAGGATTATTAATCTCGTAAAATTTAAAGAAATAGACTATATAATGCCTAAGCATCGTACATAGGTGAAAAGGCCCCAATACCCCTCATCCTAAGTAATTAAAACAAAATTTCACTAATTTTACATAGGGTGTGGCACACCTTATCGCGAAGGTTAACCTCCATGCCACAGACCTTATCGCAGAGGTTAACCTCCTTGCCATGGACCCTAATGCGGAGATTATCCTTCATGTCATAGACCATATCATGGAGATTATCCTTCGTGATGCGGGGATATCGTAGCGGAATAGTACCTTGGAATAAAAAAATTACCCCAAACCCCTTTCGAAAATTCCAAAACTCTACCGGGAATCCATTTTAACAAATCTAAATACAATTTATATCAAAATCAATATTTTAAACACGGGAAGGCCAAAAATAAGATGCTCGAAGTTTTGAGGGTGTTATATTACCCCCCCCCCTTTAGGATTATTCGACCCCGAATGATGAGCTATGATACTTATGGCACGAGGATTAGCAACAATACACCCGAATCAAAACACAAAATTGAAAAGTAACAAGGGGAAAATAAAACTCATACCTTAAACACTATTACCCAGGAAGGAGAACAAGAATGGATAGTTGGACTTCATGTCTTCTTCCGTTTCCCAAGTAGCTTCCCACAACTTTTGGTTCCTCCATAGAACATTCACTGAAGCCACCTACTTAGTCTTCAGACGATGGACTTTCATATCCAAGATCTCAGCCAGGACTTCCTCATAAGATAAGGAGTCCGAAACACCTATAGTTTCCAAAGGAACAATCAAATAAGGATAGCCTACACACTTCTTCAACATCAAAATATGGAAGACCAGATGAACGGAACCCAAATTAGAAGGAAAATCCAATTTATAGGCCATATTACCTACTTTATTCAAGACCAAATATGGACCCACATAATGGGTGATAAGCTTTCCCTTCTTCCCCAACTGCATTACTCCCTTAATGGGAGACACCTTCAAGAACACCCAATAACCAACGTCGAATTCTAGCTCTCTTCGTCTCACATCCACATAAGACTATTAGCAACTTTGGGCGGCCTTAAGCCTATCCTGAATCACCTTTACCTTCTTCGTAGCTTGATGAACCAAGTCAAAACCAAATAATTAAACCTCACTAACCAATAGGAGATCTACACCTCATACTATACAAAGACTCAAATGGAGCCATACCAATACTAGAGTGATAGTTGTTGTTATAAGAAAAATCGATGAGAGAAAAATGATTAACCCAACTATCCCCAAAGTCAATCACACAAGCCCAAAGCATATCTTCTAATTTTTGAATGGTATTTTCTACTTGTCCATCCATCTGCGGGTGGAAAGCGGTACTAAGGTTTACCTTAGTGTCCAAACCTCTCTGAAACGAATGCCAAAAATGCAATGAGAAATGAGTACCACCATAAAAAATGATAGAAAATGGAGCACCATGCAATTTCACGATCTTCTGATTGAAAAGCTTAGCATAATCATCAGACAAATAATTAGTCTTCATAGGCAAGAAGTGAGCGGACTTAGTCATCCTATCCATAATGACCCAAATCAAATCTACTGATTATGAGACCGTGGAAGACCAGTAATGAAGTCCATTGTTATTACTTCCCACTTTCACACAGGAAACTCGATCTCTTGGGACTAACCATTGAGCCTCAAGTGCTCCACCTTCACTTGTTGACACACCATGCACTTAGTCAAAAAATTAGCCACATTTTGCTTCATATTATTCCACCAATAAATTCCCTTCAAATTATGGTACATCTTCATTGAACTAGAATGAGTCGTATATCGCGACTCATGAGCTTAGGACAAAATTCTTTCTCGTAACCCATCAATATCGAGAACACATAATCTACCATGGTACCTCAAGATACCATTACCACCAATATCGAAAGCAATGAATCTCTGTTGGCCCACATTATCCTTGATTTGCATCAAGATAAGATCCAAAACTTGTTTATCTTTCACCCCAAAGATAAGAGATGAATTTACCACTTCTCTAACTATCACCCCTCCATCCTCAAAGTCCAAAAGATAGACTCCAAGATTATCCAACTGGTGAATATCTCTCACCAAATCTTTCTTCTCCCCATCCACATGAGATAAGATCCCTATAAATAACCTATTAAGAGTATCAACAACCACGTTAGTTTTACCTGGATGATATTGAAGACTCATATCATAGTCCTTGAGCAACTCAAGCCATATCCTTTTCCTGAGATACAACTCCTTCTGGGGGAAAACATATTACAAACTCTTATTGACGGAGAAGATGTTGATATGAACCCCGTACAAATAGTGATGCCAGATATTCAAAGAAAACACCACAACCAACAACTCTAAATCATGCGTCGGATAATTCTTCTCATGAACTTTCATCTGCAAAGAAGCATAGTCCATAACCTTGCTATGTTGCATCAATACACAACCTAGTCCCACATGAGATACATCATAGTAAACAACAAACCCATTAGTATCCTCAGGTAGGGTCAAGATCAGAGAAAAATTAAACTTATCTTCAACTTCTCAAAACTTCCCTCACAGGCATTTGACCATAGAAACGTCACCTTTTTCTGAGTTAGCTTCGTCAACGGAGAAGCAATAAAAGATAAGCTCTCCATAAACCTCTTATAACACCCAATCAACCCCAAGAAGCTTTAAGTATCAATGAGAGTTATGGGTCAAGGCTACTTCTTCACTGCCTCAACCTTTTGTGGATCCACCATGATCCCTTTAATAGAAACAACATGACCAAGAAAAGCCACTGCATTTAACCAGAACTCACACTTAGAAAACTTTGGATACAATCGTTGATCCATAAGGTCTTGCAATACTAAACGAAGGTTAGCGACATGATCAGCTTCACTCTTAGATACACCAAAATATAACATATAAACATAATGACGAACTAATCCAAAAACTGAAAAAATACGCAATTTATAAGATCCATAAATGTCATCGGGGCATTAGTCAACCCAAAGACATGACTAATAACTTAAAATGTCCATACCGAATACAAAAAGTAGTCTTAGGGATATCTACCTCCCTAATCTTAAACTAATGATAACCGACCAAAGATTAATCTTAAAAAAACACTCTTAAAAAAAACTTAAAAACTTGGAGCTGGTCGAATAAATCATCAATTCTTAAAAGAGGGCATTTGTTCTTCATAGTCACCTTATTTAGCTGGCGATAATCAATACACATCCTAAGGGAACCATTATTTTTATGCACGAATAGAATAGGAGCACCTCACAGAGAAACATTAGGGCAGATAAAACCATTAGCAAGGAGATCTTTAAATTGACCTTTCAACTCCTTCAACTTAGCTGAAACCATTCTATAAGGAGGGATGGAGATGGGATGAGTCTCCGAGAAAAGATCAATCTCAAAATAAATTTCCCTATTGGGAGGGACTCTCAAAAGATCATCATGGAAGACCATAGGAAATTCATTAAACACACGAATATTTTGTAATGACGAACCCTTTGAGTTAGAATCTTTAACCCTAAACAAATGATAAAGACACCCCTTGGAAATTAAGTTCCAGGCTTTAAGATAAGATATGAACCTTCCCTTAGGCTCTAGGTAACTTCCTTTCCACTCAATAACTGGCTCATTTGGGAATTTAAAAATGACCTGATGATTTTGATAATTTAAAGAAGCATAGCACGAATGGAGCCAATCCATCCCCAAGATAACATCAAAATCAACCATATCTAACCCTATCAAGTCTATCAAAGGCTCTCTACTATGCACAGATACCACACAACCCCTATAGACTCTTTTCTAGACACAATAGAGTAACTCACCAGGGTAGACACAGAAAAAGGATCCAAAATATGCCCAGGACCAAAACAAAAATAAAAGGCCACATATGGGGTCAGATAAGAAAAAGGTAGACCCTAGATAAGGCAAATAGTATCATCACGGAAGAAAAGATATAACGCACCAGTAATGACATCTAAAGATGCCATAGAGTCCTGAAGGAAAGAAAGATCTTAGAGTTGGTTCCGACCAGTGTCGGAGCTAGAAGTAGCACCTTTTTATATCGAATCCAAAGAGGTTGATATAGGAACCTTATTAGCCCCAGTAGTAACATCGCCGAAAGGATGGTTCCTCTGAAAGTGGCTTGGATGTCCACATCTGAAACACTTAGTCCTCCCCCATCATAAATCCCATGGTGCAACTATCAATTAACTTTACAAGAAAGATGGGATGGAACTGACTGGACCCCAATGGCATGAGACTGGGCATCTTTTACCTTAAACTCACTTTGCTCAGAAAGCACGATCACCCGATAACTTAGGATAAGGAGAACTAGACGTCGAATAGTAACCTGAATTGCCCAACTTTTTCTTAGACCATTTTTAACCATCTCTACCACACTGTTGCTGACCTCCACCTTGATCTAAATATAGAAGCTTCTTACTCTGCCTTTCCCCTATCTTTTCTTGCTTCTTTTTTTCCTCTTTAACTTGCTAGATATACACCACAAGTCTAGAGATATATTTATCCTTGCTTAACAAGACGGCCTTACTCTCCCAAATCAAATTAGGAGATAATGCATAAGTAAATTTTCTTATTTTACCCCTTATGCTCAATAACTCCAGAGCATAACGGGACAACTGATAAAATTTCAAGGCATACTCCTTTATAGTTATTTTTTCTTGCTTCAAATTCACAAACTCCTCATCTTTCACGCCCCTCAACTCCTGAGGATAGAAGCAATCCAAAAAGGCACTAGAAGAGTCATCCCATAATGCCACCTCTGCATCATCTTCCCTAGACTGATCCAACTCTTCATACCATTGATACGCTACGTCCTTTAACTGATAAGCAATAGACTCCATACTCTCTACATTAGTAGCATGCATTACTCAAATGATCTTCTCCATCTCATTTATGAAACCTTAAGGATATTCCTCAACCTTAGTGGCATGAAAACTTAAGGGTCTAACCTCATAAACTGCCTAACTCGAGTAACCTCCGAAGAACTCATAGCACTACCAGCGGGACTCGACTAGGGTGACTGAGATGTTAGCAACTGGATCAATAAATGAATAGAATGATAAAACTTAACAATAGTAATATCTCCGAGAGTTGACAAAGCAGAGGTGTAATCAGCAGAAGAAGGATCTGTGGAGACCGGTGGAACTTCATGGGGGCAATCAGAAGCAGCGACCCTAGACCAGGTCTATACCTCATATGTAAGATGAGTTCCGTCTACATTGTCCTCAAACGAGATAGATGAGGTTCCACGGTTATTAGATCTCCTGGGAAGCATAATCTAAAAGGAGAACAAATAGGAATTAAAGGAGTTTTCAAGACCTTAGACTTTATAGCTGGAAAGTAGCACAACAAGAAAGAGAAACATTTCTAAATGCCTCGTAGCCTTTTCATTATAAGTGTGGCGTGCTACCCACCCATAAAAGAGACTCTACATGACATATCTTGGTAGAATCCCCACTGACCATGAACCTAGGCTCTGATACAAACTTTGTCATGACCCAAACCAGGGCCTTGCATGATGGGTATCATAAGTCCAATAAAGACCGAAGATCACCCCCTTTGCCGAGTCAAACGGAACATAATATACCTATAGCAATGAAATTCCAAACAGAAAATATGATAGATAAGTATGAGTCGAAAGAAGTCTAAGAATCCAACAACCAAACTCAAGTCCATAGTAATCCATAAAGCCTCTATATAATAACTAAATCAATCTAAGTCGGGACATGTGCCCAATAAATAGTCAAAACTACAACAAAGAAAAGTATATGACATAAGGAGAGCAAATCATGATACGAGGTCTTCCAAAGTATGAAAGCTCACTACTACAATCTGACTCATAAGCTATCCCATGATCACCTAGTCACTACGAAGGACAAGTAGAAGTATTTTAAGTTCCTACATCGCATGGAGATACAACGTCTAGAGATGGTTAATGGGATATGCACTAGCATGTAACTTAGGGAATCGAAATAAAATAATGCCAAGTAAAACCACAGTAAAATTCACATGCACACAGTGTACTACATAATATATATCATGCTAGGATAAGAAACAAGGCTTAGAATAAAAGTAAAATATTATCCTTGATTGTGTGACTTAATCGTCATAGTAGTACCCACAAGCTATATGGGCCCTAGTTCTCACCACCAGGTCAGGCCTCAATGTGTGTAGCTGCACGAATCGAAGAATAATCATAATATATATGCATAGGGGACTTGAACCTCACAATAATATACTAAAGGTGAATTAACACCCTAGTCATGTAATACAGGGGACTCAAACCTCCCGATCATATAATAGGAAAGACTCGAACCACCCGGTCATTTAGACCCTCACGTCGACAAATACAGTTTCCATCATTGATCCTTCCCGACCTTCACCTTCACAACTTTGCCAAACAATCGCCTTTTTAAGCCTAATTTAAATATTTAACACATAAACTATTTAGGGAGTCATTCATTAAGGCGTTATCAAGGGGTATCGTCAAACCTTAATATAGCTTGCAAGCATATGTCATTTAGCCAAATCCAATCATCCTCTAAAGGGACTCTAACACATTTAGCCAATGAGAATCCAAAGTTCCAAGTAGGAACCAAATCATCTAGACTAAAGGAGTCTAACCCAATTAGCCAATAGGACTCCGAAGTTTTCAATTTAAAATAAATTTTATGTTCCATTAACCTTTTATGCAATGCAAGGTATCACAAATAGTCCAACATACATGTTCTCATGTTCAAAGCAAGTTTCACAAGGTTGGGTTGAGTTTATACCAATTGCCATATCAAAATCATCAGTTTAAGGGATTCCATGACCCCCATGCCAATTAAGCATCCCCATGTACCCCAATCAGTTCAAAACTACCAATTTAAATAATAAATAGTGTACAAAAGCCACGGGAAAAGAAATTTGATCAAATATGTTCAAGAATCCTCAACCCACATTCATAATTAGTAATTAAATCACATAAATCATAATTTAAATACATGATTTTAATAAAATAAGAATTTGGGAAAGAGGTACATTCCTTAGATACACAAGAATCTAGAAGCAATTTGGAACTTGGAACCCAAAAGATGAACATACAATAAAACCCTTAAGCTTTTCTTAGGTTTTATGTTTTAGAGAGGAATTGGGGATTGTTAATCTCTTAAAACTGAAAGAAATAGGCAATATAATGCCTAAGGGTCACACATAGGAGAAAAGACACAAGACCCCTCATCCCAAGTAATTAAAATAAAACCTCACAGAGTTTACATAGGGGAGTAGCACGAACATTATCACAGAGGCTAACCTCCGTATCACAGACCCTAATGCAGCTATTATCCTCTATATCACGAACCATATCCAAGAGATTATCCTCTGTGACACAGGGATATCGCGGAGGCATACTGCATTGAAACTCTAAAATAGCCTTGGACCCCATCTGAAAATTCAAAAACTCTACCGGGACTCCCTTTTAATATATCTAAACATAATTTAGGTTAAAAATCGATGTTATAAACATGGGAAGGTGAAACACCCTGGGTTTTGGCCCTTAAAAATTTCCAAAGTCTTGAACATTCTGATCATCTATGACCCACCATATGTGTCATATGGAGTGGGTACGGGTAAGGTGACCCAATTCGTAAATTGTATAGTGTGCGGTGGTTGGGTTTTTATTATGGTTACGACTTGGTGAGTGTGGGTCGTATGGTTGGAAAAATTTCATTGGATTGGTCCTTCACTTAATCTGAAACTTAGTAACTTGACTTGGCTCTGAGTACGAGTGGCTCACTAAGAGCTGTGAGATAGGGTACGAGTGGTAAGGTGTAATCGTATGTTGTCCAGCGTCAATCCCTTTCGATTCTGCCTTTGGTACGACTGGACCATACTAGTCGTATGGTCTGGTCTTGAGTTAGGGCCTTGGATTCGTATGTTGAACAAAATATGGTGTCCAACTTTCTGATCAATCTATGAGTGAAAGGTACCACTCGTATGATGTGGGTACGTCTGAAGGGTAAAAACTGTACCCACCTGCGAGATTTTTATAATTTAAGTTAGGGGTATTTTGGATATTTTCTCTAATAACTCTTTTTGACCCCACAAACTAAAACATCTTTTAGGGAGTCATTAACCTCATATTCTCAATCAAACACTCTTAATCTCTCTCAAACTCTTCGTTCAAGAAGAGGCAAGGGTTTCTTCAAAGCAATCAATTAAGGCTCTTAAGGGTGGTTTCTTGACATGACCCGACCCCGGGCCTTGTCATAATGGGCATCCCAAGTCCAACTAGGATTGAGGATCGCCCCCTGTTACCCAACCTAACTGCCTATATCCAGCCTTAGATAGACTAAATTACGAACATATAACAAGATAGCATTATTTTTCTCATTATGACTCCAAAATAGGGTCGCAACCGTGACCGACCCAACTGAGTACAACCATACCAAACCAACCATCCAACCCAAACCATAGACCATAAAACAAAGGGAATACCAAAACAAAATATGAAAATCAATCCCAAAATGTAATATAATGGAACAGTAAGAAATTGTGTCTGATAATGCCAGCCTCCCAGCTTATTATAATGGCAAGCCTGACACCAATACCGATCTCGCCTATACCAACCCCCAGAAGTACCACCAAGCCTCTATCCCAAAGAGTAAATAAATTCGGTTGGGACATACCCCCAACCATGGCCAAAACCAATATCCAAAATTAAAAAAAAAATGTCTAAAGAAATCCATAACATGAAATGATGCCTTCTGAGAGGATGGAAGCTCACCATTTCAATCCAAATGTTGATATCGAATCCGCATAATAAATAGGAGGAGTAGAATAACAGGTTCCTACATAGTGTGGGTATACAACCGCAAGTAGAAGAATTTAGTGAATGACCACTAGCATAAATCTCAGGATAAGGATAAAATAATGTCAGTTATAAAACCAAGTGAAACCATCCATAATGCACACAACCATATATATATAAGTGCTGAGAAAAGGGATCGGGTTTAGCATGCACTTAAAACTTTTACCTAGGTTGTGTAGCATTATCGTTCTAATCGTCCATAGGCGATATGGGCTTAGCTTCCTCCACTGAAAGGGCCCAGTACGTGTAGCCGCATGACCAGGTAATATGCCATGGGATGACTAGTCCATCAATGTAATATAAAAAGTAACACTCGCACTTGGTCATCAAGACCCCTTATATCAAAAATATGAGTTTTCGGTTTTGGTCCTCCCGGGACTGCCACCTTATACGGCTTAGCTACACATCTCTCCACTAATGACTAATTAAAACCATGTCCAAACAATCCATTTACTATTAGTTAAACAAGGCCAATATTAGTGGTATCGTCATACCACCCCTTACTTGCAAGTAATATATATCCATAGCCAAACCATTTAGGTTAAGGGGACCTTGGTGCCCTTCCAATAACCATATTAAATCCACTTGGGAGACTTCTATGTTCTCCAAAAGTATAACCATTTAGACTTTAGCCTTTTCAAACCATTTAAGCCATGTATAAATCCTTTGTCCAGTTTAAAACATGCAACAGTTCCATTAAAAGAAGTCAATGCAATAAACATATCTTTATAAGAATTTTATCAAACACTTTAGGGGGATAATGTAACCAAATCCCAATCTAAAGACCATTAAACTATTACCAGGCAATCCAATTGTCCAAATCCATCATTAATGCATATAAAAGCATAATTAAAACCATAGGAAACCATAACCAAGCATTCAATATCAAAACCCCAAATAATAGTTGGAAACCATAATCATGAAATAGTAAGTCCATGAAATCAATTATATAAGCCATGCCTTTAGTTAAAATTACAATAAGGGTAGAGAATCATGCCTTAAACCAAAGAATTGATGGAAGGAAAACACCAAGGCAAGCCCCAAATCAATCCGTAAGATAAAACCCTAGCTTTCTTGCCCCAAAAGCTCTTGAGAGAATTATGAGATGTTTTGGAATAGTTTCTAAGTGTTAATGAATAGAATAATAGGGTAAATAACCTCCTAAGTATAGTAGAAGTCGTGGGTCCTAATTAGGGTAAGTAGGGAAATATCCAAAATACCCTCACTTAAATACCTTAAAAACCCATCACAAGGATACAAATGACCCATACGAGTCATACCCTCTTATACAATGGGTATCCATCACTCATATCGAAGACTCAACCCTTGGATCAAACATTGTCCAGTATATGACTCATCCAATCAAGTTATAACCATAGTATACAATCCGTACCCATAACCCGTATCTTTAGCAGAATGAAATACCAGGAGTATCAAAAACTGCCTACCATACGAGTCCATGATATGACTCATACCAAACCCTTACAAATCACACCTCAAAGTTCTACCCATTCCAGTGATCAAAACCATTCCACCAACTAACACTGGCCAGCATACGATAGGACCATGCCACTCATATGTCAACTACGCTCGTACCCATGAGTCGTATTGGGTCCATAGAATGGATTTCTAGGAAATTTTCTAAGGGTCAAAACCCAGGATATTTCAGTATCCCCCACTAGAAACATTCATCCCCGAATGACAGATAAGGTAGGGGTAACCACACACAGAGTTATTTGCATTATCAAACATCCCTTTAACAAAGTTTGAAAACAAAGAGGCAAAGATGTTTGGAAACAAAGAGGAAGAGATGTTAATCTTTCCTTTAACAAACTCCGAAAATAAAAATATGTTCAAGACACATACCTTCCGCACAAATCCCAGGAGCAGAAAACAAATGCGGATATTTGGACTTCATATCCTCTTTCGCTTCCCAAGTAGCTTCTTCCACCTTATGGTTTCTCCATAGAACCTTAGCTGAAGCTATATCCTTGGTCTGCAACCGACGAACTTGCCTATGTAATATCTCAACTGGGACCTCTTCATAAGACATAGAATCCAAAATACCCAATTCTTCCAATGGAACAATCGAAGAAGGATCACCAAGAAACTTACTCAACATAGAAACATAAAAGATCAGATGAACCAAACTTAAGCTAGATGGCAACTTCAAATCATATGCAATATTTCCAACTCTTCGTAAAATTACATAAGGACCAATAAACTGAGGACTGAGTTTCCCCCTTTTGCCAAAATGCACTACTTCCTTCACGGGAGACACTTGAGGAAAACCTTATCCCTAACCTCAAACTCCAAGTCTCTACGCCTAACATCCATATAGGACTTTTCACAACTTTGGGCAGCTTTAAGCCTATCCCAAATTACCTTGACCTTCTCCATTGCCTAATAGACCATCCACCTCTCCAAGCTCAAACCACCCAATAGGAGATATACACCTGCTACCATACAATAACTCAAAAGGAGCCATACCAAGAATCGAATGATAGCTATTATTGTAAGCAAACTCTACCAAAGGCAGATGCTCAACCCAGTTGCCACCATAGTCAATCACATAGGCCCGAAGCATATCTTCCAATGTCTAAATAGTTCTCTCTACTTTTTTATCTAACTGTAGATCAAAAATAGTACTTAGAATAACCTTAGTCCCCAAACCTTTCTGGAAAGACCTCCAGAAATAAGATGTAAACTGCGTACCACAATAAAAAATAATTGAGACAGGTACCCTATGCAGCTTTATAATTTCCTGAAGATATAATTGCACATAATCCTTCATCGAAAATATAGTCTGCACTGGCAAGAAATGCGCAGACTTGGTCATCCTATCCACGATGACCTAAATCGAATCAAATTAGTTCCAAAACTGAGGAAGATTGATAATAAAGTTCATATTGATCACTTACCACTTCTTTTTGGGAAAATCAATTTCTTGATACAACCCTCCTGGCCTCATGTGCTCAACCTTAACCTATTGACAAACCATGCACATGGCCATGAAATCAGCCATGTCCCTTTTTATGCCATTCTTCCAATAGATCTCCATGAGATCATGATACATCTTATTCGAGCTGGGATGAAAAGCATAGGGCAACTCATGAACCTCAGCCAAAACCCTTTACCACAGGCCATTGACATTAAGAACACACAACCTCCTTTGGTACCGTAAAGTACCATCATCACTGATCTCAAACACCACTACCATTTGCCTACCAATATCACCCTTGATTTTCATCAAGATAGGATTTAGCACTTGCTTCTCTTATCTTTACACTAAGAGATGATTGAACCACTTCTTGCACCATCACACCACCATCCTTAGAGTCCAAGAAATGGACTCCAAGATTAGCCAAGTAGTGAATATCCTGCATCGATTCCCGCTAGTCTTTCTCCACATGAGCCACTCCCCATGGATAACCTTTTAAGAGCATCAGCAACCATATTAGCCTTACCTGGGTGGTAGTGAAGACTCATATCGTAATCCTTGAGAAGCTAAAGCCACCTCCTCTACCTGAGATTAAGCTTTTTCTTAGTGAATACGTATTGAAGACTCTTATGATCAGAAAAGATATCTACGTGAACACCATACAAATAATGCCACCATATTTTCAAAGAAAACACAACCACCAACTCCAAATCATGAGTAGAATAATTTCTCTCATGTACCAGCAACTGCCTCAAAGCATAGGTAATCACCTTCCCATTCTGCATCAACACACAATAAAGCCCTACCCGAGATGTATCACAATAAACCACAAACCCATTATTACCTTCCGGCAAGATTGGGATTGGAGCCTCATCAACTTATCATTTAACTTCTCAAAACTCCCTTCTCAAGCTTCCAACCAAGAAAACTTAACCTTCTTCTTAGTCAACTTAGTCAAAGAAGCAGTTATCGAAGAAAAGGTTTCCACAAATCGCCTATAATACCTGGCCAAACCTAAGAAACTCCGAATATATGATGGAGTCATGGGCCTAGGCTACCTTTTCACCACAGAAACCTTCTACGAATCCACTATGATCCATTCACTAGAAATAACATAGCCCAATAAAG
This sequence comes from Capsicum pubescens, assembly GCA_030864215.1. NCBI lineage: Eukaryota > Viridiplantae > Streptophyta > Magnoliopsida > Solanales > Solanaceae > Capsicum > Capsicum pubescens. Next base: position 183,481,982 of record CM061547.1, on the reverse strand, counting down.
TCACAACGTTCAACCAAAACTCACACTTAGAGAACTTGGCATGCAACTGTTGTTTCTTTAGGGTCTGCAACACCACACAGAGGGGATTAGCAAGATCCACCTTACTCTTTGAATAAATCAAAATGTTATCAATAAACATAATAACAAAGAGATCCAAATATTGCCTGAACACCCTATTCATTAAGTCCATAAATGATGTCGGAGCATTAGCCAACCCAAATGCTATCACCAAGAATTGAAAATGCCCATACCGAGTATGAAAAGCCATCTTAGGGATATCCACCAAGAAAAGCCATCTTATTCTCGACCTCATATTATCCACAAAATTAGGAGCATACCTTGATAGCTGATGGAACTTCAAAGCATATTCCTTTACAGATATCCTCTCTTGCCTGATGTTCAAAAACTTTTCCATCTTTGATTCCCTAAACTCATGATGAAAGAAACAATCTAAGAAGGCATTAGAAAAAGCCTCCCACAACCTTTTCTTTTGCATATCACCTCTATCCTTATCCCACTCCTCATACCACTGATAAATAATATCCTTGAGCTGATAAGCTATAAAGTTAACCCCCTCTATAGTGGTAGTCTGCATTACCTGAAAAACTTTTCCATCTCATCCAAGAAGCCTTGTGAATCCTCCTACACCTTAACCCCAGTAAAAGTTAGAGGACCTATCTTCATAAATTGACCAACCCTTGTGGCGTCAGTATACAAAACACCAATCGCACCCCGCTCAGCATGAGAAACAACTAATTGGGCAATGACATGGATTAGCTGATGAAATTTAGCCTTCGTTACAATGCCCAGAGGGACCTGAGGAGAACTAACCAAAATAAGAGGAACTCCAGCACCATCGGGAATAGGACCATGAGATCGAAGATGTACTACAGATGTAGGACATACCCCTTCAACAGAAGACATTAGAAAAAGCAAGAATTCAGCAGAAAGCATTAGAAAAAACCCCAGATGGGATGGAAAAATTTCCTAGTGTTCCAGATCTAGGAGGCATGATCTTAAAGATGAACAAACAAAGATTAGAGGAGATTCTAGGATTGAGAACTCAAACTTGAAGATAGAATACCAAGAAAGTAAAATATTCCTAAATGTCTTGCAACCTCCCTCATATGAGTGCGGTGCGCTTCATACCCCTAAAAGAGACTCTGCTCGACACGAATTTGTGGACTTCCCAGTGGACCTTGAACCTAAAGCTTTGATACCAATTTAACACGACCCAAACCCGGGCCTTGTCATAATGGGTATCCTAAGTCCAACCAGGACCAAGGATAGCCCCTTGCTACCTAACCCAACTGCCAATATCTAGCCTTAGATGGGCTGAATTTTGAACATAAAAAAAGATAGCATTATTGTTATCATTAAGAATCTAGGATAGGGTCACAATCATAACCGACCCAACCTAGTCCAACCGTACCAAACCAACCATCCAACCCAAAACCATAGACCATAAACCAAAGGGAATAACAAAACATAATATGAAAAACAATCCCAAAATGTAATATGATGGAACAGTGAGAAATTGTGTCCGATAATGCTAGCCTCCCACTTTATTCTAATGGAAAGGCCAACAAAAATACTGATCCCGCCCATACCAACCCCAAGAAGTACCCCAAAGCCTGTATCCAAATGAGTAAACAAATCTAGTTGGTGCATGCCCCCTACTATGGCTAAAACAAATATCCAAAATAAAAGAAAAATGTCTAAAGAAATCCATAACATGAAATGATGCCTTTCAAAAGGATGGAAGCTCACCACTTCAGTACAAATACTGATACCATATCTGCGTACTAAATAAGAGAAGTAGAATGGTTGATTCTTGCATAATATGGGTATACAACCGCTATTTAACAGGGTTACCTAATGACCGCTAGCATGAATCTTAGGATAAGAATAAAATAATGACAGTAATAAAACCAAGTAAAACCATCCATAATGAATACAACCACACACATATAAGTGCCGAGAAAAGGGACCGAGTTTAGCATGCACTTAAAATTTTTACCTGGGTTGTGTAGCTTTGTGTTGTAACCACCCACAGGTGATATGGGTTTAACTCTCCCTGCTGATAGGGCCCTAGTGTGTGTAGCCGCACGACAAAGAAATATCTCATGGTATGACTAGTATATCCCTCTAATATAAAATATGACACTCACACATGGTCATCAAGACCCCTTATATCAGTAAATATGAGTTTCTGATTTTGGTCCCCCTGGGACTGCCACCTTCCACATCTTAGCTACACACCCTTCCATTAATGCCTAGTTAAAACCATGTCCAAAAAATCCATTTGCCATTTATTAACAAAGACTAATATTAGTGGTATCGTCAAACCACACCTTACTTGTAAGTAATATCCATAGTCAAACTATTTAGGTTAAAGGGACCTTGGTGCCCTTCTAATAACCATATTAAATCCACTTGGGAGACAAAAACGACCGTTCGGGTCTGACAGTCTAGAGAAGCATAGCGTGAGTGTAATCAATCCATCCCTAATGTGACATCGAAATTGACCATGTCTAATTCGAATAGATATACCAAAGTTTTTCAACCACCCACAGATACCACACAACCCCTATAGACTCATTTAGCCATCACAAAGTCACCTACCAGGTTAAAAATAGAAAAGGGGTCTGAAATACACTCGGGAGTAAAACCAAAATGCATAGCCATAAATAGGGTCACATAAGAAAGAGTGGACCCCGAATTAAGTAAATAGTACACATCATAGGAAAAGAGTTTCAACATACCAATAATGAAATTAGGAGATGCCTCAAACTCCTGAAGGATCGTGAGAGCATAGAGACAATCTCGGACAGCGCCGGAGCTAGAAGCAGCATCCCTCAATGTAGGATCTAGTGAAGTGGCAACCGATATCCTATTTTCCTCAATGGCAATCTTTGTGGGACACTCCCGGTGCATGTGACCTAACTGACCACAACTAAAACATGGATTCCTTCCTTTTATAGCAATAATTATGATGCAATCGACCTCAAAACTGGCAGGGAGGATAGGGTGGGGATGACCAGCTCCACCAGCCTAAAAATGATATTCACCAGAAGACTGAGGACAAGAGACACTGGCAACCACATGGCCAGATTCCCTTGTTCAGACCATTGTCCACCCTTCTACTACTATTTTTGTGACCTTTCTCCAGATCTAAATATTGGGAATTTTTGTTCTACTTATTTCTCGCCTTTATGGTTTTCCTTTTCACGTCAATAGGACTAGACTGGCGTGATAATAAGGCCACTATCTGGGTCACCAAATAAATAGAATATTGAAACTTGACATTGGTAACATCTCTCTGAGATGACTGAGCATGAGTATCAACTTTTGAAGTAGGGTCAGTGGAGACCGGTGGAACTCCATAGAGGTAATCAAAAGTAGTGACTCTTGACCGGGTCTGTACCTCATAAGTTAGATGAGTTCCGTCCACATTGTCCTTAAGTGGGACAGATAACTTCCCATGAGATTCATATCGTTGGGAGGACATGATCTGAAAGGCGAACAAAGAGAGATTTAGGGGAATCCAAGACCTTTGATCTATATCCCAAAATAAGACAACAAGAAAGGGAAACATTCTTAATGTCTCGTTGCCTCTCTATTATAAGTGTGGCACGTTACATACCCATAAAAGAGACTCTACTAGATACGACTTTGTGGACATGTAACTAAACATGAACCTAGCGCTCTGATACCATCTAGTCACGATCTGAACCAGGGCCTGGCCATGACAGGTATCTCAAGTCCAACCAAGACGGGAGACCACCCCTAATACCCCAAACTATTAACCACCTTACACCCTATGTTGGATTAATTTAGAAACATATAACAAGATATGGGAATATCAATTTAAAGACATTGTGATAAGTCTATATCCAGAACTAACCACCAATAACCATACAACAAACCAATACCGTCCATGTCCATATTAGTCCATTAAAACCTCTAATAAAAACCAAAGAATATCAGTCGGGATATGCCTCAACCATATCCAAAAACAAGACCAAAAGAAATAGTAAAGACACGAAAAAATCCATATCATGAAATAGGGTCTTCTGAAGTATGGAAGATCACCACTTCAATCTGACTCAAAAGTTATCCCCGAATCACTTAATCACTATGTAGGAGGAGTAGAAGTATGGTCGGTTCCTACATCACATGGGGATGCAGCGTTCGAAGATGATTAGCAGGGTGAATGCTAGTATGTAACTCAAGGATAAAGATAAAGTAATGCCATCAATCCAAAACTAAGTTAAGCCAATGAATATAACCATATGCAAATACATACATATACATATACCATGTTGGGATAGGGAATAAGGCTTAGCATACACTTTAAATCCTTAACCTGGGTTGTGAAGCAAAATTTCTATAATTCATCCACGGGTTATATGGGTGCAAGGTTACTCCTTGGATAGGACCCAGTGCGTGTTAGCCGCACGAATCGGAGATTCCATATGTGGTCGAGGATTATCTTGTACCCTTCACCCTCTATGATAAATATGTACGTATACATACTTGGGGGATTCCCTTATACCCCACAAATACATAGCCATCAACACTAATCCTTATGTCGGTAAATATGAGTTTCCAGTGTTAATTTTTTAGACACACCTTCACAGTTAGCTATCACAACACTCATTATTGCCAAATTAAAATATTTAACACATAACCAAACCTCCAATTCCAGGAGTCAATTATTAAGGAATTATTAAGTGATATCGTCATTACGACTATAGCTTGCAAGCAATGTCATTAAGCCACAACTTAAGGGATTCCCATGTACCCCGCAAACTCTGTTATTAAAGTCACTTGGGGGATTCCAGTATACCCCACAAGGTTTTCATTATAAAATCACTTGGGGGATTCACATGTACCCCACAAGGTTTTCAAACCATCCTTAACCAATTAACCACTTATGCCATACATTAGTTTCAAGAAATAAATCAAACCAAGTAATAATGCATAAACCAAAATTAATTATGCAAGTGGGTTAAGGTTGTTACCGATTTCCATACCAAACCAACTAATTTGAAGATTCCTTTGTACCCCTATTTCCATGATTTACCAATTTTAGGGATTCCACTGTACCCATATCCATCCACCATTCCCATGAACCCCAAAACACTTACCAGCCATTAATTTAAGCAAAACAATTTCATAAATATCATAAAAGAAACATTTAAACAATTTATATTCAAAACCCTTAAGCCATAGTTCCAAACCCAACATCAAAATCATGTACAATACTTTAAATCACATGATTTTACAAAATTGACAATGAGGGAAGAGTAATATGCCTTAAGTACTAAGACATACGGAGAGAAATCACCCTTGAAGCCCTAATTAATTAACTTGATAAAACCCTAGCTTGACTTGCTTAAGGGAATAGAGAGAACCTTTTGGAGTGTTTAAGAACTTACTCTGATATGTCTTTGAGTACTAATAAAACCCTAAAGGGGTTAGAAGACATGGGTTTTAATTTGGGTAAGTGGAGAAATGTCCAAAATGCCCTAAACTTAAAAGCTGGAAAAAACCGCCTTTGGTTATGAGACAACCCCTTCACTCTTACCTATACCTTACGACTCATGGTCTTGAATCGTAACCAAGAGAGTGACTAGGACCCTCATACACTTCCTACCTTACGACTCTACCAACTAACTCATAATGAGATTTTACGACTCGTAATGTCTAGTCGTGACCAACACAAAACCCAAGTGAATTGAACATTGGACATCCTATGATTTGAACCTATGACTCGTAACTTATCCTCACGGATCATAGTGATCCACGAGTACTCAGAGCAAAACCAAGCCAAAAACTTACTAATTTGGTTACGAATTATCCTAACGAGTTGTCAAAATACCCTACGAGGGGGTCTAGTCGTAACCAAGGCAGTTGAAGAAGAGTTTAGAGCAAACTTGTTCATCCAATCTTATAATCTAAGGTATGTGGGGTTTTGAACAAGGGTAATCCTTTCACCCTTGTGCCCAAGGCTTATTTAAATTATAATTTTCTGCAATTTATGAGATTTTACATGAAATTGAATTGGTGGTTTTCACCCATTATTATCGATTACAATATTTTGATGCTTCCCATGAATTAAGAGTCTAATGGCATGATTTTCACATGTTTTCTTGAGAAATTACAGCTGGGTCTATACCCCGTGGTTTTAATCCTTGAGAAGTTAATAGTTGAAATGTTTGAAACATTGAGTATATGAGTATGTTGATATTTTGAGATAAATTGCTGATATTTCTAGATTTCTACATAAGTTATGAATCTATATGTTATCTATTATGCTTTTGATGAGTTCTAACTTGAGATTGAATTATGGGTTATTAAGCCCCACTTGAGACTTGAGATTTTATGAACTATTGTGCTATAAACACCCATGATTTGAGTATTTTGAGATTATTGAGAAATGTTTTGACCTAATGGTCATTGAGTTTTGAAATTCACTCTACTACATGAGATTACAGATTTGATTATTGGGTTCTTATTGAACCATGAGATTATTCTAAAAGTGGATTTTTATGAGATGAGCGTAGATAATCTAAAGGGAGTAGTATTTAGCATCATGCGGGTTAGTTACTATGGTTTCTTACTCTAAAACTATGTGCCACCGTAGGTTGGGCCTGAGGCCAAGTTTATGATTATTATTGGGCCTAAGGTCGAGTTGATATTGGGCCCGAGGCCGAGTTTGTTTAGTGATCATTGGACCTAGGTTATACTCATTGGCAAGAGTATGACGCCTCTTCCCAACGTGAGGTCTCTTTCTTAGGAGGACATAACGTTGGACTCCATGTAGCTCTATGGTTTATGTCGGTTAAGAGAAACTCCCTAAACTAAAGTATTTTCCATTGAGATAAGATATTTTCCTTTAAAACTAAAATACTTTCCCTTGATATGAGTATTTTTCCCTAAAGCTTGAAATGAGATATTTTCCTAACGTGAATGAAATGCCTTCAAGTATGTTCCAAAGTTATATGATTTCGAATTCCAAGTACTTGAGTTCAAAAGAGTTATGAGTTCTTGAGCATTAAAGAAGTTTTACTCTCCATGAGACATATGCATGAGTTGAAAGTATTGCTTAAAGTTTCCTTTAGCCTTGAGTAATGAGAATAAGAGAAGAGTACAAATTTCAAAGCAAAAAGTATAATGACTCACGAGATTGTGTTACATGTTTCATTTTACATGACTCATGAAGTTTGCCTTTTATACTTATTCAAGCCATGTGAGTCATTACTTATTACATGCATGATTTGATTAAAGAAGTATTGATGTTGTTTTATATAAATGCATGCACCCCCACATACTCAGTACATTCCCAAGTGTTGATCCACATATACGTCTATGTGTTACATTGTCTTATAATGTAGGTTCAGGTGCTCAGTCTCAACCTCGTCAGTGATTTTAGAGTACCTTTATCTATATTCCTACAGTGGTGAGTCCTCATGGTTCGAGGACCTATATTCAGATATCTCCATATTTTGAGAGACTATGTTGCTATTTCCAGTTCATTTCGAGTCAGTTGGGGACCTGTCCCAACGGCTCTCTAGTTCATGAATTAGTGAGGCTTTGTCAGACTAGTTATCAGATTGTGGTTGTGTTGAGGTTTCCAGTATTGTGGTTGTTTGGACCGAGCATCTTCTCTGTGTTTCCTTTCATATGATATGACTATGCTAGTGTTTGAATTATTTCATCTTTAAATGAGTGTTATTAGTAGAAATAAGCTCAAAGGGTTAGCTTGGGGCTACTTGTAGCCTTAATCACCGTGTGACGTCCCAAAAGGTGATTTCGGGTCGTTACATACCTTAAATACGATGCTAATCATGAAAATATATGTTAATAAAGCTTCCAACTAACACCCAAGACTCAATTTGAGTTTAGCACACCATATTAGGGCTTCTAGGTCTAAAAAATGAGGGAGAAATCCCCAAAATGCGGCCTTAAGGGCTATTAAATACCCTCAACAGTCCCTCAGCTATGGAGATCGTCATCCATGGATGGATATCATGCTATGGAGATTGCAACCACTTACATGGAATCCGTGCAAGGTCGATCACGGCAATTTGCCTGGCGATCGCCCCATCTCAGTACTTTTCTAAGTTTTTCAACAACACCTCGGGATTCATTTAAAATCCAATATGAGTAAATAAACTATGTAACCACACTAATTTTAATATCTCGAATGTGATTGTGAAATCGAATTTTCCATCCAAGGTTGTTTCGACCAAATGTGGGTCACATACCCAAATTTCAATTTTTTCAACTTTTCGACCAATAGGTCAAAATGAGCTCCGATGCATTGGCACACGAACCAAAAGTCTACCTAGCCTAAAATTGATATTTTGGAGCTACTGGCGCAGTTAGAATTTACATTCGAGATCATTTTACTAAAGTTTTTTTCTGGTGGCCATTTGGAACCAATGAAGACTTCTAAAAAGGGAATTGATTCTAAAAACCAAATGAACCGCCTAATAATCGAGCTATCAGTCCCAGCAAGTCATAAATGACTTGGGGTAGCTATGGAAAAACTCTAATGGTGAAAGTAAGCAGAATGACGATAAATAACCTAGAGGGTCATCATAATATCCACTACAAGGAACTTTCATCCCCGAAAGTTAAAGATGAGGATGAACTTAAAGTCTCAAACAAGTGAGGATGCAGGGCCTGTTCTCGCTCTCGATATTCCAAGTTGCCTCCTTCACTGGGCGGTGCCTCCACTGAACCTTAACTACTGAAATTTCTTTGAGGCACAATCATCTCAAGCACTAGCCAAACTAGGCACAAGCTCCCCTACAAAGGTCAAACACTCATCCAACTGGACCGAGTCCCATCAAAGCACATGAGAAGGATAAAGACTAAATTGCCTCAACATAAAGACATGGAAAATGGAATAAACTATAGCAAAATTTTGAAGGTAAAGCTAACTCATAAGCTACCTTACCAACTACGTGGAGAATCTCCAAGGGTCTAAAATATCTTGAATTAAGCTTACCCTTACTCCCGAACCTCGTTACACTCTTTATGGGTGATACCTGGAGGAATACATAATCACCAACTCTAAATCTCAAGGCACAAAACCGACAATCTGCATAGGCCCTCTGCCTACTCTGAGCTGCTATTAGTCTATCTTGAATCACCCTAACTCTATCCAATAACTCCTGAAGCATATCCATACCACGAGGGTCTACCCTCAAAAGTCTCAACCATCTAATCGGAGAATGGCCTCTCCTACGATACAAAACCCCAAATCAATCTCAGAAAACACGTCTGCACCCTTAAGCTTGGTCAAATAATTCATTAGTGAGAGGCATAGGATAACGATTCTTCACTGTTACCTTACTAAGATACCTATAATTAAACACATACATAAAGAGCCATCCTTCTTTTTCATGAACAATAAAGGGGCACCCCAAGGGGACACACTCGGTCTAAAAAATCCCTTACCAAGAAGTCTTTGAAGTTAAGAATTTAGCTCCTTAAGCTCGGCAGGAGCCATAAGGTAAGGTGCCATAAAAATAGGTTGGGTGCCAGGCTCGAGGACAATAGCAAACTTAATCTCAAAAATAGGGGGAATACCAGCCAGGTCGGTATGGCACACATCAGGAACCTTACAAACAATAAGAATAGAGTCAAGCGACGAACTCTCAATACTAGCATCACAAATATAAGTAAGATAAGATTCGCAACCCCTAGAGATACGTCTCCTAGTATGAATATAAGATCTAATCCTTATTAGCAAGCGGCTAACCACTCTCTACCATATGAATAGAGGTACGTTGAGCATGGCTCAGGTAATGTTTTGGGTAAAACAGCCTAGAATGTATGATAGTGGGATAATCAGTCTATGCCTAAAATCACCTTAAGACTACCATATCCAAAATAATAAAATCATCGTAAGTGTCAACATCACTGATAGTCACAACACATAATCTGAATACTCAATTCACTACTAAAAAATCACCCATGGGAGTGAATATAAGCCATGGCACATACAATAAATCAATAGATAACTCAAATCATGATGCATAATAAATAGATATATAAGAATAGGTGGATCCCGGATCAAACAAAGCAAGGGTCGACTGGCACATCAAAGTCACACCTATAACTACAATATCCGAAGTGTAAGTCTCAGGTATAGCAAGTACTGCACACAACTAACCACGCTGGCCACCTAATTAGGTACCTGACCGACCTTCTGTCCTGCCTGTCTGAGAACCTCCTCGAGTACCCTAGAAACCACCCATATGACCATAAAAACCATCTCTAGCTGAGGGGTAAACTACTCTAATAGGAAAACACTCTAAGTTTAATTAGCCATCGCCTCATGACTAGGACAATCCCGTGAATAGTGACCAAGAAATCCACAAGTAAAATAGAAAACATGAGCAGAACTAGAACCAACAGGTTTGGCTGACCCAGAACGACCACATCTAGACTAACTAGAAAATAAACCCCTTGAGGACTGACCACTGCCCTAACTAGTCTTTAGCACTAGACCGACCTCTATTAGTAATCTAAAGGGTTACTAAAATAGGTCGACTAGGCTGACTCCGATGAAGAAAGAATAGACGCAGATGATACCTACTCTGAAAACTGTTATATCTGGGTTGGGAACTATGATGGCACCTACCTGAAACCCCAACAAAATACCAACTACCGCGACCAAACTCTGAGTATACATACTAGTTGAAATCTCTAACCCTCTAATAAAACAACAAACTATCTCATATGCAACAACTATCATGGAGCCCTACTCTAATCTGGGGAACTGATCTCTTAATCTATCTTTAAGGTTATGAGGCACAAATTTCTCCAAAAATATCTTGGGGAATTGAGTTCATGACAAATGAGAAGATTCAGCTGGTCCAGAAACCATAAAGCCTCTCTATCAATGATGAGCAGACAAGTCTAACTGAAATATGGTGTAATCCACATCACGGTACCAAGATTCGTGTTCGCTCATGTAAACTTCTATATGCATGTTATACCCTTTGAAATGCTTATTTTAGAGTTTGAGGAGATTTGATACATGATATTTATGTTAGTTTGGCATTTGGGAGTTGGTGTTAATTCTAGGCAAAACTCAGTGGTTTATTGATATTGAGTTTTGAATCAAGTCCAGCGATTGATGATAATATTGATGGTATGAATTGCGGTTCAAGTTCGACAAATGATGCTAATGTTGATGATGATATTCAGTTTTGGTTTGAGTCTGAAATTGAGAGTTATTTATGATATGACACAGTATGGATGGATTCATGGTTATAGCTTGATAGTCGGTAAATTTATGGATCTTTGATTATTTACTTTCCTTTGATTGCACCTTTCAGGCTTATGGGGGCTGGCGTTGGGTTATTTATTTTTCAGCACATACTGACTTATGGGAGCCAATATTGTAGTATTAATTGTGCTTTATTTCATATTTACATCTATTGTGGTTAGTTATTTGCAGTGTTGGAGCTTATTTCCAGGTTTGACTACCTTAGCTTATTTATCTTACCTCTTATCATATTTATATCATGATTCAGCTGAGCCGATTGATGATTCTTACTGAGTACCCGTGGTTTTGATACTTATACTATACTTTTGTACCTTTTTGTACAGATCGAGTACTAGTGGCCGTCGTTGACGTGACGATCATGCTGAGTTGATTTCGTAGACAGGGTGAGCTCTCAGAGTCGGAGTTACCCTTTTTTTGTTCTATTATCTTTGTCTATTCTTTCTCTATTTGAGACTGTTATATCCTGTTTTGATGATGGTCAGTTGACAACAAAGGACCAGGTCCCTAGGTCTTCTTGAAAACTTACAGCTGTCACATGTCCTCCGCAGTTTTGTTTGTTAATGTAAAAAACTATGCAGGTGAGTTGTGTACCAGTTAGGATACCTGACGTAATAGAAATTCTACCCTAATCATTATCCATCTATAAATAGAAAAGAATGCTTCTCAATTCATAGTTTTTGCAATCTGATTATTTAAAAGAAAAACCAACGAAAACTCAAATATTGCTCAAGTTCCAAGCTTTTATGTGCTTAGAGAGTGTTTGTATTTTAGTTAAGCCTTGGCCTGTAATTGAATAACTCGTCTTATAAGAGTAATGCTTTTATTGTGTTTGTTGAGTGCTTAGGTAGAGTTACCTAAGTTGATATTGGTTAGAGTTAATCAATTAAAGAGAGTTTGTAATAGAGTTGTTACAAACTACTAGAGCTTAGAGTTAGGTTCCAAATGGAGTCTATAATCATGAATTTGATTATAGTGGATTCTTAAGTACTTGTGAGGGCAAACCGTGGTTTTTTCTTCATTGAGTAAGGAGGTTTCCACGTTAAATCTTTGTGTTCCTTAATTTCCTGGAAAGTGTTGTTTCCTTACTGCTTTACTGTTTTATTGCTTGTGTCTAACTTTAAGGGACCTGGTTCCAAGTAAGGTGGTGCTCCCCCTACATTTCAGTAAAAACGGATTTGTATTTGACTATTTCAGTACTTATGTTCCTTTTATAGTATCTCTTGTACCAACACTACTAGGTCGTAGGATGGTTGTTAATGTTTTATCTATCTCCTAAACTATTGTTATTGCCTATTATTATAAATCTTTAATTATTGATTTCTGGCTTTTAGGCCATTTTCCACCAAATTAGCCCATTGTTTATAACTACGAGCTATGGTTTGGCTCACATACTATAACAACAAACCCAGTGTGTTCCCACAAAGTGGGGTCTGGGGAGGGTAAGATATACGCAGTCCATACCGCTACCTCCGAAGAAGTAGAGAGGTTGTTTCCGATAGACCCCGAGCTAGAGATAAAGAATAGTAGACTAGGAGATGGATTACATAACAGAAAAGGCGTAAAGAATAATAAAAAGTAAATCATAGCAATACGAAAATACGAGAGATAAAGCAACACGAAATAAGAAAATAGCAACAGAGAAATCATGAATGGGACACCCACGTATAAGTAACAAATACTCACAGCCATAGACACCTATGAACCCAGTCCTAAAATTACTAACCCGGCTACACAAGATTTCTCCTGATGGCTTGCTACAACCCACACCCTCCCGCTAGTCTTCTACCCTTATCCGTGACCTTCACACCTTCCTATCTACCTCTCAAACAGCTTCCTTGGTATTAATTTCCTGTATTTCAATTTTTCTTTTTCCTGATGGTTTTGACTGTCATCGAGTATGGAAAATAAAGAAATTTTTGTAATAAGTTGTATATATATAACATACCAAAAGTACCCTTAAAATCGTTTTGTCTTTAAAATGTCGAGTCACTTCATTATGCGAATGTCATTAAGGCTAAAATGAGAATGTTACAGATAAACTGTTTTCAAATAGAAAGGTGTAGATCTTTTGGAATGGACCGTAAAGAAAAGAGTGTCAAGAATATTATTCGCAAAGAGATATATTAATTTGGCTCACATACTAACGAAATAAAATACGTGCCATTATGACTCGTAAATTGGATCGTGATAGTATGAATCAAGTTAAATTGAGAAATAAGTAATTCAAGAGAAATTGAGTATTTTTGTTCAATTTGGGCGAATCAATCCAATTGACGGACAATTTTGTTAAATTTCATAACTATAGGGATATAATTGGCCAGGTAGTATAACAATGGACAAACTTAACTAATAAAAGAAAGTTGATGGGTAACTATATCCATTTCCCTTAAGTTAATAAGTGGATGATCTTTTTTAAACCCTCCCCGGGAGCTCCTACCTTTTTTGCTCCCTTGATGATTCGAACTCATAACCTCAAAATTGGAAGTGAAGGGTTCTTAACATTCAAAAATTGAACAATCCATTCTGTCAATTAATAAGTTGATGAAAGATATTTTTGGCATTATTCATATGTTAAGGGTATTTTTGACCTTTTACTATCTAACTTATGTAGATTGTTTTTTAGTTTCGTGTACTAATAAATCGAATTGATAAATAAATCGATCGATAAAACTTCTATTGGTTTATTGTTATTGGTTTATTAGGTAAACCATTTTATAATTAAATTTATAGGGTCATTGGTTCGATTTTAGTTTTTTCTTATTGGGTTATTAGGTAAACCGACATCCCTAATATATATATATAATATATATATATATATATATATATATATATATATATATATATATGGTGGACTTCTTATTTTGTGAAATTTAACACGATAAGACATATGTCATGTTAACTGCTTATATTTTATTTTGTGAGCATTCAATGTCATGTTAGTGACTACTGTTACACGACATTGAAAATCATTGCGCCAAATTGATATTTGTTTTATGAGTATTTTTTATCGGTTAAATAAAAAATTAAACTATTAAGGATAAAAAATTGATAAATCAAAAACTAATAAAAAATATCTTATTAACTAGTTAGTAATCTAACATAGTATTACTATCTAATAAGAGGCAAGAGAAAAGAGAAACAGACAACTCTCCGTCAACATGCCTGCTTCATAAGCTGCTTCCTTTGTGATTTTTATTATGTGATCTTTAATTAATTATTATAAGTTATTTATGTATTAAAAAATTAATAATATTTAATAAAAAGTAAAATTGATATTTATGATCATGCCTGCTTCATAAGTTGTTTCCTTCGTGATTTTATTATATCATCTCTAGTTAATTATTATAAGTTATTTATGTATTGAAAAATTAATAATAGTTAATAAAAAAGTAAAATAAATATTTATGACATGTCTGCTTCAGCTGCTTCACTTAGCTATTTTTGTATAATAATTTTTTTATATCACTTCTAATTAGACATGTCTGCTTCGCTGTTTCAATCGTGATTTTACTATGTCACTCCTAATTAATTATTATGACCATTTTAAAACTTTCACAAGTATGTTTTATAGTAATTTTGCTATATCACTTTTATGTATTGAAAAATTAATAATAGTTAATAAAAAAGTAAAATAGATATTTATGACATGTCTGCTTCAGCTGCTTCACTTAACTATTTTTGTATAATAATTTTTTTATATCACTTCTAATTAGACATGTCTGCTTCGTTGTTTCAATCGTGATTTTACTATGTCACTCCTAATTAATTAGTATGACCATTTAAAATTTTTCACAAGTATGTTTTATAGTAATTTTGTTATATCACTTCTAATTAGTTGTTGTGAGTTATTAAGACATGTCTGCTTCGCTGCTTCAATCGTAAATTTACTATATTACCCATAATTAATTATTATGGTCATCTAAATTAGAGGCAAGAGGCAAGAAAAACAGACAACTCTCCATCAACATGCCTGCTTCTTCTGCCTGCTTCATAAGCTGCTTTATTCAAGATTTTTATTATGTGATCTTTAATTAATTATTATAAGATATTTATGTATTAGAAAATTAATAATATTTAATAAAAAAATAAAATAAATGTTTATGATTCTGCCTGCTTCATAAGCTGCTTCTTCCGTAATTTTATTATATAATCTCTAATTAATTATTATAAGTTATTTATGTATTAAAAATTAATAATATTTAATAAAAAGTAAAATAGATATTTATAATATGTCTACTTCAGCAGTTTCATCCAGGTATTTTTGTATAACAATTTTTTTATATCACTTCTAATTAGACATGTCTGCTTCGCTGTTTCAATCGTGATTTTATTATGTCATTCCTAATTAATTATTATGACCATTATAAAACTTTCACCAGTAGTTTTCATAGTAATTTTGCTATATCACTTTTAATTAGTTGTTGTGAGTTATTAAGACATGTCTTCTTCGCTGCTTCAATCGTAACTTTACTATATTATCTATAATTAATTATTATGACCATTTAAGCATTTAAAAACTATATAAAAAGTACTACAAATTATAATAGTTAACAATTTAAAATATCTAAGAAAATAATGTGTTATGTATTCTAAAAAAATATATGAAAAAATATTAAAAATTACAATAATTAAATAAATTTTTTAAAAATATTTATTGGGCCCATGCCTTGTACGTACTATTAGTAACTAGTTTATTTAAAAATAAAAAACTAATGAACCGAATCATATGAAACCGACCCACACGGCACGCCCTAGTATAGTTTATTTTAAAAAAAACGTTGAAAAAGAATAGTCACTTCTCTTATCTCTTAAAATATTTGATGAACAAGAGTAACATCCAGAACCCTCGATGGCAAGGGTTCCAACTAAGCACTCTCTGACGACCAATTTCAGGTGCTCCGCTACATATCTTTCTCCATTCATTACTTTTCTTAAAATATATTTGATGAATACCCTGTCAGTAAGTTTAGCGATTTCTTTGCTTGATATTCTATGGTTTCACTGGCTTTTTTTGGCTGACCAGGACATGCAGAGGCTCTTGAAAAACATAAAGGATTAAGAAGTATAACATACAGGATTGGGAACTATCACTGAAGGCTAAAGACAAAAAGATGAAATTGCAGGCTCGTGGCAAAGAGACTTTGGTAATCACTTATTTCAAAACCTACATCTTGATATCTTAAATGATGTTTTAATTAATTAGAATTGTGCATTGGCGACAATATAGGAGCTATGTCAAAAATATATTTTATGTATATACAGCAGCACATGTTGATAATTCGTACGTTTACTTTTTTATATTTGAACTACCTTAGTGAAAATGCTGACCCCACCACTGAATTTGGCAATTCACTTTTCTTTGACGTGTTGTTTTTCTCCCCCCTATGTTCTGAGACTGTTCGACGAGCAAATCGATGAAATCGCCATGGATTTCTACTGTGAAAGTTCAACTGAAAGAGAGAGAACCGATGAAAAAGAGAGAAGGGAAAGCTGAAAAAGATATTCTTATTATCTGCACCTTCTAGAATCAGTGTATTCTCCTTTTATATTTAATACCTCAAACATGAAAGTATGTAAAGTGGGTCTATATACATCAACCAAATTAATCCGGATCAGTTCTTATTGGGCCTGTATTTTGTGGCCCAATATTAATGTCAACACCCCCCTCAAGCTGGAAGGGGGATACACGGACAGCTTGGACAGTAGCTGATGGTGCAGTATGCCTGAGAGGGGCTTCGTGAAAAGATCAGCCAGCTGCTCTGCAGAACGAAGAGAATGAAGAGAAATTAGACCCTCGGATAAACAATCACGCACAAAATGGCAGTCAACATTGATGTGAAGTGTTTCGTCCGTTCATGAAAGACCGGGTTTTTAGCGATATGTATAGCAGCCTGACTATCACAGTAGACAGGAATAGGGAGGGTAATATGAAGTCCAAGGTCACTAAGAAGGTGTTTAAGCCAAGATAACTCAGCAACAACTTTGCGTAAAGCCCGATATTCAGCCTCAGCTGAAGACAAAGAAATAGTTGGCTGTTTCTTTCTTTTCCAGGAAATAGGACTGCCACCCAACACAATATAAAATCCAGTGACGAACTTGCGAGAATTGGCACATGCCGCCCAATCAGAATCAGAATATGCTAGGAGAGAAAAATCATCTGAACTGGAGAGCAGAATACCCAAGTCAGGTGCATATGAGAGGTAACGTAGCACATGTATGGCTGCAAGCATATGAGGGACTTGTGGTTTGACCAAAAATTGACTGAGATGTTGAACCACGAAGGAAATATCAGGGCGTGTATGCTACAAGTTATTCAATTTACCAACTAAACGCCGATAAAGGCGAGGATCAGCAAGAGGGGCATTCATGTCAACCAGCAACTTAATAGAAGAATCAAGTGGACTAGAAACAGGATGGTAGTTTTCACAATGAAATTCGTGAAGAAGATCTAAAATATATTTGCATTGAGTCGTGAAAAAACCAGCAAAAGTAGATGATATTTCTAAGCCCAAAAAATAATGAACAGTGCCCAAGTCCAAGTCCTTGATCTTGAACTGATCATCTAAGAAAGCCTTCAATTTAGTCAATTCAATCAGGTTGGCACCAGCTAACAGGATGTCATCAACATAAACGGCAATCAGGGATGAACCACACCCTTTTGTGAACATGGAATAATCATTTTTACTGGAAGTAAAACCTCCGGACAATAAAGCCTCGGATAATCGACTAAACCATTGTCTAGATGCCTGTTTCAGGCCATACAGAGACTTTTTGAGCCTGCAAACCAGTGGAGAATGAGAGGTAGAAGGGCCAGAAACCACAAGACCAGGGGGGAGCTTCATATAGACCTTTTCTTGGAGATTCCCATAAAGAAATACATTATTCACATCAAGTTGAAACACTGTCCAGCCCCTTTTAATTGCTAAGGTTAAAAGACACTTAATAGTGGTTAATTTCACAACAGGAGAGAAAGTATCAGTGTAGTAAACATCTTCCTTCTGAGTGTCACCTCTAATAACCAATCTTGCTTTGTATCTCTCAACAGAGCCATCAGATTTGTGCTTTATTTTGTAAACCCATTTGCAAGGGATAACCTTTTTATTAGGTGGAAGAGGTACAATGTCCCAAGTCTGATTAGTGTCAAGAGCCGATGTGTAGCTGCTTGGTGATAAAACTGAGGTTCCTGGATGTGTATGTCACAAGATGGAGCCTTTGGAACAACAGAAACAGATGTGCAAATGTAATCAGTAAGGTGGGAAGGTTTATGAGTAACCCTAGAGGATTTTCGACTAGGAACAGGTAAAATGTGTGGAAGAATAGGGGGAGAAGGTGTACCATCAGGTTGAGAAGGTGGAGGGGAAGAAGGAAGAGGTTGGGATGGGGTGGAAGAAGAAGGGACGAAGTCATCAGTACATGTAGTGGGATGGAAAGGAGGTAAGAAAGGAGGATGATGGTAAGACAGGAGGATCATAGGGAAAGACATTTTCATGGTATGTGACATCTCTAGAATAGACGATGGAGTGAGAGGAAAGATTCAATAACTAGTAAGCTTTCTTATTAGAGGGATATCCCAGGAAAACTGATTTAATGGCTCTAGATTGCAACTTATCTCTACCAGATTTAGGTATAGAAGCAAAGCATAAGCAACCGAATGACCTTAGATGGGAATAAGGAGGATGGCCATATAATTTCTCAAGTGGAGAAATATTGTTTAAAACTGTGGAAGGAAGTCGATTAATGAGATAAGTGTCTGTTAGGACACTCCCCCCAATACTTTGTAGGTAGATTGGATTGAAAAAGTAGAGATCTCGAAACTTCAAGTAAATGTTTATGTTTCCTCTCAATGACACCATTTTGTTGAGGAGTATGAGGAATGGTGGTTTGATGAAGAATGCCATGAGCATTAAAAAATTGTTGACATGCATGGCTGCCACCTAGTTCAACAGCATTATCAGATCGAATGGTCTGAACAGAATAAGGAAAATGAGTTTTAACCATGGACACTAAGGATTTTAAAACAGAGAAGGCATTGCTCTTGCAAGATAAGAGATGAGTCCATGTAACCCTAGTAAAATCATCTACCAAGGTAAGAAAGTAACGAAAATTGTTGTAGGGTTTTGTGTTGTAAGGGCCCCAAATATCAACATGGATAAGTTGGATGGGGCAGTAGATTTTATAGAGCTCAGAGGAAAAAAAGATCTCTGTTGTCTAGCCATGGGGCATACAGAGCAGATAAACTATTGTTTAGAAGAAATAGTGACAGGTAAGTTGGAGATTGATTTTATTTTGTGGAAGGGTAGATGACCCAATCTTTGGTGCCAGCATATATCAGTATTAATAATAGGAGAAATAGGCAAACATGAAGTGTTATTATCACTATTATTAATAGAAGTGGAAGAATTACAATGGGAACTAGAAGAAACAAATGAATTATTGCATGATGTAGACAGATTATTCCATGAACTATTTACAACTGGAGAATCAGAAAATGATGACAGAATAGTAGATCTATGTACAGAATATGGCTTATCGGCATGTTCTTGACGAAGAAAATACAATCCATTTACAGCTTTACCAATTTCCAGAGGCCTCTTTAGAGAAAGGGCCTTGTAAAAAACAAGCAGAAATGGTGAGGACAATAGAACACTGAAGCTGAACAAGTAGTTGATGTATAGAAATTAGATTGAAGTGAAAAGAGGGAACAAGAAACACATTGTGTAAGGTTAAACCATGCCTGAACTGAAAAGATCCAGTGGACAGAACCTTTACTTTATACCCATTAGGCAAAGTTATTAACTGTGGTATAGGTAGAGGTTGAATATCGTGGAGGAGATGTTTGTGAGGGGTCATATGATGAGTGGCACCTGAGTCTAATATCCCAGAGCTAAAACCATCTAAGTGTGAAACAACACAAACATAAGAATCTACAGTATTTATCACAGTACTTTGAAACAGGTGACCAGAATTGTCTGTAATAGAAGTACCAGCAGACTGAAGGCTAAGAAGATGTTGATAATGTTGATATTGATCTTGAGTGAAGCTGGGTGGGGTGGTGGAGAATGTTTCAGTATTGCACTTTCCAGTTTGAGCAAGAGATGCTGAAGCAGAAACCCTTTTGTTTTTGGTGAATTTAAAGTCTGCAGGAAAACCATGCAACCTATAACAGTCTTCAATCACATAACCAGTTTTCTTACAATATTTGCAAGAAATAACAGTATTTCCTGCAGATCTGGTAGGAACATTATGCCCAAAATGTCCCTTTTTGGGCTCAAACTGAAACCTCTGATTATAAACAGGGGTCTGACTCCTTTTATATTGAGGTCCCGAGGAGGAGGAGGCTGAGAAGGCAGCAGAATCATTGGAAAAGCTAGGAGAGGGATGAGAATTCTCTCTTTGGTGTTCATCATGTTGCAGCATGGAATAGGCTTTGTTAAGAGATGGCAGAGGAGACATCATGAGAATGTTAGTTTGCAGGAGGAATAGAATTCATTGAATCCACGTAGGAATTGGAATAGTTGTTGTTCCTTGAGGAGTTTTGACAAAGCCCCACAAGTACAGGTGGGACCCACATAGGTTGTATATAGCTCATCCCATAAGCTTCTTATTTTGGTAAAATATGTTGCTATATCAGACGAGCCCTGACTGCAAGCACTAATTTCTCGTTGTATTTGAATATATTTTGATCCATTAGACTGACTAAATCTATCATTAAGGTCTGTCCAAATTTCCCTAGCAGTGTTTTAGCCTATCAAACTAAGGGCAATATTTCTGGAAACAGAGTTAGTTATCCCGGCAATGAGCATGTCATTGCAACGCTCCCATCCTAGATAATACGGAGAATCCTCTGTAGGTTGAGGATTTCGACCAGTGATAACCCCGAGCTTGTTTTTCGTAGAGAGAGCAACAAGCATGCTTTTCCTCCAAACAATAAAACAATTACCGTCAAATGGAGGAGAAACAAGGGGTGTATTGGGATTATCTGAAAGGTGGATGTAAAAAGGATGAGAAAGGTTGATGGTGAAAGGTGTAAATCCTTCCGTCCTAGCAGAAGTAGAAGTAATATTGGTGGTATTATCCATGTCAAAACATTAAAACCAGAAATTTAACAACTAAACCATCAATTAATTCAGCAAACGAAAAATCGTCGGACAATTTCGTCGGAGAAATGCTTGAAGGGTAGGACCGGTCGATAGGGCATGTCGAGTACTATACGATTCCAGGCTCTAATACCATGTTCGATGAGCAAATCGATGAAATCGCCATGGATACTGAAAGAGAGAGAACTGATGAACAAGAGAGAGAAGGGAAAGCTGAAAAAGATATTTTTATTATCTGCACCTTCTAGAATCAGTGTATTCTCCTTTTATATTTAATACCTCAAACATGAAAGTATGTTGTAAAGTGGGTCTATATACATCAACCAAATTAATCCGGATCAGTTCTTATTGGGCCTGTATCTTGTGGCCCAATATTAATGTCAACAGAGACAGCTTTCATTTGTTTGTGTGGCACTTCTATGGAAATTTCGAGTGATATCTGTAATGCTTTGTGGATGCTCCTTTTATTTGTGATTATGTTTCTGATATCTGCTGTTCTTTGTTTAACTGTGATTCCGTCAATAATTGAATACTGTGGATGTTGCTATGATTTTAGGTCTTTAGCCGTTTATACCTTTCTCAGCCATTTGGATAAGATCAAAATAAGTTTTTGCTTCATTGTCAAGCTACTACCTGCATATTTCTTGATTGTTGAAGAGGTTACATCACACATGCTTTAGCCATGAGGAGGACTGTTGTACTGTGGGTAGTTTGTAAATGATTTTGTCTATGTTGACTTGTCAGCACTAAACGTTTCCTGTTTCTCCTGATTACCTTTCACAGAGAGAAGACTGGAGCCATACTAGTGAACTTCCTACTAGTCCTCAAGTTAACGGGACACGAGTTGGCAAACCTACCTCGATTGGAAGTGCTGCTGGTCCATATAACTATTCTGAAAATTACAATCCAATTAGCCATCTATCAAGTGAACTGGTATCAGAAGAGAACAACATCAATGCCAATTCAGAGAAAGAGCTGGTACAATTAGATCCGTCAAATTAATTCTCCTTTTTTTTTGAAAATGAAAAGCTTGATCGTTATAGCTGATGATCTGCATTTTATTCTCTGTCCTAGGGAAATGAGTTCTTTAAGCTGAAAAAATTCAATGAAGCCATTGATTGCTATTCTAGAAGCATTGCACTTTCACCAACTGCAGTAGCTTATGCCAATAGAGCGATGGCTTATCTTAAAATTAAAAGGCAAGTTTAATGAACTCCATTGTTCTTTTAAGGTAAAGTATAGGAACGCTTGAAAATTTAGAGCTGTCATACCTCGTATTTCTCCGCATATATTTAGGTTTCAAGAGGCAGAGAATGACTGCACAGAGGCCTTGAATTTGGATGATCGCTACATTAAAGCTTATTCTCGCCGTTCAACTGCTTGGAAAGAACTAGGGAAATTGAAAGAATCAATTGAAGGTATAGTTTAATCTAAAATGAAAGCATAAGGGGAACTGTTATATTCCGTTCACCTATCTAATGCAACTATAGCAGCACAGATGCTGAATTTGCGTTGAGGTTGGAACCACAGAACCAAGAGATCAAGAAGCAGTATGGAGAAGTTAAGGCTCTGTATGAGAAGGTGATCACTTAGTTTAATGCAATCTCTTTTTTGTTTTCCTTAAATATTTACATTATAATGACAATCTGCAATCATTTCTTTTTTGGAGAAACTTTGGCATGCCTTCTAGGTCTGTGGACGGTACTAGTCCTTTGATGTGTCTTACACAATATTTCCCTTGATGAAATGAGGAAAAGCACTGGTGATACAATTGAAAGAACAACTATACTATCCTTCTGCAATCAATTCACCTATTGAAATACTGTAATTGCATTTTTACCAGCCAAAATGTCTGCTCCATGCAGTGGACGTTTGGCCATGAAAACTAAAATTTTTGAAGTTGAAGTGGAAGTTGGAGTTGGAATTGTGTTTGTCTATGAATAAAATTGGAGTTGTTTTTAAATTTTTGTGAGAGAAAGAAGATGAAAAAAATTGGGAACAACTTTTTCTTGGTTTCACTTCTCCAAATACAACTCCAAGTTGTATTTGGAGTTCTCATGGCCAAACATCAACTTGGAGTTGTATTTGGCATAAAGTGAATTTTTTTCCAAAAAAGTGAAAAAAATTTCATGGCCAAACAGGCCCGTAGGTTTATCGTGGATAACAATCTGGTTAATGGGAAATGGAGCTGTTTGTGCATATATGTTGTGAAAGGAACTTACGCAAATTAACTGATAAATTTCTGTTTGCGTGCACTGAAGATCTATGTTTAGAGTTCCTTGATTGCACCATGATACTTTATTGTATCTTCTGAAGCTTCATCTCTTGAAAGATCTCGTGGTCCCTTTAGAGGCTTTAAAATCTTTTGACATTGATTATGTTTTTCTATGCATTAATCACAGATTATTAGTTATCAATTTAATCAATCTTGTAGGAGATTCTTAAAAGAGTATCAGGAGCAACAGGAGTTTTTGCACAAGGGGCTCAAATATCTGGAAAGACAATTAAATCTGGCCCTGTAATCGAATCTGTATCAAGTAGCTCTCAAAAGTTGGCTGAAGTTCGGACAATTCCTGCCAAGGTTGTCATTCTAAACTGTTGGGAAGTATTATAACATATAGGTATCTTAATGCACAAGCATGAACCCGTCATCTTGTCATAATTTCATAGTAAATGATTGATTCTGCTAGTTATTTTAATAATGTTCAAGTACTCTTTTAACTAGCGAATTTGGTATTGTTGCACTTAGCATATAAAAGTTAAATTGATATGAGGAGACACGAAAGATTTAGAGGATTGTAATGAACTTTTTATGATGTCCAAGAATGCGGCCTTGTGGTCAATGAAGTGGATTCAAAATCATGAGGGTTCAAATTCCAGCAAAGACAAAACACTAGGTGATTTCTCTTTTATCTGTCCTAGCTTTGGTGGATAGAGTTACAAGGTATCTAGTGCTAGTGTGAGGTGGCAGGTATCTTGTGGAAATAGTCGAGGTGCGCACCCGTATACCGTGATTATTGGAAAAAAAGATGACAAAAACTCATGCATATTATCATTATCCTTGATAGATATGTGATACATGTATGTAAATTTTGTTCCCCCCTAGAATATATCCTAATTTGACACAGCAAGAATATCCAAGTGGCTGGAGATTGCAAAATCTCTAGCTATATATCACGACCTTCCTTATTGAACTCTTTTATCCCATCATGTTCACTCATGATATCAGAGAGGTTCAAAGAGAATATTTTTGGGTCATCTTCCTTTATATGAGTGTAAGTAGGCTGGTACATCTTAAAAGAGAAGGCTGTTTTATTGGGCTTTTTAAGATGAACGTAGCCAAAACTTAAAGAAATTGTTTTGTCGTGTTTTTTGATAAAGGTTGGTTCAGAGGACTGGAGTGGTTCAACAGGTTCTCTTAGTTTTTCATAATTTGTGACCCATGAATTAGAATTTTTTTAACATGTTCTTCTCTAACTATTTTCCTTGGGGTTTGGGTGCATCTAGTAGTTCGGTCGGTGACATCTAAGTTTGAGTGACCTCATATCTGATGACTTCATATGGTACTTGGTACTCCTTTGCAGCTTATCAGACTCTTTCCTAGTGGGGACGGTTATCAGTGTAATCCCAATGCACCCACTCCTTCGGAATGCACTTATTTTGCTGGAAAATAATTCTTTGTGGCTCTTAATACTCTTCTTAGGTCAAATGGAGATGGGGAGTTTCCAGCAAAATGAAATTACATATGCTACACAAAAGAAGACAAAATCCTGCTCCACTTGCACATGCTACTCAAAAGAAGACAAAGTCCTACCCCACTTGCACATGCTACCATGTGCTGTCACATGCTTTACCATGTATATATTTTGATTTTCACATGCTTTCACATATTTGCACATGCTTTGTCATGCTTAGGCTTAGGGATTTCATGTTTTTATTAGGGCCCTTCACATGTTTATGAGACCCATTTTATATGATAAGTGTGCCATGTGATATAGGTTTTGTAAGTTTGTCTTGTCCTAGTCTTCCAACTCCTATATAAAGGAGGCTAGGTAGTTAGGGTATCATCAAATAATCTTCTTGTATATCAATATTAAACAAATGATTGCTTTTTAAATTTTCCTCTTGTAATATTGGGAAGTTAACATGTTACAAGTACAATAGTTCTCCGAGTTATAACAACTAGATCTATAAGTAGTATAAAAGTTTTATCGAGTAGTTGAAGCCAACTCATTTGTAGGGAAAATATTTTACATCTATGATCAAATTTAGTGTTCAACTAGCTTGGCAAGGCATTTTACCCCCCTCCCCTCCTCGACCCCACTTTATGGGAATATGTTGACTAGCTTGGCAAACAGTCCTTCGGGATGTTGAAGCCAGGTTTGTGGTAAACTGTCTTTCAATAAGCCAAGATGTTGAAGTCCAGTCCTTTTTTGTAAGAAAACTACTGTGCATGTAAGCTTGCTATTTTCCTGCCGTTACCTCACAATGGTAAGAACCACCAATTTCTCTTGCTTTGCTTAGTAACAATCATCATTCATTTCAACTACCGCCTAAACCAAGAAGTGATCCAAGATTGGTTCTTGGACAAATGGAGGATATGGACCAGATTATGAGTTGCTCTTTAGCTCATAATCAATTCCTATTTGAGTTACCTTTCGGACAAAATTCAGACAGAGTTCATGTTGGAGATTGATTTTGTACTAGATGGTGCCTAATCCAGAGGGGTGGTTATCGGTGACATGGACTGAATTAAGTTGCCAGATTCCTTAAACCCAATTCAATTTGATCTCATGAAATTGCCCGACAGTAGATCGTAATTGTCGGATAGTTAGAACAACGAAAGTATCAACTATGATTAGAGAAAAAGAAGTACGACAGGAGAACGTGCGGGTCCCACAAAATTTAAATCTCTATGTTATAGAGGCCTAAGACCCATTTGTTTCTTATTGTAAAGACCCAATTCTTTTGGGCCTAAAGGAAGTGCTTCCATATTAGTATTAGTACAAAGGGTCTAGGACAAAGGCTGTCACGACCCGAGTCTACACAGTATTTGGTACCACAAGTGATCTCAAACGAACTTTTAATGCCGACATATGACTAAGATTATACAACTTAAAATATGAGCGGAAGCAATATCACATAAGATGGACAATCTACTAATCAAATTAATTGTTTTCAATAAATGGAACATCTAAAATCAAAACAATATACTGAATCGTCTGTCTGAATAAAGCCTTCATTACAATTAAGACAAGTTGTTGGGACAATATCCCCAACTAACTTTAAAATATTTGAAACTAAAGACTTAACAAGGTCTGAAAATAAATAAATGATGAACTAATCCAAGGTCCTCAAAAGGTGAGGAATCGCCAAGTTGATTGGAAATCCTGGTGCTAACTAGCAACGAGTCTGAGAACATACACTTGAATATATATCATAATAGGATATAGCGCAAGAGAAAAGTATGCGATCAGTGCTACTGAATGTACTGGGTATGTGAGATATGGGAATGTCATGAATAACACTTAATACATGCTTTCAGCCGAATTTGAATGCAATAGGCAATGTTGTATAAATATATCAAGATCTGTAATACAATGACTCAAAAGTGCAATTTTTTTCAATTAAATGCAGGAGAAAGACCCATTTTATTAATAAATATGTACGAAAATGGTCTGACCCAAACAAAGGCTCATCTCGAAATTCAACAATACAAAAAATAAAAAACAAAGAAGCTAAGGTTCAAATCTAAATCAGAATAATCTAAAGAGGGAAATGGAAAAATTCAAAAGGGAAAAGTAGTCCAAAAGGTAGATCTTGCAAGCTCCAACAATCTCGCATGTGTCAGATTCGTCTGGCAAGATCTCCGGTCTTAGATAACGATCTTCACTCCACCTAATTTCTAGCTCTGAATCGTGTATTGATTTGTCCATTTTTGAGCTAAGATGAAAGATCATAGTGCTTTGGAGCAATTACTCCTCAAGTCACCTAAATTTTTCACTAGTAATCGCTTCCATTCGAACAAAATTCCCAACTTAATATTGCATCTTAGCTCTAGATTAGGACAAATATGCTATTAACCACTGATTGTAAGATTTTTAGCTTACCACTCTCGTTTATTCCTATACAAAGGGTTGAACTTCAAAAGAGATTAATCTCACTTTTGTATAAGTTTTAAAAGAAGTATTCTACTAATCATGCTTACAATATTGATACAATCCAAATTGCCTTCGAAGCTTTGGATTGGATGCTAATGGATCTCGAGGTGCTTGCCGACTCCTTGGTGCTATCAAAAGGTGCCAATTAGAGGAAGATTACCTACAAGAAGGGTCAAGGGATGTTAGAGAGGCCAAGGGAAGGCAAAACGGGGCTAGAAAGCCTCCGAGAGAGGACATGCACCCCGTCTGCTTTGGAGATGCGCCCAACCTGCTCTAGATCTGCTAGAGTAGGTCAAAACAACCCCTCATGCTCGTGAAATGTTCATGAAATGCGCCCCATGTGTGCCCAAGACGCTTAAGCGGATGCCAAGTGGGCTACTATTTTTGTTCTTTCCAAATGGGTCACCTTTGGGCCCAATAGAGTAATAATTAGCCCTAGGCTATAAATAGGAGCTCTTCCATCATTTTAGCTTAGATTTTGATGAATAATGAATGCATGCTCTTTTGAGAGTGTGAGACAAGTTTGGATTAGTGGGCTTCTATGTTTTGTTCTTTCCAAATGGGTTACCTTTGGGCCCAATAGTGTAATAATTAGCCCTAGACTATAAATAGGAGCTCTTCCATCATTTTAGCTTAGATTTTGATGAATTATGAATGTATGCTCTTTTGAGAGTGTGAGACAAGTTTGGATTAGCTCGTGTTGATACCTTGTTTTGAAACGTGGGTTGCTTGGGAATCCGATTACCTTGAGGCCTACGTAAGAAATTGGTGCTTCGATTGATATTGAATAGAGGGTTAGAGGTTTAATATACCGTTAGTTTGCTGTTCATTCATTCATTGAGTCTACTATTTCTTGCCTTCTATCTATCCTTTTATCCTTCGTTTTCGTATCATAGATTAGTTTTCAATTTTGTAGTTTGTTCCGGTATCATTTGGTATCAGAGCCGAGCTTGATTTCGTTTCCACAAAGTTAATCTTAGGTTTGTTATCTTGAGAAAATCAACAAAATCACAATTTTTTTTTACTATTCACGTTTTTGGTCTTAGTTTAATTTTTGATTTTTTGATTTTTGTGTTTTCTTGTGTTTCTAGTGTTAGATTTGTGTTCTCTAACACTATAGAAGTAGAAATCAAATTTGAGCTAAATCGGAGCTATTGTTGAGAGCTTGAACTTGAAGAAAATTGAAGTGGGTTGAAAATCTGAAAAAATTGGTGAAGAATTTGGGCAAATTGATGTTTGGAATGAGTTTAGAATGTTGAGAAGTGCTTTGGTCCAAAATTTTAACTCATTCCGAGCTAAGGAGAAAGAGATAGAAAGATTGGTGTTCTTGGAGAAATTGCTATCTTCAAGTTGAAAAATTCAGCAAAATTGGTTGCTTGATCCAAAATGAAGGAAGAAAGAGAGTGAAAAAGTGTTTGTACTAAAGCATCTACAAAGATTTCAAGGATATTTCTAGAGAAGAATACAAAAGGGGGACCATTGGAGGGCATTTCGGCTATTTCAAAGGGCAAGGGCGGCCAACTTGCTTTGCAAGTGCGCCCGACTTGCTTTGCAAGTGCGCCCAAGGTGCTGCCGCACCTCAAACCAGTATCCAAGGCTGCTCACCTGCGTCTAGGGTGTGCCACACCTACTAGAGCAAGTCCCCAATGCAGATCCAACACAGAACAAGCCCTCCTAACGCAGATCAAGTTCCAAATGCCAAATTCAAGCCTCCAAACTCAATTCAACACTTTAATTACTCCATTGCTCAAGGTTTGATTCATTAGTTTCATTTTCTTGATTCGTAAACTCATCTTTTGATTCTTAAACTACTCAACAACTAAGTAATTCATCTACTAAGTTGATTGATTAGTTCTTGAGTCCTATTTTTTCAAGCTTTTTTCTTTTTTAATTCGTTGTTGGTTTTTGATTTAAGCCTGTACACAATTTTATTTGAGTCTTTCAAACAAGAATCCATTTCGACCTCAAGCCTCAATTGGTATCAAGCATTCTCATTGGAGTATAAACGATCTATCAACGCTTGCGACGCCAATTGAGAGATAAAACAAAGGTGTGAACTTCGAGAGCTTGTGAGGTTGATTTCATAACTTAAACTTGTTTGTTGTTTTTTTGTTTAGTATTTCTTTTATTAGGTACAATGGCTCCGAAAGGCAAAACATCACAAACAATAGATAAAAACACCTCAAATGCTTCTTAGCGACCCTTGAAACTCTCAATCGTCAATCTGACTCCTTTGAAGCTAAGATAGATAACATGTGTGGGAGGATGGATAACATGATAGATCGTCTAAACTTCCCTAACTCCATCTATTCTAATCCACCGAACTTTCAAGCTCCCTTGAGTGGACATGCTCAAAATACCTTCCCTAAACTACTCCAAACTCTACTAAACCAAAGTCAAACCCAATCAAGTTGAGGATGGTAGGCAAGATGAAGCTAAGGAAGGGGGAGAAGAATTTGGCTCAAGAAGGAGACCTGTGTGAGGTTGTCGACCCAAGGATTGGGTTGAATGAGATAAACAAGGAACACTTAGTTGTGGAACTTGTCAAACCCAAACCCTTGTTACATGCTAACCACAGAACTAGCATTTTGCCTAGTACTAATAATTCTCTTTTGCTGGTTCATCAACCTATGCTTCCAAAGGAGAATTCAAGGAAACCTCTCATGAGCATAAGTTTGAAGGCCTAGATTAGTTCTTATTCAAGTACTCCGAAGTTGATGAAGGCTTGACGCAAAAGAGGAACCTAATGAAGCTCCTATGGGTCGATGGATACTCTATGACAAGGGGTGATACATCTAATCCCATGAATCGATAGAAGGAGTTGCCTACCAAGGGAATTCCTACAAAGAGGCAAAAGGATCAAGTCTATGGGTCCAAGTTGATGGATGGAAGAGAAGTCCTTGTAAAACACCTATGGAGGACAAAAGAACAAGTTCAAGACATTACTTCCAAGGTATGTACCTGTACCCCCTCCTATTCCTAGTGATCCTTGGGGTCATGATGATATTTTTCTCATATTGACTAGATCCTTATAATTGATTGATGTCATGTCACACCCTGAGAGTATAAGTGTCTTCAAGATTCCTGTATGGTGTTTGCCTTGGGTGCTTGAGTTGTGTGGGCCTTGCAATTCTAATGCCCAATCTATTTGTTGCTTAGGGAAGAGTCTTTGGTGTGTACTTGATGTACAACTTTGGTTTCATACTCCTTGTCACACTTGTGAGGTTGGACAAGTTGAAGTAATAGGAAGGACTTTTGGGAACATGCTAAGTACCATGAGAAGAAGTCATCCAACTTCTTGGGTATACCTTTGGTTTGGAGTGAATTTGTTTCTCCTGGATTTTCTAATTCCTCTAATAACATGGTTCTATTGGTGAATACACTTCTGGTGGTAAGTTGCTTGAAAAGAAAAGATGTAATGTGCTTCAATTGTCTTGTCTTATCTTACTCTTATCTTACTGTATACTCATGTTTGATGGTAATTTAGATGAGAATGGTATTCTTAACTCTTTTCTTTTCTATCTTTTTGCTTATGATGATGACTATGCTTGTGTTGAAAATGCATTTTGTGTGGACGAGGGTTGTCTTGAATGGAAGGGTGATGTGCATCCTAATGACTTGACCCCATTCTTGGTTGTTCCAACTTCTAGTGATTTGATTACTAGCTTTCTTGAGTACCTTGCTACTCTCAAGTATGGAAACACCTTGGATGAGACTCATGTTCTTCATACCTTTCTTTACTACCTCTTTGCATTTGATGACGTCCATGTTGATGTTTGATTGTTTTAGATAGAGGTGGGTATTCTTGGGTTTGGTCTTATGGCGAAATAATGAGACATACGACCTTAGTAGTCAACACCTTTGTGTAGTGTATGATGAATTTGTTTTATTGATAACAAAGAATCGTTGGCTATATTGGAAATGGGTGTCTCCTTGGCATGGATATGTTTATGTTAACCCTTGTGCTTCTATGGAAGTGTTGGTTGTGTGTTCTTCTCTTGTGCTTTAAGGTTGTAGATTCGAGGACGATTCCTCTTCCGGAAGGAGAGGATGATACAATCCAAATCGACTCCGGAGTTTTGGATTTATGCTAATGGATCTGGGGGTGCTTGACGACTCCTTGGTGCTATCAAAAGGTGCCAATTGTATGAAGATTACCTACAAGGAGATTCAAGGGACGTTAAAGAGGCCAAGGAAAGGCAAAACAGGGCTAGAAAGCCCCCGGAAGAGGACATGCACCCCATCCGCTTCGGAGATGCGCCCAAGCTGCTTTAGATATGCTAGAGCAGGTCAAAACAACCCTTCATGCTCTAGAAATGCGCCCCATGTGCGCCCAAGACGCTTAAGTGGATGCCAAGTGGGCTATTATGTTTTGTTCTTTCCAAATGGGTCGCTTTTGGGCCCAATTGTGTAATAATTAGCCCTAGACTATAAATCGGAGCTCTTCCTTCATTTTAGCTTAGATTTTGATGAGTTATGAGTGTATGCTCTTTTGAGAGTGCGCGGCAAGCTTGGATTAACTTGTGTTGATACCTTGTTTTGAAACGTGGTTGCTTGGGAATTTGATTTCCTTGAGATCTACGTAGGAGATTGGTACACAGAATTCACATCCTCCTCCATAGCCACAACCGCAGCTAGTATACTGGTTTTGTCATGTATTTATCTAACTGTATATCACCACCTTCATACCTCACACAAAAGGCAATTGAGCTTGGCCCAATATTGCCTCTTGATGTACCATCTGAGTTACATTTGTACCAACCTTGGTTAGGCTTTCTCCATATTACCAAAGTAGACTTCAGTTGAGGTTTTATACTTCTATAGGAAGTCTACTAATAGTGGCCAACTAGTTGGAAGTTCCTTCAACCAAGGATATCTGATTAGGGTCAAATTATGTATGGAGGTTTAAATTAATCTCATATATGAGCCTATTAAAGATACAGATCCACCATGGTTAATTTTGTTTCTCCTTGTCCACAATTGCCAACACACCAGTCCAGGGACACCATGCACAATAGGCTTGAGTCTACTAGCCAGTAGCCACCTCTGTACCCCACCATTTTGTTAGTGTCTGATGACACTGAATGAAAGGTCCTTCAAGACCTGCACTTACAACATAATACTCCCCAACCACGTGACTTAAAGGTGCAATCATAAGCTGGAAACAGGAATTATATCTCTGAGTCGTAAATTATCACGCATGAACGGAAAACTATTGAGTCATGTACGTATATCATGTTTTAAATAATTTCTGAGGGAGTTTCTTACAACCGACATAAACCATATGAGCAACATGGAGTCCATCATACAACCCCAGTTGTGAGGGTGCCCTATACCTTGCAAAAGGATACAGAACCTGTCTGATGTGGATCTACTAATTGAGCCCATTGCACTAAAGGTGTCAACCTCAACTGGTGGATGACCCTTATCCTACGGTGACAACGTAGTTCTAAGACTTGGGTTATCTGAAATCCGTGTCTGTCGGTGATAAATAATCCTCCCAAAACTATTATTTGCTCATAATAGATAAACTATGGTCTGAAAATAAAGCATGATACTAGTTCAAATTACTGTTTTATTAAAGTTTTGAGGTACTAGAACTAGTCATGCTACATTTACTGAATTTTGAGATCATGTATTCAAAACATGCCAAGTTATGCTAAATTGGGATGAAATATGTCAAATCATGCTAAATTATTGTTCAAGTGTAATGACTGAACTGAGACTACTGAAATCATGCATATTCATTTTGAATAAGAATCTTAACAATATAATAACTTGTTAAAACTGAAAACATAGTAATTTGGATAGTTGGGTATGAACCCTAAATCAATAAGTCAGGAAAACCATGTTGGAAATCTGAAGTTGAAACCCCACATACCTGATTGCTGGAGAATCTGAACTGAAATTGGAGCGGATACTTGAGAGAGGAACCTTAGACCTTTCTGATCTTGAGCATTCTTTGTGTTAGAGAGTTGAGATCATAGAATGATAGAGTAATGAATCAATTAGCTTGATAAACACCTTTAAAAGAAACTTAAAACGAAATAGTTTAGGGCTTAAAAGATAGGGAAAAGACTAATTTGCCCCTTAGAAACCATTTTAAAATTTGTTGGAACTGTGTCACATGAGTCAATGTACGACTAGTGAACAGGTTCCATGATTCAGTATGACGTGTTCCTAGGACCACTTTTGATACCTATTTCAGGGACTACGAGTGGCATGTACGGCCCGCACTGTGGCTCCACGACTCGTACATTGAGTCGTGGTTCACGAGAAGATTTCTGAGAGGCTATTGTTTAAGGAACCACTGGTCGTAAGTACTACTCGTACATTGATACCACGACTCGTGGTCTGTGTCGTGGTTCTTAGGAAGAGTTTTGCTGATCCTCTGGTTAGGTTCCACGGCTCAGCAGTGCGACTCATGATTCAAATGACGAATCGTGCTATATTCGTGGTAACCTGGAAGTTACCGCATTGGGGGCCATCAACTCACGAGTCATTTCACGACTCGTGCAACGATATCATGAGTCATAGACTGACATGTTGTTCACTGGGACTTGAAATTTCGACTGATTTCTACACTAAGTTTGACTCAGAGCATTGGAAAAATATGGGTGTTACAATATCTTCTCTTGGGATCATTCGTCCTCGAATGAAGACTAGAGTTGGACGGAAAGAAAACTACTATTCATGTCTGTCTGATTACTGAAATTGAATAACTATCATGATCTGAACTGATATTGCCTTAAGAGTAAGGACCCATTGGAATACATATAGCTTGAATGCACACATGGGATCGCATGAAACATGCATAGATATGAAACTTAGAAGTGTAACTAGAGAGGGAAGATCGTTATCTCATGCTGTCTCGGGGCTAGGAGGAAATAATGAGGGTACTTGGCTATGTGATTTGTCTACTAGAAGTGAGAAACCAACATCTCTGAATCATTCTGCTAAGGCTCATGAGACCCAAAACTTTTATGAATATCATTTTGCTCAAAAATATAAAATATTAAGTTAAATCATACAGAAACAGCTGAGTTGTACTGAAGATTCCTAGATTTTCAGGCTTGTGGTGTAATTTTGTGCTGTCTGAGTAAGTCAGACTGCAAGCATGTAAAAGTGACAAGCCATTCTGCATCTCAGTATGCCAGTTATCTCTAAAATGTAATTTCAACGTTGAATTTGAACTTTTCCCTTCAAATTATCTCAGTATATCAGCCCTTTTTGAATCTTCTCCAATTCCCAATCCTTTTCCCTTCGCACAAAACATAATGGGAAGGTTCCAGTTCATATAAGCATACATAATGTTGTTAAAAGCTTTATTAAGCATATATAACGTTATTTGTGAAAAACTGTGTCATCGCTCATAGCCTTTTTGACAGTGGTATTCATAATTCAGGTTTGATGATGATAAAGACTAGACAGATATCATTTCAAAAAGACTAAATGCATATCATTTCTTTTTTTGGATGAACAAGTCAAGCCATTATCAGTTATGATTACCAACATAGGGTTAATTTGTTGTCAGATGCTTGTTCATTTAGTTTTACCACACATAAAGCTATCTTCACTTGCTAGCTTATGCACTTGTTTGTTCTAGAAACATCTATGATCTACCACAGGACACGCCATGTATATAGTAAACTTCAACTAAGTAATGCACAATCATAACACTCGTCATCGGGACCTTGTTGAAAGCATTGATCGGGTTAAGATCACATTAAGGTTTATCTCACCTATATAATCTGAAAGCTCCTAGAGTATTTTATGTTAATGCAGATCCATTACTGAAATTTCACATTTGGTGAAACCTTGAATGTCGGTATCATCATGTAATGTGAGAAGCTTTGAATGTTAGTTCCTCCAAGTGTCAGAATTTTTTTATAACTATTTGAGTGTCTTAGTGAACATCTGTATTTCATTTATAGGCAATGTCATACTAGTATTCCGTCATTTCTGTCATGCTAATATAATTATACACATACACTTGGTGTCCTACTTATTTTTTTGCAGAAAACTCAGCAAGAACTTGATGAATCTGTCCAAGAGCTTGCTGCTCGAGCAGCTGATCTTGCCAAGACTGAAGCTGCAAAAAATATTGCAGCACCAAATTCAGCCTATCAGTTTGAGGTTTCTTGGCGGGGACTTTCTGGTGATCGTAATCTGCAAACTCATTTATTGAAGGTCTAACTTTCTCTTTTCATTTTTTGTGTTCTTTTTATTTGTTGGGCATATCTATGTTAAAACAGTCGGACTACTTTTCATTTCTGGACCAGTTTCAGTAATCTAGACCTACTTTCTATGTTCAGATCACTTCACCTGCAATGTTACCCCGTATATTTAAAAATGCATTATCTGCTTCAATGCTCATGGACATTGTAAGATGTGTTGCCACATTTTTCATGTAAGTATGGGTTACATTTAGGTGGGATCTTCAAGTAGACTTTGCAGATAGTTAATCTTGACATGATTTTTCCTGCAATTCACCAGTGAAGATATGGATTTGGCAATTAGATACCTGGAAGATCTGACAAAGGTCCCAAGGTTCGACATGATCATCATGTGCCTTTCATCCACCGATAAATCTGGTATATTTCTTGAGTGTTCTTGATTTTCATTTTTATTTCGTGTAATTACTTGTTTTTACTACGTACTAATGTAAGCAATCAAGGCCTTGCATAATAATTATCCAAGCCATTCCACTAGTTAGTGGAGTGATCTAAGGCTGCATTTGTTTTTTTAAGATTCAGAGGTCTGAATCTGAATGCACATCTGAATTATTATGATGTTGACTCTAGATCTGAAAACTGAATGATTAAGATTGTTTGTTTTTCAGCATCTGAATGTGCAAAAAAAAATTTATTTGTGTATATAATAAAATAAAAAATACAATTCAAATAAAAAACTAATTATATATCAAAAAAATATGTAATTTAATACAACAAAATTATTATTTGATTGAAAAAAATATTTGTTTGTTAGTGATAGTGGAGATGATTTATAATGGTGGTTGCAGCGACAATGATTGATGTTAGTGATTAATAATGTTGGTGGTGATAGTTGTGATAGTTGGTATTGTAGTGACTATTATGATGGTGGTGGTTGTTATGTGACGTTGCTTGATGTTAGTAGTTGGAGGTGTTGATTGTGATGGCTGAAAAATGAATGCATGATGGTTTGACAATGTGTTGGTGCTAGTTGGAGATGTTGTTAGTTGTGATGGTGGAGATAAGTATTAGTAGAGATAAATTGTAGCGATGGTAGTGGTTGAAGTGATAGTAGAGGTGACGTTACTAGTGACAATGGTGGTGGCGGTCAAAGAATGTGTGGAGACTGTGATGTATTAGTGGTACTAAGCGGTGGTGCTAATTGTGATGGATGAATTGGTCGGTAGTAGGGATTGACCGGTAGTGATTGATGATGGTGGTGCTGTTGATGGCGGTGGTGGCGGTGAATATAATTAGAATAATAGAGATAGTAGGTGTGGTAGCGGTTTACAATAGTGGTTGGTAGCGATATTTGTTGTCGATGGTGGAGGTGGTTAGTGGTGGTGGGTGGTGGTTGACAATGGTAGCGGTGGCGGTGGAAGTGGTAGTGGTGGTTAGTGGTGGTGGTTGACAATGGTAGCGGTGGCAGTGGCGGTGGCAGAGGTGGGTAGTGGTGGTGATTGATGATTATGAATAGAGTGGCGGCGACTATTATCCAACACCAAAATTCCTCTTCAGACCTATTAAGACTTGATTCTAGA
The DNA here is from genome assembly GCA_030864215.1 of Capsicum pubescens. NCBI lineage: Eukaryota > Viridiplantae > Streptophyta > Magnoliopsida > Solanales > Solanaceae > Capsicum > Capsicum pubescens. The sequence continues at coordinate 183,444,653 of CM061547.1, read as the reverse complement.
TCTGAATGATTAAAGACCTATTCAGACTTATTAAGAGCTGAAATCTTAATAAAAAATAAATGCACTTAATGGTCTGAAGTCTGAACCATTCATATTCAGACCTCCATTAAGTGCAAACAAATGAGCCCTAAATGAGCCCTAAGAGTAGTAGTATGACGCACATGCTATGCGAACACCATCATGAAACATCATTTTCATGCATAATTGAACTAATCTTCAGGATGAGAGTGCCTATGTATTAAATTAAGTTGCATAGCAATTCAGTTTTAACTGATTTGAGCATGTGAAACAGAACTTCTCAAGATGTGGGAAGAGGTCTTCTGTAAGGGAGCCAGGGGGCACACTGCTACACTTGGTGCGCTTTGCTTCAAGTATGGCCTAAAACAGTGATGGAGCTTTTTCTGGTGCAATTAATGCGGGGAAGCTGACATTCTTGTATTATCATCAGATTTTTTAATTGTACCAAGCGAACATGTATATGGATATAGTTTGGTATTGAAATAGGAATATCCTTGTTGAAATGTTGTACAGGTATTCTCCTGTATAATAAGTGACAATGAAGCCTATTTCATGGACATGTTTGCTTCAACTATACTTTTACTATATCATTCATAACAATGCCCACTTCAACCATACTTATACTATATCATTCTTAATCGATTTTAATAAGTCATTTAAATATTAAAAAATTAATAATATTTAATTAAAAAGGTAAGATAGACATAAAATAAAGTTAATTTTTAGTGTTTTAAATTAACTTGGCGTCTTATTTGGGTCTACTTAAATTTTTTTTACAGGTATTTTTTATAATAATTTTAATTAGTAGAATAGAAAAGATATTATAAATCGCAATAATTAAAAATTTTAAAAATATAATTGTCTATCAATGCTACAAAGTTTGAACAACGAGAGTAATATGTATTATTTGAAAATTACAAAAGTATTATCAGTAGTTAACAATTTAAAGTATATAAAAGCATATTAAAAATATGATTGATTATCTAAATTTTATTTGTATTACATAAATTGAGATTAAAAAATAATATATATTGAAGGGTTTTGATAGGAAAATTTTGATATTAGCGCGGCCCCCTCGATATCTAAGTGTTTAAGATGTATGGAGTGTTCTGACAGGAAAATTTTGATATTTTCATGAGTGTCACATTGCTATGTCCTTGGATATTATCATTTTTCTGGAGCTAAGATGGCTACTGTTCTTCTTCATTAAGATGGTACTGGAAGAAGCTTCCGAAAAAGAAGATTATAAGTAGGAACTATGCTTGGTGGTAGAGTAAAGCATCTGCGTTACCTCGATGTATTTCACTTTAGTCCCAGCTACAATCACGGATTCAAAAGTGAAAAAGGAGGGAAAAAAGAAAGGAGTTCCTCTAAAATTCTCAAGCGAGTCTGTTGATTCATGGGTGCAAGTTGTGACTTATGAATGGTCGCAGTTACAAGGATACCGACAGGTTAAGGAATGACCTTAAAATGGATTATTGTTCATATTTTGTTCCAAGTCTTACGAAAATAGGCTTCATGGTCATAATTTTTGATTTCGCTTAATAAATGTTGCTCGTAAAGCAGTCGTTCTAACTTTGCCCATACATTCAAGACAATGAGGTTGTACAATGACTAGAAGTTCTATTTTATAGAGGAAAAATTAGAACTTATATATATATATATATATATATATATATATTGCCATAGAAATTAACAAATTTCTAGCTAGTGTCATCAAATAAATGTATTTGAATTTTTTTACATTATTTTTCAATAATGTTTAAAAATTTAAAATGTTTATGTTGCATATACACTTTTAGATAGAAAAGTCAACATTTCAAAAATTAAAGAATCAATTTATTGAAGAGCAAATGGATATGTTAACAAAAAAATTAAACAAATTAAATATCAGTTGTAGTTGGTATGGAAGAACTGCTGCGCCGCGGAAAATCCTTCTCTATACAAGTTCTCGGACGAGGTTTTTGAACAGAACTACACCACATATAGACAATTAGAGTTAAAATGTTGGGTTTGGTCATATTTTTCGAGAAATGAAATTTAAAAGTGTCATAGTAAATGTGAAATAAATCAATACTCAATTAAATGTTATCGATTTTTGAAAAATTTATAATCAAAACAAATCAAATTTTAAAATTTTAAATCGATTTGATTTGGTTTGATTTTTCAGCAAATCGTGAACATCCATATTCACCACTACACCACATTGTTTGACCTTTATAAAAGAAATGTTATACAAATGTTGTTGTTGTTGTTATAACTTAGAGTTAGTATACCTTTTGTTAAAAAAGTGGCTATATATACCTATATGTCTTACACAAATAGCTTAGATATACCTTTCGACTGGTGAAAATGAAAAAACTTGATTTTCAATTTATTTATTTTAATCTTTTATTAAAATAAAATCCACATAAGGATTTGATTCTAGTTCAAAAGACAATGAGAGTTTGCCTACTGTTTAGATCAGAAGTATGTCTTTGATGGGTTCAAAATTTCTAAACAGTTGCCAAGTGAAATAATAACGTTCTACTCAAATTTTTTTTGAGTACTGTTGTTGAAAAAAATGATATGCCCCTCAATTTTGTAACTTAGAGCTAATATACCCTTTGTTAAAAGAATGACTATATATATCTATGTTTTACACAAATAGACATACCTTTCAAATGGGATAGTGAATAAATTTGATTTTCAATTTATTTATTTTAATCTTTTCTTAAAATAAAATCCACGTAAGGATATATTTGATTCTTCTCGCAAAATTCAATGTATCTTTGATACTTTTCACATCAGTTTTTTTAATTCAACCATTATTTCGGGTCTTAATTTTCTCCCTTATAGATCTATTTGCGAATCATTGTTTGAGTTTCTTGTTCTTATTTTATTTTGTTTTTTATTCTTTAGTGCCAAAATATGAGAAATATCAAAAATTAAGTGTGAATAGAATAAATGAGAAGAAGAAAAAATCAAAGCTATTTTTTGTGGCCAAATTAATTTATCTTTTGTAACTGCAAAAAAAAATTAAGGCATCTATGGTAGAGTTTTGAGTGAAAAACAAATATGATTATCAATATAATAAACCCTCAGTAGTCGTTGAATTAAAGCAAATGAAAACAGTTATATGCTAGAAGGATTTGTTAGCGGAAACATGAAACAAAGAACAGGAGAAAGACATAAGATTTAACATGGTTCGAATCTAAATGATGCTACATTCAGTGGAGGACATTTGCCTTTATATTAACAAAGAAAATGGAGAGATACCAATTACATCTAATAGAATTGCTATCTCAATTCTCCACTCTTACAATGGATTAACTATGAATTTTTGGAATGGTTTTACAACTAAGAATGGTTATCCTTTTGGCCAAACTTGGGCTCCAACACAAAATAAGAAAAGAAAAAATAAGTACAAAATTTGTCCGCCACAAATTTTTGCTTGCTCTCCAAGTTTACTTCTTAGCCAAGTAATTTGACACACGAGATTTTCTTCCACTTCATGCAATGCCCCGAATCTGGTACCCGAAACGCTACACGGTGCCCATGACCCAGAAGGACCACAAGCTAACCCATGGCTGATATATGTAAATTGAGCAATGAATTATAATAATAATATCGTAAATGCGAAAACATGAACTGAAAGACCATAAGGTTCAATACTAGTACATAACTGAAAAATATGGTATAATAATACCAAAATAATTGAGATAATTGTCTGAACATACTGTAGTCTGAAAGCCTCTAAACTGTCTGAATAAAGAGTTAATGGGACATGTCCCCAACTAACTCCAACTACTAAAATAAATTAAAAACTGAAATAGTAATGTGATTATTATATCCTCGAAGGATGAGGACTCATTGCTAACTCTGATCGCTGAACTGGGATGCTACTAGTTCTCTGGAGCTCGTGCTTCTAAACCTATGGTATAAGACACCATAGCACAAATGCGTCAGTACTTTGAATATACTGGTATGCAAGTGAGGTAGGCTGAATGCAATAGGTTCATATGCATGAACAATACTAACTGACTGACTACCATGAACGTGAGAATACATGCATGCATACGTAACTGTAACTGACATCGTGATAGGACTGAATGCTAAGTTCTGACGACTGAGTTTACTAATAACATGGAATTACTGATAGCTAAGGGACTGATACTATGTTACTGATACATGAATAACTATTTCTGACAGTTCTGATTATGAAGAACTGGTCTGGTTGACTATGTCTAACAGTCCTGAAACTGAATAGTAATAACATGAGTTCTGATAACTGATATAACTGATAACATGAGTGACTGTATCTGACAGTCCTGAATCTGATGAAACTAGCTGAGTTCCGTACTGTATCTGAGTAACTGAATCTGAGATCAGTCCTATCTGGCGGTTGATCTCTAAATCTGATGATACCGTTACTAGTTGACCATAGTTGAGATTAGTCCTGTCTAATGGGTGATCCCGGAGTCTATTTATAATAATAAGGAGTGACTGTATCTGACAATCCTAAATATATACTACTGAGCTGAATTGACTGTATCTGACAGTCCTGATTCTGTAACTAAAACTGTGGGATGTATTCATCTAACCGACATGCCCGATACTAAGCTAACTGGGGTCCAACCTGTAACCCCAGCTAGAAGGGTGTCAGTACCGCGCCACTGGTAAAGACAACTGCTGTGGACACAGTCCTAATCTAGTGGGTGATCCCTGGGATCAGTCCTATACATTTAAATGCGCTAACGGGTGATTCCTGAGTATGTCAGTCCTATCTAGCGGGTGACATCTCGTACCTACGCTGGCTACGTAGTTTTGGAACTTAGGGATTACTTCTAGGGATCTCAGTCCTATCTAGCGGGTGTGTCCCCATCCCTAGGCTCACTCGGTGCTGAATTCTACTCCCATCTGAAAGACACTGAACTGATTAATTTAGCTGAACTTATTAACTGAACTGAACTGATTAGCTGAACTGAACTGATTAGCTGAACTGAACTGATACTAGTGGTATTTTTTAGCGAAGCTAAACTGAATTTACTGAGTTTCGTTGATTGACGAAATGTACTGAGTTTTGAGGACTGACTGAGAATACTGAAGTTACTGATTGACTGGAAAAACTGAGTTACTGAGATTACTGAGTACTGAGATCACTGAGATTACTGAACTACTGAGATTACTGATATTTTCTGAGTCACATGACTGACTAAGTTCTATGGATCATAGCTTGACTGAGGAGATCGTGAAAACATGACATGGCTCTAGACATAGCTAAATGTTCGGGTACAAGTACCTCCAGGACTCGAGAAGAAACTAACATGGCATGGCTTACTTGAACGCATGACCAACAACACAATTCATAATTCATATATTGGAGCACTTCACCAAACATGTGATATGCATAAGCTTGTACATACATGGGGATTTCATGATATCATACTAGTTTGGGCATTGTTCCTTCATCTAGGCATTTAATCAGACACATGGTAGGCATAGCAAGTGTAGACACCATTATACAACAATTAATCATCATGATTCATCTCTAATTTCATCATCCTAGGGTTTATTGATAGGTTCACATGAATATACATCTATGTAAATCAATTCCACATAAAATTGATCACCCAACATAGATTTGAATTCAATTGATCATTCTCAACATAAACAAAACAAACTCAACATAAAATTTATAAAGAAATCCATAGACTGAAACTTAGAAAAGAGATTCTTGGGCTTCATGGACGAAAGAAGTTATGAATGAGCACTACACATACCTTAGCTTGTGATTCTACAAAGATTGCAGGAGAGATTCTTGAAATTTGACGGTGAATTCCCTTGGAATTGAACCTTCTATGAAAACCCTAGGGCTTGTTCTTGGGAGTTTTTGAGAGTAATTGAGTATAAGTTGCTGAATTAATGGCCAAATCTCGTGTTATAAGGCTTATATAGGGTGGAAATTTGACCTTTTTAACCCTAGGACACGTATTTAATTTTTGAGAAAATTTTCCAATTTCCATCCTTGGCGCGACGCGCCACTATCGCACCAAGTCACTGGAAAGTGACAAATGGGAAATTGCATAGTGGTGCGATGCGGAGCTATCGTGTTGCCACCTTGTCTACGACCTGGAAGTTTGGCGCGACGCACCACTATCACAGAGCAATACTGAAAATTAACAATTGCCATTTGAGCTATCTTCGCGACGCGTTTAAGGCTCAGGTGATACACTGTCTCACTAAAAGGCTCTAACTCTTCACCCGGGTGTTAGATTTGGGCAAATTTGGTATCGATGGAAAGCTTATTCGATTCCCCACATGATAAAAAGTGAAAATCTTAAAAATACAACATGTACAAAAGTGGATTCATCTTTCAAAGAAAGCTTCTAACATTCTTGGGAAACTTTTCAAGCTAGAAAAAGTGCGGGGTATTACAATGAATTAGACCCCATAAAAATAAAATCAACTCTTTCAATCTCCACTTTATTTGCATTTCGAGCATGCATATGAACAACTCCATCCAAAACTTTTAAGATTGCTGGGCAACCCCTTTGTAAGAAATAAGAAAAATCAAACCTTTGTTGAATATACTAGCTCCACCTAGAAGCTATTCTCTCAGAGTATCATCAGTTGATGCGTATTCATGCCAAGTCCTTATAGTATGTAAACTTGGCGAATAGGACTATAATAGTAAACATGACTGCAACGTTATCGACTGTGTTCACGACCTTGATAGTTTCCTCTTTAATGACATCTTAAATGAAATGGAATCTGACATCAATGTGTGTGGTGCGCTTATGAACTTTTTGATTTTTAATCAACTGAATAACACTTTGACTGTCACATCTTAGAGTTGATTTCAGCTAAAGCAAACTCAATTCTGCCATCAAATCTTTCAATCAGATAGCTTATTACAATACCTCTGTTACTTTCATATATTCTCCCTCTTCCGTCGACTATTGAATATAAAGTCAATTTTCAACAAACAATACTGTTAACGAGAGTAAAAATGTATCTAGTTGTGGATCTCTTTCTACCAAGATATCCTACATAGTCAGAATCCATACAATTAAGAACTGAAATACCTTTATTTTTTTGAAAGGTTAGGCTAAGATTGGAAGCTCCTTTGATATATCTCGATATCCACTTAATAGTTGTCACTACCTGAATCAGGGCCAAGTCATGATGGGTATCTCAAGCCCACCATGGACCGAACACCACCCCTTTAACCTAACCTCAAGAGCACAACAATCATAATAAAGTGGAAGCCAATCAAAAGTAATAAGAAGACAAATAGATAACTCAAATGAACTAAGAGTCAAAACAATAACCAACCCACATCTGTCCATGAAAGCCTCTAAAATCAGAATAACATCTACGTCGGAACATGCTCCCAACTTTGACAAAAAAGAATCCAAAAGTACTCAGTCAATAAGAAAGAATAATGAAATGATAAGGCCATCCAAAGGATGGAGGCTCACCACTTCACAACAACTCAACAAACATGGTAAACCACCCAACACCTGCACAGGAGAAATGGAAAAGTCTTTGGACCCTACATCATGAAACGATATAGCGTTCTAGAATGGTCATTGGATAAGCACTGACATGTAACTCAGGGAAAGTGATAACATAATGCCATGTCCAAAATCAGTCAAAATCATATGCATACATTCATATATATATATATAGAATACCGGTATAGGGTAAAGGGTTATTAACATAAGAGTTTTAAAATTAGTTACTTGGATTGTATAGCTCGATCCGTCTTAAAGGAACCCATGGGCTATATGGGTTTAGCACCCACTGCTGCAAGGGCCCCTGTGCATGTTAGCTGTATGATTCGAGAAAAATCAAGGGAAAACTAAATCTACAATGGGCAATAGCCGTCCTAAAAATATACATATCAAGTGTGCACCAAGCACATGTTCACATAGAACCTCAACGCCAAAAAATGTGGTTTTTAGTGTTCGTCCCCTCCAGACTTACACCTTCACGGTGAGCTACACAACCATCTTTAAGCCCAAATTAAAATAATTTGCACATAAATCAATCCATTAACCCAAGAGTCATTTATTAAGGCATTTACCACTTGGTATCATCATGTCAATATGCTTGCAAGCTAAATTAAACATGACAAACCAATTCACATAACCATATTGACTCCCAAGTTCCATTTAAAATCAAACCATGTCCACCAAGGCCTTCCAAATCCATTTTTATATCCATTTATTCATTAATGTATACATTGGGTTCAAAAATAAGTTAAACCTTGTAATTATCCATAATAAAATTGAATTTACAAAGTGAGTTGAGGTTCATGCAATTCCAAGCCAAAATTCATTCAATTTGGGGTAACTCATGTCCCCCATTCTAACCATTTAAGTAACACACCAATTCCGTCCCAAAAATATCAATTTAAAGCATGAATAATCAATTTAATACATGGGACAAGTACTTCAATCAGTAACAACCAAAACCCCTCAACCCAATTTCAAAATCCATAATTTAAATCACATGAAAATTCATTCAATTCATGCCACAATGGAAAATTAATGTTTAGGGAAGAGAAATATGCCTGAAATATACAAGAAATTGAGTTAATTTGAAGTTTGGAGCCCGGATGATGAATTCTCTGGGAAACCCTTGAATGTTCTTGGATTTTGAGTTTTAACAGAAAATAAATAATTTTGGTCTTTGAAAACTGAAGAAAATAGGCTTATTTTATGTTTAAAAGTCGCACAAGGGGTAAAAAGACCAAAAGCCCCTCATCCCGAGTAAAAAACAAATTGGATGCAATTAAAACATTGGCATGGCATACCATTATCATAGAGGTTATCCTCCATGACATACCGAGATCGTGGAGGTTAATCTCCATAACACGACCTTATCACAGACCCTCACTGCCTCGGGGTCCCAAAATAACCTCAAACCCCTTCTGAAAATTTTGAAACTCTTTCAAATTACTCTTTTAACATCCCTAAACATAATTCAAGTCAAAATTGATATTATACACATGGAAAGGTCAAAAATAAAATGATCAAAATTTTACGAGGTCTCACAGTAGCTTTCTAATGCCTATTTCTTAGATTGGCCATGTACCTGCTCCATACGTACAGATTGAGCAATATCTAAATGTGTTCATACCATACCATAAGGAAATTTGACATAGACTCCACCCTATCCTCATACTGAGGCATTTGTAACCCTTAAAGTTTAAAATAAGGATATAACGGTGTATGTATAGGCTTGGTCATGCGCCTATTGAATCTCTTAAGAACCCTTTAGATGTACCTCATCTGAAAAAGATGTACAACATCGTCTTCTCTTAAAATCACCATTTGAAAGATCTTTTCCAGCTCCCAAGTACTTCATGTCAAATTTCTTGTTCAACATTTATTGAAAGTATTTATCTCAGATATATTCTTGTGATACACACATCTATCAAATGAACTCCTTGATAATATATGTTTAGTCATGATTGGATCAAACCCTTTTGATGTTCTATAGAAATATAGCACTTTCTTGCTTAAAACAAGGAAAATATGCAAGTTTCTTAGGTTGTTTTTTTAGATATGATGTGTTTTGGGTATGATTTGTAGAAAATTAGGTTTTAGATGCTAGGTTCAAGAAAAATATGAAAAATGGAGTTTTTGGCTACTTACTTGATCATTTTTGGGCATTTATGGCACTTTTTGGATGTACGTGACCAAATCATGTGCTAAAACTTGAAGTTTGGAAGCTTGGTTGCAAGAATTGGATGGCCTGGCACTTACCTATGTCTACATGCAGACCATATATAACATTTTTGGTCCGTATATGACTAAGGTAAAAATCAGAATTAAAGATCCAGATAGTGCAAGAGTTGAAGAAGAACTTTTATCACTTACCTATGTCTACATGCGGACCACATGTGGGTATGGTAAGTATCAGAAGTCAAAAAATCCTGAGAATGAATAGTGTAGGAAATTTTTCTTGCACTTACCTGGGTCGACATGTAAACCGTATGTGGTACTTGCACCCACTGGCAGACCGCATGTTGCCCAAGTAAGTGGCCACCAACTCTTTTTGTCTTTTTTCATCCGGGCTTTGATTTTTAGGGTTTCCTCATGTACTATAAATATCCTTTATGTGTTTTTTTAGTAGAAGTTACACACTCTTGATACTTACAAGCATATTTTGATTCTGAGATCCAATTTTGGTCTTGGAATTCTTTTGTATCAATTTTTGTTGATTAGTTCAGTTGAAGTTTTGAGTTTTTAGTTATGATTATTCTGATTGCATCTTATTCTTTCAATTATGAACGTTGTTTATTACTTCACAAGCATGAACGGCTAAAAAAATCCTTAGCTAGGGTTGTGGAAACCATGGCCGATTGACAAAATAGGGGAAGTGCTATGTTTTTTTGAACCAATACCCATGCATGTATTGTATTATCTTCACTTTAATAGCTATCTTAGGGGTTACAAACGTTAGATCCCGTTAGATTATTGCTACTTACTCCAAAAGAGGAGAGTGACTAGGAAAATATAATTACAATAATAATTTGAAGTTTAACTGTCATCCACGCTACTAGGTATTATCTAAGTAAGATGGTTAGCTGTCATCTAATAACTAGAGACTCAAAAGATAATATTTAACTGGGATCTAGGATAAGGGTTAGTAAGGTGACATCATGAGACTCAAAAGGTAAAGGGTAAAATCTTTCAGCTAGTCCAAAAGATGGTTGGTGGTACATAACTTATCAGATTTTACATATAAGGTATCAGGTTGGTTCAATAAAGCATGATAATCCTATGGTTGAGAAGCCAGAGGGAACACAATCCTAGTATTCACTGATGATCGATTACAACCAAAGTTGATATTAGCTACTTGTTTGATATTGACAAGACGATCCCCCCATTTACTTTTCCAGTTTTGCCCATTGAATTATAGTAGTTGAGAGCTATAATTCCACGTATTTTCTTGGGATTTGACCCCAATATTTGTTGGGTTACTATATTTGACATAAACCATATAATCTTTAGATTGAAGGTATATTTTAGGCATTATCACCTTTGTACCATTGTCTAGGGGATTGCTTTAAACCATGCATAAATTTTTTTAGTTGGAATATATGATATTCTTAGGTCTATGATTCAAGGGAATAGGGATATTGATGAGTATGTCATGCACCATATTGGTGCAGGGTGGTTGAAATAGAGGCTCGCTTCTAGAGTCTTGTAGTATAAGAAGGTGCCGCCTAAACTTAAAGGTAAGTTATACAAAGTGGTAGTTTGACTGGCTATGTTGTATGGAGCTGAGTGTTGGCCAGTTAAGAACTCCCATATATAGAAGTTGAAGGTGGAAGAGATGATAATATTGTGATGGATGTATGGACTTACTAGGAGGGATAAGGTTAGAAATGAGATTATCCAAAAGAAGATAGGGGTGGCTTCGGTGGAGGACAAGATGTAGGAAGTGAGTTTGTAATGATTTGGGTATGTGATGAGGAGGGGCATGGATGCACCAGTACGCCAGTGTGAGAGGCTGGCTACGAATGGTTTTAGGCGAGTTAGAGGTAGGCCTAAGAAGTATTGGAGGGAGGTAATTAGACATGACATGGAGTAGCTATAGCTTACGGAGGACATGGCCCTTAATAGGAAGGTGTGGAAGAAGCAAAATAGGGTAGAAGGTTAGTTTGTGTATTGGTGATACCTATGTTTTTCGAATAGATATTTTTAGTATTATCTTGTGCGTGTCTTATTTTAGTTATTATCTTTTTCTGTCTGTTATTATAGTATTGCCGTGTGGATGTATGCTTTTATGTGGTTTGTTTGTTATATTGTTATCTGTCCTGAGCCAGGGGTCTATTGGAAATAGCCTCTCTACTTTATCTGAGGTAGTGGGATGGACTGCGTATACTTTACCCTCCCTAGACCCCATTTAATAGGAATACACTGGGTATGTTGTGTTGTTGTATATGATCTTCTTTTTCCTCAGCTAAGAGAGTATCAGGATGATCCATATAGATTGTCTCTTCTAGATCACCATGTAAGAAAGCAGTTTTGACATCAAGCTATTGAAGCTTTAAGTCCAGTTGTGCAACCAATGATAGTGGCACACTGATGTCACCTAAACTATACCTTCCAAGAAGATACATTACGATCACTGTCAAATTATAGTATCCCAACTAGGTTGGAATCTATCCTACAAGGAATAGGTCGAATCTGTCTCACGAGCGTGTTGAAGTAGTCAGAAATATAGAAAAGTTAATGAGGAGAATTTATAGTAAACGTTGAAAAGTAACAAGTCTTGATTGCTTTTGGTTATAGTCAATCTGAGATGAACACTATTACTGTGTTCCCCTTGGCTTCTTAACTTCATAGATTTGTCCTGCTCTGTTGAACTATCACAATATATTGCATGTAGAATTTGATAAGTTTTGTATCACTAATCATCTTGTGAACACCTTTAATTAATTTCACTCTTTACCTTTTGAGTCTTAGAGTGTCGCCTTACTAACCCTTATCCTAGATTTAACTATTACCTTTTGAGTGTCAAGTTAATTAGATAAGGGTTGATAGCCTCAAATTACTGTTGTTATCTTCATTTTCTAATTTTTATTTCTCTTGTGAAGTAAGTACTGAATAGAGGCAGGTTCTCAACATTGATCACTGCTAAGAAAACTATTAAACCGAAGACAATCACAACACATGCAAGATTATTGGTAAAACACTGTTGCTCCTAAGCGCACATGCAAGTGTACTTGGTCCCACCAAGTAGTAAAGTGGTATTTTTTAAGTCAAGTATCGATCCCACAGGGAAATGTTCAACCAACTGTCTAATTCACATTTAACTATTGAGATTAAAATAGTGCAAAGGTAACCACAAGAGTTGGAAGTTGAAAATAAAGTAAATTTAACAATACGGTAAATTAAAGGTCTTGGACAATCAATGAGAGGAATCCAGGGTTAAGACTCTAAAAACCATCATACTATATTATTGAACTTCATTGATTACGTTATTTATCTTGGTTGTTGATTCACGGGTTTGATATTATGACAATGGTCTTCCAAGCCTCTAGTCACCAATCTAACTTAGACCCACAACTACATCGTTGAGCGGGGATGTGACAACTAAGTTAAATGCATTTATATTTCATCCCATAAGTGAACCAAATAGGTCACTTAGGTATATTACTATCCTAAATGCAAATAATAACTTCATTCTGTAGAAGATTGTAATCCTATTCTATTTACCCACGTTCTATCCTCTTGTTCCTCCTTTCGGGCATACAAGATTACAATGGATGTATTCTAAGGGTAGATAATCCTTAAAATAGTAATAAAAAATATAAATAAAAAATAAAATATGATAAATAATCAAAACCAAATCAACTCATAACAAGAGTAATCATGTTCTTGGCCTTAACCCCAAAAAAGGGTGTTTAGTTGCTCATGGACATAACCGTAATCACAATGATTGAATACATGTTAAAATACATAAACAAACCAATGTAATGGATGAAAAATCCTAATACAAGTGTTCTATATCCTCCCTCAAAGTTTCAAGGTCATCTAAGGTGTGTAACATAATGTTTAAGGGTCCTATTTATAGTAGGTCCAAAAGTTGCCGATTTTGACACACTAACATTACACGGACCTTATCACGGTGCCTAGGGTCCATGGAATGACAAAATATCATTGAAAAACTGTAATTGTTAATTTAGGATGCCCCCAAGGGAATTTAATGTACCCCAACGCGTTGGCTAATGTCCGTCGCATGCTAATGACCCCGAAACATTCATTTTCATCAAGTCTTGTCCCGTGCTTTTGTCCATCCATTCCAAGCCTTGTGGTAATGTTTTCACTTGATTTAAAAATTGTGTATCATCCATATATCATCATGATAAACTCAACAAGAATCCTATATAATCAAACACGACGTATTAGAGCTCAAAACAACTTACAATCCAAGACGATGAACTACAAACTTAAGCTAAGTATACTAGTCTTGTCCTTTTGCTCTTTAGCTTAGTTTTGACTCTTGGATTGTTTCAATTGAATATTAAACACTATAAAAAATTTATTACAAACATAATTACACAATAATACACTTAGTAACTCATTACACACACTATAATTCATCCAGATCAACTAGAACAACACCTAGCTCAAGCTAGTAACACTAGTTTTCTCGTTTAAACTCTAAGTGACCAAATTGATTCAAACTTGTTTGAAACACACCTTAAACATCATAATTAAGTATTTTAAAACTTATATGCTTATTTATATCATTAAAAACTCATTAAGAATACAATAAGTTCTCAAAACAAGGCTAAACAAGCATAGAAAAGGACACTGAGGTGCATAAATTTACCTCAGATCATCAACCCATACTCAAAGTCTTGTTCATGCTCAAACAATTCTTTAATATAAGAATCATAATAAGAGGATAATACACACTTATAATAAAAGAAATACATTAAATATAGCTCTACAATGACTACACAGAATTCAAGTTCTTACACTAGGCATGTTATACACAATTGAAAGCTCAAGAACACTACTCCAAAACATCCTTGCCTTAAGAACTGACTCCCCAAGTTGGAAAACTCATGCATATTACTTACTCAAATACATCATAAAAATCACCTAACTATCATTAAATATGTCCCCTCACTACAATAGAGTTACCCATACTCACTCACAGAGATGCATTTTATCACAAAATGGGTACAAAAATCAAATTACGCTCACTCTCACAAAGAATTCATAGGTTACACAAGATGAACCATAGGATTTCCCTTAGTATATACTCCACTAATATCAGAATGTTAAGGTTCAAGATCAAATGGGTCTTTAAGGTTTGTAATGTAGGCTAAGGGATGGGCAGGAACTATTCTGGCCAGTAATAATGACTATCTTCCCTAAGCGCTTTAATACATCACATAAAGATTGAGATCTTTATATTAACAACCAATTTTCACCACTTCTATCTACCTGATGAGTGGTGATTTTACCACTTATTCGCACTCAGTTTTAGTGCACATTACCTTGTCTCAAATGAGTAGATGAGACATAATTGTAATTTAATGCACTAATATCCATTCTTTGTAGGTATAGAAGTTGAAAAGACAAAGAGATGTGGATTGGAGCTTGAAATGATCAAAAGGGAGTAGGTAAAGTAAAGCTGAAGACCTGCAGTAAAATAGCCTCAGTTACCGCGGTCGCGGTCAGTCAAGATGGTCAATCAACCACGATCGCGGAAGTCAATCGCGGCCGCGTTGCCGCGGTTGCAGCCAGGCTTGTATGATCGCGTCTTGGCAAAAATATTCAGCCCAAGGGCAAAACTGTAATTGCACGTGCTGGTCCTAAATTTGAACAAAAAGACTTAAACCCTAATTTCATTTATCATTCATTCCATCATATCCCTTCTTCCCTAAAAATTTTCCTAGGTTTTTGGCTTGAGACTTTGTAGCCTCCATTTTTGGAGAAGAAAATATTGTGTAAATTTTGGGTGAAGAATACATTGGAGACTTTCTAAGTGGAAGATTTGCTCACTTCCATTGTTGATATTGTAGTAGAGCCAAATTTGAAGTAACATTCACTTAGATCTTCTACAACTTTGATACAATGGAGATTATGGGTATATGTATGCTTGTTTATCTTATGTGTAGCTAAATCTCCATCTTGGAGTTATGTGTGAATAAGGATTTAAGTATGTGTGGGTTGTGATTATTAGCATCTATTTGGTCATTCATGTTTATGTGTTCTATTGTTGCAATGCTATTTTGGTTGGGATTCGAATGGTGAAAGCTCTAAATATCCACATGGGTTTGATGAGTGAAAGCTCCAAGATCTAGAAAGTTCAATGCCATCTTCGAAAGAAGGGTTTTGGGTGAACTATTGGAATCCATATCATCCTCTAAAGAGGGATATGGGGACCAAAGCAATGATAAACAATTATGTGGGTAGTTTGCTAAATTTTCACTATCTTAGACATAAGGGTAAATGTGAGGTTAACTATGCCACGGGTGTCATCTAAGAAATAGGGATGCCTTGATCGAGGTTGTGGTTGCTAATTGTTGAACACACCCATTAGGCATTCGAAAGAATCAATAGGTGAAAATTTGGTGTTTTGTTGAAAGGCTAATATCAAAATCTATAACCAAGACAACCCATATTTGAATTACTAAAGCGATGTTGATAATTAGCTCCCACATATCACTCCCTTAGTAACACATAATCCCAAGATCCGTGCATAATGGTTAAGACTCTAATTATTCATAGCCCCGAATTTATACTAGAAAATCCCAAAAAGAAACACTAGTGTAGGAACTCATCTCCCCCATTTTATCCTTTTGTAACATTCATTTGAATTCAACTTGTATCTATCGTTTTGAATTAATTTGATCGCCACTCACATTATTTATCATGGATTCGACCCTGACTCCAAAGTTGGGTAAATATATTGACGACGACTGCCTTACACTTAAATTGATTTGTAAGTTGAGCATTATCACTACCCATATATTTTTTACCCCATCTCATTAAGCTAATTCACATACAATATGGTGGGAGTGTTACCTCTTCACACATTATTCAATTTTGAACGATCTTTAGCCTTTTCATTACCCAACTCCCAACCACTATATATATCAATTTTCAACATCGATAGCTATTTCTTAGGGATTTCTCTTTCACCTTTTCCCTACTTGCATTTCAAACTCCTTAACTCAATTAATTTTCACTAAATTTCTTAGGATCTTTGGATCAAATTGAGGTCAATAAAAGAAAAGGATTAGGCTACATATGAGGCTACCAAAGAATAAGCTAAAGGCTTAATGGGGTTAACTAGGATTATGCACAAGGGTAGGTAAAAGAGGGCATGTCACATGGATAGAAAAGAAATGCCTATATTATCTCCTAAACCCATACTCTTTATTTCTCTTTACACACACACCAGGCAAGTTCTAGGATCAAATGCAATAAGGAATACACAAATACCCCCCACACACATGGCACATGCTGAACTCAAGTAGGATCATCATAGACTCTCAACCAAACTATAGCATGAATTCAACATTAAGCCAACAATATACAGGATTCATAAACTAGAGCCTAGGAGTCTTAAAAAATGGTCATTCATCAGAACAACATGCTATCACATACAAAGACCACTTGCATCATGCAATTATACATAGCACGAACAAGAATATCTCACTTACCTAAAACAAAATTTTTATAATTTTCTCCTACAAAGAAAAAGGATACTAGGTTTGAAAGGTGCCCTCATGGAAAAGAACCAAAAAGAACAACCACAGGATGGGTGAAGTGTGCACCTACTAGACTGACACAAACAAATAAAACTAAAAAGAAAATATTTTTGTAATTTTCCTTTTTTTCAAATTTACCTAAAAACTAGAAAAAAACAACTAAGACTCAAGAACTAACGCACCACTTGTAACGCCCCAAAAATGGGTCCCGAAGTGTCACACGGTGCTTAAGGCTACAAATAGCCCCAAGCTAACCCTTTGAGCCATTTTCATACCATTCAACACTCATCGACAGGATTACTATAATCAAACATCAAGATATTCTCCATAATATCATAATTCAAGAAGAAAGAGATGCGGAAAGTAACAAAATACGACCTCTCCACAAGATTGATCAATATAACCATCTAGTCTGACAAGCCTTTACAAAACTGTATAACACTGAGCCATTTGGACAGACCCCAACTGACCCTAACATCAGGGAATAAAATGATAACTCAAAATAAAAGAGTGAAATCTAAAATAACTAGTCCTCGAACCATGAGGACTCACCACTGCAGAAAATGTAGACCAATGTGCTCGGAGAATCACGTCAAGCCTGGGAATAAGCACCAGGACCTACATTATAGGGAAAATGTAGCCCACATACGAATACATGGGTTAGTACCATAGAAAATAGACCGAGTATATGAGGGTGTATGCAAGTTTTCATAAAAGTCCTATATCACAAATATTCATAGGAAATTATGCATGCTGTAATAAGAGACTCACATAGCTCGAAATAAAATCATCATAATCACCATAGAGTAAAACACATCGGGTGAAAACATGTGAGTCATCATGTAACGCCCCGAAATTGGGTCCCGAGACGTCACACGGTGCTTAGGGTCACAAGTTACCCCAAGCTAACCTTTCTACTGGCATAACGCATAAGCAACTGAATTAAAATACAAATCCATACAAATCAACAGAAATTAACTCCTGAATCTGATCGATACAAAAATGGAATTTTACAGGATTACAATTCTGCCTTTACAAACAAAATTGAAACAAAATACATCACTTCTACTGACTGTCTATGAAGCCTCTACTAGTACTGACTGTAGGTAGCCGGGTCATGACTCCCGACTACCCCAACTCAATACGACTGAATAAAGAAAATACAACACTATAACTCTGCATAACTAACCCAAGCCCTTGAATCAAAATGACTCATCACCTGCTGACTGGATACCACGAACTGACTGGATCCGAAGGTGCAACTATACCTTGTACCTACATTCCGAGAAAATGCAGCCCACATCCGAAGATGTGGGTCAGTACCATGGAAAGGAACCGAGTATATGGGGGTGTATGCAGTTTTATAAACATCATCATCATAAATATTTATAAGAAATATGCAGGATGTATGAAAGACTTACATAGCCCGAAGAAAATCATCATAATCATGAGAGGATGAAATAAGTATAATAACACATGTGAGTCATCATATAATTTGTCAATCACTTTTAGTTCATCAAGAATAACAATTCTCATAATGTAAATATCATTTAAATCTTTCGAAAGAATAACTTTCACAATTCCACTTTCAAATCACTTCACCATTCACCATAGACACAAGGAAATACACACACACTGGGAGATCCTATAACTGACATAAACCATGTGAGCTACAAGAAGTCCAACGTACAACCCACGTTGGGGAGAGCCATCCTATCCTTGCCATCGGAGTAGGACTATCGATATCAAATCCACACAAACTAATGATCACTATATAAATTAGCCTCAGGCTCACTCCTACGGGGGAACGTAGTTCTAGGGAAGTAAGGTCACTTTATACCTCCCACTCGATGCTAAAGATTACTCCCGGACTTAGCTCAGAAATTTAAATCAGCCTCAGGCTCACATTAATTAGAATCCACAATAAACACTTCAACAATTTTCATCGGGAGCCAATTTGCTACCCCTTTATTATAATCAATAAAAATGTGGATTTCTTTCAGAGTCGAGTTCAAAATAATTCATTCACAACCAAAAGGTCAACTCATTCAAAATATCTCAAATATTCAACATCAACGTGCTTATAACACACACTTTCTAAAAAAAATACAATTTCCAATGGGGATTCACGACCCAAATATCAAAATCATGATAAATATCATTCAAGATTCATGCTTTATATCACCACACATGTAAATTCATCTTTCAAAATCATAAACATCAAGATTTCATAATAATCATCATAAGATATGGGTTCATGCTTCAAATTCATAAAAGTCAAATAAAAATCATGCCTTTGTAAAGAAAA
This sequence comes from Capsicum pubescens, assembly GCA_030864215.1. Classification (NCBI taxonomy): domain Eukaryota; kingdom Viridiplantae; phylum Streptophyta; class Magnoliopsida; order Solanales; family Solanaceae; genus Capsicum; species Capsicum pubescens. Next base: position 183,425,085 of record CM061547.1, on the reverse strand, counting down.
TTACTTTTGGGCACAAGAACGAAAGAGATTTCTTGTTGAAAAACCCTACATACCTTGAATGATGAACTTTAGATCGATACTCATTTTTGAGATGTTAATCGTGCCTTTGAATGATGATTCTTGGAGTTCTTGAACTAGGAACTTGGTATCTTGAATAAATTTGCAGAATTAATGGTGAACTTTGGAGGTTCTTGAAGTTCTTGATCTAGGAACTTGAAATCTTGAATAAATTTGCAGAATTAATGGTGAACTTTGGAGGTTCTTGAAGTTGGATGTAGGAGCTTAGGTTTTTTTTTTGAGGGAATTTGATGAAATATAACATATAATGCTTCTAATAGGCTTTAATATAGGGTTTGGACGGATTTTGGGTGAGGGGGAATGACCAAAATGCCCCTAAAAATCAAATAATTCTCACATCTGTCCTTTGGTGGACTGTTTTGATAGTCTGAAGTAGATCAACCATAAAGTTTTACTCCGATATCCAAATTGGATAAAACCAATTTCATTAGAAAGAAGACTCTCATATATTTCCGTTGATATATAGTATCTCACCCAGATCATTGTGTACGAGGATTTATGATCGTTTGAAGTTGACCCAAAAATTTACTTTTGATAGGCTTAAGTAGATCAACTATAACTTTTTTCTCCGATAGACAAATTGGATGAAACCAATTTCATCGGAAAGAGGACTCACAGAGCTTTGCGTTGATATATAGTAAATCACACAGACCATTATGTACAAGTAGTTATGATCATTTAAAGTTGAAGAAAAAATACGCTAGGCCTCAGTACTTTTTTTCCTGCACATTTCACTGTTCACTATTATTCATGGTTCGATCGGAATATTCATAACTCGTCGCTCGAGTGTCTGTTTTGGATGATCCACATAGCGTTGGAAATCTTATTCGATACGCTACGCAATGGTGGGTCATAATCTAAGACATTCCGCATGGAAAATTTATAATTCATTCTAGAAGATAGAACCCAACACGTTTACGCACAAAATTTCAACGAAAAATTTTCTGGGGTATTACATCATCTCCCCCTTGGAAACATTCGTCCTCGAATGTCGATGAATAAGTACAGAATACCATGGAAATGAGGACAAAAGGTTGGGATAACGAAGTCAATCCACTTTCTTCGCTCCAAACTTTCGAATACTTCATAGAACATGCGATTCATAATGAGAATGGTCACATAGTTGGATCTTAAACAAAGGAGACTGATTTTAAGGAATCGATATCCTTGGTTTATTCAGAGACTGAGAATCAAAGTTCTCAAAGGGGATCTCATCAAAAGAAGGACCACTTGCGCCCAAGTGAAACGTCCCTCCAAAAGATTCAAATGACATTGTTCGGGGAGAAAATGAACCATAATTTGATACAATCCTATCGTATGGGAACAAGGACCCATATGGCATAAATTAAGATAGGAATTTCTAGGTCTTGGGAAACACAACTCCTTGCTTCCAAACTTAGCAACACTTCCCAACTACTCCCTCGACTATGTTCAAGCCTAACTCTAAGTACTCATGAGATATGCCACATAACACTATAATATTAATCTATATCATGAACCTCAATACACACTGAGCCTCACAACTCCTCACTTCAAACATAAATCTTATTGCTACTCCAACAACCACATACAATCTTATACAAGGGATCCGCTAACTTGCGGTGCATTCTTTTAGATATACAACCATAACAGTCAAGCCTATACTCATAACCACATACGCACTTCACACATGCACCTCTAAACGAACACTCATAAAGCATCTTCCTCGCTTTCTCTAGGATTCCATCAACTACATCATTCACACATACTGGTCAATTCTTTAAACGACACAGATAACATTTTCTCAACCAATTGAACTATACACAAAAACTCTGTATTACTATTCCTACAACCTCATAGAATTGCATAAAACCAATGCACAACAATCTTTCCAAATAAACGTACAACAATCTTTCCAAATAAACATTTAAAACTTAAACTAACCACGACATGTATCAAGGACATAGCCTCAATCTAACTTAACTTCACCGTCGTGAGCACACCACCTTCTATCATAGATAAAGAAGTATCTTCTCTCCCTTCTAGACAACTGCTCAACACCATTAGCTTGAAGACCTGAAACATGAAGGGATAATGTAAATAACTTGAATCTCTCTATTGAGGCCTTAGGAATAAAATATCAAATACAATGGGTTCATTAAGGTATCAAAACTGAAGACACCCATAACGGAAACTGAATCTCACTGATCAACAAGAGTATTGCCTGAGTACTGGAACTGAACATACTGTAAAACATGAGTATATGAGTCATGGGCGGCATGCCCTGAATTTAGAGCTCATAACATATGGAATGTGATTCCAACTGCTAGAAGAACTAGAATTTCTAAGTTTTGGAAACTAGAAGAGTATGTAGTTCTCCATCACGTGTATGAACATGAATTAAGATCATGGAACTGAAATGTAAAGCATGAGTAGGTTTTGGGACAACTGAAAATACTGAAATAACATTGGATCAAGCACCGATCTTTCTCACAGCAAATTTACAACTTACTGGTACTTCTACTAAAATGTAAAATCTTGACTTGACTACTTGTTCTATCATCTCCCCCTTAGCTTTAAGCCACCACTCAAATTCTCAAATGCTTACTAATTTTGAATCTCCACGAACATCTCTATCGCCGGAATGTACACCATCTAGTGCTTCAACTCTTATTTCTATTAGCTCAACTTGAATACTTTCTAACCTTTTGATAGACCATGCTACTTCTATCTTCTCCCTATAATACCATGCCTATGAACTTATGTTTCTAACCCATAAGAGTCAAAATCACAATTAAGAGGCTCAACATTTCCAATCATACGCCCCGCCTTAACTTAGACATCAAAACATCATCCATCGTCTAACTAGTATTTATCTATCTAACAATCCCATGGCACGACTCACTACACCACATACGCTAATCCTCAACATTAAAGCAGTCCCATAATATCTTGGGTGAACTTTCTCATCATAATATAATATTAAACTTAATTACAAGTCAACTACACTTACACTCTTGTGTACACTGTTCAAGCCTATTAGGTCACTTTCGGCAACTAATACCATTAATTTGGAAACCATCACATTCGGCTTCATGATCACCAATCGTTCAAACTTAAGGTCTCACACTTCACATAATTTACAACTCCATCTCACGCATAACTCCCACGTGAAGATTATAAAATAACACATCCATGAACACTAGCCCACTTAAACTTCAGAACAATAATAATTGGTCCTAATCATATAGCCTATCTTATTCACAATCCATTAACACATCTTTCTTTCACCTGTCACTACTATCTATCCTTCATACACAACTTAACATAGTTCATAGCTCTCTACGTCTTAACTTAACTTCCTCTTGCAATCTGGAGAGCGCCTAGATTAACAACACTTACCCACCGAGTACTTCCATCACTAACCTATACTCTCTGTCATACAAATACCGTCAACACCCATTTCATACCTCGAACAAACTATATCACTTCCTATTAATCCAATTGCATGCAAAAAAGGATTTCGCTATACTTATGCTCAACAAATCACACTTACTATCCTTCTTACTACTACACCTCCACATCCCACATTTTCAGCCAGCACAAGGAACACGATTAATTACAAGTTACTAGTGGATCGAAATAGGCCTCACACGGCTTCACTGAACTTTGGTTTTATGTTTTGATCAAGAAAGTTATATGAATAACAAAGTAACTATGCTAGTGAATCGAAATAGGTTTCACACGGCTTCTCTAGACTTTGGTTTGTATTTTGAACAAGAAAATGAGATGAATAACAAAGAAGCTATGCTAGTGAATCGAAAGAGCCCCACACGGCTTCACTAGACTTTGATTCTTCACAAACATAATGATAACAAGATTACATAATACAAGAGCTTGAAACTTGACACACAAAATTTAACGATCTAAGAATACACCTTACTCTATCTTAATTAAATAACTCATAAGAATGAGGGCATAACTTTTAACTTAAGGAACTTAACACACTAGAGAGCTCCTCTCAAGCCCTTTGTGTAACTTTTGAAATTTCTTCTAGAAAATATAGAAGCATTACCTGGGGAAGAACTGGAGCTTGCGAATCATGTATCTCAAAAATAATAATAGAGGGAGAAGTATAGATTAACATTGTAGATTCTGAGGAGGAATCTGAAAGCACACCTAACCTAGGCTTAGTTCACGACTTTTATGAACATGAATAAAGTACTTCAATCTTTGGAACTCAAAAGCACTGATAGGAAACTTTCTAGCTCTCTTACAATCCCATAACTACTACGGAGAATTAAGCTTAACTGTTTCTGATACCTTGAAAATGAGGCAGAGTTGGCCAGAGTAGAGTAAGATGAGAATCTATATAAGCTTCTTGATGAACCTTTTTATAGCACGATCTTAGACTTGAAAGAAGGGAAATATTTCCTAAATGCCCTGTAGCCTCTTGAAGAAAAGTATAGATGTCTCCGTACCGTTCCGCAAGAATCTACTAGACACGACTTCATAGACACCCTAGGACACTTGAACTCTGTGCTCTGATACCAAGTTTGTAACGCCCCGAAATTGGGTCCTGAGACGTCACACGGTGCTTAGGGTCACAAGTGACCCCAAGCTAACCCTTCTATTGGCATAACTCATAAGCAACTGAATAAAAATACAAATCCATACAAATCAGGAGAAATTAACTCATTTCTGAATCTGATCGATACAAAAATGGAATTTTACAAGATTACAATTCTGCCTTTACAACCAAAATTGAAATAAAATATATCAACTTCTACTGACTGTCTATGAAGCCTCTACTAGTACTGACTATAGGTAGACGGGTCATGACTCCCGACTACCCCAACTCAGTATGACTGAATAAAGAAAATACAACACTATAAACTCTGCATAACTAACCCAATCCCTTGAATCAAAAGGACTCATCAGTTGTTGACTGGATACCACGAACTTACTGGATCCGAAGGTGCAACTATACCTTGTACCTACATTTCGAAAAAATGCAGCCCACATCCGAAGATGTGGGTCAGTACCATGGAAAAGAACCGAGTATATGAGGGTGTATGTAGTTGTATACACATCATCATCATAAATATTTATAAGAAATATGCAGGATGTATGAAAGACTCACATAGCCCAAAGAAAATCATCATAATCATGAGAGGATGAAATAAGTATAATAACACATTTGAGTCATCATATAATTTGTCAATCACTTTCAGTTCATCAAGAATATCAATTCTTATAATGTAAATATCATTTAAATCTTTCGAAAGAATAACTTTCACAATTCCACTTTTAAATCACTTCACCATTCACCATAGACACAAGGAAACACATACACACTGGGAGATCCTATAACCGACATAAACCATGTGAGCTACATGGAGTCCAACGTACAACCCACGTTGGGGAGAACCATCCTATCCTTTCCATCAGAGTAGGACTATCGATATCAAATCCACACAAACTAGTGATCATTATATAAATCAGCCTCAGGCTCACTCCTACGAGGACACGTAGTTCTAGGGAAGTAAGGTCACTTTATACCTCCCACTCGATGCTAAAGATTACTCCCGGACTTAGCTCAGAAATTTAAATCAGCCTCAGGCTCACATTAAAGAGAACCCACAATAAACACTTCAACAATTTTCATCGGGAGCTAATTTGCTACCCCTTTATCATAATCAATAAAAATGTGGATTTCTTTCACTGTCGAGTTCAAAATAACTCATTCACGACCAAAAGGTCAACTCATTCAAAATATCTCAAATATTCAACATCAACGTTCTTATACACTTTCTAAAAAAACACAATTTTTAATGGGGATTCACGACCCAAATATCAAAATCATGATAAATATCGTTCAAGATTCATGCTTTATATCACCACACATGTAAATTCATCTTTCAAAATCATAAATATTAAGATTTCATAATAATCATCATAAGATATGGGTTCATGCTTCAAATTCATAAAAATCAAATAAAAATCATGCCTTTGTAAAGAAAATTACTTTTGGGCACAAGAACGAAAGAGAGTTCTTGTTGAAAATCCCACCTACCTTGAATGATGAACGTTAGATCGATACTCATTTTCGAGATGTTAATCGTGCCTTTGAATGATGGTTCTTGGAGTTCTTGATCTAGGAACTTGGAATCTTGAATAAATTTGCAGAATTAATGGTGAACTTTGGAGGTTCTTGAAGTTCTTGAACTAGGAACTTGGAATCTTGAATAAATTTGCAGAATTAATGGTGAACTTTGGAGGTTCTTGAATTTGGATGAAGGAGCTTAGGGTTTTCTTTTTGAGGGAATTTGATGAAATATAACATATAATGCTTCTAATAGCCTTTAATATAGGGTTTGGACGGATTTTGGGTGAGGGGGAATGACCAAAACGCCCCTAAAAATCAATTAATTCTCGCATTTCTCCTTTGGTGGACAGTTTTGATAGTCTAAAGTAGATCAACCATAACGTTTTACTTTGTTGTCCAAATTGGATGAAACCAATTTCATTAGAAAAAGGACTCTCATATATTTCCGTTGATATATAGTATCTTACCCAGATCATTGTGTACGAGGTTTTATGATCATTTGAAGTTGACCCAAAAATTTACTTTTGATAGGCTTAAGTAGATCGACCATAACTTTTTTCTTCGATAGACAAATTGGATGAAAACAATTTCATCGGAAAGAGGACTCACAAATCTTTCCGTTGATATATAGTAGATCACCCAGATCATTATGTACAAGGAGTTATGATTGTTTAAAGTTGGAGAAAAAATACGCCAGGCCTCAGTACTTTTTTTCCTGCACGTTTTACTGTTCACTACTATTCATGATTCGATCGGAATGTTCATAACTCGTCTGTCGGGTGTCCATTTTGGATGATACACATATCGTTGGAAATATTATTTGATACTATACGCAATGGTGGGTCATAACCTAAGACATTCCGCACGGAAAATTTATAATTCATTCTAGAAGATAGAACCCAACACGTTTACACACAAAATTTCAATGAAATTTTTTTCGAGGTATTACACATCATAGTAAATCCCAATCACTTTCATGATCATTTTCAAGTCATCAAAACAAGTAGTTTTTATAACAATTCTCTTTAAGATATAGAAATATCCATCAAATTCTTTATAAATGATAACTTTCTTAATTAGAAGAATACACACAGACACTGGGAGTCTCTTACAACCGACATAAACCATGTGAGATACATGGAGTCCAACGTCCAACCCACATTGGGGAGAGCTGTCCTATCCTTGCCATTGGAGTAGGACCTTAATCTTTTGTTCACTAGTGATCACTATATCAATCAGCCTTAGGATCACATCCTACGGGGGCACGTAATTCAAGGGAAGTACCAATCACAGCTGTACCTCCCACTCGGTGCTAAAGAATACTCCCGGACTGAGCTCAGATCATTTCAAAAGAAAATCCACAACAACACAATTCAATAATTCATATCAGGAGCGATCATGCTACCCCTTTTTCATAATAAATCAACATGTGGATTTCTTTTCTCATTCGAGTTCAAAAATAACTCTTTCAAGACCAAAAGGTCAAATCATTCAAATATCAAGGTGTGTATAACACATTAATTCACCAAAGATCATAATCTCAAAGAGGGTTTAAATCCCATATATCAACACTAGAGAAAAACATTTCAAGATTCATACTTTGTATAGCAAACAAGTATAACTCACATGAAAATCTGGAAATTCAACTTTAAACATGATATTAACATCAAAACTCAAGGAATTTATCTTTAAGACATCACAAAAATATCATAGTTTCTTGAACAAGAATATAGGATAATAGTTTCCATCTCAAATTCATAATTAAACAAGTAAAATCATGTATCTTCGTAAAATAATACAAATTTTTGGGCACAAGAACGAAAGGATGTTCTTGTTGAAAACCCCACATACCTTTATAGTAATGGATTCGTTGAAAGATTGGATCCTCAATGTTGATTGTGCAACCCTAGTTGTTTATCTCCTTTAGTGCTCTTGGATGATGAACTTAGATTGATAATAGGGTTATGATGTGTTTAGATTCTATTAAATTCGTAAGGTTAAATTTAGGGGTGTGTAAGGAGTGCCAAAAGACTTAATTTCCCTCAAAATAACTCAAAGCGGAGTGTTTTTACTACCTGAAACACCAAGTGTGCGCTGCATTGCTTATCATATACATTTACATATGCGCCGCATTGCCTATCGCATACATTTACATATGCACCACATTTCTTATCGTACACATTTGAGTATGCGCCGCATTGCTTATGGCACACCTATTCCAGTAGCCATGTGCGATTGGTGAGGCGACGCACTCTACTTCGGAAAGCCATAACTCCTTGCTCGGGTGTCAGAATTTGATGAAATTGGTATTGTTGGAAAGATAATTCGATTCTCTATAAGTTGGTGGGTAGAAATATGAATAAATACCACATATTTATCAAGTTATTCTCATTAAAAGATGACCCTAGAAAATTCAAACACTAAAACTTGATGGATTTTGAAACTCTTAGCTTGTACTACCTTAAGTGACTCATATAACCACACTTAACACATCATAAGCTCTCTTATAACTAGGGTACTCTTGGTAATTCATGTGCCCAAATATGGCTTACAGAATTGGGGGGTTTCACATGTACGAACAACAGTTCGCTTTCTAGCCTAGGAAAGTGTGGGGCATTACACCACTTCACCCAAAACAATGGAAATTTCCCTACCCCATACGTAAAAATCTACTTTGTCCCCAAAGTATACTTAAAAGTATAGATAGAAATACTTCTTGAGGCCTATAGGCATAGCTAGTAGCTTCTTCATATATCAAGAGGGTTCGGGGATCCCACACTTAGTCTTCGTCAAGCTCTTTAGCTCAAGTTTCCGGTACTCAGACTTCCCATCAACATGTGACTCAATAAAAAAAATTACATGAAGTAAAAATTAAAAATACTAAAAATAAAACCTACCTTAACTTGGATTTCCCTCCCAATCAGCGCCTGATTTACTATCGCAGCATAACTCACATCAATTTTTTCCTCCACCTTGAGGATATAAATTTTACCTCTAACCTCGCATCCATATTCTTGCTTTGCTCATAGGGTGGTGGTACAAAGATGAAAGAACTGAGTAATGGATGGTGCATGGTAAACCACTCGACATTTAAGTGAGCCATGTTTTTGTGTTGTTTGTCTGGTGCAAATTTAAGAATATATGATTCTTGTTCCTTATCTTCACACTCTTCCACTATTTTAGATGACTCCACAGACATGTAATCATATAAACATAATGTAGAAAAGTGATTTGAAAAGACCCAACCAATCCCACTTCTATTTTTACACCATCCTCAACACACTCACTCTTATTTACCATCTTAATGTCAGTCTCAAGGAAAAGATGATAGTTGAATGGCTGAAATTCTTGTGTCTTCTCCATAGCTTGGCTAGTATCGACCTCATCTAGTGAAGGTACCAACCACTCGCTTCCCTAAAAATTTAGACAAAAAACCTCTCGATGGGGTCCTCCAAAAAAATAATAAGAATCATCATCACTCGCAAACCATCTATCCCAGGTTGGCATATTACGAAGTTTGAAAAAAAAGTAAATGAAAAAAAAATTACTAAACTATGTATAACTCAATATAGAAAAACTAAAAATAAGACAGTTGCCTATTTACAAGTCCCCGACAACGGCGCCAAAAACTTATTGGTTCTAAGCGCACACGCAAGTGTATGTGGTCCCACCAAGTAATACAGTCCCATAGGGACTTGTGTTAATAAATGTCTAATTCAAGTTTAAATATTGGGATTAAATTGGTGCAATGGTAACCGCAAGAGTTAGAAGTTAAAAATAAAGTAAATTTAACAGTTCGATAAATTAAAGGTCTTGGACAATCAATGGGGAGGAATCCAGGGTTAAGGATCTGAGAAAAATTATACTATGCTATTGAACTTCGTTGGTTAGGTTACTTATCTTGGTTGTTGATTCATGGGGTTGATATTATGACTATGACCTTTCGAGCCTCTAGTCACCTATCTAACTTAAACCCACAACTACATCGTTGAGCGGGGATGTGGTGACTAAGTTAAATACATTTATATTTCATCCCGTAAGTGAAAAAATAGGTCAATTAGGTATATTACTATACTAAATGCAAATTATAACTTTATTTTGTAGAAGATTACAATACAATTCTATTTTCCCCACCTTCTATCCTCTTGTTTCCCTTCCAGGCTCACAAGATGACAATGGATGTATTCTACGGATAGGTAATCCTTAAAATAGTAATAAAAGGATAAATAAACAACAAAATATGATAAATAATCAAAAACAAATCAATTCATAACAAGAGTAATCGTGTTCTTGGCCTTAACCCCGAAAAAGGATGTTTAGCCGCTCATGGACATAACCGTAATCGCAATGATTGAATATATGTTAAAATACATAATCAAGACAAGGTAATGAATAAAAACCCTAATATAAGTTTTATTCCTAAAAGTTTCAAGGTCATCCAAGGTGTGTAACATAATGTTTAAATGTCCTACTTATAGTAGGGCCAAAGCTGCTAATTTTGACACCAACATGCCACAGATCTTATCGCTGTGACTAGGGTCCGCGACACACAAAAATCATGGTGAAAAACTGTGATTGGTCATTTAGGATGCACCCAATGGAGTGGCACATAATCTAACACGGAGTCTAAGGTCCACGGCACGCCAATGACCCCAAAACATCCATTTTACGTCAAGTCTTGTCCCTTGCTTTTATCCATCCATTCCAAGCCTTATGGTGATGTTTTCACTTTATTTACAGCTTATTTAAAATCCATATATCATAATAATAAAATCAACAAGAATATTATATAATCAAACACCACGTTCTAGAGCTCAAAACAACATACAATCCAAGACGATGAACTGGAAACTTAAGCTAAGAATACTAGTTTTGTCCTTTTGATCTTTAGCTTAGTTTTGACTCTTGGATTATTTTAATTGAACCTTAAACACTATAAAAAAGTTATTACACACATAATGTCACAATAATAACCTTATTAACTCATTACACACACTAAAATCCATTGAGATCAACTAGAATAACACCTAGCTCAAGCTAGTAACACTAGTTTGCTCGTCTAAACTCTAAGTGACTAAATTGATTCTAAACTTATTTGAAACACACCTTAAACATTATAATTAAGTATTTTAACACTTATATTATAATTTAAATATTTAAACACTCATTAATCACACAAGAAGTACTCAAAACAAGGCTAAACAAGCATAGATTAGGACACTGAGGTGCATAAATTTTCCTCAGATCAAGAACCACGTTGCACTTCCTCTACTTCTCTATTCCACCAGGGTTCCCACAACCTTATACAAGAGATTTATATTTTCATAGTTTCAAGAAAATCCATGGAACTCATAAAATAAAGCATAGCAATAATCTCATAAGAATTTGTCGAATAAAACCCAAAGTCTCAAATTAATAATCAACCAAAAGCCAAGAACAAAGAGATTCCAAGATCAAAAGTTAATATTAGAATCAAATATATGTTTGTGAATAATATGAGTTTGTAAAAGTGCATAAAATATCTAAAACACCAAAAGATTATTTCTAGGTTACATAAAAGCCCTAAAAATTTAAACCAAAATGAATCGAGAAACTTGGGTCGGTGACCACTTATGGGTTGTAAGTGGCACTTACGCCCCATATGTGGGTGTCATAAGTGAACAAAAATCTAAAAGTCTGGAATCTTCAATAGCACCACTTATGAGGGTACTTACAGGGTGTAAGTAGTACTTATTTCCCGTAAGTGACCCCTCATAAGTGTCAGAAACTTCTGCAATCTTTAGTTTATCTGATCCTTTAGTCTCTGCTACTTATGATGGAACTTATGGCACTATAAGTTGTACTTATAGGACATAAGCAACTGATCATAAAAATTCACCTTTCAGGTTCTCTGAAGTTATAAAATCTGAGACCTACAAACCCCACTTACTCCACGTAAGTGCAACCTACACCACGTAGGTTGTATCATAAGTTGGCCTTTCTACAATATTAGCACCTTTTCTTCATTTTAAGCTCCAAAAACTACTAACCTACAAAATAAACACAAAAATACATCATACCTACCAAAATAGACCTATATTTTTCAAATTTAAGCATCGAAAGTGACCTGAAACCATGGCATATCACACGCGAATTAAGCTATGCTTCATGACTGGAGAGAAAATCTCATTGTAGTCAATTCCTTATTCTGATTGAAATTCTTAGAAACCAATCTCACCTTGAACCTAGCATCTTTCACTTCTAGAATTTTCTCTTTCTTTCTGTAGACCTATTTGCATCCAACTATCCTCTTCCACTTTTGCCTTTCAACTAAGACCTATGTCTGATTCTTGTGAAGATACTCCATATCTTTTGTCATGACTAACCACCATTGTGCAACATATTTGTAAGAAGTTTCTTCAAAATTTGAGGAGGTATCAAGATCTTTAGTCTCTTTTGTGCAACTATCAACATATATGCAATTCGATTTGCTTGATCTATAAGGCATTCTGACTTTCGTATGTTCATGTTGTTCCTTCCCTTCATAATCGTGTATGCTTTTTTGACAACATGTTCTTTAAGATCTGCATCTTTTAACTCATCAACTTAAGTCTCTTGATCGTTCTCCTTGGTAAGATCCATCGGTAGCTCCACCGGCTCATTGTTCTTGTTTCCTAATAACTCCACAGAAACTTTAAAAGGATCAAGTACAAAGGATTCCTCAAAGACAACATCTCTACTAACTATAAATTTGAGTAAATAAAATCCCCAAATCTTATCCTTTTACTCAATCCATATACCCTACGAATATGGCCTTCTTAGCCCTTAGTTCAAGCTTTTCTTCATTAACATGATAATAAGTTGGACACCTAAATATTCACAAGTATGAATAGTTAAAGAGTTCACCTGACCATACCACATTCAGACTCTTAAATCTAATAGTTGATACTGGAGATTGATTGATAGTATGAGAAACAATGCGAATTTCTTTAATCCAAAACACTTTGGATATTTTGTCTTGTAGGAGAATATAAAGAGACTTTTTAAGAAGAGTTTTGTACATCATCTCGGAAACTCCATTCTACTATGGGGTGTACCTAACTGCTTTATGTGTTAAAAACCCATGAATCTTGTAGAAATTATTGAACTTTTCACTATAAAACTGCAAGCCATTGTTTATGAAAGGATACTTGATTTTTTGCTCCATTTGCTTTTCAACCAATATCTTTCACTCTTTAAATGCTTTTAAAGTATCACTTTTTTCCTTCAAGAAATGCACCCAAACTTTTTCTGAAAAATCATTAATAAATGTGAGGAGATACCTCTTTCCACCCTTCAATGGAACTTTAGAGGGATCCCATAAATCTGAATGGATGCAGTTGAACACTCATTTTCTCTTATTCTTGATAGTGCTGAAGATGAATTTTTTCTTCTTTCCTAGGGAGTAGTGCTTACAAAATTCAAGTGTGCTGATCTTCTACCATTAAAAAAGTTATGGTTTCTCAACATCTCCAGTCCTCCTGAGTTCATATGATCTAATCATATGTGCACTAATATTGCCTTGTAATCATTAGATAATTGCACGGTAGATGAATTAATAAAGCCAAAAATGGTGCTTCCTTCTAGTATATAAGTTCCATTCTCCAACTTGGCCTTTAGCATGACTAAAGAACCTTTAGTCACATTTGTAGTTGTTCCTTCACTCACATACTTGTAGCCTTATTTATCCAGAGTACCCTGGGAGATCCAATTCTTCTTCTGATCAAGAAAATAATGGACTTCTATAATAGTCCTCATAATTCCATCAGGGAAATGAACCTGAACCGAGCCAATGCTAACTATTTTATAGGTTTCATTATTGTCCATTACTGCGATTTTTCCATGTTTCTCATAATAATTGAACAATCTCTTTAGAATGTCATATGCAGAGTACAATTAGAGTCTAGAACCTATTTATTTCCATAGACTCCACTATTGCATGATATTGTAAGTACATCTTCATTGGCATAATCATGTCCTTGTTCAACACTGATGCACTTTCCTTTTTGTTGGACTTTAGACGTTGGACAATCTCGTTCAAAGTTCCCCTTCTTGTGACAACCCCAATACTTTGCATTCTTCTTATTCACATAAAACTTTAATCTATGATTCTTTGATCCTTCCCCATTGTGTAGTACAACCTCTCACAAAGAGCCCACTAGCTTCATCATTTTTGTCTCCTTCAAAATACCTCCACAAGCCACAAGAGTTAAGTGTTTTCCACATTTTCTCAAGAGTGATAGGATCCTTGATATACATCATTGAATTCTCAATATCATGATATTTTGAAGTCAATGAAAATAACAAATCACATGCTAGAGTCTCCTCATTCTTTTTAATTTTGGCAGTCTGTAAGTCCAAGACAAGATTATTGAATGCATCTTTATAGTTTTGCAAAAAATTACCTGATTCCATCTTAAATATGTGAAGTTTCTGTTGTAACAACATATTTATTGTCATCAAATGATCCTGGTAAAGCTCTTATAGCTTATCCTATAACTGTTTGTCTGTCTTGTCAGTACATCTACTTACTTTACCAAGAACATTAGGTTCAAGAGATAGTTGAATGATTCTATATTCATCGCCTTGAATCTTATACTTGTCAAAATCCAATGTACCATTATGGTACGTTCAGTCAATTACATGGATTGAAACTTTTATCCAAAGTAAGGACATCATTTAGATCTTCCTGATATTAATGTTGTTGCATCTACTAAATCTATCAATGTTAAACTTGATAACTCTCAAATACATTCTTGAATATAAATGTCCATAGTTTCTATCAATATTTTACCCAACTAGAGTCAAGGTCGAATTCACAAGGAATAATATGACTTGAGATCAAGGAAGTAAGAAATAAAAGTAACTCACTAAATCCAAACAAAGATACAAGTCTTTTGGGGAAATTTTGATATATAAAAGTACATGGATAAAACCAATTCAAATATGAACAAGTGATCAATGGATTTAACAATGATGGAAAATATGGAACATGTCATGAGGAATCAATTTTATCCATGATCTATCATACTCAATTAACTACTCATAATTTAACCATGAGTTTAGCAAATTAGCCTTGGATTAGAAATCACTCACTAACGTCTTTCAATCATTGAGGGTTTAGTCCTCACTTGTTCTTTCAAACCAAACATAGAAGTATGAATAACAAAAAACCTTTTGGCTATGCTAGGATTTAGCTATGTATTGCAACAAATTCTATAAGATGGGTCATACATCCCAAATCACGCTAAACTAATTTTTTCCAACCCCGATTATTTCTTTCAAGCATTAATTGAGGTAGATGGGAAATACCTATCCCAATATCTTTTTTTGAGCTCAACTAGAGTAAAAATGGCAGAATTTGAGATTAATTTAGGTAAACAAAACCCATTTCTAAATAAAGAATAATCAATCAATACGAAAGGATAAGATAGAGTCATAACCTTCTATATGTAGTTTTAATGATGAGCAACTAACTGCAAGGGACCAGGTCCATAGATGTGCAAAGTATAGCATAGCTGGCACGCATTGTGAACACAATTTTATCCTCTTGTGTAACAAACTTGCAGGTGCTATTTTGTACTGATTCAAACAGCTGGTCCAATGATCTTTCAATACTAATCATCACTCAGCTATAAAAAGAAAGAGATACCTCTTCATCAAACAATTTTTGAACAATTCTAAAGAGTAAAGAGAGCCAGCAAAAACTCCATTTCAAGATTGCTCAAGCATTACTTATGTTCTTATCTCTGTAGTATGCTTAATGAGTGAGTGAGTGTTCTTAAGTGAGTAATGATTTGTAGCTAAACTACTCATGCTATAAGAGTATTTTTTTCTTTTTTTAAGAGAGGTGTTTAGGTAGAGTTGTCTAAGCTTGTGACTGATTAGAGTTAACTGGTAGAGAGGGTCCTTGGTAGAGTTACCAAGATGAGCTTGTTTTAGAGTTTCTATAAGCAAAAGAAGCCTAGAGGTATGCTAAAATTTTGAGTGTAATCGGGAGGTTTATTATAGTGGATTTATTTGGTGCTTGTAAGGGCAAGACATGGTTTTTCCCTTCTTAGGCTTCCACATAAAAAATCTTGTATTTTTACTCTTCCTATACTGTCTCTTACTTTCTGATTATTTTTGTGTACTTTGCCTATGATTGATTTTAAGGGACTTGGTCCTTTACTGTGTGGTCTAACCCCCAAGGGTTTAAATAATTGGTATCAAAGCAAGGTCACTCTAAAAGGTTCACACACAGAGTGTTTCCACCTAATCTAGAAAAAGGGCAATCTACAACTAGACCACCAAGATTCAATGGGCAGTATTATGGGTGGTGGAAAACTAGGATGTTTGACTTCATTATGGATGAAAATAGTGAACTTATGGACATAATTATTGATGGTCCTTATGTTCCAGTTAAATAAGTCAAAGAAGGAGAAATTATAAGAATGGTAGTAAAAAGCAGGCGAGAATATGATGATGAAGATAGAAGGAATATTAAGAAAAACTACAAGGCTAAGAAATTGCTAGTTTGTGGTATATGGCCTGATAAATATAATAGGATCTCAGCCTATGAAAGTGAAAAAGAGATCCGAGATTACTTGAGGACTTCACATAAATATACTACTGATGTGAAGGATTCTAAAGTAGACATGTTGACTACTCAGTATGAAACCTTCACCATGAAAGAAAGAGAAACAATCCAAGAAATGCATACAAGATTCATTTATATCACTAATGAGCTTCACTACCTGGGAGAAATGATTCCATTGTATAAGTAAGGGAGAAAAATTCTTGGTGTTCTTCCTAAGTGGGGAAAGCAAAGTAAAGTCCATAACTGAAGCCAGAAACCTGAAGACCCTCACCATGGATGAACTCATTGGAAACCTAAAAACCCATGAGCTCAAGAAGTAGCAAGGGATGGAGAAAAATGATGCAAAAAAGGAAAAATTCATTGTATTAAAAGCTTTCAAACATAATCGAGATAAAGATGACACTGAGGTTGCCTATTTGGCAAAAAGAATTGTTAGTGCCATGAAGAAGAGTGGTCAGTTCCAAAGGAGAGGAAGGAACAACATAATAGAAGAAAATGTTAAGGTTTATCACAAATGTCAAACTCTTGAGCATTTTATTAAGGACTGTGCCATGCACAAAGTGAATTATTTGGATTATCTCAAGATTGCTAGTGATAAAGGAAAGAAGAGGGACCAGGTCCCTGATAATTTAAGAGGGAAGACAACAACTGAACATGCTATAAAGAAAGCTCTGGAAACATGGGGAGACTCTTTCAGTGAATAAGGTGAAGATGAAAAAACTGGAGATGTTTCTATGCTAGCAGTGGAAGATAGGCCAGCTATCTATAATTCCCTATTTGCATTCATGGAAAACACAGAGGATGAAAAAGAAAAGGATGTGGCTCTTCTGATATTAAGGAGAATCTAGATAATTATATTGATATAAAGATAAAAAGGCTTGCTAGTGTCTTGATTTATTTTGTATATGAACTAACTGCTGAGAAGAATGACTTGGAAGAAAAAGTAGATAATCAAGAGCATGAGATGATTGGTTTAGCTTTACAAAATTTTTAAACTAAAGAGTCATTCACAAAAATAAAATCTAAAAATCTGAGTTTAATAAGTAATCTGAAGAAGGTAAATGAGGTAGATGAAAAAGGGAAGAAAGAAGCTTAAAGTCTTCAAATTGATCTTAAGGAAAGGTTGAGGGAATCTCAAAAATACCTTATGTCTGTACTTCTAAAGAATGAAGAATTATAGAGGGACCTGGTCCACTTAAAAAAAGAATTGAATAATCTCTTAAGTGGCCTGCTTCTTCATAGGCTCTTTATAATTTGATTAGTCAGGGTGTTAATAATGGCAAAGGACTAGGATATCAAGGAGAATTACAATCTACTAGGTGGCAAGGAAATACTATCAATGATGCTAGAAACAAGGCTCTCAAACCTATGTACAATCACTGTTGGAAAGATAGGCACACTAAGGGAAATTGTCAAAGCTGGATAAGTTCTGAAATTAACAAATTCAGATATGGTCAACAGAAGAATACACAACCAAATGGGTTCAAGCATTTGAATAAGTTGAAAAAAATTCTCTACCTAGATGGTCTAAGAATGTTTTGAGCACACCATTGTCTTCTTACTAGGAACTCAAACTAAAGTGGGTTCCCAAATCAAATATATAATCATGCTTTCAGGTATGAGAAAAGAGATTGCAGTCAGGGATGGCTCATTGATTGAAAGGGTCCAAAGCTCAATGTTGGAGGGTCTGACTGTGTTATCTCTCTCAAGACACTTCAAGATGGAGGTTTTTTATTTTGAAATAGATGATTTCAAGGGACCTGGTCCCTAGGAAACTCATCTCAGAAAAAAAAAGCTTCAGCAGTGTGAACAAAGTAAAGCTAGGATCTGATCCTTAAACATACATTAAGAAAAAACTGTGGATAAGAAGGGTGTGCAGAGGTAAAAAGCTAAAGTAGGATTGATCTAATCAACCTGACGTATCTTGTGATTTAGTGTCTCCACTCAAAATTGGCTATTCTTAAGAGACAGGTATCTTTGGTAAAATAGGTGCATGTGAGTCTAACTCAGTACTATGCCCTTGTAGGTATGCACCCATGGGAACAACTTATGAAGTGGACAAATGTGACAAGCACAAACTTGAAGATTCACTCAAAGGAGAGGACTTGGTCCCATCTCTCAGGTTAGTACCTATATAGGATGGTCTAATAATAATCATAAAATGCTATCCAAATAGGCCATGTGTATTTCCTCCTCTGCAAAAACAGTTAGTTATTTTTTACAAAATTAAGGGTCATACTTAGTAAGTTCAGACATGTCGTTTCAAAAGTGACCTTTTTTATTAATGACTAACACTTCACTAAACCACCATATTAAATCTTCACTCATCCTTATTCAAATAATTTGACTTATTGTCCAAAATTAGGCTAAACATTCCCCATACTCTGATCTTTCAACAACAACAGTCATAGAAAGCATCATTATAAGTCTCCAATAGATACTAAGTCAACTTTACCCACCTAGTCATTATTACGAAATCTAAAATCTTTAAATTAGCCAGTTATAGTTGAACCTTCCTCAACCCTAGAAAGTTGTGTTCACCCAATCATCATAGAGGATTCTATTCGAGGTTTTAGGTCACTAATCGAACAAGAAATTTCTCACACTAAAATTTCACATTCCTTAAAAGTCTTAAAAGTACCTAAAAATTCTTAGATCCCTGAGTTGTCTAAAGAACTCAAAAGGGCAGATACTTCTAAAAATTAGTAAGAACCAGGCTCTCCCACACCCTTAGATTCAAACCTTATTTTTGCTCAACTATTTGGTGAAGAGATTCCAGTTAAAAGGGTTGATATTTCCTTAAAAGAACTAGGTAGCTGAAAACCTACTCTTGCTTACATATGATACCAAAGAACGTTCAGTTGATAGAGTAGTATAGGTAAGTGTTAATAATGAAGTAAATGGAGAAAAAAATATATTGTTACCACCAAATAAGGAGAATGAGAAGGATGAGGATAAAGTGCCTCTAAGATGGACTATAAAGAAACTTAAGGTATGTAGAGGAAAGGAGAAAATGATGGATTCTGAGGTAAAAAGGACTAGAACTTATTCTATAAGAAGTTCTAAAAAAGTGATGAAAAATGCCATGAAGGATAATAAGACTTCAACTATGAAAAGAAGAAGGCTAATGAAAACTGCTGCATAAGGAGAAAGAAAATATAGAAGTTGTGAAGGTTGAAAAAAGCACATGAATTCAGGAATTTCTGCGGTTGGAAAGCAAAGAAGAAATAAAGTTCATGTTAGTAAAAGGACCAGGTACTCTAAGTAAAAGTCTGATATCTATGCTAGAATTAGGCAAAAACACATAGCTATCAAGAAAAGGAAAGACTCTGAGGGACCTGGTACCAAGAAGAGAACAGTTGTGGTTGAAAAATAAGCAGTAGTCCTAAGAGAAGTAGAAAATGCAGAGCTCAAAATGAAAGTGGTAGAGCTGACTAGTGAAATTCAAGGACTTAATGCTGAAGTAAAGGTCCTCACAAAATAGTTATTGGATGCCCATGCTGTTAAAAGTGCAAGAATGGAAATGCTAATTAAATCCCTTTCCCTGTTATCCTTTTTTCTTATCAACCCCATATCAGTTTCATATCTCGATTCTCATGTTGGCCTTTAAAGACAAATGCTTTATGATTGATTATTTTAGCTTACTGCACTTGTACTAATTTTTATGAATTAATGAATCTTGTTTTGTGTAACTTATTTGTCTCTTTTATTTTAAAGCTGTTCTTCATGCTAGGGTTGCCTCAGTGGCCAAGAGTTAACTAATTTGTGCCTATTTTACTCTTGGTTTACTGTTAATCATTTTCAATGATGCCAAAAGGGGGAATACTAATTTCATGTAGTAGGGACCAAGTACCAAGTAATTTGAGTTGCAAATTTAAATGGCATGCTGATAGAGGGAAGTATGTGATGTATTGAATAGATGAATGAAAGGTGCATAATAATAGGGGAGGAAATCACAGGTTTTTGCTGCAAGTGAAAACAAGGGACTAGGTCCCTGTGTTGCATAATGATAGAGGAAGCATGATGATAGGGGGAACGTTCATCTTCAGGTGGTAATCACACTGATTAAATATGATGAATGTGCACTGATGCTCAAAGCTATATGGTTTGTTTGTCATCATCAAAAAGGTAAAAAATTTCTATATGTAGTTTTGATGATGAGCAACTAACTGCAAGGGACTAGGTCCCTAGATGTGCAAGGTACAGTACAACTAGTACGCGTTGTCTGCACAGTTTTATACTACTGTGTAACAAACTTGCAGGTACTATTTTGTACTGATTAGGACAACTGGTCCTATGATCTTTCAGACCTAATCATCACTAAGCTATAGTAGGAAAGAGATGCCTCTTCATCAAACAGTTTTTGTACGATTCAAAAAAGTGAAGAGAGGCAGCAAAAACTCTATTTCAAGATTGCTCAAGCATTGCTCATGTTCTTATCTCTGCAGTATGCTTAACGAGTGAGTGTCCTCAAGTGAGTAATGATTTGTAACTGAACGACTTATTTTATAAGAGTAGTGTTTTCTTTTGTTGAGAGAGGTGCTTAGGTAGAGTTGCCTAAGCTTGTGATGGATTAGAGTTCATCGGTAGAGAGGGTCCTTAGTAGAGTTACCAAGATAAGCTTGTAGTAGAGTTGCTATAAGCAAAAGGAGCCTAGAGGTAGGCTGAAATCTAGACTACAATCAAGAGGTTGATTATAGTGGATTTCCTTGGTGCTTTTGAGGGCAAGCCGTGGTTTTTCCCATCCTGAGTTTTCACTAAAAATCTTCTATTTTTACTCTTCCTGCACTGTCTCTTACTTCCTGGTTATTTTTATGTACTTTGCCTGTGATTGATTTTGAGGGACCTGATCCCTTACTGTGTGGTGAAATCCCCAAGGGTTTCAACATAACCCAAATTCAATACATAAGTATTGCATTATCTCTAACTACAAATACTCAAGTATCAAATTCAACTACACCCAAATAGTCTATACAAAGCAAGAAAAAGAAGAAACTTTGAGAAATTAATAGTACAAAGCTTTCAATCTTTGATTTCAAGGGTATTGGGTAAAGAAACCTAGCCTAAAAAATTGTAAATTGCATAATTTCTAGTTCCTTAGGCATTTTATCAAACACTTTGCATTCACTCTTTAAGTCATAGGTATATTCATTAGTTTCACCATATTAAACCACTCAAATTCATGATTTCCAACTAACATGATCATAATCTCCATGAAAATACATCAAAATACTACTTTACAACATAAATAACAACCCCCAACATGTATAAAATCATATCACCATGAAACAATTATAGTTTTGTATTTAAAGATTGATTCTTGAACTCCACGGATGAAAGGGATCCGTGGATGAACCCTACTCATACCTTAGTGATTGAATCTTGAAAGATATCTAATATTTCTGAAGGTTCTTGAAGAAATCCTCAGGCTTGCTCTTGAGGAGATAATCTTGAGAGAAAACCCTAATCTTGTGGTTGAGAGTGTACGAGAGAGCTTTTTGAGATGTTTAACTAAAGAGAATAAAAGATAATATGTTTCTTGATGGTTATAAGTCGTGGGAAGTGAAGGAAAAAGACCAAAATACCCTTACTAAAACATCCCTCAATTGCTGGAAAAAATAGCTGACGACATTCGTGACAAGCCGTCTTACTGGTGATAGGTCGTCACGAATTATCATCACAAAAAGGTGAAATCTTGGTTTTCTGGTTAAGGTTGATGACATTTGTGATAGGCCATCACAGCCGTGACAGCTTGTTATAAAATATCATCACTGGGGGTGAAAATCTGCCCAGGGCTGACGACATTGGTGATAGGCCGTCACGGGCGTGATGGCTTGTCACAAAATGTCGTCACTGGGTTTCCCAGCCTGACATTCCAGAGTAAAATGGGCATAACTCCTTTCTCCGATATCAGATTTAGGCAAAATTGGTATCGTTGGAATATTAATTCAAATATATTTCATTTGATATATAGTAACCCACCCAGTTCGTTATATATAACAGTTATGGTCAATTGAATTTGATCCATGTTTTGACGCTCACTAAAACTTGAACGATAGGAAAACATTCAACTTGTACTTGAGTTAGGGGACCTCTATGATCTAAATTCATGCTCCAATAGATTCCCACACTACATAATTTATTAACACACTAAATTTACATAGGATTCGAGGCTTTTGAAACATCTATGCATAGGAATGACAAATTTTCATCCTAGTCTAAAATATGTGGTATTACAATATCTCCCTCTTGGGAACATTTGTCCTCAAATGAGAATGGCTAAGATAAGATAAAAGACAACTGACGTGGATATAGAGCATAAACGACTGATCATGATTTCATGGCTGACATGATTAATAAGCTGAACATATCATACTGAACATGTATATCTGATGCATGCATAACTGATTCATAAGTACATGAGGGAGAGTACTGATAAGCAGATCAGGCATATCTGATGTGTGAATATATGATTGAACTGGCTCATGATCATACAAATGGATATGCAATGGTAAAGATACCAAGTTTGAACTGGGAACTGAGCATGGAGAAGAATACCAAGTTTGTACTAAAATTTGAACATGAGAATGAGTGAGCTCAAAGAAGACTGCTACCATGAACTGAAAATACCGATGAGTCTGAGATTGATTACTCAATACGCATGAGCGGAGACATAAGAACATAACTAAGTCTAGAACATGATACATGAACTGAACTTAGTCTCTAATGCATAACATGGACAGAGTATCATATCGTGGATACACTGAGCCATTGAGTACATGGCTTACTTCTGAGTTTTGAATCTAGAGGGTCAGCTCATAAGTAACACTTCCTCCAAGATAGATTCATCAAAGAAAACAACATGTCTAAATCAAGAAAGTTTGGGGGCTATAGTGTATCTCCCCCTTGGGACACTATGTCCCTTAAAGGATGTTGGACTGACATTGCTGAGATATTGAGGAAGTTAAGGCAATGCACAAGGCACCTAGGTACGAAATCATGACTGATTATCTGAGATCTGAGACTGAAGCGTGATGAACGAATGCATAGATATACTAACTTATCTGATTAACTTAGTAACTGAATGCTGGGTATGCAAGTCTGAATTATACTTAATCTGAGAAGATGGAATGAGGATATAAAGTATTATGCATATGAGAAGGGACTGACTGAGTAACATGAGGAAACTGATCATGGATTTCATGAAAGCTATATTGTCTGAAAATGCAGGACAAAACGTATTACATAATTTGGAAACATTCCATAGACTGAGGTATTGGAATACCTATAACTGAGTAGCTGATAACTGTATGCTATGGTCAAGAAAGTCCAAAACTAAACTGAATTTCTGAGCTGAATACAACCTGAAGTTGACACTATAACTTAAGACTGTTACTGGGATCCATACTGGAACTAAATGCTGGGTCCTGATAACTGAATACTGAAACTGAGGTTTTGACTGATACTAAAGTGCTTAATTCTGAGACTGAGCACTAATTACTGAGTGTTGAGTACTGAAACTGTAACTGAGATAGCAACTGAGTTATGATAGTAGCGCCATAAAGGCTGACATAAGTCAAGAATCTAATTTTTTTTTCCAATTTCTAAGTACTACCTCTTGCTATCCCTTTGCTTGCATACTAACAGGATATTCAAGCCTATCTTTATATCTACACCCTCATATAAAACATGCACGCAATAATCTACTCTTAACATGAAACATTAACTCTCTCCCATCTAAGAAATTTCTCAACACTACACTATTCTCATAAAGAGAGCTCATGAAGGGTTAAATCAGGAGAACCTGAAATATGAATAGATACTGACTGAACTTGACACATGACTGAAACCTGAGGAATAGAATATTAACAACATGGATTTACCAAAAAGGTCTGAACTGAGTATATATATGATATAGTCTGAATTTACCTGATCAGTGGAGGGCGTAACATAAGTCATGGAAACTGAGTATACTGGGGAGCATGATACATGTACATGAGTCATGAGCTGCATGACCTGAGTCTGGAATTTCTGAGTTCATGGAACATAATTTGTAACACTGAGTGATCTAGAACTGAACTTCCTACACTGGGAACTGAAAGTACACACAATTCTATGGAATACGTGTGAACATAAACTATATCCATAGAATCTGAGACATGAAGCATTCATAGGCACTATGCTGACTGAAGTACAAAGCTTTACATTGAGATAAGGATGGGTCGGGAATCGCCTTCCCTAACTACTTTTCTGTACATACTGGTACTACTGTTGGAAATATGAGAGCCTGACTTGGTTACTTGATCTATCATCTCTCCCTTAGCTTTAAGCTATTATCATAAGTCTGTGAACACTAAACTAATATCTGAACTGCACTAAAAATATCATCACATACTTACAGTCTGATCAATATATGCTCGCCTTACTAAACACATCATCTGCCTTTGTTTCCTCACATACTACTAATATCATATTCATACCTTTATGCTTAATTTCAAGTCAATAAACTTAAATTTCTAACTCACACTGTTCAAGCCTATTGATTCATTATAGCACAACTATCCCCATGAATACATAATCTATTCAATTTGGATATTGTATCCCAACTTGTCTACTACTAAACTCCTGGGTTCATACTTTTAACTCTGGGTCACAAGCTATCATACGATTTTGAGAAGGAATCTGATGGCATATCAAAATTTGGGTTCGAGAAAGAGTTCTCATGATCATGAATAAGATCCATACAACTTTAGAACATAACTTAACTGATAGGATACTGTCTGAGAAATCCCTATCTTTAGGACTTGAGCTTCACTATTTTTGTTACCTTGAAAGTAAGGTGGAATTAACATGAGTGAAGCATGATGAGAATCTATATGAGTTTCTAAGAGAACCTTGCCATAGCACGATCTGAGACATGAAAGAAGGGAAACTATTCCTAAAACATCTCATAGCCTCCTTCACATAAGTGTGGGGCACACCACACGCATGTATAAGACTCTACTAGATGCGGCTTTCAAACATCCTAGGACTCTAATAAACCTTAATCTTTGATACCAAGTTTGTAACACCCCAAATTTTTGAACCAGAATGCTACACGGTGCTTATGAACTCGAAGGACCACAAGCTAACCCATGAATGATATTTGTACCTGTACACTGCAATATATGATGTAATAATGCAAAAAAAAACATGAACAATAGGCCATAAGGTTCAACTGAATAAGATATCTGACAAACGTAATATCCATATGGGTGGAAAATATCCAAAAACAACTGAAGTCTGAATCAAATCTGAACTAAATCTAAAAGCCTCAAAATACTATCTGAGTAAGGAGTTGAAGGAACATGTCTCCAACTAACTCTGTCTAGCAAAACTGAACTAAAATAATAAATGAAATAAAATAATATTGTCTTCGAATGGATGAGGACTCACTGCAACTCTGCGACTGGAATGCAACTGCTGATCTGGAACACGTGCCTCTGAACCTATGGTGTAACATAAGAGAAAGCACCATAAGGCAAATGCGTCAGTACGTCTGAATGTACTGAGAATACGAGTGAGGTAGGCTAAATGCAAAGGGTTATATGCATGAACAATACTGACTAATATAAATGTGAGAATACATACATGCATATGTAATTGTAACTGAACTCGTGGAGATACTAAGTACTCAGTCTGAATACTGACAATATGAGTGTACTGATACTGAGATACTGAATAGATAAACGACTATTTCTGACAGTTCAAATTATAAAGAACTGGTCTGATTGACTGTGTCTAATAGTCTTGAAACTGAATACTAAGTATGTAAATCACTAATAAGTGAGGAACTGATATTGTATTACTAAATACTGAGGGACTAGTACTATGTTACAGATACATGAATAACTGTATATGAAAGTTCTGATTATGAAGAACTGGTCTGGTTGACTATGTCTGACAGTCCTGAAGCTGAATACTGATAGCATGAATTATGATAAATGATGTGACTGATAACATGAGTTCTGAGAACTAATATAACTGATAGCATAAGTGACTGTATCTGACAGTCTATAAATCTTAAGAAACTATCTGAGTTCCATTCTATTTCTAAGTTGACTGTATCTGACAGTCCTAAAATCTGTAACTGAAACTGTGGGAGGTAGTTGTTTAACCGACATGCCCTGTATGTTCTATTCTGGCTAAGCTGGGGTCCAATCTCTTCCCTGACTGGAAAGGTGTCAATACCACGCCCCTGTAAGAACAACGTGTGAGCAACCCTCTATAACAGGTAACTCTAGTGAGAATTGTGGGAACCCTCATATAATAGGTTAATCCATCTCATCTACCCTCATATAATAGGTTGCGATGTCTCAACCTATGCTAGCTACATAGTTCTGGAATGCAACGATGACTACTAAGAATCACACCCTCATATAACAGGTGAGTTCCCATCCTTGGGTTCACTCGGTGCTAACTCCTACTCTCATCTAAAGAGACTGAACATGATTTAACTGATTGGGATGATTGACTAAACTGAACTGATTTATTGAACTGAACTGATTGACTAAACTGATTAAGTGAACTGATGTTAGTGGGATTGTTTAGCGGAGCTAAACTGAGTTTACTGGATTCCGATGACTAACGGAGTACTACTGATATCTGGTAGCTAACTGAGTTCATGAGATTACTAATCTTATTGAGTACTGAGTTCATGAGATTTCTGAGAGTACTGAATTATGAAGATTTCTGAAGTTTCCGATATCACTGAGTACTGAGATTTAACTGAGATTAACTGAGTTTAACTGAGATTGACTAAGTTACTAAATTTTCCTGAGTCACATGCCTGACTAAATTCTTTGGAACATGGCTTGACTGAGAGTATCATGAATACATAACATGGCTCTAAGCACACAACTATATTTTTTGGGTACAAGTACCCCCGGGACTCGATGGAAGGAAACGGACAAACATGACTTTCTTAAATGCATGACCAACATCAACAATCCATAATATCATAACTTAGGGAATTTCATGAAGTACATGGTTATCATACATCTTTTACATAAGTAGGATCTTTGCAAGTAAGTATAGCATAATCTCATAAGACTAGTTCATGAACAATCCAACAACATTTACAAGACACACCATCAACATGAAAGTCATTGGAACATACGGGCATATCATGAATCCTTCACTTAGTCACAATTTAGCTATATTGCATGATTTCTAGGTCCTTAGGCCTTTTATCAAACACCTTGCATGCACTCTTTAAGGCATAGGTGTATTCATAAGTTTCACCATATTAAACCACTCAAATTCATGAGTTCCAACTAAAATGATCATAATCTCCATGAAAATACATCAAAATACTACTTTACAACATAAATAACAACCCCCAACATGTATAGAATTATATCACCATGAAACAATCATAGTTTAGTAGTTAAAGATTGATTCTTGAACTCCACGGATGAAAGGGATCCGTGGATGAACACTATGCATACCTTAGTGATTGAATCTTGAAAGAGATCTAATATTTCTGAAGGTTCTTGAAGAAATCCTTAGTCTTGGTCTTGAGGAGATGATCTTGAGAGAAAACCCTAATCTTATGGTTGAGAGTGTACGAGAGAGCTTTTTGAGATGTTTAACTAAAGAGAATGGAAGATAATATTTTTATTTGAGGGTTATAAGTTGTTGAAAGTGAAGGAAAAATACCAAAATACCCTTACTAAAAAGTCCCTCAATTGCTGGGAAAAATACCTGACGATATTCGTGAAAAGCCTTCATACTGGTGATAGGTCATCACAAATTGTCGTCACAAAAAGGTAAAATCTTGGTTTTTTGGTTAAGGTTGACGACATTGGTGATAAGCCATCACGGACGTGACAGCTTATCACAAAATGTCATCACTGGGGGTGAAAATCTGCCCAGGGTTGACGACATTAGTGATAGGCCATCATGGGCGTGACGGCTTGTCACAAAATGTTGTCACTGGGTTTCCCAGCATGACATGCCAGAGTAAAATAGGCATAACTCCTTGCTCCGATATCAGATTTAGGAAAAATTGGTATCGTTGGAAAGATAATTCAAATATATTTCATTTGATAAATAGTAAGCCACCTAGTTAGTCATATACAATGAGTTATGGTTGATTGAAGTTGTTCCAAGTTTTGACGCTCACTAAAACTTAAAAGATAGGAAAGCTTTCAACTTGTACTTGAGTTAGGGGACCTCTATGATCTAAATTCATGCTCAAATAGATTCCCACACTACATAATTGATTAACACACTAAATTTACATAGGATTCAAGGCTTTTGAAATGTTTACCCATAGGAATGACGGATTTTCATTCTAGTCCGAAATGTGGGGTATTACAGTTCGACAACCCATAGAACCTATTGCTCTCTTTATCTCCAAAGGTTATAGTCTTGCCTCAAATTTTCATCACTAGGGTTGATAGATTTACAACCGTAAGATTAACATAAAACTCCCTCACTCATTGCTCATTTTCTTTGCAAGCTTTTAGAGCATAACAATCTACCATGTAGTCACCAACCTTTGGTAAAAGTCAGAGAGAGATTCGGGCACCCGATCAAGTGAAATTTCCCTCACGGGGAGCAACTTTTTCTTAGCCATGTTTGAGTGGAAAGTTGTCTTTCACTTAAGAGAGAGGAATCAATTTTTATATTATTCATATCCACCCTCTACTTCATCAATGAGGTAGTATTTCATTCTTGGATTTTTGAGAACAATAAGTGCCACATAAGCATAAACGCATAAAATTAGCATGAAAACCAAAGAAAAGTGAGTGATAGAAGCCAAGAAATGAGTCATGAATTAATTTGGGACACAAATATCAATTTTCAACTTTTCAAAATTCTGTAAATATTACCGTAACAGTGGTCAAAGATCTATTTATGAACATTGGTTTAGTAATAAGAAGCCACTTTCATAGTCATCGCTTTATTGCCTAAAGGTCACTTTCATGATCCTCATATAAGTGAAGTAAGGGTTGCGTAAGCAAACCCTTCATCCCCAACAAACCCAAAACTAGATATTTGATCATTTTTTGAACAAACACACCAACAACATGGTTTATAAACTCATAAGACATGATTATCATTCAATTCAAGCACTAGATCATGAATTTTGAACAAATCAAACTATAAAACTCTTACAGACTAAGAATCAAACACTTGGTGGATATAAGCTATTTCAAACTATTTAAACAACCCATGGGTACTCAAGACTTCCTCATAGCTTACACCTACATGTTTACTACTAATTTCATGCATTATCAAGAAAATCCCACAAGTTTTTCATATGTTTTTTCATATGTAATCAATTTTTTTTATCCATATTTACCCTAAAATTGTGAGATAAAAGGACAAAGGAGAATACAAGAGCAAATTACAAACCTAGAAGAAAGGGAGTTAAAAATTCATACTTGATTTTGTGCAAGACTGAAGAGTAGAATTTTGAAGTTATTTGAGAGAGAATGAAAGTGGGGGTTGGGAGACAGAATTGGTTGAATGACTAAATTAAATTTGTACCTTTTCACCTTTAACCAAATTAATTTTAACTATTGGAACCCACTTAAGCAAACATCTGATCGCTTAAGCGATCTTTGACTAGGATTTGACTATTTGATTTACCAAAAAATGAGTCGCTTAAGTTGCCTGGACTACTGTTTGACTTTCACTTAAGCAATCGACTCATCACTTTGGTGATCGGCTACTTTAGCAAACATTTGTCTGCTTTAGTGATATTTGAAGCTCTACTGACCTGGGCATATTGTGTACATTTTGGCGATCCCAAAGTTACTTTTTGCAATATGCCATCACTTTTTGTGATCCTAATGCTCCCAAAAAGTATTTCAGTCCCATTTTCAAGAGTGCAAAACCCCAAACTCCATTCCAATCAAATTTTTACATCCAAACCTGTACAGATCACTTTCAGTTACTCTAAAATTTTATGGATTAGTCAAAAATAAAATCCTAAGCTAGTCTAAAAATTAAAATTTCAAAAGTAGACAAATTTTTTGAGAACGATGGGTGCCTCCTATCAAGTTCTTAATTTAACATCATGACACGACACAAGCAATCTTACCATTTATGTCTCAACTTTGAGGATTTGAATCTTCGATCCAATTTTACATTAAGCTTTTGATGAAGCTCGTGGGACAAATGTAAGGAAGCAACACGACCAACTCTATCTTGACACTTTTAAGACTTGTATGTTTTACCCAACTTCACATTAAACTTTTGAATAGGCTCGTTAGGTATTAATGAGAACATCGATATGCCACTAGTTAGACACCAAATTTTTGCTCGGTTATTTTAATTTTCACATCTTTCAAGCACAATATCAAAAAATTGTTGGAGTGAGGCTATCTCTCTATTTGTGAATTTGTATTTTTCTTGAATTTCTGATTCCAAAATGAACTAGGATCTTCCCAAAGGATTTTCTTGACTCTTTTTTGCAACTCTAGTATCATTTCATCAATTTTGACATCGTTAATTATTTTTGGCTCGGTTCATTGGCAAATAATATGAATTTTTAATTACCAATCTCATCTACATCTTCATTGAAAACTATCTCATCACAACTATACATGACCATCTAGCATAGAATATCACATGCCTCTATTTTTGCATTCAATTCAAATTCTATTTTTTGGATAATCATTTCAATTTGACCACACTTAACATTGCTCAAAATGCAATTTAAGAGATTCATCCACCATTAGCAATATTATATCAAGTTGATCCTTATTGACTTCAAGTAGTTGAGCTTGATTTAATATTCACTGTTGGCTCACAATTTCTTCCTTTTTAGGTTTGTCTTCACATTGGGACTCAATCATCTCCTGCAAAAGTCCACCATGAAAAAATTAATGATTTCAAAAACTTCATCATCACCATGTTGGACTAGGTCCTACCATTTAGCCAAGAGTATTCCACATTTCCCATTCTTCTCCATTGTGCTTTTCAATATCCCCTTAACTTGTTTTCTTGGAGAATCCAAAGTTTCTTCATCACAACTATGTTTATTTTCTTCAACTTGAGCCACATCTTCACCTTGACAATTTTTATGTGAGCCATCACTTTATTGTGGATCAACCACATGACTTGAAACCTCTTCTTCAACCAGTTCATTTTGAGAATTAAGCACACCCATGACGCTTAAGAGATTATCATCTCCATACTGACCTTTTTTTTCACATTCCATTCCAAATTCCACCATGGATTGATGCAAGAGATGTGTAATACCCCAAGAAATTTTTCGTTGAAATTTTATGCGTAAACGTGTTGGGTTCTATCTTCTAGAATGAATTATAAATTTTCCATGCGGAATGTCTTAGATTATGACTCAACATTTCGTAGAGTATCGAATAATCTTTCCAACGATATGTGGATCATCCAAAAAGGACACCCGAGCGACGAGTTATGAACATTCCGATCGAACCGTGAATAGTAGTGAACAGTAAAACATGCAGGAAAAAAAGTACTGAGGCCTGACGTATTTTTTCTCCAACTTTAAATGATTATAACTCCTTTTACATAATGATCTAGGTGATCTACTATATATCAACGAAAAGATCTGTGAGTCCTCTTTCCGATGAAATTGGTTTCATCCAATTTTTCTATCGGAGCAAAAAGTTATGGTCGATCTACTTCAGCCTATCAAAAGTGAATTTTTGGGTCAACTTCAAATGATCATAACTCCTCGTACACAATGATCTGGGTGAGATACTATATATCAACGGAAATATATGAGAGTTCTCTTTTTAATGAAATTGGTTTCATCCAATTTGAATATCGGAGTAAAACTTATGGTTGATCTACTTTAGACTATTAAAACAGTCCACCAAAGGATAGATGCGAGAATTATTTGATTTTTAGGGGCGTTTTGGTCATTCCACCTCACCCAAAATCCATCCAAACCCTATATTAAAGCCTATTAGAAACATTATATGTTATATTTCATCAAATTCCCTCAAAAAGAAAACCCTAAGCTCCTACATCCAACTTCAAGAACCTCCAAAGTTCACCATTAATTCTGTAAATTTATTTAAGATTCCAAGTTCCTAGTTCAAGAACTCCAAGAACCATCATTCAAAGGCACGATTAACATCTCAAAAATGAGTATCGATCTAAAGTTCATCATTCAAGGTATGTGGGGTTTTTCAACAAGAACTCTCTTTCGTTCTTGTGCCCAAAAGTAATTTTTCTTACAAAGGCATGATTTTTATTTAATTTTTTTTTTATGAATTTGAAGCATGAACCCATATCTTATGATGATTATTATGAAATCTTGATGTTTATGATTTTGAAAGATGAATTTACATGTGTGGTGATATAAAGCATGAATCTTGAATGATATTTATCATGATTTTGATATTTGGATCGCGAACCCCATTTGAAATTGAGTTTTTGAGAAAATATGTGTTATAAGCATGTTGATGTTGAATATTTGAGATGCTTTGAATGATTTTGTAACATCCCGTATCTTTCTTGTACTTATTCTAATTATATGGAACCTGGTGTGGTCATATGGTATAGGTAATGAATGAGATTTGTTATGCAATTATTAATGGTGTAGATGGAATTATAGAGGCTGCCCGTATAGTTTAATGGGATGCAACCAAATTAACGTCAATACGACCATTTAAACTTGGGATCGTAAGCTGGTATTTGAATCTAAAGTTTAAAGTGACCATGTGCGTATAAGTTGTAAGTTCTATTAAGGTGATTAGGAGCTGAAAATGGAAGGAAATATTGAGGTGATTGCTTGACTTAATTAAGCTAGTAGGTGAGCCACCTAATTAAGCTAGTCCATGAATCAAATTTGGGCCTTTATTAGAATACTTATTTGGGCCAAAATTAAGTAAAAGAAGAAGAAAAATGGGAAAAAGGCCGAAAGCTCAAATCTACCAAGGCCTAAATATAATTGAGCCCAACTAAGAAATTAAGAAAGTAGGTGCATCACCTACTTTGATATTTTGAGCTGTTTGGACTCCTTAAGTAGGTGCATCACCTACTTGAGCCAATTTGATTAAATTTGTGGTCCAAAATCAGCTAAGTGGATGGTAAAAAAAATAGAGGCTTTATAAGAAGAAGTTGCTGGCCATTTCCCTTATTATTAAGTCATAAAGAAGGGTTACATTTCACAAACTCTCTCTACTCTCTTTTATAAAGCAACGAGCAGCCCTATTTTCCTTTCTAGGGTTCTTGGAGAAACCCTAACTTTTGCAGCAAAAGCTAAGTGAAAACAATTTAGTTTTTATTTAATTATCTCATATAAGATTAGGAGAATATGTTAGAAGTACTTAATTATAAGTATATGGAAGAATATAGAATAAGCAATCTGCTCACTTTTCTTTGATATTAAAGAACTTCTCTTTTCTTCTTTGGTTTAAAGTGTGAAGGAAAGTTCAAGTTCTTGAAGAGTTCAATTAAAGGAATAAGTTACAGAATTGAGGTAAGGTGACTGCTCCATTTTGGTTCTCCTTGTATATGAATTTGAAAGAGAGTTATGGATGTGTTGTTATAGAGAACTCAAGAGATGATGAGTTCGATAATGGGTTGCTACAATAAGAGTGATTTGGGACTATTTTGTGGACTATTTTGTATGTTCATGTTATGGGCTGCCATGTTGATATTGGAGATGGGTGTGATTAGTTTGTAATGAAATATAGAAGAAAGGTGTGGTGGTACACCACTGAACTAATTATTTCCCTTATTTACTGCCCAATGTGTTTTGTGTGTAGTTTGGAGGGTGTAATGAAGCTGAGGTAGTTCCGGTGATCTTATAAGGACATGTATGGTATGTGGGTGAAATTGGAGGAGAAAAGGGATAAAATAACGTCCTTGATTGACAGATTACGTGTTTACTGCCTGGTTACTATTTTGATGAAGTTAAGTAGCCTAAATGTGTTGGTTGGTTATTGATACTAGTTTACCATATATTTTATTGTAGATAAGTAATCCAAAAGGCGGGAAGTCAAGTCAGGTTAGTTTCGGAGTCAAATGACCAGGTATGTAAGGCATACTCTATTTTACACTCTTTGGCATGAAATCATACAATTGTTCCATCAAGCAAGTTTTCGAGGTTATCCTATAACAAAGTGATACATAATGATAGACATTACACTCCATGTATCCAATGACCTTGTTCCCACTCTCTAACGCATTCGAACACCTCAATACGTGCTTATTATTAAATCTGTGCGTCTATCTTCACTAGAAAATTTCAGAAGTTCCCCACTTACTCAAATAAGACCCATGTGTATTTTCAGCTTCTAAACACTTCATTTTGTGTGCCAACAACTCCTTACCTTATTGTTGTTTCATTAAGTATCCATTTATATATTTCTTATTAGCAGATTATTGGTTCAAGGTACCATAATATGATGACCACCAAAGTAACAATCTCTAAGGCTAAATAAACTAAGTAATACAAATCTGTAAAATGACGAGTGGCAGCTCAGGGGCATTTTCCTAGCATGGGCTGACCTCGATACCTTTATTTGTTGGTGGCAGCTCAGGGGCATAAGCCTAGCATGGGCCGATCCCAATCTTTATATAGGTGGCATCTCAGGGGCGTAAGCCTAGCATGAGCCGATCCTAATTAATCTATTTATCACTGATCAGCTGGTCATTTGCATTATATGGATTACAAAGATTATGAAGTAAGAAGGTAAAATAAAGAAAAAATGTAATGTATATTTTCCCACAAGTATTTATAAAGGTGGTCTACTAGAACTACTTATACACTTGTATCGGATTTCTATTGAGATTTTGTATCAAGTGTGTTGTTACCTTCTTCCTTACTTATTCAGTACATATTTTTGTACTGACGTCCCTCACGGGGGACCTGCAGTTCGTGCTGCAGGCAGAGGCACTTCAGCTCATACAACTCACTTGTAGGAGCGCAGGATTTTCAGGGACTATTGGTGAGCTCCAGGTTGATTCAGAGCTTTCTGAGTCTGTTCCATATATTTTGGTATTGTACAGTAAGTCAAGAGTAGGGCGGGGGTTTTTCCTGACCCTAACTAAGTCTATGTATCTTTTAGAGGCTTTGTAGACTAATGTAAAGTTATGGTAGTGTCCTGATTTTAGACATGGTGGCCCCATTGGCCAAGTGTTGTACATATCAGTTTGGGCATGCATGTGTAGTTATTTTCATCGATACATAATATCAAATTGTCAGAACATTTGGTAGTTACAGTTACATGCATGGGAAGTACAAGGTTATGAATTGGTTCTCTCGGGCCTTTACGGCTACGGGTGCCTGTCCGCCCCAACATGATTTGAGGCGTAACAGATTTGACCTTTTGGTTATGAATGAGTTATTTAGAACTCGACTGTGAAAGAAATCCACGTTTTTATTGATTATGATAAAGGGGTAGAAAATTGGCTCCCGATGAAAATTGTTGAAGTGTTTATTGTGGATTTTCTTTAATGTGAGCCTGAGGCTGATTTAAATTTCTGAGCTAAGTCCGGGAGTAATCTTTAGCACCGAGTGGGAGGTATAAAGTGACCTTACTTCCCTAGAACTACGTGCCCCCGTAGGAGTGAGCCTGAGGCTAATTTATATAGTGATCACTAGTGTTTTTGGATTGATATTGGAAGTCCTACTCCGATGGCAAGGATAGGAATACTCTCCCCAACGTGGATTGGACGTTGGACTCCATGTGGTTCACATGGTTTATGTCGGTTATAGGATCTCCCAATGTGTGTGTGTGTACTCTTCTATCTGAGATGAAAACATATTTGCTTAAAAGGCTGAGTTTGAGAAAGTTATTATTCTTAAAAGATTTAAGGAATATATTCTAATGAGAATTGACATGAGATTTGATTGTTGAGATGAAAGTGAATTGAGAACGTATTGTAATGACTCACTTGTTTTAATTTACATGTATTATTCATCCATGATTTTGATGATTTAATTCGAGCTAAGTGAGTCATCTATATCAGCATGCATAATTTTATAAACTGTGATGATATTAAGA
Organism: Capsicum pubescens; assembly: GCA_030864215.1. Taxonomy (NCBI): domain Eukaryota; kingdom Viridiplantae; phylum Streptophyta; class Magnoliopsida; order Solanales; family Solanaceae; genus Capsicum; species Capsicum pubescens. The sequence goes on along the minus strand of CM061547.1, from coordinate 183,388,319 downwards.
TATTATTTTATATATGCATTGCACCCCCATATGCTCGGTATCTTTCCATGGTACTGACCCACATATTCGTATGTGGGCTACATTTTCTCGTAATGTAGGTACAAGGTATAGTTGCACCTTCGGATCCAGTCAATTCATGGTATCCAATCAGTAGGTGATGAGTCCTTTTGATTCAAGGGCTTGGGTTAGTTATGCAGAGTTTATAGTGTTGTATTTTCTTTATTCAGTCGTATTGAGTTGGGGTAGTCGGGAGTCATGACCCGGCTACCTACAGTCAGTACTAGTAGAGGCTTCATAGATAGTCAGTAGAATTTGATGTATTTTGTTTCAATTTTGGTTGTAAAGGTAGAATTGTAATCCTGTAAAATTCCATTTTTGTATCGATCAGATTCAGAAAAGAGTTAATTTCTGCTGATTTGTATGGATTTGTATTTTTATTCAATTTCTTATGAGTTATGCCAGTAGAAGGGTTAGCTTGGGGTCACTTGTGACCCTAAGCACCGTGTGACGTCTCGGGACCCGATTTTGGGGCGTTACAAACTTGGTATCAGAGAACAGAGTTCAAGTGTCCTAGGGTGTCTATGAAGTCGTGTCTAGTAGATTCTTGTGGAACAGTACAAAGACGTCTGTACTTTTCTTCGAGAGGCTACAGGGCATTTAGGAAATGTTTCCCTTCTATTAAGTCTAAGGTCGTGCTATAAAAAGGTTCTCCAAGAAGCTTATATAGATTCTCATCTTACTCTATTCTGGCCAACTCTGCCTCATTTTCAAGGTATCAGAAATAGTTAAGCTTAATTCTCTGTAGATAGTTATGGGATTGTAAGAGAGCTAGAAAGTATCCTGTCAGTGCTTTTGAGTTCCAAAGATTGAAGTACTTTATTCATGTTCATAAAAGTCGTGAACTAAGCCTAAGTTAGATGTGCTTTCAGATTCCTCCTCAAAATCTACAATGTTAATCTATACTTCTCCCTCTATGTATTATTTTTGAGATAACATGATTCGCAAGCTCCAGTTCTTCCCCAGGTAATGCTTTTATATTTTCTAGAAGAAATTTTAAAAGTTACACAAAGGGCTTGAGAGGAGCTCTCTAGTGTGTTAAGTTCCTTAAGTTGAAAGTTATGCCCTCATTCTTATGAGTTATTTAATTAAGACAGAGTAAGGTGTATTCTTAGATCGTTGAATGTTGTGTGTCAAGTTTCTATCTCTTGTATTATGTAATCTTGTTATCATTATGTTTGTGAAAAATCAAAGTCTAGTGAAGCCATGTGGGGCTCTTTCGATTCACTAGCATAGCTTCTTTGTTATTCATCTCATTTTCTTGTTCAAAATACAAACCAAAGTCTAGTGAAGCCGTGTGGGGCCTATTTCGATTTACTAGCATAGTTACTTTGTTATTCATATAACTTTCTAGATCAAAACACAAAACCAAAGTCTAGTGAAGTCGTGTGAGGCCTATTTCGATCCACTAGCAACTTGTAGTTCATCTTGTTCCTTGTGGTGGCTGAAAATGTGGGATGTGGAGAGGTAGTAGTAAGAAGGATGGTAAGTGTGATTTGTTGAGCATAAGTGTAGAGAAATCCTTTTTGCATGCAATTGGGTTAATAGGAAGTGATATAGTTTGTTCGAGGTATGAAACGGGTGTTGACGGTATTTGTATGACAGAGAGTATAGGTTAGTGATGGAAGTACTCGGTGGGTAAGTGTTGTTAATCTAGGCGCTCTCCAGATTGAAAGAGGAAGTTAAGTTAAGACGTAGAGAGCTATGAACTATGTTAAGTTATGTATGAAGGATAGATAGTAGTGATGGGTGAAAGAAGGATGTGTTAATGGATTGTGAATAAGATAGGCTATATGATTAGGACCAATTATTATTGTTATGAAGTTTAAGTGGGCTTGTGTTGTTTTATAATCTTCACGTGGGAGTTATGCATGAGATGGAGTTGTAAATTATGTGAAGTGTGAGACCTTAAGTTTGAACGATTGGTGATCATGAAGCCGAATGTGACGGTTTCCAGAGTAATGGTATTAGTTGCCGGAAGTGACCTAATAGGCTTGAACAGTGTACACAAGAGTTTAAGTGTAGTTGACTTGTAATTAAGTTTAATATTATATTATGATGAGAAATTTCACCCAAGATATTATGGGACTACTTTAATTTCGAGGATTAGTGTATGTGGTGTAGTGAGTCGTGCCATGGGATTGTTAGATGGATAAATACAAGTTAGACGATGGATGATGTTTTGATGGCTAAGTTAAGGCGAGGCGTATGATTGGAAATGTTGAGCCTCTTAAGTGTGATTTTGATTCTTATGGGTTAGAAACATAAGTTCATAGGCATGGTATTAGAGGGAGAAGATAGAAGTAGCATGGTCTATCAAAAGGTTAGAAAGTATTCAAGTTGAGCTAATAGAAATAAGAGTTGAAGCACTAGATGGTGTACATTCCGGCGATAGAGATGCTCGTGGAGATTCGAAATTAGTAAGCGTTTGAGAATTTGAGTGATGGCTTAAAGCTAAGGGGGAGATGATAGAACAAGTAATCAAGTCAAGATTTTACATTTTAGTAGAAGTACCAGTATGTTGTAAATTTGCTGTGAGAAAGATCGGTGCTTGACCCAATGTTATTTCAGTATTTTCAGCTGTCCCAAAACCTACTCATGCTTTACATTTCAGTTCCATGATCTTAATTCATGTTCATACACGTGATGAAGAACTACATACTCTTCTAATTTCCAAAAATGAGAAATTCTAGTTCTTCTAGCTGCTGGAATGACATTCCATAAGTTATGAGCTCTAAATTCAGGGCATGCCACCTATGACTCATATACTCAAGTTTTACGTTTAGTTCCAGTACTCAGGCAATACTCTTGTTGATCAGTGAGATTCAGTTTCCGTTATGGGTGTCTTCAGTTTTGATACCTTAATGAACCCATTGTATTTGATAGTTTATTCCTAAGGCCTCAATTGAGAGAGTCAAGTTATTTACATTATCCCTTCATATTTCAGGTCTTCATGTTTTAAAAACTTGTGACCTTTTCATTAAGTCAAGCTAATGGTGTTGAGCAGTTGTCTAGAAGGGAGAGAAGATACTTCCTTATCTATGATAGAAGGTGGTGTGCTCACGGCGGTGAAGTGAAGTTAGATTGAGGCTAAGTCCTTGATACATGCCGTGGTTAGTTAAAATTTTAAATGTTTATTTGGAAAGATTGTTGTGCGTTGGTTTTATGCACTTCTATGAGGTTGTAGGAATAGTAATACAGAGTTTTTGTGTATAGTTTAATTGGTTGAGAAAATGTTATGTGTGCCGTTTAAAGAATTGACCAGTATGTGTGAATGATGTAGTTGATGGAATCTTAGAGAAAGCGAGGAAGATGCTTTATGAGTATTCATTTAGAGGTGCATGTGCAAAGTGCGTATGTGGTTATGAGTATAGGCTTGAAAGTTATGGTTGTATATCTAAAAGAATGCACCGCAAATTAGCGGATCCCTAGTATAAGATTGTATGTGGTTGTTGGAGTAGCAATAAAAGTTATGTTTGAAGTGAGGAGTTGTGAGGCTCAGTGTGTATTGAGATTCATGATATAGATTAATATTATAGTGTTATGTGGCGTATCTCATGAGTAATTGGAGTTAGGCTTGAACATAGTCGAGGGAGTAGTTGGGAAGTGTTTCTAAGTTTTGAAGCAAGGAGTTATGCTTACCAAGACCAAGAAATTCCTATCTTAATTTATGCCATATGGGTCCTTGTTCCCAGACGATAGGATTGTATCAAATTATGGTTCATTTTCTCCCCGAACAATGTCATTTGAATCTTTTGGAGGGGGTGTTGAGGGACGTTTCATTTGGGCGCAAGTGGTCCTTCTTTTGATGAGATCCCCTCCGATACCTTTGATTCTCAGTCTCTGAATAAACCAAAGATATCGATTCCTTAAAATCAGTCTCCTTTGTTTAAGATCCAACTATGTGACCATTCTCATTATGAATCGCATATTCTATGAAGTATTCGAAAGTTTAGAGTGAAGTAAGTGGATTGACTTCGTTACCCCAGCCTTTTATCCTCATTTCCATGGTATTCTGTACTTATACATCGATATTCGAGGATGAATGTTTCCAAAGGGGAGATGATGTAATACCCCGAGAAATTTTTCGTTGAAATTTTGTGCGTAAACATGTTGGGTTCTATCTTCTAGAATGAATTATAAGTTTTTCGTGCGGAATGTCTTAGATTATGACCCACCATTTTTTAGAGTATCAAATAATATTTCTAACGATATATGGATCATCCAAAACGGACACCCGAGCGACGAGTTATGAACATTCCGATCGAACAGTGAATAGTAGTGAACAGTAAAACGTGCAGGAAAAAAAGTACTGAGGCCTGGCGTATTTTTGCTCCAAATTTAAATGATCATAACTCCTTGTACATAATGATCGGGTGATCTACTATATATCAACGGAAAGATCTGTGAGTCCTCTTTCCGATGAAATTGGTTTCATCCAATTTTTCTATCGGAGCAAAAAGTTATGGTCGATCTACTTCAGCCTACCAAAAGTGAATTATGGGGTCAACTTCAAACCATCATAACTCCTCGTACACAATGATATGGGTGAGATACTATATATCAACGGAAATATATGAGAGTCCTCTTTCTAATGAAATTGGTTTCATCCAATTTGGATATTGGAGTAAAACGTTATGGTTGATCTACTTCAGACTATCAAAACAGTCCACCAAAGGATAGATGGGAGAATTATTTATTTTTAGGGGCGTTTTGGTCATTCCCCCTCACCCAAAATCCGTCCAAACCCTATATTAAAGCCTATTAGAAGCATTATATGTTATATTTCATCAAATTCCCTCAAAAAGAAAATCCTAAGCTCCTACATCCAACTTCAAGAACCTCCAAAGTTCACCATTAATTCTGCAAATTTATTCAAGATTCCAAGTTCCTAGTTTAAGAACTCCAAGAACCATCATTCAAAGGCACGATTAACATCTCAAAAATGAGTATCGATCTAAAGTTCATCATTCAAGGTATGTGGGGTTTTTCAACAAGAACTCTCTTTCATTCTTGTGCCCAAAAGTGATTTTTCTTACAAAGGCATGATTTTTATTTGATTTTTTTAATGAATTTGAAGCATGAACCCATATCTTATGATGATTATTATGAAATCTTGATTTTTATGATTTTGAAAGATGAATTTACATGTGTGGTGATATAAAGCATGAATCTTGAACGATATTTATCATGATTTTGATATTTGGGTCGCGAACCCCATTTGAAATTGTGTTTTTGAGAAAATGGGTGTTATAAGCACGTTGATGTTGAATATTTAAGATGTTTTGGATAATTTGACCTTTTGGTCATGAATGAGTTATTTTGAACTCGACTGTGAAAGAAATCCACGTTTTTATTGATTATGATAAAGGGGTAGCAAATTGGCTCCCGATGAAAATTGTTGAAGTGTTTATTAGGGATTTTCTTTAATGTGAGCCTGAGGTTGATTGAAATTTTTTACCTAAGTTTGGGAGTAATCTTTAGCATAGAGTGGGAGGTATAAAGTGACCTTACTTCCCTAGAACTACGTGCCCCCATAGGAGTGAGCCTGAGGCTGATTTATATAGTGATCACTAGTGTTTTTGGATTGATATTGGAAGTCCTACTCCAATGGAAAGGATAGGATGGCTCTCCCCAACGTGGGTTGGACATTGGACTCCATGTGGCTCACATGGTTTATGTCGGTTATAGGATCTCTCAATGTGTGTGTGTACTCTTCAATCTGATATGAAAACATATTTTCTTAAAAGGCTGAGTTTGAGAAAGTCGTTATTAGTCTTAAAAGATTTAAGGAATATATTCTAATGAGAATTGACATGAGATTTGATTGTTGTGATGATTTAAAATTGAGATGAAAGTGAATTGAGAACTTATTGTAATCACTCACTTGTTTTACTTTACATGTATTATTCATCCATGATTTTGATGATTTAATTCGAGCTAAGTGAGTCTTCTATATCAGCATGCATAATTTTATAAACTGTGATGATATTAAGATATTATTTTATATATGCATTGCACCCCCATATGCTCGGTATCTTTCCATGGTACTGACCCGCATATTCGTATGTGGGCTACATTTTCTCGGAATATAGGTACAAGGTATAGTTACACCTTTGAATCCAGTCAGTTCATGGTATCCAGTCAGCAGGTGATGAGTCCTTTTGATCCAAGGGCTTGGGTTAGTTATGCAGAGTTTATAATGTTATATTTTCTTTATTCAGTCGTATTGAGTTGGGGTAGTCGGGAGTCATGACCCGGCTACCTACAGTCAGTACTAGTAGAGGCTTCATAGACAGTCAGTAGAAGTTTTGGTTGTAAAGGCAGAATTGTAATCCTGTAAATTTCCATTTTTGTATCGATTTGATTCAGAAAAGAGTTAATTTCTACTGATTTATATGGATTTGTATTTTTATTCAGTTGCTTATGAGTTATGCCAGTAGAAGGGTTAGCTTGGGGTCACTTGTGACCCTAAGCACCGTGTGACATCTCAGGACCCAATTTCTGGGCGTTACAAGATGCATATCCTTACACATTATAGTTACCTGGTCTAATATAGTTTAAAGCAATGCTTCCGCACCTTTATTGTAATGCCCCGAGACTACCCTCTGGACGTCAATGGTTCTTAGGACCACAATTGATCTCAAGCTAACCTTTATACTATCATAACTCATGAGCAACTGATTTAAAATACATAAGTCTGAAAGAAGTAAGCGGAAAATATATCGTTGCTGAATTTCTTCAAAACAAAACAATGAAAATGAATACAACTCTACTTATACAAAACAAAACTAGAATCAAATACATCAATTCTACTATATGTCTATGAAGTCTCTACTAGTATTGACTATAGGTAGGCGGGATATGACCCCCAACTATCCCTAATCAATACGATTAAATAAAGAAAACAAAATTCTACTCGAAACTATGATTGACTCGAGCCCTCGAATCAAAAGGACTCATCACCTGCTGACTCAAAGTTGCACACTATTTGATTATGATGTCTCGGCTATAACTGGTACCTACATTATGAGATAATTTCACACATAGACATATATATGGATCAGTACTTTTGGAATGTACCGAGCATATGGGGGTGAATGCATAAGTAAAACAATAACTCAATGTACTAATAAACTTTCAAATACTGCATGCTAAGTGTAAATGACTCACCTTAGCCTGAATAAAACAAAAGCTGTGAAATATGAACATGATGTAATAAAGCATAAAGATAATATTTGTGAGCCATCACACTTGGTTCTAAAAGCTTTACTTTTACTCTTTCTATTAGTAGAATAAAGAGAACTGAAGTTGAGTATACTTTTAAATCATGTAGGCTAAGTGTGAAAAGACTCACCTATATCATACGTAAACTGAAAGGTGAAGTCTCATAGATAATATCATATGTAAAATGAGATCTAAATAAAATTTTGAGTCTTTACACTTAGTTTCTAAAAACTATTCTTTTATTCTATATTAGGGAGGTTCTTCTAATAGACATACACCATGTGTGCTATCATGATGTCCAACGTCTGGTTCCCTATGGGAAAAAGCTCACATTGGGGAGAGTTTTCATACTCTTGCCAAGGAGTAGGACCTGATCTAAGTGATCACAATCTGTATCTGCATCCAAATAAATGGGAATAATCTGAACCAATATTGGCTCGTAGTTCTAGGGAAAGTGAATTGGGACACATACCCAACTTGATGCTAAATACTACTCCTTTACTTATATGCTCATTCTGTAGGAAATCCACCTTAAGATAGCATAAGGGTTTATAATGAAAACCAGTTATGCATCTATTTGCTGTAAACTGTAATTAAAACTAACATGTGTGGATTCCATGTCTTAGCTGAGGATCAAAAGATCAAATATTCCTTAAACTCTGAATGCATGCTAATCCAAGAATGCTTAAAACATAATCTTCTTGAAATCTCAAGACTTAAACTTACGACTTAAAACCCATGTTTTAAACTAATGTCAATTCAAAGTAACTTCATGCTCCATAGTAACAAGCTTGAAATACTTTAACCATTCTAATCAACACAATGAAATTAAATTCTCAACATAGAAATCAAGTCACACGCATAAATAGGTGAAAATAGTCAAACAATTCAATACTTAAATCACTTGTAACTCCATAAACTTAAATTAATGATATTTGGGTATAAACCTTAGACTGCAATTCATGTAAATTTAACTTCTAAAACTAGTTTTTGGAACAAGGATGAAAGGAGTATTTGTAACGCCCCGAGTCTGTACCCCGGATTCTACACGATGCTAGCGACCCCAAAGGACCACCAGCTAACCCATGACTGGTACCTGCTGTGAGCACTGAATAATAATAACACTATAATACTAACATAACTGAAATAAGTGGGAAAGTTAGGCTGAAAATGCCATAAGGTTCATAACTGAAAGGCCAATACTGAATACTGAAAGCTAAATACTGAAAATTGAAACATCCATCTAAAATACTCTAGTCTGAAAGCCTCTAACTATCTGAATTATGGTGTTGATGGGAAAATCCCCCAACTAACTTTGACTAGTGAAAACTGTACTAAAATACTGTAATAATACTCTATCCTCAAACTATGATGACTCACCACTAAGTCTTCTACTGATAGGCTGGGCTTCTAAGTACGTTCAGGAGCCCGTGCGTCTGAACCTATGATATAAGACATCATAGCGCAAAAGAAAAGTATGTGTCAGTACTTTGAATGTACTGGTATGCTAAGTGAGGTAGGCTGATATGCATAGGTTCATATGCATGAACAATAACTGACCGAGTAACATGAACATAACTGAATGAGAGAACATGAATGAATACATAAACTGTAACTGAGATCATATTAATATTGTGTAATACCCCGGGAAATTTTTCGTTAAAATTTTGGGCGTAAACGTGTTGGGTTCTATCTTCTAGAATGAATTATAAGTTTTTCGTGCAGAATGTCTTAGATTATGACCCACCATTGCGTAGAGTATCGGATAAGATTTCCAACGATATATGGATCATCAAAAACAGACACCCGAGCGACGAGTTATGAACATTCCGATCGAACCGTGAATAGTAGTAAATAGTAAAACGTGCAGGAAAAAAAGTACTGAGGCCTGACGTATTTTTGCTCCAACTTTAAATAATCATAACTCCTTGTACATAATGATCTGGATGATCTACTATATATCAATGGAAATATCTGCGAGTCCTCTTTCCGATGAAATTGGTTTCATCTAATTTGTCTATCGGAGCAAAAAGTTATGGTCGATCTACTTCAGCCTATCAAAAGTGAATTTTTGGGTCAACTTCAAACGATCATAACTCCTCGTACACAATTATATGGGTGAGATACCATATATAAACGGAAAGATATGAGAGTCCTCTTTCTAATGAAATTGGTTTTATCCAATTTGAATATCGGAGTAAAACGTTATGGTTGATCTACTTCAGACTATCAAAACAGTCCATCAAAGGACAGATTCGAGAATTATTTGATTTTTAGGGGCGTTTTGGTCATTTCCCCTCACCCAAAATCTGTCCAAACCCTATATTAAAGCCGATTAGAAGAATTATATGTTATATTTCATCAAATTCCCTCAAAAAGAAAACCCTAAGCTCCTACATCCAACTTCAAGAACCTCCAAAGTTCACCATTAATTCTGCAAATTTATTCAAGATTCCAAGTTCCTAGTTCAAGAACTCCAAGAACCATCATTCAAAGGCACGATTAACATCTCAAAAATGAGTATCGATCTAAAGTTCATCATTCAAAGTATGTGGGGTTTTTCAACAAGAACTCTCTTTCGTTCTTGTGCCCAAATTGATTTTTCTTTTATGAATATACATGATTTTACATATTTTGATATGAATTTGAAGCATGAATTTAGACCCTATATGATTTTACATGAGATTATGATACTCTCTATGTTTTGAAAGTTGAATTGAATGAGAATGATGACAATTTTGTACAAAAAGCTAAATTTTCCAGATTTTAAAGTAAGTTATATATATTTATGATGAAAAGCATGAATCTTGAGAAAATTTAATATGATTTTGATGTATGAGACCTTGAGTCGTTGGAATTGTACTTTGAGAAATTATGTGCTATAAGCACAATGATATTTGAATCCCAAAGATGATTTTCTTTACCAAGATGTATGATTATAAAATTGAAATTTTAAGTTTTAAGTAATTATTTTTGTGCTTATGTCATAAAGTATGAAACTTCGGAAGGTTTTATGGTGATATTGATGTATGGGTTTTTGGAACCCTATTTGAGATTATTATTTTGAGAAAATGTGTGTTATAAGCACGTTGATTTTGAATATTTAAGATGTTTTGAATGATTTGACCTTTTGGTCGTGAATGAGTTATTTTGAACTCGACTGTGAAAAAAATCCACGTTTTTATTGATTATGATAAAGGGGTAGTAAATTGGCTCCCGATGAAAATTGTTGAAGTGTTTATTGTGGATTTTCTTAATGTGAGCCTGAGGCTGAATTAAATTTCTGAGCTAAGTTCGGGAGTAATCTTTAGCACTGAGTGGGAGATATAAAGTAACCTTACTTCCCTAGAACTACATGCCCCCGTAGGATGTGAGCCTGAGGCTAATTTATATAGTGATCACTAGTGTTTTTGGATTGATATTGGAAGTCCTACTCCAATGGAAAGGATAGGACGGCTCTCCCCAACGTGGGTTGTATGTTGGACTCCATGTATCTCATATGGTTTATGTCGGTTATAGGATCTCCCAAAGTGTGTGTGTGTTTCCTTGTGTCTATGGTAAACGGTGATGTGATTTGAAAGTGGAATTGTGAAAGTTATTCTTTCGAAAGATTTAAATGATATTTAATTATGAGAATTGATATTCTTGATGAACTGAAAGTGATTGACAAATTATATGATGACTCACATGTATTATTATACTTATTTCATCCTCTCATGATTATGATGATTTTCTTCGGGCTGTGTGAGTCTTTCATACATCCTGCATATTTCTTATAAATATTTATGATGATGATGTTTATACAACTGCATACACCCCCATATACTCGGTTTCTTTCCATGGTACTGACCCACATCTTTGGATGTGGGCTGCATTTTCTTGGAATATAGGTACAAGGTATAGTTGCACCTTCGGATCCAATCAGTTCATGGTATCCAGTCAGCAGGTGATGAGTCCTTTTGATTCAAGGGCTTGGGTTAGTTATGCAGAGTTTATAGTGTTGTATTTTCTTTATTCAATCGTATTGAGTTGGGGTAGTCGAGAGTCATGACCCGACTACCTACAGTCAGTACTAGTAGAGGCTTCGTAGATAGTCAGTAGAAATTGATGTATTTTGTTTCAATTTTGGTTGTAAAGGCAAAATTGTAATCCTATAAAATTCTATTTTTGTATCAATCAGATTCAGAAAAGAGTTAATTTCTGCTGATTTGTATGGATTTGTATTTTTATTCAGTTGCTTATGAGTTATGCCAGTGGAAGGGTTAACTTGGGGTCACTTGTGACCCTAAGCACCGTGTGACGTCTCGAGACCCAATTTCGGGGCGTTACACATTGGTTACTGAGTTCTAAATACTGATTAACTGTTATCTGAGTTTACTGATACCGTAATACTGATAACTAAGTGACTATTTCTGACAGTCCTAGTTGATAACTAGGTGACTATTTTTGACAATACTGATTCTGTGGAACCATACTAAGTTTTATACTATGATGGGTGACTATATCTGACAGTCCTGAATTTGTAGAAATGAACTGAGTTCTATACTGTAATACCCAATACTTTTTCCTAGTTAATTTTATCTCAAGAATGTCTAGTATTAGCTTCTAAAGTGAATGATGAATATTCCATGAGGAATTTTTAATATTTTCAAATTTTGTCATGTGGGAAATTCAATAAGCTTTCCATCGATATAAGATTCGACCAAATCCGATAACCGGGTCAGAAGTTACGACTATTTCAAGTTCCCATCGTAAAATAGGCCCATATTAGCCAGTGGCGCGCCGCGCCATAAGAGGAAATGGCATTTGGCATATTCCAATAGGGGTCCGTGATTATGGCACGTCACGTCAGGGCCCAAATTCAGAATATTCCATTTTCCAGTGTCTCAGCGCGATTTTCCCCGCGACGCATCAAAGTTCCAGGTAACAAAGAAAGTGGAAATGCGATGGCCCCGCATCGCGTCATCCCTCAATTTCCCAATTGTCAAAATCCAGTGATAGTGAGACAGTTCCGCATCACGCCAGGGGTCCAATTTGGAAAATTTTTACTGAAATTACAAGACGCGTCAAGGGTTAAAAGGGTTAATTTCCCATCTCTATTGTAATACCCGTGCCTTTTTCCAAGCTAGAAATCAACTCAAGGAAACTAGGACTTACTTTGAAATACAAACCTATCTTTGTACACGTGCTATTTTTGAGATTTTCACTTTCTATCACATGGGAAATTGAGTTAGCTTTCCAACGGTATCAATTTTGTCCAGATCCGACATCAGATGAGGAAGTTATGGACGTTTTACTTGGAACTATCGGAAATGCCCAGGTATGACGGCCAAGTTGACGGACCGACACATAAGTGACGGACCACTGCTTTTACCATCACAGCCAAGGTAGTTGATCCAGGTACTGGATAAGGACTGACGGACGAGTTGACGGACCATCAAAGTTAGGACGGACCGTCATCCAGGCCATCAACTCTTATCCAGTGAACCCCATTTCTGGTCCACGTTTGATGGGCTGTCAGTTCGACCATCACACGCCACGTTCAGTTTATTTCCAGGTCATTTTAATAGGGATATTTTGGTCACTTACCACTCGCCTATATACCCATATGAGTCCGAATTCAACCATTTTGCTCATTGGTATTCCACAAACAAAAACTAGGGTTTCTCTCTGAATTTAATCCCCAAGAACAAGACCCAATCCTCTTCAAGAATCAAAGGATTTCAAACCCTTCAATATAAAAAATGTCAAGAACCCTGAGTCAGGTATGTGTAGTGTTCATCCACGGATTCCTTTCGTCCGGGGATTCAAGAATCAATCTTTAAATACCAAATCATAAATATTTTGTTATGATATGATTGTATTCATGTTGGTGGTTGTTGTTTGTGCTATAGAGTAGTAATTTGATGAATTTTTATGAAGGTTATGATCATGTAGTTAGAACCCATGAATTTAGGTAGTTTAATATGGTGTAATTCATGAACACACCTATGACTTAAAGAATGCATGCAAGGTGTTTGATAAAATGCTTAGAAATCTAGAAATTTCATATTTACATGGTCCCATATTATCTACATGACAAGTCCATGTTTATTATATAATTCAATATGAATTCCATGCCATTGTTTTGTTGCTATTGTTGTGGTATGAAGCATTAATGTAATGAAGTAATACAATATGTACATGATATATATCCCATACATTCCCTACCATGCACAAGATGTTGAAAACTACATGTGGTATATTATTCCCTACTTATGATATTATGAATTGTGAACTCCAATCTTGTGATCAAGTCATGTCATGTGTGTCAATTTCCTTCCATCGAGTCCTAGGGGTAGTCGTACCCAAAAAATATAGATGTGTGCCTAGAGACAAGTCATGTTATCTCGATAATCTTAGAGCCAGCAAAATATAGCTCTGAAATCTCATGATCTCAGCAAAATCTCAGATAGTAGTACTATTTCGTCAGTCAACAGAAGTCAGTTGCTCAGTCCATGTACAGTCAGTTAAATTATGTTCAGTCTCTTCATATGGGAGTAGAAGTTAGAACCGAGTGAACCCAAGGATGGGAACTCACCTGCCAGTTTAGGGTATGATTCTTAGCAGTCATCCTTGTGTTCTAGAACTACGTAGCCAATGTAGGTTGAGACATCTTAACCTGTCAGACTAGGGTTGATGAGGTGGCTTAACCTGTCAGTTTAGGGTTCCAACCATTCTCATTTGAGTACCTGCCAGATGAGGGTCACTCACAACTGTCCTTACCAGTGGCGGGGTATTGACACCCCTCCAGTCGGGGCAGAGATTGGACTCCAACTTAGCTATATGCATTATTGGGGCATGTCGGTTAAAAAACTACCTCCCATAGTTTTTGGCTTAGTCTCAGTAAAAGAACTCAGATAGTTCTTCAGATATTAGTATACCGGGACTGCCAGATATAGTCAAATTCAGTTATAGTACGGAACTCAGATAGTTCCATCAGACCCAAGACTGTCAGACACAGTCACCCATGTTGACAGAACCATAGTTTCAGTCATGTCAGAAATCAGTAAATCATGTATTAGAGTACATATCCACTATTACATATTTACTTTTCCAGTTATTATGTATGTATGTTTGCACTCTCACGTTCATATTAGTCGGTCAGTTAGCATTGCTCATGTATGTAAACCCTTTCCATTTATCCTACCTCACTCGTATACTCAGTACTCCAGTTTTACTGATGTATTTGCGCTGTGGTGCTTTCTTTTTATGTTACACCATAGGTTCAAAGACACGAGTTCTAGACCAGCAGTAGCATTCGCATTCCAGTATACAGAGTTGCAGTGAGTCCTCTTCATTCAAGGACGATATGATTCGATTCATTTATTATTTCAGTTAGTTTTCAGTTTATGGAGTTAGTTGGAGACATGTTCCTTCAGCTCCTTATTCATTTAGTACTTTGAGGCTTTCAGATACAGTTTAGATTTAGTTCAGCTTGATTCAAACTTTAGTTATCTTGGGTATTTTTAACCCATATGGATGTTATAATTATTTTAGTTGAACCTGATGGTCTATTGTTTATGTTTTCCGCATATTACATGTTTGTTATGTAGTGTACAGGTACAGATATCAGTTATGGGTTAGCCTATGGTCCCTCAGGGTCATGAGCATCATGTAGCGTTCCGATTTAGAAAATCGGGGTGTTACAAACTTGGTATCAGAGCCTAAGGTTCAATAGAGTCCTAGGAAGTCTAAAAGCCGTATCTAGTAGAGTCTTGTGCATGGGTGTGTTGCGCGCCACATTTATGTACAAGAGGCTATGAGATGTTTTAGGAACAGTTTCCCTTCTTTCAGTATTCATGTCGTGCTAGTGGTCATAATCTCAATTTAAACTCTTAGTCTAATCCATTCTTCTCTTATTTTAGAATATACCTCCAAAGTGAAGAAACCAGCCAGTTTCTCAGCCCGAAGACCCTTTGGGCGAGCATGTTTCTCATGCAGAGTTTAGAGAAGCATTCACCACACTTGGTTAGTCCGTGGATGACCAGAATGAATGGCCACCAGTTATTCTGGCCAATCCAGTGGCCAATTCCATAGCAGTTAGAATTTGGGACTTCACCCGAATAAACCCTCTATCTTTCTTTGGGTCTAAGTATAATGAAGACCCTCAGGAGTTCATTGACCAAGTCCAGAAGGTCATTGACATCATGGGAGTTACTTATGTTTAGAGCTCTGAGTTAGCCGCATACCAGTTACAAGATGTTGCTCACACTTGGTACAAATAGTGGAAGTTCGAGAGGTTAGAGGATGCAGGTCCTATAGAGTGGGAGGAATTTTTCACGGCTTTCTTAGATAGATTCTTTCCCCAAGAGCTGAGGGAGGCCAAAGTTCTTGAGTTTATCAACCTCAGGCAGGAAAATATGATGGTTAAGGAGTATTCTCTCAGATTTACTCAGCTAGCCAGATATGCCCCTTAAGTGGTTGCAAACAACAGGGCTAAGATGAGCAAGTTTATGTCAGGAGTGAATGATAGCGTGGTGAATGAGTATAGATCTGTGATACTGAATAGTGATATGACTTTAGCCAGGCTCATGAACCATTCTCAGCAAATAGAGGAGAAAAAAGTTAGGGCTAGGGAGAGGCAGAATAAGAGAGCAAGATCAGGCAGTTTCAGTTTTGCTCAACCCAAATTTGAGAGAGAAAATCATTCCCAGTTTTATCCCAAGTCATTAGCTCCAGTCCAGTCTTCATCCAGTGCTCTAGCTCCTAAGTTCAGAGATAGAGCACCCGGCTCTAAATCTCAGGGAAGTTTCAGTAATTCCCAAACTAATCCCCTATGTCAAACTTATGGTAAGAACCACCAGGGTGTTTACAGAGCCGGTAGTGATGTTTGTTTTGGTTGTGGAAAGTTAGGCCATAGAGTCAGATATTTTCCTTAATCCAGTTATTAGGGTCAGCAAAATAGTTCCACAGTTCAGTTCGGTCGCCTGAACCAGCAGGATGTCACTTCCAGTGCTACTAGTGGGAAACGCCCAAACAGACTCTATGCACTCCAGACTCGACATGATCAGGAAAATTCTCCTGATGTCATTACTGGTACGTTATAGATTTTCCATGTTCATGTTTATGATTTGCTAGACCCAGGTGTATCCTTGTCTTTTGTTACCCCTTACATAACAGACAATTTTAGAATCAGTCCTGAAATTGTAGCAGAGCCTTTTTCAGTCTCTACCCTAGTGTGTAAAACCATCATAGCTCGACGGGTATATAGGAACTGCTCGGTTATGATAATTTAGAAATCCATGTCAGCAGATTTAGTTGAGTCAGATATGACTGATTTTGATGTCATTCCCAGCATGGATTGGCTTCATTCCTGCTATGACACAGTTGACTGCAGAAACAAAATAGTTTTGTTTCAGTTCCTGAATGAGCCCGTCCTAGAATGGAAGGGTAGTACTTCATCTTTCAGGGGTCAGCTTGTTTCCTACCTTCGGGCAAGTAAAATGATTTCTAAGGGGTGCGTGTGTCATCTCATGCATATTAAAGATTCCAATTCTGAATCTCTTAGTTTTGAATAAGTCCCAGTGGTTAATGAATATTTAGACGTGTTTCCCAAAGATCTTCCAGGCATTCCTCCCGAAAGGGAAATAGACTTTGGCATAGACCTTTTCCCAGATACTTAGCATATTTCTATTCCGCCATACAGAATGGCACCAGTAGAACTCAAGAAACTGAAAGATCAGTTGAAGGATCTCTTAGATAAGGGATTCATTAGGCCCAGTATATCCCCATGGGGTGCTCCAGTCTTATTCGTGCGCAAGAAGATGGTTCTCTCAGGATATGTATTGATTACCGTCAGCTCAACAAAGTTACGGTCAAGAACAAGTATCCTATTCCCAGGATAGATGACTTGTTTGACCAACTTTAGGGTGCCAGTTACTTCTCCAAGATAGACCTCAGATCAGGCTATCATCAGCTCAGAGTTAGAGAATGTGATAACCCAAAGACAACTTTCCGTACTCGATATGGTCACTTCGAATTTCTAGTTATGTCCTTTGGTCTTACCAATGACCTTACATATTTCATGGACTTGATGAACTGGGTGTTCAAGCAGTACTTGGACATGTTCGTCATAATCTTCATAGATGATATTCTGGTCAATTCTCGCACAGAGAGTGATAATTCAGACCATCTCAGAATTGTTTTTTAGACTCTCATAGATCATCAGTTGTTCGCCAAGTTCAGTAAGTGCGAATTTTGGCTAAGATCAGTAGCATTCCTTGGCCATATTATTTCCGATGATGGCATTAGAGTAGATCCTCAGAATATCAAAGCGGTAAGAAATTGGCCTCACGCTGTCTCTTCATCAAATATTAGGAGTTTCTTGGGTTTGGCTGGCTATTACAGATGCTTTGTCGAGGGATTTTTTTCTATTGCATCTTCTATGTCCAGATTGACTCAGAAGAAGGTTGATTTTTAGTGGTCAGATTCTTGCGAGAAGAGTTTTCAAGAGTTGAAGACTCAACTCACCTCAGCCTAGTTCTAACTCTTCCAGATGGTTCACATAATTTTGTAGTCTATTGTGATGCGTCCGGAGTGGGTTTAGGTTGTGTCCTCATGCAGCATGGTAAGGTCATAGCCTACATCTCCAGACAGCTAAAGCCCCATGAGAAGAATTTACCTACTCATGATCTTGATTTAGCAGCCATAGTATTTGCCTTAAAGATTTGGAGGCATTATCTATACGGAGTTCATGTAGATGTCTTGACAGATCATAAGAGTCTCCAGTATGTGTTTTCTCAGAAATATCTCAATTTTCATCAGAGAAGGTGGTTAGAACTTTTGAAAGATTATGACATGAGTGTTCTTTATCATTCGGGCAAGGACAACGTTGTGGCCGACGCTCTCAGTAGACTCTCCATGGGTAGTTTTTCTCACGTAGAGGATGGTAAGAATAAGATAGCCCAGGAAATTCATCATCTTGCCAGACTAGGCGTTCACTTAGTCGACTCTTCAGATCTTCAGAGGGTGGTGTATGTGTTCAGAGTAGTTCAGAGTCATCTCTAGTTTCCAAGGTTAAACAAAATCAAGACAGGGATCCCAGCCTTGTCAAGCTAAAAGTGTCAGTTCAGAATCAGAAAGTAGAGTCTTTCTCCCAAGGGGGAGATGGTGTTCTTCGTTGTCAGGGTCGTCTGTGTGTTCCAGGTATAGATGACTTGAGGCAGCAAATTCTTGTAGAGGCGCATGGTGCGCGATGCTCTATTGATCCAGGGGCCACTAATATGTACCGCGACTTGTGGGAGATCTATTGGTGGAGTGGGATGAAAAGAGATGTTGCAGAGTTTGTGGATAAGTACTCTATATGTCAGCAGGTTAAGATAGAGCATCAGAAACCTAGTGGGTCCATGCAGGAGTTCACCATTCCTTCTTGGAAGTGGGAAGAAGTGAACATGGATTTCATGATGGGTTTGCCTCGAACTCGTCATTAGCATGATTCAGTTTGGGTCATTGTAGATAGAATGACCATGTCAGCCCATTCCTTGCAGTTCAGACCTCTTATTCAGTCGAGGATTATGCCAAACTCTATATAAGGGAGTTGGTTAGATTACACGGTGTTTCATTATCTATCATCTCAGACAGAGGTACACAGTTCACTTCTCACTTTTGGAAAGTGTTCCAAAAGGGTATTGGTACCCAAGTTCATCTCAGTACCACCTTTCATCCTCAGATAGATGGTCAAGTAGAGAGGGCCATTCAGACTCTTGAAGATATGCTAAGGGCGTGTGTGGTTAATTTTAAGGGAAGTTGGAATGACCACTTGCCTCTGATTGAATTTGCATACAACAATAGCTATCATTCCAGTATTCAGATGGCTCTATTGGAAGCTCTCTATGGTAGGAGGTGTAGATCTCTAATCAGTTGGTTCGACATTAGTGAGGCCTCAGTCATCGGTCTCGACTTGGTATTCGACGCCTTAGAGAATGTTCAGTTGATCAGAGAAAGACTTCGGGCTTCTCAAACCGACAGAAGTCTTATACAGATGTTCGTAGAAAAGATCTCAATTTCGAGGTCAATGACTATATCTATCTTAAGATCTCTCCCATGAAGGGAGTGAAGAGGTTCAGCAAGAAAGGGAAACTCAGTCCCCGCTATGTCGTCCCTTCAGGATTCTCAGTCGCTTCGGCAAGGTATCTTATGATCTCGAATTGCCTTCAGATCTAGCCTCAGTTAATTCGGTCTTCCATGTCTCCTTTCTCAAGAAGTACATAGGTGACCCAGCAGTTGTAGTCCCTATTCAGAACATTGATGTTCAGGACATCCCCTCTTATGAAAAGATTTTAGTCGAAATTTTAGACTATCAGATTCGTAGGCTGAGGAAAAAAAAGTCCCTCTAGTCAACGTTCTTTGGAGAAATTAGTCCGTTGAGGGAGATACTTGGGAATAAGAAGCAGACATGCGTACCAAGTACCCTCACTTTTTCTCCGCCAACCCAAATCAAGCTCAAGGTAACAGTCCTCCTTAAGCTTATTCAGTTTCATGTTCAGCGTTTAATACAACTTGATATTTTGTTTCGTGTTCATGTTCCATCACAAATTTGGTATCAAGTACCATTGCATATTCAGTCATGCATACATGTATCAGTCCAGTAAATAATCATGCATCAGATATGCATTCTTATTGCGAGAACCGCAGTCATGCATTCATGAATCAGTTACACGTGCATCAGATATGCATGTTTAGTATAACGCATTCAGTTTGTCAGTCATAAGATCATGTTCCAGATACTCATGTTCAGATTATTGTTTCCCCTCTCAGTCAGTTCTATTTGAGGATAAATGTTCTCAAGGGGAGATATTATAATACCCGTGCCTTTTTCCAAGCTAGAAATCATCTCAAGGATGTAGGACTTACTTTGAAATGCAAACCTATATTTGTACACGTGATATTTTTGATATTTTTACCTTTTTATCACGTGGGAAATTGAGTTATCTTTCCAACGGTACCAATTTTTTCAAAATCCGATATCAGATGAGGAAGTTATGGACGTTTTACTTGGAACTGTCGAAAACGCCCAGGTATGACGGCCAAGTTGACGGACCGCCACATAAGTGATGGACAACCACTTTTACCATCACAGCCAAGGCAGTTGAGCCACGTACTGGATAAGGACTGAAGGATGAGTTGACGGACCGTCAAAGTTTTGATGGACCGTCATACAGGCCGTCAACTCTTATCCAGTGAACCCCATTTCTAGTCCACATCTGACGGGCTAATTGACAGACCATCAAGTGTCTGATGGACCATCACATGCCACATATAGTTTATTTCTAGGTCATTTTAACAGGGGTATTTTGGTCACTTACCACTCGCCTATATACCTAGATGAGTCTGAATTCAGCCATTTTGCTCATTATTATTCCACAAACAAAAACTAGGGTTTCTCTCTGAATTTAATCCCCAAGAACAAGACCCAATACTCTTCAAGAATCAAAGGATTTCAAACCCTTCAAGTTCAAAAATGTCAAGAACCCTGAGTTAGGTATGCGTAGTGTTCATCCACGGATTCCTTTCGTCCATGGAGTTCAAGAATCAATCTTTAAATACCAAATCATAAATGTTTTGTGGTGATATGATTGTATTCATGTTGGTGGTTGTTGTTTGTGCTATAGAGTAGTAATTTGATGAATTTTCATGAAGGTTATGATCATGTAGTTAGAACCCATGAATTTGGGTAGTTTAATATGGTGAAATTCATGAACACACCTATGCCTTAAAGAACGCATGCAAGGTGTTTGATAAAATACTTAGAATGCTAAAAATTTTATGTTTACATGGTCCCATATTATCTACATGACAAGTCCATGTTAATTATATAATTCAATATGAATTCCATGCCATTGTTTTGTTGCTATCTTTGTGGTATGAAACATTTATGATAATGAAGTGATACAATATGTACATGATATATATCCCATGCACTCACTACCATGCACAAGATGTTGAAAACTGCATGTGGTATATTATCCCCTACTTATGATATTATGAATTGTGAACTCCAATATTGTGATCAAGTCATGTCATGTGTGTCAGTTTTCTTCCATCGAGTCCTGGGGGTATTCGTACCCAAAAAATATAGATTTGTGCCTATAGCCAAGTCATGTTATCCTGATAATCTCAGTCAATCCATGATCTATAGAACTCAGTCAGTCATGTGACTCAGGAAACCTCCGAAATTTCATGATCTCTGCAAAATCTCAGATTGTAGTGCTATTCCATCAGTCAACGGAAGTTAGTTACTCAGTCCATGTACAGTCAGTTAAATCATGTTCAGTCTCTTCATATGGGAGTAGAAGTAAGCACCGAGTGAACCCAAGGATGGGAATTCACCTGCCAGTTTAGGGTGTGATTCTTAGCAATCATCCTTGTGTTCCAGAACTACGTAGCCAGCGTAGGTTGAGACATCTTAACCTGTCAGACTAGGGTTGATGAGGTGGCTTAACCTGTCAATTTAGAGTTCCCACCATTCTCATTTGAGTACCTGCCAGATGAGGGTCACTCACAACTGTCCTTACCAGTGACACGTTATTGACACCGCTCCAGTTGGGGCAGAGATTGGACCCCAACTTAGCTATATGTATTATTGGGGCATGTCGGTTAAACAACTACCTCCCACAGTTTTAGGATCAGTCTCAGTAAAAGAACTCAGATAGTTTTTCAGATATCAGTATATCAGGACTACCAGATACAGTCAAATTCAGTTATAGTACGAAACTCAGCTAGTTCCATCAGACCCAGGAGTGTCAAACATAGTCACCCATGTTGACAGAACCATAGTTTCAGTAATTTTAGAAATCAGTAAATCATGTAATAGCGTTCAGATCCACTATTACGTATTTATGTTTCTAGTTATTATATATGTATGTTTGCACTCTCACGTTCATATTAGTCGGTCAGTTAGCATTGATCATGCATGTAAACCCTTTTAATTTAGCCTACCTCACTCGTATACTCAGTACTCCAGTTGTACTGACGCATTTGCGCTATGGTGCTTTCTTTTCATGTTACACCATAAGTTCAGAGATACGAGTTCCAGACCAGCAGTAACATTCACATTCTAGTATACAGAGCTGCAGTGAGTCCTCTTCGTTCGAGGATGATATGATTTAATTCATTTATTATTTTAGTTAGTTTTCAATTTACAGAGTTAGTTGGAGACATGTTCCTTCAACTCCTTATTCATTCAGTACTTCGAGGATTTTAGATACAGTTCAAATTTAGTTCAGTTTGATTCAGACTTCAGTTATCTTGGGTATTTTTTACCTATATGGATGTTATAATTATTTCAGTTGAACCTGATGGTCTATTGTTTATGTTTTCCGCATATTACATGTATGTTATGCAGTGTACAGGTACATATATCAGTCATGGGTTAGCTTGTGGTCCCTCAGGGTCATGAGCACCATGTAGAGTTCCGATTCAGAAAATCGAGGTGTTACACCTATTTAAGCCCTTTAACACGTGATTTATCCACCTTTCACCCAAAATACACTCTCTTCTCTCAAAAACCTCTTAAGAACAACCTAGGGCTTTTCATAAAAATTTAGAATCAATAATTTCCTTCGCTAATCTTCACGAAATCACTAAGGTATGCATAGTGTTCATTCATGGACTTCTTTAGTCCATAAATCCCAAGAATCCTTTTTCTAAATTCAAGTTTATGGATTTTGTTATGAATTTCATGATTGGGCTGCTCTTGTTCATGTGGATAATGAGAAGTTGAATTCTACTCCATGTTGGGTGATAAATTCTATGTGGGTTAAATTATTATAGATATAGATTCATGCAAACATATGACTAAACCCTTGAATGATGAAATTAGAATTGAACCATGATGTTTAATTATTGTGCAATGATGTTTACATCTACCATGCCTACAATATGCTTGATTAAATGCCTAGATGAATAAAAAATGCCTAACTAGCATGATACCATGAAATCCCCATCTATGTAAAGTTATGCCTATCACATGTTATGATGAAATGCTTCTATAAATGTATTGTGGATTATGATGTTAGTTATATATTCAAGTAAGTTATGCTTGGTCAGTTTCCTTCCATCGAGTCCTGGGGGTACTCGTACCCAAAACATTAGCTGTGTGCCTAGAGCTATGTCATGTTTTCACGATATTCTCAGTCAAGCTATGAATCCTTAGACTTCATACAGTCTTATGACTCAAAAAATCTCTATGATCTCATGAACTTAGTCAGTTGTTAGATATCAGTAGTATTCCATCAGTCAACGGAATTCAGTAACTCAGCCCATGTTCAGTTCAGTAAATCATGTTCAAAGTCTATTCAGATGGGAGCAGGAATTAGCATCGAGTGAACCCAAGAATGGGAACACACACTATCAGATGAGGGTGTGATTCTTAAAAGTCATCCTTGCATTCCAGAACTATGTAGCCAGCATAGGTTGAGACATCAACACTGTCCAATGAGGTAGATAAGCACTGTTAGATAAGGGCCCCACCATTCTCATATAGGGGACACTATCAGATGAGGGTCGCCCACAACTTATCCTTACCAGTGGCGCGGTATTGACACCCTTCCAATTGGGGTTATAGATTGGATCCCAACTCAGCCATAATGGCGTATTAGGGGTATGTTGGTTAGATAACTATTTCCCACAGTTTCATGTTATAGAATCAGGACTTTCAGATATAGTCAATCAGTCTCAGTAATAGAACTCAGATAGTTCTTCAAATTTTAGGACTATCAGATATAGTCAACTCAGATACAGTATGAAACTCAGATAGTTCCATCAGATTCAGGACTGCCAGATATAGTCACTCATATTATCAGTCATATTCAGATTCAGTAATCATGTTATCACAGTATTAGTGTCAGTTGTTATGTCTCATGCATGTATTCTCACGCTCGTGATAGTTAGTCAGTTATTATTATTGTTCATGCATATGAACCCCATGCATTTGGCCTACCTCACATGCATACCAGCACATTCAATGTACTAACACATTTGCTCTTTGGGGTCTTACACCATAGGTTCAGAGACACGAGCTCTAGAGCAACAGTAGATTCCAGATATCCGCAGATAGAGTTAGAAGTGAGTCCTCTTCTTTTGAGGACATAATTATTTCCCTATTATCTCATTAATTAGTTTATTAGTTGGAGTTAGTTAGGGACATGTCCCATCAACTCCTTACTCAGATAGTTCAGTCAGTACGAGGCTTTCTAGACTATCATGTTTCAGACTTCAGTATGTTCAGTTTTGTTTTGGGTATTCTATTACCTCACACAGATATTATATCATTTAGATAATGTTTAGTATCGAACCTTATGGCCTTTAAGTGCATGTTTACACATTATTATGTCATATTATATAGTGTACAGGTACAGATATCAGTCATGGGTTAGCTTGTGGTCCTTTGAGGTCATGATCACCGTGTAACATTCCAAGCACCAGGCTTGGGGTGTTACATATACTGAGACTAAAATTGAAACTGAAACTATGAGAGGTAATCATCTAATGGACATGCCCTTCTCTAAATGGATTGGGGTCCAACTTATAACCCTAGTTGGAAGGGTGTCAGTACCGTACCATGGGTAAAAACAAACTGTGAGTTAACTCTCTCTGACAGAAAGCTCTTTCGTCAATCCTCACTGGCAAGAAAACTCAGATGAGATGTATCAACCCTAGTCTGGCAGGAAGATATCTCAACCTACACTAGTTATGTAGTTCTGTAATACAGGGATTGCTACTAAGGGTCAAACCCTATACTGGCAGGTATTCCCCCATCCCTGGGTTCACTCAGTGCTATATCCTACTTTTAACTGAATAGACACTGAACTAATTTCTAGTCCATTCTAGGCTTGACTTAACTGTTACTGATCGTACTGTCTAATTGAATTAAACTGAGTTCACTGGATTTCGCTAACTGACAGAGTACTACTGAATTTGGTTACCTAACTGAGTTCAGTAAGTTTTGAACTAAATACTGAACTAAGACTATGGCTGATTACTGTAGCTCTAGGTAAATAGCTAAATATTTGGGTATTGAATATCCCAGGACTTGATAGCATGAAAAGTAAATCATAGAGTAAACTTGAAAAGCATAACACTGTGCACTTGTTCATAACTCATCCATAGGGAGAGTTTATCAAACACTTGAAAGGTATAAGTTTACACCTATACTAGTATGGCATGATTTTTCCCATTTAGTTCACATGAGCATTTTAACAAACATATGGGGAGCTCAACTATGCACATGATACTAAAACAACATGTAGGCATCATAACATAAATTCCCAAATTCACAAACTGAATGGCTTCAACATGAATTCACATGATACTACACACATGATAATCAATTCCACATGAATCTTGTAATAAATCATGAATTAGAACCCAATTAACATTATAATCATGAATACACTTAAACCCAATCATGGAAATCATAAAATAAATCTACTTGAAGTTTAAAAGAGTTTCTTGGACTCCAAGGGTGTAAGGAACCCTTGGATGAACACTTCACATACCTGAGTACTTGAATTAATAAAGTTTGGTGGTGAGTTCTTGAATATTGAACCTTGAATTAGAAGCCCTAGGGTTTTGTTTCTTGAGTAATTTTTAGAATAGTGAATGGATTTTGCCTCTAAAGTGGCTAAATCTCATATTTTGGGGGATGATAGACATAGGAAAATGACCCAAATACCCATGAGGATGTGGTTTTTTAATAACTTAAAACTGGCTTAGCAATACGTAGACCGATGCACTGCATCAAAGGGATCGATGCTGTTGCCGATGCGCCATGTAGAGTCTGCATTGGTTCACTGGAAGTTGCACTGAGAGCTGGGGAAAATATTCATCGATACGATAGGCAACGCAGCGCGTAGAGATTATGTTGACACACTGGTTTGGACTCACAAACGTGCTTCAAATGATGTTCAAAAAATCTGAAACTCATCCGAGAACTCCTACTGACATTCTTGATCATGAAGAAACTTAAAGATCGACATTTAATGGTCGTAAGGGTAATGAAATAAGATCTCCAACGATGAAGGATAAAATAACTCTAAGTATGAATACTTAGATAAAATTTTCTAAGTCTGGGACCCTCAACAAGCTTTAAAGGACTGAATTAAGCTTAGGATTTTGCGGGGTCATACAATATCTCCCCCTTGGGAATAGTCATCCTTGAATGAGACTGACTAAGATGGGAGAACTTATAGACTAAAAGTACATAATGGACATGCACAACTGAATCATGATGTCATGGCTGAGAATACTTATATACTGAATTATTACACTGAACATGCATAACTGATGCATGATTTTGTAACTGATATTACTGATAAGCTGAGTTTGTTTACTGAACATGCATAACTGATGCATGAGTACATGATTGAACTAATTCATAAATGCATGACTGAGTATGCAACGTTACTTGATACCAAGTTGGTAACTATATCTGAACATGAAACTGAATAATTTAAGGAAAAATATTACCTTAAGATGAGTCTGGGTTTGCGGAGAAGAGGTAAGGATACTTGTTCTGTATATCTGCTTCTGCTTCCCAAGTAGATCTCTCAATGGACTGATTCCTCCAAAGAACTTTGACTAGAGGGACTTCTTTGTTCCTCAGTCTGTGAATCTGATAATCAAGGATTTCAATTGGAATTTTCTCAAAGAAGAGGCTGTTCTGAACATCTATACCCTCTGCAGGGACTACAACTGCCAGGTCACCTATGTATTTCTATAGCAAGGAGACATGAAATAATGGGTGCACTGAAGCTAAGTCTGAAGGCAACTCAAGTTCGTAAGATACCTTTCTGAAATGGCTAAGAATTTGGTAAGGACCGACATATTGGGGAATGAGCTTCCCCTTCTTGACAAACCTCTTCACTCCTTTCATAAGAGAGATTTTCAAATACACAAAGTTACTAATCTCAAACTCGAGATCCTTTCTGCACATGTTAGCATATGATTTCTACGGGCTCTGAGCTATCTTAAGCCTTTCCCTGATCAGCTAAACTTTTTCTAAGGTATCAAATACCAAGTCAGGCCCTACCACTGCAGCCTCACCCACTTCAAACCATCCAATAGGAGATCTACATCTCCTTCCATAGAGCGCCTTAAATAGAGCCATCCAAATATTGGAATGGTAACTGTTGTTATACACAAATTCAATCAAAGGCAAGTGGTCATCCCAATTACCTTTAAAGGCAATAGTACATACTCTTAGTATATCTTCTAGATTCTGGATGGTCCATTTAGCTTGACCATCTGTCTGAGGGTAAAAAGTTGTACTGAGATGAACTTGGGTACTAAAACCCTTTGGAAGGCTTTCCAGAAATGAGAGGTGAATTGCATACCTCTATCTGAGATGATGGACAACTGAACTCCGTGCAATTTGACCAACTCTCTAAAATGCTCGTTTGAATAGGAGGTATGGACTGGTAAGAAATGAGCCAACTTGGTCATCCTATCTAGGATAACCCATATAGAATCATGCTGGCGACTAGTACGAGGTAAACCCATCACAAAGTCCATGTTCACTTCTTCCCATTTCCATGTGGGAATACTGAACTCCTACATAAACCTACTAGGCTAGTGATGTTCAATCTTAACCTGCTAACATGATGAACATTTAGTTACAAACCCTGTAATATCTCTCTTTACCCTACTCCACTAATAGACTTCCCACAAGTCGTGGTACATCTTAGTGTCCCCTAGATGAATAGAGTAGCGCGCACCATGTGCTTCTTAAAGAATCCACTGCCTCAAGTCATCTACACCTGGCACACCATGTGCTTCTCACAAGAATCTAACCACAGGAACTTGACTTTCTTCTGAGTCAATCTGGACATGGGGGATGCAATAGATGAAAATCCCTCAACAAACCATCAGTAATAGCCACCAAACCCAAGAAACTCCTGATATCTATCAGAGAAATAGGCTTGGTCCAGTTTCTTACTGCTTTGGTATTTTGAGGATCAACTCTAATGCCATCACAGGAAACTATATGACCAAGGAAGGCTACTGACCTTAGCCAAAATTTGTACTTATCTGTAACACTATTCTGAGATGGTTTGGGTGATCATGTTCACTATGGGAGTAGACAAGAATGTCATCTATTAAGACTATAATGAACATGTCCAAGTACTTCTTGAACACATGATTCATCAAGTCCATGAAAGCTATTGGGGCATTGGTAAGACCAAAGGACATGACTAGGAATTCAAAGTTACTATACCGACTTCTGAAAGCTGTTTTTAGGATGTCACATTCTCTGACTCTTAGCTTATGATAGCTTCATCTGAGGCCTATCTTAGAAAAGTAACTGGCACCCTAAAGTTGGTCAAACAAGTCATCAATTCTGGGAAATGGATACTTGTTCTTGAACGTGACTTTATTCAACTGACGGTAGTCTATACACATTCTAAGAGAATTATCTTTCTTACGCACAAATAAAACTGGTGCACCCCACGGGGATACACTGGGTCTGATCAATCCCTATCTAGGATATCCTTCAACTAGTTTTTTAATTCTTTGAGTTCTGCTGGAGCTATTCTGTATGGAAGAATAGATATGAGCTGAGTATCTGGAAGAAGGTCTATTCCCAAGTCAATTTCCCTCTCGGGAGGAACTCTGAGAAACACATCTGGGAATTCACATGCTACCTGGAACTGACTCAAGACTTGGGAGTATCAAAACTAGAATTATTAACTCTAATGAGATGATAAACACATCTCTTAGATATCATTTTTCTCGCCCTTAGGTAAGAAACAAGATGACCCCTAAGGCTGAGGTACTACCCCTTCATTCCAGGGTAGGTTCATTCGAAAATTGAAATTGGAAAATTTTATTTCGGCAGTCAACTGAGACATAGCATGAATAAAGCCAATCCATGCCGAGAATGACATCAAAATTTGGTATCTCTAATTCTACTAAGTCTGCTGAAGTAACTTTTTGAGATACCATAACTGGATAGTTCCTGTATACCTTCCAGGCTATGATAGATTTAGCCACTGGGGTAGAGACTGATAATGGTTCATCTAGGATTTCAGGATTGACTCCGAAGTCAAAAACTATATAAGGAGTTACAAATGATAATGAAACTCCTAGATATAGAAAAGAATAAACATGTAAATGATAAAATTGTAACATACCAGTGACCATATCTGGAGAACTCTCCTGATCCTGTCGGGACTGAAATGCATAGAGCCGGTTTGGGCGTTGCCTACTGGTGGCGCTGGAAGTGGTACCCTACTGATTTAGGTGACTGGACTAAGCTGGGAGATGATTATGCTGACTTAGTGAACCCACCTGAGGACACTGTCTAACCCTGTGGCCTGGCTTGCCACATCCGAAACATACACCACTGCTAGATCTACAGACACCCAGATGGTTTCTTCCACACTTCTGGCAGAGAGAATTTGTTTGGGCTCTGCTAACACTACCCTGAGGTTTAGGGCCTGGAGCCCTATATATATTGCCATCTATGAATTTTGGCCCTGGAGTACTGGATGAGGACGCAGCTGGAAGTGAAGATTTCAGCTGGAACTGAGAACAATTCTTACCCTCTGACTTAGGCTGAGTGAAGTTGAAGCTACTTGTTCTAGCTCTCTTGTTCTCCCTCTCCTTCTCTTTATTCTTAGCCTCTTCTATCTACTGAGCATGGAACATGATCTTTAATATGTCCATCTCTTTAATCAGCATTGCAATCCTAAACTTCTTGACCACACTGTTAGACATACCAGACACAAACTTACTTATCTTAGATCTACTATTTGCTACCACATGAGGGGCATATCTGGCTAACTGAGTAAACTTAAGAGAATACTCTTGTACTATCATATTGCCTTACTTCAGATTAATAAACTCTAAAACCTTTGCTTTCCTCAACTCTAGCGGGAAGAACCTACCCAGAAAAGCAATAGCAAACTCCTCCCATTCTATGGGCCCTGATCTACTACTCTCTCTGCTTTCCACTATTTGAACCATGAGTGATCCACATCCTATAACTAATATTTGGCCAAATCAGCACTCTCACTTGCAGTCACCCCATAATATCTGTAACCTTCTACACCTGATAAAGAAATTCCTATGGGTCCTCATCTGACTTTGACCCAGTAAAAAAAGGAAGGTTCATTCAGGTGAAGTCCTGAATCTTGGCTGTAGCAATATTGTCCACTGGGTTGGCCGGAAAGACAACTGGACGTTTATTTTGGGCTGCCACAGAATGAGCTAGGGTGGTGAAAGCTGCTCTGAATTCCGCATGGGAGACATGCTCGTCCATAGGATCTGCCTGGGCTGGCTGATTTTCTGTTCTTCATTCGTTCTTCTTGGAAGGCATGTTCTGTAAATGGAAAGAAGAAAAGGATTAGACTGAGAGTTTATAATGAGTTTATGCTCACTCACATAACAGGAATACTGAAAGAAGGGAAACCTTTCCTAAAACATCTCGTAGCCTCCTGTCCATAAGTGTGGTGCACTACATACCCATGCACAAGACTCTATTAGATACGGCTTTCATACTTCCTAGGAGTTTGTTGAACCTTAGGCTCTGATACCAAGTTTGTAATGCCCCGAGTATGTACCCCGGATGCTACACAGTACTAGACACCCCGAAGGACCACCAGTTAACCCATGATTGGTACCTACTGTGAGCACTGAATAATAATAAACTGTAATAATAACACAACTAAAATAAGTACGAAAGTTAGGATAAAAATGCCATAAGGTTAGGCTAAAAATGCCATAAGGTTCATAATTTAAAGACTAATACTGAAAGATGAATACTGAAAACTGAAACATCCATCTAAAATACTCTAGTCTGAAAGCCTCTAACTATCTGAATTATGGAGTTGATGGGACAAGCACCCAATTAACTCTAACTACTGAAAACTGTATTGAAATACTAAAATAATACTCTATCCTCAAACTATGAAGACTCACCACTAAGTCCGCTGCTGATAGGCTGGGCTGCTAAGTACGGTCAGGTGCCCATGCATCTGAACCTATGATATAAGACATCATAGTGCAAAACAAAATTACACGTCAATACTTTGAATGTACTGGTATTCTACGTGAGGTAGGCTGATATGCATGGGTTTATATGCATGAACAATAACTAACTGAGTAACATGAACGTAACTGAATGAGAGAACATACATAAATACATAAACTGTAACTGAGATCATATTAACACTGGTTACTGAGTTCTAAACACTGATTAACTGATATCTGAGTTTACTGATACTGTAATACTGGTAATTGAGTGACTATTTCAAACAGTCCTGATTAATAACTGGGTGACTATTTTTGATAGTCCTGATTCTATGGAACCGAACTGAGTTCTATAATGAGCTGGGTGACTGTATTTGACATCCTGAATCTGTAGAACTGAACTGAGTTCTATACTAAAACTCAAACTAAAACTAAAACTAAAAATGTGGGAGGTAATCATCTAACCGACATTCCCCTCTCTGAATGGATTAGGGTACAACCTATAACCCCAGTTGGAAGGGTGTCAGTACCGTGCCACATGTAAAGACAAGCTATGAGTTAACCTTCTCTGACAGAAAGCTCTTTCGTTAACCCTCGCTGCTAGTAAAACTCAGACGAGATGTATCAACCCTAGTCTGGCAGGAAAATATCTCAACCTACGCTGGCTACGTAGTTCTATAATGCAGGGAATTATACTAAGGGTCAAACCCTATACTGGCAGGCATGCCCCCATCCATGGGTTCGCTCGGTGCTGAATCCTCCTCCCAACTGAATAGACACTGAACTGATTTCTAGTTCATAATAGGCTTGACTGAACTATTAATGATCGTATTGTCTAACTGAATTGAACTGAGTTAACTGGATTCTGCTAACTGATAAAGTACTACTAAATCTGGTTAACTAACTGAGTTCACTAAGTTCTAAAATGTATACTGAACTGAGACAACGACTGATTACTACTGTTCGTAACACTACTGAGACTGTTCTATAACTACTGTAGCTCTAGGTAAACAGCTAAATTTTTAGGTATTGAATACCCCCAGGACTCGATAGCATGAAAAGTTAACCATAGAGTAAACTTGAAAAGCATAACACTGTGCACTTGTTCATAACTCATCCATAGGGACATTTTATCAAACACTTGTAAAGCATAAGTTTACACCTATAATAGCATGGCATGATTTTCCCCCATTTAGTTCACATGAACATTTTAATAAACACATAGGGAGCACAACTATGCACATGATACTAAAACAACATGTAGGCATCATAACATAAATTCCCAAAATCACAAACTCAATGGCTTCAACATGAATTCACATGATACTACACACACGATAATCAATTCCACATAAATCTTGTAATAAACCATGGATTAGAAACAAAATTAACATTATAATCATGAATACACCTAAAACCAATTATGAAAATCATGAAATCAATCTACTTGAAGTTTAAAAGAGTTTCTTGGACTCCAAGGGTGGAAGGAACCCTTGAATGAACACATCATATACCAAAGTACTTGAATTAACAAAGGTTGGTGGTGAGTTCTTGAATCTTGAACCTTGAATTAGAAGCCTTAGGGTTTTGTTTCTTGAGTAATTTTGAGAATATTGAATGGATTTTGCCTCTAAAGTGGCTAAATCTCATGTTTTGGGGGATGATAGACGTGGGGAAATAACCTAAATATCCGTGAGGACGCGAATTTTTAATGACTGAAAACTAGCCTAGCAACGAATAGACCAACGTGCCTCGTCAAAGGGATTGATGCTATGGCCGACGCACCACGTTGAGTCCGCATCGGTTCATTGGAAATTGCACAGGGAGCTGGGGGAAAATATTTATCAATGCGATAGGCGATGCGGCGTGTTAAGATCGCATTGACACACTGGTTTGGACTCCCAAACGTGCTTCAAACGATGTTCAAAAAATCTAAAATTCATCTGAGAACACCTACTGACATTCCTGATCATGAAGCAACTTAAAGATCGACATTTAATGGTCGTAAGGGTAGCGAAATAAGATCGCCAACTATGAAGTCTGAAATAACTCTAAGTATGAATACTTAGATAAAATTTAATTAGTCTGGGACCCCTCAACAAGCTTTAAAGGACTAAATTAAGCTTAGGATTTTGTGGGGTCTTACAGTATCCTTGTTCATAACCCCACATACCTTAATAGACTTGATTTAATGGAGAAAACTTGACCTTGAAATCCTTGGAGATGATCTTGAAAGATTTTTTTAAGATTCTTAGATTAGGGAACTTAATTCTTGTTTTTTCTTAAAGGGGAGATGACGAAATGGATGATCTTGAGGAGGAATGATTAGGGTTTGTTCTTGAGAGTAAAATAGGAGAATGGGGGAAAATAATGCCCTAATGGATGCATAACATCGTGTTTTTATGACCTGGGTTGAGGTGGGAAAGGACCCAATTTCCCCTCCATCATTTAAACCAAAAATTCATAACCCAGATTATGTTTTGAAGGCTCATCGCGACGCGGTCTAATTGCAGTAAGCTACTGGTTTTGACGAAAATGATCATAACTTTTTGCTCGAGTATCAGATCAAAGCGAAATTGATATCTTTAAAAAGCTAATTTAATTATCTACAATTTTGGTGGGTCTTGATCTGAAAAATTCTACATACATCAAAAGTTATACACTTTCAAAGTTGACCCTTGTAGAATTAAAAACCAAACTTTGGACAAATCAAAGGCTCTTAGCTCAACTTTGCACTAAGTGATTTCTATGAACACTTTTCACCTAATAAGCACTTCACACATTAGGATAAAGATCATGACACATGCATGTAATTAAGAATCAAGAATTGCATGAAACACCTTTACCGTAACACGGTGATGTGCTCATCGCTATACCTACCGCGACGCGCCACAATCACGGTGAGGTTCTGGAATAAAATCCAAAATACCTCAATTCTTATCCAAAAAATCTAAAACTTTCCCAAGGCATGCTCCTTACACCCCTGAACATGAATTAACTCAAAAATCATCATCTCGTAGCTTGGAAGGTCAACTTAAAAATTCCCAAAGTTAGGAGGTATTAAAAATGACTAAGTTCCCAACACTTACTAAAAATTTTAGGCCTTAAGCCCCTTAAGAATGCAACTAAGAGCTGAATAGAGCTAGGATAAGTATGGGGTATTACATTTATGTCTAACTTATTATTCTTCTTTTGCCACATTATGAGATCTGACAAACTTAAAAGAAAAACTACCATTTTTTGTGAATAACTCGGGAAAGGGGTACCATAATTTAGAAAATCACTCCAATATCAATCTCAACCATCACACAAGTAACAATCATACTCCATATAGGATTGAGATGGTGCACACACCTCTCTCCCAAGAGCATTTCCATAATCTTATCAAAAGTGGGGTCCACTACAATAAGGAAATGGTTCATCAAAATAAGTTTTCAACCACCAATTTTAGTTTAATTGCAAGATGCCATAGTAACAAGTATAAGAAAATAAAAATCTACCTAACACAAGAAACAAAGGAAAATCACGAATACATATTCAAAAGTAAAAATCAAAGCAAGTAAGTTAAAATTCCAAACTAACTCAATGCACCAAATTTTCCCTAACAACAATGTCATTTTTGAAAATGCTAAAATATACTATCAAATATGAATGTACACGGTCGTTAGCAATATATTTACCTAACAAGAGCCGGGGTTGAATAAATGAGGAATAATGTGACTAAGAATCGAGGAAGTAAAGAATAAAAGTAGCTCACTTAAATTCAAACAATGATACAAGTATTCGGGGGGAGGGGGTTGATATATAAAAGTGAAATACAAATAAAACCAATTTAAACTATGAATAAGTAATCAATGGCTTTCAAAATGATGGAAAACAAGGAACACAACATGGGGGATCAATTTTATCAATGATCCATTGTATTTAACTAACTACTCATAATTTAACCATGAGTTTTCAAGTTAGATTTGAATTCAAAATACCCACTAACATCTTTCGACCATTGAGAGTTTAGTCCATGCTTGTTAGTTCAAACCAATCTTGGAAGCATGAATCACAAAACAACTTTTGGCTACTCTAAGATTTTACTATATCAAGCAACAAATTTCATAAGATGGGTCATATATCCCAAATCAGGCTAAACTAATCTTTCCCAACCTCAATTAGCTCTGCCAAGCTATACTCGAGGTAGAAGGGCAATACCCATTCAATCTCTTCTTTCATACTCAAAATTAAAGTAGAAATGGTAGAACATAAAATTAATTTAGATAAACAAAACTTATTTCCAAATCAAGAATAATAAGTTAATACAAAAGCATCAGATAGAGTCAAAACCCAAATTCAATTTGTAAGCATTGCATTATCTCTAAATAAAAGTACTTAAGTATCAAATTCAACTACATCCAAATAGTCAATACAAAGCATGGAAAGAAGAAACATATGAGTAATTAATAATTCAAAGCTTCCAATCTCTTATTCGAAGGGTGTTGGGTTAAGAACCATAGACTCCAAACCTGTAGATTATTCCAAAGATGTGTTGGAATGGCTAGGGATTAAGTATTTGATGAATTAGTGTCAAACACTATTCTATATTTGCCCTTAAAATTTGGCCCATTGATTGCTTAAGTGGTACAAATGATTGCTGAAGACATTCCATTCCCTTAAGTTATCCTTTACTGGTTTTGACTAGATTGGAAAAGTGATCAATCTTGGAGATTAAGCACTTGTTGACTCATGTAGACTTTTGCTTAAGTGTATTGAGGCCTCTAAAGCAGTACTTGAGGGATATTTCTGAGATTTTCTTCTAGATCTTTCATTTCATCTCTATTTTGGCTCGTTTTCCCTTCTTTTCATCAGAACTCCTTATAAACTCAAAATGCTTGAAATAAATATATTTTACCTCATATTATGAATGAATGGCAAAAAATCCTAAGAAAAAAAGATACAAATGAGTGGAAAAGTTGCCACTCATCAAAACTTCATGAAAACTCATCTCTACTTTTTCTTCCTCTTCTACTATGAATAATATTTGGAATATAGAAGACCAAAGTAAATTCTTTTTTGATATGGAAGTTCAGACTATGCTGCAATCTCAAAGCATACTTAGGCAAAACCTTGGCTCTGATACTAATTATTAGTGGAAATGTGAAATAAAGAATTAGAGAATGACACAAGATTTAATGTGGTTTGGATCCAAATGATCATTCATCCACCATAGAACAACTACCTTTATATTAATAAAGAAAGGGGAGAGATCCCTATTATACCTAAGAGAATTGCTATCTTAGGACATTATTATATATGTATAGTACCATTCTATTGTATTAGTGATTCTTGTATTAGTGACACTATTGGGATCCATAAATCAAGGCCATGATGGTACCCACCCTAAACCTTGGTAGGTAGGCAAAAATTCCACAATAATATGAATTGCAAAATATGCAAGAAAAGAAGTAAATATGAGACTCCTAGAATGAAGTCAGGCCATAATTATGAAATTGAGATATCTAAAAGAAATACATCGAATCCCATAACTTGGTATCATGAATTTAAAGAACATATAATATAATAATGAAAATATGAATATACATCAATATCTCCATAATACAAATTAAGACATAAGAGATAGAGAAAAAAAGGATGGAATAGGATCTGGATGGGGAGCTCAGCAGATCTCTAAATTAACTCTCACTACATGAATCAGCCATAATGGGTTATACTCGTACTGGGATCTGAACTAAAAGAACACAAACGTAGGAGTGAGTATGGTCTAGTTGTACTCAGTAGGTATTATAGGCCTATTAAACAAAGTAGAAAACTAAATAAGTGAAGGATATTATGCGCATTCTTTCAAACGCATATACAAAAGTTTACAAATGGTATCTCACACTATATATCCTATCAATTCTACAAGTATTAAAATTGTATACGAATAACTATATATGAATATATAATAAGAATTAAACACATAACAACAAACACGTAAGTAGAATACAAGTAATTCAATGAAATGATATGATTGTGGGATGATAATGATATAAGCCACCACATGGTGGCTATCTCATGACCTCATATACACTTTTCAAGCTAAATCTTCTAGGACAAGACCTACACAGGGTTCTCAATTCACCTTGACGGCAAAGACCTCGGTCAAGAGTTTTACCAAGTATCTCAATCAATCTTGCCAACAAACACCTCAGTTAAGGATTTCACAAAGTGTTCATTTTCTTCCAAAATCGGTGTTTCTTAGAGGTACCAATCTTATAAATATGAATAAATAAAATGAGGATGTATGATCATAACCAAATCATATGAAGATAACAATCAATCCAATAATAGTATAAATAAGCTCAAAATATTCTCAATATGTTAATATTTCATGATATAAGTCATCGCATGGCACCACTAAAATAAATAGTCATGTAAACATGAATAATATCAATCCAATCCCCTATTTTGGGCATCACTATAATGATAAAGGTATATAATTCTCAATAAAGGCCTATAATAATAGTGTAAGCCCCCATTAGAGCATTACAATAATAATAAGGACAATAAATGCACTAGCAATACCTATAATATCAAGTCAAGCCTCCACACAAGCATCAAAACAATATTAATAATTTCAAGTTAGAAATAATATACATATAAGCTCCAACAATGCAACACGATAATGATAAAAATCAAAAAATAAAAATCTTGTGACTAATTCCCTCACCCATAGCATTCTTTACATGAATGGTTAACTATCCAACCCATTCTGAAGAAAGTTAAGCCATAACCTACCTTGAATTGCCAACTCTAGAATAGACCCTTCAACATGGAGCTTTTCTTCATGAGCAGTCTTGGAATGGACTAAATCTATCAAAAACCTAATTCAAACATCAAAAGGAGTCCAACAATACCTATATAGGCTGTATTTATCTCAGGTCAAAAAATTGTTCAAAAAATGGCTAAAACCAAAAGGTAATTTTGGAATTTTATTAAGAATCATGTTGTCCATATAAATAGGATTCTAAATCTAAAAATCCAGATGAAAATAAGTTGAAATTAGACTTATAATTGAAGAAAAACCAATTTTATAGTTTATCGGGTAAAAGCCCCAAAATCCCAAGTTTGAAATCACATTTTGAAGTTGTTTTGAAAATAAAATTAATAGGAAATAATTAAAATAGGACTTTAGAGATTACCCATGCAAGGTTGATGAAATATTCCTTTGAAATGATCAAGAAATGAGCTCTTAAATTCTAATAATTGTGAAAATAGGGTTTTGGATGAGAAAATGATTTAAATATTGCTTGACTTTTACTACTCTTTGCAAGCACGAGCCCCAAGTTGCAAGCGCAAAATTTGGCTCGCCCTGAGTCTGCAATCATATTTGGACCATCACAATTGCAATGAAGACCAACCAGACTCAAACTAAATACTCTTTTGCAAATATGGTCCATACCCCGCGAATGGGATGAACAAATCATGTGATCCTTTGTAAAGCGATCCCACAATCACATTCGTAATGAATAATGTTTTTCCTTACTAAGATCATAACT
The DNA here is from genome assembly GCA_030864215.1 of Capsicum pubescens. Lineage (NCBI taxonomy): Eukaryota > Viridiplantae > Streptophyta > Magnoliopsida > Solanales > Solanaceae > Capsicum > Capsicum pubescens. The sequence continues at coordinate 183,349,476 of CM061547.1, read as the reverse complement.
AAGGGCCCTTGAACATGAAGAAGGATTTTATTGTGCACTAGAAAACTACACCAACAGTTTGAGACTTGGGAAAAATTATCTCAATTGAGCCCTTGGGATTTATTTGTGACCTCTTAAAATAATTGAGTAATTTACTAGGCTAATTTTGATGTTTTAGACTCAATAAAACCATCAAACTTTTGAGAAAAGATTGTCCCTCGGGGTCCCTTTAAGCTTAATTTACTAGTTTTTGTCTAAATTCTTAAAATGCAATATGAAGGCTTGGGACCTAAACTAACTATGCTACTAACAAAAAATTGACATCTTGGATCTAATAGAACCGACCAAATTACCATTCGACACTCGGATCACAAAATGTTGACCAAAGTCAAACTAACCATCTTTAAAAAGCCTCTAAGGACCTCAAACTCACACAAATCACTTCTGAACATTTCGGGGACCATACCAACTCAAAAACACATGAATAACATATAGTAACTATTAAGAATGGCATACTAATAAAAATATATCAAGAGCTAAGAATCACAACTATGGTTGTTACAAATAATGAGTATAAGGTTGGTTGTTTTCTATATTTTGTTTCTCTTATGATACTTCTGGGCCCCATTTTATAGATATATGTATATATTTGGCTTGTTTATGTGATTGAATCTCTTTTATTTTTAGTTAGACTGTTACTTATCATTTATAACTATGGGATTTGGATTACTTATTGAAGGATATATTAGGTACCATTATGGCTGGTTTAGGGTCATGACTGGATGGTAACAGAGATTGAGGTTCACCATTCTCCCGAGTACGACAAAAAATATCTTATTAAAGTCTCACAGATCAATATGATGATTTCCATGTCTTATCTTTAGGAGGCTACATGAAATTCTTAAAAATTTTCTCATCTTTCCTAACATCTCTACAATTTCAATTACTTGAGCTATTTCAAAGAGACACAAAATTTTTTGATATTACTATTACATAAAGAAAACCCTTGCTTCTATCCTCCATCATACTTACAACCTTAGGTGAAATAAGCACACTATAATTTTTATGATAAGGGAAATATATCCTCTCACCTAAAACATCACTCAATTGCTATTAATGCCATTATTGTAACATAAGGAGGGTCACTAAAGGACTAGAGCATACGGGTCTCAAATAAGATAGATACTTCCTTAGCTATGACTTATACTTATTGGAAACTAAGCACTCAAAATGGATACTATGAAGTAACATAAAATAGGCAAGGAAAATTCATTTATAAACACATAAAGTGTGAGTAGGGTTGTTATTCTAAGAATGTACATGACTTAACCATCCATCACTTTCATAGGAAGATGTATGCATGGTGTAGGACAAACAGATCATAAGCAGGAATCATTCAAGAAATTTGATCTAAGAATATGCATGATGTGAAGTGATTTCATTATCCATTAATGACATCATGATTTAGTGGTACTGATCATACTATGAAATATGAATGCATATATCATGAGTTTTATAACATAAGGCTAGAATTTATAACTTCATAGAGTAAGATTGAGGTCGATATGCTGAAACTATTACTTTTTACTCTAGGAATTGAGCATGTAGGTGAATCTATATAAAGTGAATGGGTATGGGTTATGTGCATTATACTAACATGCAAGACATTAATAGGGTTTCATAATGACTAAAATCTAAGTATAAATACTAGAAAGGAATCAATCGATATCTCAACATAACTCTTTCTAAAATACATCACCATCTAATTCTTAAGACCTGGTTTGGTTCTACTCCTTATACTTTTATGCTTAGATCAAGGATGACATTCATAGTTGGTGAACTTATGTCATATTCTTTAAACTAGGATAAAATCACTTTACTATACATGGTTGGGACATCACTAATTACATGGATCCCCAACTCTCTCTGTAGGATTATGTCTGTAGATACTAAAATTCTCTCTGTAAGATATCACTAATTGATAGTCATACAGATGTGTATAATAACCTCCTGTAACACCTAAAAATCTAGTCTTTTCTTCTCAGTCTACTAAAATTGCACCTCTAAATTCATATCCACCCGAGTTAATAGAGATAATCACCATGCTAAGGGAATTCAACATTAATTATCTATAACCTCCTCAACTCAATTCTTAATAACACTATATAAATATGTTTATACTTCTCCACGCTTAGCAACTCAGGGACACTAACAAGGCACACACGAGGTACAGATATCACTTAAACTTTAGTGTTTAATCCAATAACATACAACCTTGTGTAACCTTTTTCATTATAAGTATTAAGTTTCTTTTTTATCTAATGACTTAACCAAAATTTAATATTTCATTTAGTGGTCACATATACTGTATACATGTACTACCACACTTATTCAAGTTAATCAACTTAAATTCCTGTATATGTGTAAGACCCTAAATTTTTTTAATGAATTTATTTTTGACACTCCCACGTACAGAATGTAAATTTTTGAATTGAATTATGTTAATGGATGTTAAAAAGGTGTCTTATGGAAAGTTTTGGAACTTTTGGAAGGGGTTTGGATCCATTTTGGTACCCCAAGGCAGTAAGCCTCTAAGATAGTGGTGTGCCACGATAGTTAGCTCTGCGATAAGGGCGTGGCATGAAGGCTAATATCAGTGATAGCAGCGTACCACACTGCTATATAATTTTCATCCAGTCTTTATTTTTCACTTGGGAAGAGGGGCTTTTTGTCCTGTTACCCCTTGCACGACTTTTAATCACCAATAAACCCCTTTACTTTAGTTTTCAAATATCAAACACTACACTTTTTTTTTAACTCCTAAATCAAGAAAGCTTAAGGGTTTTAAAAAGAGTTCACCATCTAATTTACTTTAATTTCTCTCTATTTTTTTTGGTATTTCAGGTATGTTTATCTTTCCCTAGCATCAATTTAACATTATGACATATATTTAATCATTAGCCATGTGATTTTAATTGCTGGGTATGAAACTGGAGGTCTTTTAATAGTTATTACTTGAATTTTATTTTCCATGATTTAAATGTGTTATTTATACTTTAACTGATGGTTTTGGGGGCAGAATGGGTGCATTGTTATGAGGATTAGAATGGGAGACATGGGTTTCCCTAAATTGATAAAAATTTAGCTTGATAATGGAATTAACTCAACCCACTTTAAAAATCTTGGTTTCGACTGTGTAATTTACATTATTTAACTTACCTTTAGAATATTGAATTGCACTAAAGGATAATAGATAGTAAAAATGGTTTTAGAATGCCCTTGGTGGCCATGATTTTGGAATTATATGGAACTTGGAAGTCAAATGGTTAAATAGAATGGTTTGGCATAATTGAATTATCTTGAATGCATATTGGTATGTTGATACCATGTTGGAAAATGTTTGAATATAGACTCCTTGTTTAATGATTGGGTTTATGTGTAAATTGTTCTAATTTGGACTTAAAGGGAATTATGTAGCTCACTTTGAAGGTGTTGTCTCGGAGGGACCAATACTTGAAACGATATTTGTTGGCGTATAGGTCTATATGATCGTGTTCCTAGATACACACTATATTTTGGATGGCTATCGCCTTGGTGTCTTTTGCCTTTCGTCGATTCATTTACCTAACATGAACTAGGGCCCTTCCAGTAGAGGAGCTGGGCCCATATAGACCGTGGATGCCTTTAGAATGTAGAAAGATACATAGTTCAGGATAATGGCTTAAAATCGCATGTTCATAACCCTTTTCCCTATCCTAGTATCATATATATGTATATATAAATGTTATGTATGTGGGTTTTATTGGTTTTTGGTAATGAAATTATTTTATCCCTCTTTCTTGAGTTACAAGCCAGTGCTCGCCCCACTGACCATCCCTGAATGCTACATTATTTCATGATGTAGGGATCGAGGGATTTTCTATTGCTCTTATGCAGTGTTACATAGTTTTGTATGACAGTTGGTCTATTGTGAAGTGGAAGCCTCTATCCTTCGAAAGGCTATACTATTTCATTATTTTCATAGTATTTTATTTTGGATTTTTTTGGTCATAGTTGAGGGAATGTACCAACTTAGTTGGTTCTTCTAGTTTTAAAGGCTTTTGTTGATAATTATTGGGATGATTGATTATTTGTTTAGACTCTTAGATTTTATTTGATTCATCTATCTCTATTACTATTTTGGCTGGCTTCTGCTGTATTCATTCATTATGCTCTAGACGTTAGACTAAGGAGGTGATCTTTGGACTATGGTGGGCTTGAAGACTAGGACCCAATTTGGGTTATGAAAAACTTGGTATCAGAGTCTAGTTCAGGATCATTGGGTGTCCATAAAGCCATGTTGAGCAGAGTTCCTTATATGGATATGTAGCATACCATTCTTATAAGGGGAGGCTACAAGGAATTTAGGAGTGTTTCCCTTTCTTGTGATATATTTTGGGATATCGACTCTTGTTTTCATGAAACTTTTCTAACTCCTAGCTTACTGGCATTTAAGATCATTCCTTCCAGAAGATCTGATGGTTATAGAAACTCTGCTAGAACCTCTATCCCACTTAAGAAAAATGTGAAGAGAGCTCACTCTATTTATGGAGTACAAACCCAGTTTAGGGTCTATGATCTTGACTATACTACTCTTCATGGGTTCCACCAATCCCTACTAGTCATCTTCAGGATTCCTAAGTTGGTGATACTTACACTTAGTCACCTCAGGGAAATATCTCAAATGCAGAGTTCTGTTAGTCTATTCATATGCTTGATTAATTGGTGGCATTGTAATCTTGTTTGTCTGATCATATTGGTCCTGTTGTTAGTTCATTTAAGGTCACTAGGGTTGGCCAGTTTCTGAGGTTGAATCCCTAAGACTTAACAATCTCTAAGGTTGAGGAGGATCCTCAAGGGTTTATTAATAAGATAAAGAAGAGTTTTAGGGTGATGTATGCTATTGATTTAGAAGGTATGGAGTTTTCTACCTATTAGTTTAAAGATATTGCTTACTAGTGGTAGGAGGAGTGGAATATGATAAGGGGTGATGATGCTGAGCCGGAAGTATGGTATGAATTTTTAGATGCTTTTCTTGATTATTTCTTTCCCCAGGAGTTGGGGGAGGCTAAGGCAAAAGAACTTGTGAACTTAAAGTAGGGTAAGATGAGTGTTAAAGAGTATGCACTAAAGTTCCAATAGATGTCCCATTATGCTTTGGAGTTGGTGTCTAATATGAGGTCCAAGATGATGAAGTTTGCTTCTAGTTTATCCTATGATTGGGTGCTGGAGTGTAAGGCTTCTATGTTTAATAATGAAATGGACATCTCCAAGCTGGTGGTTTATATGCAGCAGGTGGAGGGTGATAAAAAAATATGTAGATATGGGAAAGAGGCAAAGCAAGAAGTTTAAATATTCTGAGTAAGGTGCAAATCAGTAGAACAGTGGGACAGATAGTAGATAGTGGACTAAGAAGAAGAATTGGGGAAATTCATATTCGACAGCTAGTGGTCCTTATCCTAAGCCTTTTGATAATTTTTTTTTTTAGGTTAGCAGTGGACCTAAGGCACATGGTTCCTAGTCTCAGATTAGCGGAGCTTAGTTAGCCCTACCTAACTCACCTTGCTGATTTTGTATTTAGGTTCACCATGGATATTATGAGGAGGAAAGGAATTTTTGTTTCAATTATGGTTAGCCTAGTTATCTGCAGTGAAATTGACTGCTAGTTAAAGTTTCCATGAGAGTTAATAAGGTTTCGTTCACCACTTCTTAGGCTTCTACACCTAAGGGCACTACCTCAAGTATCGACACTGGTCGAAATCATCTCTATACACTTGATACCCATCAGGAATTTGGGGTATCTCCAGATGTTGTCACCATTATGTTGCATCTCTTTTCCCATAATGTTTATTGTTTTCTTTATCTGAGTTATACCCTATGTGACCCTTTATGTGGTTGTACACTTTGGTTTTTGTCCTGAAAATATTTTTGACCCCTTTTCTATTTCTACTCTAATGGGTAATTCTATTGTTGCTAGAAAAATTTATAGGGGTTGTGTAGTGTCCATCTTTCATAGGGAGACATTGGTGGATTTGATAGAGCTTGATATGGGAGACTTTGATGTAATATTTTGGATGGATTGTCTATATTCGTACTATGATTCTCTCAATTGTATGGGAGGGGAGTTCCTTGGATCCTAAAGGGAAGTTTATTTCTTCTCTTAGAGATCGAATGTTGATTTCCAAAGGGAGTCTATTTTATCTAGTGTGGGTTAAGGATTTGAACTTTGTGGTTCCCTCTTTCTAATATGTCCTTGTGGTTAATGAGTTTCCAGAAGTTTTCCTCAATAACCTTCCTGGAATTCCTCCAAATAGGGAAACAAATTTCAGCATTGATCTTCTACCAAATACCCATCCCATTTTCATTCCTCCATATAGGATGGCTTTGAGATGAACCAACAGAATTAAAAGAGTAGTTAAAGGATCTCCTTAATTAGGGATTCATCCATCCAAGTGTTTATTCATGGGGTGCTCATGTGCTTTTCACGTGAAAGAAAGATGGGTCTCTTTATGTGTATAGACTATCATCAGTTGAATAAGGTTATTATGAAAATAAAGTATCCTCTTTCTAAGATTGATGACCTCTTCGATCAGCTTTGGGTTGCTAGGTGCTTCTCTAAGATTGATCTTCATTCAGGATACTTTTAATTGAAAATTAGGGAGGTCGTTATTCCCAAGATTGCTTTTCAAACCTGGTACGACCATTATGAGTAATTGGTTATGTCATTTGGGTAGACTAATGCTCCGACTGCATTGATGGATCTCATAAATCGACTGTTTAGGTAGTTTTAGATTTTTTTGTTATAGTGTTCATTGATGATATATTGATGTACTACAAAAGTGAGAAGGATCATGCCAATTACCTCCGAATTATGCTGTAGACTCTTAAGGACTAGAAGTTACATACGACTGTATCTGAGTTACCGAATTGATATAATTGATACTGAGCGACTGTATCTGATAGTCTAAGTTCTGATGGAACTATTTGAGTTCCGTTCTACTTGGAGTAACTAAATTTGAGATCTGTCCTATCTAGCGGGTGATCATGAGTAAATTGATAATAAGGATAATTTGACTTAGTCTGAGATCAGTCCTATCTAGCGGGTGATATTTAAATCTAATGAATCTGATACTGATTAATCATAGTTGAGATCAGTCCTAGATAATGGGTGATCTTGAAGTCTATTTACAATGATAAGCATTGACTGTATCTAATAATACTGAATCTGTACTACTAAACTGAGTTGACTGTGTATGAAAGCCCTGATTCTGTAACTGAAACTGTGGGATATGTTCATCTAATCGACATGACCTAAGCTAAGCTGACTGGGGTCAAATCTCTACCTTGACTGAAAGGGTCTCAGTACCGCGCCACCAGTAAAGACATCTGTTGTGGAGTCAGTTCTAATCTAGCGGGTGACTCCTGGGATCAGTCCTATACATATAAATATACTAACGGGTGACCCCTGAGTATGTCAGTCCTATCTAACGGGTGACATCTCGTACCTACGCTGGCTACGCAATTTTGGAACTTAGGATTGCTTCTAAGGATCTCAGTCCTAATCTAGCGGGTGAGTCCCCATCCCTAGGCTCACTCGGTGCTGAATCCTACTCCCATCTGAAAGACACTAAACTGAATAACTAGGATGAACTAAATAACTTAACTGAACTAATTTGCTGAGCTGATACTGATTAACTGAACTGATAATAGTGGTATTGTTTAGCGGAGATAAAACTGAGTTTACTGGATTCTGATGACGGATTAAGAGTTCTAAGGACTGATTAAGAGTACTGAAGTTACTGAGATTTACTGTGATTACTGAGGTTACTGAGCACTGAGATTACTGAGAATACTGAACTACTGAGATTACTAAGTTTTCCTGAGTCACATGACTGACTGATTTCTATAGATCATGTCTTGTCTGAGAGTATTATAAAAACATGACATGGCTCTAGGCACACAACTATATTTTTTGGGTATAAGTACCCCCAGAACTCGATGGAAGGAAACTGGCACACATGACTGACTTGATCATAAGAGTAGAGTCCATAATCCACAATATCATAAATAAGGGATTTCATACTAAGCATGGTTCTCAACAATCTATTTCATGGAAGGGAATTTCATACAACATGTATATACTTGCATAGCTTTCAATATCATGATCATTACATATTACAACCACAATCCATAATATCATAACTGGGGAAATTTCATGAAGTACATGGGCATTCTACATCTTGTACATGAGTGGGTTTTGCAAATAAGCATAGTATAATTCCATAAGACTAGTTCATGAGTAATCCAACAGTGTTCACAAGATACATTATCAACTTGGATGACATTGAATCATAGAGGTCTATCATGAATCCTTCCCTTTGTCACAATTTAGCTATAATGCATGATTTCTAGTCTCTTAGGTCTTTTATCAAACACCTTACATGCACAACTTAGGCATAGGTGTAAATCATACAATTACTCATCATAAATAATAAAACTTACATATTTTCAACTCATATGATGTCATAGATTCATAATAACACATAAAGATTTGATCTTGGCATCATTCAACACATAAACATGATCAACAATTCATTCATAACATGAAAACCATAATATATAGTTTTAGAAAAGGGTTCTTGAACTTCATGGACGAAAGGAGTCCATGAATGAACATACGCATACCTTAGAAAGGAAACCTTGGTGATTTGATGGAGAGTTTTGGATTGGGAAACTTAATTCTTGATTATCTTGGAAAAAGGCTTGAATCTTGCTTTTGAGAGATGAGTTTGATGAAAATCCTAATCTTGTGGTTGAGAGTGTAAGAGAGGGTTTTTGAGATGCTTAACTGAAGAAAAATGGGAAAAATTATGCCTCTTTAGGGTTATAAGTTGTGGAAGTTGAAGGAAATAACCAAAATACCCTAGCAAAAACGTCTTTGAATTGCTGGAAAAATATACTTGACGCCATCCATGACAGGCGGTCATATCCGTGATAGGCCATCACGAATAGTCATCACAAAAGGGGTCCAAAATCTTGATTTTCTACCCATGGATAACGACGTCATTAGAAATGTCGTCAGAATGTGATGTCGTCGTCAAAAAGGTCATCAGAAATGTGATAGCCCATCAAAAACGTCGTCATCGTTTTTCAGTTTGACATGCTGGAATAAAATGGGGATAACTCTTTAATCCGATATCAGATTTAGGCAAAATTTGTATCCTTGGAAATATAATTCAATTATATATCTGTTGATATGCCATGAGATAAAAAATTCCAAGTATAATGAGAGATATGCTCGTTTGAAGTTTACTATACCAATATCCTTCTCAAGAATTCAATCGGTAAGGAATGTTTTGATTCGTCTGATAGCTGGGAGTTATTACAAGCCTTAATATACATCTTACTTACTCAAACATGAGATTGGTACATGGCTCTAATATTGGTTTGGATTTTTTGGGTTATTACAATATCTCTTCCTTGGAAACATTCATCCTCGAATGATGACTGCTTGAGAGGGGAGAAAAGATAAAATGACGCATATATATCATGAATGGCTGATCATGATTTCATGGCTGACATGACTGAAAACTGAGCATATCATACTGTACATGCATATTTGATACATGGGTAGCTGATTTATGAATTTAGGACTGAGTGTTCCGATAAACTGAGTTTCTCAAATTGAGAATGCATATCTGATGCTTAACTGATAAGTTGAATCCATGCATATTTGATGCATGATTATATGACTGACATGATACATGAATGTATGACTGAAAGTACTGATAAGCTGACCAAGCATATCTGATGCGTGAATACATGACTTAACTGACTCACAAACATGCGACTGAACATGCAATGGTAAAGGCACTAAGATTGAACTGAAACATGAGAACATGACTGATTCTACTATGTGACATATGGACTGAACATCATGAACTGAATTGAACCTCTGAATACTTGACTTACAGTTGAGGTCTAACTTGAAGGTCAACTTATGAGTACCCTCTATTCTAGACTGAATTCGTTATGTAAGGAGAAATTGAAGGATCTAAGGCATGAGAGTGTTAAGAGAAAGTGGGGTATCTCCCCCTTGGGAAGCTATGTCCCTCTAAGAACGCTTACCTTACGGAGATACTGGGTGATGCACAGGGCATCTACAAACTAGATTATAACTAAACTTTGGGAGTCTGAAACTAATGCATGATGCATGACATGAACTGAACTTGCAACTACTAGGAGGTTCTACCTTGAAATTATTACATTCTCTGAGGTTTTGGATAGCATGAATAGATGCAAGGATGAGTAAACAAGCTATACAAATTTGACTGCTAGATTGCTAAACTGACTTACTGGCATGATATGAATATTGAAAGAAGGGAAACTGTTCCTAAAACATCTCATAGCCTCCTGTACATAAGTGTGGTGCACAACACATACATGTACAAGACTCTACTAGATGCGGCTTTCAGACTTCCTAGGACTCTATTGAACCTTAGGCTCTGATACCAAGTTTGTAATACCCCGATTTTCTGAATCGGAATGCTACATGGTGCTCATAACCTCGAAGGACCACAAGCTAACCCGTGACTGATATCTGTACCTGTATACTGCATAATATACATAAAATGCGAAAATATGAACATGAAAGGCCATAAGGTTCGAACTAAATAAACGTCTGATAACAAAATGTCTGAAAAAGGCATAACAATACCAAAAGAAGTCATAAATACTGAAAATAATGAGATCTGAATATCTAATTTGACATCTAGTCTAAAAGCCTCTAACTGAACTGAATAAGGAGTTGAAGGAATATGTCTCCAACTAACTCCATCTAGCAACTAAATAGTAAATATAGTAATAATCATATCGTCCTTGAATGAGAAGGAATCACTGCAAACTCTGAACACTGGAATGCTACTGCTGATCTGGAATTCGTGCCTATGAACCTATGGTGTAACATAGAAAGCACCATAGCACACATGCGTCAGTACGTCTGAATGTACTGAGTATACGACTGAGGTAGGCTAAATGCAAAGGGTTATATGCATGAACAATGCTAACTAATATGAATGTGAGAATACATACATGCATAAACAACTATAACTGAACTCGTGATGATGCTGACTACCGAGTCTGAATGCTGACGACATAACTTTACTATTACTAAGGTACTGAATAGATTATTGACTATTTCTGACAGTTCAAATTATGAAGAACTAGTTTGAATGACTGTGTCTAACAGTCCTGAAATTGAATACTGGTAACGTTAGCTATGACAACTGATATAGCTGATATAAATTTATTGATTGGACTAATTGATATAACCGATACTGAGCGACTGTATCTGATAGTCTAAGTTCTGATAGAACTATCTGAGTTCTGTTCTACTTGGAGTAACTAAATTTGAGATCTTTCTTATCTAGCGGGTGATCATGAGTATACTGATAATAAAGATGATTTGACTCAGTATGAGATCAGTCCTATCTATCGGGTGATATTTAAATCTAGTGATTCTTATACCGATTAATCATAGTTGAGATCAGTCCTAGCTAATGGGTGATCTTAAAGTCTATTTACAATGATAAGCATTGACTGCATCTAATAATATTGAATCTGTACTACTAAGATGAGTTGACTGCGTCTGAAAGCCCTGATTCTGTAACTTAAACTATAGGATGTGTTCATCTAACTGACATGCCCCAAGCTAATCTAATTGGGATCCAATCTCTACCTTGACTGAAAGGGTCTCAGTACCGCGCCACCAAAAAAGACATCTGTTGTGGAGTCAGTTGTAACACCCCGTAAATTTTTTCGTACACTTATCGCGATTATATGGAGTCCTAAAGGCTTGCGTATGGGTTAAATTAAGTTTATGGTGTTCGGAAGTATCCCGTCAATAGTTGTATGTGTAGGTATTGGAATAAGCTTTCCAACGATATAAAGTTTACTCAAAAAAGAGGAGTATTTCATATAAGCGAGCACATTCGAAATTTCAAAACGGTGGCCGGGAAGCCTGTGAACAGTAAATCTGCAGGAAAATTACTGCAGCTAGGCAATTTTCTTTGGATCAACTTTAGACGATCATAACTCCTTGTACAAAAAGAACTGTGTGATCTGCTATATATAGAAGAAAATCTCCGAGAGTCTTCTTTCCGATGAAATTGGTTTCATCCAAATCCAATGTCTGAGTAAGGAGCTATACCCGTTTTACTACAGCCTATAAAAAAAAATTAGAATTTTGGGACAGATTTTTGGGTCAACTTTAAACGACCATAACTCCTTGTACAGGAAGAACTGGGTGGTATACTTTATATGAAAATGAAATCCCTTTGAATTATATTTCCAATTCAATTGGTTTCACCCAAATCCGATACCGGATCAAAGAGTTATGATCGATTTACTTCAGCCTGTCAAAACTGTCCACTGGGGACAGATTCGGATTTATTTAAATTTTTAGGACAAAATGGTCATTTTCTATTACCTCTTGGACGAAAATTGGTATTTATAAACATACACTTAGCCTCATATATATCATATATCATCCAATTATTAAGAGAAGGTGAAACCCTAGCCTAATTTCAACTTCAAATATTTTGTGATTCAACCGTAGAAAATTCGAATTGGTTCCGTAGTTGTGTTCACCATCTCGAAAGCTTCGAGAAGCACCCCATGGTTATGTAAGGAGGATTCTAAATACAAGAGTTCATTGTTAAGGTATGAATATTGTTTATTCTTGATTCTTATCCATGAATAAGTATTGATAAAGGATTATGAGTATTGTCTTGATGTTGGAAGATAACTAGAAACATAGTTATGAATTGTTTTGTATAAATTGTTGTAGTAAATTATGGAAGTTGTTGTATTGGATTATGGAGGATGAGTTGTGGTGATATATCATTATATTAGTGGTTATGTATTCATAGTGATCATGTTGGTATTGGATGGTGATTAAGAGGGGAAATAAAGGCTAAGAGTGATGTTGAGGGATATTGCATGAAAATGCATGATATGTGAATGTAATAAGAGTATAAGAGGATGTATGTAGCACTCTTATTGATGAGTTAAAGGATTACTTCCTAGACATTATTTGGGGAAGTTAATACCTAAATGGTAAGGTTTGGTTGCTAATACTAGTTTGCCACAAATGACTTATTGTAGATAAGTGTTCGAAGAGTACGGGAAGTCAAGTTGGACTTGTATTGAAGTGGTTATATCAAGGTATGTAAGACATACTCTATCTAATCTTTTGCATGAATAATGACCCATGGCACTCTCAAGTAAGCTTCCAACATTGTCCTACGACACATGACACATAATAACATCATTTGATCTTCGACACCACCAATTGAACTTGTTTTCACTTTTAAGATGTCCGGCTAGTCAAAAAAATGTCCATATACTATTGTTGACTCCGAAATGGTTTAATGAGGTATCCATGATTCTCTACTTCATTTTCATGATATTGATTACCTATTTACATGTTTTTCCTATGGAGGTATCATGGTTTCAAGTTCCATAAGGTGTGACCACAAAGTAACCAATCTCAAAGATTAATTGAATTAAGAAATGGAATGTCTTTATTTTAAATTGATGATATGATGTATTGTATTAGTACCACTGATCAGTTGGCCATTGTATTATAAAGATTATGTATATATGCTATTCCAGGGGTGGTCCCTGATGTATTGTATTAGTACCACTGATCAGTTGGCCATTGTATGACATATGTTATGTATTGATAAGGAATACGGGAAGTAATGATATGAAAGTAATGTGCAGGTATCCCATCAGCTCTTTTAAGTGTGGTCTACTCATACTGTTTATTCACTGGTATCTGGGTTCTGTTGATCTTTTGTATCTCATCTTTATACTCACTGCCTTACATACTCAGTACATATTTCTGTACTGACGTCCCTCATGGGGGACCTGTATTCATGCCTGCAGGAACGGGTACTTCAGGTCGTACACCTCCGCAGTAAGAGCCAGGACATTCTGTTGATAGTGGTGAGCTCCAGTTGTTTCGGGGCATCCCAAGTCATTTCTATATGTACTTTTGGTATTTGTATAAAAGTCTTTTGTGGGCGGGAGTTTGTCCCGACCCTAACTCAGTTGTGTATCTATGTAGAGGCTTTTGTAGACATATTGTACAACCATAGGAGTGTTTGGTTGATAGACGTGATGGCTCTGACGGCCAATTACTGTTTATATATATATATATGCGTGCCTGCTGGGCTGATACAGGTACTGTTTTCTTCTATTTACAACGAAGTGCTGCCCAAATTTCTAATTTTCATAAGTAATGTAAGTGTGAAAGTATAGGTTATGAACGGGTTCTCCCGGGCCTCCTCGGCTACGGGTGCCAGTCCGATCCAATGGGATTTGGGGCGTGACATCAGTCCTAATCTAGTGGGTGACTCCTAGGATCAATCCTATACATATAAATGTACTAATGGGTGACCCCTAAGTAGGTCAGTCCTATCTAAAAAGTGACATCTCGTACCTACGCTGGCTACGTAGTTTTGGAACTTAGGGATTGCTTCTAAGGATCTCAGTCCTAATCTAGCGGGTGAGTCCCCATCCCTAAACTCACTCGATGTTGAATCATACTCCCATCTGAAAGAAACTGAACTGAATAACTAGGATGAACTAAATAACTTAACTGAACTGATTTGCTGAACTAATACTAATTAACTAAATTGAAAATAGTGGTATTGTTTAGCGGAGCTAAAACTGAGTTTACTGGATTCTGATGACTGATTAAGAGTTCTAAGGACTAATTAAGAGTACTGAAGTTACTGAGATTTACTGTGATTATTGAGGTTACTGAGCACTGAGATTACTGAGAAGACTGAACTAGTGAGATTACTGAGTTTTCCTGAGTCACATGACTGACTGATTTCTATAAATCATGGCTTGACTGAGAGTATCATGAAAACATGACATGGCTCTAGGCACACAACTATATTTTTTGGGTACAAGTACCCCCAAGACTCGATGGAAGGAAACTGACACACATGACTGACTTGATCATAAGAGTAGAGTCCATAATCCACAATATCATAAATAAGGGATTTCATACTAAGCATGGTTCTCAACAATCTATTTCATGGAAGGGAATTTCTTACAACATGTATATACTTGCATAGATTTTAATATCATGCTCATTACATATTACAACCACAATCCATAATTTCATAACTGGGGAAATTTCATGAAGTACATGGGTATTCTACATCTTGTACATGAGTGGGTTTTGCAAATAAGCACAACATAATTCCATAAGACTAGTTCATGAGTAATCCAACAGTGTTCACAAGACACATTATCAACTTGGATGACATTGAATCATAGAGTCCTATCATGAATCCTTCCCTTTGTCACAATTTAGCTATAATGCATGATTTCTAGTCTCTTAGGTATTTTATCAAACACCTTACATACACAACTTAGGCATAGGTGTAAATCATACAATTATTCATCATAAATAATAAAACTTACATGTTTTCAACACATATGTGTCATAGATTCATAATAACACATAAAGATTCGATCTTGGCATCATTCAACATATAAACATGATCAACAATTCATTCATAACATGAAAACCATAATATATAGTTTTAGAAAAGGGTTCTTGAACTTCATGGACGAAAGGAGTCCATGAATGAACACACGCATACCTTAGAAAGGAAACCTTGGTGATTTGATGGAGAGTTTTGGATTGGGAAACTTAATTCTTGATTATCTTGGAAAAAGGCTTGAATCTTGCTTTTGAGAGATGAGTTTGATGGAAACCCTAATCTTGTGGTTCAGAGTGTAAGAGAGGGTTTTTGAGATGCTTAACTGAAGAAAACTGAGAAAAATTATGCCTCTTTGGGGTTATAAGTCGTGGAAGTTGAAGGAAAAGACCAAAATACCCTAGAAAAAATGCCCTTGAATTGCTGGAAAAATATACTTGACGCCATCCGTGACAGGCCGTCATGTCCGTGATAGGCCGTCACGAATGGCCATCACAAAAGGGGTCCAAATTCTTGATTTTCTACCCAGGGATGACGACGTCATCATAAATATCATTAAAATGTGATGTCGTCGTCAAAAAGGTCGTCAGAAACGTGATAGCCCGTCAGAAACGTCGTCATCATTTTCCAGCTTAACATGCTGGAATAAAATAGGGATAACTCTTTGCTCCGATATTGGATTTAGGAAAAATTGGTATTGTTGGAAAGATAATTCAATTATATATTTGTTGATATGTCATGAGATCAAAAATTACAAGTATAATGAGAGATATGCTCGTTTGAAGTTGACTATATCAATATCCTTCTCAAGAATTCAATCGGTAAGGAATGTTTTGATTCGTCTGATAGTTGGGAGTTATTTGAAGACTTAATATACATCTAACTTACTCAAATAACTATAAAATAACCATGATGTACTATGCATGATCTTGGTACATGGATCTAATATTGGTTTGGATTTTTCAGGGTATTACATCAGGTAAAGCTAATGTGGTTTTTGATAGTCTACGAAGGTTGTCTATGGGAAGATTATCTTATGTTGATGAGGAGAAAAGAGGTTTAGTGAAGGATATTGTGACATCCCGTATTTTGCTTGTACTTGATCTAATTATATGGAACTTGGTATAGTCTTGTGGTATAGGTTATGGATGAAATTTGGTATTCGAATATTAATGGTGTAGATAAAATTGTAGATGCTGCCCGTAAGTTTTATTGTGAGGTGACCAAGTTAACGCCGACACAACTATCTAAAATTGGGATCGTAATCTAGTATTTGAATCTAAAGTTTGAAGTGACCAAGTGTATACAAGTTTTAAATTAGATTAAAGAGATTAAGATCTGAAAATAGAGTAATTTGTTGAGGTACTTGCTTGACTTAATTAGGCTAGTAGGTGAGTAACCTACTTAAGCTATTTGGACCACATTAATGGGCCTATGGATATGGACTAGATTTGGGCCCAAATTGAATAAAAGAGGAAGAAAATGGATAAATGGCCCAACTCACAAATCTACTAAGGCCCAAATATAATGGAGCCCAACTAGGAAATTAAGCAAGTAGGTGCATCACCTACTTTGACATTTTGAGCAGCTTGAACTCCTTAAGTAGGTGCATCACCTACTTGAACCAATTTGATCAAATTTGGGGTCCAAAATGCAGCTAAGTGGATGGCCAAAAATAGAGCTTTATAAGGCCAAGTTGCTGGTCATTTTCCCTCATTGTTAAGTCACAAATAAAGGTTATACTTCATAAATTCTCTCTACTTTCTTTAAAGCAACTAGGAGCAGCCCTATATTTCCTTTTAGGGTTCTTGGAGAAACCCCAACCTTTGCAAGACAAGGTAAGTGGAAACACTTATGGTTTAGCTTAATTATCTCATGGAAAATTAGGAAAACATGCTATAAGTTCTTAATTACTAATTCATGGAAGAATATAGAACAAGCTACTTGCTCATTTTTTTTTATTTGTTATTAAGAGATCTCTTTACTTCTTTGGTTTAAAGTGTGAAGGAAAGTGAATGTTGAATTCTTGAGTAGTTCAAATTAAAAGAATAAGTTGAAGAATTGAGGTAAGGTGACTGCTCGATTTTTTTCTCCTTACATATGAATTTAAGAGAGGATTATGGATGTGTTGTTATTAAGAACTCAAGAGATGATGAGTACAATAATTGATTGTTATAATAAAAGGGATTAGGACTATTTTGTGGACTATTTTGTATGTGTATGTTATAGGCTTCCAGGTTGATATTGGAGAAAGGTGTAACTAGTTCAAATTGAAATATAGAAGAAAGGTTTGACGGCACACCATCGAACTAATTATTGCTTTTGGTTACTTCCCAATCTGTTTTTCATATTGTTTGGATAGTGTAATGAAACTGAGGTAGTTTCGGTGAATCTTACAAGAACATGTATGGTATGTGGGTGTAATTGGAGGAGAAAAAGGTTAAAATAACAACCTTGATTGATAGATTAAGGGCTTACTGCCCGGTTACTATTTTGGTAAAGTTAAGTAGTCAAAATATGTTGGTTGTTTTCTAATACTAGTTTACCATATATTCTATTATAGATAAGTAATCTAACAAGCGGGAAGTCATGTTTGGTTAGTATTGGAGTTGTATAACCAAGTATGTAAGTCATACTCTATTTTGCACTCTTCGGCATAAAATTGGACATTTGTTCTATCAAGAAAGCTTCCAAGGTTATCCTACAACAAGTGATACATAATGGAAACATATTATATCCCAGTAGCCAATGACCTTTTTCCCATTGTCTGACGTGTTAAAACACCTCAATACATGCTTATTATTAAACCTGCATGTCTATTTTCACTAGAAAATTTCAGGAGTTCTGCTTTTACTCAAATAATACCCATGTGTTATTTTCATCTCCTAAATACTTCATTTGTGTGCCAACAGCTCCCTACCTCTTTGTTTTTGCATTAAGTGCCCATATACATGTCTCTTATTGGTAGATTATTGTTTTAAGGTACCATAATGTTATGACCACCAAAGTAACAATCTCAAAGGTTAAATAAACTAAGTAATGCAATCTATAAAATGAGTGGCAGCTCAGGGGCATAAGCCTAGCATGGGCCGATCTTGATACCTTTATATGTAGGTGGCAACTCAGGGGCAAAAGCCTAGCATGGGCCGATCCCAATGTTTATATGGGTGGCAGCTTAGGGGCGTAAGCCTAGCATGGGCCGATCATGATTTATCTATTTACCACTGATCAGCTGGTCATTTGCATTATATGGCTTACAAGGATTATGAAGTAATAAAGGTTAAAATGAAGAAAATAATGTAATGTATGTAGTCCCACAAGTATATATAAAGGTGGCCTACTAGTATTACTTATACACTTGTATCTGAATTCTGTTGAGCTCTTGTATCATATGTTGTTACCTTCAACTTTACATATTCAGTACTTATTTTCATACTGACGTCCCTCACGGGGGACTTGTATTTCATGATACAGGCACAGGTTTTTCAACTAATACACCTCACTAGTAGGAGCACAGACAATTCAGTGACCATTGGTGAGCTCTAGGTTGATTCGGGGCTTTTTGAGTGTGTTCCATATATTTTAGTATCATGCAGTAGTCAAGAGTAGGGCATGGGTTTGTCCCGACCCTACAAAGTCTATGTATCTTTTAGAGTCTTAGTAGACTAATATAAAGTTAAACATGGTAGTGTCTTTTTTTTAGATATGGTGGCCCCAATGACCAAGTGTTGTATATATAATTTATGCTTGCCTACATAGTTATTCTCAATGATGCAAAATGCCATGTTTTTCAGAACCTTTGGTTGTTATAGTTACATGCATGAGAAGTACAAGGTTATGGATTGGTTCTCTCAATCCTTTATGGCTACGGGTGCCTGCCCGCCCTAATAGGATTTAAGACATGACAAAAGTGGTATCTGAGCAGGTCATCCTAGGGAGTCTACCAAGCTGTATCTATGTAGAGTCTTTTTTATGGGTGTGTTTTGCACCACATCTATAAATAAAGGGCTATGGGCATTTAGGGGTTGTTTCTTTTTTCACATCTTAGATCATGAAATAGATCCTAAGTCGTAGGTGAAGTCATATTTAAACACTAAGTCTATTTTTTTTATAATTATAGTAAAGATGTCGGTAACAAGAAGGAGTAAGAATATAGGTAAGCGAGTAGACGCGGTTGCCGGAGAAGGGACCAACAAGTCACCACCTAGACAATCTAATCAAAGTGAGGCTCAAGCTGGGTTTGTATCACAAAATTCTTCTACTCCTCTATCTTCGGAAGAGTTAAGGAGGAGAAGAACCATATTCTAAGAACCACCTATTAATGCTACTGATCAAGATCTAAGGAATACGGTGCAATTGTTAGAGTTAGTGGACAAGTTTGAGTACAAACTATTCCAACCACAGGTTCTAGTGGTGCAAATAGGACAGCTATCCTACAGACATAGGATTTCCTTAAGCTATATCCTCCCATATTCACTGGATTAGATATTAATAAAGATCCACAAGACTTTATTGATCAAATCCAAAGGGCTCTAGATGTCATGCATATATCGGTAAAGAGACAAATGAGCTAGCAACATATAGATTCAAAGGGGAGGCTATATTTTGGTATGAAGACTAGAAACAATCTAGGAGTATCGATGCATCTTTAGCTACTTGGAAAAAGTTTAAAGAGGCATTTCTTGATCATTACCTTCCATTTGAGATTCGAGAAGCCCATGCGGATCAGTTCCTAAATCTTATTTGAGGCAACGAAGATGGCTTGAGCTATTAAATGACTATAATATTGATATCTTGTATCATCCAGGGAAAGCAAAGGTGGTAGCAGATGCGTTAAGTCAGAAGACTATGACACCATCTATAGAAAGACAAGGGATGACTAAAGATCTGTACCAACTAGACAATTTGGGGGTTCGCCTTTTTGAAACTCCAGATGAAGAGATTATTGTGCATAATGCGGCATAATCTTCATTAGTAGATGAAGTGAAAGAGAAGCAATATGTAGATACCATACTGTTACAACTTAAGGAGAATATACAATATGGTATGAAAAAGGCTTTTGAGCTTACGTGAGGGGGAGTACTTCGGAGCCAAAACATATTGTGTGTGCCAAATATAGATGGGCTAAGAAAGAGGATCATGAAAGAGGCACATCATTCAAGGTATTCTATCCATCTAGGATCAACTAAAATGTATCATGATTTAAAAGGAATATATTGGTGGGGTGACATGAAGAAGATCTTTGCAGAATTTGTAGCCCAATGTCTAAATTATCAAAGAGTTAAAGTAGAGCATCAAAAAACCAGGGGTTATTTGTAATGTATAGATTTTCCAATCTGGAAGTGGGACATGATCAACATGGATTTCATCATCGGTTTGCCTCGTACATCTCAAAAGTTTGATTCCATATGGGCGATAGCTGATAGGCTTACCAAATCAGCATACTTTTTATCGGTTAAGACCACTTATACAGTTGAAGAATATGACAAATTGTATATCAAAGAGATAGTTCAGCTACACGGAGTTCCGACCTCTATTATACCAAATAGGGGAGCTTAATTTACTACAAAATTTTGGAAGTCTTTTCAGAGAAATTTGGGGACACAAGTTAATTTAAGCACAACTTTTCACCCTCAAATAGATGAACAAGAAGAACGTACCATTCAAAGACTTGAAGATATGCTACGAACGTGTATATTGGACTTTAAAGGTAGTTGGGATGATCATTTATCTCTCATCGAGTTCTCCTACAACAATAGATATCATTCAAGTATCAAAATAACGCCATATAAAGCTTTATATGGAAGAAATTGTAGATCACCAATTGGATAGTTTGAAGTGGGTGAAACTGCCTTGTTTGGGCCAGATCTTGTTCATAAAGCTATGGAAAAGGTTAAAGTAATCCATCAATGGCTAGAAATATCCCAAAGTCAACATAAGTGATATGCAGATATTAGAAGAAGTGGGCTAGAGTTTGCTATAGGTGATTGGGTATTATTGAAGGTGTCACCAATGAAGGGAGTTATGAGATTTGGTAAGAAAGGAAAACTAAATCCATGTTATATAGGCCCATATAAGATTACTCGGAGGTTTGGCCAAGTCACTTATGAGTTAAAACTACCGCAAGAGCTTTCAACAATCCATCCAGTGTTCCACATCTTAATGCTTCGAAAGTGCATCGGAGATCCATCTCATATTACTTCTACTGAAGATGTACAAGTTACAAAGATCTCACCTATGAAGAATTACCTATTGCTATCCTAGATCCACAAGTTAAGAAGTTAATGAATAAAGAAATAACTTCTATAAAAGTGCTTTGAAGAAACCAACAAGTAGAAGAGATAACATGGGAAGCTAAAAAAGCAATGAAATATAAGTACCCCCTTTTGTTCAAATACGAAGAAAAAGTTCAAGATGTTGAATTGGGGCAATAACAAGTAAGTGTAATAAATAGGTATTACGTGATAGCATGAGTATTAAACTTAGGCTTCAACTTGTTTTAGTTGGACAACTATGCTAACATTCGAGGACGAATGTTCCTAGGGGGGGGGGAGATGTCACATTCTGTATTTTTCTTGTACTTGATCTGATTATATGAAACTTGGTATAGCCTTATGGTATAGGTAATAGATGAAATTTGTTATGCGGGTATTAATGGTGTAGATGGAATTATAGATTCTTCTCGTAAGTTTTTATGTGAGGTGAACAAGTTATCTTCGACACAACTATCTAAACTTGGGATCGTAAGCTAGTATTTGAATCTAAAGTTTGAAGTGACCAAGTGTATATAAGTTTTAAATTAGATTAAAGGGATTAAGAACTGAAAATGGAGTAATTTGTTGAGGTGCTTACGTGACTTAATTAAGCTAGTAGGTGAGTCACCTACTTGATCTATTTGGAAAAAATTAATGGGCCCATGGCTATAGACCAAATTTGGGACGATACTAATGTTCTCATTTGGGTCCAAATTGAATAAAAGAGGAATTAAATAGATAAATGACCCAACTCACAAATCTGCCAAGGCCCAAATATAATGGAGCCCAACTAAGAAATTAAGAAAGTAGGTACATCACCTACTTTGAAATTTTGAGTAGCTTGAACTCCTTAATTAGGTGTATCACCTATTTGGACCAATTTGATCAAATTTGGGGTCCAAAATGCAGCTAAGTGGATGGCCAAAAATAGGGCCTTTATAAAGACAAGTTTCTGGTGATTTTCCCTAATTCTTAAGTCACTAATAAAGGTTATACTTCATAAATTCTCTCTACTTTCTTTAAAGCAACTAGGAGCATCCCTATATTTCCTTTTAGAGTTCTTAGAGAAACCCCAACCTTTGCAAGCCAAGGTAAGTGGAAATACTTATGGTTTAGCTTAATTATCTCATGGAAGATTAGGAAAACATGATATAAGTGCTTAATTACTAATTCATGGCAGAATATAGAATGAGCTACTTGCTCACTTTTTTAATTTGTTATTAAGAGATCTCTTTTCTTCTTAGGTTTAAAGTGTGAAGGAAAGTGAAAGTTAAAGTTCTTGAGGAGTTCAAATTAAAAGAATAAGTTGAAGAATTGAGGTAAGGTGACTTCTCGATTTTGATCTCCTTATATATAAAGTTGAGAGAGGCTTATGGATGTGTTGTTATTAAGAACTTAAGAGATGACGGGGACCTGTATTTCATACCGTAGGAACATATGCTTGAACTAATACACCTCACTAGTAGGAGCACAGGATAATCAGTAACCATTGGTAAGCTCCAGGTTAATTCGGGGCTTTCCGAGTGTGTTCCACATACTTTGTTATTATACAATAGTCAAGAGTAGGGCGGGGGTTTGTCCCGACCCTAACTAAGTCTATGTGTATTTTAGAGGCTTTGTAGACTAATGTAAAGTTAAACATGGTAGTGTCTTGTCTTTTAGATATGGTGGCCCCAACGTCCAAGTATTGTATATATAATTTTATGCTTGCCTGCGTAGTTATTTTCAACGATGCATAATTTCATATTTGTCAGAACCTTTGGTTGTTATAGTTCCACGCATGCGAAGTACAAGGTTATGGATTGGTTTCTCGGGACTTTATGGCTACGGGTGCCTGTCTACCCTAATAGGATTTGAGGCGTGATAGATATTTATCGATTGGATAATTTAGGGTACGTCTCTTGGTCTCTAAGTATGGGAAAGGGGGTGATTGTTCAAGAAGTGGTTAAAATATATATTGCTATTGATATAAAGAAAAAACAGGATTTAAATCCCATACTTATGAATATTAAGGATGATGTGGGTCATATAAAGGTTATGACTTTTGAGATTAGGGGAGATGGCATCTTAAGGTATCAAGGAAGGTTATGTGTTCCTGGTGTATAGGGGCTTCGAGAAATATTTTGACTAAGGCCCATGAACCCAGATATACAGTTCATACAAGTTCAACTAAAATTTATCATAACTTGAAAGAAATCTTTGGTGGAATAATATGAAGAGAGATATGGAAAATTTTTAAAACACTTTGAAAATTTAATTTAATTCTGTTCTCTGGACCCAATACGACTCATGGGTACGAGCCATATGTCGGGGTACAAGTGGTATGGTCCTATCATATGCTGGCTAGTGTTAGTTGGTGGGATGGTTTTGGTCACTGGAATGGGTAATACTTAAGGGTATGAGTCATAAGGGCTTGGTATGAGTCGTATCAAGGACTCATATTATGGGAAGTATTTGATCCTCCTGGAATTTCATTCTGCTAGGGATACATGTCATGGGTATGGATAATATGTTGTAGTTATGACTTGGTTGGATGAGTCGTATAGTGGAT
Organism: Capsicum pubescens; assembly: GCA_030864215.1. Taxonomy (NCBI): domain Eukaryota; kingdom Viridiplantae; phylum Streptophyta; class Magnoliopsida; order Solanales; family Solanaceae; genus Capsicum; species Capsicum pubescens. The sequence continues at coordinate 183,325,129 of CM061547.1, read as the reverse complement.
AGTGTTTGATCCAAGGGTGGAGGCTTGGATACGAGTGGTGGGTACCAATCGTATAAGTGGGTATGACTCATATGAGTCAGTCGTATCCCTGTGATGGTTTTTAAAGAATTTAAGTAGGGGTATTCTACTCATTTCCCTACTTACCCTAACTAGGACCCACAACTTCTAATACACTTTGGAGGCTATTTTCCCTACTATTCTATTCATTAACACTTAGAAATTATTCCAAAAAACTCTATAATTCTCTCAATAGCTTTTGGGGTAAGAAGGCTAGGGTTTCATCTTGAGGATTGCTTTGGGGCTTGTCTTGGTGATTTCTTTCCATCAATTCTTCGGTATAAGGCATGATTCTCTTCCCTCATTATAATTTCAACTAAAGGCATGGCTTATATGATTGATTTCATGGTTTTACAATTTCATGATTATGGTTTTCAAATATTATTTGGGATTTTTGATATTAAATGGTTGGTTATGGTTTCCTATTGTCTTAATTATAATTTTATATGCATTAATGGTGGTTTTGGACAAATGGACTGCATGGTAATGGTTTAATGGTCTTTGGAATTAGGTTTGGTTATATTATGCCCCCAAGGTGTTTGATAAAATGCTTATAAAGATATGTTCATTAAATTGACTTCTTTTAATGGAACTCTTGCATATTTTAAACTTGGTAAAGGAATTATACATGATTTAAATGGTTTGAAAATGATAAAGGCTTAATATTTATGCTTGTGGAGAACATGAAAGTCTCCTAAGTGGTTTAATTTGGTATATGAAAAAGCACTTGAAAGTGCCCTTAACCCAAATGGTTTGGCTATGGATATTACATGCAAGTAATGGGATGGTATGACTATACCACTAATAATGGCCTTGGTGAATAAAATGGTAGTTGGATTTGGTTGGTTTCTTAGAAATTGGTTTTAATAGGGCATTAATGGCGGGGTGTGTAGCAAAATCGTGGAAGGTGGTGGTCCCGGGGGGGCCAAAATTGGAAACTCATAGTCAAAATAGGATGGTATGACTATACCACTAATAATGGCCAAATTGCACGATGTCACATTATTGGGGGATGTACTATTCATCCCAAGGGATAATTCCCTGTCATGCGGCTACACACACTAGGGCCCTTTCAGCAAGGGGAGCTGAACCCATATAGCCCATGGGTGGTTTAGAATGGCCAAGCTACACAACCTAGGTAAAAGGTTTTAAATGCATGCTAAACCTGGTTTCCTTTCCTGGCACTTATATATATGTATGATTGTATGCATTATGGATGGTTTTACTTGTTTTTTTAACTGGCATTATTTTATCCTTATCTTGAGATGCATGCTAGAGGTCACTCGCTAACCCCGTCTACTAGCAGATGTATACCTACGCTATGAAAAAACTGACCATTCTACTCTTTTTATTTAGCTCGCGCACTCGGTATCTGTAATTGGACTGAAGTGGTGAGCTTCCATTCTTTTGGAAGGTATCATTTCATGTTATTGCTATTGTTAGAAACTTTTCTTATACTTTGGATATTGGTTTTGGCAATGGTTGGAGGCATGTCCTAACCGAATTTGTTTACTCTTTTAAATAGAGACTTTGTGGTACTTTTGGGGGTTGGTATGGGTAGGATCGGTATTGGTGTTTTCTTGGTATCAATTTTGGTGTTGGGGCTTACACCTTTGGATGATGTTGTTGGTTGTTTTGTCTTATTAGATTTTGGGATTGAATATCAAATTATGTTTTGGTATTCTCTTTGGTTATGGACTATGGTTTGGTTTGGTATGGTTGGGCGGTTGGTGTGGTACTGTTGGACTCAGTTGGGTTGATCACAGTTGTGACCCTATCCCAGAGTCTTAATGAGAACATTTATTCTATCTTATTATATGTTTAAAATTCAGCCTATCTAAGACAGATATAGGTGGTTGGGTTGGGTAATAGGGGGCGGTCCTCGGTCTTGGTTGGACTTGGGATTCCCATTATGTCAAGGCTCGGGTTCAGGTCATGTCAAGTTGGTATCAGAGTACTAGGTTCATAGTCGCTTGGGAGTCCACAAAGCTGTGTCGAGTAGAGTCTCTTTTGAGCTGTGAAGCACACCACACTTATAAGGGAGAGGCTGCAAGACATTTAGGAATGTTTTACTTTCTTGGTATTCTTTCTTCAAGCTTAAGTTCTCAATCATGGAATCTTCTTTAATACTTGTTTGTTCATCTATTAGATCATGTCTCCTAGATCTAGAACACAAGGAAATTCTTTTGTCCCATTTGGGGATAATGCTGAAGGAGTACGTCCTATGTCTGGAGTACATCTTTGATCTCATGGTCCTACTTCTGATGGTGCTGGAGTTTCTCTTATTTCTGCTAGTTCTCCTTAAGTCCCTCTGGGCAATATGACGAACACAAAATTTTATCAGTCTATTCATGTTATTGCCCAATTGGTTGCTGCTCAAGCTGAGCGGGGTGCGACTGGTGGTTTGTCTGCTGAAGCCACAAAGGTTGGTCAATTTATGAAGATGGGTCCTTATAGTTTTACTAGAGTGAATACGGTGGAAGATCCATAGGGCTTCTTGGATGAGATAGAAAAAATCTTTTGGGTGATGCAGTCTACTAATGTAGAGGGGGTTAACTTTGTAGCTTATTTTATTTGTTCAAAGATGCTACTTATTAGTGGTATGAGGAGTGGGACATAGATAAAGGTGATATCAAAGAGGAAGGGTTTTGGGAGGCCTTTTCTAATGCCTTTTTGGATTGGTTCTTTCCTCAAGAGTTGAGGGAAGCTAAGATAGAGGAGTTTTTGAACCTCAGGTAAGAGACGATGTTAGTAAAGGAATATGCTTTGAAGTTCCATCAGCTATCAAGGTATGCTCCTGACTTAGTGGCTGATATGAGATCGAGAATGAAGAAGTTTGCTTCTGGGTTAAATATAGATTTGATTCTGGAGAGCAAGAGTGCTTTGGTGATTAAGGATATGGACATCTCGAGGTTGACTATTCATATGCAGCAGGTTGAGGATGGGAAGAGGAGGCAAGTGAATTTTAGGGATAAGCAGTGAAAGAAGAGCAAGTTTTTTTATCAGGGAGGTGCTTAGTCTTAGGGTGGTAGAGATGGTGGAAAGTGGTAGAAAAAGAAGTGAGGGAGTTCTGGTTCCTTTTCTGCTAGTGCTCCTTATCAGTAAAGAAATAGGCATCATCAAGGTGGTGTCAACTCTCGCGCACAAGTTGCCCAATCTCAGGCGAGCGAAGGTCAGTCAGTTCCTTTGTGTCTTTCTTGTCAATTCTGTGGTCATCCTCATTGGGTTTACTTTGACAAAGGAAAAATGCTTCAATTATGGCTAGGTAGGCCACTAGCTCAGGGACTGTCTAGTTAATAAAGTTGCTATGGGGGTGAATATGATTCTTGTGGCTTTATCTTCTGCTCCTACTCCTGGTGGTGTGGTATCTGCTTCTATTAATGCTCCTGGTTCTGGTGTTGGTCCAAATAGGTTGTATGCTTTGGCATCCCTATAGAAATCTGAGGTATCACCTGATGTCATTACTGGTATGTTACAACTTTTCTTTTGTAATGTACATTATTTACAGGATTTGGGGTCCACTCTTTCTTATGTGACCCCATATGTGGTTGTATCTCTTGGTTGTGATCCAGAAGTTATTTTTGATCCTTTTTTCTGTTTCAACCCTAGTAGGTTACTTGGTTATTGGTAAAAGAGTCTATAGGGGAGATATGGTATCTGTTAGTGACAAGCAGACCTTGGAAGATCTATTTGAGTTGGATATGGTAGATTTTGAATTAATTCTTGGTATGTATTGGTTGCATTCTTGTTACACATCTTTGGATTATCGGACCCGTAGGGTTATCTTTAGGTTCCCTGGTGAACCGGTTATAGAATAGAAAGGTAGTTCCTTAGCTCCTAAAGGGAGGTTTATTTCTTATCTTAGAGATCGAAGGTTAATCTCCAAGGGTTGTCCTTATTACTTGGTCCGGGTTAAGGATTCTAACTCGGAAGGTCCTTCTTTGTCTTTGGTCCCTGTGGTTAATGAGTTTCCAGAAGACTTTTCTGATGATCTTCTTGGTGTTCCTCCGAATAGGGAAATAGAGTTTGGAATTGATTTTCTTTCAGACACTCGTCTAGTTTCTATTACTCCGTATAGAATGGATCCGGTTGAGTTGATGGAACTCAAGGAGCAACTTAAGAAACTTTTGGATAAGGGGTTTATTCTTCCTAGTGTTTCTCCATGGGGTACACTGGTGTTGTTAGTTCATAAGAAGGATGGTTCCCTTTGGATGTGCATTGACTACAGAAAATTGAACAAGGTGTTGGTCAAGAACAAGTATCCTTTTCCTTGGATAGATAATTTGTTTGACCAATCAGCTTAATATTAGGGAGATGTATATCCCTAAGATGGCTTATTATACACAGTATGGGCATTTTGAGTTCCTGGTGATGTTATTTGGGTTGACTAATGCTTCGACAACATCTATAGACTTGATGAACAGAGTGTTCAAGTAGTATTTAGATCTCTTTGTCATTGTGTTTATTGATGACACTCTGGTTTATTCGAAGAGCAAGGTAGATCATGTTAATCACCTCCGTATGGTATTGCTAACCTTAAAGGTACAGTGGTTGTATGCCAAGTTGTCTAAGTATGAGTTTTGGTTGAATGTTGTGACTTTCTTGGGTCATATTATTTCTAGCGAAGGGATCATGGTTGATCCACAGAAGGTTGTTGTGGTAAAGAGGTGGCCTAGGACCACGACTCTATCTGATATTCAGAGCTTCTTGGGTTTAGCAGGGTATTACAGGCAGTTTGTGGAAAGCTTTTCTTCGATAGCTGCTCTTTTGACTAAGTTGACTCAGAAGAAGATTAAGTTTTCTTGGTCGGATGCTTGTGCTGGGAGTTTTTATAAGTTGAAGGATGAGTTGACTTCAGCTCTAATTCTAACCTTTTTGGAAGTCAATGATGAGTTTGTGGGTTATTGTGATGCATCTCGGATAGGTCTTCATTATGTTTAGATGCCACATAGGAAGGTGATTGCCTATGTTTCTAGGCAGTTGAAGGTATATGAGAGAAACTATCCTACTCATGATTTGGAGTTATTGGGGGTTGTGTTTGCTCTAAAAATATTAAGGCATTATTTGTATGGTGTTCATATGGATATCTTTTCTGATCACAAGAGTCTTCAGTACGTGTTTACTCAGAAAGAGCTTAATCTCAGGCAGAGAAGATGGCTTGATCTTCTCGAGGATTATGATATGAGTCTTCACTATTACCTAGGTAAGCTAATGTCGTTGCTGATGCTCTTTGCAAGTTATCCATGGGCAGTTTGGCTCATTTGGAGGAAGGCACGCGAGAATAGGTGAAGGATATTCACCACTTGTCTAATCTTGGAGTTCATCTCTTGGACTCTAAGGATGGTGGTGTGATGGTGCAAGAAGTGGTTCAATTGTCTCTTGGTGTAGAGATTAAGGAGAGGCAAGTGCTGGATCCTGTCTTGATAAAAATCAAGAGTGGCATTGGCGGGCAAAAGGTAGTGGTGTTTGAGATCAACGGTGATAGTACTTTATGGTACCAAGGAAGGTTGTGTGTTCCTGATGTCAATGGGTTTCGACAAAGGGTTTTGGCTAAGGCGCATGAGTCACACTATATTGTTCATCCTGACTTGACTAAGATGTATCATAATCTCAAGGAGATTTATTGGTGGAATGGCATGAAGAGAGATGTGATTGATTTCTTGGATAAGTGCATGGTGTGTCAACAAGTTAAGGTTAAGCACATGAGGCCTGGTGGGTTGTATCAAGAAATAGAGTTACACGAATGGAAGTGGGAGATCATCAATATGGATTGTGTTACCGGCCTTCCTCAATCTCAGAATCAGTATGATTTGATTTGGGTTATCATGGATAGGATGATTATACGAAGCTGTATCTTCAGGAGATTATAAAGAAGCATGGGGTGCCTGTTTCGATTATTTTTTATCATGTATGCAGTTTATGTCTCATTTTTGGAGGTCTTTCTAGAAATGGTTGGGGACTAAGGTTAGTCTAAGTACTTCTATTCATCCGTAGTCAGATGGGAAAACGGAGAGAACTATTTTGACATTGGAGGATATACTTCAGTCCTGTGCGATTGACTATAGTGGCAATGGGGTTGATCATATACCTTTGGTGGAGTTTGCTTACAACAATAGCTATCATTTAAGTATTGGTATGGCTTCTTTTGAGACGTTGTATGGTAGGAGGTGTATATCTCCTATTGATTGGTTTGAGCTTAGTGAGGTAGATATATTTAGCCCGAATTTGGTTTACCATGCTATGGAGAAGGTCAAGGTGATTCGGGATAGGCTTAAGGCTTCCTTAAGTCACCAAAAATCCTATACAGATATTAGGCGTAGATACTTGGAGTTTGAAATTGGGGATAGGGTGTTCCTCAAGGTGTCTCCTATGAAGGGAGTGCTGCAATTTGGCAAGAAGGTGAAACTCAGTCCTCGATATTTTGGTCCTTATGTAATTTTGCGTAGAGTTGGCAATATTGCTTATGAGTTGGAGTTGCCATCTAGATTAAGTTTGGTTTATCTGATCATTCATGTTTCTATGTTGATGAAGTGTCTTGGTGATCCTTCTTTGGTTGTTTCGTTGTAAGGATTGGGTATTTTCGATTCTCTGTCTTATGACAAGGTACTGGTTGAGATATTAGATAGACAAGTTCATCGATTGCAGACCAAAGATATGGGTTTGGTTAAGGTTCTATGGCGGAACCATAGGGTGGTAGAGGCTACTTGGAAAACGGAAGAGGAAATGAAGTTCAAGTATCCGCATCTATTTTCTGCTCTTGGGATTTGTGAGGAAGGTATGTTTTCTTCAACACATCTTTATTTTTTGAGTTTGTTAAAGAAAAGATTAACATCTTTGCCTCTTTGTTTTCAAACTTTGTTAAAGGGATGTTTGATAATACAAATGACTCTGTGCTTGAATACCCCTACCTTTTCCGTCATTCGGGGATGAATTTTCCTAGTGGGGGAGACTGAAACATCCTGGGTTTTGACCCTTAGAAAATTTCATGGAATTCCATTCTTCGAACCCAATACGACTCATAGGTACGAGCCATATGTTGGGGTACAAGTGGTATGGTCTTATCGTATATTGACCAGTGTTAGTTGGTGGGATATTTTTGGTAACTGGAATGGGTATGACTTAGGGGTATGAGGCATAAGGGCATGGTATGAGTCATATCAAGGACTCGTATAGTAGGCAGTATTTGATCATCCTAGTATTTTATTCTATCAGGGATATGGGTCATGGATACAGATCGTATGCCATGCTTATGACTTGGTTGGATGAGTCATATACTGGACAGTGTTTGATCCAAGGGTAGAGGCTTGGATACGAGTGGTGGGTACCAATCGTATAGGAGGGTACAACTCGTATGGGTTAGTCGTATCCCTGTGACTAGTTTTTAAGTGATTTAAGTGGGGGTATTCTAGATATTTCCCTACTTACCCTAACTAGGACCCATAACTTCTAATACATTTTTGAGGTTATTTACCCTATTATTCTATTCATTGACGCTTAGAAACTATTCCAAAATACTTTGTAATTCTCTCAAGAGCTTTTGGGGAAAAAAAGGTAGGGTTTCATCTTGAGGATTGCTTTGGGGCTTGTCTTGGCAATTTCTTTCCATTAGTTCTTTGGTATAAGGAATGATTCTCTTCCATCATTGTAATTTCAACTAAAAACTTGGTTTATATGATTGATTTCATGGTTTTACTGTTTCATGATTATAGTTTTCATTTATTATTTGGGGGTTTTGATATTAAATGCTTGGTTATGGTTTTCTATGGTTTTAGTTATGCTTTTATACACATTAATGGTGGTTTTGGACAAATGGATTGCATGGTAATGGTTTAATGGTCTTTGGTATTGGTTTTGGTTATATTATGCCCCCTAGGTGTTTATAAAATGCTTATAAAGATATGTTTATTGCATTGACTTCTTTTAATGGAACTCTTGCATGATTTAAACTTGGAAAAGGAATTATACATGATTTAAATTGTTTGAAAAGGCTAAAGGCTAAATGGTTATGCTTGTGGAGAACATAAAAGTCTCCCAAGTGGTTTAATATGGTATATGGAAAGGCACTTGAAAGACCCCTTAACCCAAATGGTATGGCTATGGATATTACTTTTAAGTAATTGGGTAGTATGACGATACCACTAATATTGGCCCTGGTTAATAAAATGGTAAATGGATTTGGTTGGTTACTTAGAAACTGGTTTTAATAGGGCATTAATGGAGGGTATGTAGCAAAGTCATGGAAGGAGGTGGTCCTGGGGGGACCAAAACTAAAAACTCATATTTGCCGATATGAGGATTAGTCTTAGTGGGCCGTGTATATGATGTCACACAATGGGGCCCTTTCAGTAGGGAGGGATGAACCCATATAGCCCATGGGTGGTTTAGGATGGCCAAGCTACACAACCTAGGTAAAAAGTTTTAAATGTATGCTAAACCCGATTTCCTTTCCCCGCACTTATATATATGTATGGTTGTATGGATTATGGATGGTTTTACTTGGTTTCATAATGGCATTATTTTATCCTTATCCCGAGATTCATGCTAGCGGTCACTCGCTAACCCCGTTTACTGGCGGGTGTATACCATGCTATGTAGGAAACAACCATTCTACTCCTCTTTTTTAGCTCGCGGACTCGATATCAACATTTGGATTGAAGTGGTGAGCTTCCATCCTCTCAGAAGGCATCATTTCTGGTAATGACTATTGTTAGACACTTTTCGTTTACTTTGAATATTGGTTTTGGCCATGGTTGGGGGCATTTCCTAACCAAATTTGTTTACTCTTTTGGATAGAGACTTTATGGTACTTCTGGGGTTGGTATGGGTGAGATCAGTATTGCTGTTTTCCTTGGCATCAGTTTTGGTGTTGGGGATTACACCCTTGGATGATGTTGTTGGTTGTTCCTCCCTATTACATTTTGGGATTGATCATTATATTATGTTTTAATATTCTCTATGGTTATGGCCTATGGTTTGGTTTGGTATGGTTGGGCGGTTGTTTTGGTACGGTTGGACTCGATTAGGTCGGTCATTGTTATTTCCCCATCCCAGAGTCATACTGAGGGGAAACTGAGGTGAAGCGCAATGCAACTAGTATCTAAATCGATTGATTACCTAAGATCTAAAACTTGAGGCCTGATACATCATCTAAGATGAAGCAACTAAGCTTCATGCACTGCAACTGAGACTACTGAAAGATTTACAAAGTGCTGAGCACTAATGCATAAACATACTAACTTTCCAATTAACTGAAGGATGGAACTGTACTTAGTCTTGAATAACTGGACTACAACTGTAGAGCATTATGCATAGGAGATAAGGACTGACTGAGTAACATGAGTTAAGTGGGCATGAATTTATGAAAACTGTATTACTTGAGAATGAAGTGCCACGCGTGTAACATGATTCCGAAAGATTTGGTAAACTGAGGTACTGACAACTGAAAGAGAAATTGTTAGTTGCACGCCATGGCAAAGCAATTCTGAGACTGAACTGAGTTTAGAATCTGACTACTAAATTGGGACAGAATTTTTGGTTCGATTAACTGAATCTCTAAAATTGATGTTTTAGATTGACAATGAGATACTTAGTTCTGAGACTAAATACTAATTACTGAGCGCTGAATACTGGAACTAATCATTAGTAATTGAGGCTGATAATAATGCTAACGTACTAAATTCTGATGTCTAAGAAATTAATAACTGATAGCCATGGTATTGTAGGACTATCTGAGTCCTTTATTGAATATCGATCACTGGGTACTGGATACTGTAACTGAGGGCCGAAGGATGGAATGTCAACATCATGGATTTATCACAAGATCTAAATTCAGGATTTAGGGGACATGTTCTGAATTTATATAATCGTTAGGACCATAGAATAAATGGAAGGAACTAAGCATACTGTAAAGATTGGCATGAATACATGAGTCATGAGCTCCTTGACTTGAGTTTTGGGAGTTTCTATGTTCATGAGATATGATTCTTAACACTTAATGAGTTGGAACTCCTTATCCTGGGAACTGAAAGCGTATACTATTCTTATGGAAAATGTGTGAATATTAACCGTATTTATAGGACTGAGAAGTGAAGCATGCGTGGGTAACATGATAAATGATATACAAAAGAAGATAGGGATAACACATCTACTGATTCGGCACAACTACTAGAATTCTGAAGGCATGAATTTCTGAGTTTTCGTAACCGGACAGTCCCTGTATTTCTGTTGGGCTATGGTAGACTGACCCACAAGGTAGAGACTGGGAAAGGTCCTGTCAATATTTGGTCTGACCTTAAGGTTGACCGTCATGCAAAGAGTTCTCAAAAGAAAAGAAGCATATGGATAAGATGAAATATAAGAATATAAATGAGAGATCTGAAAAATACCAATGACTGTATCTGCAAGAGTTTCCTGACCTTGTTGGGACTGAAGTGTAGAAAGTCTGTTTGGGCGTTGCCTACTGATAGTACAGGAAGTGGTACCCTGCCGATTCGGGCGACCGAACTGAGTTGAGGAGCGAAGATGACTCTAATAACCTGACTGGGGACAATCTCTGACTCTATGGCCTAGCTTGCCACAACCAAAACACACACCACTGCCAGCCTTACACACACCTTTATGATGCTTACCACAAGTCTGACAAATGGGATGGGTAAGAACTTTGCTCTCACTACCCTACCCCCTAACCTTGGCTGAGAAAGACTATAACTACCTATTTAGCCCTCTTATTCTCTCTCTCTCTCTTTTAAAGCTTATGCTCCTATATATTTTGAGCATAGACCATCAGCCTAGACAAGTCCATATCACTAATCAACATCGCGGTCCAGCACTCCTTAACCACTCTACTTGATACTCCAGACACAAATATATTCATTCTGGACCTACTGTTTTCCACTACATGGGGAACGTACTTGGCTAACTGGGTGAACTTAAGGGAGTATTCTTTTATGCTCATCATACCTTGCTTGAGATTGATGAACTCTAACACTTTAGCCTCCTTCTGCTCTATGGGAAAGAACCTATCTAAGAAAGCTGTAGCAAACTCTTCCCACTCTATAGGCTCTGTATTTGTACCCCTGGTCTACCTTCCACTGTTTAAACCATGTATGGGCTACATCTTTTAGCTGATAGGTGGCTAACTCTACACTATTACTGGAAGTCACTCCCATGATGTCTGTTACTTTCTGAACCTGATCGAGGAACTCCTGTTCCTCTTTGGACTTAGAACCAGAGAATAGAGGAGGATTCATTCAGGTGAAGTCCCAAATCCTAGTTACGGAAGCATTGGCCTCTGGGTTAGACAGAACAACGGCTGGTCGTTCATTCTGAGCTGTGGCTGAACTGGCTATAGTAGTGAATGCAGTCCTGAATTCCGTATGAGAGACTGTTCATCCAGGGAATCTGCTTAGACGTGCTGAGGTGCTGACTGATTTTTGGTTCTTCTTTAGTTAGTCCTTTCTGAAGACATGTTCCATAAATGAAAGGAAGAAGTGAATTAGATTGAAAGTTTAATTAGAGCTTTTGCTCACTGGCACGACATGAATATTGAAAGAAGGGAAACTGTTCCTAAAACATCTCATAGCCTCCTTCACATAAGTGTGGTGCACAACATACACATGTACAAGACTCTACTAGATGCGTCTTTCAGACTTCCTAAGATACTATTGAACCTTAGGCTCTAATACCAAGTTTGTAATGCCCCAATTTTCTGAACCGAAATGCTACACGGTGCCCATGAACCTGAAGGACCACAAGCTAACCCATGACTGATATCTGTAGCTAAACACTACATAATATTCTGTATAAATATGGAAACATGTACTGAAGGGACATAAGGTTCAAACTGGATAAACATCTGATAAAACAATGTCTGAAAGCGGTATAACAATACCAAAACAAATCTAAAATAATTGTGTGACATGCTATAGTCTGAAAGCCTCTAAACTGTCTGAATAAAGAGTTGATGGACATGTCCCCAACTAACTCCGACTACTGAAATAATTTGAAAACTGAAATAATGTAATCATCATCTCCTCAAAGTATGAGGACTCACAACTGACTCTGACTGCTGAACTGGGATGCTAGTGATGCTTTGGAGCTCGTACTTCTAAACCTATGGTATAAAACACCATAGAAAAAATACGTCAGTACTTTGAATATACTGGTATGCAAGTGAGGTAGGTTGAATAAAAATGGTTTATATGCATGAACAATACTAGCTGACTGACTAACATGAACGTGAGAATATATGTATGACTACGTAACTGTAACTGAGATCGTGATAGGACTGAATACTGAGTTCTGACTATTGAGTTTACTGATATAGACATCTGAGTCACTGATGAGTGAGATAGACTGATACCGTATCACTGAATATTGAGGGACTGATACTATGTTACTGATACATGAATAATTGTGTCTGACAGTTCTGATTATTAAGAACTGGTCTGGTTGACTGTATCTAACAGTCCAGAAGTTGAATAATGATAACATGAGTTTTGATAACTAATAAAACTGATACATGGGTGACTGTATCTGACAGTCCTAAATCTGATGGAACTAACTAAGTTTCATACTGTATCAGAGTTATCTGTATCTGAAAGTCATGGAATCTGAAGAACTATCTGAGTTCTTTTACTGAGACTGAGAGTGAGGCTGAGACTGTGACTGAGACTGTGGGAGGTAATCATCTAACCGGCATGCCCCGAATATGAACTAGTGGGGTCCAACCTGTAACCCTTGCTGGAAGGGTGTCAATACCGTGCCACGGGTAAAGACAACATGTGAGTAAACCCTAATCTATTTGGGAGTCCTTTCCGTCTTCCCTTGCTATTAGGTAAACTCAAATAAGATGTATTATACCTAGGTGTAGGGACATCTCAACCTACACTGGCTATGTAGTTCTGTAACACAAGGATTGCTTCTAAGGATCATACCCTCCACTGAATAACAGGTGATTACCCATCCTTGGATTCACTCGGTGCTGAATCCTACTCCCAACTGAATAGATACTGAACTGATTAACTGAACTGAACTGATACTAATGGTATTGTTTAGTGGAGCTAAACTGAGTTTACTGAGTTCAGTTGACTGATTGAATTTACTGAGTTCTGAGGAATGACTGAGAATATTGAAGTTACCGAGGTTGACTGGGAATACTGAGGTTACTGAGATTACTGAGTACTGAGATCACTGAGATTACTGAACTACTGAGATTACTGAGATTTCTGAGATTTCCGGAGTCACATGACTGACTGAGTTCTATGGATCATAGCTTGACTGAGGAGATCGTGAAAACATGACATGGCTCTAGGCACACAACTAAATGTTTGGGTACAAGTACCCCCAGGACTCGATGAGAAGAAACTGACATAGCATGTCTTACTTGAACACATGACCAACAACACAATTCATAGTTCATATATTGAAGAACTTCATCAAACATGTGATATGCATAAGCTTGTACATAAATGGGGATTTCATGATATCATACTAGTTGGGCATTGTTCCTTCATCTAGGCATTTAATCAAACACATGGTAGGCATTGCACATGTACACAACATTATACAACAATTAATCATCATGATTTATCTCTAATTTCATCATCCTAGGGTTTATTCATAGGTTCACATTAATATAATCTATACAAATCAATTCCACATAAATTGTTACCCAATATGGATTTGAATTCAATTGATCATTCTCAACATAAACAAAACAAACCCAACATGAAATTCATAAAGAAATCCATAAACGTAAACTTAGAAAAGAGATTCTTGGGCTTCATGGACGAAAGGAGTTCATGAATGACCACTACACATACCTTAGTTCATGATTCTATGAATATTGACGGAGAGATTCTTGAAATTTGACGGTGAATTCCCGTGGAATTGAACCTTCTATGAAAACCCTAGTGCTTGTTCCTGAGAGTTTTTCAAAGTAATTGAGTATAAGCTGCTGAATTATGGCCAAATCTCGTGTTATAAGGATTATATAGGGTGGGAAATTGACCCTTTTAACCCTAGTACATGTATTTAATTTATGAGAAAATTTCTCGATTTTTATCCTTGGCGCGATGCGTCACTATTGTGCCAAGTCACTGGAATTGGACAATTGGGAATCTGCATGGTGGTGCGACGTGGAGCTATCGCGTTGCGACCTTGACTGCAACCTGAAAGTTTGGCGCGACATGCCACTGTCACGGAGCAACACTGGAAATTGACAATTTCCATTTGAGCTATCTCTGCGGCGCGCTGAAGGCTCAGGTGATACACTATCTCACTAAAAAGGCTCTAACTCTTCGCCCGGGTGTCGTATTTGGGTGAATTTGGTATCGATGGAAATCTTATTGAATTTACCACATGAAAAAAGGGAAAATCTTGAAAATACCACATATATAAAAGTGGATTCATCTTTCAAAGAAAGCTTACAATATTCTTAGGAAAAATTTTCAAGCTAGGAAAAGTACGGGTATTATACCACGACAGGTATCTTGAACCATCAAGGAACGAAAGACCCTTGTAATGTCCCAACCCACTAGTGATATTGTCCTATTTGGGCCCATGCCCACATTTCTTTAAAATACGTCACTAGGGAGTAAGTCTTGCTTACTTAAATACCCAGCATCCCTCTTGTGTTTTGCCGATGTGGGACTCCTTTTCTTAAGTTAGGGTGTCATATTTACCCCTCCTTATGGGCTCAGGATCCTCGCCTAGGTTTGACCCACTGAATGGGATTTTCTTAGTTTTAGGATTGAAGTTTTCCTCGCCTTACCAATATTTTCCTAAACTCAGTTTGAACGCTGGCCCACATTAATAGGGCTGATACAGGAGTGGATCTGTAACTAGTCTTGTTATGACCCGAGCTGAGGCCCTGGCAGCAATAGGCATCCCAAACCATCAGGACCTGAGAGATCCCTGTAATGACCCAACACACTAATGATATTGTCTTCTCTAGGCCTAGACCCTCATGTCTTTAAAATGCACCACTAGGGAGTAAGGCTTGCTTATTTATATACCCAGCATCCCTCCCGTGCTTTGTCGATGTGGGACTCCTTATCCTATATTGGGGTGTCACATGCCTCTATCTGCCTAACTCCAGGAAATACAAAAATCACATCATGGTGAGAATAGAGGATCCAATCTCCACACCAATAACAAAGGCAAACTATAAGAAGGAGATGAATCCAGCAAATCTAAGATATGAACTTAGGACATCTCAATATCCAAATAAAACCCACTATTGGTCAATGAAATAACCACATCTAAGAACGGATCTAAAACTGGTTAAGCTCACAAATAGACTATATAAAAAGGGATAGCCAAAGAAAAAATCTTCACAACATAGGAGGCAAGTCTAAGAGTCCCAAACACAAGGATGGGCAATATAGATAAATTGCCAACTCTAGAACTATATAAAACCACAGAAGATCAACTTACCTTTGATATCACAATACGATCCTGAATAAACCCAACATAGGTAACAAAGAGGGAAAAAAACAAACCTCACCTTCTTATGGGAAAGAAATCACCACATCAGGTTATATCTACAAGCCACCAAATAAGAATCACAAGGAAATGAAATTCTAACTAGATAACACTAGTCTATATAGTTACCCAATGGGATCAATTAAATCAAGTAATAATATAAAATAATATCAGTAACCTCAAGCAGTGATAGCAAAACTAACAATAATATAAACATTAACATAATGAATAGGCTGTGCCAAAATGAACATCAATATCATTTACCACTCAATGGCCACAATAAGGCCAATGTGCCAAGATAAATGGGACTTGAACCCAAAACCAGCACCCACAAGGAGAAAATATCAATACAGATCTACTCCACCCACTACTAAAAGAAATAAGCCATGGAGTAGTCATAAAATCATAAATTCAATACAAAGCACACAATAACCAATATGAATATATTAAGGCACATAATCATCAATGGGTATAAAGACCCCAATATACATAATACAAAAGGTAAATACGGGGAAATAAAAGCACACCAATCATGGTGAAATCCACAATCACATGCCTGACAGATATAAGAAAGAATAAATTTGAATAGGTTCAATCTCGAATCGACTGATTGAATCATCAACTTAGGCACCAAGTGCACTATCTCTAACTGAAGGTGCCACAATTATCATGAGGCTGATCTAAATTAACTGAAAGACTAGCAATGCCATAGCAGGAACACTCTTTAAACCAATAGTCGATCTCTTTCCAGTCTTAGAAACTCATGAAGCACCAATACGAAGAAAACACAACTAAGCCCAAATGGCTGGCCAACTGATGCTGAGAGCACACTCTATTATAATTGATCATCTTTCTTGTAATCATCCATCCCAAGAACTCTAGGATGGCGGGAAATAGAGGCAAACTTAGCCTGATCAACTTACTCATATGTCGGTCACTTTCTGAGCTAGTGTACCATCATGATACAACCATACAAGATTCTAGAATACTTTAAAATACTGCCCTTTAGACTCTAGAATGGCCATCATGTCTTGAATACCCATACCAAAAACTCCACAAGGTCCGATGGGGACTCTGTCTGCTTATAATCATTATGACTAATCTGAGAGCCAGTTATGGTCTGAAATAATACTTTCATAGAGCCGATATGTTAAAGAGAAGCTAAACTCTACAGGAAGGTTCTTTACTCCCAAATAGAATACTAATAGAATAATACTAAGGGCATGGACTCTAGCCGCCACCTCTATAAGCCCCAATACATGAACTCTCTATGGCTCTCACATAATCAACAATCTGAGGGGAGAAAGACCCAGAGCTATTGAGTGCTCTGACACCAAAAAAGTGACAATGCTAGCCCTTTAATAAATCCACACACCATGCACTGCTCAAAGGGATATAGCATAGGAAAATACCCAGCCCAGTCGAGAAATCCAATCACATACTCAAAAATTGGTAAAAAATCCTGATGAACACGAATAGACCCATCTATGGTCTGAGAATTGCTCAAAAAATTAAATGTCACCCATGGTAGGGAGAGATCTGCAACATGAATCGTATCTTTAATGCTGAACTTCAAAGGCTAAAGTAGTCATGAGTTTTACTGGAGTTTGAGTTGACCCTAAATCCTTTGGCTATTGCTAAAAATCTTTGATATCTGTCTCTGACATCTCTAATTTGATGCTGCTATGGAGCTCTAAAAACATATGTTGAAGTCTCATCTGCATCTATCGATCATCTCGCATCGCCCATTTGGGGATAAAATAGAGTCAAAAAATGTGCTTCAGGTTCATAGCAATGCGAACACATAATAAAGAGTCAAGAAATGAATTTCTTAAGAATGTCACTGCAGCCTCCCGAAGATAGGTTACGAATATTTCTACACCGATCTGTAGAACTTTACTAAACACTTAGCTCTTGTACTAGCACAGTGGTTAAGCCTAGGCTCTAATACCAATTTGTCATAACCCAAATTCTCAGGTCATGATGGCGCCTACTATGACCCACAAATAGGCAAGCCAACCACATAGTCCAAAATAGCTAGTAACGGACTACTCAAATGGATAAAGAAAAAAATATCGAATATCTAAAATACAAGATCAATTACATAATATAATCCCAAGAGATGGTGTTATCAGTACAAGAGTTGCCAATAATACAACAGTACAAAGTGAAGTACAAATGAAAACACTGATATAACTTTTCTCTAAATACAACATAGATACTAGTCTAGTACATAAGAGAGATATAAGTAATTCTTTGAATGTTAGGAGATAACTCTAAGTCTACGAACCATGGCTTCTTTGAATGATGTACACATTAATGACGATAAATTGTACTATGATATACAGGCTATAGAAGTGTAGTATGAGGACCAAACACGTGGTACTTAATAGGTTACAACTGACTGAGCTCCAAACATAAAGAAGATATATAACATATATACAAAATAAGAAAATACACCTAAATATCTAGAAATTATATTAGATAGCCAATAAGAGAATAAGGATAACCTATCATATTCATGTCAAAGAGACTTAACATAATAAGGCTAAGGAAATAGTAAGGATGCACTATCTTATTCCATCCATACTTATGAATCTCAACACTATACAATATATCACAGGCCAATATACAAAATAAAAATGAAAGAAAGGTATATATATGTGTGTGTGTATACAAGGTCAAGGAATGAATATACAATTAGATCAATGAAAGAAAGGGTTATACAATAACACTATAACTATATATAGCTAGGTATATATGTACATACATACATATATATATATATATATCCATGGTCTACTCAAAGTAAAATCTAGATCATCAAACTAGCTTTTAAGACCTCATAATTATAGTAGGAGCTAGTGCTAGAATACTCAGGGTTATAATCCATAAACTGAGTTATCAGATTGTCATGCATAGTAATATAATCATAAGGTAACGAGGACAGAATCATACCTCAAGTCTCAATATAAAATCAATGACCAATATGTCATGAACTAGCCATAACAATGATCATAACAATGGTAATGACAATGATATTAACAATGTCAATAACGACGCGAGTAACTGGCTATTCTAGACAACCAAATACCTAATCGAGTCTATGCATTCCCCCATTGTCCCAAGCTCAGAAGGTTCAATCATCATACAACACCCCATAAGGCATAAACATCACCCATATCTATACAACTCTCCCATAATGAGCTGATAGATATAGGTGTATACTGGTGATAGGTAATGCGTAAGCATAAATGAATACAATGTATATAATCAATATCACAATATCATTATCTCAACCCTCAATATTCTAACCATTATCATCATAACCATCATCATCATAATCCTCATTATCATAACCATTATTATCAAAAACATCATTATTATATCATCCTTCGACCTTGCTGGGTATATATACAAATGCCATACATAGGGCTAGCAGAACTCGAACCGGTAGATATACACATAAGCATATTAATGTAATTATCTTCTAACCTTGCTGGGTATCAATGCATCATCATAAGCATCCTCCGGCCTTGTCAGGTATCATCACACTCTCATAATATCTTCCAGCCTTGTCAAATATCATCACATCATCATAATATCCTTCGGCTTTGATGGGTATCATCACATCATCATAATATTATCTGGCCTTGTTGGGTATCATTACATTATCATAATATTCAAATTAATGTCAATAATTGTAACGCCTCAAAATATCATCTCGAGACTCCACATGGTGCCCAAGGCTACACGTAGCCTCAAGATAACCCTTTAAGCCAAAACACTACCCTTGGGTTCCAACACAACAACATACACGCTACGCTAAGGATATATATATAAAGACATATTATATCACATCGCATATGGCATGAAATATCGTAAGACTATACATATATGGAATGTCTATACACAAACCAACCCAACAATACACTAGTCTGACATAGCCTCTATACAGCAAAATCAATGAGCCATTGGGATAAACCCCCAACTGACTCAACAGACCAAAGGGATCACAAAACAATAGCACCAAAACTAGCAACTTGGTCCTTGAACCATGAGGACTCACCACTGAAGGAACGTAGATGTGGCACTCGAATATCACTGTCGCGGCTGCGGTTGAGTACCTGAACCTACATCATGGTAAGAATGTAGCCCATAGAGAAATATGTGGTTCAACACAAGATACGTACTGAGTATGTGGGGGCGCATGCAAAATATAAATAATATCATAAATTTCGTACAAACGTACATACGGACCATAATGACAGACCTGGCTTGAGTGACATTGAATCATGCAACTCATAACATCTTAGATAGGAAATGTAGGAAAAAAACCTTATAAATCATTATAGATCATCATAGACAACTTGACTTACCACATCAAAACTCAGAGTGACTCGGTATTTCAATAAACATGACTCTTATGGACAGGGGAGTTTCCTATAACTGACAACCCCACGTGAGCTACGTGGAATACCAACGTTTGAAACCCCCATTGGTGAGAGCGTCATACTCTTTGCCAGGGAGTACGACCTTAAAACTGCAATAATCACAATCGGGCTCTCTGGCCAATAATATCATCATCAAACAACCCTACGGTGGCACATAGGTTTGGGGAAATACTAAATTTCCCTCTCGGTGCTAAGTACTACTCCCCGACAAGCTCAAAACGCATTAGGAAATCCACCACAACATCACAAGGGTCAATCATAAAGACCAAATCAAATATCTTTCTCATTTATCAAATCATATCAATTTGTGGATTCCTAACTCAACATATTTTAGCTTAAAAAATTTTAATCTTCCTCAACATCAACAAGGTGTCAATGTATTGAACCATAACCGACTCGACATTTGGACAAGGATATGAAGACTCAATACATAATATTTTCAATAATTTAACTCATCAAAACCATCTAGAAAATACCAAGACTCATTGCAACTTCAATATCAATATTTCTCAATTTGCCATCGAACTCTCATTTAAAGGTACTTGAGACATCAACCCATAGTAGGGATATAGAATTTCCAATATCAATTATAAATTCATAATAAGGAAATAGTGAAATGATAGTATAAATCAAGGCTTAACAAATTAAATCATCATACTCTCATAATCAAATACTTTTTGGACATAATTCCATCTCAACATCATACACATATCGGATGACATAATCCCATAGCTCATGGACAATAATATAAGATATAAAACCATATTTCCAATTCATGGTAAAACATGTAAAATCTCATGTCAATGTAATTCAACAAAAATACCGGGCACAAGATCAAAAGGATAATCTTGTTCAAAGCCCCACATACCTAAAAATGGAAGATGAATATGAACTTCTGACTCTGGAACTTTATTCACAAAAATAAAGGGTGCTTCTCGAAGCCCTTAACATGATCAACTCGAATCCCAAATCAATTTGAAATTTCTATGGTTCAATCAAGAGACATAGAAGGATGAAATTTGGAGTAGTAGGGTTGGGGTTTGATCCTTAGAAAATTTTGGAGAAAAATGAGCTATTGAATGCTCTTAATGGGCTTAAATCCATTGTTTACCCGGATGGATTGGAGTGGGAATAACCAAAATACCCTTAAAAATCAAATAATGTCAAGTCTATCCTTTGGTGGACTATTTTGATAGGCTGAAGTAGATCGACCATAACTTTTTGCTCCGATGGCCAAATTGGATGAAAACAATTTCATTGGAAATAGAACTTTCAGATCTTTCTTTTTGATATATAGTAGCTCACCCAGATCATTATGTACAAGAAGTTATGATCGTTTGAAGTTGACCCTAAAATTAGCCTGGCCTTAGTATTTTTTTTCCTGCATATTTACTATTCACCACTATTCATGGTTAGATCGGAATGATCATAACTCATCGCTCGAGTGTCCATTTTGGATGATCCATATATCATTGGAAATTTTATTCAATGATATACGCGATGACGGGTCGCATATCCAGAAATTCCACACAGAAAAATTATTAATCACGATAAAGAACAGAATTCAACATATTTTCGTTCGAGATCTTAACAGAATTTTTTTTCTCGGGGCATCACAATAATAGAGAGAAATCCCCATAAAGGCTAAAGTAAAGAGAAAACACCACGAGGGACAAAGTAAATAGACATGAAAAGAGAAGCAAGGTAGGGTATATTTCCATAATTCATCATTCATCATTAATGTCACATTATCAACAAGAATATATGCATAACATGAATATTATAACTCTCATCGGGTATTACCCAGAGTTTATATTATCTATACAATATCTTCCTCCATTCCATACAGAAGAAATGTGTATTTAGATACATAATAACAACTAAATACCATTTATTCACTATTTATTTACTAACTAATATTGTTTATTAACTAATACCACCAATTCGCTAATACTCATCATATCAACCAGTCATCATCATTAGCTTAATCATTAATCTCAACTAATCTTTATGGTTACTAATCATCATTAGAACTTAACATTATCATTGGTGAACAGACTTAGCCTGTGACTAAAGAAATATAAATCCACTATCTATTGCCCAAAGTAAACTTGGGAACTAAATTATTATAAAAGTGTAGAATGGGTTGGAATCTCTCATGATCAGAATAGGTAGTGGTATCAAATCATTGACTGGAATCTACCTCGATCAAGTCCTTAAAACATCATTATTAATCTTTTTTACTTATAAGTTATTCATTAAGATGGGTATTTATTATTATGAAGAAATTCGTTATAAGGTAGGAAGTGATTTAACCCTTAATTAGGAGAAATAGTAATAATTTTATACTTTAGTTAGTTTCACATTACTTACCAATTTAATGACCAAGAATTTACCACCTCTAAGCTACATGAATATACCACATATATGCATCATGAATATATCAAACCTATGCATTATGAATATATGACATCTATGTATACCATCACCTGTAATAATACATTGGAACAATAAACATCAATATATCAATAAATTACAATCAAATCCTTTAAAAGGATAAACACTTTCTGAATAATCAAATCATATCATAACATAGCCTTTGGCCCAACAATGTGTCTAGAATTATCATACATTATGTTCACAACCTTGGGCCCACATACGTATCAAGAACTTATATCAACAAACATATTAGTAAGTTATCTCGTAACTATTATCCATAACATAACTATAAGTGTAACACCACAAATTTTTGGTCCTTGAAAATTTTTGAAATTTTATCCTCACTATCTTCACTATGACTTGTCCTACGAGTCGTAAGGAGTCTTGATGAGTCGTTGTGGCCAAATTGTAGCCTAAACAGTCTGTGTACCTAATTTTTCTAATCTGAGTACAAATGGCTTACTACGAGTTATAATGACTCATTATAGGTCATTGTGTACAAATTATAAAATGTCCAGTGTATACCCAAATAGTTTCTAATTGACTATGAATGGACCCTATGAGTCATAGGGTCCTATTATGAGCCATGGTATATGAGTTTGAAGGTCAATGGTGTGTGTTCCTTGTGACACTATCTTGACAATGACTCATGGAGACGAGTCGTAATAAGTTATGACGAGTCAGTATGAAACCCATAACGACTAACGGTTTATTTTCCCAACATTTTAAATAGAGGTATTTTAGACATTTCCCTCTTAGCCCAATAATAACCCATAACCTATAAAAATACTTGGAACCTATTTTTAATGATAGCATACACCAAATATTCTTTCTTCTCTCTTAAGTCTCTCAAGCATCCATACTTAGGGTGTCTAAGAAGTGGGTTAAGTAGATCTTAAAGAGTTAAATTCTCTTTATAATCTTGGGTATATTAGGAATATTACTCTTCCAAAATTACTACTTTTCAAAAAACATTTGTTTAAAAGTATTATTCATACAGTTTTGATGTTGGTTTCGAACATGGGTTGAGGAATTTGAATGATTATTATTTATGTGATGTTTTATGTTTTTATATGCATTGGTTATATTAAAATGGTAGTTTTGAAACAAATTTGATGCATGGGTATGGTGAATAAACTAGGAGATTGTGAATTCCCTAAATTTTGCAAATAATTACAGTTGAATCGATAATGACCTCAACCCCTATTATGAAATTTATTTTGAATACAAAAAGTATGCACATTGAATTACTCTTGAATTCTTGCAAAATATGATGAGTAAATGAAGCATAATAATTTTGAATTGAACTTAAGGGGTTGTCCAATTCCCCAAGCTAATGTATAATTGAACAAAGAAGTTTGTGAATTTCCCCAGGTAATGATAACTTTTTTGGCATGTTGATGTTACCTTGCAAGTGTAGTTGGTATGATGATATGAATAGTGTATGCCCAAATTTGTACCATGGTTCAATGAATGGTATGCATCTTAAATATTTTAATTGGTCTTTAATGAGGGTTGTGTAGCTGAGTCGTGAAAGTAGAGGTCCCAAGGGACCAACACCAGAGACCGTAGTTTTTGACTTGGGGGTCTACATGACTGGGTGGTTTGAGTCCCACTTTATTATTATCACATAATTGGAAGGTTCCAGTCCCCCATATTACATTACATAATTGGGTGCTTTAGTCACCTTGGTATGCCAGGAGGTTTGAGCCCCTCATGGTGCATCTGTACATTCTCTGGTTCATGTGGCTACACACTCTAGGGACCTTCTAGCTGGGGGAGAGCTGGGCATATATTTTCCATGGGTGCCTTTTTATGTTATAAGGATTGAGATACATAAACCAGACTATGATTTAAAAAGGTTCATGCTAAGCCTTGTTCCTTACCATAGAATGTGATATATATATATAAATGTATTTGCATCTAGTTATGTTCATTGGATTTTAACTGATTTTGAAGTATTGATCAAGGCTTTATTTTTCACCCTTACCCCTGAGTTACATGCTAGTGCTTAACCTACTAACCATCTTCGGATGTTGTGCCCCCATGCTATGCAGGCACTGGAGATACTTCTACTTTTCCTGCATAGTGTTAGGTGTACCGGCTTTGTTCATCGATTCATTATGGTGAAGTGGTGAGATTTCATTCTCTAAAAGAATTAGACATTTTATCAGTTCCTTTCATATACTAGAAGTGAGAGTTTACATTATCATTTATATTGTTGTTGTTATTTTCAGAGTCATGGGTATGTCCCGATGCTTTATTGTTTTTAATTTTTTTAGAAGGCTTTCTTGGATTACTGTGGACTTGGGTGGTGATTTTGGTTGGTTGTGATTAGTCGGTTGCTGATTATTAATTATAGATATTTTTTAAATTTCTTGAGCTCATCTTATGCTATCTTGTTAGATGTTTGAAATTCATTCAATATTGGGGTATTATGTTCTATATGGTTAGGTGTAGGGATGGTTATCGGTCCTCATTGTACTTGAGATTCCCATCATATCCAGGACCTGGTTTGGGCCGTGACAAAGTTGGTATCGGAGTATAGGTTTGGTGTCACGGTGTGTCTACAAAAATGTCTCAAGTAAACTCTCTTTTATGGGTGTGTAGTGCACCATAATTATAGGGGAGAGGCTATGAGGCATGTAGGAATGTTTTCCTTTATTTTTTTTTTATTTCAGGCTATAGAGTCTAAGATCTTGAAATCTCTGCTAATCCCTATATGTTCGCTTTTCATATATGCCTCCCAGAAGATCTGATGCTCGTGGAAACTCTTTTGACCTATTTGAGGATAATGTTGACAAAGCTTATCCTACACAGGGAGTTCAGACCCAGTCTAGGGTTGCTACTTTTAATTGCCCTATTAGAGCTCCACCAGTTCCCCCTATCCTTCCTCAGAAACCTCAAGTTGATATATCTAATATTGAGTTTTGCCAGTTGATCCATTTGTTTACCCAGTTGGTGGCCTCTCAGAATGGGACTATTGCTTTTGTTGCTGTATCATTTGAGGCCACTAGAGTTGGACAATTTATGAGGTTGAGTCGTTAAACCTTTTTTGGCTCTAAAGTTGAGAAATATCCTTAAAATTTCATAGATGAGATGGAAAATATTTTTTGTGTGATGCATTCCACTAATGTGAAGAGTGTAAAATTTGTTGTTTGTTAGTTGAAAGATGTGGCATATCAGTGGTATGAGGAATGGTACCAATCTAGGGGTAATAATGTTGAGTCCACTTTGTGGGATGACTTCTCTAGAGCTATCTTTGATCACTTCTTTCCTAAGGATTTGAGGGAGGCGAAGGCTGAGGAATTCGTGAATCTGAAGCAAGGTAGGATAACAAGGAAGGAGTATGAGTTAAAGTTTCACTAGCTGTCGTGATATGCTCTAGATTTAGTGTCTAGCATGAGGGCTAGAATAAGGAAATTTGCTTCCAGGTTGTCCCGTGAGTTGATTTTAGAGAGCAAGACCGTCTTGTTGAACAAGGATATCAATAACTCTAGACTTGTAGTGTATATGCAACAACCGGAAGAGGAAAAGAAGAAGTAAGCAGAGATTAGTGAAAGGCAGAATAAGAAGTTTCAATACTTAGATTAGGGTGAAGGTCAGTATCATAGTGGTATAGATGGTGGAAAATGGTCTAAGAAGAAGTAGGGCAATTTTGGTTCCTACTCTATGACTAGTGCTCCTTATCTGAAGTCATCGGGTGATTATCATTTTCTAAATAGTGTTAGTCCTAGGGTATAGGGTGCCCAGCCTCAGGCTAGTGGGGCTCAGTTAGCTTCATTGTATCCCCTTTATAGATTTTATGGTCTGGTGCATCATGATATTTGTGAAGAGGGGAGGAACAAGGGGTTTTAATGTGGTCAAATTGGTCATATGAAGAGGGTAATTCCTTTAAGTGTTGCTTCTAGGGAAAATAAGATCCCTATTGCTACTTCTTCAGCTACTGCAAGAATGTATCCAAAACTCATATCAACAAACATATTAGTAGAGAGCTCCTGCATGAATATTTTCATAGCCTTGGGCCCACATACTTATCCAAAACTCATATCAACAAACATATTAGTAAGTCATCTCGTAACCATAAACCATAACACAACTATAAGTGTAACACCCCGGATTTTTGGTCCTTGAAAATTTTTAAAATTTATTCTCACTGTCTTGACTATACTTATCCTAGGAGTCATAGGGAGTCTTGACAAGTCATTGGACCCAAATCGTATGCTAACCAGTGTGTGTTTCTAAGTCTTCTACTCTGAGTATAAGTAGATCACTACGAGTCGTGAGGACTCATTACAGGTCATTATATGCAAATCGTAGGATGCCCAGTGTATAACCAAATAGTTTTTGTATTGACTACGACTGGACGCTAATAGTTGCAAGGTCCCATAACGAGCCATGGTATACGAGTCATAAGATCAATAGTATGTGTGCTTGGTGACACTGTCTTGTTAATAACTCATGGAGACTATTCATAATGAGTTGGGATGAGTTGTTATAAAACCCATAAAGACGAATGGTTTATTTTCCCAGATTCTTAAATTAGGGTATTTTAGACATTTCCCTCTTATCCCACTAATAAACCATGACCTATAAACATACTTAGGGCCATATTTTCATCTATAGAATACTCCAAACATTCTTTTTTCTCTCTTAAGTCTCTCTAGCATCCATACATAGGGTTTCCAAGAAGTGGGTCTAGTAAAGCTTCAAGGGTTGAATCCTCTTCATAATCTTGGGTATTTGAGGATGTTACTCTTCCCAAATTATTACTTTGCTAAAAGTATGTGTTTTAAGGTATTATTTATATGGTTTTGAAGTTGTCTTTGAACGGGGGAATAGGAATTTTAATGATTATTGTTTATGTGATGTTTCATATTTGTATTTGCATTTGTTATGTTTAAATGGTAGTTTCAAAACCAATTTGATGCATGGGTATGGTGAATAAACTAAGGTATTGTTAATTTCCCAAATTTATGAATATTGACAGTTGAATTGGTAATGACCTCAACCCTTATTGTGAAATTTGTTTTGAATATGAAAAGTATGTATATTGAATTACTCTTGAACGATTGTATAATGTGATGAGTAAATGAAGCATAATAATTTTGAATTGAACTAATAGGGTCGTGTAATTCCCCAAGCTAATGTATAATTGAACCAAGAAGTTTGTAAATTTCCCCAAGTGATGATAATTGTTTTGGCATGTTGATGTTACCTTGCAAGTGTAGTCGGTATAATCATACCAGTAGTGTATGCCTATATATGTACCATGTTTTAATGAATGGGAATGTGCGTTAAATGTTTTAATTGGGCATTTATGAGGGTTGTGTAGCTGAGTTGTGAAAGTAGAGGTCCCGATGGATCAACATTGGAGACTGCTGTTGCCGATGCGGGGGTCTACATGACTGGGTGGTTTGAGTCTCCCTTTATTATTATCAAATGATTTGGAGGTTCGAGTCCCCCATATTACATTACATAATTGGGTGCTTCAGTCACCTTAGTATGTCCGGAGGTTTGAGTCCCCCATGGTGTATATATAAATCCTCTATTTCATGTGGCTACACGAACTGGGGAACTTCTATCTTGGGGAGAGCTAGGCCCATATAGCTCATGGGTAACTTCTTATGTTATGACGGTTGAGCTATCAACGCAGGCTAAGAATTTAAAAGGTTCATGCTAAGCCTTATTCCCTACCCCGTCATGTGATATATATATATGTATATGCATCTAGTTATGTGCATTGAATTTTAACTGATTTTTAAGTATTTATCATGTCTTTATTTGTCTCCCTTACCCCTAAGTTACATGCTAGTTCTCAACCCACTAACCATCTTCAAACGCGGTGTCCCTACATGATGCAAGCACCAGGGATACTTCTACTTTTCCTGCGCTGTGTTAGGTGGATTGGCTTGGTTCATCGGTTCATTGTGGTGAAGTGGTGAGCTTCCATTCTCCAAAAGACTTAGACATTTCATCAGTTCCTTTCATAGACTAAAATTGAGAGTTTACATTATCATTAACATTGCCATTGTCATTGTCAGAGTTGGGGGCATGTCCCGACGCTTTATTGATTTTAGTTTTGCTTAGAAAGCTTTGTTGGATTACTATAGATTTGGGTGGTGATGTTGGTTGGTTGTGTTTGGTCGGTTTTCAGTTATAGTCATGTTTTACATTTCTTGAGCTTATCGTATGCTATTTTGTTATATGTTTAAAATTCATCCAATGTTGTAGTATTGTGTTCTATATGGTTAGGTGTAGGGGGTGGTCTCCGGTCCTCATTAGACTTGAGATACCCCAAAAAGACAAGCCATGGTTCAGGTTGTGAAAATAAAGCATAACATATTCTATAAGCTATGAACATATCTTGATCATCTCATACTAGAAAGAACTATACAACCATAAGCATCTCACATGTAGAAGACATACTGTCAATAAGCATCTCATATCTAGGAGGTACACTGTCAATAAGCATCTCACATCTAGGAGGCATACTATTAATAAACATCTCACATCTAGGAGGCATATTATCAATAAGCATCTTACATCTAAGAGGTATGCTATCTATAAGCATCTCACATCTAGGAGTCATTATGCACCAATAAGACATAACTCATAACTATGAGGGATATAACATTTGTAAGACATCTCATATCTATAGGTCATATATCACGACTATGAGGAATATCATATCTATAGGCCAATCATCATAGTTAAGAGGGATAACATCTCTAAAGGACAAATATCATATCTAAGAGAAAGTAACATCTCTAAATGCCTAACATCATATTCAAGAGGAAGATCATCTCTATAGGCCAATCATCATATCTAAGAGGGATAACATCTCTAAAGGTCCAATATCATCTCTAAGAGAAAGTAACATCTCTAAAGGACCAATATTATATTCAAGAGAAATATCATCTCTATAGGCCTAATATCACTTCTAAGAGGAAAAGCATCTCTATAGGCCCAATATCATTTCTAAGAGGAAAACCATCTCTATAGGCTCAACATCATTTCTAAGAGGAAAACCATGTCCATAAGCCATTAATCATAATCTGGGGAAGTCATTACAATATACCAATCCATGATGTAACCTTACACTAAGGGATTACTGGTCTCAACTTAAGCCTATCAACTGCCAATATGTTCACAAGAGCTAACACAAGTCTTAGCCTAAGGTGGGATAGTAGAACCCACTTCTATCCCTCAATTTCCATATTTAAGCCATTCATACCCCAAGCTAGGCCGAGGTATCTAGTTCAACTTCTAGATGTCAAGTAATAGATAACAAAACCTAAGATATAACATGACCCGACCCTGAGCCTTTTCATAATGGGTATCCTAAGTCCAACCAGGACCGAGGACCACACCTTGTTACCCAACCCAACCACCATATTCGCCCCATGGCGGGCTGAATTTTTAACTTATAATAAGATTGCATAAATTTTTTCATTAAGACTCTGGGATAGGGTCACAACCATGAACAACCCAACCCAGTCCAATCGCACCACACCAACCACCCAATCGTACCTACCAAACCATAGGCCATAACCAAATAAGTATTAAAATATAGTATAATTAATCCCAAAATAAAATATGATGGAACAGTACAACAACAATAACAACATACCTAGTGTAAAATATGATGGGACATGAAGTATCAAAAGATAATATAATTAATCCCAAAATAAAATATGATGCAATAGTGAGAAATAATTTCCTATAATGCCAACCTAAATATCAATACCAATGCTAAGGCTGACACATCTACCGATCTCGCCCATACCAACCCTCAGAAGTACCCCAAAGCCTCTATCCAAAAGAGTAAATAAATTTGGTTGGGACATGCCCCCAACCATGGCCAAAACCAAAAAAATAAAGTTAAAACATCTAACAATATCCATAACATGAAATAATGCCCTTCGAAAGGATGGAAGCTCACCACTTCAGTCCAAATGCTCTCCCCGAGTCAATCACTATGTAGAAGGAGTCAAATGGCTGGTTCCTGCATAGCGTGGGTATATAACCACTAGTAGACGGGTTAGTGAGTGATAGCATGAATCTCAGGATAAGGATAAAATAATGCCAGTTATAAAATCAAGTAAAACCAACCAATTCACAAAACCATACATGCATAAATATATATATATATTTATAACCATACTGGGAAAGGGGACCGGGCTTTATAGCTTGGCCGTCCTAAACCACCCACGGAATATATGGGTTTAGATCCCCCTGTTCAAAAGGGCCCCAGTGCGTGTAGCCATACTACTGGGGAAGTATCCCATAGGATGAATAGTACATCACCCAATAGTGTAACATCATGCACACGGTCCACTAAGACCAATCCTCATATCGGCAAATACGGGTTTCCAGTTTTGGTCCCCATGGGACCACCACCTTCTATGGCTTTAATACACACCCCTCCATTAATTCAAAATTAAAAACGTTTCCAAATAACCCACCAATCCATTTACCATTTTATTAACCAAGGCCAATATTAGTGGTATTGTCATACCACCCCTTACTTGCAAGTAATATCCATAGCCAAACTATTTAGGTTAAGGGAACTTTTAAAAGACCTTCCATATACCATATTAAACAACTTGGGAGACTTCCATATTCCCCATAAGCATAACCATTTATCCTTTAACCTTTTCAAACCATTTAAAGCATTATTACATAAGCCAAAAACAAGCAAGAGATCCAGAAGTCAATGTAATGAAAATACCTTTATAAGTATTTTATCAAACACATTGGGGACAAAATGTAACCAAAACCAATTCCAAAGACCATTAAACCATTACCATGCAATCCAACTGTCCCAAACCACCATTATTACTTATAAAAGAATAATTAAAACCTTAGTAAACCATAACTAAGTAGTTAATATCAAAAAACCTAAATAATAGATGAAACCAATATTCATGAAATAGTAAAAGCATGAACTCAATTATATAAACCATGCCTTTAGTTTAAATGTAATACCCCAAACTTTCTTTAAGTCAAATCTTGTCTCCAAAAGAGTTAGTGATGACTTCCTAAATGAATAATGTTTAAATTAGATAGAATTTCCCCAATTTCGACTTTTTTATCACGTGGGAAATTGAATTAGCTTTCCAACGATACCAATTTCATCCAAATCCGATATCAAAGTAAAAAATTATGGATATTTTTACAGAGAACTATCGGAACTGCCAAGAAGCGAAGGTCGGGCCGACGGACCATCGAGCTAGCGATGGACCATCGCCCAAGCCGTCACAACTAAGGCAGTGAACCCAACTTCAGGTCAAGTATGACGGTAAAAACCAATGAACTGTTGAGACAACAATGGACCATCGCCCAAACCGTTGTAGATGAGGCAGAAAGTTTAGGTTTTGGCCAAGTACGATGGTCAGAAATGACAAACCATCCAGCCAGCGATGGACTGTCGCCCAAACTGTTGCCACTTCCGAACAGCGATTTTAAGCCATTTTTAAAGGGGTATTTGGGTATTTTTCCTCTCGTTTTAACCCTAATTATTCTAGACCATAGCTCATAACTTCTTTATTCATCCACAATATCAAATTAGGGTTTCTCTCAAAGATCAATCCCTAAGAACAAGAAACCCTAGGTGTCTAATCCCAAGGCAAGAATTCAAGCTTTCCTTCATCAATCTTTAAGAAATCATCCACCCAGGTATGTCAAGTGTGGATTCATGGGTTCCTTTTAGACAAAAAGATCAAGAAACCCTATTTGAAATATAAACTTTGGATTCAATGGTATGAATTGAATTATATCCATGTTTATGTTGTTGTTTGATTTCCAAGTTGAAGTCTTTAATGACTATCATAAAAATATGTTAGTATGTGGTTGAAATTCTTTCATTGGAAGTGTAAAATATTGCCATGAAGTATTATTTCAATATTCATGCCTAAACCTAAAGATATGCATGCAAGGTGTTTGATAAAATGCCTAAGAGAATAGGAATTTTTCCTTATGACTCATTTGTGACCAAAATTGATGAATCCATGTTTCTCCCTTATGTTTGATATGACTCCCACGTTATTGTTATTCTTTGTAATGGATTGACGTAATGCTCATGAGATTAGGCTTATGAATTATGATATGTTTACATGCATTCCTATTAATGTGTAAGCTTATAGCATGCGAATACTTCATGAAAATCCCCAATGATTGTACTATGAGTTGTTGACTATGATCAGATGTCAAGAAGTATCATGCCTTTTCAGTTTCATGCTATCGAGTCCTGGGGGTACTTGTACCCGACAATTTAGCTGTGTGCCTAGAGCCAGTGTCAGTTTTCAAGATACTCTCAGTCAAGACATGTTCAGTAGAATTTAGTTAGTCTCATGACTCAAAACTCAGTAATCTCAGTAATCTCAGTCAGTTATTAGATCTCAGTAATATTTCGTCAGTCAACGAAACTCAGTGAACTTAGTCCAGTCAGTTCAGTATAATTAATTCACTGTCTAATCAGATGGGAACTCACCTGTGAGTAGAGAGTGTGATTCTTAGAAGCAATCCTTGCGCTCTAGAACTACGTAGCCAGCATAGGTTGAGACATCAAACCTGCTAGATGAAGGTAGATGAGGTGGCTTAACCTATTATATGAGGGTCCCACCATTCTCCTTAGTGTACCTGTTAGATGAGGGATTACTCATAACTTGTCCTTACTAGTGGCGCGGTATTGACATCCTTCTAATTGGGGTTACAGATTGGCCCCCAACTCAATTATATTATATTATTTGGGGTATGTCGGTTAGATGAATACTTCCCACAATTACAGTCTCAGTAATAAAACTCAGATAGTTCAACAGAATTCAATACTATCAGATACAGTCGCCCAGTTCAGTACAAAACTCAGCTAGTTCCATAAAAAACAGGACTGTCAGACACAGTCATTCAGATAATAGTATCTCAGTTATATGAAAATGTATGTTATCAGTATTTAGATTTAGTGATGTCATGATATCAGTTATAGTTCAGGTATTCATGTATGAATTCTTACGTTCATGTTACTCAGTCAGTCAGTATTGTTCATACATATGAATCCTTGCATTCAGCCTACCTTACTTGCATACCAGTACATTCAATCGTACTGATGCATTTGCGCTATGGTGTTTTATACCATGGGTTCAAAAGCACGAGCTCCAGAGCATTAGTAGCATTCCAATTTCAGCAGTCAGACTAGCAGTGAGTCCTTATCATTCAAGAATAGCATGATTATTTTATTACTTTATTATTTCAGTAGTTCAGAGTTAGTTGGGGATATGTCCCATCAACTCCATAGTTTTTAGACAGTTTAGAGTCTTTCAGACTAAGCATGTTCAGACAGTTATTTCAATTTTATTTCATATTGATATACCATATTTCCAGATGTTATGTTTTATTAGCTATTTGAACCTCATGGCCTTTCAACCTTTTTCCACATTTATACAGTATATTATGCAGTGCCCAGTTATATATATTAGACATGGGTTAGCTTATGGTCCTTCGGGGTCATGAGCACCTGTAGTGTTTTGGGTACTAGTTTGGGGCGTTACAATAAATTACAATGAGGGAAGAGAATCATGCCTTAAACCAAGAAGATAATGGAAAGAAATCACCAAGATAACCCCTAAAATAATCGTTTAGTTGAAACCATAACTCTCTTTCTCCAAAGGTTCTTGAGAGAATTATGGAGTGTTTTGGAATATTTCTAAGTATTAATGAATAGAATAATAGGTTAAATAACCGCCTAAGTATATTAAAAGTCATGGGTCCTAATTAGGGTAAGTAGGAAAATGTCCAGAATACCTGTACTTAAGTTGCACAAAATCCCATCACAGGGATATGACTGACCCATATGAGTCATACCCTCCCAATACGATTGGTATCCACCACTTTTATCCAAGCCTCAACCTTGGGTCAGGCGCTGTCCAGTGTACGACTCATCCAACTAAGTCATAACCATAATTTATGATCCATACCCATGACCCGTATCCTTGGAAAAATGAAATATCAGTAGGATCAAACACTACCCACCATACGAGTCCATGATATGACTCATACCAAGCCCCACAACTCATACCCCTAAGTCGTACCCATTCTAGTGACCAAAACCATCCAACCAAATAATACTGGTCAGTATACGATAGGACCATACCACTCGTACCCCAATATATGCTCGTACCCATGAGTCGTATTGGGTCCGGAGAATGGAATTCTAGGAAATTTTCTAAGGGTCAAAACCCAGGATGTTTTAAGATAGTAACTTCATCTATAAACAAGTACATTTAAGTCAACTCCACTAAACTTACGATTTTAAGATCACCACAATAGTATAAATAAGTTTAAACATACTAACCATACTTCCAATGCTAAACCCACATCCCAAACCTAGCATTATATCAAATCCATTCTATGAATTAGCTTAATTAGGGAGAAGGCAATATGATTCTAAGAGAGTACGGAGCATTTAATCTTATGGGTCAAAACCCTCATATAATCCCCAAATTTCAATAATCAAGATTTTGTTTCTACCCATAATCAAAGTTAACATTCACATTCACACGTGATATATAACGCATATTATCTTACGGAGAAGAGTAAATAGACCTTCGTCAAAGCTGATCTATAAACTCTTAAATCATTAACCAAAAGCTTGTCTTTATTTTACAATACCAAAATGCCATCACACTATCAAAATCATAATCTACTCATCAATACGAGAATAACGATACCCATATTGCACCATTGTGTTTTAGGTCCAAAAACTATGCCAAAAACCCCAAGTGGGTCCCACTTATGAAAATCATATTTCTGAGGTCAACCCAATATGATATAAATATCATGGAATATAAAACCTTAAGTATGGGTGAAAACCAAGCAAACTTTGGGCTAAAATTAAGCCATAAGTAAATTTGGCGTGTTGGGTCAAAAACTAAGAAATTCATCAAGAAAGTGATGAAATCTTACCTTAATTTAGATGATAATCCTGATAAAGATGTTAAATAAGATCCCAAGTCACCCATAAGACTCAATTTTTAGTTATCATACCCTTTTAGAGTTTTTAGCTCTCAAGGATGAAGAAAAAATTGCCAAAATTGTGATATTGGAGTCTATTTATACCCCTATAGGTCAAGAGATGTTGCTATCGCCATCCCTTTGATTGTAACCACCCTCGTGTGATTGCCATAGGACTTTTTAAATTCATATAGTGCAATCATGATGGTCCTTGTGCGATTTCCATGCACCAACACCAATAAACTTGAATTTTTTTTCAAGTTTCCAACGCCTCGAGATTCATTTAGAATCTGATTTTTCCAAATGAACTATGTAAACATACTACATTCAACATTTTAAATGAAATGGCGAAGTTGAATTTTCCATCCGAGGTTATTTCAATCAAACATAGGTACCATACCTAAATTACAGATTTTCCAACTTTTCGACCAATAGATCGAAATGAGCTCGGGTGCATCAAGACCTGAACCAAAGGTCTACCTAGAATAAAATTGATATTCCAAAGCTTCTGTCATAGTCAGAATTCACATCCGAGATTATTTTGCTGAAGTATTTTCTCAGTGGATATTTAGAACCAGTAAAGACTTCTAAACAAGAATTGGCTCAAAAAAACAAATGAACTGCTCGATAACCAAACTGTTAGTACCAATAAGTCATAAATAACTTAGGGGAGATATTGGAAATCCCTAATGGCGATACCAAGTTTAAATATGAAAAATGACCAGAAGGAACATTACAATGTAAAACCCCACAAAATTTCCATAAATTTATTTTTGACCTTCTCGGGTGTGTAATGTTAACTTTTTACTCGAATTACATTAAGAGATGCTAAAAGGATGTTTTGGGGAAAAGGAATTTTTGAGAGGGGTTAGGGTCCATTTTTGGACCCTGAGGTAGTAAGCCTCCACAATAGTGGCGTGCTACGCTACTTAGCCTCCACGATAAGGGCATGAAACAGAGGCTAATCATGGAGATAGCTGCGTGCAATGCCGTTATGTATTTTTTATCTAGTTTTTTGTTTTTTACTTAGGGAGAGGGTATTTTTGTCTTTTTACCCCTTGTACGACTTTTAAAGACCAAATGAACCCCGTTCCTTCAATTTTCAAAGATAGAATGATGCACTTTTCTTCTTTAACTCCCAAACCAAGAAAGTTTAAGGGTTTTATAGAGAATTCACCATCCAAGCTCCAAACTTTAATTTCTCTCCAAATTCGTTGGTATTTTAGGCATGTTTCTCTTTACCTAACTTGAATCTTACATTTTGGCATATATTTATTTATTATTCATGTGATTTTAAATGTTGCTTTTGAAATTGGGTTTAGAGATTTTGATGATTATTACTTGAATTGTATTTTCCATAATTTCCATGAACATTTCATTGCACCAAAGGGTAATAATAAAAATAGTTTCAGAATGCCCTTCGTAGCCATGGTTTTCAAATTTAAATAGAAGTTGGGAATCAAATGGTTAAATGGACTAGTTTTGCATAATTAATTATCTTTCAAGCACACTGGTAGGAAGAAACCATGTTGGAAAATACCTTAATATAGACTCCTTGTTTAATAGTTGGGTTTATGTGCAAACTATCTTAATTTGGGCTTAAAGAGAATTGTGTAGCTCACCATGAAGGTGTAGTCCTAGAGGGACCAACACTAGAAACCATGTTTGCTGGAGTGAGGTTCTACATGACCGTGTTTCTGGAAAAACACTATATTTTGGATGGATATTGCCTTGGTATTTATCCTTTCCTTGGTTTGTATGGATAACACATACTGGGGCCCTTCTAATAGGGTGACCTAGACCTATATAGCCAGCGAGTACCTTTAGGAAGGAGCGAGATACACAGTTCAGGCTAATGGTTTAGACTCACATGTTTATGTCCCTTTTTCTTATCTTGGCATTCTATATATGTATATATAAATATTGTGCATGTGGTTTTGATTTGTTTTTAGCAAAGATATTATTTTATCCCTCTTCCTTAAGTTACATGCCAGTGCTGGCCTTACTGACCATTCCTGGACGCTGTACTGTTTCATGATGTAGGTCTGAGGGATTTTTTGTTGCTCCTGTGCAGTGTTAGATGGTTCAGCACGCTTGTTGATCTGTTGTGAAATGGTGAGCCTCAATTCTTCAGAAGGTCCAGCCATTTCATTATTTTTATTATTGTCTTAGTATTTTATTATAGATTCTTTTAGACATAGTCGGGGGCATGTCTAGACTTAGTTTGTTCTTCTGGTTTTAGAGGCTTTTTTGGAAAATTATTGGGATGATTGGTTATTTATTTTGACTCTTAGATTTCATTTGATTCATCTATCTTTATTACTATTTTGACTGGCTTTTACTGTATTAATTCATTGTGCTCTGGAGTTAGGCTAAGAGGTGGTCTCCAGCCCATAATGGGCTTGAGATACCCGTCAAAACTAGGCCTTGACAATATGTTTTGTCAACCCTATGAGATCAATTCCATAAAACTAGTATTCCTATCCTCTAAACTATTATTATTTCTACCTTGGTGATCATCCAAAGATCAAACTTAGTGTCTATTACTAAACACAAATAGCAACACAACTTCTTATATACACTACACAGTTATAACTATAAAATTTGAGGCATTCTAGTCCACTAAAAAGTAAAGATAGAATAATCAGCCTTAACCACACTTCTTATAAAACTTTAGTATACATGCATATTTTAGTTCATAACATTACTACTCTTTCTTACTTTCTTATTTTACATCTCTTTTTCCTGAAATGGGTTTAAAACCATGCAAAAATGATGGTTCATCTCTAAAACTAATAAGGTACCTTTAATATTTGCCAATTTTTAACCACCCGATATTTCTTCAAAACCTAGGCTTGATCATTCCTAACATAATGTCATAGTCTAAGTCATCTGGACCAAGAACTCTTTCTCTATTTACTACCATGAAGTATACACAACTCCTTACACTTAAGGTCATATCACCTCAATATCACCTTACTGGGTGCATAATTCTATCTCCTTACTTTGTTCAATCGCTATCCCTACTCTTTAGGCTACAATATTTCAAAAGAAAAAGAGAAAAGCTGAAGAAGAGGAACCAACCAGTGGTTCTAAACGAAGAAAGAAGAATGAGAAAGAAAAGTTTGTGTCCAGAGAGGAGAGAAATGAAATGCTAAAATCTCAGAAAGTGTAGCCTGGTAGAGTATTTACCTCCAGGATCCTTGACATACCTTGAATGGTTCTTCTTGTAGAGTATGTACGACACCAAGGATGATTGTATCTCGTAGAGGGACTTGTTCCTACTATCTATGAAGGAGAAGTTAGACAATTCTTCTATACTATTAAATTTTCTAAATATGGAGAGAGCCTGACTACAGTAGTGCAAGGAAAGAAAATAAAATTGGAAAAAGAAACTCTTGGGAAAATTTTGGACATTACCATTGTAGGTGTGAGGACCGTACCAAAATAGCAGTCCTCAATTGAGTTTATGGTTGATGCTTCAAAAGTGGGAGGAACTTCTGTGGATGGTGTAAGAAAGATGTTTCTAGAGGGTGAGTTTTATTTGGTGTTTGATTTATTAAAAATGTAGTGGTCCCAAGATCTGAGTAAAGAACTATTGTATCTAGTGTAGATTTGTATGTGATGGAGTGCTTTATGAAATTTGAATTGGTAAGTCTTCCTACCCTAATATCCATGAAAAGGATAGAAGGAATGGTATGCCTTATGGATACTTTCTAAATAGGGTGTTTGATTATTTTGGGATAGTATGTGAAAAAGGAACTCCTAGAATAGCAAAGTAAATTTTCACTCTGACCACTTTATTTGAAAACATGTCCGTTGAAGAGAAGGTTGGGACCATGTCCTAGGTGTCGGAATTTTTAGTAGTTCAAGAGAG
Organism: Capsicum pubescens; assembly: GCA_030864215.1. Lineage (NCBI taxonomy): Eukaryota > Viridiplantae > Streptophyta > Magnoliopsida > Solanales > Solanaceae > Capsicum > Capsicum pubescens. Next base: position 183,285,805 of record CM061547.1, on the reverse strand, counting down.
TTTGAGTAAGAAGTTGGAGGATATGAGAGTTGTTATGGCTGCTAAGGATGCAGAAATCCTTTCACTAAAATTGAAAAATCAGCAACTATGATTAGAGATACCAGGTGGCAATGAAGCACTTAGTGCAAAAAATGTAGATCTAAAGAAAAAAGTTTCTACACTTATTGATGAGGTCAAGAGTTTCAATGCTAATGTGAAGGAACTAACAAAGAATCTATTGGATTCTCATGTTGCTGCAAGTGCTAGAATGGAGATACTTCTAAATACCTCATCCCCTAAACCTCCATCTACCTAAGCACCATCCCTCTTACTCTTCATTCATTTCTCTGTCAGTTTCTTGTCCTTGTTCCCTGTGTGTTTATTTAAAGATAGATGTTTTATGTTTTTTTGGTATGCTTTAATGGTACTGATCCTAATTAATATGACTAAATCCTTGTTTGTTTGTTTCATATGTCTCTTCTTTGCTTTAAAAGTTGTTTATTTATGTTAGTGTTTCCCCAGTGGCCATAAGTTAACTGACTTGTGCTTATTTTACTTTTGGTTTACTGTTCTTACTTTTCAATGATGTCAAAAACAGGAATACTGAATTCATGTAGTAGGTACCAGGTATGACACATGTGTTGAAGATATGTTGAATTGCAGGTATATTGACAGAGAAAGAATATTGGTATATTGAAAAAGTGAATCATGTTGGTGTATTGATGGGGGGAGCATAGTGCATAATGATAGGGGGAACATTCACTAATAGTAGTGGTGATTACTTTGATTGAATGAGGTGAACAAATTTTGATGCTCCAAAATTTATGGTTTAACATCATCAAAAAAGGGTAAAATTGCTATATCTTATTTTGATGATGATCAGTTGACAATAAGGGACATGGTCCCTGGATTTTTATGAAAATATACAACAGTCACATCTCTGCGTTGTTTTGTCTGTTAGTGTAACAAACTGCACAGGTGAGCTGTGTACCAGACGAGACACTTAGCCCAATCAAAATTCTACCCTAATCTTTATGCTACTATTAATAGAAAAGAATGCTTCTCAATTTAATAGTTTTTGCAATCTGATTATTTGAGAAGAAAATGAAAAAACTCAATATTGCTCAAGTTTCAAGTTTCTGTGTGCTGAGAGAGTAATTGTTCTTGAGTCAAATCTTGATCTGTAATCGAATTACTCATCTTATAATAGTAATACTTTTTTATATGTAAAGTTCTTTGGTAGAGTTACCTGAGTTGATATTGATTAGAGTTAATCAATACTAAGAAAAGATCATGATAGAGTTGTCAAGGAGAGTTTGTAATAGAGTTATTACAAATAAGTGGAGCTTAGAGTTAAGGTCCAATGGAGTCTATAATCATGAGTTTGATTATAGTGGATTCTTGAGTGCTTGTAAGGGCAACCTGTGGTTTTTTCTCCCTTGATAAAGGAGGTTTCCATGTTAAATCATTATGTTCTTTACATTTCTACTAAGTTTTATTTCCTTACTGCTTTACAGCTTTATTACCTGTATTTAACTGTAAGGGACCCAGTCCCTTATAAGGTGGTGCAACCCCCATCATTCATCAGTATTGATATTTTCTTCATATGGGTGTAGTATTTAGGTTTGAGTCCTATCTATCTTGACACATTAGCCTTATTGTGTCCCTTGAGTTGTACATGATATTTATGTTCATTTTGGTACCGCCTATTCATTATATTGATATTGATATTATTGTTACTATTACTATCATTGCTTGAGGTTATTAATATTATTTTATATTATCACTTTATGTAATTGATCCTCATTGGGTAGTCATATCAACTACTATTATCTAGTTAGAACTCCATTTCTTTGTGATTTTTATTAAGTAGCTTGAGTGGCTATAACCCAATTTGATGCTTTCCTTCCTATAGTGAGGCAAGGTTGATTATTTTGCCTCTTGGTTAGATGTGTTAGATTGATTCAGGAATGTATTGTGATTCAAAGGTAAGTTTACCTCCCGTGGTTCTGTATGATTCTAGAGTTGGCAATTTAATTATATTTCTCATTCTTGAGTTTGGGACTCTTAAACTTGCCTCCTGTGTGTGAAGGTTTTTGCTTTGACTATTCTTTCTATATAGCCCATTTGTGACATTAACCAGTTTGGGGTCCATTTTTTATTTTTGTTTATTTCTTTACCTCATAGCAATTTGGTATTAATATTAAGATGTCTTGAATTCATCTATTAGATTCGCTGAATTCATCTCCTAGTGATAGTTTTCCCTATTATAAGTGTGAAGTTAGATTCTCTATATCCCCCGTGATACGATTCTCGCTCTAGTGGAGTTATAGAGTTGGAGGCAGATAATAGTTCCTTTGATCACTTCTTGAGTTGGTAATTTGGAAATTTTTTCTCTAGAGTTATTTATTTTCTGGTAGTTGTCTTGACACTGACCTTGGTTTCGAGATTAGTATTTTTCTTCTTCGATGATGTGATTCATGGATGGAATTAGTGATTATTGTCCTAATTTAGTGGATTAAAGAAATCCTTATTTTCAAGTTTTTTTGGTCTAGTGAGTCTTGGTGGAGTGGTTCTCCCTTATGATATGTTCCTATGGCTATTCTTTGCCGAGAATGAGTATTGGAATGGTTAGTTTCCAGCTTGAGTTGCATTTCTTCGAGTGCTAGAGTTTTGCCATCACTAGTATGGTTTGTGGCCTTCATGAGTTCTTAAGTATCCTTTGATAGTTCATGCCCTCCAGCAGATATTGTGTGGATTTCCTATGTTTTCAACCAGCAATTTATCCTCTCTTGCAATTTTGTTCTTCCTCTATATTTTGATTTTTGCTCGGCATAATCTGATAGAGATGATGGTCGATGTGAGTATTTGAACTTGGGTTGGATTTGTTCACTTAATTTTGTATTTGGCGTCTTAGAATAGCGATTTGGAAGTTATGATTTGTTTGGAATATTAATGCCTACCCATCTTCAAGGTTTGGTTTAGGCAGCAGAGACCGAGAAGTTCATCCTTAATATTGAGATTTTATCTTGGAATTGTAATGCTTGAGTTCAAACTTCATTTAGATTTTTCTTAGTTCAGATTTAATATATAGTCTAGTTGATCCTACTCCACAGCTGCACATTCGGTGTTCTCAACTTTGGTTGGATTATTGTTGATATATGCTCAGATGATAGCCCATGAACCCGGTATTGGTTCTTTCAAATTTGACCATGAGTGTTTAGTCTTTTTTGAGTATTTTGGATGATATACTCAGTAAGTGTAGTATGATTTAATTGGTTTCTGCTTGGCTTTATTCTCTATTGATGGAACATCCTAGAGTGAATCATTTAGTGATGAGTAGTTACGCCTTGATCTTTTAGGTTTCAATCATGATTTCCATTCGGACTAGTGGTAGCATTGGCATAGATTATATTCCTTAATTATTTCCATTCGTGTGTCCAGATAGCACCTTGTGGGATTATTTCCATGTTTTCCGAATGAACTTTTAGTAGATCGACCTTAATACTTTGAGTTATTTGTGATATGATTGTGCGGACAAGGCTCAAGTGATTTTCCTTCTTGTTTGGAGTAGATAGCATGCATGTATTGGCAAAAGAAGGTTGTGTTTTAATTTGGAGTTGATTATATGATTTATGTCCTGGGTTAGTTTTGGATTGGATGAGCCTTTCATGATTTGTGCAGGTATTAGTGTGTTTTGATTCAGGTTTGTGTGCATCAGCCTTCTACAATTTAGTTGCAGGCCAGTTGGGGGCTGAAGTTGAGTTTTGAACGTTTGGAAGTCAAGTAAGAGAGTTGGTTGGAAAAGGGATTCATGTGGCAAAATCCCTTGAAAGTGTTCTCTCTTCACAAAGGTTATCTAGGAAGTCATGCTCGGAGATGCAGGCCCAATACCTTATCCTTTAGAGCTTTTGAGATTTTTTCTACCCATTAACTTTCAAGGATGAAAGTCCTTTTAGTAGTGAATATTATAACGACACTTCAGGTCATTTTTCATATTTCTACTTATTTTCTATGTTAGGGATTTCCCGTAGCTTCCCCAAGTCATTTATGACTTGTTGGGACTGACAGTTAGGTTACTGGCAATTTGTTTGGTTTGTGCAGCCAAATCCCTATTTTGATGTCTTTGTTGGTTCCAAATGGCCACCAGGCAAATATTTCAGTAAAATGAGCTTGGATGCAAATTCCAATTGTGCCAGCAACTCTGGAATATTATTTTTAGGCTAGGTAGACCTTTGGTTCGGGTCCCAAGGCACCCAAGCTCATTGCAACCTATTGGTTGAAAAGTTGGAAAATTGAAAATATAGGTGTAGAATACACATTGGTCTAAATGACCTTAGATGGAAAATCAGACTTCGCCATTATATTTGGAACATTAAATTTAGTGTGGTTACATAGTTCCTTTGCGTAAACAAATTTTGAAGAATCTCGAGGCATTGGCAAAAACTTGGAAATTTTCTAAGTTTCAGCGGTCAGCTGTACTGATATCAAGTACATTGATCACACAAGGGGGTATGGCGATTGCCATAACTGCTCCTACACTCAAGTAGTGCGACTGCAGATCCTATTGTGCGATTGTTATACCGGATACCTGGTATGGGTATAAAAGGACCCCTTAGTCCGCATTTTGTCCATTTTTCACTCATCCATGAGTGCCAAGAACCCTAAATGAGTGAAATAACTCAAAATTTAGTCTTGTGGGTAACTTGGGAGCTTGATTAACATCTATATCATGAATATCTTCAGATTTAAGGTAAGATTTGATTCCTTTCTTGATGAATTTCTTGATTCTTGACCCAAAATTCCAAATAGCGGGGGTTTGATTTTAACCCCAAATTAGCTTGGTTTTCACTCATTTCTTTAGGTTTATGATTCCTTAATCTTGTATGATCATTGGGTTGACCTTAAAAATGTGATTTCCATAAGTGGGACCCACTTAGAGTTTTTAGTGTCATTTTTGGACCCAAAGTACAGTGGTGCAATATGGGCATCGTTATTCTCATATTGTTGAATAGATTACTGTTTTGAAAGTGTGATGACATTTTAGGGATTGTGAAATAAAGATGGACGTTTGGTGAATGATTTAGAGATTTACGGTTTGTCTTCGAGGTAGGCTTTTTTTTACTCTTTCTGTAAGACGATGCATGTTATACATTGCGTGTGAATGCAAATATTAAGTTTGATTATTCGTAGAATGACTTAGTATTGAATATTAAAGTTCAGGAATAAGATGGGGGTTTGTGACCCATAAGGTGAAGTGCTTCTTATCCTTTTTAAATTCTATTGTCTTCTCCCTAGATTGAACTAATTCATAGGATGAAAATGATATTAGTGGTGATCTTGAAACCTTAATATAGGTGGAGTTGACTTAATTGCTCATGTTTCTAGGTGAAATTCCAATCTTAAGATTGGTTATGGCTTACTTGACATCTAGGAGTTAAAATAGATACCTTAGCCTATTTTGGGGTATAAATTATCCAAATATGGAAATTAAGGATTATAAATGGGTTCTTCCGGCCCTCCTTATGCTATGACTTATATTAGCCCTTGTGGACTTAGTTGCTGATGTTAGGCATAATTGAGACTATTGAGCCTTTAGAATAAGTTTACTTTGTGACTTGGTAAATTATGATGATTTTTCCTGAATTTTGAATTATAGTTTGTAGCTATGCTATCGTATTTCCGATTTGACTTATGATATGGTCCATTGAAATGCTTAACATTATAGGAATAGACATATTTATGATATATTCATTGTAGATATGATGTATGCCTCCTAGATGTGAGATGTTTATCGATGTATTATGCCTCATAGATATGAGATGCCTCCTATATGTAAGATGCCTCCTATATGTGAGATGCCTCCTATATGTGAAATGCTTATTGATATATTATTCCTCCTAGTTATGAGATGCCTCCTAGATGTAAGATGCTTATATATATATTATGCCTCCTATATGTGAGATGGTTATTGATATATTATGCCTCCTAGATGTGAGATAATTATACGTACACTTTATGGTTTATAGAGATGTTATGCCTCGTGAATACTCTATGGCTTATAAATATGAGATGATGTATAAATATGATTGTTGATATGGGATCCAAATATGTATGTGGTACAAATTCCATGAATATGATGCTATAATTATTCCGGACACATTATTGAGCCCAAGGCCGTGTTATGATATGAGTTGACCATCCGGGAAGTGTTTATCCTTGTAAAGGATGTGATTGTAACTTATTGATATATTAATGCTTATGGTTCCATTGTTTGAATAGTAGTAATGGCTTGCATAAATTTGGAACATTCATGATCATTGCGTCAATGATGATAGGATTCTAATTACATTATGATCTTATTACATTGTCACTAATTAAGGGTTAAAGCCCACTTTCTACCTTAAAAATTGATTTTTTTTCATAATAATTAAATGCCTGTCTTAATGAATAACCTATATGCAAAATAGATTAATAATGATGTTTAAAGGATGTGATTGAGATAGATTCTGATCTATAATTTTGAAACTACTAATTACTCTGGTCGACAAAGATTGTCACCACCCAAACCGAGGCCTTGGCGGTGACGAGCATTCCCGAACTCGAAGTCCTGGAACGCCCTCTGTCTATCTGGTAATCATGTACATAATTCATATGATCAAAGTAATCCAGAATAGACACAATAATATGGAAACATGGTTAACAATTTAAAACAGTTAAAGGCCTAAAAACATGCCCTACAATATTTAATAAACATCTGCAACAGTCTGCGAAATCTCTACTGACATACTATCTGAATAACTGGGACAAGGCCCCCAGCAGACCAAAAACCATACTGAAATAAATACCTAAATGACTAGGCCTTCCGAAGCAAAGAAGTCTCACCAACTGAACTCTGAGACAACCCAGTCTGTAGACTCTACTGAGGATCTGGACCCCTAGACCGCGCCTCAGTACCTGGGAGGAAGGGGGGTCAGCACAATTGTACTGGTATGCGAAGCAATCAAAAATAGAGTAATTGAACATATATATATATATAATACGTGAGAGAAAATGTTCATCAAACATTATGCATAAAGCAGTTTTTGAAAAACACATGGGCACCTTCTGAAAATAAATAACCTGTCTGTAAATCTCAAACTATGATCTGTGTATTAATTCTGAGTTAGGTGGTATCCCCTACAAGTTTGATATTCCATGGGCGATATGGAATCCGCCATTGACTCGGCGGGGAAGCCTCCAACCCAAGTATGCCGTAAGGGTTGGAGTTCCTGAATCTGATATGCCACACGATACTTAAGTCAGCGTATAATAATATACCCAGGTCGGCAAACCACGGTTTTAGGAAATGAGTTGCTTGAACTCAAGCCCTCTTCAGGGAACCACCTAACATCTCTGTATGCCCATTTTTAACCTTTTCTGTACATGCAACATTCTGAATGTCTAAGATCATGATAGTCTGAAATGTCTATTAGTCTGAGTCTGATATGGCATTGGTCTTAATTGGTATCGTCATACCAAGACTTGCAAGTCATGATTTCAGATTCATAATATATTAAGCTAAATCTTTCATTTAAAGCATAATTTACACCACCAAAAGTATGCAACTGATATAGAAGATTTCGTGTTTCGAAACTCAAGTCAAAATCATGCAAAAACTTCATCAACATATGGTGGTCTAGTGCCTTTAGAAAATACATGCACTCTTTCATTGCATGCATTATGAACATTAAACATTCTTGCTAGATTCCCTGTTTAGTGATTTAAAACCACCTTTAAATCATAACAAGAGTACAATCATTTCATATAGTGCTTTTCAAGGATGCATTGCAAAACAATTCATATGCTATGAGAAATCTGAAAAATTCATAATAAGAGGGAATTCACCAAAAATCATGCTCTCAATAAGAATTCATTCTTAAATACATGGTATCATACATTCATATTCTCAAATCACTTAGGGAAAGGTCAAAAGACCAAAACAATGATGTTAAAACATTTAATACATGAATATATACGTAGATTCAAAAACTCCATTCTAAAACATGATTTTTCTATACCCATGAGAATTTAGGAAAACCCTGCGTACCTCTATTTCGGAAAATAATGGGTGCTTTTTGAAGCCTGTGGATTGGGGGTTCCGAATCTCTAATTAATTTTGAAAGCCCACGGTTGAGTCTTGATTTATTTGGGTTTTTAGTTTGAAACTCTTGGAAGTGTTCTTGAGAATTTTTAGATGAATGAGGATGTATTTTTGAGAATTGGGGACTGAATTTCGTGTTTATGGATGAATAAGGGTGGGAAAAGGACCATTTTGCCCCAAAAATGGAGTGTTTAAGTCACTTGAAACCATAAGATATGCGCCGCATATGATATCACATATATTTACATAGGTTCCACATATGATATCGCCTATATTTACATAGGCGCCGCATATGATATTGTCTATATTTACATAGGCGCCGCATATGCTATCGCATATGCTTTCTAGTGGCCATGTGTGATTGGTTAGGCGATGCATACTACTTTGAAAGGCAATAACTTCTTGCTCGGGTGTCGAATTTTAGAAAAATTGGTATCGTTGGAAAGTTAAATTGAAGACCTATCATTTGAAACATAGTAGGCTCTCTAATTAGACATATACAGAGAGTTATGGTCAATGGAAACTGACAAAAATTACAACGTCCACTAAAACTTAATCGATCGAAATAGTTTCAACTTTTCCTTGAGTTGAAGGACCTCTATGGTATAAATTCATGCTTAAATGGATTCACATACTACATAAATATTCCAAATTGGCATAGGATTTAAGGCTCTAGGATTATCAATGCATCAGAGTCATGGTTTTTATTCTAGCCCAAAATGCGGGGTGTTACATTATCTCCCCCTTGGGATCATTCGTCCCCGAATGATGGATAGAATGTCGAAGTCTTAAGGGTATGGGATAACGCGGACATGATATATTCCCTAAGAAAGAATACATTGATCGGAAACATGTCTATAAGATTGGAACTAATGATGTTTTAAATACTTATGTCGGGCATGCATAACCGAGGCATGGAACACACGACTGAAGCTACTCATAGGCTGAATTCTCATAATGACTCATGCATATCTGATGCATGGATCTGTGACTGAGTTGTTCTCATGAATACAGGACTGAATACACTAATAAGTTGAACTTTTCTATTGAACATGCATTTCTAATGCATACATATCTGACTGAACTTATGTATGAACGTATGGCTATATACGCAATAATAATAGAGGCAAAGCTTGTAATAAGAATCTATGCATGCAACTGAATGGGGTATCTCCCCCTTTGTACCCTATGTCCCTCTATGAATGCTCAATTCACTAAGATACTCAGAAAACTGAGGCGATGCACAGGGCACCTACGAATTGAATCATAACTGAACATCTGTAATCTGAATTTAATGAATGATCTGGGATATACTCGTAACTACTGGTATACTCTGTCTTGGAATAGTAGCATGTCTTAGATTTTGAGTAGCATGAATAAGTACAAAGACGAAAAAACAAGTCATTCGAATCTGACTGCTAAACTGACTTATTGGCGATACAGACTGAATTATACTACACCCTCATACTTAACTGGAGTATCTCTTCAGCACAATTCTCTAAAGAAATTCTAGCAGTAATAGGGAGCTATGAATCTTGGGTATGGATTACATAAGACATCCAACTGAGGAATCACCACATTGACATTACTCTGCAGTATGGAACATAGGCATATAACTCCTGAATTAGGATAGAATTACCAGGCTTTTGGCATTACAACTTCTTACTTTCAAGCTTAGCACACTTCTCGAATATCACTTAACTATACTATTCTCCTTAAATATCATATTCATTCAACTCAGCTTAAAATTCTCATATGAGCATTGACAAATCTTTCTACTAATGTTGGAAATAACTTAAACCCTTCGCCATGATCAAGCCTAACTCTAGGTCACAAAAATACAACATGCCATACCACGCTATTATTCTAAACCATATCATGCAATCTTCTATATCTCCATTAAAGATCATATCCTAAGTATAACATGCCTTACCAGTTTAATGACTACTCTGAACTCTTACTATGAAGTCGCTAGCGCATATAGCGTTCCTTTACAACAATCTCAACATGTCATTCAAGCCTATCTTTATAACTACATATGAACTTCAAAGCAAACACTCATAAAGGCATACTTCACATATTCTCTAAACCACTATCAATATCACTCCCACGAGCTACCCCAAGAACATACACATACAAAATTCCACTAACCATCACATAAATAAAAACTTGGCCCCAAATCTTACTTCATACTTATGGCCTTATCTAAACAAGCGTACTATGATCTTCCATCAACAAGGAATAATTACTCACCACTACTATCATCGCATAAGGAGGAGTCACAAAAAGGTTAGAACATAAGATCTGGAGGCATGGAATGATACTATATGAAGCTTGATACTCATATGAGGCCTGAGGAATAGCAAAACAACAACAGGGACTCACCAAAGCACTCTGAATTTAGGGTATTCATGGATATAAGCTGAATCTCGCCAATCATTTGGCGTAAAACATGAGTTATGAAAACAGAGAACTTTATAAAGCATGAGTACATGACTCTCTATCATATGTATGGACGTAAACTGATCATGGAACTAAATCGTAAAGCATGAGTAGGTATTAGGATTACTGAGAAATACTGAGATAGGAATGGGTTGAGATTCACCCTTACTTTTTGATGTTCTACATCATCATGACATCACTACAAGAATCTGAGAGTCTTACTTGGTTATTCGTTTAGTCATCTCCCCCTTAGCTTCAAGCCATCATCTTAAGTTTTGGGAGGTACCTTACTAGACTTTAAACTTAACTGCACTCACTGCACTCTGGGTTCTAAAATATGACAATACACAAAATTAATAAAGCTTAACCCAAAATACCACATACGAGAGTGGAACACCCACTTCTAATACTACCTCCTGAGACACTCTGTAACCCTAATAATCATCATCTATTACTCGAACACTTTCTAACTTCAAATCTTCATGAGTATCCCCAAAGTTGAAGTGCACACCCTCTAGTGCCTCTACTCTTATTTCTATTAGCACAACTTTCAAGGACTCGAGCTTAGATTATAACACCTAACATAGGTATCACCAAGTCTTCAATGAGCCACTCTATTTATATCATAGTCTACCAACATAGCAACTTCAATCTTATTTTCCTCTACCATGAGAATCAAGCTTATATCAAAAGGATCAACGCTATCAATCAAAGGTCCTTAACTTGGCTATTTAGAACACCATATACCATCTAGCTAGTCTTTTTCCACCTAGCAACTCAACGGTACCAATAGCCACACATAACATGTAATAGCCTTAGAAAAATACTACAGCTTCATACCACCTTGGGAATACTTCTACATCACATATACAATGTTATACTTCATTACGAATCAAATAAACTTAGGCACTTGCATACACTGTTCAAGCCTATAGATCACTTCCATATAACTAGTATCATTAACCAAGGAATAATCACATCCAACTCCATGTCCATCAATTGTTTCAAACTTAATGTCTAGTGCTAAACATGATTTACAACCAACCTTACACACAATCCTCACTTAGAAACAATGAAATAAACATCAAGAAACACTAGTACACTAGAACTTCATAACCACAATAATCGATCATGACCTTACAGTTTTCTTTGTCATAATCCATTAGCACGTACTATTTCAACACATTAATCTTACAAATCTAATCCCACGAAACATGTATCATCAATCTCTTACCACTATTCACCACCACACCATTTAAATTCAAGCCTATAGTCTAGCATCAATCATTTACCACCAATGAAGAGTGCAACATAATATAAATATACTAAGCCTTCAAATTGGGATATTCTACCGAAATACTTAAAAAATATACTACATACTTTCGCACAAGTAGTATTAGTTTACAACTACCAATGAGAAGAAGGTTAAGGGGTAAGGTCACATAATAGACATGATCAACCTTAAGCTTATATTATAACCATACAATCTTATCTACTTATACGGCTTTCTCACATCACACTTACTTACCCCAATGGGCATTTAGACTAACTTCAGATACCCCATATGACAATGAAGCTATACTTACAACCTACTGGATAATCTAGCCATTTTCATTCATAGCCTATAAAGGGTTTCTATAACCACCTTAAGTATCCACTCTGGGCTCTTTCTCTATTTTGAAAGGAAGAAAACAAATAACATTTTGAGTCAAAACTTCCTCCACGGACTACCATACAATTCATAAATGGTACCACCATATTAGTCTACCACCACGAAAGGGTAAATCAATCAATTGTTATTCAACTATAAATATTTAATCACAAAAGTCACCCTCACTCTGACCTCTAACCTTATGACTTCATATCATAAAATTCTTGGTATAATTTCACTATCAATAGGTCATGACACCGATAATCTAACTTATACTACTAATCGGGTGGAAATACAATTCCAACAAACACAAGAACAACAAGATGAACAACAAGTTACTAGTGAATCAAAATATGCCTCAAGCGGCTTCACTAGACTTTTGTTTTCAACAACACACTGCTATCAAGATTATAAGAGATAGAAGCTTGATATAGAATATTCAATGACTCAAGAATACACATCTTACTCTTGTCTTAACTAAACCCCTCATAAGAACGAGGACACAATTTTGCACTAGGGAACTCCTCTCCCATAGAGTAATTGAACATATATATATATATATATAATATGTGAGAGAAAATATTCATAAAACATTTTGCATAGAACAGTTTCTAAAAAACACATGGGCACCTTCTGAAAACAAGTAACTTGTCTGTAATCTCAAACTCTGATCTGTGTATTACTTCTGAGTTAGGTGGTATCCTCTACAAGTCTGATATTCCACGGGAAATATGGAATCCTCCATTGACTCGGCGGAGAAGCCTCCAACCCGAGTATGTCACAAGGGTTGGAATTCTTGAATCTGATACGCCACACGACACTTAAGTCAGCGTATAATAATATACCCGCGTCGGCAAACCACGATTTTAGGCAATGAGTTTCTTGAACTCAAGACCTCTTCAGGGAACCACCTAACATCTCTGTATGCCCATTTTTAATCTTTTCTGTACATGTAATATTCTGAATGTCTAAAATCATGATAGTCTGAAATATCTATTAGTCTGAGTCTGATATGACATTGGTCTGAATTAGTATCGTCATACCAAGACTTGAAAGTCATGATTTCTGAGCCATAATACATTAATCTAAATCATTTATTTAAAGCATAATTTAGACCACCAAAAATATGAAACTGATATAGAAGATTTCGTGTTTCGAAACTCAAGTCAAAATCATGCAAAAACTTCATCAACATATGGTGGTCTAGTGCCATTAGAAAATCCATGCACTCTTTTATTATATGCATTATGAACATTAAACATCCATGCTAGATTCCCTCTTTAGTCATTTAAAACCACCTTTAAATCATAACAAGAGTTCAATCATTTCATATAGTACTTTTCAAGGATGCATTGGAAAACAATTCATATGCTATGAGAAATCTGAAAAATTCATAATAAGAGGGAATTCATCAAAAATTATTCTCTCAACAAGAATTCATTCTTAAATACATGATTTCATACATTCATATTCTCAAATAACTTTGGGAAAGGTCAAAAGACCAAAACTATGATGTTAAAACATTTAATACATGAATATATACATAGATTCAAAAACCCCATTATAAAACATGATTTTTCTATGCCCATGAGAATTTAGGAAAACCCCGCGTACCTCTATTTCGAAAAATAATGGGTGTGGATTGGGGATTCCAAATCTCTAATCAATTTTGAAAACCCACGGTTGAGTCTTGAGTTATTTGGTTTTTTAGTTTGAAACCCTTGGGAGTTTTCTTGAGAATTTTTAGATGAATGTGCATGTATTTTGGAGAATTGGGGACTGAATTTCGTGTTTATGGCTGAATAAGGGTGGGAAAAGGACCATTTTGCCCCAAAAACGGAGTGTTTAAGTCACTTGAAACCATAAGATATGCGCCGCATATGATATCACATATATTTAAATAGGCGGCGCATATGATATCGCCTATATTTTCATAGGCACAACATATGATATCGCCTATATTTACATAAGCGCCGCATATGCTTTCTAGTGGCCATGTGCGATTGGTTAGGCGACGCATACTACTTTGAAAGGCTATAACTTCTTGCTCGGGTGTCGGATTTTAGAAAAATTGGTATCGTTGGAAAGTTAACTCGAAGACCTATGATTTGACACATAGTAAGCTCTCTAATTTGACATATATATAGATTTATGGTTGATGGAAACTGACATAAATTACAATGTCCACTAAAACTTAATCGATCAAAATACTTTCAACTCGTCCTTGAGTTGAAGGACCTCTATGGTCTAAATTTATGCTTAAATAGATTCACATACTACATAAACATGCCAAATTGGCATAGGATTTAAGGCTCTAGGATTATCAATGCATCAGAGTCATGGTTTTTATTCTAGCTCAAAATATGGGGTGTTACAAAGATTTTGACTCTTTTTACCCATTTACAATGATTTAGTCCCGAAGTTCACTCCGGGAAACAAACTTATGGATTTACACTCTTTTAGCTATATCTTGAGTCCACGCACCTCTAATCTCCAGATACACCTCTCTCTGGTATGGGATAGAGGAATATACTCAATTAATGATATAACTTTTGGGTAAAACTGATAACAAATTTTAGTATTGATGTTATACATATATATGTGCTACTGATGTTTATGATGACACCGATTATATACCAAGAAAGTCCTATGGACATTGAGATGATATATTCATACTTGATAAGGCCAGAGGATAGTTTGATAATAACATCAATACTCGACAAGGACGGAGGATGATCATGATGATATACTCGGTAAGGCCAACGGATGATTACATTGATATACCAATGCGTACATATACCAATTTGATTCTGGCTAGCCCTATGTATGTCGATCATATATATATATATATATACTCAGCAAAGCTGAAAGATGATTATGATGATGATATTTATGATAGTGATGGTTAGATGATGATTTTATGATACTTTGATCAGTTATGATATGGCGTATTCTATCGTATTTATTCTTGCATGTGCATTGTCTATCAATAATATATTCCTATACTTATCAGCCCATATGAGAAAAGAGGGAGGGAAGGGTTGGATAGGTATAGGTCATGATTATTCCTTGTGGTATGTTTTATGTTTATTGAACCTTCTAAGCCTGGGGAAGTGGGGGTATGTGATTGGCTCAGCTAGGTATTTAGTTGTATAAACTAGCCGGTTACTCGCGTTGTTATTGATATTGTTATTATCATTGTTCTGATAATTGTTATGGCTAGTTTATGACAGATTGGTCATTTATCTAGTATCGAGATTTGAGGTATGATTCTGGCCTCATCAATTTTTCTATTATATTATTATGCATGATCATCTGATGATTTGATATATGGATTTGAACCCTGAGTATTCTAGCACTAGCTCCTGCTATGATTATGAGGTCTTAAATATCTAGTTTGATGATTTAGGTTGTACTTCAAGTAGACCTTGGTTATATACTATTATATATATATATATATATACATACTTATCTATATGTAGCAATGGTATTACTATATATCCCTTATTTCCTTCATTTACTTAGATTATATACTCATTTCTTGTCCTTATATACTTATATGTATCTTCTTTCCGCTCTTACTTGTATATTGGCCAGTGATATATGGTATAGTTTAGAGATTCCTAAGTATGGCTGGAATAAAATAGTGCATTCTTACTACTTCCTTAGCCTTAATATGCTAGTCTCTTGGACATAAATATGATAGTTTACCCTTATTATCTCATTGGTAGTCTTATGTGGTTGTTGGACATTTGGGTGTAGTTTTCCATTTTGTTAATATGTTATATATATTTGCTTTATCTTTTGAGCTCAATCGGTAGTTGCCTACTGTGTACCACTTATTTGATACTCATACTACACTTCTACATCCTCCAAATCATAGTACGGGTTATTGCCATTGATGTGTACATCGTGTGGAGAAGCTATGGTTTGGAGACTTAGAGTGAGCTCCTAACGTTTAGAGGAGTACTTTTCTCTCTCTTATATACTCAACTAATATCTATGTTGTATTCGAAGATAAGTTGTATCAGTGTATTTATTTGTACTTCACTTGGGATTCTTATTATGTAGAAGTTCTTGTACTGATACCACTAGGTTTTGGGACTATATTATGTATTTGATATCTTTGTTTATCTTTTTTTTGCATTCTTGCCTTTATCTAGTTGTGTAGTTCATTACTAGCCGTTCTGGACTACGGGTTTAGCTTACCTACTGGTGGGTTATATTAGGTGCCATCATGATCAGAGAAACTGGGTCGTGCACCAGCTCTTGAATTTGAAAGGTGTCTTTTTCGGCTCAGCTACAGACGACGCAAATATACATCTTGCTAAGTTTTTAAGGATATGCATATCTTATACTATTCTGGGGGTAGACCAAGAGGGACTCAGATTGAGGTTGTTCCCCTTTTCATTGACTGGAGAAGCTTAATTGTGGTTGGGGGAACTTCCAAGAGGATCTATTACCACTTGGAATGAGTTACGCAGACAATTCTTGAACCATATCTTTTCTCTCACTAGAATGTTGCAGTTAAAAGATGAGATATACAACTTCAGTTAGCTACATTCGGAGTTGATGTATGAGGCTTGGTTCTAGTTTAAGAAGTTAAGCATGGTACCCAATCATTGTATTTCAGGGAAAAGCTTTGTGGAGATATTATATATAGACCTGAACATCAGTTCTTGAGCCATGACAGACATAATCAATAGAGGAGCATTCATGAGATTACGGTGGGAAGTAGATTCTGAGGTTCTAGATCATATCTCTCTCACTAACTGAGGGTGTCATACTCGGGAGGCTGAGACAGGTGCTGAAACTTATGACAATGGAGCTTCCGGTGACCATAGAGGAGTGGGTGATTCTATGGTGCAAGAGATTGCGTAACTAAGGACTGATATTGGGTTACTGAATAAGCAGTTCGCAACAGTGAATTTTGAGAAGGTAAATGTTGTAGGTGCATAGGGTTCGACCTCTAGAGAATATGATTCTAATTTAGAGGAGGGGTCTAAGTATCTTGATCATAAATTAGCAGATTTTGAGCCAAAGGGAAAGAAAACCAAGGTTGGAACTATTATGGAGATAGATACATAGATCTCAGTAGGGAGCGTGATGGTGATTGGAGATATAAAAGTGAATACAAAGAGAAGAGAGATAGGTTTATTCCGCAAGACAACCATAATACTGAATTGAGAATACAACATTTTTGTCCAAACTGGTGAAGGGTCAAGAAAATCAATAGACATGACTTAAGGAGATTGAGGCTCATATCTCAGGTTTGACATAGAAGGTTGACAATAATGTGACTGCAATCAAGCAGTTAGAGATGCCTTAGGAAGATGTCTGCTAGTTTAAATCAGAGGCAGTCGAGCACCCTTTCGAGAAACACAGTCCAGAATCTAAAGAATGATGGTCATTGTCTCGCTATTAACACTTGAAGTAGTAAGTCTATTATTGATCCCCTATTTCCTATCGTGGATGTGCTGATGAATGATAGTACTATTGTTGATAAGATACCTGCCGTGGAGTAAGACAAGGCAACAAGTGTTGATGTTTGTGTTGGTGAGGATAAAGGTAAGGGCAAGGTTGATGAGCCCATAGTGAATTAAATCCCCCACCCTTTTCTCAAATATTAAAAGTCTTTGAGATGTTTAAAGATCTGAGTTTGAACATCACTCTCCTTGAGGCATTGAAGCAAATGTATGGGTATGCTAGGTTTATATAAAGAATTAGTGACAAAGAAGCACGCAACTATTTTTTAGGATGTTGGTGGATTGCACCATTACAGTGTAGTCACTTCTAAGTCTCTAGCCCAGAAGAAGGGTGATCCTTGTGCATTCACGATCCCATGTATTATAGGGACATCCCAATTAGCCAGACTTTATGTGACTTGAGAGCCGACATCAATTTGATGCCACTGGCTATATTTACATAATTGGGATTGAACACTCCAGAGCTGACTACTATGCGGTTATTGATGGAAGACCGCACGGTAAGGAAACCCATGGGAATTTCTTTTGATGTGTTGGTGAAAGTTGACAACTTTATTTTTCCTTATAACTTGGCCATTTTGGATTATGAGGTTGACTTCAAGATTCCTATCATGTTGGGAAGACCTTCCATGGCCATGGGTAGAGAGATGGTTAATATGGAAAATGGGAAGTTTATTTTCAGAGTCAATAATGAAGAATTCACCTTTAATGTCTGAAGAACTATGAAACAGCCTACCAACATGACGGTGGTGTCGGTTATCCATTATATTAATGACCTTGGAGGTTATTACTTTGGGTACCTTGATGAATTCTGAGTAATCAAGGTACCCACATTGTGCCGCAATGTTAAATCAAGCATTGCATGAGAGGCAACCCATGGGATTTCTGGTGAAGTTTGAGTAATCAACATAGCCACGTCGTGTCGCGATGTTAAATCAAGCGCTAGATGAGAGGCGACCCACCATTTTAGTATTCACATTTGTTTTTCTTTTTTGTAGTTTTAATGTCATGCGAATTGACCTAGAATGTGGTAAAACATCTTTAATTCAGAATATTCCAGGTAAGGGGATGTTTTGACCAATTCAGCAAGGTGATAAGTCCCACGTGGGCCATGTAAGTATGCAATAATAGAAAAGATGGAATTTTGAGGATTTTTGTGGAAATTCTGGTGTTTAACCTACAAACTTACAGGATAAAAAAATACCACCTACAACCTCATAAGTAGTAATGTAAGTATCTGAATATAAAGTCCATAGAGCAGAAAACAAAGGCAAAAATTAAGGCCCACCTACGGTGGACACCTACTGACCTTAGGTACCACCTACCGCCCGTTAGTGGCTACCGTAAGTGGCCAGCTATTTGGCCCATTTTATGTTTAAAATATTGGACCCACCTTGCTTTAAAATAACCCTAAACCGACACCCATGTCTATTTAATCCCCTAAATACACTATTAAACTTCTAAATCCTCAAAATTCTCTCATCTCCCTTAAAATTCCAACTTCCCTCCTAAAAAATCAAACTACCCAATTTCCCCCACACTTGAGGAAAGGCTAAAAAGTTACTTGTTCTTGGTACCAACTTTTCCAAAAGCACTAAGTACGCATTCAAGCTTTGGTTTTAGTTCACTTTGTCATAGTTTACTTCTGGTTCTTCTAATAAAAGGTAATATTCTTAGATCCTAATAGTAATATCTTGCACTAAACATGAAATGAGAAAGTTGGTATGTCTATTCTCATGAAAAATATGTAGAAAACATCATGCTTGTATATAGGATCCTTGAATTAGCCTAAAATCTTACTGTGAGGGATTGTTCTCTAAATAAACCTTAAGATCGTGCCCTAAATAGAAGTTGAATTTGAAAAAATAGAGGAATAAAAAATTTGTGAATGCTAGTGTGTGTTGAAACGTTGAGTCTAGTTGAATGTGTGCATATTGGACTTGTTGGGACTTATTATAAGTTATAGGGATGAAAAAATTGTGGAATATTTTGAAAATTTTAAATTTTGAGATTTTCTTCAAGTTTTGCACCCCCTCATTATCTTTCAGTCACTAACACTTGATTTTTTAGGTACGCATGGCCCCAAAGGACTCAAATAATAAGGATGCACCTTTGAGGCAATAGGATGACTATTCCAAGAGAACTAACTTGGAGGAGGAGTACCCGCCTGCCCAAACTAGAGCAACCTCGACTAGAGTGGCAACCAGTGACTAGCGGCTAGAAGCATGCTACAGCTGAGGCTATTATTTTTGCAAAATTAGGCGTACCACTTGTATATAAATCATGGTGGGGAAGACGACCTTCTACTTGGCCTAATACCCAGACAGAGGATATCTAGTTCACATCAAATCCAAGGATAAAGTCAGCTAGGAGATCACCACCACACTCTCCCCAACCTACTGAGGATATTGATTATGATGATAAGGAGAAGGTAGAGTTGGTTCCAACACCAAAGGTAGATGCATAGGACCCCCAGTTTAAGGAGGGGTCACAAGATGCATATGAGTTAGAGGCTGCAATTCAGGAGGAGTCATCAGTAGTAATGTAGTTTGAGAAGCATACCATAGTTCAAGAGGAGCCATAAATTGTATCCCAATCCAAGGAGGGTATAGACTAGTCTTCACACCAGGTGCCTGCTCCTGATTTAGAGGTACCAACTCAGCATCATTAGATGTCTAACCCCATAGATATTTTGGAAAAACCTATTGATGAGGTGAATTTGAGATAGAATGTAGAGTGGTTTTGGATACTATATAAGAGAGACAGTTTTGTGATCGAGACTGGCCAGCCCAAGAGGGATATTTATAAGGAGTGATGAATTGACTTGTCTGGGTTGGCTGGAGCACAATTGTTTTAGGTTGTATTTGGAAAGTATAGTTGGGGTTGATGATTCCATTCCTATGTTCATACAACCCTATATTGGTGCAGAAATTCTATGCCTTATAACATGCCACAATATCTTTAACTATGCCTAAAGGTAGGGGTATTTTGAGGTATGCTAAGCAGCCCCAGCTAGAGCAGACACTTGTGAGAGGGGTCATAGTTGATATTTCAGTGGCGGCCATCCATTGAGTTATCTTCAAGTCATATTATGTTGCTCCAACATCCATAATAAAGTGTGACTATAGATTGAGAGCTGCATGAGATAGATATATTATGCATGATTCTGAGCATAAGAGATATTTAAGATGGCTATATGGATTGATAGTAATATTTCACCTCTCTGTGATGATATCCCTTTGATCTAGGGGCAAGGTGTGATTAAGAAAGCATCACTGAGTTTTGCCACAAAGTTTTTATGGCTGCTTGTTCGATATAGATTGTATTTGACTGTTGTGGATAATTTATTGACTTGGGATGGAGATGTACTGACTACGAGCATGATGGATGGATGGATACTTTATTGACTTTGTATCTATTATTCGGCATGAGCTTCATGAGAGAGATTTTGGTGAGACAACAACTTTGTCGTTTCGATGTCTATTCCAAAAATTATGTAATGATGCTGGTGTGCTTGAGCTACCAGGTGTTAATGAGAGCGTAGATATGATGTTCATGGCACCAAATAAGATGATGAACGATATTTCAAATTTGGTCCTTCTTAGGAGACCTCGTGCGCCCACTACAGTGCCTTCATCCTAGCCTAAGGCCCATCAGTCCCTGTAGAGCCTAGTGATACACATGGAGGTAACATGGGAGTTAGTATGGAATTTGATATATGGGAAAATAGAGAGGAACCAATTTGAGTACACAGGATGAGGGGACCCCATCTACATCTACATCAGCCCCAGCTTTCACTTCAGAGCTGGTTGGCACATCTACAGTACTCCTTACCCATCCACTTCAGCTACTGCTTCAGGTATGATGTTAGTTTCACATAAGTTTTTGTAAAGATTGGTGTACAACCATAGTGTCACCAACACTCATATACATAATGTTTGGGCCAAGGTGGAAACATTATATGAACAGATCTGGCCGTGGGTCCAGATCACACTAAAGACGACTCAGGCTAAATTGCAGTCGGCACACCAAGCTACTATGTCAGAGCTATGAGTTGAGTTGCATACGTGCATGGATTCTTTTGAGGATAGAGTATCAGCCTGATTTAGTGATTTTGAGGCACATAATTTTGGCGATATTAGGGAGGAGGTGACCGCACTGCGGGAAAAGATACACTCTCTTAGTGAGAGCCTTATTCCAATCGTCCCTTAAGTTGTTCATTTAGTATCTTAGCATGGACCTCGATGTTTTGATTTGTTCATTAAGGATGGTGATGTAGTTCCTATAGTTGGGACTAAGAAATGAAGAGAGAGAGAGTTCCAAGACCTCGACATACCATTGGACCAGGCCCTAAAAAGGGCTATATATAAATCGGTAAAGATTATGTTTGTTGATAGACAAAGGCATGATGATTTAGTTGCAGATGCATCTTTTAGTAGTTCACTGCCACCACCACTACCTCCTTTAATATAGATACCCTCACCTGAGAATGATCATGACATGGACACCTAGTGTGTCCTTGGTATGTCCTTATTCCCTTGCTTTATATTATTTATACATAGTGGGGAAAATGCATTATCTTTTATCTAGTGGAGGGGTATACCATAGGCACCACAGGTTTTTGTTGTCATGATTCTCTTTATGCCGACTACCTTATGATTGTAGAACTAGGATGTATAGGTTAAAATTTGTGTCATGATATATTTTTTTATATTGTATTGTGTTTTTGTGTAATTAGTAGATTTTTAGTATCTAGGGAAGTTGTCATGTTTTTGTTGATTTTGAGAAAAATGATATCTCTTCAAAAAATTTCTTTGGGAACTATGTGAATGTATATATGTGTGACCTTTGTGGATCCTTTTATGGAATTAGAATTAGGGACATGATAACACAACTAACTTATGTATGAACCATATAGGTAGTAGCTTGTGATGTGACTATGCTATGTGTGTGTGAGATTTTACTTAGTTTTCTTTGTGGGTTAAATATAGAACTTGCTCGGTTAGTCTTACCTAGGTTTAGGATAGTCGGTCAAGAAAGGATCATAGGTCATTTTTTTATATTAGTCTACTTTTAGCCTAAATGACTTTCCATGTGTGAATAAGTATCCTTAGATCCTGATTTTTGAACCTTTTAGCCTATTTTTTCTTGTTACCCCTTTTAATACATATATAGATTTCTATATGGGCGACACCCTTCCTATTTGTATTGCAATGAACTTGTTTTGGCCTTGGTCCTCCTTGAACATTGTGCTCCTCAACTCATGCGAATTTCCTAAGTTGAGAGTGGCTGTCATAGGGGCGCATAATGTAAAGTGGGTATGAAGAAGAGTAAAACATGAAAAAGGTGAAAGTAGGGTTAGGTGTGATAGAAAAAGAAAAAAAAGTAAAAAAAGAATGAATAAAAGAAACTACACCCAACCAGAATGTGCAATAAAGAATAAAAAGGGAGAAATAAGGGTAGAATAAAAGGAAATCGGTTAAAGTGTGGACCCCAAGGTAAGTGTAGTGCCAAGGTGGTTTAGTCACTTGATATAACCATATGTACTATTCTAGTCCCCAAGCCCACATTACAAGACGAATAAAAACCTACAGTAATCCTAACTTGACTGTCTAAAAGCTAAGGTATAGAAAATGGGCAAGCCAATGGTATTTGATGTGCATTGGTAGAACTTCTTTTCTGAGTGAGAGTGTTTTTTGACTGTCTTTTTATTGTTATGAATGATTGCATATGAGTGAGTAGGACTTCTTTAATGTGAGGGAACATGGGTTGTATTTCTAGCTGCTTAGTTATATCAATAGTGTAACTTGTATATATGCATGGTTTTCTATTTCTAATGTAATTTCATACCTTTATTCCCTTGTGTCACATTGTTGTTCTTTATGTATACACACAGTTGGTTTTGAATTGTTAAAAAAAGGGGTGTGATTGTTTGAGCTTAAAGTTATGATTGACTGCTCTGGATAGCTTAGATTCTCATAGTTAAGAATTGCGTTTTTATTATGTTTTGTTGTGTTGCCTAAGGACATGAAAAAATTCTATGTTGAGGGTGTTGATGTGCTATGGATTTATAACACTCTCAATGCTTAAAATAATAAATATATTCAAGTTTCTTAGGTTGTTTTGTGATATATGATATGTTTTGGGTATGTTTTGCAGGAAATTGGAAGCTGAAACTGGAGAAAAAGATGAAAGTTGATGTTTTGGGATACTTACCGAGGAAATTTTTGGGTGTAAATGCCATTTACCGAGCACAGATGGCCCAATTAGGTGCCAGAACTTGAATTCTAGAGGCTCTAAAGTAGGTAAAAGAAGACCCTGTCACTTACTAAGGGCATCAACGGTTCGTAGGTTCCCTCTACATTCCTAGGTGACCTTAGTAAGTGTTAGAGGTCCAAGTCTAGAGAGTTTCAAGAGCTGGTAAGAAGTTCTTCCACTTACCAAGGACCACCTAGGGTCCGTAGGTAGTACTTACGGTCCGTAGGTAACTTTAGTAAGTGGTCCCCGACCTCAGTTTTTCTTTTTTGTTTGGGTTTTGATTTTTAGGGTTCATTATATCCTATAAATACCCTTTTGACATTTTTTAGTCAGTTTACATATTTTTAACACTCACAATCATATATTTGATTCCAGGATTTGATTTTGATCTTAGAATTACTTTGTTCTCGATTTTGGTTGATAATTTAATTGTTGACTTTGGGTTTAACTGTGGATCATTGTGATATTGTTTAATGCTTTTAAATATGAATTTCGTTTATCCTTTCACAATCATGAGCGGCTAAAGCCCTTATTTAGGATTGTGGGAACCTTGGTATATTGATTAAATATGGAAAGTTCTAAGTTGTTCTAAACCAATATTCTTGCATGTATTGTAGTATCTTCAGTTTAATAGATAGCTTAGTTATTGCAAATGGTAAGATCCCGCCTAGCATATCACTACTTACTCCATAAGAGGAGTAGTGGCTAGGAAAGATAAACACAATAGTAATTTGAAGATTAATTATTGATCTAGGCTAATCTGTATCATCTATGTTAGACGATTATCTATCATCTAATAACTTGAGACTCCAAAAGTAATAGTTAACTGGGATCTAGGAAAATGGTTAGTAATGTGACACCCTGAGACTCAAAAGGTAAAGGATTGAATCTGTCAATGAGTCCATAAGATAGTTGATGGTACATAACTTATCAAATTCTACATACAAGTACTGGGTTGGTTCAATAAAGCACGATACACCTACTGAGTTGAGAAACCCGGGAGAACACAATCCTAGTGTTTGTTTTTGACTGATTACAACTAAAGTTGAATTCTATTACTTGTTCGATATTGTTACAACAAACCCCTCATTTACTTTTGGTTCTACTCGTTGAGTTCTATAAACTAGAGATATAAATCCATGTCTTCCCTGTGGGTACAACCCCAACCTAGTTGGGTTACTTTACTTGAAAAAGACCACTTTATCCTTTAGTTGGAGGTGTAGTTTGGGCATTGATCACAGGGTTATGTTATTGGCTATGATTTGAGATAACTTAAGGTTCACAAGTACAACTACCGCACTTATGATTTGGAGTTGGCAACAGTAGTTTTCACGCTTAAGATTTGGATGAAGTATCTCTATGGCGTGCATTATGAGATTTTCACAGATCGTTGCAGTTTTCTACATCTTATGACCCAAAGAGAGCTTAATACTAGGTAGCGTAGATGGATGAATTTTCTTAAGTATGATATCTCTATCTTGTACCATCCAGGTAAGGCAAATGTAGAAACAGATGCCTTGATTCAAAAGGAAGTGAGTATGGCTATCTTGGCTTGTATGTCAGTTTCTTAAAGGTTATTGTCATGGGAAATTCTTTCCTTAGCCAACTTGATGGTTCTCTTTGATATTTTATACCCTTGGAGGATTCTTTCTAGTGTTGAGGCGAGGTCTTTGCTTTTTGAGAAGATTCAGGATTATTTATTTGAGGATAGTAAGCTTTTCTCTTTGTGATTAGGTGTGGAGTTGTGAGTTTAGGAGGAACACTATAGATTCTGAAGGATTTGTGTGGTTTGATAGTTGCATTTGTGTTTCATAGATTAGTGACTTGATTTAGTTGATTCTACATAAGGCTCACAACTCTAGATATTCTATTCATCTGGGCATAGCTAAGATAAATAGAGATTTGAGCTAATATTATTGGTGGAGTGGAATGAAGAGAGATATGGAAGACTTTGTAGCTCGTTGCTTATGTTGTCAGCAAGTAATGAACGAGCATCATCATCTAAGTAGATTGATTTAGAGATTTCCCTTTCTTGAGTGGAAATGGGAGAGGATTACCATGGATTTTACCAGTTGCTTGCCTTGTACTTCCCATGTTTTTTATGGTATTTGGGTAATTGTAGATTGGTTGATCAAGTCAACATATTTCCTTTCTATTCAGATGTGCTTTAGTATTGAGAGGTTAGCTCGCATCTATGTGCATGAGATAGTCTATTTGCATTGGGTGCCCATATATATTGTTTCAGAACGAGGTTCCGTGTTCACTTCTAGATTTTGTGGAGGTTTTAAAGAGGAGTTGGGTACTCAGGTGGATTTTAGTACTTCCTTCCATCCATAAACAATTGGCCAGTTTGAGTGGACTATTTAGGTGCTTAAGAATATGCTCCGAGCCTGTGTTATAGATTTTCAAGGCAAGTGGGAAGATCACTTAGCCTTGGCAGAGTTTGCTTATAATAATAGTTATCATTCGAGTATTGAGATGGCTCCATTTGAGGCTTTGTATGGTATGATATGTCATTTTCTTATTGGATAGTTTGAGACATTCGAGATTTGGTCCTGTGGTACTAATTTACTTTAGGAGTCATTGGATAGAGTCAGGGTGATTTAAGATAGGTTGAGAGAAGATTAGAGTAGGAATATGACCTATGCTGATCGTAGACACCGTGCCTTGACATTTGGAGTTGGTGAACGAGTATTCCTTTGAGTTTCATCCATGAAGGATATGATTAGGTTCGGAAGGAAGGGCAAGCTTAGTCCTAGATATATTAGACATTTTGAGATTCTTCGCACAGTGGGTAAGGTGGATTATGAGTTATCTCTACCTTTAGATTTTTCTTCTATCCATCCAATTTTCCATGTTTCTATGTTACGGTAATACATTCTTGATCCATATAATGTGATTTAATGGGAATCAATCCATCTAGATGAGCGGTTGAACTTCGTAGATGAGTTTGTGCTCATTTTGGCTAGTGATGTTAGGCAGTTACGCAGTAAGGAGATCCTTATAGTTAAGGTTTAGTGGAGGCATCTCCCAGTAGAGGAGGCTACTTAGGAGATCGAGAGTGAGATGCAGACTCAACATCCTCACCTATTCTAGACTTTAGGTACATCCTAATCACTTAACTTTCGAGGATGAAAGTTCCTTTAGTATTGGATATTGTATTGACTCTTCAGGTCATTTTCCATATTCTACTTATTTTCACCATTAAAACTTCTCTATAACTTCCCTAAGTCGTTTATAACTTTCTGGAGCTAACAGTTTACGTATCAAGAAATTCGTTTGATTTTTAGAGCCAATCCCTATTTTGGAGTCTTTGCTGGTTCCAATGGCCACTGGGCAAAAACTTTAGTTAAACAACCTTGAACGCAAATTCTGACTATTCTAGCAGATCTGTAACATCAATTTTAGGCTATATGGACCTTTGGTTACGGTTTCGAGGAACTCAGGTTTATTTTTACCTATTAGTCAAAAAGTTAAGAAAGTGAAAATTGGGTGTGGGACCCATATTTCATTGAAACAACCTTGGATGGAAATTTTGACTACACAATAGAGGTTAAAACGCCAAATTTCATTTGGTTACATAGTTCTTTTGCATATACGGGGTTTCGGATGAATCTCTAGGGCTTGGTGTGGTTACATAGTTCGTTTAGAATTTCCAAGTCTCAACTGTAATCTAGTGCACTCGCAATCATGGACCATGAATCACAATCGCGGTCAGGAATTACCAGTACGTGCCTTGATTGTGACACCTTAAGTTGTGAAAGTGACTCCTTGGGCAGGCCAATAGAACCACGATCACGATGGGCTAATGTCGCAATCACGACTTATTACTGTAACCACAAGATATTGCGACCGCGAACCTCACTACTAGAAAACTGTAAATTACATGGGGATTTTACCTAGGGAATAGTATCGCAGAAATACATGCGGATTTACCTACGAAAATATTAAATTCCTTAACATTAAAATCTATTACCTGCAAACTATATATTTGCAAAAAATTCCACAGGTAAATTTGGTGCCATATTGCGGAAATTTTGTACTTGCGACATTACCTGGGGAAATATATCGGCGAATATTTTATCTCTACGTAAATTTGTAGGTATATGAACAAATATATATATTTTTTAAATCCGTAGAAAAATCCCTAGGTAATTTATCCTACGGATTTACTTAGAGATATTTTGGTAGAAATTTATATAATGGATTTTATTATCTAGGAAATTATTTGGGGATTTTGTGCTGCGGATTTTGCTGAAAATTTATTCTTGGGGATTTACCTGCGAAATTATTACTTGCGACATTACCTGGGGAAATATATCGGCTGGTATTTTATCTCTAGATAAATCCGCAGGTATATGTTCAAATATATATATATTTTTTAAATTCATAGAAAACTCTCCAGGTAATTTATTCTACGGATTTACTTAGAGATATTTTAGTGGAAATTTATGTAATGAATATTATTACCTAGGAAATTATTTCGGAATTTTGTGCTGCGAACTTTGCTGGAAATTTATTCTTGGGGATTTACCTGTGAAATTATTACTTGCGACATTACCTGGGAAAATATATCGATGGGTATTTAATCTCTAGGTAAATCCACAGGTATATGGATATATATATATTAAATCCATAGAAATATCCTCAAGTAATTTATTCTACGGATTTACTTAGAGATATTTTGGTGGTAATTCATGTAATGAATATTATTACCTAGGAAATTATTTTGGGATTTTGTGCTGCGAATTTTGCTGGAGATTTATTCTTGAGGATTTACTTGCGAAATTATTACTTGCGACATTACCTGAGGAAATGTATCGGCGGGTATTTTATCTCTAGGTAAATCCACAGGTATATGGATATATATATATCTATATTAAATTCATATGAAAATTCTCAGGTAATTTATCCTACGAATTTACGTAGAGATATTTTGGTAGAAATTTAGGTAATTAATTTTATTACTTGGAAAATTATTTGGGGATTTTGTTCTGCGAATTTTGCTGGGGATTTATTCTTAGGAATTTATCTGTGAAATTATTACTTTGGAAATTATTGGCGGATTGTGTTGCTACAAATTTAGCTGAAATTATTTCTTGGGAATTTACCTACGAAATTATTACTTGGAAAATTATTGGAGGATTGTGTTGCTATGAATTTAGCTGAAACTATTACTTGGAGATTTACGTAGGATTTTTGTGACTTGAAAAAATTAAATAGGAAAAGGATAAACTTGAAGAATACAAAACATAAAATAAAAAGAAATTAGACATTAAATCGGAGGACACGTATAATCAAGCAAAAGATGCTCAAGAAATTAAAATTAGTTTGTTGACATAGATGGTATCACAAATGTATTCGAGCCGAATAACCTTAGCTTTTCTCGTTATGTTATCGCTGAAAAATTAAAGAAGTGAAGTTTCGTTGGCCTATAGTGCGAAGAATGACTCAAGGCTCAAATAAAACGTGTTTTCTATTGGTTAATTTAAATATAATTGTAAGACATCATACTACGCACGATAATATAATATATCAATATAATGTACATTTAGGTGTCGTTTGATGTGAGATATAAGGTACAATAATCACAAAATAAAATTAAAACATTAATATAATTTGCATTGAGTTGAAAGTATTAGGTAGTTTCAGAATTATATATATGATGAGATTAGGGGTGGACATTCTATTTGTTCGATTTGCTTGTTTAATATCGGTTTGTTTTTGCGATTTTTGGATTAGCGAAAATGGCAGCCGTAATCAAACCAAAATAAATTCGATTTGATTCGATTTCTATAAATTCAGTTCAGTTATTTCGAATTTTTATTTTTGATTTTGAAGATTAAAGTAGTGAGTCTTTCTTTGTCATGATTGGACATTTGAAATTTGTGATTCTTTTTTTAGAAAAAAATAATTTTTTTCAAACCTATTTTTAATTTTTAAATATAAATAACTCAGCATTGATGAAATGAAGTGAAATAATGGGAAAAATTATTTATACTAAATATATAAAATATATATATATATATAAATATAAAATTTATATATATAATAAAATATATATATTATTGTTATCGTTGATTTTAAAGTAATATATTATATGTAGTACTTTTAGTTACACAATTTATTCATAGCTAAACTGAGCATAACTATATTATTTATTTTACTATTATTATTTTATTAATCCGCAACCTTAGTCAATTTAATTTTTCAATTTATTTATTTTCTAGTCTTATTTTGCCAATTTGTAATAATTTTAGCCTAATTTTGTCCAATTTATTACAATCCTACCCCAAATTGTGTCCAATTGAATTCAATTTCAAATTTCATTCAATTTTTTAACCAAATTCTTATTCTTTAGATCTCAGCCGTTGATCAATATTTATTATTATTATTATTATTATTATTATTATTATTATATTTATTTTTAATATTAATTTTATATAGTTACTATATTTATTAAATATCAACCTAATTCAATTCAATTTTCCTAATTTACTTAAATTCTAGCCATTTTATACTCAATTTATGTCAATTGAGTTTAATTTGACTCAATCGAAATCCTCAATTCAATCTTTTTAACCCAATATCTAATCCCAATTTGACTCATCTCCTCAAGTCTAATCTCAATCGTTCATCATATTTGATCAACGACCAATATTAAATCAATTTTCACTAATATTTTTCTTGAAATTGGACAGCTTCAGACTATTTTTCTTGAACTAAAGGTATATTGGAAACAACCTATCTACCTTAGCAGTAATGTCTGCGTACACTGTACCCTCCACGGACCTCAATTTGTAGGAATAAATTGGGTTAATTGTGTTGACACCCAATTTTGACCTTAGATTGCTATTTTAGCAAAATTATTAATTTTAAATGTTGATATTTTCTACGCATTATTTTGATATCAAATAATATTAACGTGTCGCATTCATGATTTGAAAATATACGATTTATTTTTATATTATTATTTTTTACATTATATAATATTTTAAATAATTTTTCTAATATTTAATAAATCATTTCCGCAATTATACATGCCCATAATTTTCAAACATTGTCTATTATTATTATTATTATTATTATTATAATTATAATATTATTATTACGTCTTTCTTACATTTATAAATAGCAACCTAAGGCAATTCAATATGCCTAACTTATGTAATGTCTAGCCTAATTCATATTCAATTATTATCAATTTTAGTCAAAATTGATATTAATTCGAGTTGAATAAACCTTAGCTTGACTCAATTTTGAAAATACTTGTTAAGCTCACACGAGCTGATCAAGCAGCGGAATATGATATCAAAGATGTATTTGAGATGATCATCAATCTTATCTTGACTCGTTATTAAGATTGAGAAATTAATGGTCATCCGTGATGGATAAGTAATTCAAGATTAACTAACACCTCTACCCAAATGCACGTAAAATAAACTTGCATTTAATCTCAAAACTATTAATATAAGCAAAACAACTCCCTAGAGATAAGTTACTACTATTAATAAGTGTGAAGAAGCATGCAATACTTTGTCGACATGCCTTCTTCTTCACCTGCTTTAGCTACTCCATGATTTTACTATATTACCCCCAATTAATTATTATAAGTCATTTACATACAAAAAAATTAATAATATTTAATAAAAAATAAAATAGACATTTATAACATATTTGCTTCAGTTGCTGTTGACACCTAATTTTTACCTCCCTATGCTCTCTTAGGCTGCTATTTTATCAAAATTATTTAATTTTAAATATCAATATTTTTACACATTATTATCGTATTATAAAAATAACGACGTGTCACATTAATGATTTAAATATTTACAAATTATTTTTATTAATTTTTATTATCATTTTTTACAATTTATTAATTCAAATACAATATTTTACATAATTTTCTTACTTAAATCATCTTTCATAAATATGCACACTCACAATTTACAAATAATTTATCTAATTTTCATTATTATTATTATTATAATTATTATTATTTTTAAATTTTGTAACTAATTTATTTTAAATTATTAACGACAATTTTTAAATTATTTTTTTTACATAATCTTAATTCTACATGCGTTGTCTATTTTTAATAGCGATACCTTATTATATTTATTAAATAGCAGCCTAACTAAAAATAATTTTCCTAATTTATTTAAATTATAGCCATTTTGTACTCAATTAATGTTAATTTTAACCAAATAAACATCAATTTAATGACATTTTACATAATTTCATTAAATTATTTTTCATAAATATACACACTCACGATTTACAAAAGCATTGTCTATTATTATTATTATTATTATTATTGTTGTTGTTGTTAAAATAGAAGTTAATTATATTTAATTTCGCTTTTAGTGTTAAATTATCAGCTAATTTTGTATCCAATTGATGACAATTATAGTCAAATTGATACCAATTTTAAGCTCAAATTGAAATTCAATTTTTCTGACCCCTTTTTAAATAACTTTAATCTCAGCCGTTGATCAATACCAATCCAACGGCTGAGATCAAATTTCTCACTCCTCTTCTTTTAAACAAAACAAGAAACCCTAATCTCATTTCCACCAAAAACATCCGTCTTTTTCCCTATCTTCTATCTCTTTCCTCTCTCTACACTTCCTCTATCTCTCTCTAAAACCAAAACAACCAATGCCTTCTTCATTGCCTTCACTGGCGACCACCATTAAGATGTTTTTCTCCTCCCTGAGATTTGCCGCTGCTACACAACAGCCATGCAGCTGCCACAACCATCAACGCCAGTCGTTACCACCGGCGAACTCAACAACTTCGTCCAACCACTACGGTTTAGGCGTCGGTGATCCGCTACTCCTCTCCCTGTGTTCGCCGCCTACTTTCCCAACGCCACCAACGGTGGCAACACCACCACCAATCATTCCTCCATTTTCCTTTTCAACCATCCCCGCCGTCCACCAGCCATAAATATAGATGGCGAGTAAAGTTCGACTTGAATGTCTGGCATCTTTACTAGCCCTGAGTTGACGAGTAGGTTTGTGTACTTTTAGCTTAGATGCATTTTTGTTAGACAAATTCTTTTCGGGAGATATGTTCTTAGCTATACGTTTCTCCAGTGTATTGTAAATTGGAAGAAGCATCGGTAGGCTCTCTATGTTTTGGATCAGTCTATGGCCTTCGTACTACTTGATACAAGGTAAACTATTTCTATCTCCATCTCTATTTATTTTTATGTAATTCTATTTGATATTGTTTGTTCATGTGTTAGTTTCATACTTGGATCAATTTAGTTATGTGTTTGGTCAAAAGCCTATGTTTTTTCATGACAAGAAGAATTTTAATCAAGACAGCAGCACTACATGTGTTCACTTGTTAGGATACATTAGTGCTGCACCATTTTTTATTCAAAAAAATTACTTTTCCTTTATAGTTTTCTTTCTGTCACTGTTTTATCCTACTGTGATACAAAGAAGAAAAAGAAAGTTTATTTTCCTTATATTTGTTGATATCTTGTTCTTCCTCCCAGTGTTACTTACCTCTTTCTCAACTCCTAACTTGATCTATAATTATTTTCATGGACCTCATTAATTATCTGTCATATTGCATATAGGCCTATTTTGCTAAAACAAAATTGTACTGTTCGTGCAAGATCTAGCTATCTGTGACCATTAATATCCAAAATTAAATATGAGAGAATGGAAAAGTTAATGCCTTACTCTACTATAGATCTTTATTCAGGTTGTCAGGAGGCAAAATCATCCATCGGTAGATACAAAAGATCTTATAACTGTGTATGGTCAACGGAATGTCAAACCATATTTAGAGATCTTATAACTATTATAATACTTGACAAACCTCCTTCCTTTTAAGATAGCTTTTGCATTATGAGTTGGCCCTAAGCTATGAGAGTTAGGTCCATTAGGTCCGATGTGGCACCCCCATATCGTGTGGGGTTGTGAATACACTCATGGCCAAGACTTGATTAATTAATGTATTAAATTGGTTTAACCGCTAGGTTATCTAGTTTGTAAGAGGAAAAAATAGTCTAATACCAGGCAAACCTCCAAATTCTATTCTAGTTTTGTTTGATCATGTACAATTTTTTTTACCTACACTGTACATGAAATTTTGTTCTAATCTGATTCCTACACCCCAATTTCTATATGGTAAAGAAGCAGAGTGTAGCAAATATGAACTTTGTAGTTTCAATTGCTTTGCAATATAGAAGTATATTCTCATTGCACCTGTATTTTTTTTACTTCTTCAATCCTAGATTGTATTACTATTTCTTATAACATCATAACTTAAGTTTTGATAGAATATGCATTTCGGAGAATGGAAAGTCCCCCGTCATTGAACGGTTAGAATCTTGGACTCCTTGTAAGGCTTGAGCAATGTCTTTTCTTTGAGCTAACTTTTGTGTTGTGAGTTAGGTTTAAAGCCTAATTTGAAATGTTATTAGAGTTAGGCCTGATATGGTCCTTTACATTTGGGGAGTGAGTGAAATCTTGAGATCCTTAAAGGTGAACTTTTGTTTTGAATTTAGTTTAGTTTGGTAACTTGTAAAGTGAATTAGTGACTTTAAATGTTTAAGTGTAGGCACTTGAAAGGTGAACTTTTGTTTTGAATTTAGTAAGGTACATGGTCACTTGAGAAGTGAATTAGTGACTTCGATTTGTTTAAGTGTAGGTACTTGAAATGTGAACTTGTGTTTTGAATGTAGTAAAGTACATAGTCACTTGAGAAGTAAATTAATGACATGAAAATGTTTAAGTGTAGGTACTTGAAATGTGAATTTGTTCTTTGAATTTAGTAAAATGTGGTCAATTGAGAAGTGAATTAGTGACTTGAAAATGTTTAAGTGTAGGTACTTGAAATGTGAACTTTTGTTTTGAATTTAGTAAAGTACATGGTCACTTGTGAAGTGAATTAGTTACTTGAAATGCTTAAGTGTAGGTGCATGAAATGTGAACTTTTGTTTTGAATTTAGTAAAGTACATGGTCACTTGAGAAGTGAATTAGCAACTTGAAAATGTTTAAGTGTAGATACTTGAAATATGAACTTTTGTTTTGAATTTAGTTTAGTTTGGTAACTTGTGAAGTGAATTAGTGACTTGAAAATGTTTAAGTATAGGTACTTGAAATATGAACTTTTGTTTTGAATTTAGTTTAGTTTGGTAACTTGTGAAGTGACTTATTGACTTGAAAATGTTTAAGTGTAGGTATTTGAAATGTGAACTTTTATTTCAAATTTAGTTTAGTTTGGTAACTTGTGAAGTGAATTAGCGACTTGAAGTGAAAACAGGAAAAGCGACCATATGTGGTTGGTTTTTGTGGTTGTTTTTCTTGTTTTTTCTAGTAGTGGTAGTTACTTGAAAATATGGTTAAGTATAGTGACTTGAAACGTGTACTAGTGGCTTGAAAATTGTTAAAATCTAGTTATTTGAAATGTGAATTAGTTACTTGAAAGTGGTTAAGTATAGTGACTTGAAAATGGTTAAGTATAATTATTTGAAATGTGAAGTTGCTACTTGAAAATGGATAAGTACAGTGACTTGAAATATGAATTAATTATTTGAAAATGGTTAAGTGTAGTGAATTGAAATGTGTACTAGTGAATTGAAAATGGTTAAGTGTAGTGACTTGAAATGTGAATTAGTTACTTGAAAATGGTCAAGTGTAGTGACTTGAAATATGTACTAGTGACTTGAAAATGGTTTAGCGTAGTTACTTGAAAATGGTTACGTATAGTGACTTGAAATGTCAATTAGCTATTTAAAAATGGTTTGAGTGTAGTGACTTGAATGTGAATAAGTTATTTGAAAATTATTAAGTTTAGTGACTTGAAAATGACTAAGTGTAGTTACTTGAAATTGCGAACTTGTGACTTGAAAATGGTTAAGTGTAGTTACTTGAAATTGTAAACTTGTGACTTGAAAATGGTTAAGTATAGTCACTTGAAATGTGTACTAATAACTTGAAAATAATAAAGTATAGTTACAAAATAAATTTTTTTGGTTATATGAAAAGATCTCTGCTTTGAGAATTTCTCATTCAGTAAATCTTCTTGTATACTCCATTGCAGTGTACCTGATAATGTATAATCCATTGCAATGTACCTTGTATAATTCATTTGACCAGGTATGGAGTTTTAAGAAATAAGAAAAGAGTTTTGTTCACATAAGTGTTAAATACATGGCACCACTTGAACCCTTCCTCTTGTGCTCTTATTCTTCTAATTTCATCCTCTATTATCTTAATAGAACAAGTCATAACAATAGTCATTTATGATGCTTTATATGCTAATGTATATATATATATGTATATATATATATATATATTTATATTTGTTGATTGTTATGATTTTATTTGATACTATAATATCATATAATTTATGCTAATAATGTATTTTTAGCACTTTTTATAACCTGAATTAACATATTTTTATGCAGAATGAGTTTGAAAGAAAGAAACAAGAAATATTAGTTGCTCAAAGTGAATCGAATGTGGAATTAGGAGGATGAGAAAGGAATTAGACTTGTTTATGAAGAATGTATACAAGAAATTATCTACAAATGATGAACGCCTATCTCAAGAAGACAACTAAGCTTATGAGGATGAAAGTGATGGTGACTCTGACGACGTGAATGAAAGTGATAATCCTGATAACGTGAATGAAAGTGATTCTGACCCTGATGGTTGGTAGTTTTATTGAGGATTCAAGTTTAAAATATTTTGTTTTGGACCATTTAAGAATCATACATTATTGATGTGGATGTTTTGAATTATGTTTTTTTTTGTTAGCAGTAAGGGTTCACATTAGATTTGTATTGAATGATGTTTTTGAGAATTATTGAAGGTTTTGAATAAATTTTTGATTAATTGTGAAATGTTTCTAGTAATTTACGTGTGAATTATTACTTTGGAATTTTCATGGGGATGTACATGCTAAATATTTATGAAAATTTTCTTAAAAAAATTTGTTCTTGCGGATTTACTTGGGGTATTTCATACGAATTTTCTTGGGGAATAGTTTCATAAATATCCGCAAGAAATTTTACCAAATAATTTATGCAAAATTTTGATGGTTAATCGCAAATAAATCGGCAAATAACGTACCTACAAATTTATTTTCGCAGCTAAATTACCTAGGAATATACTTGGGAATCTTCGTGGGAAATAATTTGGGAATTTTTTCCTGAAAATCTGCAAGTAAAGTCCATTTTTATGAAATTTTACCAAATAATTCATGCAAAATTTTGATGTTTAATTGCAAATAAATCCGCAAATAACGTACTTGCGAATTTATTTCCGCAGCTAAATTACCTAGGAATTTACTTGGAAATCTTCATGGGATATAATTTGTGATTTTTTTGTGGAAATCCACAAGTAAACTTTTTTTTATGAAATTTTACCAAATAATTCATGCAAAATTTTGATGGTTAATCGCAAATAAATCCGCAAATAACATACCTGTGGATTTATTTTCGTAGTTAAATTACCTAGGGATTTTATAAATCCGCAGGTAATAATTACCTATGAAGGTATTTCTTTTGGATTCTAATAGGTAAGAAAATCCATAGGTAATCAAATTACTTGGGTATTTTACCACATTATCCCTATGAAAATCCCCAGGTAATAAGCACTTTTCTTATAGTGCCTCAGGTCTTGATAGCGATATTTGAGGACCTGGTTAGGGTATAAATACCTCATTTTAGCCCAATTTTCTAATTCTTCATCCATTCTCTTGAGACTAAAACCCTAAAAAGAGAGAGATCTTAAAAGTAGTGCTTGTGCATGGATTGGGAGCTTGTCTAACACTTATTTACTCGATTATCTACCAATTTGAGGTAAGATTTCACCTTTTTCATGGTAGAAATTTCCATTTCTTGTTTGAAAATCCCAAAACCTTAGGGGCTTGATTTTATCCCTAAATTAGCACAAAATTCACCTATTTTTGAGGGTCATAATTTATTGAGCATATGGGAACGTGGGGTCGGTCTCGAAAATGTGATTTTCTATAACTAAGACCCACATGGGATTTTGATGTGACTTTTGGACCCGAAGCACAATAGTGAAATATAGGTATCATTATTCTTGTATTAATGAGTAGAATGTGATTTTGATAGCTTGGTATTTTATAGAAGCTTCTTAAAAGGGAAACAGTGATTTAGCAGATTTTGTGAGCTTTCTTCGACGTTCAAGTAGGCTAGGTTTTATCCTTTATTGGATTGAGCTGCTTCATAGTATATTTATGATATTGTGTTAGATTTTGAATGGGTTTTAGGTGTTGGTGTGATAAATTGAAATACTTGAGATTAGTTGGATGATTTAGGCTATTTCAGATATCATTTTGGGCATGATTAATCTAGCTAACCATATCTTAGATCAAGTTGGACTTGTAGGCTTATGCTTAGGTTGGAAATTTTTTAGTTGCTAAACTAATGAGAAGAGTTCCTTGGTTACTCGAGTTTAGTATGAAACTTACCCAAATTTCCAATACCTTAGGCATAATAAACTTAGTTGCTTAATACCAAGAGGAATTTCTATCCTTGGACTAGTTTGGCTTATTCAACATCTATTAGTGGATTTACATACCTTAGCCTAGTTTAGGGTAGATATTTCTTGATAAATGATTTTGGCTATTTGGAAGTGGGATTTTTGACCCACCTTAGTCCAAAACTTATGATAGTTATTGAAGCCCTTTTGATACGCTTGTATACATCTAGGAAGATGGTTATTTCAGTGATATTTAGATACCTTGGTACTTGTTGGTTGTGAATGGATTTTTGATTAATCTTATGATGAGATACTATATATGCTATTGATTTGGCTATTGTTTGGGCTACTAAATATTCTATCAAATAAGCCCTTAATTATCATATTGGCGAAGCCATAAATTATGCAATAGATTGAGTCAAGACATGAGCTATTAACTATGCTAGTGATCATGCTCATCAATAAATCAACATTTACAATTTTGTTCATGCTAGAGGCCATGATTATTGACTAGGTCGGTGATTAAGCCATTGATTTTGCAACAAATAAGCTATAGATTATGCCATGGATTAAATATTGACCAAGCTAATGATAAGCTATCTGTTTTGCTAATGTTAAGCCACTAATTAGGCTATTGATAAGTTATTGTCTATGCTTGATGGTACATAATAATTATGTAGAGGTTATGTTAAATGACTATATTGGCAAAAACATTATGGATTATGCTAAAGAGCATGCTTAGTGATTATATTAGCGATTATGCTATTAATTATGCCAAAGATCATGCTTATTTACTATATTAGAAATCATGCTATAGGTTATGCTAGAACTTACAATTTCGATTATGATTATTGATCATGTCAATATATTATGTTCATGGTTATGCTATTAACTACTCCATTGATTATGCAATTTTCCATATTGATGATGATAATGATTATATATATTCGACAAGGCTAGAGGATGATTATGATGATATATACTCGACAAGGTCAGAGGATGATTATGATGATATATACCCAGCAAGGCCGGAGGATGTTTATGATGATAAATACTCGGTAAGGATAGAGGATTATTATTATGATATATACCCAGCAAGGTCAGAGGAATATTATGATGATGTATACCCAACAAGGCTAAATGATTATTATGATGATATATATACATGCCTAGTAAGATCAGATGATATTATGATAATTTTTATAAGGATATTTGAATATCCATACTGGTTTGAGTCTGGTTATATATATTATACTATGATAATATACTTATTATTATATGGTGACATTGGGACGTGAGACTGACAATCTAGCTAAGTTGAAAAATGAGAAAATAGTTATAAGTAGTATGTTATGAATAGACTCCAGTGATATAATGATTTGTTGCTAAATATTGGCTAGTTTGTAAATATTGGCTAGTTGACAAATGTTGGTTAGTTGGTAAATAATGACTAGTTGATAAGTGACGATTAGACTCCATATGAACATTAGTTAATAAATGATGTTTAGTTGATTAACGGTGATTTATTGATACATGAGGATTAGTTGTTACATAATGGTTTATTGATAAGTGTTTATTAATTAAAAATAATGAATATGGACAATCGATGGTTATAGTGTGACATGGATTGGTGGAATTTAATTTTTATAATAAAAGTTAATAAATGGCGGTGGTGTGTTATTCTATCTTGTTTGTACCTTCCAGGTTTATGGGGGCTTGAAATATATTATTTCTTTTCTTCACCAATTGGTGTATGGGAGCTAATTTAGTAGTTATGGATACTTGTGTTGATGCTTTACATTACTGTAGTACCCCGTACTTTTTCCTAGATCAATTTAGCTCTTAAAATGTCAAGGGTTAGCTTCAAAAATGAATAACCTTTGATACATATAGAATTTTCTAGTTCTAGACCCTTCAGTGTGTAGAAAATTGAATTAGCTTTCCAACAATACCAATTTCACCTAAATCTGATACTCGGTTGAGAAGTTATGGCGGTTTTGGTTAAATAGTATGGCATTCCTACAAGCACCGCGTCGTGGAGAAGACCAAAATGGCAATTGTCAATTTTCAGTGGACCTCCATGATTGTCCCGCATCACGTTAAAGTCCCATTTCCCAATTGTCAAATTCCAGTAGCTCACAATGATGGTGGCCCGTTGCGGTGATAGCCTAAATGGCATTTTAGTGGCTTACCGCGATAGCTCCGTGTCGCGTTGATTTTCCAGTTTGCAATAGTCAATTTCCAGAGAGCCACCACGACAGTGGCGTATTGTGGTGGCATACCAAATGAGGAATTTTCTTGATTTTTTAGTTTGGTCAGTTCCCAAGCCCTAAATCATAGTAACACAAGATTAAAAATATTCTTAGCCTATTATACCCATTATTCATCAATTCTCTCTCAAAGAAAAATCCTAGAGCTCAAAACTTACTCCCCAACAAATCAAATTTTCTCCATTCTTCTATCAAGATAACTCAAGATTAAGGATTTTCAATTCAAGAACTTCAAGAGTTCAACTTCAAAAGCTCAAATAGGAATTCAAGATCAAGCTTTTTATTCAATTGCATCAATTAAGGTATCTGAGGTTTATGAACAAGGATATTTTTTCATCCTTGTTGTCACGCCCCAAATCCCATTGGAGCGGACTGGCACCCGTAGCCGAGGAGGCCTGGGAGAACCCGTTCATAACCTATACTTTCACATTTACATTACTTATGAAAATTAGAAATTTGGGCAGCACTTCGTTGTAAATAGAAGAAAACAGTACCTGTATCAGCCCAGCAGACACGCATATATATATATAAACAGTAATTGGCCGTCAGAGCCATCACATCTATCAACCAAACACTCCTATGGCTGTACAATATGTCTACAAAAGCCTCTACATAGATACACGACTGAGTTAGGGTCGGGACAAACTCCCGCCCACAAAAGACTTTTATACAAATACCAAAAGTACATATAGAAATGACTTGGGATGCCCCGAAACAACTGGAGCTCACCACTATCAACAGAATGTCCTGGCTCTTACTGCGGAGGTGTACGACCTGAAATACCTATTCCTGCAGGCATGAATACAGGTCCCCCGTGAGGGACGTCAGTACGGAAATATGTACTGAGTATGTAAGGCAGTGAGTATCAAGATGAGATACAAAAGATCAACAGAACCCAGATACCAGTGAATAAACAGTATGAGTAGACCACACTTAAAAGAGCTGATGGGATACCTGCACATTACTTTCATATCATTACTTCCCGTATTCCTTATCAATGCATAACATATGTCATACAATGGCCAACTGATCAGTGGTACTAATACAATACATCAGGGACCACCCCTGGAATAGCATATATACATAATCTTTATAATACAATGGCCAACTGATCAGTGGTACTAATACAATACATCATATCAACAATTTAAAATAAAGACATTCCATTTCTTACTTCAATTAATCTTTGAGATTGGTTACTTTGTGGTCACACCTTATGGAACTTGAAACCATGATACCTCAATAGGAAAAACATGTAAATAGGTAATCAATATCATGAAAATGAAGTAGATAATCATGGATACCTCATTAAACCATTTCGGAGTCAACAATAGTATATGGATATTTTTTTGACTAGCCGGACATCTTAAAAGTGAAAACAAGTTCAATTGGTTGTGTCGAAGATCATATGATGTTA
Source organism: Capsicum pubescens (assembly GCA_030864215.1). Taxonomy (NCBI): domain Eukaryota; kingdom Viridiplantae; phylum Streptophyta; class Magnoliopsida; order Solanales; family Solanaceae; genus Capsicum; species Capsicum pubescens. The sequence continues at coordinate 183,243,675 of CM061547.1, read as the reverse complement.
TTATGTGTTATGTGTTGTAGGACAATGTTGGAAGCTTACTTTAGAGTGCCATGGGTCATTATTCATGCCAAAGATTAGATAGAGTATGTCTTACATACCTTGATATAACCACTTCAATACAAGTCCAACTTGACTTCCCGTACTCTTAGAACACTTATCTACAATAAGTCATTTGTGGCAAACTAGCATTAGCAACCAAACCTTACCATTTAGGTATTAACTTCACCAAATAATGTCTAGGAAGTAATCCTTTAACTCATCAATAAGAGTGCTACATACATCCTCTTATACTCTTATTACATTCACATATCATGCATTTTCATGCAATATCCCTCAACATCACTCTTAGCCTTTATTTCCCCTCTTAATCACCATCCAATACCAACATGATCACTAGGCATACATAACCACTAATATAATGATATATCACCACAATTAATCCTCCATAATCCAATACAACAACTTCCATAATTTACTACTAACAATTTATACAAAACAATTCATAACTATGTTTCTAGTTATCTTCCAACATCAAGACAATACTCATAATCCCTTATCAATACTTATTCGTGGATAAGAATCAAGAATAAACAATATTCATACCTTAACAATGAACTCTTGTATTTAGAATCCTCCTTACATAACCATGGGGTTCTTCTCGAAGCTTTCGAGATGGTGAACACAACTACGGAACCAATTCGAATTTTCTACGGTTGAATCACAAAATATTTGAAGTTGAAATTAGGCTAGGGTTTCACCTTCTATTAATAATTGGATGATATATGATATATATAAGGCTAAGTGTATGTTTATAAAGACCAATTTTTTGTCCAAGAGGTAATAGAAAATGACCATTTTGCCCTAAAAATTTAAATAAATCCGAATCTGTCCCCAGTGGACAGTTTTGACAGGCTGAAGTAAATCCATCATAACTCTTTGATCCGGTATCGGATTTGGGTGAAACCAATTGAATTGGAAAGATAATTCAAAGGGATTTCATTTTTATATAAAGTATACCACCCAGTTCTTCCTGTACAAGGAGTTATGGTCGTTTAAAGTTGACCCAAAAATATGTCCCAAAATTCTGTTTTTTTTTGATAGGCTGTAGTAAAACGGGTATAGCTCCTTACTCAGACATTGGATTTGGATGAAACCAATTTCATCAGAAATAAGACTCTCATAGATTATCGTCGATATATAGCAGATCACACAGTTCTTTTTGTACAAGGAGTTATGATCGTCTAAAGTTGATCCAAAAAAAAATTGCCTAGCTGCAGTAATTTTCCTGCAGATTTACTGTTCACAGGCTTCCCGGCCACCGTTTTGAAATTTCGAATGTGCTCGCTTATATGAAATACTCCTCTGTTTTGGGCAAACTTTATATCATTGGAAATCTTATTCCAATACCTACACATACAACTATTGACGGGATACTTCCGAACATCATAAACTTAATTTAACCCATACGCAAGCCTTTAGGACTCCATATAATCGCGATAAGTGTACGAAAAAATTTACGGGGTGTTACACTTGTGCCCAAAACTAGTCTTTAATTACAAATTTACATGATTTTGTATGAATATACATGAGTTTCAAATTAGGGTTCATACCCATTATTGTTATTTACAAGATTGTGAGATTTCAAGCGATTTAGAAGTTGGGTTGCATGTCTATTTTCGTATTTTCATTTGTATTGCAGTAAATTCCAGATTTTGAGTTGAATTATCAATATTTACATTATCAAGCATGGAAATTATGATGTTTTAACATGAATTTGATGCATGGGTCATTAGGTCCTAATTGGATATTTCTATTTCAAGATTGATTATGCTATAAACACCCTATTGCAAGATTATTTTTAGATTTTTGATAAAGATTTGATCTTTTGATCTCAGCTTAGATTATGAAATTAATTTTAGAGTTTCAGATTACAGTTTAACTTAGTAATTATACAGTTAGTTTTCGTAATAAACCATTATACTAGAAATTAAAGTGGATTTCCAACAGAATGAGAATATAGATTAAAGGGAGTAGTATTTAGCACCGATTTGGGTATGTTCTCATGCCCCAGAACTATGAGCCAATGTAGGTTCAGATTATCAGATTATTCCCATTTCTATATAGATGACAGATACAAATGTGATAACTTAGATTAGGTTATACTCCTTGGCAAGAGTATGAGACCTCTCCCCAACGTGAGGTTTTTCCATAAGGGAACTAGACATTGTACTCCATGATAGCTCACATGATTTATATTGGTTAGAAGAACCTCCCTTATAGTAAAGTAAATAAATAGATTTTGAGTGAATTTTACTACAGCCTACAGAAAAGAATAATAGAAAAACTTTTAGAACTAAGTGTAAAGGCTCACAACTTTATTCAGATATTGTTTTACAAAGATATTAGCTATGAGATTTCAAATATCAGATTACAAATACATAAGTGAGTCCTTGCTACACTTAGGAAGCATGATTTATAGACAAAACACTAGTACAACTTTTAGAACTAAATGTTATGACTCACTAGATTTATAATGTATGATTTACTACTCATGATCATGATTCTCAGCTTTCAGATATTCCAGCTTATGCGAATCATCTACCTTTAACATTCATTGTTTACAAATTATGATGATGTTGAGACATTGTTTTATTTATGCATTCATCCCCATATACTCAGTACATTCTCAAAGTACTGATCCACATATTCGTCTATGTGCTATATTGTCTCATAATGTAGGTTCAGGTGCTCCATTTTAGTAGCGCGAGTGATTTTGAGCATCCTTATCCGCGTATCGATAGTTGGCAAGTCCTCATAGTTCGGGGACCCAGTACTCAGTTTTCAGCTTATTAGTTTGGATGATTAATTATTTTCATACATTTTTAGTCAGCTAGGGGTTTATACCAGTGACTCTCTAGATATTAGTAGTAGAGGCTTGTCAAACTACTTGATATGATTCAGATTATTCAGTATTGATTGTTCAGACTATTAAGTCTAGTATTTTTTAGAGATTATATTCAGACATTCTCAGTTAGCTAAGACAGATTTTGGCATTCTAGTTTTGATAGTATCTCTATATTTCCTATATTAAGAGATTTAGACTTAGTAGAAGGCAAATAGGGTTAGATTAAGGCTACTCATAGTCTTGAGCACCAAATGATGTATTGAGACCCATTTTTGGGGTGTTATAGTTGAATTATGCCAAAGCCTAAGTTTTATAAGAGTCCTAGGGAGTCAGACAAGTCGCTTTACGTAGAGTCTTGATCATGGGTTTGAAGCACGCCCTTTTTTGAGTAAAAGGCTACGAAACATTTTAGGAAATCATCTCTTTCTTTCATGATCTATCATTCTTACTGTATCTCTATATGGTTTTAACTCATGCTCTTATATGATAGTTGAATATGCCTCTCCATCGAGCTAACGCCCGCAGAAATGATAACCAGCCACACCAGCCTGCTGACCCTCTGAATGAGAATGTATCCCATGCTGAATTTTAGGCTGGGTTTAAGGTATTGGCCTAAGATGTGACTGCTAATGTTCAGGGCAACCATCAGGCTACAGTCCCACTTTAGCAGAATGTTCAGGGCAACCATCAGGCTACAGGCTATATATTAAAGGTATAGCGTATGATTGGGTAGTTATGTGGAAGAATGGCAGAGGTGAGAATACAACTCCTATGAGTAGGCAAGTATTTCAAAATACATTTCTAGACAGGTTCTTTCTATGTGAAATGAGAGAAGCTTAAGATAAAGGAGTTTGTGAACCTGAGGCAGGGCTCGATGACAATGAAAGATTTTTACCTAATGTTCAACCAATTGTCTAAGTATGCCCCTAATACTATGGCTGACCCTAGGGTGAGCATGAATAAGTTTGTTATTGGAGTATCAGGTTTGGTAGTCAAAAAGTGTAGGACTGCCATGCTTATTGGGGACATGGATTTTGCTAGGTTGATGATTCATGCTTAGCAGATTAAGGCAGAGAAGTTGAAGGTAAGAGAGGGGAAATAAGAAGGCTAGAACAGGGAAGTTTGAGTATGGACAAACAAAGTATGAAGGGGAAATTGTTCACAGTTTTAGAATAGTTCATCTATGCCAGCGTCATCTTCAGCTTATGCTCCTGATCCCAGAGCTAGACAAGAGCGGTGAGGTAAGACTTCTATGTCCAGATCTCAGAATAGTGTGAGTGGAAATACCAATTATCCTTCATGTTGTAAGTGTGGTAAGAATAATCCTGGTTAGTGCTTGTTAGGATAGAAAGGTTGTTATAGTTGTGGTAAGTTGGGACACAGAATCAAAGAGTATCTGCATGCTAAGCAGGGAAATAGGGATGTTTGTCCCCCAACTCAGGCTACTAGTACACTAGATCCTCTAGGTTGCCCAGTCCCTCCACAGGACATATCATCCAGTACCGGTGGCGGTTAGTGCTATCATTGATTTTATACTTTACTATCTTGTCAGGAGTAGGAGGAGTCAACAGATGTTGTTACTGGTATGCTTTCTGTCGTTCATCTTGATATTCTTGTGTTGCTAGACCTCGGGTCAAATTTTTCTTATGTGACCCTGTTAGTTGTAGTGAATTTTGAAATAGGTCCTGAAAAGATCCTTGAGCCCTTCTTAGTTTCTACCCTAGTGGGTAAGTCAGTTGTTGCCAAACAGATCTATAGAAAGTGTCCTATCACTGTCCTTTATAAAATCATGTTAGCAGACCTAATAGAGTTAGATATGGTTGACTTTAACCTCATTTTTGATATGTATTTGCTCCATTCTAATTATGCATCTATAGATTTTCTCACCCAAGTAGTGAAGTTTTTGTTTCAAAATGATCTAGTCTTTGAGTGGGAAGGAAATTCAGTGTCTCCCAAAAGTCATTTCATATCTTATCTTAAAGCCAGAAAATTGATTTCCAAAGGGTGTATTAATCATCTAGTTCGGATCACAGACACTATGTCTGAGACTCCAACAATTCAGTTAGTCTGTGTAGTCAATGATTTTCCTGATGTTTTTCCCCAAGATTTGCTAAGGGTACCTCCCGATAGGAAAATAGAATTCGGTATTGACCTTCTTCTAGATACTCAGCCTATCTCTATTCCTCCATACCGTATGGCTTCATCCAAGATTAAAGATTTAAAAGAACAACTTAAAGATCTTTTAGATAAAGGTTTCATAAGGCCTAGTTTTTCTTTATGGGGCGCTCCCATCCTATTCGTGAGAAAGAAAGCTGGTTCTTTGCGAATGTGCATTGACTATCATCAACTGAATAAAGTCATAGTCAAAAACAAATATCCTCTACCTAGAATTGATGACTTATTCGATCAACTTCAAGGTGCAAGTTACTTCTCCAAGATAGACTTTAGATCCGGCTATCATCAGCATAAAGTAAGTATAACACCCCAATTTTCTGAATCAGAATTCTACATGGTGCTTATGACCCTGAAGGACTACAAGCTAACCCATGACTGATATTTGTACCTGTACACTATAATATATGATGCAATAATGTGGAAAAAAACATGAACAATAGGCCATAAGGTTCAACCGAATAAAATATCTGACAAACGTAATATCCATATGGGTGGAAAATACCCAAAAACAACTGAAGTCTGAATCAAATCTGAACTAAATCTAAAATCCTTAAAATACTGTCTGAGTAAGGAGTTGAGGGAACATGTCTCCAACTAACTTCGTCTAGTAAAACTGAACTGAAATAATACATGAAATAAAATAATATTGTCCTCGAATGGATGAGGACTCACTGCAACTCTATGACTAGAATGCTACTGCTGATCTGGAATAGTTGCCTCTGAACCTATGGTGTAACATAAGAGAAAGAACCATAGGAAAATTCATCAGTATGTCTGAATGTACTGAGTATACGAGTGAGGTAGGCTAAATGCAAAGGGTTATATGCATGAACAATACTGACATGAACGTGAGAATAAATACATGCATACGTAACTGTAACTGAACTCAAGGAGATACTGACTACTAAGTCTGAATACTGACAACATGAGTGTACTGATACTGAGATACTGAATAGATAAATGACTATTTCTGATAGTTCAAATTATGAAGAACTGGTCTGATTGACTGTGTTTAACAGTCCTGAAGCTGAATACTGATATCATGTATTCTGATAACTGATGTGACTGATAACATGAGTTCTGAGAACTGATATAATTGATAGCATAAGTTACTGTATCTGACAGTCCATAAATCTTAAGGAACTATCTGAGTTCCATTCTATTTCTGAGTTTACTGTATCAGACAGTCCTGAAATCTGTAACTGAAACTGTGGGGGTAGTTGTTTAACTGGCATGCCTCGTATGTTCCATTTTTACTAAGCTGGGGTCCAATCTCTTCCCTGACTGGATGGGTGTCAATACCATGCCACTGCTAAGGATAACGTGTGAGCAACCCTCATATAACAGGTAACTCTAGTGAGAATGGTGGGAACCCTCATATAACAGGTTAATCCACCTCATATACCCTCATATAACAGTCTGCGATGTCTCAAACTATGCTAGATACATAGTTTTAAAACACAAGGATGACTGCTAAGAATCACACCCTTATATAACAGGTGAGTTCCCATCCTTGGGTTCATTCAGTGCTAACTCCTACTCCCATCTGAAGAGACTGAACATGATTTAACTGACTGGGCTGATTGACAAAACTGAACTGATTTATTAAACTAAACTGATTGACTTAACTAATTAAGTGAACTAATGTTAGTGGGATTGTTTAGTGGATCTAAACTGAGTTTACTGGATTTAGATGACTAACGGAGTACTACTGATATCTAGTAGCTAACTGAGTTCATAAGATTACTGATCTTACTGAGTACTGAGTTCATGAGTTTGGGGTGGGTTAAAATATGCCCAGGGCTGACGACATTGGTGATAGGCCATCACGGGCATGATGACTTGTCACAAAATGTCACCACTGGGTTTCCCAGTCTGACATGCCAGAGTAAAATGGACATAACTTATTCTTGCGATATCAAATTTATGTGAAATTGATATAGTTGGAAAGATAATTCAAAGAGATTTAATTTGATATATAGTAAGTCACCCAGTTAGTCATATACAACGAGTTATGGTCGATTGAAGTTGACCCTAGTTTTGACGCTCACTAAAAGTTGAACGATAGGAAAGCTTTCAACTTGTACTTGAGTTAGGGGACCTCTATGATCTAAATTCATGCTCAAATAGATTCCTATACTACATAATTCATTAACACACTAAATTTACATAGGATTCGAGGCTTTTGAAACGTCTACGCATAGGAATGGCGGATTTTCATCCGAGTCCGAAATGTAGGGTGTTACAATATCTCCCCCTTGGGAATATTCATCCTCGAATGAGACTGGCTGAGATAAGAGAAAAGACAACTGACGTGGAGATAGAGCATGAATGCCTAATCATGATTTCATGGCTGACATGATTGATAAGCTGAACATATCATACTGAACATCCATATCTGATGCATGCATAACTGATTCATAAGTACATGAGGGAGAGTACTGATAAGCTGATCACACATATCTGATGCGCGAATATATGATTGAACTATCTCATGAACATGTAAACGAATATGCAATGGTAAAGATACTAAGTTTGAACTGGGAACTGAGCATGGAGCGGAATACCAAGTTTGTACTGAAATTTGAACATGAGAATGAGTAAGCTCAAAGAAGACTGCTACCATGAACTAAAAATACCGATGAGTCTGAGAGTATCATATCGTGGATACACTGAGCCATTGATTACATGTCTTACTTCTGAGTTTTAAAGCTAGAGGGTCGGCTCATAAGTAACACTTCCTCCAAGATAGATTCATCAAAGAAAATGACATGTCTAAATCAAGGAAGTTTGGGGGCTATAGTGTATCTCCCCCTTGGGACACTATGTCCGTTGAAGGATGCTGGACTAACCTTGCTGAGATATTGAGTAAGTTAAGTAGATGCACAAGGCACCTAGGTACGAAATCATGACTGATTATTTGAGATCTAAAACTGAAGCGTGATGCACAAATGCATAGACATACTAACTTATCTGATTAACTGGTAACTGAATACTGGGTATGCAAGTCTGAATTGTACTTAATCTGAGTAGCTGGGTAGAGGCTATAAAGTATTATACACATGAGAAGGGACTGACTAGTAACATGAGGTAACTGATCATGGATTTCATGAAAGCTATATTGTCTGAAAATGCAGGACCAAACAGTTACATAATTTGGAAACATTCCATAGACTGAGGTATTAGAATACCTATAACTGAGTAGATGATAATTGTATGATATGGTCAAGAAAGTCTAAAACTAAACTAAATTTCTAAGCTGAATATAGATCTGAAGCTAACACTATAGCTTAAGACTGTTACTAGGATCCATACTGGAACTAAATGCTGGGTCTCGATAACTAAATTCTGAAACTAACGTTTTGACTGATACTGAAGTGCTTAATTCTGAGACTGAGCACTAATTACTGAGTTTTGAGTACTAAAACTGTAATTGAGATGGAAACTGAGTTATGATAGTAGCACCATGAAGGCTAACATAAGTCAAGGATCAGAATATACATTCACACTTTGAATTTTTTTCCCAATTTCTAAGTACTAACTCTTGATAGCCCTTTGCTTGCATACTAACAGGATATTCAAGCCTATCTTTGTATCTACTCCCTCGTATAAAACATGCACACAATAATCTGCTCTTAACATAAAATATTAACTCTCTCCCATCTAAGTAATTTCTCAACACTACACTATTCTCAGAAAGAGAGCTCATGAAGGGTTAAATCAGGAGAACCTGAAACATAAATGGATACTGAATGAACTTGACACATAGAATATCAACAACATAGATTTACCAAAAAGGTCTGAACTGAGTATATATATGATATAGTCTGAATTTATCTAATCAGTGTAGGGCGTAGCATGAGACATGGAAACTGACTATACTGGGGAGCATGATACATGTACATGAGTCATGAGATGCATGACTTGAGTCTGGAATTTCTGAGTTCATGGAGCATAATATGTAACACTGAGTGATCTAGAACTAAACTTCCTATACTGGGAACTGAAAGCACACACACTTCTATGAAATACGTGTGAACATAAGCTATATCCATGGAATATGAGACATGAAGCATGCATAGGAACTATGCTGACTGAAGTACGAAGCTTTACACTGAGATAAGGATGGGTCGAGAATCGCCTTCCCTAACTGCTTTTCTATACATACTGGCACTACTACTAGAAAATCTGAGAGCCTGATTTGGTTACTTGATCTATCATCTCTCCCTTAGATTTAAGCCATCATCATAAGTCTGTGAACACTAAACTAATCTCTGAACTGCACTGAAATCATCATCACATACTTACACTCTGATCAACATATGCTCGCCTTACTAAACACATCATCTACCTTTGTTTCCTCATATACTACTAATATCACATTCATACCTTCATGCTTAATTTCAAGTCAATGAACTTAAATTTCTAACTCACACTGTTCAAGACTACTGATTCATTATAGCACAACTATCACCATGAATACATAATCTATTCAATCTAGATATCGTATCCCAACTTGTCTACTGCTAAACTTCTGGGTTCATACTTCTAACTTTGGGTCACAAGCTATCATAGGATTTTGAGAAGAGATCTGATGGCATATCTAAATATGAGTTTGAGAATGAGTTCTCATGATCATGAATGAGATCCATACAACTTTAGAACATAACTTAACTGATGGGATACTGTCTGAGAAAGCCCTATCTTTAAGACTTAAGCTTTACTATTTCTGTTACCTTAAAAGTAAGGTGGAATTAACATGAGTGAAGCATGATGAGAATCTACATGAGTTTCTTAGAGAACCTTGCCATAGCATGATCTGAGATATGAAAGAAGGGAAAATATTCCTAAAACATCTCATAGCCTCCTGCCATAAGTGTGGTGAATAACACATGTATGTACAAGACTCTACTATATGCGGCTTTCAGACTTTCTAGGACTCTAATAAACCTTAGACTCTGATACCAAGTTTGTAACACCCCAATTTTCTGAACCGGAATGCTACACAGTGATTATGACCCTGAAGGACCACAAGCTAACCCATGACTGATATCTGTACCTATACACTGCAATATTTAACGTAATAATGCAGAAAAAAACATGAACAATAGGCCATAAGGTTCAATTGAATAAGATATCTGACAAACGTAATATCCATATGGGTGGAAAATACCCAAAAATAACTGAAGTCTGAATCAAATCTGAACTAAATCTAAAAGACTCAAAATACTGTCTGAGTAAGGAGTTGAAGGAACAGGTATCCAACTAACTCTGTCTAGCAAAACTGAACTAAAATAATAAATAAAATAAAATAATATTGTCCTCGAATGGATGAGGACTCACTGCAACTCTGCGACTGGAATGCTACTACTGATCTGGAACACGTGCCTCTGAACCTATAGTGTAACATAAGAGAAAGAACCATAATGAAAATACGTCAGTACGTTTGAATCTACTGAGAATACGAGTGAGGTAGGCTAAATACAAAGGGTTATATGCATGAACAATACTGACTGATATGAATGTGAGAATACATACATGCATATGTAATTATAACTGAACTCGTGGAGATACTGACTACTGATTCTGAATACTGACAACATGAGTGTACTAATACTGAGATACTGAATAGATAAATGACTATTTCTGACAGTTTGAATTATAAAGAATTGGTTTGATTGACTGTGTCTAATAGTCTTAAAACTGAATACTAAGTATGTAAATCACTAATAAGTGAGGAACTGATGCTGTATTACTAAATACTGAGGGACTAGTACTATGTTACTGATACATAAATAACTGTATATGACAATTCTGATTATGAAGAACTGGTCTGGTTGACTATGTCTGACAGTCCTGAAGCTGAATACTGATATCATGAATTATGATAAATGATGTGACTGATAACATAAGTTTTGATAACTAATATAACTGATAACATAAGTGACTGTATCTGACAGTCTATAAATCTTAAAGAACTATCTGAGTTCCGTTCAATTTCGAAGTTGACTGTATCTAAAAGTCCTATAATCTGTAACTAAAACTGTAGGAGGTAGTTATTTAACCGACATGCCCTGTATGTTCCATTCTTCTAAGCTAGGGTCCAATCTCTGCCCTGACTAGAAGGGTGTCAATACCGCACCACTGGTAAGGACAACGTGTGAGCAACCCTCATATAATAGGTAACTCTAGTGAGAATTGTGGGAACCCTCATATAATAGGTTAAGCCACCTCATCTACCCTCATATAACAGGCTGCGATGTCTCAACCTATACTGGCTACATAGTTATGGAATGCAAGGATGACTGCTAAGAATCACACCCTCATATAACAGGTGAGTTCCCATCCTTGGATTCACTCGGTGCTAACTCCTACTCCCATCTGAAGAGACTAAACATGGTTTAACTGACTGGATGATTGACTAAACTGAATTGATTAAGTGAACTGATGTTAGTGGGATTGTTTAGCGGAGCTAAACTGAGTTTACTGGATTCCAATGACTGACGGAGTACTACTGATATCTGGTAGCTAACTGAGTTCATGAGATTACTTATCTTACTGAGTACTAAGTTTGCGAGATTTCTGAGAGTACTAAATTATGGAGATTTTTGAAGTTTCCGATATCACTGAGTACTAAGATTTAACTGAGATTAACTGAGTTTAACTGAGATTGACTGAGTTACTGAACTTTCCTGAGTCACATGACTGACTTCTTTGGAACATGGATTGACTGAGAGTATCATGAATACATGACATGGCTCTAAGCACACAACTATATTTTTGGGTACAAGTACCCCCAGGACTCGATGGAAAGAAACGGACAAACATGACTTTCTTAAATGCATGACCAACATCAACAATCCATAATATCATAACTTAGGGAATTTCATGAAGTATATGGTTATCATACATCTTTTACATAAGTAGGATCTTTTCAAGTAAGTATGGCATAATCTCATAAGACTAGTTCATGAACAATCCAACAACATTTACAAGACACAACATCAACAAGAAAGTCATTGGAACATACAGGCATATCATGAATCCTTGACTTAGTCACAATTTATCTATATTGCATGATTTCTAGTTCCTTAGGCATTTTATCAAACACCTTGTATGCACTCTTTAAGGCATAGGTGTATTCATAAGTTTCACTATATTAAACCACTCAAATTCATGATTTCCAACTAAAATGATCATAATCTCCATGAAAATACATCAAAATACTACTTTACAACATAAATAACAACCCCCAACATGTATAGAATCATATCACCATGAAACAATCATAGTTTAGTATTTAAAGATTGATTCTTGAACTCCACGGATGAAAGGGATCTATGGATGAACACTACGCATACCTTAGTGATTGAATCTTGAAAGAGATCTAATATTTCTGAAGGTTCTTGAAGAAATCCTTAGGCTTGCTCTTGAGGAGATGATCTTGAGAGGAAACCCTAATCTTGTGGTTGAGAGTGTATGAGATAGATTTTTCAGATGTTTAACTAAAGAGAATGGAATATAATATGTTTCTTGAGGGTTATAAGTCGTGGGAAGTGAAGGAAAAAGACCAAAATACCCTTACTAAAACATCCCTCAATTGCTGGGAAAAATAAATGACGACATTCGTGACAAGCCGTTATACTGGTGATAGGTCGTCATGAATTATCGTCACAAAAAGGTGAAATCTTGGTTTTTTGGTTAAGGTTGACGACATTGGTGATAGGCCGTCAAGGGTGTGACGGCTTGTCACAAATTTTCCTCACTGGGGGTGAAAATCTGCCCAGGGCTGACAACATTGGTGATAGGCCATCACGGGCGTGACGGCTTATCACAAAATGTCATCACTGGGTTTCCCAGCCTGACATGCCAGAGTAAAATGGGCATAACTCCTTGCTCCGATACCAGATTTAGGTGAAATTGGTATACTTGGAAAGATAATTCATTTGATATTGAGTAATCCACCCAGTTCATCATATACAACGAGTTATGGTCGATTGAAGTTGACCCAAGTGTTGAAACTCACTAAAACTTGAATGATAGGAAAGCTTTCAACCTGTACTTAAGTTAGGGGACCTCTATGATCTAAATTCATGATCAAATAGATTCCCACACTACATAATTGATTAACATACTAAATTTACATAGGATTTGAGGCTTTTGAAACGTCTATGCATAGGAATGATGGATTTTCGTCCTAGTCCAAAATATGGGGTATTACAGTAAGGGAATATGATATTCAAAGATATCTTTTAGAACCCGTTATGGTCATTCCAAGATTAAAGTCATGTCCTTGGGACTAACAAATAACCTAGAAACCTTCATGGACTTGATGAACCGAGTGTTCATAAAGTATTTGGACATATTTGTCATAGTCTTTATCGATGATATTCTTGTCTATTCTGGCAGTGAGGATGATCATGCAGACCACCTTAGAATTATGTTACAAACTCTTAGGGATCACTAGTTGTTCGCCAAATTTAGCAAATGTGAATTTTGGCTAAGATCAGTAGCCTTTCTTGGTCATATTGTTTCCAGTGCTGGTATTAGAGTTGATCCCCAAAAGACAGAGGCAATAAGAAACTATCCTAGACCTATTTCTCTATCAGACATTAGAGGTTTTTTGGGTTTAGGTGGCTATTACAGACATTTTATTGAGGTTTTTTTTTCTATTGCGTCCCCTGTGTCTAGATTGATCCAAAAGAAAGTTAAGTTTTAGTAGTCAGATTCCTGTGAGAAGAGTTTTCAGGAGTTGAAGACTTGACTCACTTCGGCCCCCGTTTTAGCATTACCTGATGGTACAGATGGTTTCGTTATGTATTGTGATGGCTCTAGAATTGGTTAGGGTTGTATTTTGATGCAGAGAGGTAAAGTTATATCCTATGCCTCTAGATAGCTTAAGCCTCACAAAAAGAACTACCCGACTATAACCTTGAGTTAGCTGGTGTTGTGTTTGCATTGAAAATCTGGAGGCACTATCTTTATGGGGTACATGTTGATGTGTTTACAAACCACAAATATTTGTAGTATGTATTCACTCAGAGAGAGTTGAATCTTCTGAAGAGAAGGTGGTTAGAATTGTTGAAGGACTATGATATGAGTGTGTTGTATCATCCGGTCAAGGCCAATGTAGTGACAGACGCCCTTAGTAGATTGTCCTTGGGCAGTGTTGCTCATGTGGAGAATGATAAGAGGGAGTTAGTTTGGGAAGTTCACCAGTTACCTAGATTGGGTGTGAGGTTGGTTGTTTCAGTTGTAAAGAATATTTAGGTTTTGAGTAATTCCAAGTCTTTTCTAGTTTTGGAAGTGAAAGAAAAACAGGATAAGGATTATAGTTTGGTCAAACTGAAGGAGTCATTTAAAGACCAAAAGGTAGAGGTTTTCTCCCAAGGCAGAGATAGTGTGTTGAGGTACCAGAGTAGATTGTGTGTGCCATGTGTTGATGATTTAAAGCAGCAGATTATGGTGGAAGCGCATGGTGCGTGTTACTCTATTCATCCAGGAGCCACCAAGATGTATTGCGACTTGCGAGAAGTCTATTGGTGGAGTGGCATAAAGAAAGATATAGCAAAATTTATAGCCAAGTATGAAACTTGTCAATAAGTTAAGGTGGAGCACCAAAGTCCTGGTGGTACATTACAGGAGTTTGGTATCCCCACTTGGAAGTGGAAAGAGGTGAATATGGACTTCATGACTGGATTACCCCATTCGCGTCATCAACATGATTCGATATGGGTTATTATAGACAAATTGACTGAGTCAGCGCACTTCTTACCAAATCACACATCTTACACAACTGAAGGTTATGCTAAGTTGTATATCAGAGAGTTAGTCATATTGCATGGAGTTCCTTTATATATCTAAAATAGGGGTACTTCGTTCAATTTTTCATTCGTAGACAGATAGTCAGGCAGAAAGGACCATTCATACTCTAGAGGATATGTTGAGGGCATGTGTTTTTTATGACAAAGAAAGTTGGGATGAGCATTTTTTGTTAGTTAAGTTCGCCTATAATAACAATTACCATACTAGTATTCAGATGGTCTCGTTTGAGGCTCTTTATGGGTAAAGATGTAGATCACCAGTCGGTTGGTTCAAAGTGGGTGAGGCCACTTTGATTGGGACAAATATGGTGTTTGAAGCCATGGAGAAATTTCAGTTGATTCGAGAGAGATTGAAAGAAGCTCAGAGTTGTTAAAAATCTTATGCAGATGTAAGAAGGAGAGATCTTGAGTTTGAGATTGATGATCTTATTTAATTAAAAGTTTTACCCATGAACGGGGTGAAGAGATTTGGAAAAAGGGAAGCTTATTCCCTGATACATAGGTCCCTACCATATTCTGAGTTATGTGGGAAAGGTAGCGTATGAGCTTGATCTACCCGCAGATTTGTCCTCAGTTCATCCAGTGTTCCATGTATTCTTATTAAAGAAGTACATGGATGATTCAGTTGTTGTTGTCCTTCTAGAAAGTACAAATATTGAGAATAGCCTCTTATATGAAGAAGTTCCAGTAGAGATTCTTGATCATCAGATCTGTAACTAGGGAACAAAAAAGTTCCCTTGGTCAAAGTTTTGTGGTGAAATCAGTCCGTTGAGGGCGCTACTTAGGAAGGAGAAATAGACATGCATACCAAGTATCCTCATCTCTTATCCACAAACTTAGATTCAGCCGAAGGTAACAATCTTCCCTAATTTAGCTCTTCTCTAGTCTCAAATTTAGCTATATAGTTGTCCTCACATAAATTCATATACTCACAGATTAGCTCAGTCGCTCAGTATGTTTTAGATCTATTCATATAACTTTTTTCAGTTGTGCATATCAGCATATAGCCTCAGTTCCTCAGTATTTTCAGTTTAGCCAGCCACATTTGAGGATAAATGTTCCCAAAAGGGAGATAATGTAATACCCCATACTTTTTCCTAGCTCAATTTAGCTCCTAGAATGTCAGGGTTAGCTTAAAAAATGAATAACCTTTAATACATAAAGAATGTTCTAGTTCTAGACCCTCTAGTGTGTAGAAAATTGAATTATCTTTCCAATGATACAAATTTCGCCTAAATCCAATACTCGGTTGAGAAGTTATGGCATTTTTAGTAAAACAGTATGACATTTCGACAAACACTGCGCCGTGGTGAAGACCAAAATGGAAATGTCAATTTCCAGTAGACCTCCATGATTGGTCTACATCACGTTGAAGTCCCATTTCCTAATTGTCAAATTCCAGTAGCTCACCGCGATGGTGGTACGTCTCGTTGATTTTTCAGTTTGCAATAGTCAATTTCTAGTGAGCCACCGCGATAGTGGCACATCGCGGTGGCATGCCAAATCAGGAATTTTTTTTCTTTTCCAGTTTCGATTAAAATTTTAAAAGGGTATTTTGGTCAATTCCCAAGCCCCAAATCATGAGTAACACAAGATTAAACATATTCTTATCCTATTATACCTAGTATTCATCAATCCTTTCTCAAGGAAAAACCCTAGAGCTCAAAACTTACTCCCCAACAAATTAAATTTCCTCCATTCTCCTTCCAAGATAAATCATGATTAAGGATTCCCAATTCAAGAACTTCAAGAGTTCATTTTCAAAAGCTCAACTGGGAATTCAAGATCAAGCTTTTTATTCAATTGCATCAATTAAGGTATCTGGGGTTTATGAACAAGGATATTCTTTTATCCTTATGCCTAAATCTAGTCTTTAATTATAAATTTACATGATTTTATATGAATATACATGAGTTTCAAATTAGGGTTCATACCCATTATTGTTATTTTCAAGATTTGTGAGATTTCAAGAAATTTAGAAGTTGAGTTGCATGTCTATTTTTGTATTTTCATACGTATTCCAGTAGATTCTAGATTTTGAGCTATATTATCAATGTTTACATTATCAAGCATGAACATTATGATGTTTTAACATGAGTTTGATTCATGGGTCATTAGGTCCTAATTGGATATTTCTATTTCAGGATTGATTATGCTATAAACACCCTATTGCTAGATTATTTTTTAGATTTTTGATGAAGATTTGATCTATTGATCTCAGCTTAGATTATGAAATCCACTTTACAGTTTTAGATTGTAGTTTAACTTAGCAATTATACTTTTGGTTTTCGTAATAAACCATTATACTAGATTTTAAAATGCAGAATGAGCATAAAGATTAAAGGGAGTAGTATTTAGCACCGAGTTGGGTATGTTCTCATGCCCCAGAACTACTAGCCAATGTAGGTTCAGCTTATCAGATTATTCCTATTTCTAATGGATGACAGATACAAATATGATTACTTAGATTAGGTTATACTCCTTGGCAAGAGTATGATACCTCTCCCCAACATGAGATTTCCCATAAAGGAACTAGACGTTGGAATCCATGATAGCTTACATGGTTTATGTCAGTTAGAAGAACCTCCCTAATACTAAAAGTAAATAAATATCTTTTGAGTGAATTTTTCTACAACCTACAAAAAAGAATAACAAAAATTCTTTTAGAACTAAGTGTAAAGGCTCACAACTTTATTCAACTATTATTTTACAAACGATATTAGCTATGAGATCTCAGATCTCAGATTTCAGATTACAGATATAGAAGTGAGTCCTTTCTATACTTCGGTAGCATGATTTACAGACAGATCACTAGTATAACTTTTATAATGAAATGTTATGACTTACTTGATTTATAAAGTATGATTTACTACTCATGATCATGATTCTCAGCTTTCAGATATTCCAGCTTATGTGAGTCATCTACATTTAGCATGCATTGTTTTACAAATTATGATGATGTTGAGACATTGATTTACTTATGTATTCACCCCCATATACTTAGTACATTCTCAAATTACTGTTCCACATATACGTCTATGTGCTATATCATCTCATAATGTAGGTTCAAGTGCTCCAATTTAGCAGCACGAGTGATTTCAAGCATTCTTATCTGCATCTCGACAGTTGGTGAGTCCTCATAGTTTGGGGACCCAGTACTTAGTTTTAATCTTATTAGATTAGATAATTCAGTATTTTCATACAGTTTGAGTCAGCTGGGAGGTTATCCCAGTGACTCTCTAGTATTTGTAGTAGAGGCTTGTCAGACTGCTAGATATGATTCAGATTATTCAGTATTGATTGTTCAGACTATTGAGTCTAGTATTTTTCAGAGATTATATCAAACATTCCCAGTTAGCTCAGATATATTTCGGCATTCTAGTTTTGATGGTATCTCTGTATTTCCTCTATTATGAGATTCAGACTTAGTAGAAGGTAGATAGGGTTAGCTTAAGGCTACTCGTAGTCTTGAGCATGGTGTGACATCTCGGGACCTATTTTCGAGGCATTATAGTTACGTTATGCTATTACTCTAGTTTATTTCCTTTTTATGCACAACGATGTTGGTGTTACTTTAGATTTATTTATACTTTGACTTAGTTATGATATCTTGCATTTTATCAAATTTATATCATGATTTATCTCAATCGGTCGATTATGACTACTGAGTACCCATGGTTTTGGTACTCATATTACACTTCAATACCTTTTTGGAGTAAATTCGAGCACTAGTTTTTCCTATTGATCGAAGTTCATGCTGTGTTGATATCCTAAGATCGGGTGAGCTCTTGGAGTTAGATTCACCTATTTTCTTCTATATTTCTATGTTCAGTCTTTTGTTTTGAGAGAGATATTATTAACTACTATAGATACTTGGGTTGTATTATTACTACTAGATGCACTTGTACTGGCTCTACCAGGTCATGGGATGGTATCTATGGTGACTATCTTTATTTATTTCCATTACCTTGTTATTTATAAGTTGCATTGTTGATTTTTGCCTATGTTGGGCAATTTCCTAAAAGTTAACCCATTGTGCTTATCTATGGGTTACAATCTGGATTACGTATTGGATGAATAGAAAAGGTGCCATCATGACTTAAAAATTAGGTCGTGACAAAGTATTAGAGCCAAGTTTCAATGGTATTATTGGTATAAGAGCTAATGTCTAGTATAGTCCTCTGAATTGGAACTATGACATCGGTTTCCTATCTTAGGGAGGATATAGGAGATTCTTAGGAGTTCTTCACTTCTTTCACTCTTATCGTGCTAAGAGTCTAAGTTAGTTTATAGAACAATCCTTTGACTTTACTCTTTCAAAGATGGCTAGGACACGTGCTACTTCTACATGCAATGAAGGTCCCATGATCGATCCTAGGGAACCTTCTCCTCTTCATGGATTAACCAAATATCATGGACAACATAGAGATATGTCCCCAACTAGGGGACAGGATAAGGGTTCTTCACCAAATCCTATTCCTACTCTTGAGCCAAAGATTCTTCCGCCTTAGCCAGTGGTATGCCAGGGACCAGGCTAGGCCATACTAAGGTTTAATTTTTCTACAGTGCTTAGAGGTATATTGGTTTAACTTTTGGTTTTACTTAGTGGTGCACGGTCTAATGGTGCATAGTCTACGAATCAGAGTGGTACGGAGGTAGGGACGCAACCTGTAGTTATGGCTCCCAGAGTTGAGGTTCCTCTTATACCAGCGATTTCTCAATCAATAGTTTATTATCCAGTGGTTTCCTTGCCTTCTATGTCTATCGAGGAGTAGAAGATGTATGGTAGATTCTCGAAGTTGTCTCCGATAGGTTTTTGGTGCTCCAAGTGAAGATGTATATGATTTTTTGATTTTTCTTAAGGATAGGCTCCATAATTTGGGCCTAGTTAAGAGTCATGGTGTGATTACACCACATTTTATTTTGACTTGGCTACTCGAAATTATTAGAGAGGTTATATGGATTTTAGGCTAACTGGATCTTCTCCTTTTACATGGGCTTAATTTTTTGAGATATTTTGAGAAAAGTAAATGCCTCCCTTCCTTAGGGAATATTTGAGGGATCAGTTCCCTGGATTGGAGTAGGGCTCATGATAGTTGCCGAGTATGAGGCTCATTTTCATAAGTTTCCTAGGCATATGGATTTTATTCTGGATATTGAGTAGGAGAGAGTTTGTAGATTTGTCAGAGGGTTGAGACTTCCCCTTTGTATGTCTACTTAGAGTTTTGTTACTGTGGGTAGGTTTTTTGCTGAGGTTTTAGATCATGCTCAACTTATAGAGAAGATGCATCATGAGGACCGTAGGGGCAATCATAAGTGGCTAGACATCAAGGCAGTTTCAGTGGGAGCCATAGTAGTTCCCGATTCAAAGGTAGCCATTTCTATGGTAGATATCCTCTGCGTCCATCCTATCAATATAAGAGTCATCCTAGTCGATCTATTCAGGCTGTGCTTTAGATTACTGACGGAGATCAGTCGAGTGCTGTGATTGACCTGGTCAGGGCAATGGTCAGTCTTCAAGAGGTGCATCTTTTGGTCATTTTATATGTGGTGGTTATTTTGGGTAATTTGGATCTCTTGTTTCTCATTCAGATCAGGTGACATGTTATACTTATGGAGCTTATGATCACTATTTGTAAGATTTCCCTAGTCGTGGGGAGATTATTGCTTTAGCTTAAAGTGTTCCCCCTATTAGAGCAGTTCATCCCTTAGCTAGAGGTGGTTCTCAAGGTTGTAGGGATGTTTCCAGGGTACTCACTTAGGTTCTTAGAAAGGCAGGATAGAATGTCGGTCAGGAGCCTAGCCAGGTGGTGGGCGTGATTAATTATATACAGTACCTGCTAGACCCGAGGATGAGTCTTTGGATGCTATTATTATAGGTATAATTTTGGTGTGCCGTCAGTTGGCCCTTGATTTATTTGATCCAATATACATTTATTCTTATGTATATGCTTATTATGCTCTACGGTTAGAGTTATCATACAATTTATTATCCTTGTCATTACATGTATCTACTCCTGTATATGATTTTTTAGTAGTGGATTGGGTTTTCAGATCATGTGTTATGGCTGTTAGAGATGTTGATACTCATGTTGATCTTATTTTTATGCATATGGTGAGCTTTGATGTGATTCTGGGCATTGGTTATCCCATTATCATGTGGTCATGGATTGTTTTGCCAAGACCGTTACCTTAGCCATGCCAAGTATACCCCTAATCGTGTGGATGGAAGCGGTTAGCCACGAGTCGATGGGGATTATTTCTTATATTTTTCTAGGAGGTTTATTTTAAGGGGTTTTGAGTCTTATCTCGCCTATATTTGTGATACTAGTGTGGATATTCAGGATCTTCTTGGTAACGGTTTTATTAGACTGAGTTTGTCTTTTTGGGGAGCTCCTATGTTGTTTGTGAAGAAGAAAGATGGCTCCTTGCGTATGTATATTGATTATAGACATCTAAATAAGGTGACAGGTAAGCATTATTACTCTGTGCCTTACATTAATGATTTGTTCAACCAACTTCAGGGTGTAGCGGTGTTTTCTAAGTTTGATTTGATATCGGGTTACCAACAGTTGAGGATTCAGGCTGAGAATTTACCAAAGACAACTTTTAGGACCCGTTATGGTCATTATAAGTTCTTTTTGATGTCTTTTGAGTTGAATAATTCCACAACCACATTTATGGGTTTGACGAACCAAGTGTTCATGCCTTATTTTTTTCCCTTGTGATTGTGTTCACTGATGATATCCTTGTGTATTTGAGGAGTAGAGAGGAGCGTACAAAATACTTGAGGATTATGATCCAAACTTTTAGAGAATATGTGCTTTTTGCCAAGTTAGCTTCCTGGTCGCTTAAGCGACTAACACATCACTTAAGCGGGTACACTAGTTTAGTGGTGCACCATCTAGAGACTTGGGGAATTCCAAGTCTCTGTTGACCCCACGAGATTTATCCAAAATCCCCAGAAAGGAAACAAACTATGCTAATATACTAAATTTGATATTCCAAACTCAATGATAATATCATATTTTCAAAAATAATTCAATTCACAAAGTTAACCCCCAAAATTTAATTTTACAACTTTTCAAACTGAGGGTCAAAATGAGATATGAAAGCCGTACAACCGCACCAACTATGTCACCAATCTAAAATCGACATTTTGGATCTACTAGCATAATTTTTTTTGCCATTTGACAAAAAAAGACTAATAAATGTTGACCAAAGTCAACTAATAAGCCTTTTTAACGACCTAAAACCATAAACTCGCTCAAATCACAATCAAATACATTAGAAACTGTGCTAACATCCCCATACACCATAAATTCCATAAAGAAACAACGGGGAGGGGTAAAATAGTCAAATCATATAGAAATTAACAATTCACAAAGTCACCAAATATCAAGACATTACACTAGTCCATTTGCTCAACGTGTTTTTTGGTCCACTTGCTCATGTACTAAATTTTTTAATTCATCCTTCCATTTACTATATATGGTATAGTTTATTTTCTCACAAGCAACCTAGTTCACATGCTCATATATTTATAGGTTGTTACCACTTAATTGTAATTGATCGTATGTCCCAATAGCTCAAATGTCTATATGTATACCTCTTATGTAAAAATTTTCATATACTAGATTCACTTATTTACGGCTAAGTGTTCATTTATTAGATGATCTCTATGCCCGTTTGTGCCTATGTGTCATAGACTTTATGTGACTTATTTATTCATATATTATATACACCTCTATTTTTACTGACTTAAGTATTAGACCTATTAAGTTCCACCATATCATGATGATGTGAGTATTTTAGTTGAAAAGGTTGGGCACCTAGTGAATTTTAGCACGAACATTACCCATAGAAAGATGTCTAAGTAAAGTGATCTATTTAGATGCAACTGATAACACTCAAAGTACACTCTTGAATGGGTGCAAGCGATTGTTGTCAATACAATAACCCAAATTAGGTTGGAGTCGAATCCACAAGGAGTGAAGACATGGAATTCAAAGATCAAGAGTGTTTATAGTCAACTAGGAGTTGACCAGTAATATGTAAGAAACAAACATAAATGTTAAATAGGGGGTTAGTTAGAATGTTTTTATAGTAATGATTTCCTTGCTTACAAAATACTATCTTCGGACTGAAATGGAAAGAGTGTAATCAATTGGGAGTAGGCCTTGGGGTTATGCAATTCTAGGTATGAGTTCATGCATGTGTAATTGACAATTTATCCAAATTTAGCGAGGAGTCATGGGTAGGCTATATTTAATGGTATTGATGCCAATATTTTAATAATATACCAAATTTCACAAATGTATTCTTTTGAACACCTCATAAGTGTTACAATTGCACCAACCTATTGCCTCAATTAACATCCTTATGTCTAAGAGATTCCATTAAATGATTCAATTTATTTATTGCATTTATTTCTCACCCATATTCCCTCTTTAAAGGATGATATAGGTTCAAGGGTAATTAGGGTTTGCAACCCCCAATGCTTAGTTAAATCATGAAATAAATGCAATACCCATCACTAATAGCTGCTTAGGAGAATAAATAAATAAAACCCATTCAATAATCACAACCTATTCAAGCATAGCCCCAATATTAAGAATTAGTTAATCATAGATAGAGAAGGCAAAGATATTCAAAAATTTCCATTAAATTGACCCATGAATAATAAAAGGGAAGGTACTTCCAAGCTTTGAGTTCCAGCATATCTTAAATGAAAATCTCTAATTCCTAACATCGAAATCCCTTTACGAATGTTATTCACTCAAGAGTAGTGCAAAAATGTATTCTAAAGCTTCAAAAATGAAAATTGGTTGTTGGAAATACTACAGATCATGCCTTTTATGCATTGGGATGGAAAGACATAAAATTCCATCATTTTCCCAACAATTTTGCTCGACGTTTACTTAAGCGACTCTTTTGTTTGCTTACGTGACTTTTGTGACTGTGGTGGTAATCACTTATGCAACACATATGACCGATTATGTGACAACCTTGACTATTTGACTAGTTGCTTATACGACCCTCAGACCGCTTAAGCGATATCTGAGGGTATTTTCGGAGGTAACTGGTTGACTTGTTGCATATGCGATCCTTAGATATCATAAGCGATATCTGAGGGTCATTTATGAGGTGACTGCTAGAATGGTTGCTTATGTGATCCTTGGATCACGTAAGGCGTATCTAAGGGTCATTTCTAAGACACATCTTCAGACCTTTGATTTTCTATTCAGCTCTTTTTTTCTTTTTTCCCTTTATTCCACTTTATTTATTTTACACTAGACTTTTTCTAAAAAGCTACAGTACCAGAAATTAGTGCATTTCATAAGGTCATTATCCCCATATCATCAATTTAGCCACAATACTCCTAAGAAAGGACACACCAAGGAGTGGCAAAATTTCCACTCATCAACAGCCTCCATCAGAGTATTGAAAGGGTATTGAAAAAGCCACTTGGAAATATGAGGACACTATCAATCCTAAGTATCTATATTTGTTCCAAGAACCTATAAGAGGTTTCTATAGTATGTGTCTTTCTTAAATAATTATAAGTTCATATGCATCTATTCACCTATACATAGGTTAGTATCTCATTAGTTAACTTGTTGCTTTGCTCACATGTCATATATTTAGATGTATAGTACGTACTTGTGATTCCCAAATTCCAAGTTTTCCACCTTGGGCTGATAAAAAAAGGGAGAGAAAAGTAAGTTATGCTACACATAATTATTTCACTTGATTATATGTGGACAAATGATCCTTGTTGATCATTTGATTATTTTATGTGCTTCACTCACTAAAACATCCTATGATGCTTGTTTGTACATTCTTTGCTTAAGTTGATACATTTTGGATAGTCTTATTTATAAAGGAAACTCTGCCAGAAGTTTTGGAGATTATCTAAAGTTGAAATTATTTTTAGCAACACCTCTCATTTGATAATGAATGATCTAAAGAGAGGGATAATATAACATCCCATAACGTCCAAACATATACGACTTAGTGAACATGCCAAAAAGTATTTGAACTTGAGATAGTAAAAGGTTGAATTTTATGTTAAATTGTAAAGTGGCCAAGTGTATATTAATGTTAAGTTGAAGTAAAGGGATTAAGATTCGGAATATGGAATAAAATAAGTAAGGCTCTTTCTTGACTTACTTAAGCTAGTAGGTGATAAGTAGGTGCATCACCTACTTAAGTTATATGGATAAATTTAAAAGTAATAAGTAGGTACATTGACTAATGGTACAAATTGAGGCCCATATTAAGGGATAGAAAAAGAAACAAAAATGAGAAGAATGGGTAGTCTAAAGCCCAATCTTTCCAAACCTAATGAAGTGATTAAAATGTCCAAGTAGGTGCATCATCTACTTGGTATTGTGTGTCCCAAACTAGGCTAAATGATGTTTGGAAATAAAGAGGATAAAGATTCAAAAAAGAGAGCCCTTTAAATGCCTAAATACTAATATAATATATCATTTTTCTATCATCTAAATATGTCCTCAAGGTCACATCTCTCTCTTTCTCAAGATAAAGTAGCTTCCCTAATTTTTATTAAGTTTCTTAATGTTCTCAACTGGTTCTTACACAATAACTTACAAAATCACCTTATCCCCTCCTTGGATTAATATATATTTGAGATTTCTTCAAGGAAAGTAAAGTGGATTGAGTTTTAGGTATTAGCAGTGGAGTGGTACGGTCCTTATATTAAGTTAAGAAATTTATTTTTTATCTTGGGGTTTTCCCCTTATTTTCACATGATGCTTATGCTAATTTTTCTTTCCTATCTCAGTGGATTAGAGAAGGCTACAAAAATAGTAGTTAGAGGAAAATGATAGATTAAGATAACCAATGTAAGGTGCCTCTCCAACCTCTATAATTATTATCTTATTTTAGAATTCCAGACATACTTGTTTATTGGACTTATGGCACGACGATTGAAAGCTTTGAAATCAAGTCTATTAGTTATGGTGGGGGACTATATTATTGTATGTTTAATTGTGAAGTATGAAAATTCATGGATGTCCTTGTAATATGATTGTAAAGCTATTACGATGTAGATTTGTATATATATATATATATACACACACATATACACACACACACACATTTTTATGAATATATATACTATAAGTTTATGAAACACCCTTTTTTGAATTCCTATGATGCAATTGGGGATTATCGGTAGAAACGAATTATTTTAGATAGCCCTTTGCAGCTCTGATGGCGAATAGATCAATGCTTTAAGCCTAGAGAAGGTATGAAAACCTCATGAGAAGGTCATTTGATGTAAATAACTATAGCAGAGAAAATATGTCCTTAATTAGAAGGATTATGGGCTTGCTACCCAACTACTATTTTTGATGAGTTGAAACATCCTAAGTTGGTCGGTTAGCTACTAAAATTAGCCTTATTATTTGACATTTCCTATAGATAAAGATTATCATATTAAAGGGCAGTTTAACAGTCATGACCAAAACTAGGGACCAGTCGTGACGAGTATCTCAAGTACGCCAAGGACCTGAGACCACACCCGTTACATAGCCAACCAAAACATAATACAACTAACAGCGGATGAATTCCAAAGATATAACAAGATAAAAAAGAATTTCAAACATATAATAAGATATATGAATCAACTGAATAAGATCTAAGAATCCACAATACCAAATCCACTCACATCTTGTCCACAAAAGCCTCTAAGAAACCAAATATATACCAAAGTTGGGATATGCCCCCGACCATAGCCAAAAACCCACCAAAATGGTCTAAGACATAAGTAAGGACAAGACCATAAAATAAGGGACTTCGAGAGAATGGAATCTCACCACTTCATAAATGAATCATAGACAATCTATAAGTCACCTACCCTAGCGCAAGAAAACAAAAGTGTCTTCAGACCCTACATCGCGTGGGGATACAATATTCGATAATGATTAGTCGGGTGAGCGCTAGCATGTAAATCAGGGAAGGGAAAAAATAATGCCATGATCAATCAGTCCAAAATCATTCCAAAACCATATGCACACATTTATATACATATATATAATATGCTGGGTTTGGGAACAAGGATTAGCATGAGTGTTAACTTATTAACCTGGACTGTGTAGCTCAAACCGTCATCTAAACACCTATGAGCTATATGGATGCAACTCTCACCTTTCTGAAAGGGTCCCAGTGCATGTTAACCACATAAATTGAGGTATCAAGGAAGGCTAGGGAATCCTTGACCTTTTGCAAATCTATTATACAAATATATAATGTCTGACACAAGCACACAGTAATCAAGACGACCCTCACACTGACAAATGTGGGTTCCCAGTATTAGTCCCTTGGGACCTCCACTTTTATAGCTCATCTACATAACCCCCTTTTATTCCAATTAAAATATTTACACATTCCCATTCATTGAACTAATAATCATCCATTAAGGCATAATCTATTAGTATTGTTATACCAAATATGCATGCAAGCTATTATCAATATGCCATTCCAATTATCATCACTTAGGAGAATCCACGACCCTCAAGGTTCAATGTTAATTATCCATTAACTTGGGGAAATCCATGACCCCCATGGTTTTATTTAAAATCATATATGTTTCATTATCCTTTCATGTGATATGATAGTTCTAAAAGCAATTACAATATGCATATACTTATGTTTCAAAGCCAATTTCATAAGGTGGGTTGAGATTATTACCAAATTCAATTCCAAATTTATTTATTTAGGGGAATACAAAACCCCCATTCCCATTTACCATGCCCATGCACCCAATGAGTTCAAAAACTATTTATTCAAAACATGAATGATTCACAAAAACCATGGGAAAAGAAATTACATCAATAACATATAAAGGCCTTCAACCAAATTCTAAAACCACCATTTAATCACGTGAATAAAAACTATAAACACCTTATTTTTTCAAAACAAGTTTAGGGGAAGAGATACATGCCCGAAAGTATTGAGAATTATGGAGAAAAATAACCAATTAGAGCTCTAGAAGACAAATCTTTAGAAACCCTAGCTTGCTCTTTCTTTGGGAATTTGAGAGAGTTTTAGAGTATTTTATGATTTATAAATAGGAATTTATGGGGCCAATGACCAAAATGCCCTTAAATAAAACACAAGAAAAACTATCACCAGTTGTTATGGGTCACACCATGACTCATGATGATTAGGTAAGAGTCATTGCCTCGAATCATAGTCTTGGTAGTGAATTAGGTCATCCTTACTGGTATGTTCACGAGTCATGCCCTACGACTTGTGGCCATACCCTACGACATGTGGAGTCTTAGTCGTTTCAAAGATAACAACCTTAGGCCATCTAACTGGTATAGTCACAAGTCCCATTCGATGACTTATGAAATCTCCTTACAATTTGTGAGGTCTAAGTCATGACCTCATCAGAAACCATTGACAACTTACTTGTCTAGCAATGATTGGATCCATATGACCCATGAGGAGTCTTCATGATTCGTCACCTAAGTCGTACCCTAGACTTTGAGCTCAAAACTCTAAAAAATTTTAGAGGAAAAACTTTGAGGTTTTATACTGACACTTCAAAAGTGATACAAACTAGGAATTGAGGTATGTAAGGCTATTTGATTTCATATTTTTTGCATAAAATCTTATTCTTGTGTTACTACCATAAATGTGAGATTTCTAAGGTACCTTCATGGTAAAAGATGCATACTGATTGCTTATAATTTCCAATGTAGTTAATGATCTTCTTTATTTGGCCCATGGTTTCACAAATCTTTCAAAGTACTCCTATATGTGTTCATTATCATATATCAGTGTATTTATACTTACAAGTACTAGTATGGCAATAGTAATCTAAGAAAAAAGTTTCATGTATCATACTCTAAGACAAACAATGTTCATTGAGTCTAAGATTCCACATTACACATGTTGTGAGTGTTCATATGTCAGATACATATTTTGTCCATTATATATTTTATATGTTCTTTATGTGAAATGTATACTTGTCACTAATTTGGATCAACCCATGGTCTCTCAGCATGTTAAAGTAAGTCCATATTTTTTCATTACTCTATACCTGTCAATTTATCTCCTAAGTACTAGTATGACATAGTTACAACAAGTTCTATAGGCTATTCCCTAGGTCAAATGAGGATCATTGTGTTATATGTGTTCTTAACTATTAAATTGATTTTATATTTGTTTAGTATATCATTATTACTACCCCAAGTATATTGTTCACATATACATAGTTCCAACAACTCAAAAATATTATCACCACCAAAGGAACAATTTGAAAGATGAAAGAAATAAGGTAAAGTGAATCTATGTAATTATGGGTGGTAGCCCAGGAACCAAGAGCATATCTTGGGTAGATCCTAAAGGTGAATTTACACACACACACATATATATATTGGTGTCTTAAAGGAAAAAATCTTAGCATTTTATGATCTCAACTATGCATTTACGGGAGGAAGCTCAGGGAAAAAAGCCTTGCATGGGCTAATCCCAATTTTTGTACTTATGAGGAACATATCCCAAGGGTTAATGTGCCTAGAATATGTAATTCTCTTATACCACTAATAAGATGGTCATTTGTTTTACATTCTTTACAATGTTAATTAATACAAAGAAAAGAAAAGTAAAGAACATAATCTATTATACATGATCCCACAAGTATAAGCGAAGGTTGTCTTTTATCCTTATCTGTACATTTGTACTAATTTTATTTAAGATCTTATTTTACATATGGTTACTTTATGCCTTACATATTAAGTATAGTTTTTTGTACTGACATCCCTCATGAGGACACTATGTTTTATTTTGTAGGTACAAGTACAACATCTAATAGATCTTTCCATTAGAAAAAAATTATACTTAAAACTTTGTATGAGCTATTAGTTGATTCGAGGGTTTGTCTAGTCTTTTAGTAAATATTTTATATTGTATTATATTTTAGGTTATTGTGGGTCATGTCCCGACTTGAGCTAAGTTGTTGATATTTTAATGGCTTTCTAGATTATTAATAAAGTAAAGCAAGTTGTGTCTTGGTTTCTAGTAATTAAGGCCTCAACCGCCAAGTCATGTATAGCTACTTTGGGCCTATCTATATTGGTACTTTATCAATTCATCAAACTATACTAATAAAAGGTTTATAATCATCATAGTTATATGCACAATAATCGTAAGTTAAAAGTTGGTTCTCTTGGGCCTTTAAGGGACAAGATGCTTATCTGTTTTGATGAGATTGAGGCGTGACAATACAGAAGGGGTGTGCTTCCTATATAGCTTATGTTTGGGATACTAGTGTTGACACTCATTTACTTGAGTCAGTTTCAATGGTTAGCGAGTTTGCATATGCATTTTCTTCAAATATACTAAGTGTTCCTATTGATTCTAATATTTTCATTGATAGTAATATACTATGTATTGATTCTAAGTTTTTATCTCCAAGCAAGGAGAAGGAACTACAACTATAGGAAGGACCTACGATCATTGGTAGTGATTGTGGTTTCTAGTTTGGTCCAATAGGGATATCTCATGATGACCTAAGGTACGACCATAGGATGATCCCACAAGCCATACCTTCGAAAGATGAAGTCTAAAGAAACCACATGTACAAATTTCAACCTATGAGCATGCCCACAATTGTAGTTAGACCCCATAATTACGAGATGTAGTCATATGTCCCAACTGTAAATTTTGTGGTTGCAATTAAAAAGGACATTCTAGTATTTTCACAATCTTTTAAAACTAAAAATAAATCGTATAAACTTCCTAACGGATGAACTATAAGCCTATGTTTACCCTAAGTCCCTTATTATTAGAAAAATCAATTTGACACTTAACATATTTTAGAGATAAAGAGATGATTTTCTCTAAAAAAGCAAGAATTAGGATTTTTAACTTTCAGTCTCTACTTTGAAGAAACTCTTTAAGGGTTACATTCTTAGGTATGTGGTATTTCATCAATGGTTTCTTCCCACCCATTTAGAATCAAGGTTAACGTTAATCCTCAATTTAATCTATCCCCAGAGCCTAGGATTCGTGAATATGGTGAATTCCTTGATTATTCAATTCCTTGTAATCATTAAGATATAAACCTATATTTTACCATGAATTTTAGTATCATTGTTTGTATATAATTGTATTACCTCATTATATTTTGTAATCCATAATTCTCAAACTTGAGTTTTAAAATCCCTTATTTCATTCAGTTTGTGGGGATTGTTGTAGTAGTTGTATTCTTTAGAGATTATGGGTTATAAACACCCGATGACCTAGGATTTCATGCATATACTTATGAATATTCAATCCTTAGTTTTTATGATTTGAAT
Source organism: Capsicum pubescens (assembly GCA_030864215.1). NCBI lineage: Eukaryota > Viridiplantae > Streptophyta > Magnoliopsida > Solanales > Solanaceae > Capsicum > Capsicum pubescens. Next base: position 183,212,434 of record CM061547.1, on the reverse strand, counting down.
TCTTTTATATACAATGCTTATTTCCAGTCTTTAAAATATTAATATTATTAAGCATTTTGGTTATTTGTTGTGATTTAGTTTGGTGTAGTACTTAGCACCAAGTCATCGCATGAATGAAGGTTTTCCCATCTTTTAGGTTGAGATATTTAGTATAAGTCTCTAAGTCACAAAACTACAGCACCACCATATTTTCTAAAGGGTCACCCATCAGAATACCCGTGATACCTTAGTACTTATGGATATAAGTTTAGTGGATCCACGTTAGTCAGTGTTTGTACTCTTGGCAAGGTAAAGAGCACCGTTCCAATTAGTGTTATGTGTTTGAACCCATTTTCCTCAGATTGGTGTATGTCAGTTACTAGTAGCTCCCACAGTCCATAATTCATATTCTAGTTGCATGACCTTGTACTTATTTATTAAATATATCATACAACATATGTTTATTACTTGGTATTCCATCAATTTATCATGTTACATGCATCCTGTACATTCAAACTAATGATTTTACACCTTTCTTTTTTCTATATTATCTTATAATATAGGTTCTTGCATTCAACATCTAGATCATGTATAGTCGATCTTCTACCATATCAATAATAAAGTTGGTCCATCCTCATCATTCAACGATTAACTTACAATATCTTATTTATGTTTATATTTAAATTCTAGATAGTTTAGGTTGGCTAGGGACCTTTTCTAGAAACTCATCTTAGTAGAGGCTCTTAGACAATTAGATATTACTTTTAATCTTTATGACATTAATTAAACTTTTCATATTGACTCAATATTTAGAGTCATTTTATTATATAGATTTCTAGCTTCCGTATCATGTTTGTTAATTTTATTTTAGTATTCATACAGTTATGCTATGTCATGTGTTAGCTCGGGGATACTTGGGATTCTAAACATCGTGTTATATCTAGGGGTAGTCTGTAGTTGTGACAAACTTAGTATTAGAGAATCAGGTTTTAAGTATCCTAGGCTGTCTGAAATCTATATTGAGTATAGTCTTATTCATAGGTGTGAAGCACTCTACACTTATGAAAGAAAGACTATGAAACACTTTAGGAAAAGTTTCACTTCTTTCATATTTATATCATGTTAAAGAGTGTGAACTCTACTAAAATATTCTCTTAAATTGTTCTCTATTAATTTATAAAAAATATCTTTTGGAAGAGCCAACCTAAGGATAAATATAAATGGAAACACACAAACACGACCAAATCCAACAAACCCTTTGAATGAACACATATCTCATACTGAGTTTAGGTCTGATTTTGTGGTTCTAACTTAGTCCATGAGTGCCCAAACTAACAAACAAGATTTAGCACCAGTCAATCTGACAACTAATACAACAACAACTAGGGTTCGATGAATTAACTTGGATGAACCATCCCGAATGGCCGATAAGGAACTGTAAGAGTTCCTTTATGATATTCAAAAGGTCATGAAATTATTGGAATCACTCTAATCAAAAGCACTGACTTGGAAACTTATCAATTAAGTAAAGGGGTCCACACTTGTTATGAGTAATGGAAAAAGGATAAAGGTGTACATACAGGCCCTGTAGAGTGATATACGTTTTCTGCTTCTTTCATTGATAGATTTTACCACTTAAATTAAGGGAATACAAGGTTCAGGAGTTCATTAACATGAAGTAGGATACCATTAGTGGGAAATAGTATTATTTTAAGATTACCTAGCTTGCAAAGTATGATCCAGTAATGGTTGTTGATTCTAGAGCCCACATGAGTAAGTTTGTGTTTGGTGTTTTTGAGGATGGGATCAAAGAGTGTAGGACTATGATATTGGTCAAGAATATGGACATATCTAGGTTGATATTTCATGCTTTACATATTGAAGAATAGAAAATCAAGGGGCGAGAAAGGGAATGTAAGTGGGCCATACAGGTAGCTTTAATTTCTCTCACTAAATGTTAGATGGTAGTAATCATTCTCAATTCTATTAAAAATCATTAGCTCCAGCCCCGTCTTCTACTAGTTCTATAGTTCCTAAGTTAAGGCAAGATAATTGGGATAGAGCACTAGTCTTAGAGTCAAACATAGTCTTAATAGAGGTCGTCTAACTAAATTCGTAGGAAATAAGGTAAGAACCATACAGGTGAGTGTATGGTTGATGGTGATGTTTATTTTAGGTCTGGAAAGCTAAGCTATAGATTGAGAGAGTGTCTAGAGGATTTTCAAAGAGAAAAAAATACTTGTCATCAGAATCAATCTAACTCTTTAGCAGGTCAATCGAATAAGTAGGGTGCTTCATCTAGTGTAACTAGTGGTCAACGTCAAAACAAGTTCTATGATCTTCAGACCCAACAAGATTAGGAAAGTTCTCAAGATATAGTTCTTGGTAGGTTATAAATCTTCAATATTCTATATATTCATTATGAAATTCTGAAGCCACACTTTTATTCATGAATCCCTATAGCAGTAGACTTTGGAGTCAGTCCCAAAACTATTTTAGAACCTTGCTCAATCTCTACTCTAGTCAGTGATTCATCATATTTAGTTGGGTATAATAAAATTTCCCAGTCACTTTTTCTAAAAAAGTCACCTAAGTTTAGCTTTTAGTGTTAGAAATAATCGATTTTAATATTCTTTGCATAGATTGCTCTACTCATGCTATGCCTTAATTAATTGTAGAAATAAAGTAGTCCAGTTTTAATTTCCCAATGAGCCAACCATAAAGTTGATGGGGAGTACTTCAGTGCCTATAGTTTGGTTTGTCTCTTACCTTAAGGTATGAAATATAATTTCCAAAGGGTTTATCTATCTTGTTTAGGTTAAGAATTCAAACTCTGGTATCCTAACTCTTAAGTCAATTCTAGTTGTTAATGAGTTACCAAAATTATTTCTTAATGATATGCTTGGAGTTCCTCCAAAATAGGAAATTGACTTTGGAATAGGTCTCATTTCATATACCCAACCTATTGCAGTTACACTCTATAGAATGGATCTAATCGAGCTTAAGGAATTGAAGGAACAATTGAAAGATCTCCTAAACAAGGGTTTTATCAATCCTAACTTCTCTCTATGGGGTGCTTTAGTTCTTATTATGCTCAAGAAATATAGTTCTCTTAGAATGTGCATAGACTACTATAAGTTAAAAAAAGTCAAAGTCAAGAATAAGTATTCTATTTCCAAGATTGATGATTTGCTCGACCAACTTCTGGGTGCCAATTTTTTTATGATATACCTCAGATTTGACTATCATCAACTCAGAGTCAGAGAATGTGACATTCTAAAGATAGCCTTTAGAACTCGATATAGTCATTTAAAATTTGTTGTTATCTCTTTTTGATTAAAGAATGCTCCTACAACTGTTATAAACATGATGAAAAGGATGTTCAAGAAGTACATGGACAAGTTTGTTATTATCTTTATAAATGAAATCCTTATTTATTCTCAGAGTGAGGATGCGCATGTAGACTATTTGAGAATTATATTGTAGCTTCTGGAAGATTGCCAGTTATTCACTAAGTTTAATAAGTATGCATTTTTATTGAGATCATTAGTATTTTAAGGTCATATCATTTTCAGTAAGGGTATTCACGTTGATCCTCAAAAGACCAAACCAATTAGAAATTGTCCTAGACTCATCTTTCCATCAGATAGTAGGAGATTCATAGGTTTAGCTAGTTAGTTTAGCTGGTTGGTTAAGGGATTTTACTCTATTGCTTAAGCTATGTCAAGATTGACTCTGAAGAAAGTCAAGTTTCAGTGGTCCAATTCTTGCAAAAATAGTTTTCAGGAATAAAAGACTCAACCTACTTCCATCCTAGTTCTGACTCTGCTAGAGGGATCAAATAGGATTTGGTTTGCTATGTTACTTCTTGAGTTAGACTTGGTTTTATGTTGATTCAAATTGGCAAGGTTATAACATGTGACTCTAGACAACTCGATCCTTATGAGAAAAATTACCCGAAACATGATCTTGAGTTAGCAATAGTGGTTTTCCACATAAATATTTAGAGGCATTATCTTTATGGGGTTCATGTTGACGTGCTCATGGATCATAAAAGCCTTCAGTATGTGTTCTACTAGAAATATCTAAATCATCATCAGATGAGATAACTAGATTTGTTAAAGGATTATGATATGGGTGTCTTGTACCATATGGGTAAAGCCAATGTTGTGGCTGATGCTTTTAGTAGGTTATCTATAGAAAGTGCTGCTTATATTTAGAATGAGAAGAAAGAGATAGTTTGTGAGGTTCACCGTCTTATTAGACTAAGAGTTTAGTTGGTTGATTTAACTAAATATACTATCTTGGTTCAGTATCAACATTAATAGCAAGGTGAAATGAAAGTAAGATAGTGATCTTAGTTTTCTTTAGTTGAAAGAAGCAGTTAAGAGTTAGAAGGTTAAGAGCTTTTCTCCCAAGAGAGAGATGGTGTTCCTTGTTGTTAGGGTTGGTTATTCCAAATATGGATTATGTAAGACAATGGATGCTAGTAGAAACCACATTTCTCATTATTCTATTCACCCAGAAGCCACTAAGATATACCGTGATCTGCTGGAAGTTTATTGGTGGAATGGCATAAAGAACGATATAATGAAATTGATATCTAGGTGTTCAAATTTCTAGCAAATTAATGTTGAGCACTAGAGACTTGGTGGTATTCTTTAAGCTATCAATATCCATATTTGGAAGTGGGAAGTGATGAATATGGAATTTATTATAGGGTTGCATTATACTCGTTGACAATACTATTAAGTTTGGGTTATCATGGATTGAATGACTAGGTCGTCCCATTTCCTACCAGTTAACACTTGATACAGTTTGAGATTATGCTAGACTTTTTCTAATGGAGTTGGTAAAATTGTATGGAGTCCATTTGACCATTATTTCAGATAGGGGCACTCAGTTTACCCTTAATTCTAGAAGAATTTTTAGAAGGGTCTTGGTATCCAAGTTCCTCTTTGTATGGCTTCATAGATAGATGGTTAGGTATAGTGGACTATTCATACTTTAGAAGACATGTTGAAAACGTGTGTGATCAATTTAATTGGTAGTTGGGAAGATCATTTTCCTTTGATTGAATTTTCTTATGATAAAAGCTATCACTATACTATTTCGGATGACACCTTTCGTTGAACTTTATGGTAGGAGGTGTAATCCCCTATTGGTTGGTTTGAAGTTGGTTAAGCTACATTGATAGGGACTTTGATAAATTAGAGAGAGAAAAGAAGAGAATTTGAGAATTTGTGTCTTGATTCCCTTAAACTAGTGGAATTATATAATGTTATAGAGAATGTAAATAACAAAGGAAAAATATTACATTTAAGTGCCTAACTATGTGGATTTGTGGATATTCCCACATCTATACTATTTAAATATAGAGATATTCTCATATCTAAATTATTTAATAATGAGGTCATATTTAACACTCCCTCTCAAGCTGGAGCATATAAGTCATATGCTCCTAGCTTGCAATAATTATGGTCAATTCTTGATCTCTGGAGTGATTTTGTTAAAATATCCACCAATTAATCTTTCGAGTAGACAAAACTTGTTGAGATATATCTTGACTCAATTATTTCTTTAATAGAGTGACAATCTATCTCAATGTTATTCGTTCTTTCATGAAATACGACATTAGAAGTGATGTTTAGTATAGCTTGGTTATCATAAATCACTTTTGTCGATTCAACTTCTCCCATCTTCAAATCCTACAGAAGTTTACTCAACCATATAAGCTCATATGCAGCTATTGCTATCATAGCTCAATACTTTACCTCTACACTTACTCGAGCTATAATATCTTGCTCTTTTACTATTCCAAGATATTAGATTACCTCCTATTAGAACATAGTAACTTGAAGTGGATAGCCTGTGAGAAATATACCCAACCCAATTTTCGTTAGAATACCTAATAATATCTGTGTGTCCCTTGTCTTCATACAATAAACCTTGTCCTTTTAGGGCTTTAGGTATATCTCATTGGATGCAAATCACTATATTCCAGTGACTATTATAAAGTAATTGCAAAAACTGGCAAACTGTACTAACATCAAATGATAAGTTTGGTTGTGTTATCGTAAGGTAGTTGAGCTTCCCAACAAGTCTCTGATATCTGTTAGGATCTTTAAAAGATCCCCTTTTCCTTAAATAAGCTTAGTACATGGATCCGTAGAAGTGTCCACAAGTATGCAATTCAACATACCATACCATTACCAAACTGGGCCACTTTATTGCCTAGAAATTATTTTAGCTTTCCAAAATCCTTAGTTTGAAAGAGACTTGAAAGGTGTTGTTTGAGTAGAGAAATACCTTCATTATCATCAATTGTGATGAAAATATCATTAACATAAGTAATTATAAAGATACCTTTGCTATGAGATGAATACCTATAAAAATGGAGTGATCAACATCTATTCAAATCATTTTAAACTCTTGAACAACTGAAAGATGACCAAACCTTGATCTAGGAGATTTATTGAGACTTTAGAGATCGATGAAGTCTACATTCTAGTCCAGACTCCAGCTAAGCAATAAATCTTGGTAGTTTCTCCATATAACCTCTTTGACAAATTCTCTATAAAGCAATGTGTTTTATGTCTATCTACAAAAGGGGACAATGTTTCATTACTGCCATAGATATGAGAAGATGAACTGAATCCATCTTGGAAACCGATGATAAAGTATATCCATAGTCAATGCCTCAAATATTAACATATCCCTTAGCAACCAGTTTTACTATAAGATGATCAATACTACATCTGAACCTATTTGAACTGTGAATACCCGCTAACAACCAAATGTGCTTTAGACTTTTGTTAAAGTAATAAGATCCCAAGTAATATTATTATTCAAAGAAAACATTCTTCAATCATAGATTGATGCTAAACTGGATAAACCAATGCTTCTGACACAGTCTTAGGGATATTGGTAGTGGATAAGCTAGTAATAAAGGCATGATATGAAAGTGACAAATGATGATAGTTTAAATAAGTATACATTAGATCTTGATTGAGTTCTGGTACCTTTACAAAGAGCAATGGGAAGATCATCTAATGAGTGATTGTTTGGAGCAGGAGACATTATTAGAGCATGTAATGAGTCATCAAGAATGTTCTGTGTACTTGTATCATATTTGGAAAATACTAACTGGATTAGCAGGCATGGAAAAAGTCTGAGGTTATCAAAAATTGACCTTAAGAGAAAGAGGTAAAGCTGAGGGTGGAATAGTTAGAATTAGAAGAAAGATTAATATGTCCTTTTTCTTTTCCATATTTTGGATAAAAATATAAAGAAGACTCAAAGAATGTCACATCTGCTAAGAACAAGGACTTATTTGTAGAGAAGTCAAAGAATTTATCAACCTTTTTTATATGATAATACTTGAGAAAGATATATTAAAATCCTTGTGTTGAAGTTTGTGTTTTCCAGGGGTAAGATTATGAACAAAACAAGTGCAACCAAACACACATGGAGGAATGGAAAATAAATTATGGTCCAAATAGATGACTGAGTATGAAATATTGTACTACAAAACAGAAAAAGTAATACGATTAATTAAATAATAGGTAGTTATAATGGCATCACCCTAAAAATATAAAGGAATATAATTGTGAATAACTAATGTCCTAACTGTTTCAATTAGATATCTATTCTTACACTCAACAAATCCATTTTATTGAGAAGTATGTGCATAAGAATACAAGTAAAATATTCCATGATATGAAATAAAAAAGAGAAAGAGGCAGAGAAATATTCTCGAGAATTATTTTAACATCGGAATGGCAGTAACAAATTGATTGTAAATTTCAGCACATAATTTTTAAAAAATGGAGAATAAATCAAATCTATTTTTCATTAATAATAACTACGTGCACCAGAATAGTCATTAATAAAAGTCACAAAATAATAAAAACATTAGGAAGAACTAAAACAACTTGGACACCATATATCAGAATAAATAATTTCAAACATAGAGGTGGCCCTATTATTGATGTGCTTTGGTAAAAAGGAACGAGCATGCTTTTCAAGATGACATGACTCATATTATAACAAAGATAGACTAGATAACTTTGGAACCATCTTCTGTAGTTTCAAGAGACGGGGAGGACCTAGTTGATTATGTCGAAATTTAGAGGGAGTTGTAGAAGTGAAAGAAACACGTAGTTGTCGGGTATATATCAGGTACAATTACCTTTACTCATGTACTTTTCCAATTATTTGTCTCGTATTCCAGTCCTGTAGAAGATAAAAATCATTAAGGAAGGTTACAACATATTTCTGGTTTTTGTTTAATTTGCAAATGGAAATAAATTATATGAACATTCCTCTGTAAGAAGAACAAATTTTAAAGGTATGGAAGATAGAGAGTGAGCTATACCGATCCCTTTTCCTGCAATTTTTTATTCATGAGCCAAAGTCACATTAGAGAAAATAGAAGTGGTAGTAAGAGAAGAGAGCATTTTTGTTTACCAAAAATAGAAGAGAGTATTTTTGTTACTAGAAATATGGTCTGTAGCACTACAATCAAGAATCCATAATTCCGATGAAGACCGTGTGACACAAGTAAAGGAGTTACCAGGTAGCATTTTGCAAGCGACTAATGAAGTTAATGACTATTGCCTTGATGCTTTGCACTGTAGGATCACAGTGTATTATGTTGTAGTTAAAGTGATAGATAGAGATGATCCATCCCCAAAAATCAGGTGTATACAAAATATCATTTCTGTTATAAGCCATATTTATTATGTATATAGGATGGTCATTATCAAGTTGAGGCATGACTTATCACAAAAAAGTTGTAGAAACCAGCTGTAACAAAAATCTGGCAGAGATTTTTTTATTTCTATGATTTTGTTCTATAGAATCTGTTTGTATAATTCTATTTTGCAGATCTTTTTTGTTCCTGCAATTCTATTTTGTAGACTCTATTTTTGCAATTCTGATTTGCAGGATCTTTTCTGAGTAAAAAAAGACAAATTAAAGAAAGAAGAGCTCTGATAACATGATAAATTAGAGAGAGAAGAGAAGATAATTTTTTTCTTGATTATTCTCTCAAGATATTAGGATTACATAGTGTTATAGAGACTATGAATAAGGAAGGAAACTAACTAGAATATTATAACTATACATAAGAGAGAATAGGATATTTTTGTAGTCCTCACATAATTGTTTTGGTATCTTTTACCCTTAATTAAAGTTTTTTATACATTGTAATTAACATACATTTTAGTAAATTTTATGAATTTTTAGGTCTTTTACATGCCATAAAAATAAAAAAGGTGATAATGGCCCCCACATAGCATACTCGTACATATTTGAGTCTTTATTTTATGTGACAATGTTATTAAATTTGTTTCAAGTTATAGTTTATCTTAATAATTTATTATAAACACACAAATAATTATTCAATTGTTCAATTTCTATCTTGATGTATGCCTAATTATTGAATTAAGATAATTTTCTTATAATAGTATTTGTTGATTTTATTTGTAATTTTTCATTTTCAATTTAAATTTGTAGTTGCCGATTAATAAGAAAAGTTTATTTTATTTTAATTTTACCTATAATTTTATGTTGTACAGGTTGACAAATATCAGTTATTATCACATCTTTCACTTAAGATAAAATTTAATTTTAAATTAAAAGAATAACTACAATTAAATTATATCACTGTTAAACACTTTAAAAAAGTGTCAAAAATCTTAATTATAATCCTTTCATTTAAGTTGAAAAATAAATTTCACAATATGGTAATTAGTTAATATAATTTTATGTGCGTGCATTTTTACATAAAATTTACCAGATAAAGGACCATATTAAAGGATTACTTTTGTATATATTTTGAAAATGCTTGAAAAAGGTTACAGTTAAAAAAATATAATTTGATCTTCAAATAATTTATGATAAATTCTCAATCTGATTCATTAGAGATTAGAATGTCACAAGATTTTTATATAAAAGAAATTAGAACTTTCATACATGTATTTTGTTTAATTTTTTAAAGTCTAATATTTAAATAAGAAAAATATTATCCTTTAGTTTCCCAGTACTATTTTGTACTATACTATTTTAAAACTCCTTAAAAAGTATCACATTGATGTCAAAAAAGGGACGAGAAAAAATTAAAATATCTATAATTTTTTTTTAATATTAGTTTGGACCTGGGTTTTGCACGAACCAAATGACACTTGTTACATAATATTCTAAGTGCCTAATTGTGGGGATTTGAGGATATTCCCACATCTACACTATTTAAATATAGAGATATTCTTATATCTAAATTATTTATTAATGATATTATATTTAACAATCCAGATTCAGTTGACGAGGCTATGGAGAAAGTTCAGCTGATTAGAGAAAAGATGAAAACAACTTAGAGCCATCAAAAGTCCTTTATAGTTGTTAGGAAGAGGGAAATTAAGTTTGCTATTAGTGATTTAGTTTACTTGAATGTTTCACACATAAAAAAGGTAAAGATACTCGGCAAGAAAGGAAAGCTCGGTCCTTTCTATGTGGGTCACTACAAGATCTTGGGTCGCTACAAAAAAGTAGCCTATGAGTTGGAGTAGTTGACAAACTTAGCATCAGTACATCTTATTTTCCATGCGTACTTGTGAAAGTAATTCATTGGTGATCCAACATCGGGTATGCCTTTAGATAGTGTGGGTGTGAAAGATAGTCTTTCTTATGAGGATGTCCTAGTTGAGATCCTTGATCATTAGGTTTGTAATTTGAGGAATAAAGAGGTCTCTTTAGTAAGGAATCTTTGGAGAAATCAATTAGTTGAGGGAGCTACTTGGGAAGCTCAGGTGCATATAATGATAAATTACCCCCATATTTTCTCTTCAAACTTAATTCCGGTGTGAGGTATTATTTATCACTAAATTTATTCTTTCAATCTCATGTCACTCGGATATTCTTATGCCATATCATGCATTCATAAGTTTAGTCCAATCCAAGTTTTAGTTACAAATGTATTTATCATGTCAGTATTCCTCTCTTAAATACTTAACATTGCGATTTCAACACTTTCCCTACACTTTTAGCTTAGTAGTATTTATTTAGGGACCAATGATACCAAGGGGGAGACTTGTAACACCTTAGAAATTAGGACTTTGATTTGAACTATGATCCAAATATACTTAGAACTAAATCCAGTAAATTAAGTATGAGTTTTAACCATGTTGTATAAAACTACCCAACAATGTCCAATCATGAACCTTACCACGATTTTTGGAAGAAAGCACAATTATGAAAGTGATCATTTGTAGGAGAATGATCCAAGTCCTAGAAGTTGACAAAACCACCTTCTAACTATGAAAGTGACCTATGATCATTGTGAGAAGGCATAATATTACAATTCTCTTATCAAAATAGATTATTCCTAAATCTTGCATGATGTTAAGTATTCCTCTCCTATCCACGAGAAGGAACCATGATAGTAGGTAGGACCTATGATTATTGTTAGTGACCGTGGTTTCCAATTGGGACATCCTACGATGACCTTAGGTACAAATCCAGGAGGATCCCATGAGCCTTACCTATGAACATCTGATGAAGTTCGATAAGCCTTAAGTCCATCTTTCAAACTACGAGCACTATGCTCAATCGTAGTTAGATCCCATGATCGTGAGTTGTAGTGTACATCGTAACTGTTAATTTTATGGTTTTAATTTAAAAGGACATTCTAATATTTTCTTTATCTTTTAACATTAAAAGTACATTTTTTAATATTCCTAAGGGATGAAATATAAGCCTAAGTTTATCCTAAGTCACTCATTATCCAAAATATCAATCGACACTTATCATATTTCAGAGTAAAACATGATTTTCTCCCAAAAAGCAAGAAATAGGGTTTTCACTTTCAAGCCTCAAATTTAAGAAATTATTCAAAGGTTTCCATATTTAGGTATGTAGGGTTTTATCAATTGTTTCCTTTCAGCCATTGAGTTCCAAGGTTAACTTAAATCCCAGTTTAATTCTATCCTTAGAGCCTAGGGTTCATAAATATGGTGAATTTCTTAATAATTTAGTTCCTTGTAATCATTTTGATATAAACCCATATTTTACCATGAATTTCAATATAATTGTATGTCTACAAGTTTAATCCCTCATTATATTATGTAATCGGTGATTCTCAGTCTAGAGTTATAAAACCCTTATTTCATTCAGTTTGTGGGATTGTCATAGTAGTTGCATTCCTTAGAGATGGAGGGCTATGAACATCCAATGACCTAGGATTTCATGAATATACTTATGAATATTCAAATTTTTAGTTTTCATAATTTGAATGCTTTTAAATAACGTACTTATTTTCAATCTTCAAAATATTAACATTATTGAGCATTTGGTAATTAGTTATTATTCAGTTAGTAGTAGTTCTCAGCAGGGATGAAGGCATACTCAAAAGTTATACTGAGACCTTTAGTAGAATTCCCTAAGTCCTAGAATTAGGATGGCACCATAGGTTCTAAAGAGTCATTTATTAGAATAGGCTTGATACCTTAGTCCTTATAGACATCAATTTAGTGGATCGATGTCAGTCAGTGTTTGTACCCTTGGCAAGGTATAGAGCACACTTCCAGATGGTGTTATATGTTTGACCCTAAATAGCTCATATTGAGGTATGTTAATTACCGGTACCTTCCACAGTTTAAAGTTCTATTTTAGATAGTTTCATGACCTTGTACTCAGTTATTCAATATATCCTACAACACATGTTTATTACTTGGTCTTGAATTAGTTTATCATGTTACATGCATCATTTTTAACCTAAGTCAGTTATTTCCTATCTCACGTACTCAGTACATTTAAAGAGTACCAATCACATATCATTCTTTGTGATATATTGTCTTATAATATAGGTTCTAATGTTTAGCATAAGGATCATGCAATATTGCATATAGTACATTCTCCTATTCTATCAACTGTATAGTTGGTGAGTCTTCATCATCTAAGACTAGCTTCAAATATCTTATTTATGCTTTTATTTGGGCTCAGATAGTTAGGGTTGGCTAGGAACCTATCCTAGCAAATCATCTTAATAGAAGCTTTAAAATAGTTAGATGTTAGTTTTTCGCTCATTAATTAGATATTTTTTCATTTTGAATTAGTATTGATCATTATTTGTTACATTATTTAGATATATAGATTTTATATCATGTTTTGTTAATTTTATTTTAGTATTCATAAAGTTATGCTAGGCCATGGGTCAGCTCGGGGTCACTTGTTACTCCAAGCACTGTGTTATGATTTATGATTAGGGGATAATTTGGGGTTGTGATTGTTAATCTACCATCAATTAACGATTAGTAATGTTCATATGACTGCCTTTAGGATTCTTTATGAACACTATATGTTCTTGGTTATGTCCTTTGGATTGACCAATACCCCGATAACATTTATAGAGTTAATTAATACTGTGTTTAGGCCCTATTTTAAATCACTTCTAATAATGTTCATTGATGATATCTTAGTCTTCTTGAGGAGAAGGGAGGAGCGAGAGTAACACCTAAGAATTATGTTCCATTTATTAAGGAATCAATGATTATATGCCAAGTTATCTACATTTAGTTCTAGCTTGATTCAGTGGCATTCATGGGATTGTGGTTTCCAAGGATAGGATTATAACAGATCTAACAAATAATGATGCATTTCGTGAATGGTCTAGGTCCACTTCTCCTATTGAGTTTTGAAGTTTCATTAGGTTAGCAGGCTACTAAACCTGATTTATAGAGGGGTTTTATTCTATTACATCACCATTGACTAGATTGACATAGAAGGGTGTCCCTTCCAAGTGATTCGATGAGTATTAGGTGAGTTTTATAAAGCTCAAGGACTTATTAACTTCATCTTTGATTCTAATTCTTCCTACTAAGGGACAATGGCTTACTAAATGTTATGATTCTTCTAAAGTAGGCTTGAGTTATGTCTCAATACATTAAGGAGGAATTATTGCATATGCCTCTAGGTAGATGAAGGTTCATAATAAGAAATACTCTATTCATTATTTAGAGTTGGTAACAATAGTCTGTGTATTGAAGATTTTTTATGCACTATTTGTATAGAGTCTATTATGATATTTAATCATTGTATACTACAACATATATTTAGTGAAAAGAATCTTAATTTGATACAAAATAGGTGGTTAGAGTTTCTTAAAGACTATGATATCTTGATTCTCTAATATCCATGTAAGGAAAATATGGTAGACACCATAAAAATAAAGGCAGTGAGTATGGGAAATTTATCTTTTCTTATAACTGAAGAGAGATATTTCTCCTTCGCTAACTAATTCGTGAGAAAATCTTATTGGGTCTGGATATGATCCTACTTATGTGGAGGCTAGATCTATGTTATTAGTGTAGATTTGGCATAATAGTTTGAGGATAGTTGAAGATAACTCAGGATAAGGTGCTACAGGCCGAAGCTATGAATGAGACCTTAGATTACAAGGGCGTGTTGAGGACTAAGGGTTACATTTGTGTTCATAGATTGTGTAACTTGGTCAGCCTGATTATTAAAGAGGATAATTATTCCTGATATTCTATTTTCTTGGGGACAGTAAAGTTGTCTTAGAACTTTAGATAATATTACTAGTGTTATGGAGTAATGCGATATATGTAGAGGTTATTTCTTAATGTTTACACTATTAACAGGTTTAGTATGAGCACTATAGTCCTAGTTGTTTACCATAAATACTTCTTATTCCTGAGTGGAAGTGAGAGTAGATAGCCATGGATTTTATGTTAGGTTTTCCAGATATGTTGTGGATGTTTGCTTCTACTTAGGTCATCATAGATAGGTTGACCAAACCTTCCTACTATCTATTTATTCAAAATTTTTATAGCTAAGAGGGGTTGGATTAGATCTAAATACATAAAATACTCTATTTGTAAGGGGTGTCTATTTCTACCATTTTTGGAAGTGGTACTTAATTCACGTCATGCTTCTTGAGGTTGATACATAAGGAGTTGGATACCTGAGTTAAGACCGCATACTGAAGATCAATTGAGTAGACTGTCTAAGTTCTAAAATATATGTTTTATCCATATGTTATTGAATTCAGGGGCTAATAGGACTAGTTTTGGCTTTAGTAGAATTTACTTATAATAATAACTACCACTCAAGTATCCAAACAACTTTATTGAGAAGTTGTATAATAGGAGGTGTATGTCCTTTATGGGTTCGTTTGATGGTTTTAAGATTAGGCCTTAAGGCACTAATTTGTTGCATGATTCCATTGATATGATACCTATGATTCAATAGAGGCTTCACATATCTTCGATTAAGAAGAGGTGCTATGCCAATCAACAAAACTTGGAGTTTATGGTTGGGGAAAAGTATTTCTTTGGGTGTTTTGCATGAATAACGTGAAGAGATTTAGTAGGAAGGGAAAGCTTATCCATAGGCTCATTATCCCTTTTGAGATCCTAAACAACATATGTAATATGGTTTATTTATTACCTTTACCTACAACTTTTTCATATGTAAGCCCTATGTTGTATGGGTCTATGTTGAGATGGTATATTCTGGATGAGTCTCACGTACTTCAGTGAGATTTTGTTCAGTTAGATCAGACTTTAGATTTTGAGGAGCCTGTTGCTATCTTGGATAGACAATTTAGGAATCTTAGGTCTAAGGATATACCATAGGTGAAAGTGCAGTGCACACATTATCCAGTTAAGGAGGCTACTTGGGAGACCAAGGTGGACACATAAACCTGATACCCCCAACTTTTTTGGCATTCATGTACTTTCTATCTCCTTACTTTCAAGGATGAAAAATCCTTTTATAGTAGTGGATAATGTAATAACCATGTTGACCACTTTTGTGTTTTCGCATATTTTTCCTATTTCAACCCTTAACCTAGTTTCTATAGTGTATTTTTGATCTAAAAGTATGGGTGGTGCAAATCTTGAAGTATTTAGTTGGAAAGATCTTTTTAGTTTTGATGTTTAGAATTAGAAATAGTTGACTTTAATCAAAATCCTTTGGAAATTGTTTACTTTAGTTAAAATTCTTAGGAAATGGGCTTATATGGTTATTTTATCAATTTTATTAGCTCTAAAATGATGTTTTTAGGCTAGTGGGTCCTTTTCTAAGAGTCCTAAAGGGGACTCATTTTGGATGCATAGTTGGGTTTTTGGAATTTTAGTTAAACTATTGTATTCAGTCAACAATTGATCAAGCCATTCGGTTTGTAATTTCGATAATCCAATTGAGTTCAGAATGCCATATCCAATTGGATAGTATGGTTTATATTCGTTCATAGAACTTTGAACAAATCTTAAGGGTGAATTTGTGACTTGGTTTGTTAGGAGTAAGCTACGAATATAGTTGTATCTGGTGCAACCATACTTGTTTAATTTGTCTCACATATATAGAGCTACTCCTACTGTGGACTGATCGTACATATCAAGGAAACTGGGGAAATGGATTTGTACTCAAACAAATCCTTGTCCGCTCTTATGGTGCCACTTATGTGGAACTTTGTCACTTTTGCGATCTTGAGCCCGCGGATCTTGGTGACCTAAGTAGATTTCTTTCATGCAGAAAATCTACCGTGCCTGTGGTGCATCCTTCACTAGTGTTACTATCATTGGATCATGAAGGTCCTTCTTCTATAAAAGTATTTCATTTTCATTCCAAGAATTTGAGAACTTGACTAAAGGCAATTTCAGCCATTATTGAAGAATTTATCATCTAGTAACTCCAATTTTTTCCCCACTGTGTTCTCATACCTTTCCTAGCTTAATTTCTATTTAGTTTTGCCTATTTGATCTCTAATTATTGATATTTCCTTTAAATTTAAAAATATTATCCGTACCATGTGCTTTTTGAATGGAGTCCTATTTTACCCCTAATTTCAAGCATGGATTCCTTACCATTAGAGTGAGGTAATTGTGACAAAATCTTCTATTTCCATCGATGTGCCTCGAGGGTTGATTTTTGACCCATTTTTAGAGCAAATTCTATGAATTCAATATGGGTATCATTATTCCGTATTTATGTATATATTGTGTTGTTGATAGTTTGGGAGCATTTGAGACTTTGTAGAAGTATAAGGTTTCCATATGATAGTTCAAAACTTGTAGTCCAACACGAAGGTAGGTTACAATTTCCCTCCTTTCAGATTTGGCTCATGTAGATAGTATATTGAATAAATTATATGTTGGATATGTGAATCATTGGGTAAGATTAGGTATGTCTTGAATTTTTTTACTTCTTTGCATAATTTGGGGACTTTAGTGTAGTATTCTTGCTTGAGTCTTACTATAGGGTACTTTCCTAGTATTATGCTTCAATAAGCCTCAAAAGAAGCTATGTACAAATTCTGGACAAAAAACCTATACAATTTCAAGCAAACTTGTACTCTGTGTACATCATAATTTTCATCCTCAGAACTATTTGTGTTTCTATACCAAAAACTCTTTATTAACAATGTGATTCCTAAATTTTTTTGCATTCCTAGCTATCCATATATTATGGATCATGGCTCCAAATACTATTGCAATTGTTTTCTTCATAAACTTCTTCCACTTCATATTTCTGATCAATAGTATTGATCCCTGTACTCCCTTAGTTTGCATATTCACTCCGAGCTAGCTAGTTAATCTTTGCCATACTACATATGCCACTTCACAGGTAACAAACAAATGCGTGGCACTCTCAACCTGTTGCTAGTTACAAAGGACACAAGTATTTCTTTCACAAGTAATCCCTAGCCTCTGACTTCTCTCTTTAGTAAGCAACTTCTTTAGAATTTCCAACCACAACATAAGTCTGCTCTTAGGAAACAACAATTTATTCCATACCATATTTGAGCCTCATTAGGCATTTCTCTCTCTCATCAATGTATAATTACTTTTTGAAATATAGTACTTACAAGTATTTGTGAGGGTGTACCTATCCAGACTATATCAAGACTTCATACCAAGATTGATCTTGTTCAATTGTTTCCAGTACCAACTACAATCTTAAGGAGGTACATGTGACTAAATAGTTTCTCTTTCTTTCATATAAATGTTGATAACCCATTGCACCTATAATGTCTCCTTATTTTGTTGCATCCACCAAAACAATTTACCTACAACAACGATGTTCCAAATTTTACAACACTTGATGCTTAAACTACCCTTCGATAGAGCACACAATATGTACCACTTTACTAAAGCAACTTTCTTTTTGCCCTCGGCACCTCCCCAAAGAAAGCCTCTACATTTAGCCTCCACAAAATTAACCATACTTTTAGGAAGAAGAAACACTGAACCAAAAAATTTTTGCAAGGAAAATATCATTAAGTTAAAAATTTGTAGCTTACCTGCATTAGGCAGATGGCTATTTAAGGTCACTTTCAGTTTTTTTAGTAATCTTGTTGCTTAGCTGATGACAATCTAGTTTGGACCATTTCTTATGGGAACGTGGAAATCCAAGATATTTAATAGGAAGAACTCTAACATGAAACCCCAGAATGGCTAGTAGCCTATTTTGAAAATCACGAGACACTCAAGTTAAAAAGATGTTAGATTTTTCATTATTTGCTATTAAGCTAGTAGTTGCAGAAAAATATTTTATATCCTCTATGATCATTTAAACTAAAGCTTCATTACCTTTGTAGAAGATCAGAAGACCATCAACAAAAGTAAGAAAGTAAATTATTGCTCTTTGCACATAGGATGATACCTAAAATTAGGAAGCTTGCTCATTCTACTAAAATCTCTTGAAAAATATTCCGAATTCAGTACAAATAACAAGAGGGAAATAGAATCCCCTTGCCTAAGACCTCTTCTACCAATAAATAATCCACATCCCTCATCATTCACCTTGATAGTATATCTAGTTTTAGTCACACACAACATGGCCAACGGAACAAATTTAGGTGAAAAACCACAACCCTACATCATTTCTCCATTAAAATCCCTCTACACCAAGTGATAGACCCTCTTGAGGTGAATTTTCATTAAGAACCATGGAGTTTTTTGCCTATTTTAGTGTCTTATAATGTCATGGCATATCAAAACATTTTGGATAAGTGATCTACCCCAGAAAAATATAGCTTGGGTAGGGTTGATTAAACTATTCAGGACCTTTTTTTGTCTATTACATATCATCATATATATACACTTATATAAAGTGTTACAATAGGAAATTAGTCTAAACTATTTGGGATGATCAGGTTTATTAATCTTAGGGATAGAAGATATCACTATAACATTAAGTTATTTTAGAAACTTACCATTCTATAATAGTCCTTTAAGGCTAGGAAAATACACGGTATTACAATATCTCTCCCTTGGGAACATTCGTCCTTGAATATGGATAGTTAAGCTGAGAGAGTACTGGCAGACTGAATTTACATACTGAACTAGACATGCACAACTAAAGCATGATTACATGAATGGTCTGATAGACTAAACTTACATACTGAACATGCATACCTGATGTATGATTACATGGAAAAAATCAATTTATGAAATACATGACTGACATGAGGATGATATGAGATGGTAACTGATACTAAGTTTGTAACGGTACTAAATATGGGACTGAGTAGGTTTAAGGAAAATTGTGATGATGTACGAGACAACATCTAACTAAATGATGACTGAATGACTTCGATACACTACTGAGGCCTGAGGAACACATGGCATAAACTGAACTTCATGGACCATTTAGAGTGTAACATGAGTCATGAGAACTGAGAATACTGGGAACATGAATATGTTTGTCATGAACTGCATGACATGAGTTTGGAATTTCTGAACTTATGGAACCTGATTCGTACAACAGAGTGAACTAGAACTCCTTATACTAGGAACTGTAAGAATACATAGTCTTCTACCATGTACTATACTACCATCTCCCACTTAGCTTAAAGTCATCATTCTATGTTCATGGGTTACTAAATCAATAACCCTACTACTGTTTTAGGGTTTAACTTTGGTATGGACTGCTATATAGGAAGTTACAAAAGATAGAGAAGCTTATGGATCTAATAAGGAATAAACATATAAGTGGGAGATTTGTAACTTACCTGTGACCACATCAGGAGAAATTTCCTAATCCTATCGGGACTGAAGTGTATAAAATATATTTAGGCGTTTCCCACTGGTGGCACTGGAAGCGTCACCTTGTTGATTCGGGTGACCTGACTGAGATAAAAGATGACTATACTAACCATGAGAAACTGACTGAGGACAATCTCTGACTCTGTGTCCTGACTTTCCACACTCGAAACAAATATCACTGTTAGCTCTGTACACACCCTTATGATTCTTACCACACTCTCTGCAAAACAGATTAGTACGACCATTGCTTATGCTATACTGGGTCATCGATACACTAGCTAAGGATGAAATTGGAACTGAACACTTTGGATAAAACTGGGAATGGTTACCACCCTCTAACTTATGCTGACTGAAATTAAAGCTACATATTCTCTCTCTCATTCTCCTTAAGTTTCTACTCCGCAATCTGTTGAGCATGGACCATAAGCCTAAGATATGTCTATCTCTTCAATCAACATTGATGTTTTGCACTCCTTAACCACACTATCTGACACCCCAGATATGAACTTGATAATTCTAGATCTATTATTTGCTACTACTTGGGGAGCATACCTGGCGAACTGAGTAAACTTGAGGGAATACTCTTTTACGCTCATACTACATTATCCGAGATTGATGAATTCTAACACTTTGGCTTCTCTCAACTCTAAGGGAAAGAATCTATCTAAGAAAGTAGCAGAAAAATCTTCCTACTCTATGGGCTCTACATCTATAACCCTGTCTACTTTTCACTGCTTAAACCATGTATGGGCTACATCTTGTAGCTGATAGGCGGCTAACTCGGCACTCTCACTGGAAGTCACTCCCGTGATATTTGTGACTTTTTGAACCTAATTGAGGAACTCCTGTGGATCCTCTTCTGACTTAGATCCCATAAAGAAAGGAGGATTCATTTGGGTGAAGTCCCGAATTTTGGTTGCAGCAGTATTGGCCACTGGGTTAGCCGAAACAACAGGTGACCATTTATTTTGAGCTACGACTGAATTGTCTAGAGTAGTGAATGCAACTCTGAATTCTACATGAGAGACATGTTTATCCAGGGGATCTTTCTGAATGGGCTGAGGGGGCTGACTGGTTTTCAGCTCTTTTTTATTAGTCCTTTTGGGAGACATGTTCTGTAAACGAATGGAAGAAACAGATTAGACTGAGATATTAACTTGAGTTAATGCTCACTCGCATGACATGAATACTAAAAGAAGGAAAACTTTTCCTAAATATCTCATTGCCTCCTATCCATAAGTGTGGTGCGCTACACACCCATACACAAGACTCTAGGCGATGCAGATTTTCAGACTCCCTAGGACACTGTTGAACCTTAGGCTCTAATACCAAATTTGTAATGACCCGAGACTACCCCCTATCATCACATGGTTCTTATGACCCCAAAGGACCACAAGCTAACCCATGAATGATATCTGATGTGAGCACTGAACAATAATACTGAAATAATTATGGAATAATAGGCTAAAATGCAATAAGGTTCAAAACATCTAAAATACTGATAATGAATAATAGCATCT
Organism: Capsicum pubescens; assembly: GCA_030864215.1. Lineage (NCBI taxonomy): Eukaryota > Viridiplantae > Streptophyta > Magnoliopsida > Solanales > Solanaceae > Capsicum > Capsicum pubescens. Next base: position 183,190,866 of record CM061547.1, on the reverse strand, counting down.
GAATCTGAGATACTATCTGAAAATTTAGTCTGAAAGACCTTTAACTGAAACTATCTGAAAGTGTAGTTGATGGGATAATCCCCCAACTAACTCTATCTACTAAAATACTGCTAATCTAAAGTACTAAAATAAAAGCATATCCTATATAGATGAGGACTCACTGCTAACTCTACTACTGCTGGATGAATCTGGCTAAGCGCGGTCAGGAACCTAAGCATCCGAACCTATGATATGAAACATCATAGCATACGAAACAGGTATGCAATCAGTACATGAGAATGTACTGGTATTCTAAATAAGGTATGGCTGAATGCATGGGTTTATATGCATGAACAATAACTAACTAAATGATATGCAAGAGTTGGATTAGCATATATGGAGGATCTGTAACTATTGAACATACTTTGCATACTGTAACTGAGTATATTGGAACTGAATTTGATATTTGATAACAAAATATACTGATAATCTGAGATCACTGATAATCTGAATTAATGATAACTGAGTGATTGTATTTGATAGTCTTGATTCTGTAGAAATGAACTGAGTTCTATTCTGAAGACTGATACTGAAATTGAAACTATAGGAGGTAATTATTTAACAGACATACCCCAATCAGAACTACTAGGGGTCCAATCTGTAACCCCAATTAGAAGGGTGCCAGTACCGTGCCATGGGTAAAGATAAGTAGAAGAGTAACCCTTTACTAGTAGGTTCCCTAAATGAGAATGGTGGTACCCTCTACTGGTAGGTAGAGCACCTCATCAACCCTTAACTGGTAGTTTTGATGTCTCAACCTACGCTGGATACGTAGCTCTGAAAAGTAAAGATTGCTTCTAAGGATCATACCCTCTGCTGTTAGGTAAGCCCCCATCCTTGGGTTCACTCGGTGCTGTATCCTACTCCCAACTGAAAGATACAAAACTGAGTATACTGAACTAGACTGGATTGATACTGAGATTACTGAGTTTTTCTAAGTTTTGTAATTGACTGATTCTACTGAGTTTTGTAACGTACTGAGAGTACTACTGATCGTGGCATGACTGATACTATTCTGTACTGACAATGGCTCTAAGTAACAACTAGATTGTTGGGTATTAAATACCCCCAGGACTCGATAGTATGAAAAGTAAAGCAAAGCATAATATTGAATAACATAACAATGTTCACATGCTCATAATTCATTCATCGAGACATTTCATCAAATACTTGTAATGCATTAACTTATACATGAATGGGGAATACATGTTAGCATGCTGGAATGGAATTATTTCATTCTCATAGACAATTTATCAAACAAATAAGAAGCATACTTCGTTCATTAGATCATAAACACTTATGGTTAACATGGTTACACCAATCAACTTACAAATTGAAAGGTTTATCATGAATATCACGTAATTCAACACATACTAGAATCAATTCTTTGAACTTGTAATCTAAATCATGCATTAAAACTCAAACAACACCATGAACATGAATTCAATCTAATTCAAACATGGAAATCATAAATTATAAATCTTATATTTTGAAAAAGTATTTCTTGGTCTCCATGGAAGGTAAGGATCCATGGATGAACATCTAACATACCTTAATTCGTGATATTCTTGGAGTTCTTGGAGAGATTCTTAGGATTGACCTTGATTCTTGAGAGCTAGAGTTTGTTTTCTTGAGAGAGAAATACCTTTTGATTTTGGGAAAAAGTAAATAATGAAGGGTTTTATACATTTTAAGGCTTAAATCCCACATCTGGGCGGAATAAAATCATGGGAAAAGACTAGTTTAACCCTGGGCACAACTTTTATTTTTCATGAAATTTTTCCCAATCTAGACCCCTGGCATGACGTGGCGCTATCACACCATGTCACTAGAAAATAACAACTAGGAAATTGCATGGTGGCATGACGCAGTGGTATTGCGTTACTAATTTATTTGTGAACTGGAAGTGCACCGCAATGCTGCAGAATCACGTTGGTACACTGGAAATGGACAAATGTGAAGTGGGTCTATGGAGCGATGCACTAATATCACGGAGCAATACTGGAAATAGACAATTGCTATTTCAACACACTCTGCGACGCACTACCATCCTAAATGACGATGTTTAATGACTGAAACTTAAAATCACCATAACTTCTTACCTGGTTGTCGGATTTAGGCGAATTTTATATCGTTGGAAAGTTAATTGAATTATCTATGCAATGGAAGGCTCTAACCTGAAAATTTCTGAGTATTTCAAAAATTTTATTTAGGATAACCCATGTACTGAGGGTTATTCTAGGTTAGGGAAATATGGGGTATTACAACTATCCCGCCAGTAGGTAATACAAACAATAGCTAGAGCGAGATGTAATGGGCTAACTTGGTTAAAAATGGCCTAATCCAAAAATAAACAAGTAAAGACTTAAGTAGCAATAAAACTGTCAAAATAGTCTAATATCCTAATTTATGATTTCAAGATAGCCTAAATGATTCAACTAATCCAAATATCCTCATTCATACTTCCAACACCTAAATCCTACCCCATATTAGCATAATGTCATAATCATACTACGAGATAGCTCAATCTATAAAGAAGTTAAACCTAGCCTACCTGTATGCAAAAGGAAATCCTGTAGAATTCACTAAACTACCATTTTCCCTTTTTAAGAAGCTTCTGCAAGGTGCCATACTATCAAAATCATGATCTATTCGTTAAAACGAGAACAATGATACCCATATTGCACTACTGTTCTTCGGGTCCAAAATTACATAAAAATACCATATGGGTCCACTTTCAAAAATTACATTTTCAAAAGAAACACAATGTCCTTCTATGCTCAAGAAACCTTTACCTTTAAAAATATGTGAATTTCAAGCTATAATGGTGTAAAATCCAGGCACCAAGATTTTAGGGATTTTAGATAAGAATGGAGAATTTAAGCTTAAAATTAATGGAATATGGCCACAAATTTTATGAAGAATCGCGTAAATAAACTTTACCTAAGCTCCAAAACCAGCCATAATTCTTTTTCACAAAAGTTCCAAATTTTAGGGATCAGTACTCTATGGAATGAGAGAAGAATGATGAAAATCAGGCTACGTGGTGTATTTATGACATTCACATGTATGTGGATGCCGCTAAAGCAGACATTGGGTTTCATTAGCAGTCACCGCTAAAATGCTTGGGTGCCGCTAAAGCAGTACCAGTCCTCAAGAGCCTGGCCGTTAAAGTGGACTATATAGGTTGCTTTAGTGCTAGCCACTAAAGCGCTTATGTGCTGCTAAAGCAGTACCTATTGGCTGAGATAGGGCCACTAAAGTGACCAATGGGACACTAAAGCACCCTCTGCTAATGTGCCAAAAGGATTACTTTAGCGGTTACACTAGATATCAAGCACCAGCTGGAGACTTAGAATTTTTTTGAATCTCCACCAACCCCTCATGATTTATCCCAAATCCTTTATGTGAAAACGAACTATGCTACACTATCAAATTTGATGAACCAAATCTATGGTGCAGTTGAAACTTTAATCTGAGGTCATTTTAATGAAGAGTCGGTCCCACTCCCACTTTCTATGTTTCTTAACTTTCGACCGACAACCTAAAATGAGTTTGAGAGTCTCGAGAACCAAACTAGTGGTCCACCTATCCTAAAAATTATGTTCTAGATCATCTGGAATAGTTAGAATTGGCATACAAGGTCGTTTGACCGATGTTTTTTCCTGGTAGCCAATTTTAACCAATGAAGGCTTCAAATAGGGAATTAACTCGAAGAACTAAATGAACCACTCGGTAATCGAATTGTTAGTTATACCAAGTCATAAATGACTTAGGGAATATATAGAAAAGCTCTAAATGGAAAAAGTGAGTGGAAGTATAGAAAATGACCTGGAGGATCATTACACTATTCACTACTAAAAGAACTTTCATCCGAGAAAGTATATGATTACCATGTACCTGAAGCCTCGAACATGTGATGATACAAGGTTCCTATCTTGCACATGATCTCCCAAGTAGCATTTTATACTAGGCAGTTCCTCCACTAAACCTAAACTGCATGAATCTATCTAATTTGCAATCATCTTACATCACTATCCAAAATGAGAATCGACTCCTCCACAAAAGTCAATCGCTCATCCAATTGAACTGAGGCACATCTAATGACATGAGACAGGTCAAGAAGGTATTGACACAACATAGAAACATGGAAAATCGGAATGACAGTATAAAAATCATGGGGTAAGGCTAACTCATAAGACACCTCACCACCTACACAATGAAACTCAAAGGGCCTAATAAATTTAGGGTTGAGATTGCATTTCCATCTGAGTCTCATCACACCTTTCATGGGAGATACACGGAGGAATACTCTGTCACCAACTCCAAATATCAAGGCACAAAATCTACAATATAAATAAGCCTTCTGGCTACTTGAATTTGTCCTCAACCTGCCCTGAATCACCAGGACTCTATCCAATGACTCCTACCACAGGGCCTAATCTTATAAGTCTCGAACCATCCAATCAGAAAATAACATCTCCTATAATACAAAGCTTCAAAAGGATCCATCTCAATACCTCGAGTGGTAACTATTATTATATGAAAGTTTTGCTAACGGTAAGTGCTTCTCCCACTAACCTAAAAAATCCATAACAAAGGCCCTGAGCATACTCTCGAGAACCTGAATAGTTTGCACTGATTTCCTATAATTTTGAGGATGGAAGACTTTACTAAGATCCACATGAGTACCCAACTCCTCATGAAAAATTCTCTAAAAGCAAGAAGTGAACACTGAACCCTGATCTGAAATGATAGATATAGGCATACCATACAAATAGACTATCTCAGTAACATAGGTATGGGCTAACCTCTGTGTGTTAAAGGACATCTAAATAGGAATGAAATATGTTGACTTGGTCAATCAATCCACAATGACCTAAATACAATCGGAAGTAAGGGAAGTATATATGTAACCCACTAACAAAGTCCATGGTAATCTGCTCCTATTCCACTCAGGAATGGGCAACTTCTGAATCAAGCCACCATGACTCTGATTGTCAGCGTTCACTTGTTGACAATATATTCAATGAGCTATAAATTCTGCCACATCTCTCATCATATTACACCACTAATAATTATGTCTCAAATCTTTATATATTTTAGTTGTACCTAGGTGAATAGAATATCTAGAGCTGTGAGCCTCACAAAAAGTTTCCTGAATTAAGTCATCAATTCTTAGAGCTCAAATGTGGCTATCAAATATCAAAACGTCCTTTGAATCTATGGTATCCATCTTGAAATCACCATTCTATACCTGATAACGGATGATGTACAGTCTCTTATCTGTAAACTAGCGATCCCAAATCTGCTAAAATAGTGAGGATCTTACCTTGATGATACTCAAAATCCTCCTAGGGTATGAAATAAAAAGTCATACCATTAAGTTGTCTACGAATTAAATGTACCATGAAAATAACCTCAAAAAAACTAAAATACCAGCCAAGCACCCATACTCACTACCTTCTGGCTCAAGGCATCCACTACCATATTTCCCTTTCTCGGATGATATAAGATAGAGATATCATAATCCTTAAGCAACTCTATCTATCAACATTACCTAGCATTAAGCTCTATTTAGAACATAAGATGCTTAAGACTATGATGATCCGTGAAGATCACATAATGTACACCATAAAGATAATGCCTCCATATCTTAAGTGTGATAACTACCCACACCCTCTAAATCATATGTGAGATAGTTACATTCGTGTATCTTTAGTTGCCTAGAAGAATAAGGAATAACATAACCTTGCTGCATGAATACACAACCCAAACCAACATAAGAAGCATCACAATATACAGTGAATCCCTCACCCTTAACTAATAGAGTTAAAATAGGAGCTGAAGTGAGAATTCCTTGTAGTTTCCAAAAACTTAACTCGCACATCTTGTGCCATCAGAAAGGAACCTCCTTCAGAGTCAATCTGGTCATTAGCACTGCAATAGTAGTAAAACTCTTTGGAAACCAACTATAGTAATCGGCCAAACTAATGAAGCTACGATTAGTCAGAGATATAGGTCAAGTCTAATCATGAATTACTTTAATCTTCACTAGGTCCACCATAATCCTATCCTTAGACACCACATGTCTAAGGAATATCACCGACTCAAGCTAAAACTCATACTTAGAAAATTTTGCAAAAAACACATGATCTTCCAAAGTCTGGAGCACAATCCTCAAATATTCCATATTATCCTCTCTACTCCTTGAATACACATGGATGACATCAACAAACATAATCACAGAATAATTTAAATAAGGACCGAACACATGATTCATCAAATCTATAAATGCAGTTGGGGTGTTAGTCAATCTAAATACATCACCATAAATACGTAATGAACATAACAGGTCCAAAAAGTTGTCTTTGGGATATCCTCAGCCTGAATCCTTCACTGATGGCAATCAAACCTCAACTCAATATTAGAGAACACCGCTACTCCCTGAAGTTGGTCAAACAAATTATCAATGTGAGTCATAGGATGACAGTTATTCATAATCACCTTATTAAGCTGCCTATAATCAATACTTATATGTATGGATCCATCCTTCTTCTTTAAATGAAACATAGGATCTCCTTAAGGAGAAACACTCAATTTGATAAAGCCGTTATAAAAAAGATCCTGAAGCTAAGAATTCAACTCCTTAAGCTCGGCAGGAGCCATATTGTAAGGTGCCACAAAAATAGGTCGAGTGACTGGCTCTGGATCAATATCAAACTTAATACTATGCTAAAAAAAGGCCAGGTATATCGATAGGAAAAATATCAAGACACTTATGAACTACAAGATAAAAGTTAAGTAACATACTCTCTACACTAACATCATGAATATAAGTCAGATAACACTCTTAACTCCTAGAAATAAGAATCCAGGCACAAATATAAGACATAATAATTATCAGATCATGGATAACAACTTCCTACCACACAATTGAGAGCATGTTGGGACAGGCTAAGGTAATATTCTTAGCAAAATAATCCAGGACTGCATGATCATGGGATAACCAGTCCATGCCCAAAATCTTATCAAAATACACTATGTCTAAAATAATAAGATTAGCATGAGTATCAAGCTCTCAAATAGACATAACACATGATCTACAAACCCAATCCACTACTAAAGAATCACCCAAGCAAGTAGATACACATGATGGCATAAATAATAAATCTTAAGATAACTCTAACTATGAAACATAACAAGAAAACACATAAGAATAAGTGTATCCCAGATCAAATAAAGAAAAATCCAATTAATGACACACCTAAATTATACATGTTATGATAGAATTTGAAGACTCAACCTTGGGTCTAGAAGTTACTACATACAACTGATCACACAGGAGACTTGGCTAGGCACTTGACTGATCTCCTATCCTACCTACCTAAGAATCTTCATGAGCACACTACAGACCAACCCTATGATAATGAATACAATTTCTAGATGGGGAAAAAACTACCCAAATTGGTGGAATGCTCTAAGTTGAAGGAACAACCGCTCCACGATTGTGACACTCTCTTGGGAAAAGATCAAAGGCTCCACACCCATAAAATATGCCAGGTGCCAGGCTAAAATTAAAAGATCTAACTGAATTTGAATAATCACCACAACTAGAATAGCCAGAAGATGAAACCCCTTAAAGAATGACATAACCCTGGCTCAAAGGATAACTGGAGCTAGACTGGCCTCTATCGGTAATCTGAAATACAACCTAAAAATTTCTACTAGACTGAACTTGATATTTATATACCTAATATAGTGGGTAGGACCTTGAGAACTAGTAGGTCTGAATTAGGAGTTACTACGATTCCCGCTGAATTTATCCTTGTATCATCGCAACCTTTAATCACTGTATCATTAGACATTGTGATGCATATCCTACATAAATTAAACATGATTAGAAACCTTAGAAAATGACTTACCCACAATAATTAAACTATTTGTAGATATGCAAAGAGGAAGTCTCAATCCTCGGTCAAAGCAATGAACCCTTTAATACTTAATAGTCATAAAAAAAGTAGCATGCCTATAAAACTCATAAAATTGATCCTCATACTCTACAACAGTCATAAAGACCTACTCCAAGCTCAAGAACTGATCTCTCAAATGATCCCTAAGAATGTGAGGCATGTACTTCTCCAAAAAGTTTTAGAGAATTTAGTCAATGTCAAAGAGGAAGATCCTACTATCCTCGAATCAAGATGACCTATCCACCAATGTTGAGCTACCAAGTATAACTGAAAATTAGTATTATCTACACCACGAGTCTCAACTGGGCCTAAATTATGGAGCCTATCATCACAATCAATCAATACATCGTTACCCAGTGCACTAGAAAAGCTAGGCAGAGCCAATCTCAAGAATCTACCCAACAACTTTTGCTCCTCCGCAGACATTGTAAGCTGGTTAACTATCAGTTGAGAAACTACCAGTGCATGAGAGAACTCTACTCTCAGAGCCATAACTATAGGTTGTGCCCCCATCTGAGTATCACTCTTATTTGTAGACTGTGCACATCAGATGGTGCACCACCAATCAATCCGATAAGTGGAACCAAAACATCACTAAGAACTAAAGAATAAATAAGCCTCGGTGAAGCCTGGGTTGGTACTAGGCCCACCGCTAGCTAGGGCAGAAAAATCTCTGGTGCAAAAGTGGAATTGGGTTCGGTGAAGGCCCCCTATCCTGGCCCCTATACAGGGACACATCTTGAGTCTTTATCCAACCTCTAAGATCCTAAGGCTCAATCGTAAACCCTTAACTCATGTATTGATAGCACATATTTTAGACATCTATAAAAATAAAACCATAAGAATGATTTAGAAACAAACCCAAACTGATAGCATGAAATAAGTGAAAGAAGTAATAAATTCCTAATAATATCTGATAACATCCTGAAAAATGAAACAAACATTGTTTTAATTCATAGAACTCTACAAGACACTTGCTCTTGTACAAATAATATCGGCAAAACCATAGTTTTGATACCAATTTGTCATTACCTAATTTATTAGTAATGATAGAACCTACTATATCCCACCTATAGGTATGTTGAACCATAGCCTAGAGCTAGATGAAATAGGCTATCTTGATTAAAAATGGTATTAAAGATTAAAATTAACAATTGAAAACTTAAATAACAATAAAATAGTCAAAATAGTCTAATAGATAGATAGATAAATAAACAACCTTCCAATGACTCAGTAATTTTGATACAAGAGCTACTACAAATGAACTATGAGTAATAAATAGTCAAATACATTCCATATTGAAAAGGAAAGACTAGACATAGATAAATAAAAGGAAGAAAAAATTGGAATGATGATGTTTGTTTATTATCTTTAGGAGGATATATGATATTCTTATGAGTTCTTCACTTCTTTAACTCATTTTATGATGATAGTCTGAGTTGTTTTCTAAAGCATTCCTTTGGTTTCACTCTTTCGCAAATAACTAGGACACCTGTTACCGTTACATAAGAGATTCATCTTGAGATCGAGCCTAGGGATCCTATTGCTATTCGTGAATTACCTAGAGACCTTGGACAACCTTGAGATGTGTCTCTAGCTTGGAGACCATAAGTGGGCCTTCACTAGACCTTATTCTCACTCTTGAGCTAGATATTCTTCTACCCTTTCTAGTGGTAGGCTAGGGACTAGCCTAGGCTCCAAATAATTTATTTCTTCCTTAGTTATTAGATATTCTTTGGTTCACCTTTTGGGGTTGAATGGTGGTTCACTGTATGGTGGTGCTTAGTCTGTATATCAGAGTAGTACTGAGACAGGGATATCCTATTGCTGCTGCTCTCAGAGTTGATGTCCTTTATTTGACAATGATTGCGCAGTCGATGTATTTCTATGGAACCTTATTGTATGGCTCCTACGGAGCTTTAGAAGCTGAATTGTCAACTTTAGGATATTCTTAATAAGAGTTTCATTAGACCAAATTTGTCTCTTTGGGGAGATCTTATGTTATTTTAAAGAAGAAATATGGTTCTATGTGTATGTGTATTGATTATAGACAGCTTAATAAGGTGAAAGTGAAGAACCACTATATATGCCTTGCATTGATGATTTATTTGATCGACTTCAGGGAGTAGTGGTTTTCTACAAGATTTTTATGAGGCTCAATTACCATCACTTGAGGATTCAGGCTAAGGATATCCCGAAGATATCCTTTAGGACTCATTATGTCCATTATGAGTTCCTAGTGATGTATTTTGGGTTGACTAATTCCCTAACCATATTTATGGATTTAATGAACTATGTGCTCACGTCTTATTTGGATTCCTTCATGACTATGATCATCGATGATATCCTTGTGTATTTGAGAAGCAGAGAGGAACATGCATAATATTTTGAGAGACCATGTATTTTAGCATAATTCTCTAAGTGTGATTTTTCTCGAGTAGGTGAAATTCCTTGGGCATGTGTTATCTAAGTATGTGATTATGGTAGACCCGACGAAGATTGAGGCCATTCATGATTGGGTTAGGCATATATCTCTGACTGAGGTTCGTAGCTTCATTGTCTTGGTTAGTTATTATAGATGATTTGTCTAGGGTTTTGCTACTATTTCATAACCTATGACCAGATTGATTCACAAAGAGGTTTCTTTACAATGGTCTGAGGAGTATAAGTCTAGTTTGGGAAAATTTAAGGAGTTTCTTACTTTGTCTCTCATTTTGGCTCTTAATGTTGAGGGTGAGGGATTTATCATTTATTATGATACTTTTGGTGTTGGTTTGGGTTGTGTGTTGATGCATAAGGGTTGTGTTATTGTTTATGCTTTGAGGCATCTAATGGTGCACGAACACAACTACCCCAATTAAGATTTTGAGTTAGCGGTGGTAGTTTTTCTGCTTAAGATTTTAAGGTATTATCTTTATGGTGTGCATTGTGAGATTTTCATAGTTCATCATAGTATTCAGCATCTTATGACATAAAGAGAGCTTAATGCTAGGCAATGTAGATTGATGGAGTTGCTTAAGGATTATTCCAGGGAAAAATAATATCGTAGCAGATGCCTTGAGCCAGAAGACTATCTATATGGGTAGCTTGGATTGTGTTTATGTTTCTCAGAGGCCATTGGCATAAGATATTCATCCCTTAGCCAACTAGATGGAACAACTTGATATTTTAGACTATAGGAGGCTTCTTGCTGGTGTTGAGGTGAGGTCCTCACTAATTGAGAAGATTAACATTTTCCATTTTGAGTATAAAAGGCTTGCATCATCCATGATCAGGTGTTGAGTGGTGAGTCTAAGAGGGCTACCATATCTGAGGGTGTCGGGAGATTTAATTGCTGCATTTGTGTTTTGAGGATCGATGACTTTATTCAGTTGATTTTGCACAAGGCTCACAACTCTAGGTATTTATTCACTCGAGTACAACCAAGATATATAGAGAGTTGAGACAACATTATTAGTGGTGTGGCATGAAGAGATATATGGTGGACTTTGTAGCTCATTACCTATATTATCACCGAAGGCTGGGCATTAATAATCTAGTGGTTTATATCATAAATTTCCCATTCCTGAGTGTAAATAGGAGCATATGACAATAGACTTTGTTAGTGGGTTTCCTCGTACTTCCCATGGTTCTAATGGTATTTGGGTCATTGTGGATTCAATGACTAAGTTGCCACATTCTATTTCTATTCTGATATACTTTAATGCCGAGAGGTTGGATTGTATCTATGTGCATGAGATAGTCCATTTGCATGGAGTGCCTATATCTGTTATTATAGATTGGGGTTCAGTGTTTACTTTAAGCTTTTATAGAGATTTTTAGGAGGAATTGGGTATTCAGGTGGATCTTAGTACAACCTTCCATCCTCAAATTGAAGACAAGTCGGAGCGGACTATTCAGGTTCTTGAAGATATGCTCCAAGCCTGTGTTATGGATTTTGGACGTTAGTGGGAGCAACACTTAGACTTATTAGAATTCATATATAATAATAGTTACCATTCAATTATTGATATGGAGACTTTTGAGGCTTTATATGGTAGGCAATGTTGTTCCCCTATTAGATGGTTAGAGGCTTTCGAGATTAGACTTTGTGGTACTGAATTGCTTTAGGAGTCGTTTGATAGAGTTAGGGTTATTCGGGATAGATTGAGAGTAGCTCAGAGTAGGCATAAGGCTTATGTAGATCATAGACTTTGTGTTGTGAGAATTGGAGTTGGTGATCGGGTTATCCTTCATGTATTTCCCTTGAAGGGTGTGATGAGGTTCGGGAGGAAATGCAAGATCTACCCTAGATATATTGGATCCTTTGAGATTCGTCACATCATTTGTGAGGTGGCTTATGAGTTAGCCTTACCCTCATATTTTGCTACTGTTCATCTAATTTTCCATGTTTCTATGTTAGGGCGATATATTCTAAATCCATCTTATGTGCTTAGATGGGACTCAGTCTAGTTAGATGAGTAGTTGACCTTCGTGGAGGAGCCTGTGCTTATTTTGGCTAGTGATGTCAGGCGATTGTACACTATAGAGATTCCTGTAGTTAAGGTTTAGTGGAGGCACCTCCCAATAGAGAAGGCTTCTTGGGAGATCGAGAGTGAGATACGGACCTAGTATCCTCACCTGTTCGAGGCTTCATGTACATCCTAATCCTCTACTTTCACGGCTGAATGTTCTTTTAGTAGTGGATATTGAGTGACCCTTAAGGTTATTTTCTGTACTTCCACTTATTTTCAACATTTAGAACTTTCCTATAGCTTCCCCAAGTCACTTATGACTTGTTGGGACTGAAAGTTAGGTTACCGAACAATTCGTTTGGTTTTGTATAGCCAATTCCCTATTTTGAGGTATTCGGTGGTTCAGATTGGCTACCGGGAAAAACATTTAGTCGAACGATCTTGTATGCTAAATCTAACTATTCTAGAAGTTCTAAAATGTCAATTTTAGGGTAGATGGACCCTTGGTTCGGGTCCCGAGGAACCTAAGCTCATTTTTAGCTATTGGTCGAGAGTTAAAGAGACATGACAAGTGAGTGTAGGACCCAGTTTTTAGCAAAATGACCTTGGATAGTATTCTGACTGCACCATTAAGTCTGGAATGTCGAATATGATAGGATAACATAGTTCATTTTTGTATATATGAGATTCCAGATGAATCTTGAGGGGTTGGTCAATTTTCCAAGTCTCGGCTGGTGCTAGTGCATAGTGTCCCCGATGCCTTCGATAGGTAGGAATCTACCAACCAACAACAAGTATCACGTACATGACACTTTTATCGCATAGGTGACTTCCTTGGCAGTAAATTAGTTATCTCGTACGCGCGACTATTGTCGTTTAAGAGATATATGCTCGGATAGCCAGATATGGCGTAATTAATAGTTTTATTGTGTAAACGAATCTATGATAGAGACATTTATTGCGTAAGCGTTCCAAAGTTCGCTTAAGCGATTCCCATATACCTTGAAAGGGTATAAGAACCCTATTTAGATCTAGTTTCACCTTTTCCAAGACACTTAAACCGTAAAAGTAGGAAATCTTAGGGATAATATTTTTTGGGTGATTTTGGGGCTTGGATAAAGATTATTTATGCATTTCTCCGTCAAATTTGTGATGAGTTTCCATTAATTTCTTGCTAGATTTCTCTTTCTTTTCCTAAGATCCCTAGAAGCTTGGTGGCTGATTTTAGCACTATTATTGGTCGGAATTCATCCATTTTTGAGGATAAATATTCCTTGAGCATAAGGGGATGTTAAGCTGGTTACGAAAATATGATTTTCGTAAATGGGCCCCACATGAGATTTTTACGTAATTTTGGACCCAAAGAACAACAATTCAAAATGGATATCATTGTTCTCCTTTTGATAAGTGGGTTGTGATTTGTTTAGCATGGACTTTGCATAAGCTTCCCGGAAGGGATAATTGGTGATTTAGCAGATTTTTCGGGCTTTCATTGATAGATAGGTAGACTAGGTTTACCTTTATCATATATTGAGCTATCTCGTAGTATAATTATGATATTATGCTAGATATGGGGTGGGATTTATATATTTGAGGTATGAATGAAAGTATTTGGTTTAATTGGGATGTTAGGCTAATATGAAATCACAAACTTGGAGTAGTTAGTGTAGTTATTCAGTGCTTAGGTGGATTGAGCTTCATGGTATATATTTTGAATGAAAATGCCTTAATTACTTTAGTGTCACGACCCAATTTATGAGTCATGATGGCACCTACTCTACCCTACCAGTAGGTAAGCCGAACCATACTCGAATCTATTTGCAATGGAAAACTTAAGGGAGAATGCCCCAAAGAGGGAGAAATAGAAAATGCAACTCATAAATAAGCATGGTAATAAAAATAGTCTGAAAGGTAGCCATTACATAAAAAACTATCCCAGGACTTGGTAGAGTAATTAAAAGAGCTACTATAACACATCATAAGTCCTAACATAGTCAATGCAATTTGTCTCCAAACAAAAAACTAGACATAGATAAGTACAAGGTAAAAGGAAAACTCCTACTCCAAGAGCTCACCCTATCTCCAAAATCAAATACAACAAGATCGTTGAATTAACAGTGACAACTAGTACTCTTAGCTACACAAAAAAGGTAAAGATGTGTAGTATGAGTACAAAAACCATAGGAACTCAATAGAAATCATCGACCGACTGAGCTAAATGAAGATATAAATATGATAAGATATAAGATAACATAAACTAAGTCAGGATAAAAGGGGCAAACAAGGAAATAAGCTCCAACACCATTGCACATATATAAATATAATAACATAACAATCATACACTTATAACTACTAAATTGCCCCCCATAAGCCAATAAATGCTGAAAGTAAATAACCACATGAAGGTCCGCATAAGCCTGGACTGTCCAATCAAGAAAAGTAAACCACCACATAACCATAATTTACCAATTACCACGTCATAACCGATAATCCATCTATCCCATACCACATCATAAGTAACCCTCAATGCTGGACTCGAATCGGAACTAATTTTATCTATACCATTAACACTTTCTGGACTTGAACCAGAACTCATAATTATAAATAATTTAACAATTGCCGGACTTGAACCAGAACTCATAATTATAAACCACAATAATGAACCATATTAGTGAGCCATTTCTATAAGCCATACCCAATAGATTATACCAACAAATCATAACTATAGACCATCCCTTTACTCTTAATTATAAACCGGATAAAGAATCATATTCACAGGTCTAACTCATAATCAGGTCTATAAGCCATATTATTTACCATATCCGGAGACCATATCAATACTAATATTCATAAAAAATATTACTAAGCGGATTCAGAATTCATATTAATACCCATATCTATAAACCACCCATCTAATCTAAAGGTCATTAACCGCATCTATATGGCACATCATTTATGCAAGCAATATTTTATATTTATCTCTATTAGCCATATCATATCCATAATCACATGCACAGGTTATAAATAATACTTATAAATTATACGATTAGTCACACATAATGGAACATGATTAGTAATACTCAAAATTTGCAACCATTATTCCATACCCAACTAACATACTCAATAATTATATTTAACCCTCTCAAGTGTCTACATACCACTAATAAGAGTATTTCATACACCAATTAGTCTACAAGGTAATTAAAAGTATTGGCCTAAGGTGGGCCGAAGGGACCCACTCCTAATAACTGAAGATTCTTTTAGGCAATCTCTACCCCAAACTAGACTAAGGTATCTAAGAACATTCCATGATGTCAAGTAGCCGTAATAAGACCTAGGATCTAAGCCTTCCTAAAAAATAATTAACTAAGTGGATCCTACTTAGAGCAATATCAGTTAGGGCAATTCCCTAAATTTAGGCAATTAAGAACAATTCTACCCTAACATGAGTAATTAGGCAATTTCACCCAACTTTAGTAATTAAGGCATTTCTATTCTAATTAAATACCATGAGGCCCAATTCACCTAAACCATGAATGACTACACTAACCACTCTGTATCTAAGGTTTCAAGGTAGCCTAAGGGTCCAATTAATCCAAATATCCTCATTCACACTTCCAATAACTAAATCCCACCCCATATATAGGTTATTATCATAATTATACTACAAGACAACACAATATAAGAGTACGTAAACCTAGTTTACCTGGCATAAAAAAAAGCCCAAAGAATCTGCTAAATCATCAATTTCCCCATTCGAGAAGCTTCTGCAAGGTGGCACACTATCAAAATCACAATCTACTCATCAAAATGAGAACAACGCTACCCATATTGCACTATTGTGCTTCGGGTAAAAAATTTACATAAATATCCCATGTATGGACCTTTTATAGAAATTACATTTTTGAAACCATCTTAATAACCCTCTATGCTCAAGGAATATTTACCCTCAATAATGGGTGAATTTCGAGCTATATTGGTGCTAAAATCATTTCACCAAGCTTTCAGGATTTTTATATGAAAATGGAGAAATCAACCATGAAAATAACAAAGTGTTACTATGAATTTGTAAAAGGATTGCATAATTAATCCTTTCCCAAGATCTCAAAATCACCACCAATGTTATCCCCAAGCTCTTCTTCTTTTAAGGTTTAATTATCTTGGAGATAGATGAGAAATGGTGAAAAATTAGCTAAAGGGGGTATTTATATCCTTCCTAGGTACACGGGTATCACATACACAATCCATAGAATGCATATACGATATCTCACTTAATAATCAAAAGTCATTTATGTGACAATAATATCACGTATGCGATACCAATAGCCTGACATAGGCGTTGCTTACATGAGGAAGAGTATCGCTTATGCAATACCTGTCCGCTACCAAAGTGTGTTGCTTACATGACTACCAATGTGTTTTAAGTGACACTTACTAGTGCCTTCCATGTCGCATACAAAACTAGTGGATCGCGAACACAGGTGCACAAACACCAGTTGAGACTTAGAAATTTCCAAGTCTTCGCCAACCCCTTGGGATTTTTTTGAAATCCAGTATACACAGATGGACTATGCTGCCCCATCAAATTCCACATTCCAGACTTAAGGGCATAGTCAAAATTTTCATCCGAGTTATTTTCTATTAAAAATGGGCCCCATACCCATTTTCTATTTTTCTTAATTTTCTACCAATAGCTTAAAATGACCTGAGTGACTCAAGATCCAAACTAAGAGTCCTCCTAGACTAAAATCAACATTTTAGAGATATAAGAACAGTTAGAATTGGTATACAAGGTTGTTTAACTAATGTTTTTTCCCGGTAGCCAATTTGAACCAATGAAGACTTCAAAATAAAGAATTGGCTCTAAAAATTAAATGAACTTCTCAGTAATCAAACTGTCAGTTCTAACAAGTCATAATGGACTTGAGGAAGCTATAAAAAAACTCTAAATAATAAAAATAAGCAATAATATAGAAATTGTCTCGAAACTTCCGTCCACGGAAGTAAAGGGTTAGGATATACTTGAAGCCCCGAACAAGTGGGTATACTAGGTCCACATCTCGCACTCGATTTCCCTAGTAGCCTCTTCCACTGGGAGATGCCTCTACTAAACCGTAACTGCAAGAATCTCCCTAGTACAAAACCACCTGACATCACTAGCTATTATGAGCCCAGACTCCTCCACGAAGGTTAGTCACTCTTCCAACTAGACTGAAGCCCATCTAAGAACATGGGGTTGATCAAGAATGTATCTCCACAACATGAAAATATAGAAACATGGAAAACTTGATGGACAACAGCAAAATCATAGGGTAATGCTAACTCATAAACCACCTCACCCAATTTGTAAGAATCATGAAGGGTCTAATATATTTGGGGCTGATCTTTCCCTTCCTCTCGAACCTCATCATACCCTTCTTAGGTGACATATGAAAGAATACCCGGTCACCACCTCCAAATATCAAGGCAAGAAGTTTACGATCTACATAAACCTTCTGCCTTTCTAAGATGCCTTCAACCCGTCCTGAATCCCCTTGACTCTATCCAACAACTCTGAAGCAAGTCAGTAGCACGAGGTCTAATCTCATAAGTCTCAAACAATCCAATCAGAGAAAGACATTGCCTACTATATAATGGCTTAAAAAGAGCCATCTCAATACTCGAAAGTGAACTATTATTATATGCAAACTCTACTAAGGGTAAGTGCTTCTCCCAATGACCTTCCAAAGAAATAACACAGGCTCAAAGCATATCCTCGAGAGCATGAGTTATCCGCTCTGACTGGCCATCGGTTTGAGAATTGAAGGTTGTACTAAGATCTACCTAAGTGCCTAAATATTCTTGGAAAGAAGTCCAAAATCTAGAAGTGAACACTGAACCTCAGTCCTAAATAATAGATATAAGTACTCCATACAGCTGGACTATCTCACTAACATAGGTACGAGCAAACCTCTTGGCATTAAATGACATCTCAAAAGAATAAAATGGGATGATTTGGTCAACCGATCCACAATGAACCAAATACTATCGAAACCACGGGAAGTACAAGGAAAACCATTAAGAAAATCCATGGCAAAAAACATCCCCTGATAACGCTCAACTTACACGTTAATTTAAGTGCAAGGCGGTCGTTGTCAATATATTTACCCAACTTTTGAGTCTAGGTCGAATCCACGAGGAACAATGTGAGTGGAAATCAAGTTAATTCGACATAATAAATACTTGTTAAATTCAAATTGATATTACAAAGTGATAAAAATAGGGGTGAGAATGATATTAACACTAATGTTTCTATTTGGGATTCTCTAGTATTAATTTAGGGCTACGAATAATTAGTGTCTAGGTAATTAGACACGAATCTTGGGATAATGCTTTTCTAAGGGCAACATATGCATAAGTGTATGATAATTTGATGCAAATTCTTAGTGTTGGTGATGTGGTATGCTAGGTTAGAAATACTTGAGGCTAGTTCATCAACAAAACCCCAAGGGTGTCACTCATTGACTACTTTTTAGTACGTAATAGGTGTTTTAATCAAAAACACTTAATACCTAAATTAGACACCTCTATTTCTAGGACGATGCCTTAAGTATAGTCAAATTCACAATCACCCTTATGTCTAAGATAGTGAAAATTAGTCAACCATGTTCATAAATTGTCTATTATTTCCTTGGTTCCCACATCCCTCTTTCAAGGATGATGTGGGTTCCTAAATTTCACACAAACCCCTCTTTCAAGGATGGTTTGAGCTTTCAAGAGATTGGGATTTTCATCCATCAAACCCATTTGGGTATTTGAGGCTTTCACCCATAAATTCCAACTAAGCTACTCAAGCATTAGTAGAATCCAAGATCACAAACTAGTAAATGCACAAACAAATCACATCTCACAGATATTTACACCCTATTCTAGCATAATCCCAAGAAGAAAAACTAGCTACTCATAAGATAAATAATTAAAGATTTTACCAAAAATCTCTATTGATTTGATTTGAGAAAATCTAAGTAATGTTACTTCAAACTAAGAGATCCAACAAATCTTCAATGGAAGTTCACTAATTCTTCACTTGGAAGTGACTCCAAAATACTATTCACCCAAAATTTATACAATATTTTCTTCTCCAAGAATGGAGGATACAAACCCTAGAATAATGTCTAAAAATTAGGGAAGATAGAATATTATTGACCAGAGTTGGAGTCTTCATTTTTGTCAAATTTGGGATCAGCCACATGCAATTCCTTTTCTACCCTTAGGATGCACTCTTCCTCTAGGCCACAATCATAAAGGAAAGAGCATGACAGCGGTTGCCGTAACCACAATCGGCTCTCATGATCACAACTTGTTGACCTGCTTGACTAACTGCGATCGTGTTCCTCAGATGCGACTACAGTAGCTGAGGCCATTATTTCTCCAAGTTTTATCTGCCCTTTCTTGCTTTCTTTTGATAATTTTCAGCTCCAATCCACATTTTTTAAAAATTATATCTCATTTATCATTCAAAATAAGGTAATGTGCATGAATGTTGAGTGCAAATGAGTGGTAAAATCACCACTCATTAACACCCCCAACTTAAATCTTTTGCTTGTCCTCAAGAAACACTACCTTTACCATAAGACAACAATTATCTATGCCCAAACTTTATACCATAAAGATCACAATGACTTCATCTTAGTCACTACCACAAGTAGCTTGTTACGCATGGTCTAAGAATTTTTCATTCCACCCCTTAACATAAAATGCAATATCTAAGGATACACAAGACTTCTAAGAGCAACAAAGCAACAATAATCAATACTCTATAAGTGACTCATTTTTTACAAAAACTAAGTTATACCCCATTTGCCTCATTGCTCGGAAGATGAAAAATCACCTACCTCAACTCGTTCATATTCCTCCTCACAAGAATGAAAATTCCACACACCAAGCTACCAAATATGTAACTAGGAATTTTAGAGTAAAAACTCTTTCCCTCACTAAAGAACACTCTATGTCAACAAGTGTCATACAATAAGATTGCCCCTATTTTTAATTGCCACTACAAAGAAAGTAAATGGTTGAAGATCTCAAAGGACTTTTTGAGCTTGTAATTGTAGGTTCTGATTAGGGTAGGATATCATTTGGGAACAACATGGCTAAAATCTTCATTGAACATCTACATCACACTATTTAGTCCACATTTTTTACTATAGGCCACTCCTATTTGATCTATTCTCTTTTCATATGCCTACTTTTTTCTTCTTTTGTTCACCCATTTGCTTCTATTTTCTTTTCTTGCAATTTTCATGCAATTTTTTCCTTTGTTTGACCCTTTTCTTTTTTCTATTCATTTGTTTCAATACTTAGGCACTTAGGCATATCACTAAAAATTCGTGACCCCAAACTCACTTTCATCAATCTTCACCACCCCCAACTTAGGATTTTAGCCTCAAGTTGCATTTTCAAGTTCAAGGAGGGTATGGTTCAAAAGAGGGATAAAAAGAAGGGTTCACAACATATAATTTGTGTGCCAAAGAAAAGTATAAAGGCTAAAAATGGGTAATAGGGACTACATTTATGCATGGGTAGGCCTTTTAGGATAAAGTGGTTTCTAAAATCACAAGGATGTCCTAAGATCATTTCTCAAACCAAATACAATAAAAATTATCATTTAAAGACTAATGGGGAAATTTCTAGATAACACAAGTATACAAGAGATGAAGACAATTTACTCACCACACATGGCATGCAAAATTCGCCAAGGAGACTCAATTGCCCCTCCCATAAGAGATAAAATTAAAATATCTATCACTATTCACAAGTCAAAAATATATGGAGTCACAAAAAGAGAAAAAGTTTTGTTTCAAAGTTACTCACGTCCAGGACCTTGGTTTTCAAAAATTTTGGATGGAGGGTTTTGCTTATTTTGCATTTGCCCCAAGCTCACTTTGCTAACTCATGGTACAACTAAAGCCTTAGTCTCACATTTCGGCTCAATATAGGCAAACCCACTATATGGCTACTCAGATTTTACCCATGGTGTCCACTGTGATCCTAATTTTATAATGCCACAGGTACTCAGAATTCCCTTGTATCTATGACCTTGATGCTACGGGTACTCAGAATTTTCCTACATCTATAGCTCAAAACCCAAACACGATGTTTAACACTTAAGAATGTCATCACTCAATCTATCATAGTGAAAAGCTCATCATGCATCACCATAATCAAAATAAAACTAAAGTAAAAAGAAAACTAAAAAACACATAATAATCCATAAAAACATGGCCACCATCAGAATGACCAAATATAGCATTCCAAAAAAAACAAAATAGTATCCATAATGTTATCAAAGCCATAACTAAATATCCAGACATATATAAAAATCTAATAACTCCAGCGGTAGGCACCCCCAACTGAAAGGATTATAGTGTCCCTACAATATAATCAACCCAAGCATAAACATATGGATAAGAGTCCTCCGTGAAGCTGAATCAAGGGCTACTCTCGCCTGCTGACTCTGCACAATCACCACTAGTTTCATGATCTAACCAATCAGCAGGATCCTCATTATCACTCTCGACCCTAGAAAAAGGCAAGTTGTCACGAGGGTTCAGGACCTTCCACAGGCCCTTAACCCCCTTCCACATCTTGCTGAAGAACTTGTCCCTCTTTTTCTCCCTTTTCTTCATCTTGTTATGGGAGTACAGAAGGTCTCTATGAGACTATGCTAGTGATAAATATGCCCTCTCAAACCTAGATACAGTGATTTCCCGTGTCTCCTGCTCCTACTTGTGCTTCTCATAATCTGCAAGAGACACATACGAGTGATGCCTGGTGGATGGCTCTTTCGTCCCCTGAGGGAAACCTGACACTAGATCTTTGATGGTCCTAATGTCAATACCAATATTTCGAGAGGCCCACCAACGGATGGTCTACAAGATTTATGTTCCTCACCCATGATTTTGAGTGGAGTGATGCGGGGGTTTGGTTTCACCTAGGTATCTACAGGATACTCTTCTACCCCTGCTCTTTTGTAAAGTTCAGTAGTAATAGAAGGAAAGGGAAGAAGTGTACCACCTTGAATCTTGTAGTGTCTCTAATATTCAAGCACAATCTGTCCCACGTTCAGAGTAATACAATACATAATATAGGCTACCATGTGAGCTCGCAACTCTATGATACATGTCAAATAGTTATATGGTAAAACTTTGCTATAGATGATGTTCGACTAGATTTTGGCCTTTGCTACGAAGTTGGATGAAGATGCCTCTCTTAGAGACAGCCCAGGGTACCTCTTTGTTAGGGATAGTATGCTAGCCATCCAGGTTCCTGGCTCACAGCCCTTTGACAAGAAGTCAACAATGTCAACCTCCTAAATCACATGCACTTCATTCACCTGATTCTCTCTAAAATGCATATTTATTTCTTAAATCTTCATCACTGGGTTTGAGAGAGAGTCCACGTTAAGATTCACATAAAACTCTTGAACCCAATGCTCATTTGCCTCACAGGGGTTAGACACAAAACATATCCACCCAAAAGCAACAAGTCTATCAAAGAATTTTGGGCATTGGTCTGGTACCTTTTCTAAGAAAATGCCTCTCTCAAAAAGTAACTTGGCCCTTGAGAGGTCACTGTAGTATTGTCTATGACATTCGGGAGCCATGAACCAAATATGGTCATTAGAAATATCACACTTAAAACATGCTAGATTAATCATATCAACATATGTGGTAGTGTTTAGAGAAGGTTTTGGGGTGAGAAATAGGTGTGCAAAAATTTGGGTTTCTGCAGACACTACCCTTATGTATGGCGATCGCATAGTAATGACTGCAATCACGGTGCTGTGATCACGGTCATTGGGAATGCGATCATGATACCTGAGACTGTAGTCAACAGTTTTGCATATTACTCAAAATGCAGGAATTTAACCCCGAATTTGTGTTTCACTAGGCACATAAGCATTCAGATCAACTAAAATTAAGCCTAGGTAGATTGTCCCCAAACTCAAAAAAATTAACTTTTGAACTCATTGGGACATTGAATCGAATGCATGGTGTACATATTAATTTTAACCGTTTAAGGCCTAAATTTGGGTACTCAAGACTTCCCCGTTAGTGTGTACACCAACTATAACAGCTAACCACAACAATAATTATAAACATGCATGGATTTAGTATTGAAACTACTATTTTAAACACTACTCTTACAAGCATGTTCTGAATCTCAAGCACTCATCAAAACAAGAGAGTAAGGATCACTTACCGAATTATAAGATGAAAATAAATTGGAAATGCTCTACTTGGACACCCATAAATGCTTAAAATAGAGAGAATATTGAGAAAATTTGAAAAGGTTTATGCATAGTAATAATGGCAGTCGAATGGTGTTTTAAAATGAAAAGACTGCGAACACGGGCATGCGGACTCAGCAATTGCGGTGGCATAGACCGCGATCGTGGTAACTAAGACCAAAAATCAGGTTTTCTGTACTTCTTTGTTCAATACCAACATGCCAATTCACACGTTCCCATTTTGTGGATTATGCATGAGTAAACACAAATATAAAATCTACTCTATCATGAATAAATAAAAGGATACAAATGACTTTTCATGTCTTGATAGGTGACTCCCATCGAGCGATTAGTTTAACATCTTAGCATAACTTCTCCTCA
Source organism: Capsicum pubescens (assembly GCA_030864215.1). NCBI lineage: Eukaryota > Viridiplantae > Streptophyta > Magnoliopsida > Solanales > Solanaceae > Capsicum > Capsicum pubescens. The sequence continues at coordinate 183,166,747 of CM061547.1, read as the reverse complement.
ACACCAATTTGTTCTTTCACTTAGAATATTTAAATCTTTATCCCAACTTTCGGTCATGATACATTAAGCGACAAAGCGATAAAAGATTCTTATCTTCCAAGATGAACTTGGAAGATGCGAGGAAATTACGAGGGAGCTTCTATCTCGCCATTTTGATGACTTGAAACTTTTACCCAATTTCACCTCGAATTTCTAGTTTGGCTCTTTGGGCAAAGGCAAGGACATTAATAGGCCACTAGCTGTACATCGGAAGTTGAATTCCATGGCCTTTGATAGAGGGGTTTCCATATGCTCTTTTGGAAGGTCAAATCCCAAGATGTGGGAACCATACTACATCTCCCCACAATTCATCATTCGTCTAGATGAATGGATTTTCATCACATCCTCTAGACATAATGTTTAAAAGTGGTTTGAATGAGGTCTATCCTCAAATTTTAGAATCGGTTCCTCATTATCTCTTTCACCCCGAAATGGTATACAATTGTCATAAGAGATATGTTTTGGTTCTTCTTTTAAATCTTGCATCATTTCCTTTATTTGGACATCTTCTACATTATTTTATTCGGTTGATTGGGAAATCACCGAGGATTTTTCGCTAACAATCTCATCATCATAGCTTAGTTTCTCTTCTCAATTAACTTCCTCTTAGAAAATAAGAAAGGTAGTTGTATTTGCAAGTTTTGATTCCTTTCCCATTTCCTCTATCTTTACAATTTCCTTTTTGAATGCTTCGTTAGATTGACATATGTCTTGCACATTCTCCTCCGTCGTAGTTACTAGATCCAAAATAGTTTGAAACATTTCTTTAAAACTATTAGACCCGGTATGTTTCTCTTTATCCTTCTCCTTATAAGACCTATCAAACTCATAGAAAATGCCCAAAATAGGCTAAAAAGGCAATGCAACTCATAAATAATCAAGGAAATAAAAATAGTCTAAAAGGTAGCCATAACATAGAAATCCATCCCATAACTTTGTATAGTCGATACAAGAGCTCTATAACACATCATACCTCCTAAAATAGTCAATAAAATCAATCTTGGAACAAAATACTAGACATAGAAAAATAGAAGGAAAAAGGGCAACTCTGGCTCCAAGAACTCACCCTATCATGAAATCCAATACAACACGATCGTCGAATCAGTGGTAGAAACTAGTACTCGGATCTTCACCAAAAAGGTATAAAAGTGTAGCATGAGTACCAAAACCATGGGTACTCGGTAGGCATCATCGAAGACTGAGCTAAATTATGATATAAATACAATAAAATATGAGATAAAATAAACTAAGTCAATATTAAAGGGGCAAACCTGGAAAAAAGATCCAACACCATTGTACATACGTAAATAAATAGAACCAGACTGATAACATAAAAATCATATACTTATAACTACTAAATTGGACCTCATTAACCTATAAATGTGTATAGAAAATAACCCGATGCAGGCCCCCATATGCCTAGAGAGTGCAATAAAGAAAATTAAACCCACACTTAACTGTAATTTACTGATTACCATGTCATAATCAAGAATACATCTATCTCATACCACACCGTAAGAAATCCTCTATACCAAACTCAAACTGTAACCTATTTTATTAATACCACTAAAACTTGCTTGACTTAAACCGGAACTCATTATTATGAATACCATTAATAATTGTTGGAATTGAACTGGCTCATAATTATATACCATATTAGTGGTCCATTTCAATAAGGAAAACCCAATAGATTATTGATAACACTCAACTTACACATCAATTGAAGTGCAAGGCAGTCGTTGCCATATATTTACCCAACTAAGAGTCGGGGTCAAATATGTAAGGAACAATGTGAGTGGCACTTGAGTAAGATCATAATAAAAGTTTCTTGCTAAGTTTAAACCTATGGTACAAGATGGTTTGGGGTTTTTCAATGTTTGATAATGTGAGAGTAATTCTTGGGCTTCTAAGGGACTAACTCGAGACTAAGAATAATTAGAGAATAATAAATTAAAATGGATCTTGGGACTATGCTTTCCTAGGAGAAAGTTATGCATAGGAACATGATAATTTGATGCAAATTCTAATCGTTGATGATATGGTAGGCTAGGGTTAAGGTCTTTGAGGCTAGTTTTTCAACAAAACCTTAACGATGTCACTCATTGATCCTTTCAAATACATAACGAGTGTGTCAATTAAATCTACCCAATACCTCAATTGGGTATACCTATTTCTAGGATGATACCCATGATATAGTTAACCTCCTAATCACCCTTATGTCTAGATAGCAAAAAATTGGCGAGGCATACTCATAAATTGTCTACTATTACTTTAGTTCCCATATCCCTCTTTCAAGGATGAGGTAGATTCATAAAGTTCACCCAAACCCCTCTTTTAAGGATGGTTTGAGATTTAAAGAGCTTGGGATTTTAATACATCAAACTTATTTGGGTATTATGGGATTTCACCCATAAATCCCAACCCATTTACTCAAGCAATAGTAGAAACCACATCACAAACTAGTAAATGCCCAAACAAATCAAATCCTGCTCATATTTAAACCCTAATCTAGCATAATACCAAGAGGTAGATCTAGCACATCATAAGGATAATGAAAACAAATATACCGAGATGTCCATCAAAGTTGTTCATAAGAAAATAAAGATAGGAAAAACCTCACTTTAGACTCAAATGAATCTTCAATAGTCAAAGCCAAATCTATTCTTTAAAACTCCTCTAATTTAATCTTGTCTCAAATTAGTGTAAATTTAATCTCCAAGATCCAAGAAATTACAAAAACCCTCAACTAAGGAAGGGAGGTAGGGTTATAGAATGATGATTGATGCCTTGAATGAAAGATTTTTGATCCTTAAATAGGATTTGGGGTTTCTAGGTCAAATGATATTTTTCCCCCTGGATCATTTTTCGCTCTCACGTAATCACGGAGGCTTGATCATTATCACACCTACTGCAGTCATGGAGGATAGATCGCGATCACCGTTGGTTGACTAACTTGACTTACTGCAATCGCGACCCTCAACCCGCGATTGCGGTAACTAAGGGCCAGATCCTTCTCCTACTTCAGCTTGTCTAGCTCTTTGACTTCTATTCCCTAGTTGATCCTTTTAGATCAAGGTTGCTTCTTTTCTTCTCAGCTCTTGTATACCTGCAAAATATGGGAATTATTGTATTTAACCACAAATACGTCTCACTTAGACATTTAAATCATAGTATTGTGCATAAATGTTGAGCAAAAATGAGAGGTAAATTCATCACTCATCAATTATACCAATAACTCATAACTATAGGCCATCTCTTTACTCTTTATTATAAACTAAATAAAGAATCATATCCGCAAGTCTAACCCTTATTCATGTCAATAAGCCATATTATTTACCATATCCGGAGACCATATCAATACTAATATTCATGAATGATCGTACTAAGTTGATTCAGATTTCATATTAATATCCATATCTCTAGATCACTCATCTTATCTAAAGGTCATTAATTGCATATATATACCACATCATTTACATAAGCAAAATTTTGTTTATATATATATATATATATATATATTTATATATATATATATATGTATATGTATATGTATATGTATATATATAATATATATATAATCTATATAAATATATAAGACATATTTTATCTATATAAGCCATATCATGCATACAATCACATGCATGTGCCATAGAACATAATTATAAATTATACCATTAGTCACACACAAAGGCAACATTATTAATAATACTAGAAATTTACATCCATCATTCCATAACCAAATAACATGCTCAATAATTATATTAAACTCTCTCAAGTGTCAAACTACCACTAATGAGAGTATGTCTGCAATACCTGTGCTTATTCCTAGCTAGAAATCATCTCAAGAATGCAAGTACTTGCTTTGAAATAAAAATATATTTTTGTACCCATGGTATTTTTGAGATTTATACTTTATATTATGTGGTAAGTTGAGTTAGCTTTCTAAAGATACCAATTTTGTCCAAATCCGACTCCAGACGAGGAAGTTATGGATGTTTTACTCAGAACTGACCGAAACACTCAAGTATGACATCCAAGTTGACGGACTGCCAAACAAGTGACAAACCACCACTTTGACCGTCATATACAAGGAAGTAGAGCCACGTTATATATAAGGATTGATGGACGAGTTGACGGACCGTCAGATATTTGATGAACCATCATCTAGGCCGTCAGCTCTTATCTAATGAACCCCATTTCTGGTCCACGTATGACAGTCAAAATGACGGACCGTCAAGTTCATGATGGACCATCATTCAGGTTGTCACACGCCACGTTTAGTTTACTTCCAGGACATTTTAATAGGGGTATTTTTATCACTTACCACTCGCCTATATATACCCAGATGAGTCCGAATTCATCCATTTTGCTCATTATTATTTCACAAACCAAAATTAGGATTTCTCTCTAAATTTAATCTCCAAGAACAAGACCCAATCTTCTTCAAAAATCAAAGGATTTCAAATCCTTCAAGTTCAAAAACATCAAGAACCTTGAGTCAGGTATGCGTAGTGTTTATCTATGAATCCATTTCATTCATAGAGCTCAAGAACCATTTTTTAAATATTATTTTGTGATTGCCTTGTTGTGATATGAGCATGTACATTTTTATGATTGTTGGTTAAGTTTCAAGATGATATCTAAAGGTGTTTTCATAAAGTATATGTGTTGTTAGTTGAAACCCATAATCCTTATGTGGTTTAATATGGTGAAATTCATGAACACACTTAGGCTAAAAGAATGAAACAAAAGTGTTTGATAATATGCCTAGATGATAGAATTCATGTCCCATGATATAATAGTGCATAAATGACAAGTCCATGCTCTATGCTTTACGATTTCTCATGAATTCCATATGAGTGATATGTGTTGTTGTTGTGATATGGATTGACCATGATATCGAAGCTATGAAAGTATATACATGTTGTATGAATTTCCCTTCTATGTATAAGATGTTTAGAACTATGCTTAGTGTGAAATCCCCTACTCATGATATGGTAAATTGTGGACTCTACTTTAACGATCAAGTTAGTCATGTGTGTCAGTTTCCTTCCATTGAGTCCTGGGGGTAATTGTAACCAAAAAATATAGTTGTGTACCTAGAGCCATGTCATGTTATCATGATTATCTCAGTCAATCCATGATCTATAGAACTCAGTCGGTCATGTGACTCAGGAAACCGTAGAAATCTCATGATCTCAGTTAATTCTCAAATAGTAGCACTAATCCATCAGTCATCGGAAGTCAGTTACTTAGTCCATGTACCTTAAGTTAAATCACATTTAGTCTCTTCAGATGGGAGTAGAAGTTAGAACCTAGTAAACCCAAGGATGGGAACTCACCTGTCAGTTTAGGGTGTGATTCTTAGGAATTATCCTTGTGTTCCAGAACTATGTAGTCAGCGTTGGTTTAGACATCTTAACCTGACAGATTAGGATTGATGAGGTGTCTTAATCCATTAGTTTAGGGTTCCCACCAATCTTATTTTGAGTACCTGTTAGCTAAGGGTCACTCACAGCTATCCTTACCAATGGCGCGGTATTAACACCCTTCCAGTCAGGGCAGAGATTGGACCCCAACTTATCTAATGCGTTATTGGGGCATGTCAGTCAAACAACTACCTACCATAGTTTCAGTCCCAGTCTCAGTAAAAGAACTCAGATAGTTCTTCAGATTTCAGTATATCAGGACTGTCAGATATAGTCAATTCAGTTACAGAATGGAACACAGATAGTTTCATTAGATTCAGGATTGTTAGACACAGTCATCTATGTTATCAGAATTTTAGTATTTATTATTCTAGATATTAGTAGATCATGTATTAGTGTCCAGATCTAGATATCACGTAATCATGATCTCAGTTACTATGTATGCATGTTTGCACTCTTACTTTCATATCAGTCAGCCAATTAGCATCGTTTATGCATGTAAACCCTTTTTGAATTTAGCCTACCTCACTTGTATACTAGTTTATTTCATTTATTATTTCAATTTAGTTTTTCTATATGGAGTTAGTTGGAGACATGTTCCTTCAACTCCTTATTCAGACAGTATTTAGAGGCTTTCAGATTTAGCTCAGATTTGATTCAGATTTCATTTGTTTTAGGTATTCGTTAGCCCATATGGATGTTATGATTTGTCAGATATTCTATGAAGTTGAACCTTATGGACTATTGCTCATGTTTTCCGCATTATTACATCATATATTATAGTGTACAGGTACATATATCCGTCATGGGTTAGTTTGTGGTCCTTCGGGGTTATAAGCACCGTGTAGTACTCTGGTTCAGAAAATTCGGGTGTTACAAACTTGGTATCAGACGCTAAGGCTCAATAGAGTTCTAGGAAGTCTAAAAGCCGCATCTAGTAGAGTCTTGTGCATGGGTGTGTTGAACGACACATTTATGTTCAAGAGGCTTTAAGATGTTTTAGGAATAGTTTCCTTCCTTCGGTATTCATATCGTTCTAGTAAGCATAATCTCAAGTTAAATTCATAGTCTAATCCATTCTTTTTTTATTTCAGAATATGGCTCCAAAGATAAGAAACCAGCTAGCTCCTTAGCCCAAAGATCCTTTGGGCGAACGTGTTTCTCATGCGGAGTTTAGGGCCACATTCACCATACTTGTTCAGTCTATGGCCGCCCAAAATGAATGTCCACCATTTATTCCAGCCAATCCTGTGGCCAAATCAGCCGCAACTAGGATTTGGAACTTCACCCGAATGAACCCCCTATCTTTCTTTGGGTCTAATTCTGATGAATACCCTCAGGAATTCATTGACCAAGTCAAGAAGGTCATAGACATCATGGGAGCTACTCCTTGTCAGAGTGCCAAATTAGCCACATACCAGTTACAGGATGTTGTTTACACTTGGTACAAACAGTGGAAGTTCGAGAGGTTAGAGAATGCAGGTCCTATAAAGTGGGAGGAATTTGTCACGACTTTCTTAGATAGATTTTTTCCCCAAGAGATGAGGAAGGCAAAAGTTCTAGAGTTCATCAACCTTAGGCAGGGAAATATGATGGTTAAGAAGTATTCTCTCAGATTTATTCAGCTAGCCAGATATGCCCCTCATGTGGTTGCAGACAACAAGGCTAAGATAAGTAAGTTCATGTCAGGGGTCAATGATAGCGTGGTAAATGTGTGTAGGTTTGCGATGCTGAATAGTAATATGACTTTAGCCAGGCTCATGACTCATGCTCAACAAATAAAGGAGCAGAAGATTAGGACTAGGGAGAGACAGAACAAGATATCAAGGTCAGGCAGTTTCAATTTTTCTCAAGAAGAATCAGAAGGAGAAAACCGTTCGCAGTTTCTTCCTAAGACAACAATTCCAGGTCCTTCCTCCGCCAGTGCACCAGTGCCAAAATTTAGAGATGGCAACAGAGATCGAGCACCAGGCTCTAAGTCTTATGGCAGCGTCAGTAGTGCCCGAACTAATACCCTGTGTCAGACTTGTGGTAAGAACCACAAGGGCACCTATAGAGCTTGTAGCAATGTTTGTTTTGGTTGTTGAAAGACAGGCCATAGGATTAGAGAGTGTACGCAGTCAGGTCTATAGGGTCAACAGAATTGCTCCACAGCTCTGTCCGGTCACCTAAATCAGCAGGGTACCACTTCCAGTGCTACTAGTGGGCAACGCCCAAATAGACTCTATGCTCTTCAGACCCGACAGGATCAAGAAAATTCTCTTGATGTTGTTACTGGTACGTTACATATTTTCCATGTTCATGTTTATGCTTTGCTAGATCTAGGTGTATCCTTGTCTTTTGTTACTCCTTATATAGCAGAAAATTTTGGAATCAGTCCCGAAATTTTAGCAGAGCCCTTTTCAGTCACTACCCCAGTAGGTAAAACCATCATAGCTCAGTGGGTATACAGGCACTGCCCGATTTTTATATTTCAAAAAGCCACATCAGCAAATTTAGTCAAATTAGAGATGATTGATTTTGATGTCATTCTTGGCATGGATTGGATTTTTTCCTTCTATGCCATAGTCAACTGCAGAACTAGGGTAGTTCAGTTTTAGTTCCCGAATGAGCCCATCCTAGAGTGGAAGGGTAGTACTTCATCTTTCAAGGGTCATCTTGTTTCCTACCTTCGGGCAAGGAAAATGATTTCTAAGGGGTGTGTGTATCATCTCATGCATATTAAAGATTCCAATTCTGAATCACTTAGTTTTTAATCAGTCCCAGTTGTACATTAGTATTCAGACGTATTTCCTGAAGATCTTCCAGGCATTCCTCCCAAAAGGGAAATAGACTTTGGCATTGACCTTATTCCAGATACTCAATCTATTTATGTTCCTCCATACAGAATGGAACCAGCAAAACTCAAGGAACTGAAAGATCAGTTGAAGAAGGATATCTTAGATAAGGGATTCATCAGGCCCAGTGTATCCCCATGGGGTGCACCAGTCTTATTCGTGCGCAAGAAAGATGGTTCTCTCAGGATGTGTATTGATTATCGTCAGCTCAACAAATTTATGGTCAAGAACAAGTATCCTCTTCCCAGAATAGATGACTTGTTTGACTAACTTTAGGGTGCCAGTTATTTCTCCAAAATAAACCTCAGATCAGGCTACCATCAGCTCAGAGTTAGAGAATGTGACATCCCAAAGACAGCTTTCCGTACTCAGTATGGTCACTTCGGGCTTCTAGTTATGTCCTTTGGTCTTACCAATGCCCCAGCCTCTTTCATGGACTTGATGAACTGTGTGTTCAAGCAGTACTTAGACATGTTCGTCATAGTCTTCATAGATGATATCCTAGTCTATTCCCGTATAAAACATGATTATTCAGACCATCTCAGGATCATTCTTCAGACTCTCAAAGATCACCAGCTATTTGCCAAATTCAGTAAGTGGAAGTTTAAGCTAAGATCAGTAGCATTTCTTGGCCATATTATTTCTAGTGATGACATTAGAGTAGATCCTCAGAAGACCAAAGCGGTAAGAACCTGGCCTTGCCCCATCTCTCTATCAGATATCAAGAGTTTCTTAGGATTTGTTGGTTATTTCAGATGGTTTATTGAGGGATTTTCTTCTATTTCATACCCTATTTCTAGATTGACTCAGAAGAAGGTCAAATTTCAGTGGTCAGATCCTTGTGAGAAGAGTTTTCAAGAGTTGAATACTTGACTCACCTCAGCTCCAGTTCTAGATCTTACAAATGGTTTAGATGGGTTTGTGGTATATTGTGATGCATCCAGTATGGGTTTAGGTTGTGTCCTCATGCAGCATGGTAAGGTCATAGCCTATGCCTCTAGACAGTTAAAGCCCCATGAGAAGAATTATCCTACTTATGATCTTAAGTTAGTAGCCGTAGTATTTTCATTAAAGATTTAGAGGCATTATCTATACGGAGTTCATGTAGATATCTTCACAGATCATAAGAGTCTCCAGTATGTCTTTTCTCAGAAAGATCTCAATCTTCGTCAGAGAAGGTGGTTAGAGCTTTTGAAAGATTATGACATAAGTGCCCTTTACCATCCGATCAAGGCCAACATTGTGGCCGACGCTCTCAGTAGACTCTCCATGGGTAGTGTTTCTCACATCGAGGAAAATAAGAAGAATATAGCTCAGGAGATCCAATAGCTTACCAGACTAGGTTTTCACTTAGTCGATTCTTCGGAGGGTGGTGTATGCGTTCAGACTAGTTTAGAGTCATCTCTAGTTTCCGAGGTGAAAGAAAAGCAAGACAGTGATCCTATCCTAGTCAAACTAAAAGAGTCAGTTCAGAATTAGAGAGTAGAGGTTTTCTCCCAAGGGGGAGATGGGGTTCTTCGTTATCAGGGTCGTTTGTGCGTTCCAGCTGTAGATGACTTAAAGCAGCGGATTCTTGAAGAAGTGCATGGTGCGCGATACTCTTTTCATCCAGGGGCCACTAAGATGTACCGCGACCTGCGGGAAGTCTATTGGTGGAGTGGGATGAAAAGAGATATTGCAGAGTTTGTGGCTAAGTGCTCTACATGTCATGAAGTTAAGATAGAGAATCAGAAGCCTAGTGGACCCATGCAGGAGGAGTTCACCATTCCTACTTAGAAGTGGGAAGAAGTGAACATGGACTTTATGATGGGTTTACCTCGAACTCTCCATCAGCAGGATTCAGTTTGGGTTATTGTAGATAGGATGAATAAGTAAGCTCATTTCCTTCCAGTTCATACCTCTTATTCAGCTGAGGATTATGCCAAACTCTATATCAGGGAGTTGGTCAGATTACACGGTGTTCCATTATCTATTATTTCAGACAGAGGTACCCAGTTCACCTCTCACTTCTGGAAAGTGTTCTAAAAGGGTCTTAGTACCCAAGTACATCTTAGTATAGCCTTTTATCCTCAGAAAGATAGTCAAGCAGAAAGGACCATTCATACTCTTGAAGATATTCTAAGGGCGTGTGCAATTGATTTCAAGGAATGTTGGGATGACCACTTGCCTTTGATTGAGTTTGCATACAACAATAGCTATCATTCAAGTATTAAAATGGCTCCATTCAAAGCTCTTTATAGCAGCAGGTGTAGATCTCCAATTGGTTAGTTTGAAGTTAGTAAGGCCTCAGTCATAGGTCCTAACTTTGTTTTCGATGCCTTAGAGAAAGTTCAATTGATCAGAGAGACTCCGGGATGCTCAGAGCCGACAGAAATCTTATGCTGATGTTCGTAGATAGGATCATGAGTTAGAGGTCAATGACTATGTCTATCTCAAGATATCTCCCATGAAGGAAGTGAAGAGGTTCAGCAAGAAAGGGAAACTCAGTCCCTGCTATATCGGTCCCTTCAGGATTCTCAGTCGTTTAGGCAAGGTAGCTTATGAGCTCGAATTGCCTTCAGATTTAGCCTCATTTTATTTGGTCTTCCATGTATCCTTGTTCAAGAAGTGTGTAGGTGACCTAGCGGTTGTAGTCCCTATTCAGAGCGTTGATGTATAGAACAGTTTCTCTTATGGAGAGATTCCAGTCGAAATCATAGACTATCAGACTTGTCGATTGACGAACAAAGAGGTCCCTCTGGTTAAGGTTCTTTAGAAAAATCAGTCCATCGAGGGAGATACTTAGGAAGTAGAAGAAGATATGCGTACCAAGTATCCTTACCTTTTCTTCGCCTATTCAGATCAAGCTCAAGGTAATAGTTCCCCTTAAGCTTATTCAGTTTCATATTCATGTTCCCATTATAAACATGGTATCTACTACCATTTCATACTCTGTAATGCATTCATATATTAGTTCAGTTATAAAATCATGCATCAGCTATGCATTCTTGTCTTGAGAAACTCAGTTTATCAGAACACCCAGTTAGCCATGCATCAGATGTGCATTAGTTCAGTATATTTAGCATGTAAGTCATGAAGTCATGTCTCAGTCACTCATGTTCAGTTTATTTTCATTTATTATTTTCCCTCTTAGTCATATCATTCGAGGACAAATGTTCTCAAGGGGGAGATATTGTAATACCCATGCTTATTCCTAGCTAGAAATCATCTCAAGGATACTTGTACTTTCTTTGAAAAACAAATATATTTCTGTACCCAAGGTATTTTTAATATTTCTACTTTCCATAACATGGGAAATTGAGTTATCTTTCTAACGATACAAATTATGTCCAAATCCGACACCAGACGAGGAAGTTATGGATGTTTTACACAGAACTGACCAAAACGCCCCGGTGCGACGTCCAAGTTGATGGACCGCCACTTTGACTATCACAGCCAAGGCAGTAGAGCCACAATCTGGATAAGGATTAATGGATGAGTTGACGGACCGTCAGATATTTGATGGACCGTTATCCAGGCTGCCAGCTCTTATTCAGTAAACCCTATTTCTGGTCCACGTATGACGATCGAAATAATGGACCGTCAAGTTCCCGACGGACCATCAGTCGGGTCGCTACATGCCACGTTCAGTTTACTTCCAGGCCATTTTAACAGGGGTATTTTGGTCACTTACCACTTGCCTATTTATACCCAAATGAGTCCGAATTCAGCCATTTTGCTCATTATTATTTCATAAACAAAAATTAGGGTTTCTCTCTAAATTTAATCTCCAAGAACAAGACCCAATCTTCTTCAAAAATCAAAGGATTTCAAATCCTTCAAGTTTAAAACATCAAGAACCTTAAGTCAGGTATGCGTAGTGTTCATTTATGGATCCATTTCGTTCATAGATCTCAAGAACCATGTTTTAAATATTATTTTATGATTGTCTTGTTGTGATATGAGAATGTACATGTTGATGATTGTTGGTTAAGTTTCAAGATGATATCTAATGGTGTTTTCATGAAGTATATGTGTTGTTAGTTGAAACCCATGATCCTTATGCGGTTTAATATGGTGAAATTCATGAACACACTTAGGCTAGAAGAAGGCATGTAAAGTGTTTGATAATATGCCTAGATGATAGAATTCATGTCCCATGATTTAATAGTGCTTAAATGACAAGTCCATGCTCTATGCTTTACGATTTCCTAGAATTCCATGTAAGTGATATGCGTGGTTGTTGTGATATGGTTTGACCATGATATCAAAGCTATGCAAGTATATACATGTTGCATGAATTTTCCTTCCATGTATAAGATGTTGAGAAATATGCTTAGTGTGAAATCCCCTACTCATGATATGGTAAATTATGGACTCTACTCTTATGATCATGTCAGTCATGTGTGTTAGTTTCCTTCCATTGAGTTCTGGGGGTACTTGTACCCAAAAAATATAGCTGTGTACCTAGAGCCATGTCAGGTTATCAAAATAATCTCAGTCAAGCCATGATCTATAGAACTCAATCGGGCATGTGACTCAGGAAACTTTAGAAATCTCATGATCTCAGTTAATTCTCAAATAGTAGCACTAATCCGTCAGTCAACAGAAGTCAGTTACTCATTCCATGTACCGTCAGTTAAATCATGTTCAGTCTCTTCAATTAGGAGTAGAAGTTAGCACCGAGTAAACCTAAGGATGGGAACTCACCTGTTAGTTTAGGGTGTGATTCTTAGGAATTATGCTTGTGTTCCAGAACTACGTAGCTAGCGTAAGTTGAGACATCTTAACCTATCAGATTAGGGTTTATGAGGTGGATTAATCAGTCAGTTTAGGGTTCCCACCGTTCTTATTTCGAGTACCTTCCAGCTAAGGGTCACTCACAGCTGTCCTTACCAGTAGCGCGGTATTGACACCCTTCCAGTCGGGGCAGAGATTGGACCCCAACTTAACTATATGCATTATTGGGGAATATCGGTCAAACAACTACCTCCTAAAGTTTCAGTCCCAGTCTCAGTAAAAGAATGCAGATAGTTCTTCAGATTTCAGTATATCAAGACTGTCAGATACAGTCAATTCAGTTATAAAATGGAACACAGATAGTTCCATTAGATTCAGGACTGTCAGATACAGTCATCTATGTTATCAGAATTTCAGTATTTGTCAATCTAGATAACAGTAGATCATGTATTAGTGTCCAGATCTAGATATCACATAATCACGATCTCAGTTACTACATATGCATGTTTGCACTCTTACGTTAATATCAGTTAGTTAGTTAGCACCGTTCATGCATGTAAACCCTTTTTGCATTTAGCCTACCTCACTCGTATACTCAGTACTTCCAGTTGTACTGATGTATTTGCGCTATGGTGCTTTCTTTCACGTTACACCATAGGTTCATAGATACGAGCTCCAGATCAGTAGTAACAGAACATTTCAATCGCAGAGTTACTGTGATTCCTATCTATTCGAGGATGATATTATTTATTTCATTTATTATTTCAGTTCAGTTTTGCTAGACGGAGTTAGTTGGAGACATGTTCCTTCAACTCCTTATTCAGACAGTATTTAGAGGCTTTCAAATTTAGCTCAGATTTGATTTAGATTTCAGTTGTTTTGGTTATTTGTTACCCCATATGGATGTTATGATTTGTCAGATAATCTTAAAGTTGAACCTTATGGCCTATTGTTCATGTTTTCCGCATTATTACATCATATATTGTAGTGTACAGGTACAGATATCAGTAATGGGTTAGCTTGTGGTCCTTTAGGATCAGAAGCACCGTGTAGCACTCCGGTTCAGAAAATTGGGGCATTACAATATCATATGCCAAAGTACACAAGGTTATCATAAGTCTTGGAGCAGTGTGTCAGAGGGACCCACTTCTAATCCCTGAAGATTCTCATAGGTGATTTATACCCCGAACTAGACTAAGGTATCTGCGTTCATTCCTAGATGTCATGTAGCCATAATTAGACCTAGGATATAAGTTCTCCCTAAACATGAATAACTAAGACGATCCTACTTAGACAAATAGAAACTACAGCAATTCCCTCAATTTAGGTAATCAAGAACAATTTTACCCTAACATGAGTAATTAAAAAATTTCACTTACCTTGAGTAATTAAGACATTTCCATTCTAATTATATACCCTGAAGCCCAATTCACCTATGCCATGACTGACTACACTAACCACTCTGTATTTAAGGTTTCAAGGAATCCTAAGGGTTAAATTATCCCAAATATCCTCATCCACACTTACAACACCTAAATCTCACCCCATAATATCATAATTGTACTACAAGATAGCTCAATTCGTTTGTAGGTAAACCTAGCCTACTGGGCAACAAAGAAAGCCCAAAGAAATTATTAAATCACCAATTTTCTCTTCCGAGAAGCTTCCACAAGGTGACACGCTATCAAAATCATAATCTACTAATCAAAACTAGAATAATGATACCCATATTGTACTATTGTGCTTCAGATCCAAAATTACATAAAAATCTCGTCTGGGGCATGTTTATGGAAATGACATATCTAAAACCAACTTAACGTCCCTCTATGCTCAAGGAATATTTAACCTAAAAAATGGGTGAATTCTAAGCTATATTGGCGCTAAAATCAAGTCACCAAGCTTTTAGAATTTTTAGATGGAAATGAAAAAATCAACAATGAAAATAATGAAATTTTACCACAAAGTTGATTTAAGATTGGTAATTAATCCTTCCCCGTGATCCCAAAATCATCCACCAATGTTATCCTTAAGCATTCCTACTTTCTATGGTTCAATTTCTTAGAGATAGATGAAAAATAGTGAAAAGCGGGCTAAAAGGGGTATTTATACCCTTTCTAAGTACATGGGTATTTCATACGTGATCCGTTGATCGCATTTTCAATACCTGGCCTAATACAGAAGTAGCTGATGTGACAATAATATCATATATGCGATACCTATGGACTAGTATAGATGTCGCTTACATGGCAAATAATATTGCTTATGCGATACCTTCCCGCTGCCAAAGGGAGTCGCTTAGTGACTATCAATATCTCTTATGAGCCACTTCATGGTTCCTACCAGGTTGCGTACATGACTAGTGGCTCACGAATGTGGGTGTGCCAGCACTAGCTGACACTTGAAAATTCACCAACCCCTTGAGATTCATCCAAAATCTCATATATGCAAATAGACTATTCTACCTTGTCAAATTTGATGTTCTAGACTCGATGGTACAAACAAAATTTTCTTATAAGTTTGTTTCAGCAAAAAATGGGTCCTACATGCATTTCCATTTTCTTAACTTCCAACCATTATCTAAAAATGAGCCCCGATTCCTTTGGACACGAAACAAGAGTCCACCTAGCCTAAAATCAATATTATGGAGCTGTTGGAACAACCAAAATTGGCATACAAGGTTGTTTGACTAATGTTTTTGTCCGATAGACAATTTGTACTAGCAAAGACTTCAAAATAGAGAATTGCCTCTAAAATCCAAAAGAACTATATGATAACCAATCTATTAGTTCCAGCAAGTCATAAAGGACTTGGGGCAAATATAGGAAAACTCTAAATGGAAAACATAAGTAGAAATACAGAAAATGACCTGTTCAGGTCATTACATCAAGATAGGTGAAATTGCCCTAGTTATTCATGTTAGAGTAGAATTACCTCAGTTTCTATAATTCAAAGTAGGATTTCCTTAGTTATTTACATTTGGGAAGGATAGGAATGAACATAGAGACCTTAGCCTAATCCAGGGTAGAAGTTTCCTAAGTGGATTTTTGGGGATTAAAAGTGGGCCCCTTTTAACCCACCTTAGGCAAAGACTTTTGATAACCTTATAAAGTGATCACACTCAACTTACTTCATGAATTATGGGAAAGGAGATCACTATCAAATATAATAACCTAATGTGAGTTGGGGTCGAATCCACAAGGAGTGTAACTAGTATTCAAAATGTAAGGATGTTGAAAGATACTAAGTAAATACCCGTAATGTAACGCTAAGTAAAACATAAATTAAAATGGTGGGGGTATTATTTTTATTGTTTTTTTTATTGAATTCTACTCCAACTATCAATTTAAAGCAACAATTATAGATGAAATACCAATATGTTAAAAGTCTTGGGATTATGTTTTCCTAGGGACAAATAGTGCCTGTATTCAAGATAATCAAATGCAAACTCTAGTTAATGATTACATGGGTAGGCTAGGTTAGTGGTTTTAATTTTAGTTGTTCAACCAAACACCAACAATTTTACCCATGGAACCTTTAGGATACCATATGGGTGTGGAAAAAAAATCCATCCAAAATCTCAATTGGGCATCCCCATTTCTAAGAGGATGCCCAAGACCTAGAAAATTCACAATCCACCATTACTTTTTATGATAATGTAAAGGAATTAGCTAATATATAATTATTTTTCACCAATACATTGACATCCATATCCCTCTTCCAAGGACGATGTGAAATTTGGGGAAATTTGGGCTTTCATCCACATATCTCAATTTGGTAATATAGTATTTGTGAAACCTATAATCACTAACTAAGATTGCACACAAACAATAAAAACCCCACACACATTTGCACCCTATTAAAACATAATCCCTAGATAGAATATTTAGCTACTCGTAAAAATAGGAAAAAGTGCATTACCCAAATTGACATTAATTTCCTCAATTGAAAATAAAGCAAGAGTAATCCTAAAATTCCAAACTCCAATTACGACAAAAAATATCTTTTTGGATGATTGAATACAATTTTTTGTCTCACACTAATTGGAAGTTTTCTCTCTATATAAACTTCAAAAGTTGTTAGAAGATGATGCCATGAAAAGGTTTTCCTTTTTTAGAGATAGGAACCAGTTGTGGGAAATTACAAATTTGTCCCTAGGCTGATTTCAACCTCATCGCAATCATCGATGCATTGATCGTACTTATGTCTCCCGCAATTACGGTGAGCTTATCTCAATTTCCACCTTGACTAATTTGGGTTGGTCACGATCGCGACCCTCAGACCGCGATCACAGTAACTAAGGGTCACTTCATGCTTTTGCTTTTCTATTTTTTCACTAATTCTTCCGTTTTGATCTCTTCAGATCATTTCACTTCTTTGCACATTATTACCTATTTTCCTACAAAACATGGGAAATAGTTCGTTCAAATGATAAAATCATCTCATTAACACCATTTAAGAATCGTACAAGACATAGATTTTGATGTATGTGAGTGGTAAATTTATCGCTCATCAACCCCCCCAATTTAATCTTTTTCTTGTACTCAAGTAACACTACTTGTTACTCAATGAGGCTATGTAAAATTTAAGCCCATTTAAATGACCCAAAGATAATAATGATTTCAAGTTTGATTAATACCAACAAGTAGCTTTCCAACATGGGCAAAGCTATTCTCAAAACTCCTCTCAACATTAAGAACAATCTCAAAGACACAAAAGATTTTAAATAACAATAATGCAACAATTACTAACTCTCTAGAAATTACTCTTCATTGATAGCAACTCAATTATACTTCTTTTCCTAATATTTTAGAAGATAACAATTTCACCTGCCTTCATTTGTCTACACCCCTCCTCACAAGAATGAAGTCCCTCTCTCCAAAATATCTACTATACATAAAGAGATTGCAAGTTCAAAACACTTACTCTCACAAAGACACTCTAAATTCTAACAAGTACCATACCATATGCTTTCCATTATTTTCAATCTCCATTACAGTGAATATAGTTGGTTGGAGATCTCGAAGGACTTTTTCAAGCTTGTAACATAGTTTCAGGAAAGAGTATGATATCGTTTAGGAATAAAGTGACTACACCCTCCATGAACATCTACATCACACTATTCGATCAAACTTATGACCATGGACAACTTTATTTTTTTTCTAAAATTAGCACTTGCCTACTTTCGGTACCTTGATTTACCTATTTCCTTGAAAGCATTTTCTTTTCAACTATTTCTTTCGTAATCCATGCTATTCATTCTTTTGATGATTTTTTTCTTTTTAATTTTTCACTTTCTCTCTTTTCTTAGCTTTTTTGGTATCGACTTACAATATCATGGCCTAAGGTCACTTCTTCTAAAACTTATCACCCCCAACTTAGTCAGTTGTACTCAAGTTTCATTTTCTAAGTTCAAGGAGGGTAGGGTTCAAAAGAAGGATAAAATTTAAATGGTTCAAGGATTGTAATGTGGTTTCCAAAGAAAGTCTTAAAGGCTCAAAATGGGTAACCAAGGATACTATTCTATGTACGAGTAGTCTATTTAGGCTAATATGGGTTCCTATGTTCATAAAGAAGGCCTAAGATAATTTCACCAACAAAGAGTATTCACAATTAGCCTTGACAAATTAACGAGGCAAATTCTAGATTATATAAGTAGGCATGAGAGATACATAATTACACATATCGCACATGGTATCCAAACTTTCCAAGGAGGCTCAATTGCATTTCCTACTAAAGACTTTGGAGTCACAAAAAAATGTAAAGCATTGTTACAAAATTGTTCATGTCCATCCCTTGGTTTTAAAAAATATTTTTTGGATAGAGAGGGGAGGGGTGTTTGCTTCACATTTACACTATTAAAAATTTACTATTGATGACACCAAACCATGCCATAGTCTCACATTCCGACACTCATAAGGGAAAACAACATGGTTACTCAGACATTACCATAGGTATAAAGGTCATCCCAAAACTCAAGTGCTACAGGTACATAGACTTCCCTTACACCTATGTCGCAAAACCCAACCATGACGATTTTCCCTTAAGAATGCCATCACTCAATCCATCATCCGGAAAGGCTCGTCCAAAATAAATTAATAAAAACACACTAATCTCTTTGTTTGGGGTGAGACTTTTAGATTATGATGCCCAAACACAAATATAACCCCACCCCTAACTTATAGAATTGAAGTGCCCTTACTGCAGCATATAAAAGAAGTGTAAGGGATAAAAAGACTCCCTTAAGCATCAACACAAATTTCTCTGGACTATCGCGATCATGATAGGATGTACTGCAATTGCGAGATAGTGATTATGGCCTTCAGATTGTGATCGCGGTAACTAAGGCTGAGTTTCCCCAATTTTTCTCTATTTTTTTGCACAATTGCCGACTTTCAAGTTCTATTTCCCACCTATTTTTTAGACTTCTAAATTATGTCAAAAATTCTACAAAACATCAAAAATGCAATAAGTGTGTAAAAAATGTGATGCCTCCCATGAAGTGCCTAACTTAACATCACGACATAACTCTCCTTTATCAATATTTAGGATATTTGAAATGTACAAACTCTACCTTGGCCGGCCCGGGGCCTCCTATATTATAGTGTTTCACCCTTTGCCCATTTACTACAAACATCTTTTTCTTATGATCTTCAAATTTGATAGAACCACTAAGGTAAGCACTAAAAATCACAAAGGGGACCGACCACTTAGAATGTCATTTTTCCACAAAAAGCTTCAAACAAGAGTTATAAAGTACACTATCACCTACATGAAATTCACTCCTTAGTATTTTAGCATTATGCCATTTATTCATTTTGTCCTTATACAACGCGGAATTTTTATAGGCTTGAGTCCGAAATCCTCCAACTCATGAAGTTTAGTGACCCTTGACTCGGAAGCTTCTTCCCAATTCATGTTTAACTTCTTCAATACCCAAAAATATTTATTCTCAAGTTTAACGGGCAAGTGACATGCCTTCCCGAACAACAATTCGTAGGGAGACATACCAATAGGGTTTTTTAGTCTGTCCTATATGCCCAAAATACCAAATCAAGCTACCTTGCCTAATAAGTTTTGCCTACATTCACGGTTTTATTAAGTATAGCTTTGATTTCTCAATTTGAAATTCGACTTAGCCACCTGTTTGGGGGTGATATGGGGTAGCAACCTTGTTCTTCACCCCATATTTGTCAATAAGGCCCCCAAATACTCGATTGCAATAGTGTGAGCCTCCATTACTAATGATGGAATGTGGCATTTCGAATCGTGTAATAATGTATTTCTTTTCCAGACCTCACTATGTGGGAATACATTGGATTTGTTGTTGTAATAGCGTATTTCTTTTAGAATAAAGTGACAATTTTGCCCTCATTGTTTAGAAGGGCCACAACTTCTACACATTTAGAAATATATCAACCACCACCATTATATACTTGTTACCAATAAATCTCACAAAATGGATTATAAAATCAATTCCCCACACTTTAAAAAGTTCAACTTTAAGATTCGGGTTAAGGGGAATTTCCTGTCTTCTTAAGATGCCACCTTGCATTTGACATTTATGTCATTATCTTACCTACTCAATGGCATCCCTATGAATGGTGGGACAATAATAACAACATTGAAGAATTTTGGTGGTGGTTTGAATCCCTCCATGTTGACTGCCAAAAGATGAGGAGTGACATGCTTCAATGATATCTTTCATTTCAACTTCCATAACACAACGCGTAATCACACCATCTGTGCACTCCTAAAATAGGAAGGGTTCATCCCAAAAATATTTGTTTACATAAAAAAAGAACCGCTTCCTTTGGTGATAGATAATCCCCTCAGGAACTACACCACTTACCACATAATCAGCATAGTCGGCATACCACAGTGTGACTTTTCCTGAGATTGACATGACTAACTCATCGAGAAAATCATCGTCAATATCAATCTCACCAAGCTTTTCATGATTACTCTCAAGACATAAAAGATGGTTGACTACTTGGTTTTTGCAACCCTCTTGATCCTTTACATCAAAATAAAATTCTTACAAAAGCAAGAGACATCTAATTATGCGTGGGTTAGCTTCCTTATTAGCCATGAGGTATTTTAGAGCGGCATGATCCGTGTGCCTCACCGCTTTTGTGCCTAACAAGTAGGCACTAAATTTCTCATAAACATATATACCACCAAAAATTCTTGATCGGTAATGGTTTAGTTAAGTTGAGCATTATTTGAGGTCTTGCTTGTATAATTGATAGGATGAAATAACTTTTCCTTGTGTTGACCCAACATAGCTCCAAATGAAATGCTGCTTGCATTACACATCTGTTCAAACGGAGATGACCAATCTGGAGCCATAATAATGAGAGTCAATATTAGAAACTCCTTGAGACAATTAAAGAACATCAGGCATACATCATCAAAATTGAATTTTTCCTTCTTTTCAAGGAGTTTGCACATTAGATAAGCTATTTTTGAGAAATCCCTAATAAATTAATGATAGATGATAATGCTCAACTTATACGTCAATTTAAGTGCAAGGCGGTCATTGTAAATATAATTACTCAACTTTGATTTGAGGTCAAATCCACGAGGAACAATGTGAGTGGCGATTAAATAAGTTCAAAATTAAAGTCACTTCCTAAATTCAAACATATTATAAAAATATTTTTGGGAATTTTGAATGTTTTCAAAAGTGTAAGACAATTCTTGGGCTTCTAAAGGACTAATTCGAGACTAAGAATAATTAGAGTATAATTAATTAGGAATGGATCTTGGGATTATTTTTTCCTAGGATCAAATTAGTGTGAGAGGATAGATGAAACATAGCATCCGATTTTAATTAATGTGTGAGTGGGTAGGCTAGGTTCGGGGTTTTGACGTTAGTCTTTAAACAAAATACCTTAATAACGCCCATGGATTCTTTCGAATACCTCACGGGTGTTGACATTCTAATCAACCCAAAAGCCTTAATTTAACATCCCTATATCTGGGATGATTTTCAAAAGATAATAATTCCACATTTTATCCTTATTTCTAAGACAACAAAATGGGAATAACTACTATCTACATTATTGTTCAGAAATATTTATGTCACCTAGATACCTTTTTCAAGGATGATGTAGGATTTAGACTACTCACATCCCTCTTTCAAGGATGATGTTAAAGTTTTTAGGGGAAATTAAGGTTTTCACTGACAATTCCCATTTTGCATTCAAACATTTGTGAAACCCATCAACATTAACCATAAATTAGAGCTAACAACCAATATCCACACACTTGCACCCTTCTCAAACATAATCCCAAGAGGTAGATCTAGCAAATCATAAAGAAAAAAAACACAAATATACCAACATTTCCATCAAAGTTATCCATTAAAAATAAAGAGAGGGCAAACCATACTTTATAATCCAATGAATCTTAAATGGGTGATGCCAAATCTACACTTTGGAGTTTCTCTAATTGATTCTTGTCTGAAATTAGTACAAATTTAATCTCTAAGCTCCAAAAAAAATAAAAACCTACAACTAAGCTATGTTGATGATAAAAGATGAATAATCAATGGTGAAAAATGAGCTAAAAACCCTTATTTGAGCCCTAATTCCATATTTTCCAAATATTACAAAAATACACTTAAAACTTTTCTGTTTTAGTGCGATCGCCACCTGTTTTTTGCGTTCTTGACTCCCACCATTGCGGTAGTCATATCAAGATCGTCCTTCAGTTGACTTGTTTACTGGTCGCGATTGCGACCCTCAGGCCACGATCACGGTAACTAAGGGTAGATGCTTAGGCTTGATTTCTAGTATTTGGTTCTTTTCTTTCATATTTAACCTCTTTTTGACTTGAACGACTTGCTCATCTTCCCTTTTCATCATCTCCTACATAAATAATCCTTAAGTAAGAGATTACATAAAATTAATGGAAAATCATGATAATTTAGGCTTAAAATGTGCTAGAAAATCCTAAAACTGATGATTTATCAACACCCCCAAACTAAAATTAATACTTGTGCTCAAGCAACTAAGAACAATTCAATAAGATAGGGTATTCAGCTCAAATCCACCTAAAAGAAAGCTATACTAAAGGAACAAGATAACAAATCTCTATAAAGACTTTCAAATATGTCATGGAAACAAATGAACAAAATTTTTTCAATAATCACATCTTTATGAAGCAAGGATGAAATTGTGTATCACATGAACCTACCAAATAAACAAAGAATCTTAAGAGGAGACACAAAATCTTTAAAGATTGTCTAAATCTTCACAATGCAACTTACATAACCCATTTACCCAAACAAAGAGTAAGACTTAACCCTCTATATCAAAGTATCGATGCCTCTCACAAAAAAAAGTTAGCTCCACAACCATAAAAGACATTGAAATTTCTGAAGGAGCTCATATAATGAAAGAATTCACACTCACTCTCGCAAAGATATTCAAGTACAATGGGTAGAACCATAGTCTTACCCTTTGTGTGTTTTTCCACTAATATAGACTTACCTAGTTTGGAATCACCAAGATCTTGTGGTTCAATATGATGGTTTATGTTGTGGGAAGGAATATACATGGATCAAGTGACTAACATACCCCCTTCAATGCAATTCCTCAACCCTTCTACCCAAAAATTTTAAATCTATCCACCTTATTATCCTTCAAATCATTTCTCATACTTCCCTTTCTTTTTTAATTAGAATTTACAAAACAATTCAGGGCCACCATTTTCTTTCTTCATTTTTTTGGCTTTTTCACTAGACTTTCTAACTTTAAACATTTCTTAGCCCCTCAATTTGCCTTTTTTTCTTTACATTCTATGGGTTAGGCTATACAAATTTATCATTAACCATGTCTCTTGTATCTTAAGAACTTGATTTAACAACGTTACATACATGTTTCTTGGCTCGTATTAGCACATCATATTAACCCCCCAAACTTTGAGTTTGAACCATCCTTACATTATTCTCCCAATTATACAACCCCTTCCTAAACTTAGTTTTTTGCCTATATTTCATTACTTTGAATCATTCGATGCATCAAAGGTGGCTAAGTGCCAAAAGAATAATTTTAAAGGTGATTTAGCAAGGTTATCATTACAAAGAAAAACAAAAATGGGCAAAAAGGCAAAAAGGGTCTAACTAGGGAACAATATTAACGTGGGAATTTGTCTATAAGACCAGTCAAAAATGTCCTCAGGTCATTCTCCAAATGAATCTTGTCTATAATTTTGGTTTGAACATAATTGAGGCAAGTTCTAGACTACACATATGTACCAGAATTATTCAAAAATTTCACTAGACATGGCATCATACTTATAGAGAAAAACGTTAATCTCCCAAACAATTTACTTAAGCTTAATAAGTTACTCCGAGTCAAGGACTCATCCTTAAGAACAGAGAGCTAAAAATTGAATTTAATAGTCTCATTAAAAAAATGGTCAAGAACATCCTTGAACATCTTCACAAAGAAAATTATAATTTTTTTGGTTTTTTCTCAAAATCATTTCATTTCTTGCCAATAATATTTTGAAAGCATATTTGAACTTTTGCCTCTTACTAAACAATTAAGAAAAAACTTAAGGAAATGCAAGGCAACATTATCGTTAAACTTTATGGGATTTTTCCCTCATAACTTCACATATCACCCATTTAGATCATAAAACACTCATAACACCAATAGAAACACAAACAACCCTATACCCTTAAGAATGACGTCACCCAATCTATCACAGGGCAAGGCAAGCATTCATGTCTCTCTTACCATGG
This sequence comes from Capsicum pubescens, assembly GCA_030864215.1. Lineage (NCBI taxonomy): Eukaryota > Viridiplantae > Streptophyta > Magnoliopsida > Solanales > Solanaceae > Capsicum > Capsicum pubescens. The sequence continues at coordinate 183,141,968 of CM061547.1, read as the reverse complement.
GCATAATATTCCTCAATAATTTCAATCAAAGACCATCAGTTATTCTACATTCATGACCAATTGGACTCAAATCTATACTCCAAAAATGATCGCAAAAGCCCCAAGAAAGTTTACATTAACCATTATAAGAATATAAGGCATTTCACTCTTATTGATATTTTAACAAACACGTGGTGTGCATGAAAAGTAAGAGATTGAATAGATAAAATAACAACCCATGTGAACAATACCAGTACACCAATTCATCACCAAACATACCAATTGTAATCATACTAATAAAATTAAATCACCCACCACTTAATTAAGCAGACAAACCTCAAGTGGGTGTTTCATCAAACACACGGTGTGCACTAATATATGTAAACAAGAATTTTGTAATTTAGCATTTGAGACATGGCACACATTCAAAAATATTCATCCCAATAACCACATTCTACCAAATTAAGCTCAAATAAATCAAATCCAAACCAAAAGAAACCATGAAATATGATCATCATTTGCATTTTAAAGATCATACCTTATAAGCTTACTAAAGAGAGGAAAGTGATGAAAAGAAAGTCCAATATACTTATATGGGGTTTCATTCTTGAGGTACACATAGAAAATTATTCTTTGACATACCACGACCCCATACCTTATTGTATGGTCCTCCCAAGTCCAACCAGGACCGGGGACTGCCCCCTGTTACCCAACCCAAGAAGCTATGCCTAGCCTTAGATGGGATGAATTTCAAACATATAACAAGATAGTATAAATGTTCCAATTAAGACTCTAGGATAAGGTCACACTCATGATCGACCCAACCAAGTCCAACCGTACCACACTAACCTCCCAACTATACAAAACCAAACCATAGGCCATAAACTAGGCTATAACCAAAGGGAATGCCAAAATATAATAAGATAATCAATCCCAAAATGTAATATGATAGAATAGTGAGAAATCCTGTGGTGTGGTGTCAGCCCACCAATCTATTCCAATGCCAAGGCTGACACTAATACCAATCCCACCCATAACAATCCCTAGAAGAACCACAAATCCTTTATCCAAAAGAGTAAACAAATTTTGTTAGGACATGCCCCCAACCATGGCAAAAACAAATATCGAAAGAAAAATAGAAATGTCCAAAAATGTCCATAATATGAAATGATGCCTTTTAAAAGGATGGAAGCTCACCACTTCAGTCCAAATGCTGATTCCGAATTCACCTGCTGAACATGAAGAATAGAATAGTCGATTCCTGCATAGCGTGGGTATACAACCGCCAATAGACGGAGTTAGCGAGTAACCACTAGCGTGATTCTCAGGATGAGGATAAAATAATGGCTGTTGTAAAACTAAGTAAATCCATCCATAATGCATTCAACCATATATACATATATAAGTGCCGAGAAAGGGAATCGGGTTTAACATGCATTTAATACCTTTTACCTGGAATGTGTAGCTTGGCCATCCTAAATAACCCACGGGCTATTTGGATTTAGCTCCCCATGCTGAAAGGGCCCCAGTGCATGTAGCCGCATTAACAGGGAAATATCCCATGGAATGAAAAGTAGATCCCCTAATAGTGTGACATCATGCACACGGTCCACTAAGACCAATCCTCATATCAGAAAATATGAGTTTCCAGTTTTTGTCTCCTCGGGACCGCTACTTTTCACAACTTTGCTACATACCCTGTTATTAATGACAGTTAAAACCAGTTTCCAAATAACCAACTAAATCTATTTACCATTTTACTAACCAAGGCCAATATTAGTGGTATCATCATACCACCCCTTACTTCTAAGTAGTATCTATAGCCATAATATTTAGGGTAAGGGACTTTTAAGTGCCCTTTCCATATACCATATTAAACCACTTGGGGAACTTTTATGTTCCCCACAAGAATAACCATTTAGCCTATAGCTTTTTAAAATTATTTAAACCATGTTTATTTTCTTTACCAAGTTTAAAACATACAAGAGTTCCATTAAAAGAAGTCAATGCAATGAACATATCTTTATAAGAATTTTATCAAACATCTTGGGAGCATAATATAACCAAAACTAATCCCAAAGACCATTAAACCAAACCACATAATCCAACTTCCCAAAACCACCATTATGCATATATAAGCATAATTAGGACCATAGGAAACCATAACCAAGCATTTAATATCAAAACCCTAAAATAACAATTGAAAACCATAATCATTAAATAGTAAAACCATGAAATCAATCATATAAACCATGCCTTTAGTTGAAATTATAATAAGGGAAGAGAATCATGCCTTATACCAAAGAATTGATGGAAAGAAATCACCATGAAAAGCCTCAAAGCAATCCTTTAGATGAAAGCCTAGTCTTCTTGCCCCAAAAGTTATTAAGAGAATTATAAAGTGTTTTGGAATAGTTTATAAATGTTAATGAATAGAATAATAGGTAAAATGACATCCTAAGTTTGTTAGAAGTTGTGGATCCTAGTTAGGGTAAGTAGGGAAATATCCAGAATACCCCCACTTAAGTCCCTTAAAAATCCCATCACAGGGATACCACTTACCCATACGAGTCGTACACTCCTATATGATTAGTACCAACCACTCGTATCCAATACTCAACCTTTAGATGAAACATTATTCAGTATACAATTCATCCAACCAAGTCGTAACCACAACATAAGATCCATATGCTTGACCCGTATCCCTGGCAGAATAAAATACAACGAGGATCAAACACTGGCCACCATACGAGTCCCTGATATGACTCGTATCAAGACCTACAACTCATGCCCCTAAGTCATACCTATTCCAGTGACCAAAACCATTCCACCAACTAATACTGGTCAGCATACGACATGACCATACAACCCTTACCCCAATATATGGCTCATACCCATGATTCGTATTGGGTACAGAAAATATAATTCTAGGAAATTTTCTAAGGGTCTAAACATGGGATTATTAAATCTCACTTACTAGAAACATTCATCCCAGAATGAAGGACAAGGTAGGGGTAACCACACACAAAGTCATTTGCATTATTCAAACATCCTTTTAACAAAGTTTGAAAACAAAGAGGCAAAGATGTTAATCTTTCCTATAAAAAACTCAAAAAATAAAGATACGTTAAAGAACACAAACCTTTCGAACAAATCCCAGGAGCAAAAAATAGATGCGGATACTTGGACTCATGTCTTCTTCTACTTCCCAAGTAGCCTCTTCCACCTTATGGTTCCTCCATAGCACCTTAAACAAAGCCATATCCTTGGTCCATAACTGATGAACTTACCTATCTAATATCTCAACCGATACTTCTTCATAAGACTAAGAATCCAAAATACCCAATTCTTCTAATGGAACAACAAAAAAAGGATCACACTGTACTTTCTAAACATAGAACATGAAAGACTGGATGAACCGAACATAGAATAGATGGCAACTCCAACTCATAAGAAATATTGCAAACCCTTCGGAAAATCACATAAGGACCAATGAACCAAGGATTTAGTTTCCCTTTTTATAATACCTCATACCCTTCTTAGTTCAGTTCAACCCATAGTACATGTACAAGAGCTTAGAACCTGAAAATTTAGCTAAGTGTTGGAGACTTAGTTTTATTTTTTGCTTCTTAACTTCGATGATTTTTAAAGTGAACTTTCCGACCTCGAGACATAAGTTTTTGAGTTGATTCATCTTCAGGGGTGAAAGTTGCATGTCTCGGGTAAGTTTTGATTTTTTGGATGAAGTTTAGACCACGTTTGGATTTCCAAAATAGTAAGTCACCGTGATTGTGGTGCGTCGCGGTGGCTATAGCAGTGTAATGTTTGGCGCATTGTGATGATGGTGTATTTGTTATGTTCTTGATTTAAAATTCAAATGTATGTGTCATAATCTTTATCCTAGAGTGTAAAGTGCTTATTAGGGGAGGAATGTTCATAGAAATCACTTAGATCCAAGTTGAGCTAAGATCCTTTGATTCATCCAAAGTTTGGTATCTGATTCTACAAGGGTAAACTTTGAAATTGTATAACTTTTGATTAATTTATAATTTTTTATCTCAAGACCCACCAAATTATAGATAATTTAATTAGCTTTCCAAAAATACCAATTTGGCCTTAATCCGATACTCGAGTGAAAAGTTATGGCATTTTCGTGTGAGGCAGTAACCCACCAGGATTACACTTCATCACGGTGAGCCTTCAAATCGCAATTCAGGTTATGAATTCTTTATTTAAATGATGGAGTGGCAATGGGGTCTTTTCCAACCTAAACCTAGGTCATAAAACCCCAATTTTAAGCATCTATTAGGGCATTTTTTGCCCTCATTATCCTGTTTTACTCTTAAGAGCAAACCCTAATCAATCCCCTTCAAGATCATCCATTTCATCCCCCCCTCTTCATTTAAGAAAGATTTTAAGATTTTGTTTATTCTTTAAGATTTAAAGTTCTAAGGTATGTGGGAGTTCATCCATGGGTCCCCTTTCACGCATGGAGCCCAAAACCCATTTTAAGTTCAAATTTATAATATATATGTCAATATGAATTATATCTATGAATCCTCCACGAATGTTGATTTTGTATCATGTTTACGAATGGTTTCCGTTGAAATTTCCTTGATATGTTTGAATGGTGATTTTCACATATTAAATCCTTAACCCATGTTTTTATTATTGAAATTTATGTGATTTTCATGGTTTAACTACTCCCATATTTTATTTCATGTTCCTCATGTGTTTGATTTCAAGATAAGAGTATATGTGTTTTCAAGTGGAATTAGCCAATACATATTTTGAATGTTATGGTATTCATATCAAATCCCTAAGTTGTGAATTGATCCGAGTTGCCATGATATTTTCGCATGCTTACTCATTCCCATGCACAAGTTTTGGGTCTCCACAAGTTTGATAATTTCTCATATCATGTTCAATCAGTTTCAAGATGAATCCCCAAGCTATGAATTTTAATATGTAACTCTATTGTTCCCTCATGTTTAAGACATTCTTATGTTGAAGCTATGATCCTTTCATGTTTTGATGAAACTCCCATATTCTATTCCAAGTGAATTTCATGCAAATCCCCTAATTCATGATCTTAGATATGTAATCATGCTATGCTATCATATTTATGACATTCCCATGTTCAAGTTCATGATTCGCAAGTGTTTGATGAAATAGAATATTGATTGATTTTTAAATATTAACTACTTAATATGTCCAGAAGCTTTAGTATGTCCCATTGTTATTGTTATCAAGTCCTTGGGTTATCAATACCCAAAATTTAGTTGTTTACCTAGTTTTCAGTATCTACAGAATAATTTCAGTTATACCATGAGCAAAATTATTCCATCAATAATATGGTTAGTTGTGAGTTCAATTAAGCTAAGCTCAGTCTAATTTTAGTTCCAGTATAAATTTGCACATTAAACATTACCTCAAAATCTATATGCTCTGTTATTTTTAAAATACCATGACTTGAGCTTATCAGTTATTAGTTATTAATGTATGCACCAGTTAGTAAATCATGTTAGTTTAGTTAGGAGTAGGATTTAGCATCGAGAAAACCCAGGGATGATGGATTAGCTACCAGTTGAGTGTGTGTCTCTTAGTATCAATCCATGCATTCTGAAACTACGTAGACAGTGTAGGTTTGAGATGTTAACCTACCAGTTTAGGGTAGACACATATGTCACCAGAGCACCTGCCAGCAGAGGGTGACTTTTTAGAATTTTGAGACTTTATTTTAATGGATCCACACAGCCAATATTAGTACCCATGACACTATACCGACACTCTTCCAACTTAGGTTATAAGTTGGACCCCGATTAGCTCAGATTGGGGCATGTCGGTTACATCATACCTCCCACAGTTTCAGTTCAGTATTCTATTTCAGAGTTCAGTTTCAGGTTTGTTCAACTAAGTGTACAGACTTTCAGACACTCGGTTTGACAATATTTATTCTTTAATATTATAGAATATCTCAGTACCATAATAGATATACACAGTCCTACATTCTCAGATAATACTATTTTCATGCATTCCTACCCAATTATCTCATATTGTTCTATTAGTCCTTATCTCATTTGCATAGTATCCCTTAATTTCAGCCCAGTTATTTATACTAACTATAGTTCAGTATTACGTGATCAGTATTCAGTCATTAGCTATTCAGTGTCCGAATATTAGTAGTCCATATTCATATATTAGATACTCAATTTATAGGTAATAGTTATGCCCTTTACTTAGAGTTCAATCATTTCGTAACCAAGACATCCGTTATTTAGTTAATCAGATCATCTCAGTACATGTATGTTTGGTCTTGCATATTCACATAGCCATGCTTTGTCGTATTCCAGCTTTAGTTCTACATATTTTTCAAAAGTAAATATTTTAAGAAACTAAGTGTAGTGATTCACCAGCTTACCAGATTATGTTTGTTTCTCATGCTTTTAAGATAATTCAATTTTCAGTTTATTCCAGCCTATTGGTGAGTCTACTTACACTTAGCATGCATGTTTTAAGATTAAATATGAAATCAGTTTTACTAATTACATTCACCCCTGCATACTCAGTATATTCCAGAAGTACTGATCCACATATATGTCTATACGGCTATGTTATTTCATAATGTAGGCACCATTTGTAGCCAACACATCATGATCAGACTATTACAGTTTCTAGCCAACAGGTGATTAGTTCTCCAATTTTGAGAACTCCAGACAATTTTAGTTAATGTACAGTTTATTTATTTTCCATATATATTGATTAATAGTAGTTGGAGGTATACCCGGCTATCTATAGTCAATATAGTAGAGGTTTCATAGATGTCAGTTAGAGTCAGTCATGTAATTTCAGTTTTTTCTCAGTTTTATCAGATCATAAGTTTTATCATTATTGTATTTATTTATATTATGCAATGATTATGTTACCGCATAGTAGAATTATCTATTTTGTATATATTAAATTAGTTGCTTAACAATATACCTATTTATGGGTTAGCTTGGGATTACTTGTGCTTCCAAGCACTGTGTGGCATCCAAGGTGTACTCTCGGGGTGTTACAAACTTGGTATCAGAGCCTAGAGTTCAAGTGTCCTAAGGTGTATATGTAGTAGAGTCTTGCAGAATGGTACGGAGATATTTGTACTTTTCTTTGAGAGGCTATAGGGAATTTTGGAAATGCTTCCCTTCTTTTAAGTCTCAGGTCATGCAGTAGAAGTGTTATGTAAGAATTTTATGGAGATCCTCATCTTGCTCTATTCATGCCAACTCTGCCTTAGTTTTGAGGCAACATAAATAGTGAAGCTTAAATCCCTACAATAAAGTTTCTTCAGCAATTCCCCATAGATATTTATGGGATTGTAGTTGGCTTAGAAAGTATCCCATCAGTGCCCTTATATCCTAAAGTTTGAAATATTTCATTCATGTTCATGAAAATCATGCATTGAGCCAAAGTCAGATGTTCTCTTAGATCCCTACCCAGAATCCTATAATAGTATATGATCTAGAGTTAGAAACATGAACCCAGAAGTTTAGCAGTAGTAAAGTTGGGATAGTATTACCTGGATTTAGAAGATTATGTATTCATGGGGGTAGCTATATGAAAAGTGAATCAGTAGGCTTGAAATAGTGTATGCAAGAATTTATGTTTACTGAGTCGAAAGTATTTGTTGTTGTTATTATGTGTGATGGTAATTCTCATGGTTTAGATGTGATATTAGTATGATATGAAGAGAGTTAGTAAGGTTCATTGAAGGTTTGTGTATATCCATGTTAAGTGTTAGAATCTAAGTTTAAATCTTTGAAAATAGAGTTAATAGAAAGAAGAGTTGAAGTTCTATATGGTATGAACTCAGAGTAAAGTGATTTTGGTTCAGTTTATAGATTTTAAAGGGGTCTACATACTTAGAATGATGGCTTGAATCTAAGGGGGTCATGAAAGAACAAGTAACCAAGTCAGGCTCTAAAATCCTAGTAGTGATGCAGTATATGTAGAAAAGCAGTAAGGGAGGATGATTCCCCACCCATTCTTATCTCAGTGTAAAGTTTTGTATTTCGGTCATCATGATACCTGTGCATGCTTTACATGTCAGTTTCATGAACATAACTCATATTCACTCACATTCCATAGAATCATGTACGCTTTCAGTTTCTAGTATGAGGAGTTCAAGTTCACTAAGCAGTACGAATCATGTTCCATGAATTTATGAACTCAAGACTCAAGTCATGCATCTTATGACTCATGTATTTATTCTTTACAGAATGTTCTATTCCAGTATTCACGCTATATTCCTAATGATCTGTGAACTTTAGTTTATGTCATGTATGTCCTAAGTTTAGACCTTTTTGATGAATCCATTATATTGATATTCTTTTCCTTAGGCCTCAGTTAAGTGTCCAAGTTATGCAGAGTATTCTTTCATGCATTAGTTTCCCATGTTCTAATTTTTAGTGACCTCTCATTATGTCATGATTAGTTGAAATTTTATGTGTCTTTTCTTGGGGTAGCGTATGGAAGTTTTAAGGATAGAGGTTTAGATAATATGAGAAAGATTCTTTTGTGGTTATTTTCCTACAAATTCATGTGTGTTTATGAATATAGGCTTGAATGTCATGTTGGTGTACAAGTAGGATGTATAGCTAATTATAAGCTTTTAGTATGATTCAGTCTGTATAGCTAGTAATTCAGCTTAGAAGTCAGACAGACAAGTTCCTATGGTTTTCCATCTTTCCTTATAGTCTTACTAACCGAAGTTTCATGAATATGGCCATCCTATGAGGTAAACTATTTGTGTCCATTCAAATTATTAATTCAGCTCAGTTCATGCATCATGCATCTGTTTAAGATTCTAGATATTTAGTCATGATTCAGCTTGTAAGTGCCCCATGCATCATCTCAGTCTTTCCTTAGTATTTCAGCCAAGTCAGTATCATTCTGGGGATGAAGTATCCCAAAGGGGAGATATTGTAATGCCCTGAGTTTTCATGTCCTAAACCTCTCATCTTTTCTTCACGAAATTAGATACAACCTAACTAATGGCTACTTATAAGTTAACTCTCATATTTCTATCTCATCCTTATAACTATTCTCAAAGCATTGCATGTTTTTAAGGAATCAATTTAGTTCATGATATTCAGTTTATGTATCATGTTTCAGATTCAGTTATGCAATCATGTTTCCAAGTCATGCATGTTCAGTATATGACCCTTAGTAAAGTACTCTCAATCTGAACAGTCTCATTCGAGGATGAATGTTCCCAAGGAAGAGATATTGTAATACCCTGTACTTTTCTTAGATCAGTTTAGTCCATAGTACATGTACAAGAGGATTAGAACCTGAAAAGTTAGCTAAGTGTTGGAGACTTAGTTTTATTTTTGGCCTCTTAACTTCGATGATTTTTAAAGTGACCTTTCAAAATCCAAGAAATAAGTTTTAAAGTTGATTTATGTTAAGGGGTTTAAGTAGCATGTCTCGGGTAAGTTTTGAATTTTTTAGACGAGGTTTAGACCACGTTTTGATTTTCAAAATAGCAAGTCACCGCGATTGTGGGGCATCGCGGTGGCTATAGCAATGTCACATTTGGTGCTTCATGGTGAAGGTATATTTTTCATGTTCTTGATTCATAATTTGAATGCAGGTAACATGATCTTTATCTTAGTGTGTCAAGTTCTTATTAGGGGAAGAATGTTCATAGAAATCACTTAGAGCCAAGTTTAGCTAAGATCCTTTGATTCGTCCAAAGTTTGGTATCAGATTCTACAAGGGTCAACTTTGAAACTGTATAACTTTTGATTTATGTAGAATTTTTCATCTAAAGACCCACCAAATTATAGATAATTTAATTATCTTTCCAAAGATACAAATTTCACCTTAATCCGATGCCCGAGTGAAATATTATGGCATATTTCGTGTGAGGCAGTAAGCCACCGCGATTACACCGCATCGCGGTTAGCCTTAAAATTTCAATCCGGGTTATGAATATTTTTTTTAAATAATGGAGGGGCAATGAAGTCTTTTCCCACCTCAACCCAGGTCATAAAAACACAATTTTAAGCATCCATTAGGGCATTATTTGCCTCATTATCCTATTTTACACTCAAGAACAAACCCTAATCAATCCCCATCAAGATCATCCATTCCATCACCTCCTATTCATTCAAGAAAGCTTTCAGGATTTTTTTTTCAAGATTTAAAGTTTTAAGGTATGTTAGAGTTCATCCATGGGTCCCCTTTTACCCATAGAGCCCAAAACCCATTTTAAGTTCAAAGTTATGATCTTACATGTTAATATGAATTATATCTATGAAACCTCCATGAATTTTGATTATGTATTATGTTTACAAATGGTTTCCATTGAAATCGCCTTGATATGTTCGAATGGTGATTTTCACGTGTTAAATCCTTAACCCATGTTTTTGTTATTGAAATTTATGTGATTTTCATGGTTTAACTACTCCCATGTTTTATCTCATGATCCTCATGTGTTTGATTTCTAGTTAAGAGTATATATATTTTCAAGTGGAATAATCCAATACATATTTTGAATGTTATGGTATTCATATCAAATCCCTAAGTTGTGAATTGATCCGCGTTGCCATTATATTTTTGCATGCTTACTTATTCCTATGTACAAGTTTAGGGTCTCCACATGCTTGATAAATTCTCATATCATGCCCAATCAATTTCAAGATGAATCCCAAGTTATGAATTTAGCCATGTAACTCTATTGTTCCCTCATGTTTGAGACATTCTTATGTTCAAGCTATGATCCTTGCATGTTTGGATGAAACTCCCATGTTCTATTCCAAGCGAATTTCATGAAAATCCCCTAATTCCTGATCATAGTCATATAATTATGCTATGCTCTCATATTTAAGACATTCCCATGTTCAAGTTCATGATTCCCAAGTGTTTGATGAAATGGCCTATTGATTGTTTTTTAAATATTGACTTCTTAATATGTCCCGAAGCTTTAGTATGTCCTATTGTTATTGTTATCAAGTCTTGGGGTTATGAATACCCAAAATTTAGTTGTTTACCTAGTTTATATTAGCTACAGAATGATTTAAGTTATACCATGATCAAAATCATTCAGTCAGTAATATGGTTAGTTGTGAGTCCAATTAAGCTAAGCTCAGTCTAGTTTCAGTTCTAGTATAAATTTTCACATTGATAAATACCTCAGAATCTGTATGCTCTGTTATTTTCAAAATACCATGACCTGAGCTTATTAGTCATTAGTTATTAGTGCATGCACCAATTAGTAATCCGTGTTAGTTCAGTTGGGAGTAGGATTTAGCACCGAGCGAACCCAGGGATTGGGGCTCAGCTATAAGTTAAGGGTGTCTCTCTTAGTAGCAATCCATGCATTCTAAAACTACGTAGCCAGTGTAGGTTTGAGATGTTAACCTGCCAGTTAAGGTGTGTCTCTTGTTTTGAGAACTCTAGACAGTTTTAGTTCATGTACAGTTTATTTATTTTCCATATGTATTGATTAATAGTAGTTGAAGGCATGTCCTAGCTATCTATAGTCAGTATAGTAGAGGCTTCATAGATGTTAGTCAGAGTCAGTCATGTAATTTGTGTTCTTTGCTTAGTTTTAACAAATTGTAAGATTTCTTAGTATTGTATTTATTCATATTATCCCATGATTATGTTTCCGTATAGTAGACTCAACTATTTTATAGATATTAAAGCAGTTTCTTAACAGTATGCCAGTCATGGGTTAGCTTGGGATCACTTGTGGTTCCAAGCACCGTGTAGCATCCAAGGTGTACTTTTGAGGTGTTACACCTTTTCGCCAAACCGCACCACTCCCTTCACGGGAGATACCTTGAGGAATGTCCTATCCCAGACCTTAAACTCCAAGTCTCTACACCTAACCTCTACATAAGACTTTTGACGACTTTAGGCAGCCTTAAGCCTATACCAAATCACCTTGACCTTCTCTATCACTTGATAAACCAAATCCGGACCAAACATATCCGCCTCACCAAGCTCAAACAAACCAATAGGAGATCTACACCTGTTGCCATACAACGCCTCTAAAGGATCCATACCAATACTAGAATGATAGCTATTGTTATGAGCAAAATCCACCAAAGGTATATGCTCAACCCAATTTCTACCATAGTCAATTACACAGGCCCGAAGCATATCCTCCAATGTTTGAATAGTTCTCTCTGCTTGCCCATCCGGCTACGGATGAAAAACAATACTCAGTCTAACCTTAGTCCCCAATGTTTTCTGGAAAGTCCACCAGAAATGAGACGTAAACTGCATACCACAATCCAAAATAATCGAGATAGGTACACCATGCAACTTTATAATATCCTTAAGATACAACTTTGCATAATCCTCCACCAAAAAGGTAGTCTGCACTGCCAAGAAATGCACAAACTTAGTCATCCTATCCACGATGACCCAAATCGAATCATACTAATTCTGGGAACGAGGAAGAACTATAATGAAATCCATATTGATCACTTCCACTTCCATTTGGGTAAATCAATTTCTTGATAAAACCCACCTAGCTTTATATGCTTAACCTTAACTTATTGATACACCATACACTTAGCCATAAAATAAACCATATCTCTCTTCATTCTGTTCCACCAATAGATCTCCTTGAGATCACAATACATATTCATTGAGCTAGGATGGACAACATATCACGAATCATGTGCCTCAGCCAAAACCCTTTGTCACAAACCATTAACATCAGTAACACACAACCTCCCTTGGTATCATAAAGTACCATCACCACTGATCTCAAACACCATAAATTTTTACTCGCCAACATCACTCTTGATTTTCATCAAGACAGGATCCAATACTTTCTTCTCCTTAATCTCTGCACCAAGAAATCATTGAACCACTTCTTGCACCATCACACTACCATTTTTAGAATCCAAGAGACAAACTCCAAGATTAGCCAAGTGGTGAATATCCTTCACCAATTCCTACTTTCCTTCCTCCACATGAGCCAAACTTCCTTTGGATAACCTGCTAAGAGCATCAACAACCATATTAGCTTTACCTGGGTGGTAGTAAAGACTTATATAATAATCCTTAAAAACATCAAGCCATCTCCTCAGTATGAGATTAAGCTTTTTCTGAGTTAACATGGACTGAACACTCTTGTGATCAGAAAAGATATCCACGTGAACACCATACAAATAATTCCACCATATTTTCAAAGCAAACACAACTGCTAACAACTCCTGATAAAGAGTAGGATAATTCCTCTCATGTACCTTCAAATGCCTGGGCTTAGGCAATCACCTTCCCATGCTGTATCAAAACACAACAAAGCCCTACCCGATATGCATCACAATAAATGACAAACCCATCATTGCCCTCTGACAAATTAAGAATTAGAGCCGAAGTCAACTTATCCTTTAACTCCTCAAAACTCCCTTCACAAGAATCAGACTAAGCAAAGTTAACCTTCTTCTGAGTCAACTTAGTCAAAGGAGCATCAATCAAAGTGAAGCTTTCCACAAGACGCCTATAATACCCGGATAAACACAAAAAGCTCTGAATATCGAACATAGTAGTGGGCCTAGGCCACCTCTTTACCATATAACCCTTTTGCAGATACACCATTATCCCTTAACTAGAAATAATATGCCCCAAGAAAGTCAAAGCATTCAACCAAAACTCATACTTAGAGAACTTGGCATACAACCGTTGTTCCTTTAAGGTTTGAAACATAACATGGAGGTGATTATCATTATCCACCTCACTCTTCAAATAAACCAGAATACCATCCATGAACACAATGATAAAGAGATCCAAATACTGCTTGAACACCCTGTTCATCAGATCCATAAACGCTGTCAGAGCATTAGTCAACCCAAATGATATCACCAAGAACTAAAACTGCCTATATCAAGTACGAAAAGTTATCTTAGGGATATCCACCTCCCTTATATTAAGTTGGGGGTACCCAGACTGAAGATCAATTTTAGAGAAGAAATTGGCACCTTGTAACTGGTCAAACAAGTCATCTAACCAAGGAAGAGGACACTTGTTCTTGATCGTCACCTTGTTCAACTAGCTATAGTCAACACACATCCGAAGGGAACCATCTTTCTTGAGCACAAAAAACACTGGTGCACCTCATGTGAAACACTAGGGTGAATAAACCCCTTGTCCAGAAGATCTTTAAGTTGCTCCTTGAGTTCCTTCAACTTAACCAGAGCCATTCTATATGGAGAAATAGAAATTGGATGAGAGTCCAGAAGCAAATCAATACCAAACTCTATTTCCCTATATGAAGGAACACCAGGAAGATCACCAGGAAAGACCTCTGGAAACTCATTAACCACAGGGACCGAAGACAAAGAAAGACCTTCCGAGTTAGAATCTTTAACCCAAACCAAGTGATAAAGACATCCCTTGGAGATTAACCATCGAGCTCTAAGATAAGTAATAAATCTCCCCCTAGGAGAAAAGGAACTAACTTCCCATTCTATAGCCGGTTCACCGAGGAACTTAAAGATAAATCTACGGGTTCAACAATCCAAAGATGCATAGTAAGAATGTTATCAATCCATACCCAGAATTACATCAAAATCTACTATATTTAACTCAATCAGATCCGCCAAGGTCTGCTTTCTACCAACAAATACCAAACACCTCCTATAGACTCTCTTAGAAATAATCGAGTCACCTATCGAGGTAGAAATTAAAAAAAGGATCCAAAATAACATCCAAATCCAAATCAAAAGACACAACCACATATGGAGTCATATAAGAAAGAGTGGACCCTAGATCAAGAAAAAATATACGTCACGAGAAAAAAGCTATAACGTACCAATAAAGACATTAGGTGATACCTCAGATTATTGTTGGGATGCCAAAACATACAACCTATTTTGAACAACACTAGAACCAGAAGATGTAACAGAAGCAGATGTCATACTACCAGGTGTAGGAGAAGAAGATGAATCCACATGAGTCTTATTTTCCCCCGTAACAACATTGTTAATCAGATAATCCCTGATTCGTTGTCTTACTGGGCCATACTGGAAGCTTTTGTCCCTTTCACCCTCACAGTAACCCTGATGAGGACGACCACATAATCGACAAGGAGGACACAAAGAAACGGACTGACCTCCACTTACATGATATTAGGCAACCTGTGCCTGAGTGTAGTTATAACCTTGATAACGCTTGTCTCCTGACTGATAACGAGCACTAGCAAAAATGGAACTAGAACTCCCCCACTTCTTTTTTTGCCACTTGCCACCATCTCTACAACCCTGAGACTGAGCACCTCCCTGATTAGAAAACATGCTCCTCTTTCCCTGCCTACCCCTAACTCTGCCTGCCTACTCTTCTCATCGTTAACCTACTCCATATGAACAACCAAACTCGAGATGTCCATATCCTTATCAAGCAAAGAAATACTGCTCTCCAAGATCAAATCTCTATTCAACCCAGAAGTAAACTTCCTTATTCTCAACCTCATATCAACCACTAATTAAGGGGCATACCTTGATAGCTGGTGGAAATTTAAAGTATATTCCTTTACTGACATCCTTCCTTGCCTAAGGTTCATAAACTTCTCCATCTTAGCTTCCCTCAACTCTTAAGGAAATAACCGATCCAATAAGGTGTTAGAAAAGGCCTCATACAACTCTTCCTCTTCTATATCACCTCTATCTCTGTCCCACTCCTCGTACCACTAATAAAAAATATCTTTGAGCTGCTAAGATGTAAAGTTAACCCCCTCTACATTAGTAGACTGCATCACCCAAAAGATTTTTACTATTTTATCCAAGAATCCTTAGGGATCCTCCTCCACCTTCACTCTAGTAAAAGTTAGAGAACACATCTTCATAAATTTACCAATCCTTGTGGACTCAACTAACAAAGTAGCAACCACACCCCGGTCAGCCTGAGCAATAACCAGTTAGGAAATAATATGAATAGACTGATGAAATTTTGTATTTGTCACGTTGCCTTGAGGGACCTGAGGAGAACTGTCTAGAATAGGAGGAACTCCAGCATAATTAGAAATAGGACCATGAGATCAAAGATGTACTCCAGATGGTGGACGTACCCCTTCAGCATTATTCCCAGATGGGATGGGAGAATTTTCTTGTGTTCCAAATCTAGGAGGCATGATCTGAAAGAAGAACAAATAAGGATTAGAGAAGATTCCAGGATTGAGAACTCAAGCCTTAAGATAAAATACCAAGAACTGAAACATTTCTAAATGCCTTTTACCCTCTCCCTTATGAGTGTGGAACACTTCACACCTCTAAAATAGACTCTACTAGACATAACTTTGTGGACTCCCAAGTGACCATGAACCTAGGATCTAATACCAACTTGACCCGACCCGACCTCGAGCCTTATCACAATAGGAATCCTAAGTCTAGCAAAGACTGGGGACCGCCCTCTGTTACCCAACCCAACAACCTATATCCAACCTTAGATGGGCTTAATTTCAAATATATAATAATATAGCATAAATGTTCTTATTAAGACTCTGGGATAGGGTCACAATCGTGATCAAGCTAATTGAGTCCAATTGTACCACACTAACTTCCCAACCATACAAAACCAAACCATAGGACATAAACTAGTCCATAACCAAGGAGAATACCAAAACATAATAAGATAATCAATCCCAAAATATTATATGATGGAATAATGAGAAATCCTATTATGTGGTGTCAGCCCACCAACCTATTCCAATGCCAAAGCTGACACCAATAACGATCCCTTCCATACCACCCCCCCAAAATACCATAAACCTTTATCCAAAAGAGTAAACAAATCCGATTGGGACATTTCCCCAACCATGGCCAAAACTAATATCTGAAGTAAAATAAAAATGTCTAAATATGTCCATAACATGAAATAATGCCTTTCGAAATGATGGAATCTTATCACTTTAGTCCAAATATTGATACCAAATCTGTGTGCTAAACAGCAGAAGTGGAAGGGCTGATTACTTCATTGCGTGGGTATACAACAACCTGTAGATGGGGTTAACCATTGACCTCTAGGATGAGGATAAAATAATGCCAGGTATAAAACCAAGTAAAACCATCCATAATGCATACATCCATACATATATAAGTGCCGATAAATAGAACTAAGTTTAACATGCATTTAAAACCTTTTACCTAGGCTGTGTAGCTTGGTCGTCCTAAACCACCCAAGGTCTATATAGGTTCAACTCTCCCTGCTGAAAGGGCCCCGGTGCGTGTAGCCACATGACCAGGGAAATATCCCATGGGATGAATAATACATCCCCCAATAGTGTGACATTATGTATATTGTCCTCTAAGACTAATCTTTATATCAACAAATATGAGTTTCCAATATTGGTCCCCTTGAGATCACCACTTTCCACGGCTTTTCCACATACCCTACCATTAATGCCCAATTAAAACCAATTTCTAAATAACCAACAAAATACATTTACCATTTTACTAACGAAGGATAATATTAGTGGTATCATCATACCACCCCTTACTTGCAAGTAATATCTATAGCCAAACCATTTAGGATAAGAGGACTTTCAAACGCTCTTTCCATATACTATATTAAACCACTTGGGAACTTCCATATTCTCTAAAATCTTAACCATTTAGCCTTTAGCCTTTTAAACCCATTTAAACCATGTATAGTTCCTTTACCAAGTTTAAAACATGCAAGAGTTCCATTAAGAGAAGTCTATGCAATAAACACTTCTTTATAAGCATTTTATCAAACACCTTGGGGGCATAATATAACCAAAACCAATTCTAAAGACCATTAAACTATTACCATATAATCCAATTGTAAAAATCTACTATTAATTCATATAAAAGAATAATTAAAACCATAACCTAGCATTTAATATAAAAAAACCCAAATAATAGTTGGAAAGCATAATCATGAAATAGTAAAATCATGAAATCAATCATATAAATGATGCCTTTAGTTGAATTTACAATTAAGAAAGATAATCATGCTTTATACAGAAGAATTCATCAAAAGAAATCACAAAGACAAGCCCCAAATCAATCATTTAGATGAAACCCTAGTCTTCATGCCCCAAAATCTACTGAGAGAATTATGAAGTATTTTTGAATATTTTCTAAGTGTTAATGAGTAGAATAGTATGGAAAACAACCTCCTAGGTGTATTAGAAGTTATGGGTCCTAGTTAGTCTAAGTAGAGAAATGTCTAAAATACCCCTAATTAAGTCCCTTAAAAATCTTATCATAGGGATATGACTGAGCCATACGAGTCATACCCTCCTATATGATTGGTACCTACCACTCGTATCCAAGCCTCAACCCTTGTATAAAACATTGTTCAGTATACCAATCATCCAACCAAGTTGTAACCACAACATACAATCCGTATCTAAGACCCGTATCCCTAGCAGAATGAAATACTAGGTGGATCAAGCACTTCCCAACATGAGTCCTTGATATGACTCATACCAAGCCCTAGGACTCCTACCCCTAAGTCATACACATTCCAATGACCAAAACCATTCCATCAATTAACACTGGTCAGTATACAATAGGACTATACTACTCGTACCCAACATATGACTTATACCTGAGTCATATTGGGTCCGGAGAACAGAATTCCAAGAATTTTTCTAAGGGTAAAAACCCAAGATTTTCCGTTGTATCACCTATAAACACAAAAACACAAGCTAAAATTGAATAAAAACTATTAGACTACATCAAGAAAAATTCCTTAGGTTGCCTTCCAAGGAGCGCCTTAGTTAAAGTCGCGGCACAACATCTTTTGACTATCATTTATGTCTCCATTTAGAATATTGGAATTGATGGGACAACTTTATATCAATACATCTTCGAGGTACTTTGGGAAAAGGTGGTTACATAATAAAATATTTTCTATCTCGTCACTTTGAAGACTTAAAACTTTTATCCAACTTCACATTCAACTTCCTTATAGGCTCATTGAGTATCAATGAGAATATTAAAAATTTAGATGTTACACATTGCATTTTGAATTTATTGTCCTTCAAGTGAGGAGATTTATTTTTCCCTTTTGGAAAGGAAAACTAAAAAAATATAGAGATTTTCCTCCTCCTATCAAAAATTTATAATTTGCTTGGGTAGTTCAAATTTTATCACATCTACCAAGCATAATGTTGAAAATTTGTTTGAGTGAGGTCTTCTTCATAATTTTTGAGTCGCATCCTTCTCGACATTCTCAACCCGAAATGAACTAGAGTCATCAAAAAAGGCTTTCTTGGCGTATTCTCCTAACTCTAGTACCATTTCCTAAATCTTGGCATCCTTCACTATGTTTAGTTCAATTGGTTGGGAAACCATCAAGGATTCTTCAATTTCAAGATCACATTGAAGAATTGGCATATTCATGGTACTTGTAAGATTGGACTCCTTTTCCATTTCTTTAATTTACCTTCTGAATACCTCATTGTATTGATGCAATTCATTCATGTCCTCTTCCAACGTAATTGCCCATTACAAAAGAGTTTGAAGCATTGATTGAACTCCATCATATTTGGCATATTGTTCTTTCTTTTCCAGACCATGATACCTATCAAACTCATAAGAAGAACTAGCATTTAATTAGCATAACAATGGGAGGGGATATTTATACAATCACTCCAATGTCTATCATGACCGACACATAAAGACCAATCATACCCTTAATACGATCGATATGGTGCACACATCTTTTTTAGGGAGCTTATCTACAATCTTGCCAAAAGTAGGGTCCATAACAATACAGACATAGATAATCAAGATAAGATTTCCAACCACCAAACTCTCATTCTTTTATCAAGATAAGATTTCCAACCACTAAACTCACATTCATTCTAAGATTCCATAGTGACAAGTAGAAAAAAAATCTACCTAACACAAAAAAATCACAAACAAATATTTACAAGTTTGACTCAAAGCAAGTAAGCTAAAATTTCAAACCAACTTAATACACCAAAGTATTCCATGGAAACAACACCATTTTTGATAACTCTCAATTTATTTATCAATTTAAGTGCAAGGCGGTCGTCGTCAATATAATTACCCAACTTTGAGTTGGGGTCGAATACCCAAGAAAAAAATGCAAGTGGCGATTTAAAGAAGTTCAAAATTGAAGTTTCTTTCTAAACTCAAACTTATGATACAAGTAAATGGGGGATTTTAGATATTTCAAAGATATGATTGCTATTCATCTTTTACAAGACTAACACGGGGCTATGTATAATTAAAGTACAATTAATTCGAGATGGATCTTGGGATTATGATTTCCTAGGGATAAATTATGCTTGGGAGCCTAATGATTTGGTGCAAATTCTAATCGTTAGTGATGTGGTAGGCTAGGTTTACAGTCCTGGAGGTAAAACACCCAAGAATGTCACCTTGAATTTTTTTTTGGTTTATTAGTGATGATTATGCTAAGTGTTGTGTTGTCTATTTATTGTGTGTTATTTCTAACTTATGTAAGGGTTTCCTTAATGCATGTTTATGAGTTAACTTGTTTTTATGCTTTACCTTCCCCTAATTTGAGGTCACATGGTCCAATAAAGGGAGAATTGAAGCACCTAGATTTGAACCCTTGTAAGAACAACAAATTTTGGAGTCTCTGGGTGGGTTTGGTTGAAGGGCTTGAGTCTTACCCTCAGTCTAACTCATACCCTTCTCCACCTCCCCTCTTATATCCTAGACAGAATAATAAGGTAGTATGCTAGTTTCTATATGACTTGACTTTTCCTCAATCATAACCAATGCATAAGAGTCATTGTAACTCAACCGTGAAGAGAGAGGCCTCAAACCTAGTGGATTATTTTGGTTATGGGTGGTCTATATGAGTTAGGTCATGAGTCATACCCTTTGGATACAACTCAAGAGTGTCTATTCGTCACCTAACAAGTGTGGTTGACCTAGGATAAGCCTAGGGTATGAGTTAGGGCACCACTGATACCTTAGGTCATAATTTCCATAAGAACCAAATAGAAGAATCGTACCCCTTCACAAGTGGACTTTCCATATTTTTATTAAGGACCTTTTAGTCATTTCCCTTTCCTAAAACTCTAGGTCCTTGAACTATATAAGGCATGGTATCCTCTTAAGCCTTCATTTACAAGACTTAAATATTCTAAGCACTCTAAATATCTTCTTGGAGAAAGATTGAAGGATAGGGTTTGGAGGGTACATCTAGTGGAAAGAAGGAGTCAAGATTATTGGAGTGTCAAATTTTTTAAGGCATGTATCGCTTACCCTATTTAAATAACTCTAAACCTATGAACTTCACAATTGGACTAGTAAGTGTACATGGTGGTTATGAATCAAACAAAAAGGTTTTTTGATACCTATTAATAAATAATGATGATTTTTCCTTATAGTTGTGTTGATATATGTTATTGATGGTAGATTGTATATGTGGGTGCTTCTGGTATATTTTTTAACATGGGTGTCTTATGTAACGCTAATCTTGATGATTTATACCATGAAAAGTGACTTGTTGAAGGTATGCACATAAATGTTTGTGAAAATGTCTAAGTGAGTTGACTCGTAAAATATTGGTGATGTGTTAAGATAAAGGAATGGACTAAGGAGTATAAATGGTTGATGAATGAAATTGTAATAGCTATTGCGAGTCATTTATTGTGTAATTGATGATATTGTTGGGATAATAGATAATAAGGGGTTAAGGCCCTAAGCATGAAAATAAACTTGTTTTGGGTGTTGAACGTAAATGTTTTGAGAATATGGTGTAAGATTAATAATGTATTGTGATTTTGTTGGTTTTCATGATCGTAAATATAATAAATAATGTGTTGTATCAAATCAATTGGCCTATTAACATGATGAGTGGTTAAATGTTCATGTGAAGGCTAAATATGTATTTAGGTAAAGGTCTAGTAAACATAAATTAGTTATGATAATAACTAAATGAATGAGAATACTTGTAGATAGTTATCTAAGGCATTGTTGGCCATGTATTGATTTATATTAATTGTGAATGGTTGGAAATGGCTGATAAGAACCTTGTTAAGTATCTAACACGTTAGCTTGTGGCTTAAAAATGGCAATGTCCCTTTTTGTATAAATGTTTGCTAATTGGTATTGTGTTTCTAAGGCTTACCTTGTAATTTCTTAATCTTTAACCATGTTGGTTTGATGGTTTAGAAATGGGTTTTTTTTCCCTAAACTTAATCTTGAATTGTAAATACTTTGTATGGGTCTTGAGGATCACAAATCGAATTGAATGATGAATTGAATGGAGGCATTAGCCTATTAAGATAATTGAGTAATGAAGGCTCCCATAAGGACCATGTAGTCATGTATGGTCTTAAAATGGGTAGATGAGTTAAAGATCTTTAATGCGTGGTGTTGCTCTATTTTATGGAAAAAATGATATATATGTTAATGCATAAGCTAGTGGGTTAAAAGTTCAAATGTCGACTAATGATGACCATGTGATGTCTTATGGCTAGAGTCTCATGGCTTATGAAATGAGTTGTGGTCAAAGTCCCTCGTCTAATATCTTATGGTCAATGTCCCTCATCTAATGACTTGTGGTCAAAGTCCTTCATACAATAGCTTGTGGTTGGATTCCCTTGATTAAAGAGATTTCTTGAGGTTAAAATACCTTACCTAATGTGTAAGCATGCGATTCGAGTTCCATGCTCACTTTAATATGTAAGCATGCAATTATTGTTCCATGCCCACTTGAATGTGTAGCATGTGATTAGAGTTCCCTACCCACTTGGGTTTGTACGTATGCGATCAGAGTCCCATACCTAGTTGAATGTGTGATCATATGATTAGAGTACCATACCTAAGTGAATGCGAGAGCATGCAATTAGAGTTCTATTCCTACTTTAATGTGTAAGCATACGATTACAGTTTTATGCCCACTTGAATGTGTAGGCTTGCATTTAGAGTTCCATGCCCACTTAGATATGTAAGCATGTTATTAGAGTCCCATGCCTAATTGAATGTGTGATCATGTGATTAGATTTCCATACCTAAGTTAATGCGAGATCATGTGATTAGAGTCTCATGCCTAGTTGAATGTGTGATCATGCAATTAGAGTTCCATACCTAAGTAAATACAAGAACATGTGAGTAGAGTCCCTTGACTAGTTTAATATGTGATTATGTGATTAGAGTTCCATGCCTAACAGATTGTGGTATATGAGTAGATCCCTTATCACAACAAATAACTATATGGTTGTATCCCTTTTTCATGATGAAGTGTAATAATGAATGAAGTACCTTACTTAATTAGATATGAATTTTTTAAAAGTCTGATACCTAATGACGGTGGTATGAACCTAAGCGTGGAATGTCAGAGTCCTCTACTTTGTGTCATATGATTGAAGTATTTGAGAATGTTATTAAGTCTTTATTTCTTGATTAGGATGTGATATATCTATGTGTAAAGATAAATATGTGAATATGATTGAATATGATATATATTGACTTGTGTTGAATGGTGATGATTTTTCATCATTATTCTTAAGTCACATGCTAGCGCTCATCTCTAGATGCTAAGTAGGTGCCATGTCATTATCTTCTTCTTCTACATAGTTATATGTGTTTGAGCAAATTCGTGCATTGACCTTTAAGTAGTGATCTTCCATACTCTGGAAGACCTATCTCTCATAGTCACGTTACTTTATGTCATAGACTTGTATAAGTTTTATGCTTGGCTATTATCTGGGGCATGTCCCAACGTATTGTTAACTTCGATTTGTTAGTGGTATTGTGGATTGCTGTGGACTAAGGAATATTGACTAGACTATTGCTATTAATTAAATATTAGATATTGTCTTTATAGCCTTACATTTCTGCTATCATACTATATGGTCGAAATTCATCTAACCCTTGTGGATAATTGTTAAAGATTATTTTGGATTATTAAGGCGACCTCCAGTTCATGTAAGCTCGATGTGCCTATACAACATAACTCAAAGTTCGGGTCATGTCAAGATGGTATCAGAGCCTACGTTCATATTTAGTTGGGTGTCCACAAATCCGTGTCAAGTAGCATCTCTTTTATGGGTTTGAAGTACGCCACACTTATAAGAGAGATGTTGTGAGGCATTTAGGGATGTTTTTCTTTCTTGTGTTTAATCTCAAGCTATAAAATGTCTAAGGTCTTAGATTTCTTTGATTTCTTCTTACTTATCTTTCTGATCATGTATCCAAGAAGATCTAACTTTCAAGCATACTCTTCTGTCAATACTGGGGGAAATATGGACGAAGCTTGTACTACTTCTAGGATTCAAACCCAATCAAGTGTAATTACAAATGACTATCCTCATGGGTTTCTATGTATTCCTACTAACCCCACTATGAGAGGTGGTACTTCTTCCTAGTCACCTAAAAATGCTGTGTTCCAGAGCTCCTTTGTGCAGTTGGCCTAGGTTTGTGGAAAGTTGTCTTGGAGAAACTATTGGGTGGGTCATAGTTTTCACTCTATCACTAGTGCTCCCTACCCAAATTTGTTGGGAGATGGGCATCTTCAGACTGGTAATACTTATAGGTAAAAAGGTGCCCAATATTAGGTCGGTGGAGCCCAATCCACACTCACCTATCCTCTTTTTCATTTTTTATAGTCGAACACATCGTGGTTATTATAAGAAAGGGAAAGATCGATGTTTCAAATGTGGTTAATTAGTACAGACACTATGGGAGTGTCCTACAGTGGCTACCGATTGGGCAAGACAAAGTATATTAGTTAACATTTCTCTAGCTCTTACGCCTAGGGGTGCCGCTTCTAGCTTCGACGTTCATCGGGACTATATCAATGCTCTCGCTATCCCTCGAGAGATCGAGGCATCTTCTAATACTAATGCAGGTATGTTGAGATTTTTCTCCTGTGATGTGTATTGTTTGCTTGATCTAAGGTCTACTCTTCCTTAGGTGTCCCCGTATGTGGTTGTACATCTTGATTATGGTCCGAGAGTCTGTCGGTTCCTTTTTCTATTCCTATCCTGATTAGAGACCCTGTGGTTGGTAGAAGAGTCTATAGAGGGTGTGTGGTATCTGATGGTAGTTATACTCTTGTAGACTTGGTAGAGTGGGACATAGTCGATTTTAATTTCATCCTAGAGATGGATTGGTTGCACTCTTTCTATACTTCCATAGATTATTAGACCTGTAGGATCATGCTTAATTTCCTTAATGTTCTAGTCATTGTATGGGAAGATGGTTCCTTGTTTCTTAAAGTTCCTAAGAAAAGATCCTTTTCTTGCCTCAAGGACAAAAAGGTTGAGTTCAAAGGAGTGTTTGTATCACTTGGTTTGAGTTAAAGATCCTAACTCATAGGGGTCCCCTCTAGAAACCATTCTTTGGGTTAAAGAATTTCTTTCCATGTCCTTTAGGTTGACTAATTCCTCCACGGAATTCATGGGTTCGATGAATAATATCTTCCATTTATTTTTGGACATGTTTGTCTTTGTCTTTATAGATGATATCTTTATGTATTCTAAAAGGGAAGTGGGTTATTTAGATCATCTCTGTTCTTTGTTTCAAACTTTGAGGAATCATTATTGGTATGGAAAGTTCTCCTAGGGTGAGTTTTGGTTAGAAGTCATGGCTTTTCTTGTTCATGTTATCTATATCTAGTGAAGGGATCATGGTGGATCCACAAAAGGTATGCAGTGGTGTGTCATTTCATGTCAAGACCTAAGGACTCTTTCTCTGGTATGTTGTATCAAGATGGATCTCCTTTATAACCTAAGTGGTTACTATAAAGCACTCTTTACTTATGGTGTCACATCTCTGCTGAAGGTCTTTCCTTCAATGGAACAAGTGGTTCTTATTCTTTAGCCCCTTCGTGACTTTTCCTGGTGCGTAGTGGCTCAGGGATCATGGTGATAATTGAAATGGGAAAGTGTAGAAGTACCTAAGTGGGGGAGACTATAGTTATAGGGTGCCATTTCATCATCGTATGGTATGTGATGTCATCCTCCCTTTTTATGGTATGAATAAGGTAAGTGTAAGTTGCTTGACCCGATATGGTTCACCAAACCTTAAAAAAAGATCAAGGTGATTCGTGAGAGGTGGAAAACCACTTAAAGCTGCCAAAAGTCCTATACAGGCATGTGGTGTAGGAGTTTAGAGATTAGTGTTGGCGATTAGTTATTATTGAAAGTATCTCCCATGGACAGAGTGGTGTGAATCTATTAAAAGGGGGAACCTTAGTGCCCGATATGTCGGTCCCTAGGAGGTCTCGAATGAGGTTTGTAATATTGCCTAAAAGATGGATGCCTTCTAGGTTGAACTCCATTTCCCCTGATTGTTTATGTCTTTATGTGCAAAGATGTGTATCTGATTCCCTGTTGGTCATTCCCTTAGAGGACATAGATGTTTCGGATTCCATGACTTGTGAAGTCGCCCTGCTGAGATCTCTAATCGGCAAGTTTTCTGGTTGCAAACAATAAAAGTTGCTTCGGTAAAGGTTTTATGGAGGAAACAATGGTTTGAGAAAGCTAGTAGGGAGGCAAAAGAGGACACGAAGTCCATGTATCCAAAACTATGTTCCATTCTGGAAACACCTGCTTGAGATGTGTGTTGTTCTTCCTAACTTGGTTTATATTTCTGATAGACGATTCATGAAATTTACAATGCTTACAATTGATTCATGTCTTTTTTGACAAGGGATTTGAGTTCCCAAATGTTGAGTTACTTTGTAACTTTAAAAGACAATAAGGATTATGATACATGTTATGTTGTAACCTTGTGATGTGGTTTTTACTAGTTTGGTTGAAAGTGGTTTGCGATATGTGCTAATATGTTAAATTATGTTGATTCTTTACATACCCTTAATTCACAGAAGAATGATCCTATGTGGGGGAGAATGAAACACCCAAGAATGTAGCCTTGCAAAAATTTTTAGTTGATTGGTGATGATCATGATAAGTGTTGTGTTGTGTCCTTGTTGCGTGCTGTTTCTAACTTGTGTAACGGTTTCCTTGATGCATATTGATGTGTTAACTTGTGTTTATGCTTGCCTCGCCCGTTATTCTAGGACACATGGTGTAAGAGAGGGAGAATTGAAACACCTATACTTGAACCCTTGTAAGAACAACAACTTTTGGAATCTCTAGGGAGGGTACAGTTTAAGGGCTTGAGTTGTACCCTTGGTCATGACTCATACCCTTCTCCACCTCTTCTATCATATCCTAGACATAATACTAAGGAAGTATACTAGTTTCTATACGACTTGACCTCCCTCAATCGTAACCAATGCATATGAATCATATGCAACTCAACCGTGAAGAGAGAGGCCTCAAACCTAGATGATTGTTTTGGTTATGGGTGGTCTATACGAGTTAGGTCATGAGTCATACCCTTTATATATGACTTAAGGGTGTCTATTCGTACCCTAACTAGTGTGGTTGACCTAGGAGAAGCCTAGGGTACTAGTTAGGATACCATCGTACCCTAGGTCAAGATTGCCACATGAATCGTATGGGGGATTCATACCCCTGCACAAGTGGACTTTCCAAATTTTTATTAAGGACCTTTTGGTCATTTTCCTTTCCTAAAACCCTAGGTGCTTGCACTATATAAGGAATGGTATCCTCCTAATCCTTCATTAAAAAGACTTAAACATTCCAACCACTCCAAAAAGCTTGTTGGAGCAAGATTGGAGGCTAGGCCTTGGAGGGTGTTCATTTAGTGGAAAGAAGGAGTCAAGATTATTGTTATCTCATTTTGTTGAAGGCATGTATCTCTTCCCCTATTTAAATAACTCTAAGACCATGTATTTTCACACTTGGATTATTAAGTGTACATGGTGGTTTTGAATCAAATAAAAAGGGTTTTTGATACCTATCAATAAATAATTATGATTCTTGCTTATACTTGTGTTAATACATGCTATTGATGGTATATTGTAAATATTGGTGCTTGTGATATGTTTTTTAACATGGGTGTCTTAATTAACCCTAATATTGATGATTTCTACCACGAAAATGGCCTTCTTGAAGGTGTGCACATAATGTGTTTGTGAAAACATCTTAGTGAGTTATCTAGTAAAATGTTAGTGATGTGTTGAGCTAGAGTAATGTCCTAACGAGAATATATGGTTGATGAGTGATATTATAAAAGGTATTGTGAGTCGTACATTATGTAATTGATGATATTGTTGGGATAATGGATAATAAGGGGCTAAGGACCTAAGCACAAAAATGAACTTAATTTGGGTGTTGAAACCAAATGTGGTGATAATATGGAGTAAGCTTTCTAATGTAATGTGATTATGTGGGTCTTGATGACCATAAATATAATGAATGATGTACAGTATCAAAGCACTTGGCCTATTAAGTGATGAGTGGTTAAATGGCCTTGTGAAGGCCAATGTTGTATCTAGGTAAGAGTTCTAGTGAACATGAATGAGTCATGATAAAGTCTAAATGAATGTGAATACTTATATATGGTTGGTTAATGCCTTTTTGTCCATGTATTAAGTAATATTAATTGTTAATGCTTGGAAATGGTTGATAAGAACCTTATTAAGTATGTAATGCATTAACTTGTGGCTTAAATGGGGCAATGGCCCTTTTTGTATGGATGTTTTCTAATTAGTATTGTGTTGGTATGGTTAGCCATGTAATTTGTTAATCTTTAATCATGTTGGTTTGACGGTTCAGAAGAGGGGTTCTTTTCTATAAACTTGAACTCAATTTGTAAATCTTTGTGTGTGTCTTGAGGTCCACAAATTGAATTGCATGATGAATTAAATGGAATCATTGTCCTAGTGAGATGGTTGAGAAATATAGGCTCCCATAAGGACCATATGGTCATGTATGGTGTTGAAATGGCTAAATGAGATAAAGCTCTTGAATGTGTGGTGTTTCTCTATAATGTGAAAAGAGTGATACAGATTCTAATGCATGAGCTAGTGGATTAAGAGTCCAAATGTTAACTAATGATGGCAATGTGATGGCTTGTGGCTAGAGTCCCTTGCCTTATGAAATGACTTATGGTCAAAGTCCCTTGTCTAATGACTATGGTTAAAGTCCCCCATCCAATATCTTATGGTTGAATTCCATTGCTTAAAGAGATCTCTTCAGTTTAAAATACCTTGTCTAATGTGTAAACATGCGATTAGAGTTCCATGCCCACTTGAATATGTAAGCATACAATTAGATTTCCATGCCGACTTAAATGTGTAAGCATGCGATTAGAGTTCTATGCCCACTTGTATGTCTAAGCGTGTTATTACAGTCCCATGACTAGTTGAATGTGTGATCATGTGATTAGAGTTCCATACCTATGTGAATGCGAGAGAATGCGATTAGAGTTCCATGACCACTTGAATGTGTTAGCATTAGATTAGAGTTCCATGTCTACTTGAATGTTTAAGCATGCAATTAGAGTTCCATGCCCACTTGAATGTGTAAGCATGCCATTAGAGTTCCATGCCCACATGAATATGTAAGAATGTGATTAGAGTCCTATGCCTAGTTGAATGTGTGATCATGCGATTAGAGTTCCATACCTAAATGAATGAGAGAGAATGTGAGTAGATTCCCATGCCTAGTTGAATATGTGATCATGTGATCAGAGTTCCATACATAAGTGTATGCGAGAGAATGTGATTAGAGTATGCCTTGTTAAATATTTGATTATGCGATTAGATTTTCACATCTAAGTGATTGTGGTATATGGGTAGAGCCCTTGTTTTAACAAATAACTATATCGTTGTATCCTCTTTGCTTGATGAAGTGTAACCACGGATGAAGTACCTTGCCTAATGAGATGTGAATGTTGTTAAAGTCTTATGCCTAATGAGGATGGTATGAACTCAAGTGTGGAATGTAGGAGTCCTATACTTTGTGCCATATAATTGAAGTATATGAGAATGTTATTAAGTCTTCATATCTTTATTAGCATGTGATATCTCTCGGTGTAAGGATAAATATGTGAATAGGATTGAATATAATATCTATTGACTTGTGTTGAATGGTGATGTTTTTTATCCTTATCCTTGAGTTATATTCTAGCTCTCCAACCGCTAACTGTATCCAGACACTACATCCCCACACGACGTAGGTAACAGAATATCTTCTTCTTTTTCTACACAGTAATAGGTGTTAGAGTGGATTCATGCATTGACCTTGAATTGGTGAGCTTCCACACTCTTGAAGACCTATCTCTCATAGTCAGGTTACTTTATGTTATAGACTTGTATAGGTTTGGTGCTCGGCTATTATCGAGGATATTTCCGATGTATTGTCAACTTTATCTTGTTAGAAGCTTTGTGGATGACTGTGGACTTTGGAAAATTGGCAAGACTGTTGTTAGTCATGAAATATTTGATATGGCCATTCTAGCATTACATTTCTGTTATCTTACTATATGGTCGGAATCCATACGAACCTTGTGGATAAATATTAAAGATTAGGTTGGGTTGTTGAGGCAACCTCCGGTTAATCTGAGCTTAAGGTGCCCATATGACATTGCCCGAAGTTTGGGTCATGTCATGAGTATAGTTTGTCAACAAAGACTCAAATATGTCACTCACTGACCCTTTTGAGTACCTAAAGTATTTGTCAATTAAAGCCACCAAACGCCTCAATTGGGTATACCTATATCTAGGATGATATCTAAGGTATAGTAAACTTCGTACTCACCCTTATGTCTAAGATTGAAATACCTTGACCTTGAACTATTTGAAAAATAACAACTTTTGGTGTCTCTGAGCTGGGTACGGTTTAGAGCTTGAGTCGTACCCTTGGTCACAATTCATACCCCTTTCCCCCTCCCCTTTCATACCTTGATCAGTCCATGAGGGTAACACACGGTCTTTTATATGACAAGTTCATCCCTTGTTCATTACCAATTCATATGAGTCGTATTCTACTCAATCGTATAGAGTGAATTCTAAAATAGAGTAGACCTGTCCATATTATAGTTGAAACTTATGATTGGGGCATGAGTCGTACCCTTGGTTACGACTTAATGGTGCCCACTCAATACCCACAATATTATGGCTAGCCTAATATAAGCCTAGGGTATGATTTAGGGTACCACTTATGCCCTAGGCTACGATTGCTCAAGGAACAGTATGGGGGAGTCATACCCCTGCAGGAGTGAGCTTTTCCAACTTTTAAACAAGGATCTTTTAATTATTTCCCCTACCTAAAAGCCTAAAACCTCTCACTATATAAGGCATTGTATACTACTAAGTCTTCATATTTACAAGACTTAAATATTCCAAAACATTCTAAAGGCTTCTTGGAGTAAGATTGGAGACTAAGGTTTAGAGGTAGTCATCTAGTTCAAAGGAAGAGTCAATATTGTTTGTGTGTCATCTTGGTTATGGCATGTATCTCTTACCCTCTTTAAGTATCTCTAAAAACCATGTATTTCACACTTGGATTAGTAAGTGTACATGGTGGTTTTGAATCAAATAAATAAGGTTTTTTTTTCCAACAATGAATAAGAATGATTTTTGCTTATATGTGTGTTGATACATGTTATTGATGGTAGCTTGTACATGTGGGAGTTTGTTATATATTTTTTTAATAAGAGGGTCATAAGGAACCCTTGTCTTGATGATCTCTACCATGAGAATGGCCTTGTAATAGGTATGCACCCAAGGTGTTTGTAAAAATGTCTAAGTGAAATGATTAGTTGTAGGTTGATAATGTGTTGAACTAGGTAAATGGCCCAAATGAGTATGATGATTGTTGAATGATATTGTGAAGGTATTATTAGCCATGTATTGTATAATTGATAAACTTATTAGTTAACAGTTGATAAGAGGTTAGAGTCCCTAAAAATCAAAATGAACTAAAATTGTGGGTTGAGCTAATATGTGATCATGCATAGTGTGGAATTGGCTAAAGGGGTTAAAGATCCTAAATATTGTGTTGAATGATGATGATGCATGATTAAAGGGTTAGAGTCCAAAATGTTGACTGTTATGGTTGTTATGGCTTGAGATTAGAGTCCCCTGCCTTATGAAATAGATTGAGGTTAGAGTCCTTACCTAATAAAATTGCATGCAGTTCGAGCCCTATGCCTAATGAGATCTTATGAGGTCAAAGTACCTTTCCAAATTAATTGGCTTGGGGTTAGAGTCCCCTGTCAAATAAGACATAAGGTTAGAGTCCCATTTCCTAATGAGTGAGCATGTGGTTAGAGTCCCATGCCTTATTGAATATGTGAGCATACGGTTGAGTCCCATGTTTCATTGAATGTGTGAGCAAGTGGTTAGAGTCCCTTGCTATAATGGATATATATATGGTTAAAGTCCCTTACTTGATAAGTGTGCACAAGGTCGGAGTCCTTGGTGTAAATGATATGTGAATATGTTGAATATTCTATGTCTAATGAGTATTGTTCATCCTAAAAGGTGGAGGGTTGGGGTTCTCCATTTCATGTCTAATAAATAGATACTTGAGATTGTTGATTAGCCTTGATATCTTGATTTGCAAGTGATATACATATATGTATGGATAATTGTATGAACATGATAAAATATGATTTAATGACTTGTTGATGATTGATGATATTATTTTATCACTTATCCTTGAGTTTCATGATAGCGTTCCAACCGCTAACCGTCTCCAAAAACTACGTCCCCACGCAACGTAGGGCTCAGGGCACCTTCTTCTTTACCTTTGCAGTGAGTAGAAGATCGAAGTTGTTCGTGCATTAACTTTTGAGTGGTGAGGTTCCTTTCTTTGGATTCATTCATCCTTGGTCCTCTATATTTTGACTCAGTCTATTTAAGGTTTGGATTGGCTATTATTGGGGACTTATCCCAACACATATACATTTTTTGACTTTGACTTTGTATAGAGGTGTTGTGAAATACTGTGAACATGGGCGTAGTTATTTTTATGAAATAATATATTGATTTATGATATTATTTCTTCTATCTTAACTTATGAGTTGGAGTTCTTTCGACTTCGATGGTATGGCGAGATGTTTGTGTTGGGTTATCAGGGCGACCTTCGATTTGTATGAGCTTGAGGTACCCATACGACATAGCCCAGGGTTCAGGTCATGTCAAGTTTGTATTATAACCTAGGTTCATGGTCAGCTGGGTGTTTACAATACCGTGTCAAGTAAAGTCTCATTTATGGGTGTGAAGCACGCCACACATATAAAAGGGAGACTATGAAACATTTTAGGAAATGTTCCCCTTTCTTGTGTTTCAATCTCAAGATGTAAAGTCTAAGGCCTTGAATTCCTCTGATTCCATTTTCTATCTTTCAGATCATGCCTTAAAGAATATCTGAGACTTAAGAAACAATTCAGTTTCAACTGAGTGCCCTATGGATGGAGCTCATCCAACTTTGAGAGTTCATACCTGAGCAAGGGCTGCAGTAGCTGATCATCTCCGTGGGGTTCCTCCTATCCCCACCAACCTTTACCCATCCCCTCAAAGGGATGCTATTAGTAGGGAGTTTCATCACTACATCAACCTCTTGACTCAGTTTGTAGCCTCTCAAGAGGAGCGTGGTGCTATGGATACTACTTCTTCTGAGGCCACAAGAGTTGGACAATTTATGAGGTTGAGCCCTCCCATGTTCTACGGTACGAAGGTTGAGAAAGATCCTCAAGGCTTCATTGATGAGATGGAGAAGATCTTCTGAATCAGGCATGCTTCAGAAATTAAGGTTGTTGAGTTTGCATCCTATCAATTGAAGAATGTCGCATACCGATGGTACGAGGGTTGGGATTTATCTGGAGGTTTTGATGCTAGTTACGCTTTAAGGGAGGATTTCTTCGAGGCTTTCCTTGATCGCTTCTTTTCTCATGAGTTGAGGGAGGCTAAGGTGGAAGAGTTCCTGAACCTAATGAAAGGGAGAATGTCCTTTCAAGATTCTTCCATGAAATTCCATCAATTGTCAAGGTATGCTCCCAAGATGGTTTTCTAAGACCCCGCAAAATCTTAAGCTTGATTCAGTCCTGTAAAAACTTGTTATTGGTCCCAAACTTAGGAAAATTCAGCTAAGTGTTCATACTTCAAGTTGTTTTAGCCTTCATAAGTTGGAAATCCTTTTTCACCACCCTTATATCCTTTAAATATCAAATTTTAGGTTAATTCATGATTAGGAATGTGAATAGGTGTTCTTAGACAAGTTTTGGATTTTTTGGACTTTGTTTGAGACACATTTGATTGCTCAAACCAGTGGATCGAAGCGATCTCGACATGCCACATCATCCATTGCGTTGATGAGTATTTTTCCCAAGCTACCAGTGCAAATTCCAGTGAACCGATGCGGACTCGATGCGGCATGTTAGCTATCGCGTCAATGCCAACGACACGATGAGTAGGTCTACGCGTCCCTAAATTATTTTTTAATCATTAAAAAGCCATATCCTCAGGGGTAATTTGGTATTTTCCCACCTTATGTCAGCCCCCAAAACACAAAATTAAGCTCCTTTAGAGGAAAAATCCATTCATATTTCTCAAAATTTCTCAAGAAGCAAATCCTAGGATCTCTAATTCAAGGTTCAACCTTTAAGAACACTCCATCATTCTTCGTAAATTTGAATACCAAGGTATGTGAAGTGTTCATCCAAGGGTTTCCTTCCACCCTTATAGTTCAAGAAACTCTTTCTAAATATAAGTTAATTGATTTCATATTGGATCTTGAATGTATTAATCAATATGATGTTAATGGTGATCTACTTCCATCATTTGTCCCAAGTTTCATGCAAACTAGTTTAATTGTGAATTGAATTTTGTGAACTATATGTCAAACTCTTGAATTCCAAGATGAATGTAGAATCCATGATATTACTACATGTTTATTGATATGTGAAATACCCATGCTCCCCAAGTGTTTGAAAAAATACTTATGTGATTAGACTAGCCCAAGCATAACATGTTATTGTGTGATTTCAATCTTGCACAAGCTCATGTATAACAAGTGTTTAACCAAAGATGTCTAAGTGAACGTATTATTAGTAAGCTAGTATCATTATGCTTCTAAAGTCATGCAGTGATTTACTTTTCATGCTATTGATCCATGGGGGTATTTAATACCTAAAAATTTAGCTATTTACCTAGAGACAGTGTCAGTTACAAAATAATTGCAGTAATGTCACGATCGGTAGTACTCTCAATCAGATATAGAACTCAAGAAAAACTCAGTAGACTCAGTATCAGTCCGATCCAGTTCAGTATCCAGTTTAGACCTCAGTAAATTTAGTCAGTTAATAGAATTCAGTAGTATTCCGTCAGCCAATAGAATTCAGTGAAATTAGTTTAGTTTAGTTAGACAGTATAATCAGTAACAGTTCAGTCTAGCCTAGTATGGACTAGGAATGAGTTTAGTGTCTTTTCAGTTGTGAGTAGGATTCAGCACCGAGCGAATCCAGGGATGGGGGAATTCCTGCCAGCAGAGGGTTTGACCCTTAGTAGCAATCCGTACATTACAAAACTACGTAGCCAGCATAGGTTCAGATATCTTCCTGCTAGACTAGGGTTGATACATCTCATACGAGTTTTTCCTATAAGCGAGGGTTGACGAAAGAGCTTTTTGTCAGAGAGGGTTAACTCATAGCTGTCTTTACATATGGAACGGTACTGATACCCTTCCAACTGGGGTTAAAGGTTGGACCCCAATCTATTCAGAAAGGGGCATGTCGGTTAGATGATTACCTCCCACAATTTTAGCTTCAGTCTTCAGAATAGAACTCAGTTTAGTTCTATAGAAATCAGGACTGTCAGACACAGTCACTTAGTTCAGTATGGAACTTAGAATAGTTCCACAAAATTAGGGCTATCAAATATAGTCACCCAGTTAACAGTAATATAGTATTTGTAAACTCAGATATCAGTAAATCAGTAATTCAGAACTCAGTATCCAGTGTTATCACGACCTTAGTTATAGTTTACGTATTCATACATGTACTTTCATTCATTTATACTCATGTTATTCAATCAGTATTGTTCATACATATGAACCCATCCATCTCATCCTACCTCACTTAACAAACTAGTACATTCAAAGTACTGACGCATACCTTTTTTTTGAACTATGATGTCTTATATCATAGAATCAGACGCACAGGCTCCCGTTCATGCTTAGCACCCAGATCCATCAGTAGCAGACTTGTGCTGAGACCTCATAGTTCGAGGACATGATTATTACTTCAGTATCTCAGTTTATCAGTTTTCAATAGTTGGGGTTAGTTGGGGTTTTATCCCATCAATCCCTTATTCAGACAGTAGAGTCTTATCAGACTACAGTATTTGAGACACATGTATTAGTATTCATTTTTCAGTACTCAATATTTATTTACAGTTTTAAACCTTAGGGAAAGTTTCTGCCTAATTTTTGCATAATACAGTATTATTATTTAGTTATTATAGCAGGTAGTAGTCATGGGTTAACTTGTGGTCCCTCGGTATTATGAGCACCATGTAGCATCCGAGGTACAGACTTGGGGCGTTACAAATTTCTATCTTGAGGGATAAAATATGCATATTTGTTTTGGGATTATCCCGTGAGTAAGTCCTTGAGATAAAGGTAGCATTATTAATTGACAACATCAATATCTCTAGGTTGATTGTGTATATGTAAAAAGTAGAGGATGATAATAAAAAGCAAGATGACCTTAGTGAGAGGCAAGGGAGGAAGTTTAGTCCTTTCGAGTGTAGTACTGGAGATGGTGGTAAGGGCTACAAAAGAAGTGGGGGAGTTTGGTTTGTTCTATATGGCTAGTATTCCCTCTCCTTACTTGAATTTTAAGGTTGTTCATTAGTCTCAGTTTAGTGGTGGGTCTCGAGTGCCTAATTTTAGAATAGTGGTGCCTAGTTGGTTCCACCCCACCCTCTTTAAAGATTCAGTGGCAAAAGTCACCGTATTCAGTGTGAGCAAGGGAGAAATAGGTGTTTTCCTTATGGTCAGTTTGGGCACATACAATGTAATTGTTATTCTTTAGAAGATCCTTAGGCCATAAGGGCCCCTATTAATACTTTACCTCTTCCCACACCAAAAGGTTCTATGTCTACTTCTGCTTCTACTTTTGGCATCAGTGTGGGTCGAAACTTCTTGTATGAACTTGTGACTCATCAAGATTCTAAGTCGTCTCCTAATGTTGTCACGGGTATGTTGATACTTTTCTCCAGTGATGTGTATTGTTTACTTGATCAAGAGTCCATTCTTTCATATGTTACACCATATTTGGCTGTGCATCTCAATTATAGTCCTGAAAGTCTATCGGTTCCTTTTTATATTTCTACCCTAGTGGGAGACTCTATGGTTGTTACAAGAGTTTATAGGGGGTGTGTTATATCTATTGGTGGTAGGGATACTCTTATTGATTTGATAGAATTAGATATGGTCAATTTTGATATCATTTTTGCGATAGATTGGTTGCCCTTATTCTATGTTTCCTTATATTTTCTAACCCATAGGGTCATGCTTAAAATCCCTAATGAATTAGTCATTTTATGGGAAAGTGGTTACTTGGTGCCTAAGGAAAGGTTCATTTTTTATTTTAAAGACTGAAAGTTGATTGCAGAGGGTTTCTTATATCATTCGGTCTGAGTTAGAGAATCTAATTCGGAAAAGCCTTCTCTAGAGTACCTTCTCATGGTGAACAAGTTTCTTAATGTGTTCCCCAATGATCTTCCCAGTGTTACTCCTAATAGAGAAATTAATTTTGGGATTGATCTTATTCCGAACACTCATCTGATCTATATTCCTCCTTATAGAATGTCTCCAGCGAATCTAAAAGATTTTAAAAAGCAATTGAAAGATCTCTTAAATAAAGGTTTTATCCACCTTAGTGTGTCACCGTGGGGTTCTCTCATGCTATTAGTGCACAAGATGGATGGTACCCTTCATATGTGAACTTATTATCGTCAGTTAAACAAAGTGACCATAAAGAATAAATATCCCCTTCCTAGGATTGATGATTTATTTGACCAACTTCAGGGTGCAACGTGTTTTCTAAGATTGATATTAGATTGGGTTAACATCAGCTTAAGATTAGGAATGTGGATATTCCTAAGACTGTCTTTAGAACCCAATATGGTCACTATGAGTTTCTTGTCATGTCTTTTGGGTTGAACAATGCCCCGATGGCATTTATGGATTAGGTGAATAGGGTTTTCCATCCGTTCTTTCACATGTTTTCAATTGTCTTCACTAATGATATCTTACTGTATTCTCTAAGTGAGGTAGATCATGTAGATCACCTCCATGCCTTGTTACAAACTATGAGTGATAATTATTTGTATGCCATATTCTCTAATGAGAATTTTCATTGAAAGCCAAATCTTTTCTTGGTCATGTCATCTCTAGTTAAGGGATCATGGTAGATCCCCAAAAGATTTTAGTGGTTAAGAAGTAGCCTAGACCTACGACTCCAACTAATATTTGGAGCTTCTTGGGTCTAGCCGATTATTATAGATGGTTTGTGAAGAGTTTTCCTACTATAACTGCCCCGTTGACCAAGTTATTATGGTCTTATGCGTGTGAGAGTAGTTTCCAAAATTTGAAATACAAATTAACATCGACTTTGATTTTAACATTGCCCGAGGGTAGTGATGGTTTTGTGGTTTATTGTAATGCTTCTCATATCTGTAATACCCCGATCATTCCTTAAGCCTAAATCTGTCTTTTGAATAGATATATATGAATTCCAAAGGGATTGATGTTTAAAACATGTTGTATTTCTCTAATTTCCACATTTTGTCATGTAGAGCATTTAATAAGATTTCCATCGGTACCAATTTCATCAAAATCTGACATCGTATGAGTGAGTTATGGCCGTTTTACTTAATGCTATTGGATCACCCAGGTTTGATGGTCTACCTGGTGGATTGTCGGGTCCTTGGTGGACTGTCAAGTGTCCCGTCAAGCCAAGGCAGTATCTCCCTTTTTGTGATGTCGTGCGACGGTCAAAGTGGTGGACCGTCACAAAGTTGACAGACCGTCAAGGTGTCCGTCAGACCAAGACAGAATGTCTCATTTCTAGCCCTCAAGTGCCGGACGACTTGGTGGACCTTCACCTTTCTGACGGACCGTCAGGTCAACCGTCACGTCAAGGCAGAACGTTCCAATTTTGGTGTTCGATTTATGAACGACTTGGTGGACCGTCAGTCCCTCTGACGGACCATCAGGTCAACAGTCACAGGCCCCGATCAGTAAATTTCAACTTTTTTTCAAAAGGGCATCTTGGTCATTTCCATTTCTTGTGGCCTTATATATATATATCTATGTATAGAAGAGAAGATCATTTCTCTCCATTTCTCTCCAAATTTCTTTCAAGAATTCTCTAGAAACCTAAGGTTTCTTCCAAACCCAAAAATCAAATCATCTCCAATAAAATCAAGAAATCTCCCATAAATTTCTTCAAGTTGTTCAAGAACTAAGTTCCTCAAGTCAAAGGCAGCAAGGTCTTGGTCTAAAAGTGTGATAAAGAAGTTTCAAGCAAGTTTCTATATCTTCAAAATCAAAATCTAAGGTATGTGAGGTTTGAACAAGAACACTTCTTTCGTTCTTATGCCTAAAGATTTACTTTCTATTATTGATTTACATGATTTTTCAAGTGGGTTTACACCCAAATTTCTTTATGTATGAATTATGAGACTTGAGTTGAATAAGCTTGATATTTATGGTTATTTCACCATCATGCTTCTTAAATTGAGTATTTATTCCATGAGTTGTATATTGTCATTATATATATTGATGATTTCTAAGTGATTTATAATAAGTGTAAAGATTTGTTTTGACTATTGAATACATATCGATACTTGAGATTGAAAGTCAAGAATGAGTCTGATGATGTTTCCTTGAAGCTTTGGTATTTGAAATGATTTGATAAGCAAGGATACTTGATGTTGAGAAAGATTGTTTGATTTTGAGTCGAGTTAGGAATCCACAGTCGTATATGATTTACCGATGAGATATACAGTTGTTTTGGTCATCATGATAGACCCATGAGTTGATATTGATTGAGGTGGATTTCCTAACGCATTCTGAGCTGAGTCTGGGAGGAGTATTTAGCACCGAGTGGGAAATTTGGTATTTCTCCAGAACAACGTGCCACCGTAAGACTGATGTTGATAATTGTGGGCCAAAGGCCGAGTATGAGATTATGATGATGATATTGAGGTTGTACTCCCTGGCAAGAGTATGACAACCCTGCCAATGTGGGGTTCTTTTCTTAGGAGGGCAAAACGTTGAACTCTATGCGGCTCACATAGAGTAGTTATATCGGTTATAAGAAACTCCCAAACCCATAATGATATAAATACCTTGAGTTACCGAGTCACTCTAAGTCATGAGTCAAAGCTTTTGAGTTGAGTTGAATGATTTATGAGATTTATGAAGCATGTGTTATTACTGATGATTCTTGGAAATAATGTTTCAGATAATTCAAGTGAAGAGAGTTATTACTGTCATCATGCATGATTTTCTTATACACTTATGATATTATTTAAAATGTTGCATCCACCCCCACACACTCAGTACATTTACAAGTACTGACTCTCATACTCTTTTGTGTTCTATATTTCCTCACGATATAGGTTTAGGTGGTCAGTCTCATCCACGACAGTGATCTACGAGTACCTTTATCTACATTCCTGCAGTTGGTGAGTCCTCATGGTTCGAGGACCTATGTTCATGATTTTTATCTTTCTAATTAATGGTTATTTATTTTTCTATTCAGTATGAGTCAGTTGAGGATCTGTCCCAACGACTCTTCAGTCTTATGTAGTAGAGGCTTTGTTAGACCAGAGTACCAATATGTACAGAACATTAGTATTTTGATTGTACAAGACAGTATTACTTTGTATCTCAGTAAGTTTATGGCATGATTATTCTTCCTTATTACCGCTCGATTATTGTCATGGTGAAATATAGGAATAAAGACAGGCACAGAGGGTTAGCTTAAGGCTGTGTGTGGCCTTGAGCACCGTGCGACATCTTGGGATAGGTTCTTAGGGCATTACAATATCGTTTTTGGTTGCGGGTTGATGCAACATGGTAGGGTGGTGGCTTATGATTTTAGGCAATGGAAAGTTCATGAAAAAACTACCCCATACATGACTTAGAATTGTTAGCCATGATCTTTGCTTTGATAATTTCGCAGCATTATTTTTATGGTGTTCATGGTGATATCTTTTCCGATCATAAGAGCCTCCAATATGTGTTAACCCAAAAGAAGTTGAATCTCCAAAAAAGAAGGTGTCTTGAGCTATTGAAAGACTATGATATAAGTCTTCATTACCATTTGGTACGGTGAATATAGTCGCTGATGCTCTTATTAGATTGTCTATAGGGAGCTTGGACCACCTTCATGAGGATAAGCGAGAGTTGGTGAAAGATATTCACCATTTGGCGAATCTTGGAGTTCGACTTTCAGACTCCGATGATGGTGGTATGTTTGTGTTTCCGGTATCTCAATTTCCTTTTATTTCTGTGATAAAGGAAAGAAAAGTATTGGACCCTTACTTGATGAAGATCAAGAGTAATGTGGGTCAACACAACGTCCCGAACATTGTGATTGGTGGTGATGGTATCTTAAGGTACCAAGGTAGGCTACATGTTCCCAACATCGATGGATTGAGGGAAGGGGTCATGGCCGAGGCTCATGGAGCCTATTATGCTAGTCATCCCGGTTTCACCAAGATATATCATAACCTTAGAGAGTTCTATTTCTTGAATAATATAAAGAGTGATGTAGCTAGCTATGTAGCCAAATACATGTTGTGTCAACAAGTAAAGATTGAGCGCATGAGGCCTGGTGGTTTGTACCAAGAGATTTTGTTGCCCGAGTGGAAGTTGGAGGAAATTAATATGGATT
Source organism: Capsicum pubescens (assembly GCA_030864215.1). Taxonomy (NCBI): domain Eukaryota; kingdom Viridiplantae; phylum Streptophyta; class Magnoliopsida; order Solanales; family Solanaceae; genus Capsicum; species Capsicum pubescens. The sequence continues at coordinate 183,100,212 of CM061547.1, read as the reverse complement.
TTGTTACCGGTATTCCTAGATCCCAAAATCAATGTGATTCTATTTGGGTCATTGTTGATAGAATGATAAAGTCTACTCATTTCTTGCCTGTAAAAACTAATTACTCAGTGGAAGATTATTCTAAGTTGTACCTTGCAGAGATCATAAAGTCGCACGATGCTCTGGTGTCTATTATCTTAGATCGTGGTCCCCCATTTTCATCATACTTTTGGAATTCATTCCAAAGTGGTTGGGGAACAAAGGTATGCCTCAATACCGCATTCCCCCTGCAAATAGAGGGTAAAGCATAGAAAACTATCCAGACATTAGAGGATATGTTATGGGCTTGTGTAATCGATTATGGCGGTAGTTGGTATGAACACTTGCCTTTGATTGAGTTTGCCTATAATAATAATTTCCACTCTAGTATTGGCATGACATCTTTCGAAGCATTGTATGGTAGGATATGTTGATCCTATTGCGTGGTACGAAGTTGGCGAGGGTAAGTTGCTTGGGCCCAATTTAGTTCACCAAGTCTTAGAGAGGGTCAAAGTGATCCATCATAGATTGAAAACTACCCAATGTCACCAAAATTCATATGCAAGTGTGTGACCTAGGGAGGTAGAGTTTAATGTGGGTGATTGGGTATTCTTGAAAGTGTCTCCCATGAAGGGTGTGATGCGGTTTGGAAAAAAGGGGAATCTTAGTGCCCGCTATGTTGGACCTTACTTGATTATAAAGAGGGTTGGCAATGTTTCTTTTGAGCTATAGTTTCCCCCTAGTATAAACTCCATTCACCTGGTTTTCCATGTATCTATGTTGCGGAAATATGTGGATGACCTTTCATTGGTTGTTCCCTCATAAGAGTTTGGTATCTCGGAATCTTTTACCTATGAGTAGATCCCAGTGAGGATCTTGGATCGAAAATTTTGCTGGTTGTGAATGAAAGAAGTGGCTTCGGCAAAGGTTCTATCGAGGATCCAAAAGTCTAAGGAAGCTACTTGAGAGGCGGAAGAGGACATGAAGTCCAAGTTCCCACATTTATTTCCCATTTTGGAAGCTTGTGATGGAGGTATTTGTTTAATCTCCTTACTTGATTTATTTCATTGAGAGATAAGGGGTTAAAGTCCCCGAGTTTGAATGGTTGTGTCTTGTTAGACTATGGATTCAAGTTCCTAATGCTTTACAATTATGTGTGTGTCCTTGTTGTGAGTTGAAATAGGTTTGAGTCCCTAGTATGTCGAATTGATTCATGCGTTGGTAAATAGAGGGTTAAAGTACCAAATGCCTTGAGTTGCTCTATATCTTTGGAAATCCATGGTTTAAAGTCCATACGTTGTAAAATGAGTAAATATTGGATAAGCTATGGGTTTGAGTCCCAAGGCCGATGAAATGAAATGGTTTATTGATATGATCATGATATGTGTTGTGTTGCATCTTCGTTGTGTACAAGTTTCTGACTTGTGTAGGGGTTGGTTTGATTCATGTTTACGTTTTAACTTGTGTTTATGCTTTCTTTACCCTTCATTCACAAACAAATGATCCCAAGTGGGGGAGAATTACCTTGAACCATTTAGTAAAACAACAACTTTTGGTATCTGTGAGTTGGGTACGACTTGGAGATTGAGTCATAGCCTTGGTCATGATTCATACCCCTCTCCCCCTCCCCTTTTGTACTCTGATAAGGCCATGAGGTTAATATATTGTCTTCTATATGACAATGTTATCCCCTGGTTGTAACCAATGCATACGAGTCATATGCTACTCAACCATATATAGTGAGGCCTCAAACTGGGTAGACTGTCTTTGTTATGGATGAAGCTTACGACTGGGGCATGAGTCATACCTTTGGTTACAACTCAATGGTACCCACTCTATCAAAAATTATGTAGTTGGCCTATTAGAAGCCTAGGGTACAAGTTAGGGCACCACTCGTGCCTTAGGTTATGATTGCTTAAGGAACCGTATGGGGGAGGCGTACCCCTGCATGAGTGAGATTTTCTAGCGTTTAAACAAGGACCTTCTAGTCATATACCATGACTAAAACCCTAAACTCTATCAGTATATAAGGCATTGTATCCTCATAAGTCTTCATTTACAAGACATAAACATTTCAAGACACTCTAAAGGCATCTTGGAGCAAGATTGGAGGCTAGGGTTTTGAGGTGTTCGTCTAGTTCGAAGGAAGAGTCAAATTTTTTTTTGTGTCATCTTGTTTAAGGCATGCACCTTATACCATCTTAAAATACCTCTAAAAACCATGTATTTCAAAGTAGTATTAGTAAGTCTACATGGTGGTTTTGAATCAAATGAATAGGGTTTTGTTACCGAACAATGAATAATAACAATTCCTGCTTATATATATATTGATACATGTTATTGATGGTAGCTTATATATGTTGTAACTTTTTGTATGTAGTTTAAAGTTAGGGTCTTGAGGAACCCTAGTCTTGATGATCTCTACCATGAGAATGGCCTTGTTAGATGTATACACCCAAGGTTGTAGGTTCACAATGTGTTGAGCTAGGGAAATGTCCCAAATGCGTATGAATGATTTTTGAATGATATCATGAAATTTTTATGAGTCATGTATTGTATAATTGATAACCTTGTTGGTTAACGGTTGATAAGGGGTTAAAGTCCCTAAACTTGAAAATGAACTTAAATTGTGGGTTGAACTAAGATGTGGTCATGTATAGTGTGGAATTGTCTAAAGGGGTTAAAGTCCCTAAATATTGTGTTGAATGATAATGATACATGAGTAAAGGGTTAGAGTCCCAATGTTGTCTATGATGATTATGATGGCTTGAGGTTAGAGTCCCTTGCTTTATGAATTGGCTTGAGGTTAGAGTCCCTTGCCTTATGAATTGGCATGAGGTTAGAGTCCGTTGCCTAATGAAATTACATGTGGTTAGAGTCCCATTCATAATAAGATCTCATGAGGTCGAAGTACCTCACCAACTTAATTGTCTTGGGGTTAAAGTCCCCTAGCAAATTGGGCATGAGGTTAGAGTCCCATTACCCAATAAAGGAGAATGTGGTTAGAATCCCGTGCCTCATTTAATGCGTGAGAATGTGGTTAGAGTCCTATGTTTCATTGAATGTGTGGGAAAGTGGTTAGAGTCCCTTCCTATGATGGATATATATATGGTTAAAGTCCCTTACTTGACGAGTGTGTACAAGGTTAGAGTCCTTGGTATAAATGATATGTGAATATGTTGAATATCCTATGTCTAATGAGTATTATTGATCCTAAAGGGTGGAGGGTTGGAGTCCCTCATTTCATGTCTAATTAATAGATGCTTTTGAGTGATGATTAGCCTTGATATCTTGATTATCATGTCATATACCAATATGTATGGATAAGTGTATGATCGTGATGAATTTGATATAAATACTTATTGATGATATTATTTTATATCTTATCCTTGAGTTGCATTATAACATTTCAATAGCTAACCGTCTCCAGACGCTACGTCTCCACATTATTTTACAATTGTCTTGGTTCCCTCATCCCTCTGTCAAGGATGATGAGGGTTCTAAAAGTTCACCCAAGCCTCTCTTTCAAAGATGGTTTGAGATTTCAAGAGCTTGTGATTTTCACCCATAAACCCATTTGGGTAATTGGGGGTTTCACCTGAAAATCCCAACCAATTTAATCAAGCAATAGTAGAACCTAACATTAAAAAACTAGCATATACATATATAAATCACAACCCACACACAATTTGCACCCTATTCTAAAATAATCCAAAGAGGAAGAACTAGCTACACATAAGGTTAATAAGTAAGATATACCCGAAAATCTCCATCAATTTGATTTATTTAAAGATATAGAGAATGCAAATTACAAGCTTTAAGGTTCAATCAATCTTCAGTGGAAATTGTCAATTCTCCACTCGAAAGCCACTATAATTTATTCTTCACCCAAAAATTAGTACAATAGTTTTCATCTAAAAATTAGAAACTTCAATGTGGATAATGGTCCAAAAAATTTGGGGATCTCCTTTTGTGATAGGCTTTGAACTTCTTAAGGGAATTGGGGACGAACATGTGAACTTACAATCTGCCCTTGTACTGTATTCATGTTATGCTGCGATCGCGAAAGCTTGTCCGCGATCGTGGCTAACACGACCGTGGTTAATAATTTTGATCGCGGTATATTAACCTATCTTGACTTATCGCAATAGCGGCCTTAGTCCACGATTGTAGTAATTGAGGCTTGTTTCTGCTCCAGGTCTTCAACTGCACTTTTTTTCTCTCTTTTGATTCTTTTTAGTCCAAGTCAACATCTTTCCATTTCATAACCTGTATGTCTATAAAATGTAGATGTTAGTGCATTTAATCACACATATGTCTCATTTATACATTAAAATCATGGTAATATGCACCAATATTGAGTGTAAATGAGTGGTAAGTTCATCAATCATCAATAGAACCTGGTATACAAAAAAAACTCTGAACGTCCTATATGGAAGTTGTGGGGGGGGGGGGAGCTTTGCAGTTACCTCTACCTTGGCTTGATCAACTTGTATACCCTTACCCAAGATCTTGTGGCCCAACAGAATACCCTCCTTAACCATGAAATGGTATTCTCCCAATTGAGAACAAGGTTGCTTTCCGCACATCTCTCAAGTAACTTGCTTAGATGCTTAAGGCATAACTCAAATGAGATTCCCACCATCGAGAAATCATCCATGAAGACTTCCATTTATTCCTCAACCATATCTGCAGAGATTGATAACATACACCATTGGAATATTATCGGTGTTCAGAGGTAACTTACTATTGTTTATCAATAAATATCGTTAGATGAGGTAGTTTTATCCTTCCTTTGAGATGAATCTTCAAAAGTATTTATGGTCTGAAGAAGTGCTAACCTAGATTTACCTGATTAATAGGGATGCTTTACATGGTATTGAAAGGGACCTGTACAAGTGTGAAATCCTAATGCTAAAAACTTTATTCTTCTACCTAATTTCTAAATGTATCAAAGTCCTGGGTAGTAAAGAAAAGTGGGATGCTATATTTTTAGGATTGGGATTCATAAATATGTTAATAGATTCTTGATCTATATCTTCCATTTTTAGGTGTGTGTTATGTCTATGTAACCGGGACATCTCATAAGAAATTGGATCCTAGAGCTGTGAGATGTGTCTTCACTGGTTATCTGACATCACAAAATGCTTTGATTCCATTACAAAAAGAAAGTATGTCTCTATGGATGTTACTTGATTTTCAAATCAACCCAGTTTTCATGACCCAACCAAGAAAACCTTGAGTCATCAACAAGAAGAACCTGAGTCAAGTTATCAGCCATCTTTTATAATCCCTATGTCATCTTCCCATAGAGAAAACAATTCTACTACTCTTCCAGGGGAAGATGCGGTCAAGACCAATTAGTGGAAGACATACTGACCTGAAGAGGTAAGAGAGGACTAGTTTTACAAAATATTCCTCTTGTTAACAGCAAGGATCTTTCCCTTGAATTGGGAAACGTTAATATGCCTCAAGATGAAGATAGTGAAACTAACCCTGAAACTTCTGATCTTGATCTTATGATTGCAGTCAGGAAAGGGGAAAAAGAGCATGTACCTAACTCCCTTTTAACTACTATATGTCCTATACAAAATTATTATCCTCCAACAAAGACTTTATATCCACTCTGAACACACTTTATGGAAGTCGTGGGGAGGGGGGGAGCTTTGTAGTTAACTCTACCTTGGCTTGATCAACTTGTATACCGTTACCCAAGATCTTGTGGTCCAATAGAATACCCTAATTAACCATGAAATGGTATTCTCCCAATTAAGCACAAGGTTCTTTCCACACATCTCTCAAGTAACTTGCTTAGATGCTTAAGGCATAACTCAAATGAGATTCCCACCACCGAGAAATCATCCATGAAGACTTCCATTTATTCCTCAACCATATCTACAAACATTGATAACATACACCATTGGAATATTATCGGTGCATTGCACAAACCAAAGGGCATCTTCTGGAATGTGAATGTTTCATAGGGGAAGGTGAATGTTGTCTTTTCTTGGTCTTCTGGGAAATAAGAATTTGATTTTACCCCAAATAAATATCTAGAAATCAATATCACCCCTCGCCCGACTAACCTATCTAGTATTTGGACCATAAATGTCTTAGGGAAGTGGTCCTCTACGGTCTGAGAATTCAACTTGCGATAGTACATTCACACCCTCCACCCCGTGACTGGTCAAGCAGGAACAAGGTCGTTCTTTTCATTCCCAACTACCATAACACACCTTTATTTGGAATGCATTGCACTAGATTACACATGTGCTATTGGAGATTGGATAGATGACTCCCGTGTCAGGCCATTTTATAATTTCTTTCTTCACCACCTCTTGCATGGGTTGATTTAACCTCTTTTTATGTTCCATACTTGGTACATGATTTTGTTCTAATATGATCTTGTGGGAACAAATGTCGGGATATGCCTATCATATCCATATTGTCCATCCAATGGCTCGAATGAACTTTTTCGCTACCAACTTCAAAGCGTCCACTTGGTTGGGATAGAGATAACTTGTAATGATGATTCGAAAAGTGTCTCAATTACCCAAGAATACATATTAGAGGTAAGGTGGAAATGACTTCAATTCAATCTATGGTTGCTCAAGAATGGATGTCTTTGCAGGTGAACTCTCATGGTTTTTAAGATCAAGGTCCAACTTTACCGAGTTCTTGGTTTAAGATCAAAGTTGAATTAAAGATGCAACCACTTCAACTTCATCACTTTCACAATCCACAAGACTCCTATCAATGGGTTGACCACCAAACTGACATCAACATAATTAGTAACCTCACAATCGATGGCAGGGATCACTTAAATTACTTACAAGTCCGTTGGTTGTTTCATAAACTTGCATACATTGAATGAAACCTCTTCATCATTTAGGCGAAACATCATATCACCACACTAAACATAAACCAATCTCTCTTGGCTAAAAATGGCCTTTTGGGAATAATAGAAATTTCATGGTCCAAAGCACAATAAAGAATCACAAAGTAGGCTGAGATAATGAATCAGTCAATAATAACTAGCACTTCATGATATATTCTCATTGGTTTCTTGATGGTCTGGTCGTCCACTAGCAATCTCATCATGGTAGATTGCAGTTTCCCCAATCCTAGATTGTGAAATATGACATACAGAATCAAATTTACACTCGCCTTTTGGTCACAAAAGTCCTTTGTAAACTTGAACATTTTGGTGGTACACGGGATTCTGAAAGCACTGGGGTCTTTCTTCTTTTTCTCCATCATACTTGACATAATTCCACTATAATGATGAGTTATTTCTATTGTCTTATCCTCCACAAGACGTTTTTTGAAACCAACTCCTTCATAAACTTAGCATACCCCGACATCTCTTGTAAGGCTTATATCAAAGGAATATTGATGGAAAAGTTGCTAAATTTATCAAGAAACTTGTTGAACTTTGCATTCCCCTCTTTTCTTGAACCGTTGATACCATAGCTCAACTCACAAAAATCAACAAAGTCTCATCTAAGCCAAAAACAAACTAAGACATGAATTATGCAACCGACTCCAAATCATAATATAAACTTTCCTTATAAAACCATACTAGCTATCTAATCCAAACTAGGAGGAAACTATTTGCTTAATCTCATCACAGAGAAATCAAAGAAGTAAAGCTAATATACTAAAAGTCCATATGGGAAACACGAGAACAAGCTCATAAGGCGCTGTATAGGAACACAAACAAAGATAATCAAGGAATGCAATCTAAGAAAATACTACAACTAGCCTGGTTGGCAATCAAAACTAGAGTCCAAAATATTTAGTCATAACTACTCATCCCTGGACGATCTACTACAAGATATCCTATCAACTAAGGATGGATCCATACAAAATCAAACTCAAGTACATTACTCCCACTAAGTATATCGTCTAAAATTACCAAAGAAAACTAAAGACTTGATGTCAAAGATGAAGGTACCAATACCTGGTCCATGGGCTATTATTTGAACACTAATCAATATAATCCATCCAAAGTCGAGATGACCAAATACGTAACTGTAGAGTAGTCTCAACTAGACTATAACTTAAATCCAAACTGTGATGAATCTAAAAATGAAGGTTGCATTCAGCTGCACTACTCTAAGCTGAAATCTCCACCCCAAGGCTGAAAAAGCTCGATCTCAACTTCCCAAACCAAACCTGAAAACATGAAGGAATTCATACTCCAAATCCATCATGACTCCCAATTCTCCGTTCCAAGGTGTCAAATCAGAAATTGAGCCAACGAATCCCAACCAAGGTAATTACAAACATCGACCATACTTTCTGAATCAGACATACTTGCACCCAATCATGCCGAGCAGAAATTGAAACATAACTAAAGAGAAAAATCACAATAGAGGATAATTCACTAGTTGAAAACTCAGGAGAGACACTCTATATCATCTGGAGGGCATGAGCAATTAAAATATGCTCAGGAACTTCCCAAGGCTGCAAACCACACTAGTAAAGGAAATAACTATAAAAACTTGAAGAAATGCCACTTGAGCCAAAAACTAACAAATCCAACACTATATCGCATCAAAGAATAGCCATATGCAAACATTATTAAGAAGAAACAATCCACCAAGCCTTATTTGGACAAACAACTCTAAAATAGGGATTTCCTGAATCCACCCAAGAATTACATCACTGAAGAAGAAATATACCAATCCCAAAACCAAGGTTAGAGTCAAGACCACCACCAAGAAATAAATAACTAAAGGTAGTGAATTTCTAATTTTCCAATTCAAGAAGCGAACATAGGAAAGACCATTTTCCTATAACTTTCCAACTCAACTTAATACCGAACCATATCAAAGTAAGAAAGGAGTATCCAATCTCCACACTAATAACAAGGGCAACCCATCACAAAAGAAAAAACCCCAATAAGTTAAGAGAAAAATGTGCGACATCTCCATAGCAATATCATAATCACTATCGAATGATGAAATATCCAATAACAAAGAATGGATCCAAAATTAGTCTATCTCACAAATGTGCTAAATAGAAGGGATAGCCAACACAAAAGCCTTTGCAATGTAGGAGGCAAGTCCAAGGATTTTTGACTTAATATCGAGCGATATTGCAAAATTGCCAACTCTAGAACCATATAGAAGCATGAAATGTTAACTTAACATACAATACCACAATATATCCCCAAATTAATCTAACACATCTAACCAAGAGGGAACACAGTCAACCTCACCGCACCAAGAGAAAGAAATCATCAAATCAGGTTATATCTTCTTAAGCCATCAAATAAGATCACAATAATTGTCCAACTAGATAACAATATTATATGCATCTACTCAACAAGGATCAATTACATTGATTAATAATATCAAATAATACAATAACCTCAAGAAGTGATAGCAATAGCAACAACAGTATCAATACCATATAATGAATAGACAGTAGAAAAATGAACATTAATATCATATACCACTAAAGAACAATAAAAAAGACAATGTTATAGGATAAATAATACTCAAACACAAAAGCTACACCGATAGGAAAAAATATAATTACAAATCTACTCCATCCACTACTAAAAAAAACCATGGAGTAGTAACATAATCATGAATTTGATAATAAGGAACATAATAACCAATATCAATACATCAAGGCATATAATCCTCAATGGGTATGAAAACCCAATACACATCATAAAAAATAAATGCAAGAAATAAAAGCAACCTACTATGGTAAATCTGCAATCACATGCCCGATTGAGAACTCTGACTATGGTGAAATCTACAAGCACAGTGCACTAGGCTGACCCATTTTCTATCAGATATGGGATGGACTATCCCAGTGTTAAGCCACTTTATTACTTTCTTTTTGATAACTTCTTTCATCACCGAATTCATTCTTCGTTGATGTTGCACACTCACTTTGTTTCCCTTTTATATATGTATTTTGTGCATACAGAAGGCTAGATTAATTCTTGTGATGTTCGACATCTGGCATCTAATTGATTTTTTTCTTCTTTTCAACAATGACAATGTCTCTCCCACCTATACATCAGACAAAACTTGTAGATAAAATCACAAGAAGAGTATCATCCTCACCAAGAAAAACATATTTTAAATGAAGAGGAAGAGCCTTGAGATCTAGTTTGGTGCTTCATCAACAGACGCCATAGAAGATAGTCCAATCGGCATATTCAATGGTTCAAACTTAGTAAATATAGAGTCAATTAATGCCAAATCCATCATTTGCACCATTTCAAGTGTCTCAACATCACCATAGAGATCATACCTCATCAAAGCTCACTCAAGTAGATCATTAGACAATAGAAGGTAAATCTCAGACTCATGGTCTATAACTATTATAGCTGATAATTCTTCATATAAAATAGTCAACTTTATTTCCTTGTACACATCAAAGACCTCGACCTTGTCATAAGCTCTCATGGTCATCTTCCTTGCATCTATATTATAAAAAATTGCCCAGTTTCTATAAATGGATGTCCCAAAATAAATAAAATGATCGGATCAACATCAAAGTTAAGAACAACAAAATCCACTAGGAAAATAAGCAATCCTACTTGAACCAATACATCTTTAATAATCTCGTTAGGCCTAGAAAGGGACTTTTCAGCTAACTGCAAGATAATAGTTGTGGGTCTGGGAGTCCCAAGACCCATATTTATGTTCCAAGATATGGGCATAAGATTGATGCTTTTCCTTAAATCATATAACCCCTGATCACTAATGGATTGCTCGATAGCGATATGCAATGTTAAACTACTTGGATCTTTCATTTGCGTGTGAAATTTGATCCGAATCATGGACATGCACTCCTTAGTAAGTGCTATTGTAGCATATTCCATCAAACAGTTCTATTTTGCCACTGTGTCTTTTATATACATTGCATACTTTGTAACATTCTACAAAAATATCAATAAGAGGGAGATTGACATAAATATGCTTCAAAAGCTCTAGAAACTTGTTGTTACTAGCCTTCTCTTGGTGCTTCCAAGGCATTTGGGAGAAAGGTGGAGGTAGAGTCTTCTTCTCTATTTTAGTTTTATTACTAAAGCTTTTTCAACCACTTTCTCCTCATTCTTTTTAGTATAACCATCATTAGCTGTGGGACTTACATGCTCAGGTGTAACACCCCAATTTTCTGAACCAAAATGCTACACGGTGCTTATGATCCCGAAGGACCACAAGCTAATCCATGACTAATATTTGTACCTATACACTACAATATATGATGTAATAATGCGGAAAAACATAAACAATAGGCCATAAGGTTTAACTGAATAAAATATCTGACAAACATAATATCCATATAGGTGAAAAATACCCAAAAATAACTGAAGTCTAAATCAAATCTTAACTAAATCTGAAAGCCTCTAAATACTATCTGAGTAAGGAGTTGAAGGAACATGTCTCCAACTAACTTCGTCTAGCAAAACTAAAATGAAATAATAAGTGAAATAAAATAATATCATCCTCGAATGGATGAGGACTCAATGCAACTCTGCGACTAGAATGCTACTGCTGATCTGGAATATGTGCCTCTGAGCCTATGGTGTAACATAAAACAAATAACCATAGCGCAAATGCGTCAGTACATCTGAATGTACTGAGTATTTGAGTGAGGTAGGCTAAATGCAAAGGGTTATATGCATGAATAATGCTGACTAATATGAACGTGAGAATACATACATGCCTAGGAAACTATAACTAAACTCGTGGTAATACTGGCTATTGAGTCTGAATACTGATAACATGACTTTACTAATACTGAGATACTGAATAGATGAATGACTATTTCTGATAGTTTCAATTATAAAGAACTGGTCTGATTGACTGTGTCTAACAGTCCTGAAATTAAATACTGATAACATAAGCTTTGACAACTGATATAAATGATATAACTATGATGATCGACAAGACCGATGTAACTGATACTGATCAACTGTATTTAGTAGTCTGAGTTCTGATAGAACTATCTGAGTTCCATTCTATATGGAGTAACTGAATTTGAGATTAGTCCTATCTAGTGGGTGATCTTTAAATCTAATGATTCTGATACTAATTAACTATAGTTGAGATCAGTCGTGTCTAATGAGTGATCTTGAAGTCTATTTATTATGATAAGGATTGGTTGTCTCTACTGGTACTGAATTTGTACTACTGAATTGAGTTGACTATATCTGACTGTCTTGAATCTGTAACTAAAACTATAGGATGTATTCATCTAGTCGACATGCCCCATTCTAAGCTGCCTGGGGTTCAATCTCTACCCTGAATTGAAGAGTGTCAGTACCATAGTACTAGTAAAGAAAACTACTATTGAGTCAATCCTAATCTAGCGGGTGACTCCTAGGATCAGTCCTATACATATAAATGTGCTAATACGTGACCCTTGAGTATGTCATTCCTATCTAACGGGTGAGATCTCGTACCTACGTTGTCTACGTAGTTCTGGAACTTAGGGGTTGCTTCTTAGGATCTTCATCCTTTCTAGCGGTTGAGTCCCCATCCCTAGGCTCACTAGATGCTAAATCCTACTCTCATCTGAAAGACACTGAACTGGATAACTGATCTAAACTGAATAACTGAACTGAACTAATTAGCTGAACTGATACTGATTAACTGAACTGATACAAGTGGTATTGTTTAGCGGAGCTAAACTAAGTTTACTGAGTTCCCTTGACTATAGGAACGTACTGAGTTCTAAGGACTGACTGAGAGTACTGAAATTACTGAGATCGCTAGGAATACTACTATTACAGATATCACTGCGATTATTGAGTACTGAGGTTACTGAACTACTGAGACTATTAAGATTTCTGAGTTTTCCTGAGTCACATGACTAACTGAATTCTGTAGACCATGGCTTGACTGAAAGTATCGTGATAACATGACATGCCACTAGGAACACAACTATATTATTTTGGGTACAAGTACCCTTAGGACTCGTTGGAAGGAAACTGACACACGTGACTGACTTGATCATAAGAATACAGTCCACAATTCACAATATCATAAGTAGGGGATTTCATACTACACTTGGTTCTCAACATCTTATACATGGAAGGAGATGCATACAATATGTATATACTCGTGTTGCTTCAATATCATGCTAATTCCATATCACAACAATAACACACAATAATAACGTGGAGTTCATATGGAATCATAAAGAATAGAACATGGGCTTGTCATTTAAGCACTATAAAGTAATAAAAACATGGATTCTATGATTTTTCACATTTTATCAAACACCTTACATGCATAACTTTGGTCATAGGTGTACTTATTAATTTGACAATCTGAATCCATCCAAAATTCATGGGTTTCAACTAACCTACTCATATGCTTCATGAAAAACACATCAAGATACAACCTTGAATCCAAACTACAATCATCAACATGAATATAGTCATACCACAACAAGAAAATGATAATTTAAAATCTAAAACATGATTCTTGAGCTTCATGGATGAAAGGGATCCATGGATGAACAGTACGCATACCTGACTCGAGGTTCTTGACATTTTTGAACTTGAAGGGTTTGAAATCCTTTGATTCTTGATGAGGATTGGATCTTGTTCTTGGGTATTAAATTTAAAGAGAAACCCTAGTGTTTGTTTGTGGAATAACAATGAGAAAAATGGCTGAATTTGGACTCATCAGGGTATATAGGCGAGTGGTAAGTGACAAAAATACCCCTGTTAAAATGACCTGGAAATAAACTGAACGTGGCGTGTAACCTTCTGACTAATGGTCCGTCAGACACTTGATGGTCCATCACTTACCCCGTCATACGTGGACCAGAAATGGGGTTCTCTGCATAAGAGTTGATGGCTTGGATGAAGGTATGTCTCAACTTTGATGGTCCATCAACTCATCCATCACTCCTTATCTAGTACGTGGCTCAACTACATTGTTTGTGACAGTCAAAGTGGAGGTCCGTAACTTATGTGGCGGTCCGTCAACTTGGCCTCCATACCTGGGCGTTTCTGACAGTTCCAAGTAAAATGCCATAACTTCCTCGTTTGATGTCGGATTTGGAAAAAATTGGTACTGTTGGAAAGCTAACTCAATTTACCATGTAATAAAAAATGATACTATCAAAAATACCATGTGTACAAAGATAGGTTTTCATTTTAAAGTAAGTCCTAGCATCCATGAGATGATTTCTAGCTAGGAAAAAGGCATGGGTATTACAAAATGTGGCGCTAATATTGGTTTGGATTTTTTGGGGTATTACATGAGGTTCCAACTCTTTTAGTTGAAAACTACTCCTAGTAGTGACGTCATTTATGCAGTTTTTGATTTTCCTCAGTATTACGTGGTAAACCTTCCTAAGGTCTAGTGTTTTGCGCTCCCGCAATTTGACCCATTTGTAACTCCAAATTCTTCATAATCAACTGTTGATTGTTTATATTTTCCTATTTACTATTCATATCTGCTGCTAACTATGCAGGAGAAACTTTAAGTTGCTTCAACATCTCCTCCAAATTTCTTATTTGAGTTATGGCCTAATTACGCTAGACTTGCTGTTGTTGATTTTGTTGTACTGGCCCTTTGTACTAGTTGTTATTCTGCACTAGATTTCCACCCCATAAGAAATTGGGATGGTTCCTCTAACTCAAATTGTAAGTGTTGCCATAGTTCTGCTGCCCTTAATGATTAACATTCTCCATACAATAGACAAAATCTAGATTCACTGCACAAGAATCCATTGTATTCTAACTAATTCCATAAATTTTCCTATTGAACTGTATTAGCTGTTGTTGCCAGTTATGTAACCCCCAACTTCTTTCTACTAAATTGATTAGTAATCTATTTTTTTTATTACACAAGCTAAGCTGATAAAGCAATGAACTGATCTACCTCCAACATACCTGTAACCTTCTTTTGAGAACTCCTTGAGTCAGCATACAACTCAGGATTCCCATATGAAATTCAATTCAGTAGTGCATATAATTCATCATGTGTTTTCTCAAGAGCTTTCCCACATACTGTTGAATTGTAGAGAATTTTGGTGTTTTGATCAATACCCTCTATGTAAGTATGAACCAGTACATCATTTGATTGATAGGGGTGAGGGAATATTTTAAGCATACCCATAAATCTTTCCCAATCCTTGTATAGATTTTCTCTTTCTTTCCACCTAAAACTCAAATCTCACTTCTCAAGCATGTTGTCCTCACTGATGGAATTAATCTTATAATGAATTTCTAAACCAGATCATCCAGAAAGTGATGGAGTTTGGTGTTTCATATTATAACCACCTCTTTGATTCTCCAATTAAGAAAAAGGTAAAGAGCGGCAGTCTGACATAATCCATAGATACCCTAGTAATAATACAGGTATCACTGATTCTTGAGAAAGTCTGTGTGTGTTGCTGAGTATCTTCATTTGAGAACCCTACAAATTTTCTACTCGAACACAATAATTGTAACACATTCATCTTTAATTCAAATTGACCACCCACCTTAGGCTTACTAATATAATTCATAGCATGGTTTGTAAGTGGGATTGCAACTTAATGAATAGGCCTGGCTTCTGGTTGAGTAGGAGCAACTAGAATCGCCAGAGCTGGACCACGTGTAGCATTTGGAATAATTGGATCAATGAGATTAGGCTCCCTTTGCTCCACCATTTGATTTTGCTAAATTTGATAGTAAGCTTTTAGCCTCTGATGAAATGCCTGTTTTGGATTTGAATAAGGCTATACAAACTCTAAATCTCTTACCAGTCCAATGTCTCACTCGTCCTCAAAAGTCAGCCACTAAGATCAAGTCGTTAACACTAAACATATAATAAAAAAAGGAATGTAGAAAATTACTAATTATACTACTCCCCGACAATGATACCAAAAACTTGTTGGGTCTAACACACACGCAAGTGCACACGATTGTACAAGTAATATTGTGACTAAAATCATCGGATATAGTACCCACGAGGATATTTATCTAGTAATTCAACAAACTTTAGTTTTCAATAAGAATGTATTAAGTATTTGAAGTATTAAGATGATTGTGAAGTTTCAAGTAAAAATATAATTAATAAAGAAATAACAAAATGCGACAATAACAACAGAAGCATGGTTGTTAAAAATAGTTAGAATTCCAGGGTTGAGACAATTTTAAGAATCATAAAAATCTCTATTCTTATCGTAGTTTAGTTGATTGTTGGTTTATTGATTCGCAGGGTTTAGAGTATGATCATAGTCATTCGATCCTTTAATCTTCTACTTAACTAGACATTACAACTACATCGTTGAGCGGGGATGCAATAATCCAATTGGATGCACTAAGCTATCATCCTGCAAATGAGCCAAACAAGGCTTCTAGGTTTTTCTTTATCCTAGACGCTAATTAAAATACCTTATTTTATAAAAGAATAAGAACCTTACTCCTTAATCTCTTCGTTATAACCTATGATTCTGCTCTCGAATTCACATAGGAATATAGGTTTATTTTAAAAGTGGCCAATCATAAAAATAGTAAGCACAAGAGATTAAGAATAACCCATATGATAATTCAACAATAAACTATGATAGAATATCAAAGTTACATCATATTTTTGGCCTCAACCCCAGAACAAGGGTGTTCATCCACTCATGTTCGAATTCAACATCAAAAACTAATAATTAAACATACAACAAAGTAATCTTAGAATAATGAAGTTTAAAGAACCCTATGAGAAGTATTGAAAGTGTTTTTTCCTCTACTGTATGTTTCAAAAGTAGTCTCCATTGTGTTAGTGTTCCTTTTATAGCACGAAAATTTTAGCCTTGTAGGGAAAGACCTCTGTGCCGCATTGTTCATTGCATAGGAAAGTGGTCCACATCATCTGGGATACTCTGGGGGAATGAGGTGCGCTCCATGTTTCTTAGACCATGGGAATGAGGTCCGCACCATAATATAATCGCGGACCCTCACTGGAAATCAAATCTAATCCAAAAATGCCTAAGGAATATTCCTTCTTAGCTAATTACTTCTTCACTTGACTCTGCCTTCAAATGCATACTTTCCGAGATCAATCCACTTCTTCTCAAGTCCATACAATCAAACCTAAAGCATTAATCAACACTTTCTTCATATCATGCCACCAAGTTAGTTTGATTTCATCAAAAATCAACTTTGCATTACTAATCATGTACATTAGCTAAATTATGCAACTACACATCAAACACAACAGGAATAGCACAGTTTAGCTCGAATAACATGTCGTATTATGGGTGAATATCAGTACTTGACATATAGATATGCCCAAGATCTCCACCCCACACTTAGAACCCTGTTCATTCTCAAATAACTGCAAGCAACACTATATTTAATTATGCTTAACATCACAACCAAGGAAAAATACTTTTGTGGAGAACTCAAAAATAGAACAATGGCTTTTACTTCACACCATGTCATTTACTTTTATAAACATGGGATTAGTCTTTTCAAAAATATCCTTAACTTAAAGGTGAACTTCTAAATTGCTGGCAATCTAAATCAAGTTACTCAATTAAGAACATTATAAGTCACCTGGCTATCATCCACATACACCCTTATAACAATAAAGTTTCCCACATTCATTCACAATTTTATATTATACAATGGAATAGGAATATAAAAAATAAAATCGATCACTCTAAATAAGTGATTCATACATGATAGACAATGAACCATAAGCTTTCCCTTAGTGTACTACTCTACTAATAGTTGAATATTAGGATGAAGGATCAACTAGGTCTTTCAAGGTTGTAATGTAGGCTAAGGGACGAGTAGGAAATATTTAGGTAAATAGTGGCTAATCTCCCTAAGAACTTAAGTACATCAAATAAACATTTACACCATATTGGTAGTGTCATCAATTCGCCACTTTTTCTTTGGCATTTTATTTTCTTTTCTTTTTATTATTATTTCATACTCTTAACCACCACAAATATCAATTTCCTATCTCAACAGCAATCTCTTAAGGGATTTAATTTAAACATAATCCTTATTAAAATTTATACTCCTTACTCTAATGATTTTAACTATAGCGCTTAGGAGTTTTTGGATCAAATTATAGTTAATGAACAAAAGGAGAATAGGCTACTTATGAGTACATCAAAGAAATTACGCAATAGGCTAAATGTAGCTAACAATGGATATGCACAAAGGTAGGTACTTGAGGTCTAAAAACCCGTTTATCAACAAAATTCATACATCATTTCCTAAACCTAACATCTTTTATTTTTCTTTGTAAACACACCAGGAATATTCTAGACATGACTATGCATGTATAATAACTAAACACCTCTCTCAATCTTGGTTCATGCTAGATTCAAGTTGGATCCCTACTGGTTTCTGATCTCATGTTTGTCATATTAAAATTTAAGCCAACAATCTAAAAATTACACCTATTGAGATTAAGTGTCTAAACTAGCTCCCTTTTTACATTATGACATGCTTCCATCTCAAAATAACTATGTTCCAAGTCAATAAACCGCATGGACCAACACAAAAAATTTCTCCTTAAAGTTATGGTTCGGTTCTTATCACTTCTCAATTTCCTACGATTAACTCCCCTTAAGACAATCGTCATCCATCCATCATAGGGGAGAGCACTACCTGTGATGTCTTATTAAGAATTTTCTTAAGGGAAAATTTTTTTTATTCCTATTTAAAACAAAAGTAATTATTAAGCAACACAACTAATAAGCAAACTAATACTAAGTAAATCTCATCAATACTAACTATTATGGACCGTATTGTTTTGAATAGTTAGAATGAATGAATCCAACACACTAAAACAAAAACATCCAATAGAATAAAAATATCCAACAAAATAAAATAATAAGTATACAAGGAAGAGATAATACCAACCCACACTTAAAATGAAGCACTGCCCCAGTGCTTGATAAGTAAACCAAGTATAAGTTGAGGAGCAACTCCTTGGTCATATCTAATCCATGTCATCATCAAAATATGGACCATAATTCTCTGCTCCCAAGTCTGGATCAATGATATCCTCCTAACCCTCTAACTCAAAATCTGAATCACACAATCAATGCTCCTTTTTAGTGGGCACTTTATCGTCTATTGGCTCTATAAATTCTGGGCCAATCCACAACATGGTCCTATAATGAATACCAAGAGGATAGTCAAGCTCAATAGCTTAGATCTCTTTTTGTGTTACTAGGCATCCTTTATCCTCAACTAAAGCATTTGGAGCCCAGACATCCGGGTTGTGATCTTATCATTTAGAGCCTGAAGCTCAGGCATAGTTAATATTAGACTATGAATCCCAGTGACACCCTAGTATGGGATATATCTTACGGAAGAGTGCCCACTGCTATCCTACAATTGAGGTCCTCCTCCTCCATACTAAGATCCCCCAGAAACCGCATAAGTATTCCACCAAAGCCATACCTGCACTCCTCTTGGAACCTCTTCTTCTCATGGCTAAAAAAATGACAGCACCTACATTCACATCAATATCATCACGCATTAAAGAATAGATAATAAATTCCCTATTGTGTGTCACCTCAGTCATGTGTGTCCCATGTATGAGACAAGTATATATAATATTTGCCCATAAGCGGGCCTCCATATTTATCTGACTGTAGGGGAATGTAAGGTTAATCCCACTTTCCTTATGATATATCCACCAAGCTGTAAAGTTGTTCCTGCATAATAGATGGAGAATGTCTGCATAAGGCAGTTTGAGGTATATCTGCTTCAAAGGCTTAGCATCTATCGCAGGTGTACCTAGAAGGACATTTAAAGAATGAGCAGTGGAAGTCACCACCTAGACTCATATCTTGACTTCTGAGTCCCTCTTCCATGGGTCCTAGTTTGCATAAAACACTCTAACAAGTCTTATGTTTCACTCATTGGGCTACTCAAACAAGACGTTCATGTGTAGATACTCTATGCGGTGCACCACGCTGGAGAACTCTCTCAACAAGATGGCTCGATCAATGAATTGTTCAAAGAATACTTAGGCTCATTATTCTTTGAATACCTATTCTTTCCATCCTCTAAAACCCATCTAATATTGTACCTCCTAGATTGACTATGTGAGATAGATGAGGGTTAAGACACACAACCAGTTTTACTATTTGTTTTGTGTGCCAGCTGAGAAGGTCGAACCAAGGTCTTACCCTTTTGGTGATGCCTGAATAGACATCTCACCATATCTGGCCTTAGATTTCTGAAAGAAGATGAGTGAAAAACTTCTTATTGTTTGAATAAAAATTGCACAAAATAAAGAGAGAATTTAACTTGTAGAATTGGGGGTGGCATAGTTAGGGCTCCTATAGAAGAAGGGAATTGGAAAAATAATATAGTATATAAAAGAAAGAAAGAGTGAGGAGATCAATTCCTAGGGTTTTAACACGTATTAGGGGAGGGGGTGGTTCGTATCGCAGGGCATAGCCCGTGGGCTAGCTTCCGTGCTACATTACTTGTGTCATGGGAGTAAGACACAAATCGTGTTACTTGTTTCAAGGGAGTAAGCCATGCACCGCAGGCATATCACATAGATCTATTGGAAAATTAATTTTTTGCCAAGTATTTTAGCATTTTAGGGGAATATTTCATTCCCCTTTTTGTTTTTCACCCTATACCTCTATGTAGTGCATATTTCACTTACCCGAAAACTTTTCTTTAACACAATCTCAGTCATTTCTCAAATTCCCTCATGCCACCAAGTTTCTCATTCTAGCACACTAGACAAAAAAGACAAACTAGTGTAAGAGAAAATGGGTTGCTACCCAAACATCGCCTTAGTTTTTGTCTTGGCACGACACGTCTTTTTGTATTTTCACTTTCTTTTCAATTTTTTTCATTTTCTCTGAACAACTAAGAAATAAAATACACTATTACATTACATTCGTTGGTTGCCTTCCACACATCACCTTAGTTAATGTCATGGCATGATCCCACTCACTTTATTCATCTACAAAGGTGAATGATGTATTATGTTGATCCCCATGATCTGCCAAATAATGCTTTACTCTTTATCCATTCACTAAGAATTTTTCACTCTTATAGTTTTTCCAAAGTACAATAGCTCCATGTAGAGTCATTCTCACAACTTCAAATGGCCCAGACCACTTGGACCTCAGCTTATGTGGAAACAACTTCAACCTAGCATTGAATAATAGAACAAGTTGTCTCGGCACAAAAGTTTGGTTTAGAATATGCTTATAGTGCCAATCCTTGGTTTTTTCTTTATACAATTTTGCATTCACATAAGAATGTAAGTGAAACTCATCCAGTTCATTCAGTTATAGCCATCTCTTCTCTCCAGCAGCCTTTATATCAAGATTCAACTTCTTTATAGCCCAATTAGCTGGATGATCAAGCTCCACAGGCATGTAGAAAGCATTTCCATAAACTAAGTGGTAAGGAGGGTCCCAATGGGTATCTATAGGCTATCCTATACTCTTATAGTTTATCATACAACTTCCCTGACCAATCCTTAGGCTATCCATTTATCATCTTCTGTAGAATTTACCTAATCACTCGATTGGAAACCTTCACTTGACCACTAGTTTGCGGGTAATATGTTGTGTCCACTTTATACCTAACACCATCCAAAAAAATTTTAAACCAAGTGTTAACAAAGTGCGTACCTCCATCACTGATAATAACTTTAGGTGTTCCAAAATGAGAGAAAATATGCTTCTTGACAAACTTCATAACTACTCTCGCTTCATTTGTGTTGAGGGAAGCAGCTTCAACCCATTCAGACATGTAATCAACCACCACCAGGATGTAAAAATTTCCTCAAGATGGGGGAAATGGCCCCATAAAATCTATACTCCAAATGTCGAATAATTTAACCTATAGAATATTGTTTAAGGGAATCTTATGGCTCCATGATATTGTGCCCAACCTTTGACGTTGGTCACATTCTCTCACAAAAGAAACCACATCTTTGAACAATGTTTGCCAAAATATGCCTTACTATAACACTTTTATCGCCATTCTCTCACCCCCATGATGGCCCCCATAAGGATATGAATGATAAATCTACAACACTTGTTCAGATTCATTTTTAGAAACACATTTGTGCACAATCCCATTTACACCTTGTTTAAAGAGATAGGCTCATCCCATACATATGCACGAGAATCATGTAACAACTTCTTCTAATGTTGAATGGTAGCTTCGGGAGGGTAAACACCACTTGCTAACAAATTCACCATATCTGCATACTAAGGAATCTCACATATATCTAGTTCCAACAATTTCTCATCTGTAAAATATTCTCAGATGCAAAGTGTATCATCAATAATATGACCATGACTCTCTAGCCTCGATAGATGATCCACCATTTAATTTTCAACATCCTTCCTATCTCGCACTTCTAGATTAAACTCTTGAATCAAGAGTATCCACCTGTTTAACAATTACATTGCATCTTTTTGTTAAACAAATATCGGATGGTCGCATGGTCTTTGTGAACAATTACCTTGGTGCCCACCAAGTATGATCTAAATTTATTGAACGCATATACTAGTGCTAGAATCTCCTTTTCTTTGACTATGTATTTCATCTGGGCATCATTTAAGACCTTACTTGCATAATAAATAGAATTAAATACCGTATCTTTTTTCTTCACCAAAACTGCTCCAACAGCCACATCACTAGTATCACACATCAACTCGAATGGTAATGCCCAGTCAGGAGAAATCAAGATGGGTACTTCTATTAGTCTTTTATTCAGGCCCTCAAATGTTTACTGATATTTAGTCCTAAAATCAAACTTAGCCTTTTTTTCCAACAACTTGCACATTGGACTTGCAATCTTCGAAAAGTTTTTAATAAATGACCTATAAAATAGTGCATGCCCAAGAAAGCTTCTCACTCCCTTCAATGACACCGGATGAGGTAGCTTTTTAATAACTTTAACATTGGGTCTGTCTACTTCATGTCCTTTGTGTAACACCTTATGACCAAGGAAAATTCATTACTTGACCAAAAAGTAGCACTTTTCCTAGTTCAGTATAAGATTTGTCTCTTCACAATAGGTCAAGACAACTATCTAGATTCTGCAAGAAAATATCAAAGAAGTTACCTTAGATAGAAAATCCGTACAAAATATCTATGCAAATTCTTCCACCATATCTTAGAAGATCACCATCATCCATCTCTAGAACATTACTGGAGCCTTGCAAAGGATAAAAGGCAAGTGTCTGAATGCGTACGTGTCGTATGGACATGTAAACATGTGTTTTTCCTAATATTCTTGCGCTATTGTGATATGATTATACCTTGAGAAAGCTATGGTATTTCTTCCCTACCATAGTGTCCATTATTTGATGGATGAATGGAATGGATTATTGATCTTTCTTGGTAGAATTATTCAATTTCCTATAATCTAAGAAGATCCTCCATACTATAACTGTGCGGGTTGGAAGCAGCTCATTATATTCATTAGCCACAAAAATCATCCCTCTTGTTTAGGACATAGTGCACTTGGCTGAACCATTTTCTGTCTAATATGGGATGGACTATCCCAACATCAAGCAACTTTATTACTTTTTTTCTGATAACTTCTTTCATCATTAAACTTAGTCTTCACTTATGTGGCAAACTTTCTTTGTTTCCGTCTTCTATATGTATTTTGTGCATACATAAGACTAGATTGATTCTTGTGATGTCCTACATCTGCCATTTTATTTCACTTTTCCTTATTTTAAACAATAACAATGCCTCTCTGACCTGTACATCAGACAAAACCTGTAGATAAAATAACAGGCAAAGTATCATCCTTACCAAGGAAAGCATATTTTATTAAGGACGAAGTGCCTTGAGCTCTAGTCTTGGTGCTTCATCAACAAACACCTTAGAAGATAGTCCAATCGACATATTCAATGATTCAAAATTAGTAAATCTAGTGTCAATTAATGCCAAATTCATCATTTGCACTATTTCAAGTGCCTCAAAATCACCATAGAGATCATACCCCATCAAAGCTCACTCAAGTGGATCATTAGACAATAAAAGGTGGAGCTCATAATCATGGTCTATAACTATTATAAAAGACAATTGTTCATATATAGCAGTCAACTTTATTGCTATGTACACATCGAAGACCTTGACATTGTCATGAGCTCTCATAGGCATCTTTCCTGTAACTACACTATAAAAAATTTCCTAGTTGCTAAGAATGAGCGTCCCAAAATAAATGAAATGGCTAGATCAACATCAAAGTCAAGAAAAACAAAATTCACTAGGAAAAAAGGTGATCCTACTTGAACCAATACAGCTTAAACGATCTCGTCAGGACTAGAAGAGGACTTGTCAACTAACTGCAAGGTAATAGTCAGATAATAGTTATGGGTTTGGGAGTAACAACACCCATATTTATGTACCAAGATGTGGGTGTGAGATTGATTCTTTCACCTAAATCATATAACCCACTCTCACTGCTGCCTTTCCCGTTGGTGATCTGGAATGTTAAACTACCTAGATTTTTATCTGCATGGTCAATTTGTTCTGAATTATTGATGTGTACTCCTTAGTAAGTTCTACTATAGGATATTCCATCAAACAGTTCCATCAATAGCTTTGGGACTTACATACTCAGGTTTCAACTCTTTTAACTACAAACTTCTCCTAGTTGTGACTATATTTTATCCTATTTTTGACTAGCCTTAGTATTACTAGGTATACCTCTCTAAGGTCTAGAGTTTTGCGCTCTCGTAATTTGGCCAATTTGTAACTCCAAATTCTTTATAGTCAACTATTGATCCTTTATATTTTCCTGTTGACTCTTCATATCTGTAGCCAACTGAGCATGATAAGCTAGAATTTTTTTCAACATCATCTCCATATTGCTCATTTGAGTTGTGGCATGATTACTCTAAACTTGTTGTTGTTGATTCAATTGTACTGGCCCATTGTATTGGTTGTTATTTTGCATATGATTTCCACCCTATGAGAAACTGGGATGGTTCCTATAACTTGGATTGTAAGTGTTACCATAGTTCTAATGCCCTTGATGATTAGCATTCCCCACATAATTTACAGAATCTATATTCACCGCATGAGCATCCATTGTATGTTCACTAATTCGACAAATCTCACACCATGCATTTACTTGTTGAACTATATTAGTTATTGCTGCTGGCTGTTTAAACCCCCAACTTTTTGCTACTGAATTGATTAGTTATCTGATTTTGTATTGCACAAGGTAAGCTAATAAAGTAGTGAACTGATCTACCTCAAACATACCTGAAACCTTCTTAGGAGCACTCCTTGAGTTAGTATGCCAAACAGGATTTCCTTATGAAATCCAATTTTGTAGTGTATATAATTCATCATGTGTCTTCTCAAGAGCTTTCCCTCATGCTGTTGAATCCACAAGAATCTTGGTTTTTGGATCAATACCCTCTATGAAACTATGAACTAGTATATCATTTATTAATGGTGCTGAGGGAAATTTCTAAGCATACCAATTAATCTTTCCCAAGCTTGGTACAAATTTTCTTTTTTTTTCTACCTGATACTCAGAATCTCGCTTCTCAACTATGTCATCTTCCCTAATGGAAAGAATCTTATAAGGAATTTTTTAAGTATATCACCCTAGAAAGTGATTGAGTTTGGTAGTTTAGCATATAACCACCTCTTTGATTCCCTAATTAAAGAAAAGGTAAAGAGCATCAATCTGACATAATCTGTAGATACCCATGTAGAAATATAAGATCACTAATCTTTGAGAAAGTCTGTATGTGTTGCTGAGGATCTTCATTTGAGAACCCTGCAAATTGTCCACTAGAACACAACAATTGTACCTTATTCTACTTCGATTCAAATTGACCAACCGTCTTTGGCTTACAGATATAATTAGTAGCATGGTTCGTAAGAGGGATTGCCACTTCAAGAATTGGACTGTCTCCTGCTTGAGCAGAGCAACTAGAATCGCCGGAGTTGGACCACGTGTAGCATTTAGAACAATTGGATCAATAAGATTTGTCTCCCTTTGCTCCACCATCTGAAATTTCTAAATTGGATAGTAAGCTCCTAGCCTATGATGAAATTCCTGTTTTGGATCCGAATAAGGCTCTACCAACTCTCTATATCTTTCCAGTCTGATGTTCTCTAGTCCTCAAAAGTCATCCACTAAGATCAAGTCATTAACACTTAAACTTATTATCAAAAACCAAGAATTTAGAAAATTACTGATTATACTACTCCCCGACAACGATACCAAAAAATTGTTGGGTCTAACACACATGCAAGTGCACATGATTTTACAAGTAATATAGTGACTAAAATAGTCGGATATAGTACCCATGAGGACTATTTATCTAGCAATTCAACAAACTTTAGTTTTCAACAAAAATGTATTAAGTATTTTGAAGTATTAAGATAATTGTGAAGTTTCAAGTAAAAAAATAATTAATAAATAAATAACAAAATACAACAATAGCAACATAAGCAGGGTTGTAAATAATAGTGAGAATTCTAGGGTTAAGACAATTTTAAGAATCTTACAAATCTTTGTTCTTTCCATAGTTTAGTTGATTATTGGGTTAATGATTCAAGGGTGTAGAGTATGATCATGGTCTCTCGATCCTCTAATCTTCTACCTAACTGGACATTACAACTATATCATTTAGATGGGTTACAATAATCCAATTAGATGCACTAAGCTATCATCCTGCAAGTGAACCAAACAAGGCTTCTAGGTTTATCTCTATCCTAGATGCTAATTCAAATTCCTTATTATGTAAAATAATAAGAACGTTTCTCCTTAACCTCTTCGTTCTAACATATGATTCTCCTATCGGATTCACATAGCAATAGTGGTTTATTTTAATAGTGTCCAATCATCAAAATAGTAAGCACAATAGATTAAGAATAACCCATACGATAATTCAACAATAAACTACTTTAAAGAATATCAAAGTGCAATCATTTTTTTGGCCTTAAACCAAGAACAAGGGTGTTTATCCATTCATGTTCAAATTCATTATAAAAAACAAATAATTAAATGTACCACAAAGTAATCTTTGAATAATGAAGTTTAAAGAACCCTAAGAGAAGTATTGAAAGTGTTTTTTTTCCTTTGTTGTGGGTTTCCAATGTAGTCTTTACTGTGTTTAAGTTTTCCTTTTATAGTATGACAAATTTAGCTTAGTGGGGCAAGGTATAACACCCCGAGTATGTACCCTGGATGCTACACGGTGCTTATGATCCCGAAGGACCACAAGCTAACCTATGATTAATATCTGCTGTGAGCACTGAAACATGATACTCTAATAAATGCAACAAAATAATAGGCTGAAATTCCATAAGGTTCAAAACATCTGACATACCGATAAATTCTATCATCTAAAATAACAATCTGTAAAACTGAACTCTATCTAAAAACTTGTTTGAAAAGCCTCTAACTGAAACTATCTGAAAATGAGTTGATGGGACAATCACCAACTAACTCCATCTACTGAAATACTGAGTCTACTAAAGTAATGAAATAAAAGAATATCCTTTAATGATGAGGACTCACTGCTAATATATTGTTGTTGGCTGAATCTGAGTCTATCTATGCGCGGTTAGGAACCTGATCGTCTGAACCTATGATTTGAGACATCATAGCATAAAGAAAGAGTATGCATCAGTACGTGAAATGTACTGGTATGCTATATGAGCTAAGGCTAAATGCAAGGGTGGAAAATAACTGAATGTATGATATAGAGTAACTAAACATGAGAGTACAAGGATAAATAATACTACTGTTAATACCGAGTATGCACTAATGTGCATATGAATAAATACTATGACTAAGCTTGTCTAAAGATAAGTCCCGAGTTCTAATACTGAGTAACTGATATCTGAAGTTACTAATAACTGAGTTACTGATACTGAAGTCCTGATTGTGTAGAACTAAATTGAATTCTATTTTGAAGACTAATACTGAGATTCTGGGAGGTAATCATCTAACCAACACGCCCTAAATAAGATAACTAATATGGGGTCCAACCTGTGACCCCAGTTGGAAGGGTGTCAGTACCGTGCCATGGGTAAAGATCCTGAAGAGTTACCCTCATCTGGTAGGTAATCTAATGAGAACGGTGGAACCCTTTTCTGGCAGGTTAAAACACCTCATCAACCCTCAAATGGTAGGTGATCCCCCATATTTGGGTTCACTCTGTGTTGAATCCTACTCCCAACTAAAAGACATTGAGTTGAGTATACTGAACTATACAAGACTGAATACTATGTTTACTGAGTTTTCCTGAGTTTCGTAACTGATTGATTTCTACTAAGTTCTGTAACTGACTGAGAGTACTACCTGATCATGACATGACTGAGATTTTGTAACTGACACTGGCTTTAGGTAAACAACAAAATTGTCGGGTATTAAATATCCCCAGGACTCGATAGCATAAAACAAAGGCATAACATAATCTTAAAATACATAACACTGTACACTTGTCCATAATTCATTCATAACGATATTTTATCAAACACTTGTAATGAATTAACTTGTACATTAATGGGGAATACACGTTATCATGTTATAATGACACTATTTTATTCACATAAGCATTTTATCAAACACATGGGGAGGCATAGCTGAATCATTAAATCTTAAACACTTAGGGTTGACGTGGTTTCAACAATCAACTTGCAAATTGAAGGGTTTATCATGAAGATCATGTAATTAAATACATACAATGGTTAATTTCATAAAAGTATGTAATTTAATCATGGACTAAAACCCAACAATAACATGAACATGAATTCAATTCAATTCAATCAAGGAAGTTCATAATTCAACAATCTTGTATTTTGAAAATGGATTTGTGGACTCTATGGGTGAAAGGAACCCATATATGAACACCTAACATAACTTAATTTGTGAGTTTCTTGAAGTTCTTGGTGAATCCCTTGAGATTGCTCTTATTTTCTTAAAGCTAGGGTTTATAGTTTTGAGAGAGAATGCTTTTAATTTGGGGATAAATTTAGTGAGTAATGACTTAATAATATTTTTAAGGATTAAATCCCATATCTGGGTATGTTAAAATAATGGGAAAAATCAATTTTAGCCTTGTACAAAACATTTAATTTCCGTCGAAATTTTCCGAAATAGGCATCTAGCGCAACACGATGCTGTCGCGTTATGTCTCTAGAAATTGCCAATTGGGAAAATGCATGGTGGCGCAATGTGGTGGTATCACGTTTCCACTTTGGTTGGGACCTAAAAGTTCACCGCGGTGAGGTAGAATCGCATTGGTAAGCTGGAAATGGATAATTGTGAAAATAAGTTGTGGTGCGATACGCCGGTATCACGGTACCTCACTTGAAACTGACAATTTCCATTTTGACATACTCCGTGATGAACTACTAGCCTAAATGATGGTGTTTAATGACTAAAACTTAAGATAGCCATAACTTATTACCCAGTTATTGGGTTTAGACGAATTTTATATCGTTGGAAAATTAATTTAATTTCTATGCAATGGCGGCTCTAAAATGATAAATACTGAGCATTTCAAAATTTTCATATTATATAACTAATGAACTGAGAGATAAGTTAAGCTTGAGAAATATGAGGTATTACAATGTCTCCCCTTTGTGAACATTCGTCCTCAAATGAGACTAACTAAGCTGAGGCGATGATAGACTGAGTTTACACACTGAACCTACATATCTGATGGGTGGCTACATGACTGAACTACTAATAATCTAATATTTTACACAGAACATGCATATCTGATTCATGAAATTTACGACTGAAACTACTGACAAGCTGGGTTTTCATACTGAACATGCATATCTGATGTATAAGTACATGACTCAACTAATTCATGAATACATAACTGAATATGAAATGGTAATGGATACCAAGTTATAATTATAGCTGAACATGGAACTGAGTAAAGCTAAGGAAGACTTTTACCTTAAGGTGGATATGTGGTTGCGGATAAGAGGTGGGGGTACAAACTTCCGCATATCTATTTTTTCTTCCAAAGTAGCTCCCTCAATGTACTGATTTCTCCAAAGAACATTCACTAAGGGAACTTCTTTGTTCCTCAGTCTGTGAATCTGATGATTGAGGATCTGAAATGGAACCTCTTCGAAAGAGAGATCATTCTGAATATTTACATCCTCTCAGAGAACTATGACTACTGGGTCACCAATGAATTTATTTAGCAAGGAGACATGGAATATTATATGCACTAAGACTAGATTTGAAGGCAACTCAAGCTCATAAGCTATCTTCTTGAAATAATTGAGAATTCTATGAGGACCAATATATCGGGGACTGAGCTTTCCCTTCTCGCTGAACCTCTTTACGCCCTTCATGGGAGAGATTTTAAGAACACAAAATCACTAATCTCAAACTCGAGATCCTTTCTCCACACATCTGTGTGCGACTTCTGTCGGCTCTGGGCAGCCTTAAGTCTTTCTCTGATTAACTGAACCTTTACTAAGGCATCAAACACTAGGTCAGGCCCTACTACTGCAGCCTCACCTACCTTGAACCAACTAATTGGAGATCTTCATCTCCTACCATATAGAGCTTCAAATGGAGCCATCTGAATACTGGAATTATATATGTTATTGTATGCGAACTCGATCAAAGGAAAGTAGTCATCCCAACTACCTTTAAAATCGATAACGCATGCTCTTAGAATATCTTCTAGAGTCTGAATAGTCCTTTCTGTTGGACCATCTGTCTGAGGGTGGAAGGATATACTGAGGTGAACTTGGGTCTAAGACTATTTTGGAATGCTTTCCAGAAATAAGAGGTAAACCGAGTACCTCTATCTGAGATAATGGATATTAGAACTCCGTGTAACCTGACCAACTCCCTGATATAAAGTTTAGTATAGTCCTCGGCTGAATAAGAAGTATGAACTGGCAAGAAATGAGTTAATTTGGTCATCCTATCCATGATAACCTATATAGAATCATGCTAGCAACGAGTACGAGGCAAACCCATCAAAATGTCTACGTTCACTTCTTCCCATTTCAATGTGGGAATACTAAACTCCTACATAGACCCACTAGGTTTCTGGTGCTCAATCTTAACTTGCTGGCATGTAGAGAACTTAGTTACAAACTCGAAAATATCTTTATTTATCCCACTCCACGAGTAGATCTCCAACAGATCACGGTACATCTTAGTGTCCCCTGGATGAATAGAGTAACGTGTACCATACGTTTCTACAAGAATTTGTTGCCTTAAGTCATCTATACCTGGCAGACATAAATGAACCTATAAACGCAACACACTATCTCCCCTTGGGAGAAAACATCAAATTTCTGATCTCTGACTGACTCCTTCAACTAACCAAGACTAGGATGTCCATCCTTCTTTTCCTTCACCTCAAAAACTAGATAGGATTCAAAACTTTTCTGAACCCACACAGTACCTTCTGCTGAATCAACTAAGCGTACACCTTTTCAGGAAAGTAGATGAACTTCCTAATGTAACTTCTTCTTACTGTCCTCAACATGAGTAACACTACCCCTAGATAGTCTACTGAGACCATCATCCACTACATTAGCTTTGCCTGAATGATAAAGAACACTCATGTCATAATCTTTCAATAACTCTAACCACCTTCTCTGATGCAAATTCAAATCTTTTTGAGAAAAGACATACCATAAGATTTTGTGATCTGTGAACACATTTACATGCACCCCATACAAGTAACGCCTCAAAATATATAAGGAAAATACTACAACTGTTAACTCAAGATCATGAGTCAGATAATTCTTCTCATGGGGATTAAGCTGTCTAGAGGAGTAGCAATGAACTTACCTCTCCGCATAAGAACACAATCCAAACCTACTCTGGATGTGTCACAGTACACAACAGACCAATCTAAACTATCTGGTAGAGTCAAAACTGGGGCTGAGGTGAGTCGAGTCTTCAACTTCTAAAAAATCTTCTCGGAAGAATCTAACAACTGAAATTGGACTTTTTTCTGAGTCAATCTATATATGGGGGATGCAATAGATGAAAACCCTTAAACAAACCAACAATAATAACCAGCTAAACCTAAGAAACTCCTGATATCTGATGGAGAGATGGGTCTAGGCTAGTTTCTCACCATTTTGGTCTTTTGAGGATCAACTCTAATACCATCACCAGAAATAATATAAATAAGGAATGCTACTAACCTTAGCCAAAATCCACACTTACTAAATTTGGCAAACAGTGGATGAGTTCTTAGAGTCTGAAGTACAATTCTGAGGTGATCTGCATGATCATTCTTGCTATGGGAATAGACAAGAATATCATCGATAAAGACTATGACGAACATGTCCAAGTACTTCTTGAACACTCGGTCCATTAAGTTTATTCAAGTTTCTGGGGCATTAGTAATACCAAAGGACATAACTAGAATCTCGAAGTGACCATATCGAGTTTTGAAAGCTATTTTCGAAATGTCACATTCTCTGACTTTGAGTTGATGATAGACTGACCTAAGGTCTATCACAAAAAAGTAATTGGTTCCTTGAAGTTGGTCAAACAAGTCATCTATTCTAGGATATAGAAATATATTCTTGACTGTGACTTTGTTTAACTGACAATTGTCAATACACATTCTAAGAGAACTATCTTTCTTATGTAAGAATAGGATTGGTACACCCTACAGGGAGATGTTGGGTTTGATGAATCCCTTCTCTAAGAGATCTTTCAACTATTCTTTTGACTCTCTAAGTTCTGACGGAGCCATTCTATATGGCGGAATAGATATGGGTTGAGTATTTAGACGAAGGCCTATTCCGAAGTCAATTTCCCTAACAGGAGGAACTTCAAAAAGATCTTTAGGAAACACATCTGAGAATTGATTTACAACTGGAACAGACTCAAGACTGGGAGTTTCTAAACTACATTCATTGACTCGCACAAGATGATAGACACATGTAACACCCCGATTTGCTCAACCGGAATGCTACACGGTGTCATTGACCCTGAGGGACCATAAGCTAACCCATGGCTGATATTTGTACCTGTACACTACATAATATAGAATATAAATGCGGAATACGTAATACTGTAAGGCCATAAGGTTCAAAATAGAATAATCATAACATGAGAGTGGGGTATAGAATACCCAAAACAACTGTAATATTATCTGAAGTCTGAACATACTAGTCTGAAAAGCCTCTAACATGACTATCTAAAAAAGGAGTTGATGGGAAATGTCCCTAACTAACTCCGACTATCAAAACTGAACAGAAATAAACCATAGCATAAGTAATGATCATGCCCTTGAGAGACGAGGACTCACTTCTGGAACTCTAAAAGCTGAGATGCTACTGCTACTGCTGGTCTGGAAATTGTGTATCTGAACCTATGGTGTGACATAAAAGAAAGAACCATAGCGTGAATGCGTCAGTACAATTGAGAGTACTGAGTATACGAGTGAGGTAGGCTAAATATAAAGGGTTTGTATGCATGAACAATGCTGACTGATATGAACGTGAGAAAACATTCATACATAAGTAACTGCTACTGAACTCCTACGATACTGACTACTGAGTCTGAATACTGACAACATGAGTTTACCAGTTCCGAGATACTAAATGACTACGTTTACTGATATTGATCTATGAATCACTAATAAGTGAAGAACTGATACTGTATTACTGAATACTAGGAGACTGATATTTTATTACTGATAAAGTAATGATTGTTTCTGGCAATCCAGATTATGAAAGACTGTTCTAATTGACTGTATCTGACAGTCCTGAAACTAAGTACTGATAGCATGAGTTTACTGAAATCTAATATGACTGGCAAATGAATTCTTATAGCTGATATAGCTAATAATATGAGTGACTATATCTGATAGCCTTGATACTGGATACTGATAACATGGGTGACTGTAGATGACAACCCTAAATCTGATGGAACTATCTGAGTTCCATACTATATCTGAGCTGACTGTATCTAACAGTCCTGATATTCTGAAGAACTATCTGAGTTCTTTTACTTAGACTAAATGACTGAAACTATGGGAGGTAGTAGTTTAACTGACATGCCCAATGTATGTTAATGTAGCTGACTCGGGGTCAAATCCTTGCCCTGATTAGAAGGGTGTCAATACCGTGCCACGGGTAAAGACAAGCTGTGAGTGAACCTCAAATCTGGAAGTGTCCCAAAAAGAGAACGGCGGATTTTCGCCTCATCAACCCTCAAGATGGCAGTGTTGATGTCTCAACCTATGTTGGTTGGATAGTTCTACAACTCAAGGATGAATTCTAAGAATCATACACCCATCTGATAGTGTGTGTTCCCATCCTTGGGTTCACTCGGTGCTAACTTCTACTCTTATATGAATAGACACTGAGCATGACTGACTGAACTGATTAACTGAACTAATTAACTAGACTGAGAGTATTGCTTAGCTGAGCTAAGCAAAGTTCAATAAGTTCCGTTGACTGACGGAATACTACTGAGATTTGAGGACTGACTGAGAGAACTGAAGTTACTGAGTACTGAGTAAAACTGGACTGGTACTGAGTTTACTGAATTCCCATTGACAGATGGAATTGCAGCTGATGTCTGGTAACTGACTGAGTTCATGAGATTACTCAGATTTCCTGAGTCACATGACTGACAGAATTCTACTGAGCATGGCTTGACTGAGGATATCGTGACAAGATAACATGGCTCTAGTCACACAACTATATTTTTCGGGTACAAGTACCCCCAAGACTCGATGGAAAGAAACTGACACACATGACTGACTTGTTCATAGGAGTAGAGTCCATAATTCATAATATCATAAGTAGGGGATTCAATACTACACATGGTTCTCAACATTTCATATGTGGGAGGGGATACATTCAACATGGAAGTACTCTCTTAACTACAATATCATGTTTACTACATATCACCACCACAATACATCAATAATATGAAATTCATGTAGAATCATAAAGCATAGAGCATGGACTTGTTACTTGGTACTCTTAAGTCATGAAAACATTATTATTATTATTCTAGGCATTTCATCGAACACCTTGCATGCACAAATTATACATTGGTGAAACCATAAGATTTTACATCATGAACAACTAAGGTTTACATGTTTTCAACTAACATGGTGTCATAGATTCATAATAACACATAAAGATTCCAACTTGGGAATCATTCACCATCAACAACTTGATTATCAACATCCAATAATATAGATATCATAAACATCTAATTTCATAGATTTCAACTTACATACTAACATAGCTTCATGAAAATACATAAAAATCCCAACTTGAAACCATAGAACAACCATCAACATGAACATAATAATACCACAACAAAGTATTCACAATACATAATTTAAAAGTTGATTTTTGAGCTCCATGGATAAAAGGAATCCATGGATGAACACTACGCATACCTTAATTCTTGATTTTACGTAGATTGACGAAGAAAATTCTTGAATTTGGATCCTCAATTGAAAACCCCTCTTATTGTTCTTGAGAGAAATTAGATAAAAAAAGTATATTTTTTTGAAAGTGAGGCTTAATTCGGTGTTAATGGGTATATATAGGGGTGGAAGATGACCAAAATGCCCCTAAAGAAAGAGAGAAAGACGTAACTGTCCCTCTATTGACTGTCTGATAGGCTAATGTAAATTGATCATAACTTTTTACTCCTATGTTTAAATTGGATGAAACCGATTTCATTGGAAAGAGGACTCAAATATATTTTTATTTATATATAGAATATGTCACAGTTCATTATATACAGTGATTTATGATTGTTTGAAGTTAACCTTGAAATGTTGGAAAAAAACTGGGCAAGCACTGGAGTTAGCAGGCGGGGCGGGCTAATCGCCCGTGGCTTCTATTTTGGGCACATAAACGTTACCTTACTCTACTCCAAAAATTCTTAACATAAACCTAGATATACTACGATATTTCCCAATCATAACGCAACTTGAAAATTGAAAAACAAATGTCGGGAAGGTCGCCAAATAAATCCCCAAAGTTTGGAGGTCTAAAATAAGACTAAGTGTTGAATCTTGAACACTTAGAAAAGTTTTTATAAGTCTTGGGATATTTCATGGAGCTTTACGAGATGAATTTGACACGCGATTTTGTTGGGTGTTACAATATCTCTCTCTTGGGAACATTCGTCCTCGAATGAGACTGAATGAGAATGGGAAAATGGTAAACTAGAGTACGTACAAGACATTCACTACTGATACATGAGTTCATGACTGACATGACTGAAAACTGAGCATATTATACGGGTTTATGAATGTAGGACTACGTGCTCTGATGAACTGAGTTTCTCAAAATGAGAATGCATATCTGATGCATAACTGACAAACTGAATCCATACATTTTTTATGCATGATTATATGTCCAACATGATACATGAATGCATGACTGAAAGCACTGATAAGATGATCACGCATATCTGATATGTTAATATATGACCGAACTGGCTCGTAAATATGCGACTAAATATGCAATGGTAAAAGATACCAAGTTTGAACTAAAAACTGGGCATGGAACTAAATACCAAGTTCGATACTAAAATCTGAACATGAGAACGAGTAAGTTCAAGAAAGACTGTTACCTTGAACTGAAAATACCGATGAGTCTAAGATCAATTACTTAATATGCAAGAATGGGAACATAAGGACGTAACTGAGCCTGGAACATGATACATGAACTGAACTGAGTCTGTAATGCATGACATGGATGGAGTATCATATCGTGGATTAAACTAAGCCATTGAGTACATGGCTTACTACTGAGTTTTGGAGTTAGTTTTTCACCTCATAAGTAACCCTTTCTCTAAGATAGATTCATCAAAGAAAATAACATGTTTAAGTCATGAAAGCTAGGGGGCTATAGTGTATCTCCCCCTTAGGACACTATGTCCCTTGAAGAATGCTGACTTGACTGAGATACTGATGAAAACTAAGGTGATG
This sequence comes from Capsicum pubescens, assembly GCA_030864215.1. Lineage (NCBI taxonomy): Eukaryota > Viridiplantae > Streptophyta > Magnoliopsida > Solanales > Solanaceae > Capsicum > Capsicum pubescens. Next base: position 183,063,279 of record CM061547.1, on the reverse strand, counting down.
CACAAGGCACTTACGAATTAAGTCGTGACTGAATATCTGAGATCTGAAACTGAGACATAATGCATGAACTGAGCTGAACACGAGTGCATAAATACACTAACTTATTTAATTAACTAAAGGACTAATAGTTGAATACTGGGTATGAAAGATTGAATTGTACTTAATCTAAATAGCTAGGCTGAGGCCCTAGAGTATTATAGGTATAAGAAGGGACTGATGGAGTAACATGAGGTAACTGAACATAGATTTCTTAAAATCTATATTATATGAAAATGCAGCACCAAGCGCATTACATGAATTGGAAACATTCCATAGACTGAGGTATGGAAATACCTATAACTGAGTAGCTGATAATTGTACGCTGTGGTCAAGCAAGTTTAAAACCAAACTGAGTTTCTGAGGTGAGCACTGATCTGAAGCTGACATCCTAACTAATGCTATAACTGGAACCCATACTGGTGCTGGGTTCAAATAATTGAATACTGATAACTGAAGTTTAGACTGATACTGAAGTACTAAATATTGATTGTTGAGTAACTGATTACTGATAGTCATAGTTTTGTAGGACCGTATGAGTCCTTTACTGAATATTAATTACTGAGCTGACGTTGTATCTGAGGACTAGGGGACGAAACATCAACCCCATGGATTTACCGAGGAATCTAAACTAATAGTATACATAACACATTATGAATTTATGTGATTGTTAGGAGCGTAACTTGGATCACGAGGACTAAGCATTCTATAGACTGAGATACTGAAGCACTGATAGCTGAGTAACTGGTCACTGAATTGTTGATAGTTACGTGAGGGGTCCTGACATAAGTCAAGGATCTGAACATACAATCATACTCTTCACTTTCACAACTTCTAAGTACAACCCCTTGTTAGCCAATTTCTTGCATACTAACATGATGTTCAAGCCTATCTGCATAACTAAACCCTCGTGTAAAACAAGCATGCAACAATCTTTTCTTAACATGAAACATTTACTCTCCTTCATCTAAGAAACTGCTCATCACTACATTGCTTCACAAGGTGAGGTTTCTGAAGGATTAAATCAGGAGGACCTAGAGTATGAATGGATACTAGCTGATCTTGAAACATGACTGAAACTTTGAGAAATAGAATATCCACAACATGTTTTTTTACCAAGAAGGTATGAACTAAGACTATAAATGACATAATATGAATTTATCTTATCTATAGGGGCAAATCATGATACATGTAAATTGAGTATATTGTAAAGCATGACATGTGTACATGAGTCATGAGCTGCATGACCTGAGTTTGGAGTTTTTGCATTCGTGGGACATGATTCGTAACACTGAGGGAGCTAGAACTGAACCCCTTATGCAAGGAACTGAAGGCGCATATGATCCCATGGAAAGTGCGTGAAAGTATGTTGTGTTCATAAAACATGATTCGTATTACGAAGTAAACTGGGACTCCTTATGCTGGGAACAGAAATCATACGTGATTTATGGGAAAAAATGAATGAGTATGGTTTGTGACCACAGAGTTTACATGAAACTCCTAAGTGAGTTTTGTGATAGCTGAGGTACAAAACTCTGCACTGAGATGAGAATAGGTTGAGAATCGTCAGCCCTTACTACTTTCTATTCATACTGGCACTATCACTAGAATTTGAGAGCCTGACTTGGTTACTTGATCTACTATCACATACTTACATTCTGTTCGACATCTGCCTGTCAAACTAAACATATCATCTACTGCAGTTTCCTCATATACTCTAACATCACATCCACACTTTCATACCTAATTTCAAGTCAATAGACATACATTATTACTTTTACTATTCAAGCGTATTGATTGGTATAACTATCCCCATAAGTACATGATTTGATAAATCTGAATAATACTATCCCAAATCTACTACTGCTAAGCTTCTGAGTTCAATCTTCTAACTCTAGTCTACGCTATCATAGAATTCTGAGAAGGGATCTGATGACATATCTAGATTTAGGTGCGAGAAGGAGTTCTCATTATCATGAAGAAAATCGTTACAACTTTGGAAAAAAACTGGACTGATAGGGCATTGCCGAGTCTGTAGCCAATCCCATAACTGATGGTAGGGACTATCTGAGAAAGCCCTGTCTTTAGGACCTTGAGTTCACTATTTTTGTTCCTTGAAAGTAAGGTGGATTTAACATGCATGGAGCATGATGAGAATCTACATGAGTTTTCTTAGAAAACATTTCTTTATCACGATATGAGACATAAAAAAGAGGAAACTATTTCTTAAACACCTCACAGCCTCTTGCACATAAGTGTGGTGCACAACACACGCATGCACAAGACTCTACTAGATAAGGCTTTCAGACTTCCAAGGACACTATTGAACCTTAGGCTCTGATACAAAGTTTGTAACGCCCCAATTTGCTGAACCAAAATGCTACATGGTGCCCATGACCCCAAGGGACCACAAGCTAGCCCATGGCTGATATTTGTACCTGTACACTACATAATATAGAACATAAATGTGTAATACGTAATACTTTAAGGCCATAAAGTTCAAAATAGAATAATCATAACATAAGAGTGGGGTATAGAATACACAAAACAACTGTAATATTATCTAAAGTCTGAACATACTAGTCTGAAAAGCCTCTAACATGAGTGTCTGAATAGGGATTTGATGGGACCTATCCCCAACTAACTTCGAATAGAAAAACTAAACTAAAATAAACCAGAACATAAGTAATAATCATGCCCTCGAGATACGAGGACTCACTGTTGAAACTCTGACTGCTGAGATGCTACTGCTACTAATGGTCTGGAAATCGTGTATCTGAACCTATGGTGTAACATAAAAGACCGCACCATAGCATGAAACCATTAATACAACTGAGAGCACTGAGTATATGAGTGAGGTAGGCTAAATGCAAAGGGTTTGTATGCATGAACAATGCTGACTGATATGAACGTGAGAACACATACATACATAAGTAACTGCTACTGAACTTGTGATGAAACTGACTACTGAGTATGAATACTGACAACATAAGTTTACCAATTTCGAGATACTAAATGAGTGCGTTTACTGATATTGATTTGTGAATTACTAAGAACTGAGGAAATGATACTATATTACTGATACTAGGAGACTGATACTTTATTAATGATAAAGTAATGATTGTTTCTAGAAGTCCTAATTATGAAGGACTGGTCTAATTGACTGTATCTGACATTTCTAAAACTGACTACTGATAGTACGAGTTTACTGAAATCTAATATGACTAGCAAATAATTTTTGATAGATGATATAGCTGATAACATGACTGACTATATCTGATAGCCTTGATACTGATAACATGGGTTACTTTATCTAATAATGCTAAATCTGATGGAACTATCTGAGTTACGTACTATATCTGAGTTGACTGTATCTGACAGTCCTGATATTCTGAAGAACTATCTGAGTTTTTTTACTTAGACTAAATGACTAAAATTGTAGGAGGTAGTAGTTTAAATGACATGCCCAATGTATGCTAATGTAGCTGGACTGGGGTCCAATCCTTGCCCTGATTGGAATGGTGACAATACCGTACCATGGGTAAAGACAAGTTGTGAGTGACCCTCAAATTTGGTAGTGTCCCAAAATAAGAACGGCGGATGTCCGCCTCATCAACCCTCATGCTGGCAGTGTTGATGTCTCAATCTATGCTGGCTACATAGTTTTGGAATGCAAGGATGATTTCTAAGAATCACACCCTCATCTGATAGTGTGTGTTCCCATCCTTAGGTTCACTCGGTGCTAACTTCTACTCCCATCTGAATAGACACTAAGCATGACTGACTGAACTAATTAACTGAACTAATTAACTGGACTGATAGTGTTGCTTAGCTGAGCTAAGCTAAATTTAATGAGTTCTATTGACTGACGGAATACTACTGAAATATGAGGACTGACTGAGAGAACTGAAGTTACTGAGTACTGAGTAGAACTGGACTAGTTCTAAGTTTACTGAATTCCCATTGACTGATGGAATTACTGCTGATATCTGGTAACTGACTGAGTTCATAAGATTACTGAGATTTCCTGAGTCACATGACTGACTGAATTCTACTGAGCATGGCTTGACTGAGGATATTGTGACAACATGACATGGTTCTTGGCACACAACTATATTTTTCAGGTACAAGTACCCCCAGGACTCGATGGAAAGAAACTGACACACATGACTGAGTTGTTCACAGAAATAGAGTCCATAATTCATAATATCATAAGTAGGGAATTCAATACTGCACATGGTTCTAAACATTTCATACGTGGGAGGGGATACATTCAATATGGAAGTACTTTCTTAACTTCAACATCATGTTCACTACATATCACCACCACAATATATCAATAACATGGAATTCATGTAGAATCATAAAGCATAGAGCATGGACTTGTTAGTTGGGACTCTTAAGTCATGAAAACATGATTATTAATATTCTAGGCATTTCATCAAACACCTTGCATGCACAATTTAGACATAGGTGAAACCATAATATTTTACATCATGAACAACCAAGTTTTACATGTTTTCAACTCACATAGTGTCATAGACTAATACAAACACATAAAGATTCCAATGTGGGAATCATTCAACATCAACAACTTGATTATCAATATCCAACAATATAGATATCATAAACAACTAATTTCATAGATTTCAACTTACATACTAACATAGCTTCATGAAAATAAATAAAAATCCCAAATTGAAACCATACAAGAACCATCAACATGAACATAATCATACCATAACAAAGTATTCACAATACATAATTTAAAACTTGATTCTTGAGCTCTACGGATGAAAGGAATCCATGGATGAACACTACGCAAACCTTAATTCTTTATTTTACGAAGATTAACTGAGAAAATTCTTGAATTTGAATTCTTAATTGGAAACCCCTCTTATTGTTCCTGAGAGAAATTAGAGAAAATGAGTATATTTTTCTGAAAATAAGGCTTAATTCGGTGTTAAGGGGTATATATAGGTGTGGAAGATGACCAAAATGCCCCTAAAGAAAGAGAGAAAGACGTAGTTGTCCCTCTGTTGACTGTCTGACATGCTGAAGGAAATTGGTCATAAATTTTTACTCTGATGTTAAAATTTAATGAAACTAATTTCATTGGAAAGAGGAATCAAACATATTTCCATTGATATATAGTATCTCTCACAGTTCATTATATATAGTGAGCTATGATTGTTTGAAGTTGACCCTGAAATGTTGAAAAACAATTTGGCAAGCACTGGAGTTAGCAGGCGGCGCGGGATAATCGCCTGAGACTTATGTTTTGGGCACACAAACATGCCCTTACACTACTCCAAAAATTCTAAAACTCACCCGGGATATACTATGAGCTTTCCCGATCGTAACACAACTTTAAAATTGAAAAACGGATGTCGGGAAGGTCGCAAATAAATCCCCAAAATTTGGAGGTCTAAAATAAGACTAAGTGTTGAATCTTGAACACTTAGCAAAAATTTTCTAAGTCTTGGGATCTTTCATGAAGCTTTACGAGTTGAATTTGACATGCGATTTTGTAGGGTATTACAACACATCCCTTGGATATAATTTTTCTTGCTCTGAGGTATGAAATAAATTGACCCTTAAGCATTGTGGTAATACCTATCCATTTAAGAACTAGTTCATTTGGAAAATAAAAATGAACAATTATGTTTCTACAATCAACTGAGGGATAGAATGAATGAAGCCAATCTATACCGAGAATGATATCAAAATCTACCATCTCTAGCTCTACAAGGTCTGCTGAAGTTACATTCTGAGATATCATACCCGGACAGTTCTTGTATACCCGTCAGTCTATTATAGATTTACCCACTGGGGTAGAAATTGAGAAAGGCTCTACTAGGATTTTTGGATTGACTCCAAAGTTAATGTCTATACAAGGAGTTAAAAAAAATAAAGAAGTGAATGTATATATCAAGGCATAAATATGTAAATAGAAGATTTGTAACCTAGTAGTAACCACATCTGGAGAATTTTCCTTATCTTGTCTGCACTGAAGTGCGTAAAGCCTATTTTGACATTGCCCACTGGTAGCACTGGAAGCGACACCCTGCTGATTCAGGCGACCTGACTTAGCTGAAGAGAGACTATGCTAACCCTGAGAACCCGGCTAAGGATAATCTTTAACTTTGTATCCTGTCTTGCCACACCCAAAACAAATATCACAGCAAACTCTACAGATACCCTTGTGGTTTCTACCATATGTCTGACAAAGAGGTTTTGTTCGAGTACTGCTGATATTAGCCTAAGATTTAGAGCCTGGCGCCCTATCGTTATTACTATTTCTGAACTTTGGTACTGGAGCACTGGATGAGGATGGAGATGGAACTGAAGATTTTGGACAAATTGGGAACAGTTACCGCCCTCTGTCTTAGGCTGATTGAAATTGAAGCTACCTATTCTATCTCTCTTATTCTTCCTCTCCTCTCATTGATCTTAGCCTCTTCTATCTACTGAGCATGGACCATGATCTTGTATATGTACATATCCTTAATCGACATCTCTGTTCTGTACTCTTTAACCATACTATCTGACACCCCAGATACGAACTTGCTCATTCTATACCTACTGTCTGCTACTACATAGGGAGCATACCTTCCTAATTGAGTAAACTTAAGGGAATACTCTTTCACGCTCATACTACCTTGTCTGAGGTTGATAAAATCTAACACCTTGGCTTCTCTCAGCTCTAAGGGAAAGAATCTCTCTAGGAAAGCAGTAGCAAACTCTTCCTATTCTATTAGGTCTGCATCTGTGCCCTTGTCTACCTTCTACTGCTTAAACCACTATGAGCTACATCTTATAGCTAATACGTGGATAACTCAGCACTCTTACTAGAAGTCACTCCCATAATATATGTGACTTTCTGTACCTAATTGAGGAACTCCTGTAGGTTCTCTTATGGCTTAGATCCTGAGAATAGGGGAGGATTCATTCGGGTAAAGTCCCGAATCCTGGCTGCAGTAGTACTGGCCACTGGATTGGTCGAATCAATAGCTAGTCGTTCATTCTGAGCTTCTATAGAGTTGGCTAGAGTAGTGAATGCAACTCTAAATTCTGCATGGGAGACATACTCGTCCAGGGGATCTGCCTGAACGAGCTGAGGTGCAGACTAATTTCTAGTTCTTCTTTTGTTAGTGTTTTTGGAAGGCATGTTCTGTAAGCAGAAAAAAGGAAATGGATTAGACTGAAAGTTTAAACTGAGCTCATTCTCACTCGCACAACATGAATACTAAAAAAAGGGAAATTGTTTCATAAAATATCTTATAGCCTATTGTCCATAAGTGTGGCGTGATACACACCCCATGCATAACACTCTACTAGATGTGGCTTTCAGACTTACTAGAATAATATTGAACCTTAGTCTCTTATACAAAGTTTGTAACACCCAGAGTTTGTACCCTGGACGCTATATAGTACTTACAACCCTGAAGGACCACAAGCTAACCCATGACTGATATCTGCTGTGAGCACTAAAATATGATACTGTAATAAATGGATAATAGTAGGCTAAAATTCCATAAGGTTCAAAACATATGAAATACTGATAAATTATATCATCTGAAATAACAATATGTAAAACTGAACACTATCTGAAAACTAGTCTAAAAAATCTCTAACTGAAACTATCTGAAAGTGGAGTTGATGGGGAAATCCCCCAACTAACTCCATCTACTGAAATACAAAGTCTACTAAAAATAATGAAATAAGAATATCCTCGAATGATAAGGACTCACTACTAATCTACTGATGTTGGCTGAATCTGAGTCTATCTATACGCGGTCAGGAACCTGAGCATCCGAACCTATGATATGAGACATCATAGCTTAAAGAAAGAGTATGTGTTAGTAAGTGGAATATATTGGTATTCTAGATGAGGCAAGGCTGAACTCAAAGATTCATATGCATGAATAATAACCTACTGTATGATATAGAGTAACTGAACATGAGAGTACAAGGATAACTGATACTACTATAAATACTGAGTATGCACTAATATGAATATAAAAAAATACTGTGACTAAGTTTTTCTAAAGCTAAGTCCTGAGTTTTGATATTGAGTAATTGATATCTGAGGTTACTGATAACTAAGTTACTGATACTAATTGACTATATCTAACTGTACTAATTCTGTAGAACTTAACTGAGTTCTATTATGAAGATTGAGACTGATACTGTTGGAGGTAATTATCTAACCAACATGCCCTAAATAAGATAACTGAGTTAGGGTCCAACCTGTGACCCCAATTAGAAGGTGTCACTACCGTTCCATGGGTAAATATACTGAAGAGTTACCCTCATCTGGTAGGTACTCTAATTAGAATGGTGAAACCCTCATAAGTTAAAACACCTCATCAACCCTCAATTGGAAGGTTTGATGTATCAACCTACGCTGGATACATAGTTCTGGAACACAAGGATTGCTTCTAATAATCACACCCTCTACTGAAAGGTAACCCCACATCCTTGGGTTCACTCGGTGCTGAATCCTACTCCTAACTAAAAGACACTAAACTGCGTATACTGAACTGGACTGGACTGAATTCTATGTTTACTTAGTTTTCTTAAATTCCAAAACCGTTTGAGTTCTACTGAGTTATGTAACTGACTGAGAGTACTAATGATCATTACATGACTGAGATTCTATAACTGACAGTGGATCTAGGTAAACAGCTAAATTTTCAGCTATTAAATACCCTCAGGACTCGAAAGCAATAAAGAAAGGCATATCATAATCTTGAAATACATAACACTGTACACTTGCCCATAATTCATTCATAAAGACATTTTATCAAACACTTGCAATGCATTAACTTGTACATGAATGGGGAATACATGGTATCATGTTACAATGACACTATTTCATTCACATAGGCAATTTATCAAACACATGGGGAGGCATAACTAAATCATTAAATCATAAACACTTAGGGTTGACATGGTTTCAACAATCAACTTGGATATTAAAGGGTTTATCATGAAGATCATTTAATTCAACACATACAATGATTAATTTCATAAAAGTATGTAATTTAATAAAGGACTAAAACCCAATAATAACATGAACATGAATTCAATTCAATTAAATCAGGGAAATTCATAATTCAACAATCTTGTATTTTGAAAATGGATTCGTGGATTCTATGGGTGAGAGGAACCCATAGATGAACACCTAACATAATAGAAGTAGTGAGTTTCTTGAAGTTCTTGGTTAATACCTTGAGATTGCTCTTGTTTTCTTGAAGCCAGGGTTTGGAGTTTTGAAAGAGAATGCTTTTAATTTGGGTATAGATTGAGAACGTAATGACTTAAAATGTTTTTAGGTATTAAATTCCTTATCTGGGCATGTTAAAATCATGGGAAAAGACTGTTTTATCCCTAGACAAAACATTTAATTTCCGTAAAAAAATTTTGAAATAGGCATATTGCGCGATGTGGTGCTATCGTGTCGTGACTCGGGAAATTACCAACTGGGAAAATGCATGGAGGTGTGATGCGGTGGTATTACGTTTATACCTTTGTTGGGACCTAGAAGTTCACAATGATGTGGTGGAATCACGTTGGTACACTAAAAATAGATAATTGTGAAAATAACTTGTGGCGTGATGCATCGGTATTGCGGTACATCACTGGAAACTGGCAATTGCCATTTTGACATACTCTGCGATGCCCTACTTGCCTAAATGATGGTGTTTAATGACTGAAACTTAAAATATCTATAGCTTCTTACCCTGTTATTGGATTTAGATGAATTTATAGTGTTGGAAGATAATTTAATATCCTATACAATGGAAGGCTCTAAACTGAAAAATACTGAGTGTTTCAAAAATTTCATATTTGATAACTCATGAACTAAGAGTTAAGTTAAGCTTGAAAAATATTGGGTATTACACAAGACCTCAACACCGCATTGGTCACTACATGGGAAAGAGGTCTGCATTATGTAGGTTACTATAGGGGAGTAAGGTGTAGGCCGTATCTTTTAGACCATGGGAATGAGGTCTGCACCACATGCTAATTGTAGACCCTCACTTAAAATCCTCTCTAATCCAAAAATACACTAAGGTATATTACTTCTTAGCTAATTGTTTATTCACTTTCCTCCACCATCAAATGCATGCTTTCTGAGCTCAATCCACTTCCTATCAATTCCATACAATCAATCCTAAAGAGTCAATCATCACTCGATTTCATACAATTACTAATCATGTCCATTATCTAAATCATGAAATTACAAATCAAGCATGACAAAAATAATACATTTTAGCTCATAGAACAAGTCCTAATATGGTTTAATATTGGTGCTTGGACATATAGATATGACTAAGACTATTGAGCCTTTAGTGTAAGACTACATCATTACTTAATGAATGATGATGGTTTTACCCAGGTTATGATTAACTGCTTGTAGATATGAAATAACTTTTGGACTTGATTTATGATATGGTCCATCAAAATGCTTAATAATGTAGGAATAGACATAGTTATGATAAATAACCTATAGATATGAGGTGCCTTATAGATGTGATATAACTCATAGTTTTGATATATGACCTATTGATATGAGGTTCATTATGGATGGGATATGCCTCATGGTTATGAGTTTTAACTTTTTGATAATATGCATCCTAGATGTAAGATGCTTGTTGATATTATTCCTCTTAGATATGAGATGCCTCATTGAGATAATTTATGACCTATAGATATGAGGTGCCTTATATATGCGATATGCCTCATAGTTATGATATAGGACCTATAGATACGAGTTTCCTTATTGATGGGATATGCCTCATAGTTATAAGCTATGCATTATTGATATTATGCCTCCTAGATGTAAGATACTTATGGATATTATGCCTCCTAGATCTAAGATTCTTATTGATATTATGCCTCCCAGATCTAAAATGCCTCATAAAGATAATTTATGGCCAATAGATATGAGGTGCCTTATAGATGTGATTTTTCTCATAGTTATTATATATGGCCTATAGATATGAGGTGCCTCATAGATGGGATATGCCTCATTGTTATGAGTTATGATTTATTGATATTATGCCTCCTAGATGTTAGAGGCTTATTGATATTACACCTCATAGATGGGTGATGACTTATAGAGATAATTTATAACCTATAGGTACGATATGCCTCATAGATATGTTATGGCTTATACATAAAAGATAACTTATAGATATGATAATCAAAATGAGTTTCAGATATGTATGTGGGCCTAAGGTCGTGATTATGATGTTGTAATTATTCCATACACATTATTGGGCCCAATGTCGTGTTGTGATATTGCTTGGACATCCAAAAAGTGTTATCCCTTTAAAGGATGCCGTTGTAGTTTATGAATATATTGATGCTTCTGGTTCTATTGTTTTAGTACTAGTGATGGCATGCATAAATTAGGTACATTCAAGATCATTGAATCAGTAAATTATGCGATTCTAGCTAAATTATGATTTTGTTACTATATGTCCTAAATAAGGGCTTTAGCCCAATATTCACCTCAAAAATAGATTTTTGCATAGCAATAACTGCATATCTTAATGAATAACTTATGTGTTAAAGAGATTAATAATGACGTTTTAAATATTTTACCAAGGTAGATTTTGATCTTTGATTTGATACTACTAATTACATCGGTCATGATAGATTCCAATCCTTTCTACACTTTTATAATGATTTAGTCCTGAAGTTCACTCGGAGCAATGAATTTATGGATTTACACTCTTTTAGCCATGACTTTAGTCCATGCACCTATTATATATCAATATACATATCACTATGGTAAGGTACAGAAGAAGATAAAGTATTGATGATCTAAACTTTGGGTTAAAATTGATGGAAAATTATAATATTGATGTTATATATAAGTGTTGATAATAATGGTGATATTCTTATATCCTTGACAAGGCTGGAGGGTGACTATGATAATATATTTATATACCCAACAAGGACGAATGATAATGATGATATGCTTATATACCGAACAAGGATGGTGGATGATGATGATATACTTATGAACTCAAAATGGACGGAAGATGATTATAGCTATATGCTTATATGCTCAATTCAATTTCAGAGGATGATTGCGATAACGACGGTTATGATCATGATGATTTTTATATTGATTATAATCATTTGAGTATAGTTATGTCTCATGATATTGTGGATTTTTTTGCTTTTATCTTTGCATGAACATTGTCTATCACTAGTACATGCCTATATCTATCAGCTTTATAGGGGTTTCATAGGTATAAGTGATGATTATACCTTGTGGTGTGTTCTATGTTAATTGAACCTTCTAATCTTAGGGCAGTGGGGGGAACGTGAAAGGATCGGCTAGGTATTAGTCGTCCGAACTAGTCAGTTACTCGCATTGTAATGGCTATTGTTATTATTATTATTGTTTTAATCATTGTTATGTCTAGTTTGTGGCAAGTTTACTAGTGATCCTATGTTGAGATCTGAGGTATGATTCCTGCATCTTTCAATTTTTGATTGTATTATTATGTATGCTAATCTCATGATTAGACATATGGATTAGAAATCTTGTTTATACTAGCACTAGTTCCTACTATGATTTTGAGGTCTTAAAATACTAGTCTGATGATTTAGGCTATACTTTGAGATGACCTTGTTTATGTATATATAAATGTATAACTGGCTATATGTAATTCTGGTATTACTGTATATCCCTTTCTTCCTTAATTTATTGATATTGTATATTCATTCCTTAGCTTTGTATACTTTTATATATCCTTCATTTACCCTAATTTGTTTATTGGTTGATGATATATAGTATCGAGATTTATGATCATTGATAGAGTAGGATATTTCATCCTTGACACTTCCTTATCCTTATTATGCTAGTTTCTTGGCTATGAGTTAAATAGTTACCCTTACTATCTCAATAGCTTTATTATGTGATTGCTGGACATTTTGATGTAGTTCCTTTTTTGTTTATATATTGTATATATCCTTATTATCTTTGAAGCTTAGTTGGCAGTTACCTAATGAGTACCATGTATTTTCTACTAATAATACACTTTTGCGGTGTGCAGATCATAGTAAGGGTTATCATCGTTGATTTGTGCATCATGCGGAGTAGCCATAGTTCAGACATAGAATGAGCTTCTAATGTCCAAAGTATTACCTTTCTCCCTCATGTACTAGAATATTCTCTATGTGTCTTCATAGGTGTGTTGTTGATGAGTGGTAAATTCACCACCCAAATTCGTGAATAATACAATGATTTAAAGATATGATTAACACAACTTTATTAGTTGAATGCACTAATTTCCACATTTTACAGGTATACAGGTGATGGTAATGAAGGAAGTGGAATTGAGCTTAAAAGTATCTAAAAAGAAGAAAGGTGTATGATAAGAATGAAAGAAGTGGAATTAAACTTAAAAGGGATCAAAAAGAGAGGATAAGTGCAAGATCTGGAATACCATAAGCAGGAAATGGTCTTAGTTACCGCGATCGCGTTCTGAGGGTTGCGTTTGTGGCCAGTCAAGCTAGGTCAATGTCCAATGATAGAGATGATCTGAAGACAATTATAGTGCCTGCGATCGCAGGCAAGTTGCCTCTATCACAGCAACACAGGTTTATGCTTAGGGGTAATTTTGTAAATTTATGTAGTCGACCCCAAATCCCTTTAAAGGCTAAAATGCTTTCCTATTTGGTATTCATGCACTTTGATATTTAAATTCTAAATTTTGTAAACCCTAAAAAATTGGGGAAACTTAGTGTGGTAAATTTCTCAATTAGTTTTGGTTTGTAATTGATATTGGATATTGGATTACTCTTGGTTAAACTTTTAATGGAAGCATTGAACAATTAATTTGGTATATTTCTCTCTTCCAAACTTCACGAGTAGCTAAACAATTTATCTTGAGATTATATCACATTAGGGTGCAAATATGTATGGGTTGTGATTTATTGGTGTAAATTTTTGGTTAATACTTGTGGATTTCACTAATGCTTGCTTTATTTAGCTGGGGTTTGAGGTTGAAAACCCCAAATTCACAAAATGGATTTTTGGGTGAAAACCCCAAATTCTCAAAAGCTCATATCATCCTTTAAAAAGGGATATGAATGAACTTTTGGATCCTATATCATTTTTGAAAGAGGGATATGAGAGACAAAGCATTAGTCAACAAAAATTTAGATTTTGCCTATGCTCATTTCATCAACTTAGAAATAAGGATGAGTTGAGAATTAGCTAGATCATGGGAATCTTACTAGAAATAGGGATTTGCAATTGAGGTATTAGGTGATTTTTCTTGCCACACCTATGAGGTATCCGAAAGGATCCATGAGTGAGAATTTTGAAGTTTGGTTTAAAGATTATCCTCAAGAACTCCTAGCCTAGCCTAGACACATAGTTCATGCAAAAAATTTGCACTCAATTTTCATGTATCCATGCATTATTTTCTTCTAGGAAGATATAATCCCAAGACTTGTTCTATATTAAAATTTTAACCACAATAATCACTCTGAGTTGGTAGTTTGTTTTGGTTTTTATAAAAGAACTTTCAAAACCAATCCACCCATTTTAATTAATGTATTTTACCTTGTTTGAACTTCGCGCATACAGTTAGAATCTATCGAGACCTATAGGATTTGAAGATGAGATTCACTCATCAAGGATTCAACCTCAACATGAGTTGAGCTTTATTGACAATGATCGTTCAATACTAAAACTACGATATAGTTGAGCGTGATATTTTGATCACTCTCACATATACTGTAGTTTTAGTATAGGATGATCATTGTTAATAAAGCTCAACTCACATTGAGGTCGAATCCTTGAGGAGTGAGTCTAGTTTTCAACCTTATAGGTGTCAATAACTTCTAAGTGTATGCCCGTAGTGCAAACAAGGTAAAATACATGAATTACAAAGGGGGGATTGGTTTGGAAAGTTATTTTGTCAAAATCAAATCAAACTACCAACTTTGAGTGATTATTGAGGTTAAAATTTCAATAAAGATCGTCTTGATATTTTGTCTTCCTAGAGGAAAATAATTCTTTGGTACATGATAGTTGAGTGCAAATTCTAGTCATCAACTATGTTGGTAGGCTAGGGTAAGAGTTCTTGAGGTTAATATTTAAACAAAACCTCAATATTATCGCCCATGGATCCTTTCGTACACCTCATGGTTGTGACAAGCAAAATCACATAATACCTCAATTGGGCATCCCTATTTGTAGGAAGATGCCTAAGATCTAGATAATTCTTAAATCACCCTTATTTTTAACATTATGAAAAGAGGATAAGCTAAATATAAATTTTTGTTCACTAATGTTTTGTCTCCCATATCCCTCTTTAAAGGATGATATAAGATCTAAAAGTTCACTCAATCCATCTTTAAAGGATGATGTGAGCTTTTGATAATTTGGAGTTTTCACCATCAAATCTGTTTTGTGAATTTGTGTTTTCATCCACAAAACACAACTAATTTAAGCAAGCATTAGTGAAACCCACAAGTATTAACAAAGAATCTTCACCCATAAATCATAATCCACACATATTTGCATTCTATTTCAATATAACCCCAAGATAAAATGTATTACTACTCATGTTGTTAGGAAGAAGAAATATAGCATATTGATTGTTCAATGCTTCCATTGAAATTGAAATCAAGAGTAATCAAATATCAAAGTTCAATTACAACAAAAACTAATTGAGAACTTTACCACACTAAGCTTCCCCGATTTGGTCAAGTTTACAAAGTCTCTAATTTAAATTTCAAAGTGCAAGAATACCAAATGGGAAAGGGTTTTAGACTTGTAAGGAATTTAAGGTCGGATACATTAATTTACAAAATTACCCCTTGGCATAAACTCATGTTTCCGCGATCGCAGGCACTGCAATTGCCATTAGATTATTGCGATCGATGGCCTTTGACCTAGCTTGACTAGCCATGATCATCACTCTTAGACCACGATCACAGTAATTGAGACCATTTCATGCTCAGGGTATTTCAGCTCTTGCTCTTCTCTTCTCGTTTTGATCCTTTTAAGCTTAATTCCACTTTTTTCTTTCTCTGCACCTATATACCTATAAAATTTAGTGCATTCAACTAACAAAGTTGTATCAATCATACCTTTAAATCATGGTAGTGTGCACTAATTTGGATGTAATTCCATGGTGAATTTACCATTTATCAACACCTCCAACTTAAACCTTTTCTTGTCCTCAAGTAACACTACTTCTTACTCAATGAGATAATGCTAATTCAAGCCCATTATATAACTAAATGATCATAATAACTTCATATTTGATTAATACCACAAGTAGCTCTCAATATGGGAAAAGCTATTCTCACGAATCCCCCCAACATGAAAGACAATATCAATGATTAAAGGACTTTAAGGAACAATAATTTAATGCTCACCAAGTCTCTAGAGGTGACTCCCTATGGATAGAAACTCAACTATACTCCTTTGCCTCTTTTTTCAGTGAATGACAATTTCACCCACCTTAATTCCTTTACATGCCCCCAACAATAAGGAAATCCCACTCACCAATTAATCCCATATAGAACAAGGTATTTTATTGCACAACACTCTCTCTCGAAAAGACTCTCAATTCTAACAAGTACCATACCGTAGGCTTGACCTTATTTTCAATCACCACTATAATGACTACACTTGATGGGAGATCTCGAAGGACTTTTTAAACTTTTAATATAGGTTCGGGGAAAGGGTTTGATATCATTTAGGAAAAAGGTGACTACATTCTCCTTGAAAATCTACACACATACTTTTAACCCAACTTTGGACAACGGTCCACTTCATTTGTTTCCAAAAGTTACACATGCCTACCTTTGCTACCTTGTTTTGCCCAATTCTTTGAAAGCATTTTATTTTCAACTAATTCTTTTTCTATCTCATGCTATTCAATCATTTTATAAGTCCATTTTTTTTCACTTACATCATCATGGTACAAGGTCATCCCTTCCAAACTTACTATCCCCAACATGGGCAAGTGGCCTCAAATTTTATTTTTCGAGTTCAAGGAGGGTAGGGTCAAGAGAGGAAAAACTTTGAATGGTTCATGGCATGTAATGTGGTTACAAAGAAAGTCTTGATGGCTCAAAATGGGTAACTAAGGATACTATTAAATGTATAGGTAGGCTATTTAGGGTAAAGTGGGTTCATATTTCCACAAAGAAGGCCTAAGATCATTTCACCAACCAAATATAATCACAATTGGCCTTGAGAGACTAATGGGGAAGTTCTAGAAGGTACAAGTATGTGTGAGAGTTAGACAAATATGCTCAATGCACATGACATGTAAACTTTTTAAGGACACTCAATTCACTTCGTACTAGAGACAAAAAGGAGTATTTAATAATTTCTACAAACTAAGGACTTTGGAGTAACAAAAACAAGTAAAGTATTGTGACAAAATTATTCATGTTCTTTCCCTTGGTTTTAAAAAATAATTGGACGGATGGGGAGGTGGTTTTCTTCATATTTGAACCACACACAAATTCTGTTTATGGCACCAAAGCAAGTCGTCATATCATATTTTGGCTTTCATGAGGGCAAACCATATGGGTACTCAGACTTTACCATAAGTATAAGTGTTATACCAAGTCCAAAATTCCATAGGTACTTAGATTTCCCTTGCATTTATAATTCCGATTCTATAGGTACTCAAACATCCCCTGCATCCATGGCTCAAAACCCAATCATGACCATTTTCCCTTAAGAATATTGTCACTCAATTTATTAGTGGGAAATGCTCATCCTATCTCATTATAAACATGATAAAAATATGTACTAAAAATAAAACAAGCAAATAATCCAAGAAATGCGGGCTCCATCAGAGAGCCTGAATATTACCACTCAAATATAAAAATAAGAATCATCCAAATCAATATCCAAAAATAAAAAAATATCAAAATAATACAGAACCAAAAAATGAATATGGAGATAGGCACCCCCAACTAAAAATCTTGTAGTGTAACACCCCGAAATATCATCCCGAGATGCCACACGCTGCCCAAGGCTACATGTAGCCTCAAGCTAACCCCTTAAGCCAAAACACTACCCTTGGTTTCCAACACAACAACAAACACGCTACGCTAAGGATATATATATAAGTACATATCATATCACATCGCACATGGCACGGAATATCGTTAGACTGTACATATATGGAATGTCTATACCCAACCCAACCCAACAATACACTAGTATGACATAGCCTCTATACAGGAAAATCAACGAGCCATTAGGACAAACCCCCAACTGACTCAACCGACCAAAGGGATCACAAAGCAACAGCACCAAAACTAGCAACTTGGTCCTCGAACCATGAGGACTCACCACTGAAGGAATGTAGATGCGGAACTCAGATATCACTGTCGCGGCTGCGGCTGAGTACCTGAACCTACATCATGGTAAGAATATAGACCATAGAGAAATATGTGGGTCAGTACAAGATACGTATTGAGTATGTGGGGGCACATGCAAAATATAAATAGTATCATAAATTTGTAAAAATGTACATATGGACCATAATGACACTCCTGGCTTGAGTGACATTGAATCATGCAACTCATAACCTCTTAGATAGGAAATATAGGAGAAAAACCTCATAAATAATTATAGATCATCATAGGCAACTTGACTTACCACATCAAAACTCGGAGTTACTCGGTATGTCAATAAACTTGACTCTTATGGACAGGGGAGTTTCCTATAACCGACAACCCCATGTGAGCTACGTGGAATACCAACATTTGAAACCCTCATTGGCAGGAGCGTCATACTCTTTGCCAGGGAGTACGATCTTAAAACTGCAATAATCACAATCGGGCTCTCTGGCCAATAATATCATCATCAAACAACCCTACGGTGGCACATAGGTTTGGGGAAATACCAAATTTCCCTCTCGGTTCTAAGTACTACTCCCCGACAAACTCAGAACGCGTTAGGAAATCCACCACAACATCACAAGGGTCTATCATTAAGACCAAATCAAATCTCTTTCTCATTTATCAAATCATATCAATTTGTGGATTCCTAACTCAACACATTTTAGCTCAAAGCATTTTAATCTTCCAAAACATCAACAAGGTATCAATGCATTGAACCATAACCGACTCGACATTTGGACAAGGATATGAAGACTCAATATATAATATTTTCAACAATTTAACTCATCAAAACCATCCGAAAAATATCAAGACTCATTGCAACTTCAATATCAACATTTCTCAATTTGTCATCCGACTCTCATTTAAAGGTACTTGAGACATCAACCCATAGTAGGGATATAGAATTTCCAATATCAATTATACATTAATAATAAGAAAATGGTGGAATGATAGTATAAATCAAGGCTTAACAAATTAAATCATCATACTCTCATAATCAAATACTTTTTGGACATAATTCCATCTCAACATCATACACATATCGGATGACATAATGCCATAGATCATGGACAATAATATAAGATATAAAATCATATTTCCAATTCATGGTAAAACATGTAAAATCTCATGTCAATGTAATTCAACAAAAATATCGGGCACAAGATCGACAGGATAATCTTGTTCAAAGCCCCACATACCTAAAAATGGAAGATGAATATGAACTTCAGACTCTGGAACTTTATTCACGAAAATAAAGGGTTCTTCTCCGAGCCATTAACATGATCAACTCGAATTCCAAATCAATTTAAAATTTCTTCGGTTCAATCAAGAGACATAGAAGGATGAAATTTGAAGTAGTAGGGTTGGGGTTTGAGCCTTAGGAAATTTTGGAGAAAAATGAGCTATTGAATGATCTTAATGAACTTAAATCCATGGTTTACCCGGATGGATTGGAGTAGCAATGACCAAAATACCGTTAAAAATAAAAAAAATGTCAAATCTGTCCTTTGGTGGATTATTTTAATAGGCTGAAGTAGATCGACCATAACATTTTTCTCCGATGGCCAAATTGGATGAAACCAATTTCATTGGAAAGAGGACTTTTAGAGATTTCTGTTGATATATTGTAGCTCACCCAGATCATTATGTACAAGGAGTTATGATCGTTTGAAGTTGACCCTAAAATTCGCCTGGCCTCAGTATTTTTTTTCCTGCACATTTACTGTTCACCACTATTCACGGTTAGATCAGAATGATCATAACTCATCGCTCGAGTGTCCGTTTTGGATGATCCACATATCATTAGAAAGCTTATTCAATGCTATACTCAATGACGGGTTGCATATCCATAAATTCCACTCAAAAAAATTATTAATCACGATAAAGAACAGAATTCAACATATTTTCATCTGAGATCTTAACGGAACTTTTTTTTCCGCGGATCACATCATCTCCCCCTTGGAAATATTCATCCCCGAATGTTGATAGGTAGGTCAAGAATACTATGAAAATGAGTATATAAAGAAAAATCATCTTTCCCAAGCATATACTCCATTCTAATTGTTTTTGGATATCGTAGAAAACACACAAGCCAAGATAAACATAGCAATAAGGATTAAATCAAAAGAGAACGATACCTTTGACATGCTCAGGATTCGTAGGAAAGAGGTGGGGATATTTGGCGCGCATATCCGCTTCGTCTTCCCAAGTAGCACTCTCCACGGATTGATTTCGCCAAAGCACTTAAACCAAAGGAACTTCCTTGTTTCTTAGCCTACGAACTTGAAAGTCAAAAACCTCAACCGGAATCTCTTCATATGAAGGACTATCTTGAATACCCGAGCTTTTAGAAGGATCAATCACAACAGAATCACCAATAGACTTCTTAAGCATAGAAACATGGAAAATTGGATGGACGTTAGATAACTCCGCGGGCAATTCAACCTTATACACTACCTTCCCAATGCGATCCACAATCTTATAGGGATCAATGTAATGGGGACTTAGTTTCCCTTTCTTCCCAAATCTATTCACTCCTTTTATGGGTGAAACTTTCAAGTACACTAAATCACCAACATCAAATTCAAGGTCTTTCCTCCTTACATATGCATATGATTTTTGACGACTTTGGGCGGTTTTCAGCCTTTCTCGAATTAACTTAACCTTCTCCATGGCCTCGAACACCGCATCCGGTCCAGTCGCGGCAGCCTCACTAACTTCAAACCAACCAATGAGTGATCTACACCTTCTACCATACAAAGCTTCAAACGGGGCCATTCCAATAGTAGCATGAAAACTGTTATTGTAAGCAAACTCGATTAATGCTAAGTGCTCATCCCAACTACCTTTAAAATCAAGAACACAAGCCCTCAACATATCTTCTAAAGTCTGAATGGTCCGCTCGGCCTGACCATCTGTTTATGGATGGAAAGCAGAACTTAAATGAATTTGGGTACCGAGACCCTTCTAGAAAGATTTCCAAAACTGGGAGGTAAACTGAGTACCTTCGCCACAGATTCTTCTATGTTCCTCTTCATACCGTTCCACCAATAAATTTCCCACAAATCATGGTACATCTTGGTAGCACCAGGATGGATGGAGTATTGCATACCATGCGCTTCTGCCATAATCCTCTGCTTCAAGTTATCAACATCAGGAACACATAATCTTTCTTGGAGTCTCAAAACACCATCTCCCCCTTGGGAGAAAACCTTCAATTTTTGGTCTTTAACTAACTCTTTTAACCTGACCAAGGTAGGATCCCAGTCTTGCTTCTCCTTCACTTCCAAAACTAAAGAGGATTCGGAACCGCTTTGCACTCCTATACTACCCTCAGCATCACCAAACAACCTAACCCCCAATCTAGCCAAATATTGTACCTCACAGGCCAACTTCTTTTTACCAATCTCCACATGTGCTACGCTACCCATGGACTTCTGACTAAGGGCATCTGCTACTACATTGGCCTTACCCGAATGATATAGCACGCTCATATCATAATCTTTCAACAGTTCTAACCATCGTCGCTGCCTAAGATTCAACTCCTTTTGGGTGAATATATACTGCAAGCTCTTATGATCCGTGAAGACGTCGACATGGACACCATACAAATAATGTCTCCAGCTTTTCAAAGCAAAAACCACGGCAGCTAATTCAAGGTCATGGGTAGGATAATTTTTCTCGTGAGTCTTTAGCTGCCTGGAAGCATAAGCTATAACCTTGCCCTTTTGCATCAATACACAACCCAAACCGACTCTGGAAGCATCACAATACACCACAAAACCATTAACACCGTCAGGCAAAGTCAACACAGGGGTTGAAATGAGTTGAGTTTTCAACTCCAGAAAACTCTTCTCGCAAGATTCAGACCACAGGAACTTCACTTTCTTTTGGGTCAAACGGGTCATAGGAGACGCAATAGATGAAAACCCTTCAACAAACCTACGATAATAACCAGCTAGACCCAAGAAACTTCAGATATCAGAAGGAGAAATAGGTCTAGGCCAACTCTTTATAGCCTCTATCTTTGAGGATCAACTCTAATACCTTCAGAAGAAACAACATGACCCGAGAAAGCTATAGAGTTCAGCCAGAACTCACACTTACTGAACTTAGCATACAACCAATGAGTTCGAAGAGTTTCCAACACAATTCAGAGATGATCCGCATGATCACCCTTAATTCGGGAGTAAATAAGAATATCATCAAGGAACACTATTACAAATAAATCTAGATAAGGACAGAATACACGGTTCATAAGATCCATGAAAGCCGTTGGAGCATTAGTTAACCTGAAAGACATCACTAGAAATTCAAAATGACCGTAACGGGTTCGGAAGGTTGTCTTAGGGATATGCCATTCCCTAACCTTAAGTTGGTGATAACCGGATCCGAGGTCTATCTTCAAAAGTAGCTCGCACCTTGAAATTAATCAAATAAATCATCAATTCGAGGAAGCGGATATTTATTCTTAATAGTAACTCTATTAAGCTGTCGGTAATCAATACACATCCGCGAAGAACCATTTTTCTTACGCACAAATAGGACAGGTGCACCCTATGGGGACACACTAGGTCTGATAAATCTTTTGTCTAAAAGATCTTTCAATTGCTCCTTCAACTCTTTAAGTTTCGCGGGAGCCATGCGATACCGAGGAATGAAAATAGGCTGAGTATCGGGAAGAAGGTCAATCCCAAACTCTATCTCTCTATCAAGAGGTATTCCAGGGAGATCTTTCAGAAAGATATGAAGAAACTCATTAGCAATATTAATTGATTGAATGGTCGGGGTTTCAGACTTAGTGTCTTTAACCCGAACCAAATGGTGGACGCAACCCTTAGAAATCAACTTCCTAGCTTTGAGATAGGATATGAAACGACCCTTAGGAATCATAGAACTCCCGGACCATTCGAGGATAGGTTGATCAGGAAACTGAAACTTGACCACACGGGCACGACAATCAATAGACGCATAGCATGAGTGAAGCCAATCCATACCCAGAATGATATCAAAGTCAACCATATATAGCTCAATCAAATCAGCATACATAACCCAATAAAAGACAATAATGGGATATTTCTTAAACACCCGCTTAGCAATAACAGACTCTCCTACTGGAGTAGAAACCAAAATAGGCTCAGAAATTAGTTCAGGGTCAGTTTCAAAATTTACAACAACCAGAGGTGTCACATAAGAAAAACTCAAACCGGGGTCCATCAACACATAGACATAAAAATAGAAAACACGGAGCATACCAGTGACAACATCGGGAGAGTCCTCCTGTTCTTGATGAGGTGGTATAGTATAGAAATAATTCTTGCGTTGACCGTCAGCAGTACTAGATGAATCACCCTGAGAAGGAACTGGATGGGCTACGGGAGGCGGGGCACTGGTAGCCTGACTCTGGGGACGGGCATCACAACTCCGCTGTCTGGTATACTGGTAGTCTCTAAGTATGTGGACCAACTTACCACAACTAAAACAACCCCACTGCCACATATAATACTCCCTAAAATGGTCTTTACAATACTTAGCACATGAAGAAGGATGAGGTCGGTTGCTTACACTGTCCTGAGACCTAGAAGGTACCTACCTATTTTCGAGCTCCTGCCTGCCTCGATATACAGGATTACTAGCTAAGGAAGGCGCAGGTATAAATAGATGTCTCTGAAACTAAGGGCGACTCCCTCCGGAGAATCTAGTCTGGACAGACCCTTGTTGCTCCGATCTGACTCTCTTAATCCCTCTTACTCTTTCTCTTTCCTTTATCTTGTCTGACTCAATCTGTTGGGCGTGAATCATTAACCTAGGAAGATCAATATCCCTATTGATCATAGCAGATCTACATTCTTTCACCACATAACTCGACACCCCAGTTAGAAACTTGCTCATACTAGTCCTCGAGTCAGCCATCATATTAGGAGCGTACTTCAATAGCTGATTAAACTTAAGACAATACTCCTTAACCGACATGGAGCCTTGTCTCAAATTCATAAACTTCTCTATATTAGCTTCTCGTAACTCAAGAGGAAAGAATCTATCCAAGAAAGCATCTTGGAATAATTTCCAAGTCACTGGAGCGGTATCTTCCTCTCTACCCTTATTCCACATTTGCACCCATTCTTAGGCAACATCCTTCAACCGATAAGAAGCTAGCTCCACACTTTATTCCTCGGTCACGTGCATAATCTATGTAATTTTATTCATTTCATCAACATATATCTGCGGGTCTTCACCTGCTGTCGACCCATGAAGCTCTGGCGGATTCATCCGCATAAAATCACGAATTTGTGCTGCTGCCGAATTATTTTCCTATGGAGGTGGAGCGTTGGCCTGAGTATTGGCGGTAACTGCCTGAGCTAGTATCTGAAAAGCTGCCCGAAATTCGGCATGGGACACCATCTCATGTAACGGATTAATGGGTTGAGGTTGGTTGTTATTTCTGCGAGCTCGATGTGGTGGCATTTTCTATCATAAGAACGCACCAATTAACAGCAGAATGAAACAGTTGTAAGCATGATAGACTTTTGTAGAAAGAAAGAAACGACTTTTCCTAGAACGCCCTGCAACCTCTTAATCATAGGTATGGCGCGCTACGCACCGATGCTCAAGACTCTACGTAACGCGGCTTGTCAGACTCCCTAGGACTCTTCACAACCTTAGGCTCTGATACCAAGTTTGTAACGCCCCGAAATATCATCCTGAGATGCCACACGGAGCCCAAGGCTACACGTAGCCTCAAGCTAACCCTTTAAGCCAAAACACTACCCTTGGATTCCAACAAAACAATATGCATGCTACGCTAAGGAAATATATATAAGTACATATCATATCACATCCACATGGAATGGAATATCGTTAGACTATACATATATGGAATGTCTATACCCTAAACAACCAAGCAATACACCAGTATGACATAGCCTCTATGCAGGAAAATCAACGAGCCATTAGGACAAACCCCCAACTGACTGAACAGACCAAAGGGATCACAAAGCAACAACACAAAAACTAGCAACTTGCTCCTCGAACCATAAGGACTCACCACTGAAGAAACGTAGATGCGGCACTCGGATATCACTGCCGCGGCTGCGGCTGAGTAACTAAACCTACATCATGGTAAAATGTAGCCCATAGAGAAATATGTGGGTCAGCACAAGATACATACTGAGTATGTGGGGGCGCATGCAAAATATAAATAATATCATAAATTTCATAAAAACGTACATACGGACCATAATGACACTCCTGGCTTGAGTGACATTGAATCATGCAACTCATAACATATTAGATAGGAAATGTAGGAGAAAAGCCTCATAAATCATTATAGATCATCATAGGAAACTTGACTTACCACATCAAAACTCCGAGTGACTAGGTATTTCAATAAACATGACTCTTATGGACAGAGGATTTTTCTATAATCGACAACCCCACGTGAACTACGTAGAATACCAATGTTTGAAACCCCGTTGGCGGCAGTGTCATACTCTTTGCCAGGGATTATGACCTTAAAACTACAATAATCACAATCGGGCTCTCTGGCCAATAATGTCATCATCAAACAACCCTACGGTGGTACATAGGTTTGGGGAAATACCAAATTTCCCTTTCGGTGCTAAGTACTACTCCTCGACAAGCTCAGAACGCGTTAGGAAATCCACTACAACATCTCAAGGGTCTATCATAAAGACCAAATCAAATCTTTTTCTCATTTATCAAATCAAATCAATTTATGGATTCCTAACTTAATACATTTTAGCTTAAAACATTTTAATTTTCCTCAACATCAACAAGGTATCAATGCATTGAACCATAACCTACTCGACATTTGGATAAGGATATGAAGACTCAATACATAATATTTTCAACAATTTAACTCAAAAAAACATCCGGAAAATACCAAGACTCATTGCAACTTCAATATCAACATTTCTCAATTTGCCATCCAACTCTCATTTAAAGGTACTTGAGACATCAACCCATAGTAGGGATAAAGAATTTCCAATATCATTTATAAATTCATAATAAGTAAATAGTGGAATGATAGTATAAATCAAGGCTTAACAAATTAAATCATCATACTCTCATAATTAAATACTTTTTGGACATGATTCCATCTCAACATCATACACATATCGGATGACAAAATCCCATAGCTCATGGACAATAATATAAGATGTAAAATAATATTTCCAATTCATGGTAAAACATGTAAAATCTCATGTCAATGTAATTCAACAAAAGTACCGGGCACCAGATCGAAAGGATAATCTTGTTCAAAGCCCCACATACCTAAAATGGAAGATGAATATGAACTTCCAACTCCGGAACTTTATTCATGAAAATAAAAGGTACTTCTCGAAGACCTTAACATGATCAACTCGAATCCCAAATCAATTTAAAATTTCTATGGTTCAGTCAAGAAACATAGAAGGATGAAATTTGGAGTAGTAGGGTTGGGGTTTGAGCCTTAGGAAATTTTTGAGAAAAATGAGCTATTGAATGCTCTTAATGGACTTAAATCCATGGTTTACCCAGATGGATTGGAGTGGGAATGACCAAAATACCCTTAAAAATCAAATAATGTCAAATCTGTCCTTTGGTGGACTGTTTTGATAGGCTGAAGTAGATCGACCATAACTTTTTGCTCCGATGGCCAAATTGGATGAAACCAATTTCATTGGAAATAGGACTTTCAGAGATTTATGTTGATATATAGTATCTCACCCAGATCATTATGTACAAGGAGTTATGATCGTATGAAGTTGACCCTAAAATTTGCCTGGCCTCAGTATTTTTTTCCTACACATTTACTGTTCACCACTATTTATGGTTAGATCGGAATGATCACAACTCATCACTTGAGTATCCGTTTTAGATGATCCATATATTGTTGGAAATCTTATTCGATGCTCTACAAGATGACGGGTCGCATATCCAGAAATTCCACACAGAAAAAATATTAATCATGATAAAGAATAAAACTCAACACATTTTTGTCTGATATCTTAACGGAAATTTTTTTCAGGGCATTACATGTAGTGGCATCACTGGACCCCCAATGTGAGTTAGATCACGATCGAGGCATCTCAATCGCAACTCTATGACCCGTGATACACCCACAACATAAAAATTTGATTGTCCTCAAGCAATACTTCTTCTTACTCAACGATACAATGCAAATTTTAGCCCATTTATACAACTAAATGATCACAATGACTTCTAACTTGAATAACACCACAAGTAGCTCTCAACATGGGCAAAACTATTCTCACGACTCCCTCAACATGAAAAAAAATATCAAAGATGAAAAGGACTTTAAGGAATAATAATGCAACACTCACAAACTCTCTAGAGGTTACTCCCTATCAATAGAAAATCAACTATACTCCTTTGCCTCTTTTTCATTGAATGATAATTTCACCCACCTCTATTCATTTACATGCTGCCTCATAAGAAGAAAATCCCACTTACCAATTTCTCTACTATTTAACTAGGGATTTTAGTGAAAAAACTCTCTCAAAAAGACTATCTCAATGCTATTAAGTACCATACCATAGGATTGCCCTTACATTCAATTGCCACTAAAATGACTATACTTAGTTGGAGATCTCGAAAGAACTTTTAAGCTTGTACTATAGGTTTGGGGAATGGGTATGATATTGTTTAGAAGCAAAGTGACTACATCCCCCTTGAACATCTACATACCACTATTTAAACCAGTCTTTTGACCATGTGCTACTTCATTTGTTTTAAAAATTCACACATGCCTACCTTTGCTACCTTGTTTTACCTAATTCTTTTAAAGCATTTTCTTTTCTACTAATTGTTTTGCTAGCTCATGCTATTCCATTATTTTATAAGTCCTTTATTTTTCACTTCTGTTTCTTTTCTAAGCATCATAGGCTGATAAATACATCATCATGGCCCAAGGTCATCCCTTCCAAACTTACTATCACCAAAATAAGCAAGTGGCCTCAATTTTCATTTTTGGAGTTCAAGGAGGGTAGGGTCAAGAGAGGAAAAATTTTGAATGGTTCATGGCAAATAATGTGGTTACAAAGAAAGGCTTGATGGATCAAAACAGGTAACTAAGGATACTATTAAATGTATAGGTGGGATATTTAGGGTAAAGTGGGTTCATGTTTCCACAAAGAAGGCCTAAAATCATTTCACCAACCGGATATAATCACAATTAGCCTTGAGATACTAATGGGGAAAGTTATAGAAGGTACAAGTATGTATGAGAGTTAGACAAATATGTTCACCGCACATGGCATGTAACCTTTTTAAGGACGCTCAATTGTACTTGATACTAGAGACAAAAGAAGTATTTAACAATTTGTACAAACTTAAGACATCGGAGTCACAAAAAGAAGTAAAGTATTGTGACAAAATAATTCACGTCCATGCCCTTGGTTTTTGAAAATAATTGGACGGATGGGGGGGGGGGTTAGTTCACATTTGCACCATGCACAAATTTCTATTTATGGTACCAAATCAAGTCGTCATATCATATTTTGGCTTTAATGAGGGAAAACCATATGGCTACTCAGACTTCACCATAGGTATAAGTGTTATCCCAAGTCCAAAATGCCATAGGTACTTAGATTTCCCTTGCATTTATAGCTCCAATGCTACAGGTACTCAAATTTCCCCTGCATCCATGGCTAAAAACCCAATCATGACCATTTTCCCTTAAGACTGTCATCACTCAATTTATTAGTGGGAAATGATCATCCTATCTCCTCATAAACATGATAAAAATAAGAACTAAAAATAAAACGACCAACTAATCCATGAAATGCGGGCACCATCAGAGTGCCTGAATATTATAACTCAAATATAAAAATAAGAATCATCCAAATCAACATCGAAAAACCAAAAAATATCTAAATATTACAGACCCAATAAATGAATACGGAGACACGACAAGCACCCCCCAACAAAAAATCTTGTAGTGACCTCACTGCACCCCCAACGTGAGTTGGATCACAATCGCGACATCGTAATTGCAACTTTCTGACCCGCGATACACCCACAACATAAAACTTTGCTTCTCCTCAAGTAACACTACTTCTTACTTTATGAGACAATGCAAATTTTAGCCTATTTATACAACTAAATGATCACCATGACTTCCAACTTGATTAAAACCACAAGTAGTTGTCAGCATGGGAAAAACTATTCTCATGACTCCCCCCAACATGAAAAACAATATAAAGATGCAAAGGACTTTAAGGAACAATAATGCAACAATCATAAACTCTATAGAGGTTACTCCCTATCATTAGAAACTCAACTATACTCTATTGGCTTTTTTTATTGAATAACAATTTCACCCACCTCTATTCATTTATATGATGCCTCGTAAGAAGGAAATCCCACTCACCAATTTCTCAAATATTTAACTAGGGATTTTAGTGCAAAACACCCTCTCTAAAAAAGATTCTCTCAATGCTATCAAGTACCATACCATATTCTTGCCCTTACTTTGAATTGGCACTAAAATGACTACAGTTAGTTGGAGATCTCGAAAGAATTTTTAAGCTTGTAACATAGGTCTGGGGGAAGGGTATGATATCGTTTCAGAGTAAAGTGACTACATCCCCCTTGAACATATATATACCACTATTTTAACCAATCTTTTGACCATGAACTACTCCATTTGTTTCTAAAATTCACACATGCCTATATTTGCTACATTGTTTTACCTAATACTTTTAAAGCATTTTCTTTTCTACTAATTGTTTTGCTATCTCATGCTATTCCATCATTTTATAAGTCCTTTATTTTTCACTTTGTTTCTTTTATAAGCATCATAGGCATCCACTTACATCATCATGGCCCAAGGTCATCCCTTCCAAACTTACTATCCCCAACATAGCCAAGTAGCCTCAATTTTAATTTTTTGAGTTCAAGGAGGGGAAGGTCAAGAGAGGAAAAACTTTGAATAGTTCATGGAATGTAATGTGGTTACAAAGAAAGGCTTGATGGATCAAAATGGGTAACTAAGGAAACTATTAAATGTATAAGAAGGCTATTTAGGATAAAGTGAGTTCATATTTCCACAAAGAAGGCCTAAGATTATTTCACCAACAAAATATAATCACAATTTGCCTTGAGAGACTAATGGGGAAAGTTCTAGAAGGTACAAGTATGTATGAGAGTTAGACAAACATGCTCACCGCACATGGCATGCAAACTTTTTAAGGAAGATCAATTGCACTTCCTACTAGAGACAAAAATGAGTATTTAACATTGTCTACAAACTAAAGACTTCGTAGTCACAAAAAGAAGTAAAGTAGTGTGACAAAATTATTCACGTCCATGCCCTTGGTTTTCAAAAATAAATGGACGGATGGGGGGGGGTGCTTTGCTTCACATTTGAACCACGCACAAATTCTGTTTATGGCACCAAAGCAAGTCGTCATATCATATTTTTGCTTTCATGAGGGCAAACCATATGGGTACTCAGACTTTACCATAAGTATAAGTGTTATACCAAGTCTAAAATTCCATAGGTACTTAGATTTTCCTTGCATTTATAGCTCCGATTCTACAGGTACTCAAACTTCCCCTGCATCCATGGCTCAAAACCCAAGCAACACAACTTCTTACTTAATGAGACAATTCAAATTTTAGCCCATTTATACAACTAAATAATCACAATGACCTCAAACTTTATTAACACCATAAGTAGGTCTCAACATGGGAAAAACTATTCTAACGACTCCCTCCAACATGAAAAACAATATCAAAGATGCAAAGGACTTTAAGGAACAATAATGCAACACTCACAAATTCTCTAGAGATTACTCCCTATCAATAGAAACTCAACTATACTCATTTTTCTTTTTTTCGTTTAATGACAATTTCACCCACCTCTATTCATTTACATGCTTCCTCACAAGATGGAAATCTCATTCACCAATTTCTCTAATATTTAACCATGTATTTTAGTGCAAAGCACCCTCTCTCAAAAAGACTCTCTCAATGCTTCAGGTACCATACCATAGGCTTGTCCTTACTTTCAATTGCCACTAAAATGACTATACTTAGTTAAAGATTTTGAAATAATTTTTAAGCTTGTAATATAGGTTCGGGGAAAGGGTATGATATCGTTTTGGAGAAAAGTGAGTACATTCCCTTGAATATCTACATACCACTATTTTAACCCATATTTTGACCATTGGCTACTTTATTTGTTTCCAAAATTCACACATATCTACATTTGCTACCTTGTTTTACCTAATTCTTTTAAAGCATTTTCTTTCTACTAATTGTTTTGCTACCTAATTCTATTACTTCATTTAATATGTCCTTTATTTTCCAGTAGTTCAATTTTCTTTCTTTGCTAAGCATCATAGGCCTCTACTTACATTATCATGGCTGAAGGTCATCCCTTCAAAACCTACCACCCCAGACTGCTTTTACCCTTAATTTGTATTTTTTGAGTTCAATAAGGGTAGGGTTCAAGAGAGGGAAAACTTTGAATGGTTCAAGGCTTGTAATTTGATTGCCAAAGAAAGCCTTGAAGGCTCAAAATGGGTAACTAAGGCTACTATTATATGTATTAGTAGTCTGTTTAGGCTAAAGTGGGTTCTTTTTCCCAATAAGAAAGCCTAAGATCATTTAATCAACCAAGTATAATCACAATTAGATTTAAGTGACTAACATGGAAAGTTCTAGATGGTACAAGTATGCATGAGAGTTAGACTAATATGCTTACCGCACATGGCATGCAAATTTTTGAAGGAGGCTCAATTGCACTTCCTACTAGAGAAAAAAAGGTGTATTATCCAATTTTTACAAGATAAAGACTTCAGAGTCACAAAAAGAAGTAAAGTATTGTTACTAAATTATTCACGTCCATGCCCTTGGATTTAAAATATTTTTGAACGGAGGAGGGGGGTTCTTTGCATATACATCAGCATAATTTATTATTTATTGTACAAAACCAAGCCGTCGTCTCAAATTTTGGATTTTATGAGGCCGAACCATATGGCTACTTAGAATTCACCATAGGTATAAATGTGATTCCAAATACAAAATGCCACAAGTACTTAGATTTCCCTTGCATTTATATCTCCAATAATATGGGTACTCAAACTTCCCCTACATCCATTGCTCGAAACTCAATCATGGTGATTTTTCCTTAAGAATGTTGTCACTCAATCTATTATTGAGAAATGCTCATCCTATATCATCCTAAAAATTATATAAATAAAAAGTAAAAATTAAATAAAAAGCTTATCCATGAAATGTGAGAACCATCAGAGTGCCCGAATATTAAAACCCAAATACAAAAATATGAATCGTCCAATTCAACATCCAAAAATCCCAAAATATCTAAATAATACAGACCTAATAAATGAAAATAGAGAAAGGTACCCCCAACTATAAAGCTTTGAGTGACCTTATTACATAATCAATAAAGCATAAAGAGAGTAAATTCTCCCTATAATCGCATCAAGTATTGTTGTCGCACTTAGATTGAGCATCACCTATGGCATTATCAGAACCAGACCACTAAGTTGGTACCTCGCTATCACTCTCAACTCTAGAAGAGAGAAGTCTGTCTATGGGTTTTAGGACCTTTAAAATTCCCTTCACCCCCTTCCACATCTTGGAGAAGAACTTTTCTCTTCTCTTATCCCTCTTCTTAATATTCTCATGTGAGTCCTTGGTCACTCTTTGATACTCTATCAAAGATGAATTGTCACTCTCAAGCCTAGAAATAGTGGCTCCTTATGTCCTATGATCATCCAAATACCTCTCATAATAAGACTAAGCCACATAGGAATGTCGGGTGGTGGAAGGCTATCTTTTTCCCTGTGGTAATCTTGCTACGAGTTCTTTTATCACCCTCAAATAAACCGCGATCTCATCAAAAGGGCAAACTATGGATGGTCTGAAAGACTTTGTATCCTCAAATGTCAACTTTCCCTACTCGATCTTTCTCTTCTTGGTCTTGCATATTTCTCTCTTACCCCAAATATTGAAAGGATAAATGGGGTGTTTAGGCACACCTAAGTGTATTTGGGGTACACCAACACCCTAAATCTCATGCACAACTCATCAATTAAAGAAGGGAAGAAGAGATGCGTACCACCCTGGATTATAAAAAACTTCATATATAAGATCCCAAACTAACAAACATTTTAGAAAATGTTTTTAAGTATACAAGCGACCATCCGAGACCGTGTATCTGGAACAACAGTCATTTGGGTGCATGGAGAAACCCAGATACAAATAATGGTCAACATAATCTGGGCCTCAACTATGTAGTTATTCATCGAGATACCCATCTTGGTGACCTCCTTAGAAACCTCCACGCAGAGCACAAATTAAGCCTCAAATTAAGCCGTATCTACATTCGGTAGCCCATATAGGTTATTTATTTATATCTCCAAAGTTTAAATCCTTCACCTGATCCTGATGACTAGGTATGATAGGGCTACCCTGCTAATGTTCGCGTAAAATTCCCTTACGCATTGCTCATTTTCCCAATAAGGATATGGGGCAATACACCTCCACTCATTGACTATGAGTCTATCATGGAATGTTGGAAGATTTTCTAACAACTATTCCAAAAATATGCCCCTCTCAGGAACTAGCTTGGACTTTGGTAGATCATTGTAGTATAGGTTATGGTATCCAGGGGCCATGAAATAGAATTGGTCATAATCTCCCATGATGTAGACTTTGTAAACATGAGAACAACACAACAACACTCATAATTAGTAGGTTTATGCTAAAACTATTATATGTTGTCCAATTAAGATCATGGGATGGTTCTTTGGTTGTTTTTTAGCAAGCATTGAAAGTTTGAGATTTTTTCCCGAAGGCTAGAAATCAGCCTCATATATGAAGATCGTGGGTCACTGAGCCGCGATCGTGATATCTGAGGCATGACCTGGATGAATTTTCAAAAATTCAAATTTTGAATTTCATGGACAAATCATGTTCCAAAGAAGGAATTAATAATAAGAACATTGAACAAGGTTCCTAGGTACTCGATTATGCCTTTAGAACGTGGAAAGATTAGTTATAAATTACTTTAGGCATTTAATCAAGCACTTGGTGTGCACAACCTATCTCTTTCAAATCTAACATAATTTGGGTGCTCAAGACATCCCCCAATCTGTGCAAACCACTTTTGACAGTTAACCATACCATACAAATACAAATAAGCAATAATTTAGCAATGAAAAACATGTATTTTAGGCCATCCATAATACATGCATTCTGAGGTCTACAAAAAAAGTAATTAATGAGGGTATTCAAAGCACATACCATGTTAAGGATGCAAGATGGATGCTACAATGCTCTTTGGGATGCTCAGAACTTAGCCAAAATCTGATGCAATTTTATAGAAAATTGGAAAGGAGTGTGTGGGTGAAATGACGACTGTTCAGTTTTGTAAACTGACTTGACGACGATCATGGTCCAATTTCCATAATTTCAGTCACAAGGCTACCATAATTGTGGTGACATAGTACAACAATCAAGGTATTTAAAGCCAAATTTTTTCCTTTGTATTCCGTTTTTCAATCCACTACTCAAATGCACTACACTTTCCTTTTTTTAAACTCATTGAAAACAATCTATAGTTCCATTAATGCATGGATTAATCAACAAAAAAATTAAAATCTACTCTAGTAAATTAAAAGCAAAGAATACGATCCACTTTTGTGGCATTTGTGCCTTGCCTCCCACATAGCGTCTTATTTATCATCGTGGCATGGTGTTCTTTATCTTTTAATGTTGGGTACACAAAGGAGCCTTGATTTTCCTCCTCATATACAATATTAATAATATATACCATATGAATCTCCATAGGTTGTTTGTCCATTATTCACACCTGGAAGGTCGCTTTATCATTATGAACTCAAAATTGCATTTCTCATAACTCCAAATTAATGATATCTCTTTCGGTTGAAAGGAAATGTTGTCCAAGTATAATAGGTATATCTTTGTAAATTTCAAAGCCAAGCACCAAGAAATGTGCTAGAAGGATGAAAAAGTCCACCTTCACCAAGACATTAGACAAAACTCCTACTTATTTCTTGATAGACCAGTCCATCATCAAAAGCCTCATTATTAGTTTTGTAAAATTGACCAAGCTACGTTTTTTATAGATTTCATAGGCATGATATTAATTCTTTCCCAAATGTCATAGAATGATTTTTTGATCTTGTGTGTCCCTATGGTGGATGGAATTGTAAAGGTGCTGGGATCCTCTTTTTCTCCTCTAGTGCACTAGTCAAGATAGCGCTTAACCCATGTCACTTAAATGGTGTCACCCTAAAATAGTCTCTAATTTTATATCAAATTTTTTCATAAGCTTAGCGTACACAAGGATCTCTTAAATTAAATTTAGCTATGGGATATTAATTGATAGATTGCTAAGTTTAGCAAGGAATGTTTTAAATTTAACAGTGTTTTTTTCTTTTTGAACCTTTGAGGAAATGGAGGGGGAAACTTCATGGTAGGAATTGTATCTCTTTGCGGTTCATCATTCTAAACTACCTTTAGGTCACCTCTTCATCATCCAGTTCTTCAATTAGTGTAGGTTCTTTTTCATTTCCTAATTTAGGCTTTGGGGCTTTCTCATTTGAATCAACCACAAACTTCTTCTTCACATTGGTTTTGTTCAACATTTGGCTCTTTTTAAACTTCCACCACAAGATCACCAAGGGCTTCTCCACTCCTAGTAATAATAGCCAACACTTGAGCATTATTTTTTGGATTCACAACGGAGTCACTAGAAAGCCCTCTTTTTTGTCTAGCATTAAGACGAGTAGAGATTTGTCCGATTTAAATCTCCAGCTTCTTGATTGACGTGGAATGTGATACAACCATATATTTTATTTGCTAAATATTGCCTTTTAATTCTCATACCATCTTTTTCATCCCCTCTTCTTTAATCATGATCCTTGCCAACACATCCTTGGTCTTGATTTATTGGGATCAATGAGATTTGTTTTTTTTCCTTTAGCTAGGTTATGGGGAGGTACATATCGATTATACTCCCTTTCCTAGTATCTGCAATCACGATCTCTATCCCTATTATGTTTATCCCACTATCTTTCATAATGCATTCAACCTTGGTTTCCTCCTTGCCTTTGACAGGCCAGGCAGGAACCTACCAGATAGTTAGACAAATACCAAATTTCTTCATCAAGACTCTTGGATTCTTATTCATTATAGCTATTGGATTCTATGGCATTCACTATTTTTCGGGTGCACCAATCACATATTTTGTTAGTAACTCCAATTGTGTCATAATTTTTTCTATGTTCTCCCCCCTTTCTTCATCTATTTTCCTTTGTTACTTATCAATGTAGGAGGTGGTAGGATACCCTTTATCTACCTCGGTGTCTAGAGTATTCCATCCTCAATTTTTCTTGGTGACTTCCTCAAGAAAGTTTGTAGCCATATTATAAGACAACTTAACAAGTGAACCCCCGTCCACATTATCCACCACGGTTTTTTCAGTTGATCTAGTGTCTGGTAGAATATTTGGAGAATATTTTATCTGGGACCTCATGGTTGGGACATAGTTTGAGCTTCACATTAAATCTCTCCTACATCTTTTATAGAGGCTCTCCATTAAATTAATACAAGTTTATGATTTTATCATGCTATTACAAGATCTTTTATGGTGGGAAGTATCAGTCTAAGAATGCAAAAGTAAGTTCATCCCATGTAGTAATTGACCCAGCTGGAAGAGATCTAAGCCACAATAACGCCTCTCCCATTATAAAGAATGAAAAGATGAGAAACT
The DNA here is from genome assembly GCA_030864215.1 of Capsicum pubescens. Lineage (NCBI taxonomy): Eukaryota > Viridiplantae > Streptophyta > Magnoliopsida > Solanales > Solanaceae > Capsicum > Capsicum pubescens. Next base: position 183,026,024 of record CM061547.1, on the reverse strand, counting down.
GGATAGACTTTGTAATATGTTAGCGATATCGAATAGGCACAAATTTTTGCAAAATTCTTTAAATGCAAGTTGGAGTCCTCATGATGTTGAACCCCCAAAAGACCCTTCATTTGAAGCATATACAACATAACACTCATTATGTGGAACACCCTATTCCCTTGATTAGGTGGGATACAAATAACACTCACATGTCCAACTTTACGGAGTCACTTCTCATCATCAAGGGGACCATGAAAAGTCCCGAAATTACTTGCATGGTCACTCATAGTGTTGTGGAAATTATTGAAATAACCTATAAAGAGACAAAAACAACAAACAAAATAAATAAAAATCACTATTAGTATACCCAATGCAATAATCAACACTTTACAAGTGAAAGATAAGTATTACTCCCCAGTATGATGCCATTTTAATCACCTAACCTATACCATATTTTTAGTATGGGATAACCATTGTCAATAAAGTTCTACTCATATTAAGGTCAAATCCTCAAGGAGTGAGTCTAGTGTTCAAACCATATAGGTGACTATAGCTTCTAAGTGTATGCCCGTAGTGCAAACAAGGTAAAATACATGAATTAAAATGGAGGGATTCATTTGGAAATTTCTCTTGTCAAAATAAAATCAAACTACCAACTTAAATCAACAATTATGGTTAAAATTCAAATATAGAAAAAATCTTGAGATTATGTCTTCCTAGAGGTAAATAATGCATGAGTACATGATAATTGAGTGTAAATTCTAGTTATTAACTACGTGGGTAAGCTACATTAGGATTTCATGAGGATAATATTTCAACCAATCCTCAATATTATAACCCATGGATCCTTTAGGATACCTCATGGGTGTTGTAAGAAAAATCGCCTAATACCTCAGTTGGGCATCCCTATTTCAAGGTAGATGCCCAAGATCTAGATAATTCTCAACTCACCCTTAATTATAAGATGATTAAAAGAGCATAAGCTAAATGTAAATTTTTGTTCACTAATGCTTTGTCTCCTAATCTCTCTTTCAAGGATTATATATGATCCAAAACATCGGTCACATCTCTCTTTCAAGGATGATGTGAGCTTTTGAGATTTTGGGGGTTTTAACAACAAATATATTTTAGGAATTGGGGTTTTCACCCACAAACCCAAACTTAATCAAGCAAGCATTAATGAAACCCATAAGTGTTTACAAAAAATCTACACCAATAAATCACAACCCATACATATTTGCACCCAAATACAACATAATCGCAGGATAAATTTTTAGCTACTAATGAAGTTAGGAAGAAGAAATATACAAAAAATATTTTCACTGCTTCCATTGAAATTGAAATAAAGAGCGATCCAGTATCCAACTTCAACTACAACAAAAACTAATTGTACAATTAACCAAACTAAGTTTCCCCAATTTTGTAGGGTTTACAAAGTCTCCAATTTAAAATTTCAAAGTGCATGAATATTAAGTGGGAAAGGGTTCTAGAATCTTAATGGATTTGGTGTCGGCAACATAAATTTATAGAAATACCCCTATCATAAACCCACATTACTGTAATTGAGGTAACTTGCCAGCGATCGTAGGTACCACAATTTCCTTTAGATCATCATGATCACTATTCTTTAACCTATATTCACTAAGAACGATCGCGGCCCTCAGACCGTGATCATGGAAACAAAGATAATTTCCTGCTCAGGGTCTTCTAGTTCTTGCACTTCTATTCTTCTTTTGATCCCTTTAAGCTCAATTCCACTTATTTCTTTCTCATCACCTATATACCTACAAAATATGGAAATTAGTTCATTAAACTAACAAAGCTCTCTCAATCAAACCTTTAAAACATGGTAGTGTGCATAAATTTGGATATAATTGAGTGGTGAATTTACCACTCATAAGTTGTTACAGTGTAATCCCCCTGGTATTTTATTTTTGAATTCCTATTATATTAGAATCTCTTTTATTGATACCACTAGGTTTTGGGGCGATATTATGTATACTAGTCTTTTATTTCATATATTCTACCTTCTTCCATACATTCTTTTGGTATTCCATTACTAATAGTTTCAGACTATGGGTTTGGCTTGCCTACAGATGGGTTATAGTAGGCACCATTATGACTTGAGAAATTTTATTTTAAAAAATTGGTATTATATCCATGATACACTAGTGTATTAGAGAAAGATAAAAGCATTTAGAAGAGTCCTGGGGATCTATGTGGAGACGTCTGTAACCTATCTTTGGGAGCTATAGGGACATTCTTAGGAAATTTATTTTTTGACTCTTTATAATGTTTCTGCATTACTATGAGCCTCAATAACATTCTTTGGTCCTATTTGTCCCTAATGGATGATGCGAGGTTATCTACAGATATGGATAATACTTCAAAGCATTTGTTTTTAGCTTTAGTAGAGCCTCAGACTAAAGAGCCAGAGATGGATAACAAAGATCATCTATATCAGCCAATAATTTTATGGCCATCTTAGGCTCCAGTAAAGTTTGTGACTACTACAACTCTTCGAGGTTCAACATTGAGGATCTCGAGTCTATTATAAACCACTTCTAGTTAGGGATGAAATATATTTCATAGAGCAGTTCTCAGGCTAGAGTTAGATTTATTATTGTCCATTAGAGTTCTCAATCAATTTCTATGTAAGAGATTAGGTTTGTAGAGTGGGCCAGACATACTCTTATCCTATATCTTTTTGAATTAGGCATGTTTTGGCATGTTTTATAGATTTATTAGAGACCTAGAATTAGCACTCCATTTGGCATAGAATAACTTGATAACAAATAGATCTTTCTTCTCTCCTATCTTAGATTATGTGAGAGCCATAAAGAGTGCATACATTGATACCTATGGATATGGGGGTAGGAGACCATGTCATTAGTATAGTGCTATTGGTATTTCATTTGGGATTGAGAGTCCTTTTGGTGAAGGTCAGCTTCACTTGTAACCAATTAGTTCTAAGTGAGTAGCATAAAATATTATGGGTGGATCTTATATTTGTCATGTTTATCATAGCGAGAATAGTTTTCATCCAACCTTTTAGGATTTTTGGTATAGGCCTAAAGACCATGGAAGACATTTTGTATTAGAAAGAGAAATACCTTAGTGTATTCCAGGAGATTATTATGGTTGTGTTTATATGAGACATTGGTTTAGAGAGTGTCCCAGATACAAGTTAGTTGATCAGATAGAGTTAGGATATATTCCCCACCAAGCTAGAGTTTTAGAGGAAAGCTACGACTGCGAAAAGGATGATCATGGTAGTAAAAAGTGATCTCAATGTCAGTTGGCTAGCTATTTGGGCTAAGTTTGTATTTCTCACCTAGTTAGGGCTTTAAGAGCTTGCTATGATGGTAGAGAATTCAATCACTAGTGTAGAGAGTGTTCTCAATATGGAATTTCAAGTCATTTAACTTATTCATATCAGTCTCGTTATTGTGTAATCTTTAGTTAGAGATAGTGTTCTTGGTGCCACAGTTGATAATTCAATCAACCTGTCTGAGTTTGGACCCATTTAAATTACTATCTCTTAGACCCATCAGGCAAGTAATTGTATTTTTCACCATGATTGGTGTGCTTTTATTTCCTTATATTTACCTATTGTATTGTGTGTATTGGTGTCTTCGTACCTATTGATGATTACATGCCTTGTGAGTTCATACTGGTTATATTTTGAATTGTTATTAAATTTATGATTATATGACTACCCCTATGGTTTGTTTCTTTTAGTAGTTGATGGATAGATTTGTATTGATAGTTTCTCCCTATGGGCGTAGAATATTGGTTTGAAACTCATTTATCTTGGCAGATTGGCCCTTTACTAGCCCTGGAGTGGTACTTTCTATTAATTTTCATATTGATACTGCCTATTCATTATATTGATATTTACATTGCTATCATTAATAATATTATATAATGTAATTGATTCTTACTGGGTAGATGTTTAGACTAGTGTTATCTAGTTAAAATTACATTCTTTGTTGTTCTAATTTAATGGCTTAACCAACTATAGCCAGATTTGATGGTTTTTTATAGTGAGGTAAGGTTGGTTGTTATCCTCTTCTGTTGGCTATGATAATTGATTGGGGAGTGGACTATAGTATTGAAGGTAAGTTAACCTTTCATGGCCTTCTTATGATTCTAGGGTTGGCCATTTAGTTTTATCGTCAATTCTCGAGTTTGGGATTCTTGGACTTGTCTTCTGGATTAGGGAGGTTTCTATTTTGGCTATCCCTTTCTACGTGGCCTATCATTGAGCTTGACCGATTTGTGGCCCATTTATTATTGTAGTTATTTTATTGCTGATAGTGCCTTGATATTGATGTTGAGATCTCCTAGATCTATCTCTTAAATTGGTTGTGTTCGTCTCATAGTGTTGGTTTTCCTTTGTTAGTGGTGTATAGTTGGATACTCCATTCCCATTGTGTTGTGGTTCTTTTCTAAAGTGGATAAGTGATTTAGAGGCAGGTGGTCTTTCCTGTGATTACTTCTTGAGCTGAAAAATTAGAAATTATATATCTTGAGTTTCTTAGTTTTTTTCTAGTTATGGCTTTGGTGTCGAGATTGGTGCATTCTTTCTCAATAATGTGTTTCATGGATTGATTGAGTTATGATTGTTCTACTTTGATTGATTCAGAAAATCCCTATTTTAGAATTTTTTTGGCATAATGACGCTTGGTGGAATTCTTCCACTCAATGATATGTCCCTATTGCTATTCTTTATCGTGCTAGAGTGTTGGATTGGTTAATCTCTATCTTAAGTTGCATTTCTCTAAGTTGCTAGAGTTTTTCCCATTACTAGTGTGGTTTGTAGCCTTGGGGAATTCTTGAGTATGTTTTGATTGTTCATGCCCTCTAATGGATATAAAGTTGATTCCTCATGATTACAACCGGTGATTTATCTTATGATTTTATTCTCCATCTATGTTTCAATTTAGGCATGGCATGATTTAGTTTAGATGTTTCTGATTTGGACAATATAGTCAATGTTAGTATTTTTCCTTGGTTTGGATTTGTTGGCTCAATTCTAGATTTGATGCCTTGGAAAGGCTATTTGAAAGTTATGACAGATTTGGAGTACGAATGCCTACCCATCTTCAGGTTTGGTTTGGGTAGTTGTGATTAAGCAATTCATCCTTAGTATTGAGATTTTATCTTGGAGTTGTAGACCTTGAGTGCAACTTTTGTTTTAAGTTTGTCTTTTTACGAATTTCATTTATAGGATTGTTGAGCATACTCCATGGTTACCTATTCGGTCTTCTTAACTTCAGGTGGATTATAGTTGTTAAATGTTAAAATAATATCCCATGGACCCGTGGTTGGTTCCTTCAACTTTGACCTTGGGTCTTTAATTTCATTGAGAACTTTGGATGATATGCTAAGTGGGAGTAGTTCACTTATGTTAGATTCAACTTGGTTTTATTTTCTGTTGATGGGACATCCTGGAATGGATAGTTTAGTGATAAGTAGTTATTCCTTGATCTTCTGGATTTCAGTATTGGTTACAATCTGGACTAGTTGTAGCACTGGTTTTGATGCATTCCTTAATTGTCTCTATTTGTGTGACCAGATAGCGCCTTATGGGATAGTTCTCATAATTATCATGCGGACCTCCAGCGGATCAACTTTAGTTCTTTGAGATCTTTATGATGATCTTGTGCAGATATGACTTAAGTGATTTTTCTCCTAGTTTAGGGTTGATAGCCGGTGTGGAATAGTAAAAGAAGGTTATATTTAGATTTTAAGTTAGTTGTATGACATATGTCGTAGTTTGGTTTTGGGTTGGATGATCCTTGGTTGGTTTGTGTGGGCATCGAGATGGTATAAGTGTATTGTGGTTTAGGTTTGCATACATTAGCCTTTTTATATTCAGTTAGAGGTCAGTTGGTGGTTGAAATTAAGTTTTGGTTGTTTTTAAGTTAAGTTAGAGAGTTGGTTGACAAGGGATACTTGTGGCAAAATCTCTTGAAAGTGTTCTCTCTTCATGGAGGTTATCTATGAAGTCACGCTCGGAGCATGCAGGCGTAGTGCCTCGTCCTTTTGAGCTTTTAAAATCTTTCTATCCATTGACTTTTGTTAAAAAAAAATCCTTTTAGTAGTGGATATTGTAATGACCTTCCAGGTAATTTCCTTGATTTATGTGCATTTCCTATATTTTGATCCTTTCAACGATGACTATAGGTCATTTATGACTTTCTAGAACTGTTGATTTGGTGATCGGATAGTTTGTTTGGATTTTATGATCATTTACCTATTTTGGAGATTTTCCTAGTTAGTATATGGTTTGGGACCAAAACTCCAACTAGATGGCCTCGGATGAGAATTTTGACAGCGCCATCAGCTTCGGAATATCAATTTTAGACGAGGTAGACCTTTGGTTTGGGTCTTGATGAACCCGGGCCCATTTTGACCTATTGATACGGAAGTTTAGAAATCGAGAATTTGGTTATGAAACCCATATTTAGATGGAAATCCAATTGTGCCATTGTGTCTGGAACGTCAAATTTAGTGTTGTTACATAGTTCATTTATGTATTACAAGGTTTTAAATAAGTCCCAAGGACTTGGCTGGGACTTGCAAATTTCAAGTCCACTATTATCAATTGATGTGGAGGCGATCTCCAACCAAGGTCCACGATCATGGTACCCTTGGTAGTAAAGATAGTGTGATTACAGAAAGTGGCGGCGATCGCAACTCGATGTACAATCGACAAGTTAGTGCAATCACTCACTTGCTGGTCGCAATAGCGACTTCTGGTTACCCGCTCTGCATATAAATTTACCCCTTAGGTCGCGAATTAGCCCATTATCATCAATATTTGTACAGCCAAAACCTTAAAAAAGAGGCAAATCTTGGGATTAAGCTTGTAGTTTATTTGGGGGAGCTTGGTTATCAATTATTTTGTGATTTCCCATCGAATTCATGTCATTTTTCCTTCAATTTCATGATAAATTCATAGTAATTTAGGCCTTGAATTCCTTAACTTTATGGGTGATTTATGACCCAAATTGTGTTATGTTTGTGCTCAACTTTTGAGCACAACTTCCTTGTTTATTGAGGGACCTTGTGACGGTTTCAATTTAAGATTTCATTAGCGGTCCTCGTAGGCGCTTTCTTGACATAAAATATGACCAGACCTATTATGTGGAAATATGGGTCTTGTTTTACTAATAATAATATGTAGATTATGATTTTGATAACATAGCGACATTTTGAGATCGTGGAGTCAAGACAGAGGTTTTTTGGATGATTCAAGGATTTGTGGTTCCACTTTGAGTTAGCCTTCTATCTACTCTTATCCATAAGATGATGCGTGTTATATATTACATGTGAACATGAATGACAAGATTTATTATGGGGATTACACCATGATTTATCCTTTATTATTTAAGTTTAGGGATTTAATGAGGGATTTGAACCGTAAGGAGAAATACTTGTTATATTTATAGGACTTTATTGTCTTCTTCATTGATTGAGCTAATCTGTAGAATGGATATGATAAGAGTTGGAAATGTGGTTATGTAATGCCCCGAATCTGGTACCCGAAATGCTACACGGTGCTTATGATCTCGAAGGACCACAAGCTAACACATGACTGATATCTGCAACTGAGCACTGAATAATATATTGTAATTATGCGGAATATAAGTTGTAAGGCCATAAGGTTCAAAATTGAACTAATACTAAATATAAAACAATATCTGTAATGGGGTAGAACAATACCCAAAACTAAAATAAGCTTTCTGAAACAAGCTGTAGTCTGAAAGCCTCAAAACTGTCTGAAAATTGTGGAGTTGATGGGACATGTCCCCAACTAACTCCAAACTATTGAAATAATGAAGTAATACAATAATCATGTTATCCTTGAATGATGAGGACTCACTGCTAGTCTACTGCTAGTCTAGTTTCTGAACGTCTGATCTACTAAGGATGCTCGGGAGCTCTGGCTTCTAAGCCTATGGTATAAAATACCATAGCGCAAATGCATCAGTACGTTTGAATGTACTGGTATGCAACTGAGGTAGGTTGAATGCAATGGTTCATATGCATGAACAATACTAACTGACTGAATAACATGAACGTGCGAATACATACATGAATACTTAACTATAACTAAGATTGTGATAACACTGACTCATGAATTTTGATAACGTGGATTTTTTGATATCTGAGTAATAATACTGGGATACTGAATTACTAAGTCTATTGAGTAATTAGGAACTAATGTTGTATTACTTATAAAGAAATTACTATTTTCTGACAATTCTGATTATGAAAAAAAACTGGTCTGATTGACTGTATCTGAAAGTCCTGAAATCTAAATACTGGTAACATGAATTTCATATAATTAATATTCTATTAACTATATGACTGTGTCAGACAGTCCTGAAATCTGATGGAACTAGCTAAGTCAATATTGAGTTGAGCGACTGTATCTGAAAGTCCTGATTTTCTATAGAACTGGACTGAGTTCTATTATGAAGGCTAAATCTGAAACTTAAACTGTGGGAAGTAATCATCTAATCGACATGCCCCAAATAAATCAATATAGATGAGTTGGGGTCTAATTTGTAACCCCAATTGGAAGGATATCAGTACCGTGCCACTTGTAAAGATAAGCTGTTAGTGATCCCTCATATAGCAGGTACTCAAAATAGAATGGTGGGACCCTTATATAACAGGTTAATCCTCTTCATCTACCCTCAAATTAGCAGGTTTGATGTCTCAACCTACACTGGCTACATAGTTTTGGAGCGCAAGGACTGTTCTAAGAATAACACCTTCTAATAACATGAGAGTTCCCATCCTTGGGTTCACTCGGTGATGAATCCTACTCCCATCTGAATAGACACTGAACATCATTAACTGAATTGAACTAGAATGAGTTCATGGAGTTCCGTTGACTGACGGAATACTACAGAGATTACTGAATTACTTAGCTTTCTGAGATTTACTGGGATTACTGAGTTTACTAAATTTTCCTGAGTTACATGACTGGCTGAATTCTACTAAACATGGCTTGACTAAGTATATCGTGAAAACATGACACTGGCTCTAGGCATATAGCTAAATTTTCAGGTACAGGTACCCCCAGCACTAGATAGCATGAATCTGACAAGACTTGACACTTCTTGAACACATGACCAATATCAACAATTCATAATACAATAAGTTGGGGATTTCATAAAGTACATGGTAATCATAATCTTGTACATGGAATGAATGCATATAATCAATGTCATAATTCCATATTCCAGCATCATGAGCATTTCAACAACATCTACATTGCACATCAATAGCATGAGTGTCATTTAAACATAAGGGTAAAATATGAATCCATCAATTAAGTCACAATTGAACTATATTACATGATTTCTAGTCTTCTAGGCATTTTATCAAACACCTTACATGCACCACTTAGGGCATAGGTATAATCATCAATTAACACCGCTTGAACCACTTAATTCATGGATTTAAACTCATATACTAACGTAATTCCATAAAAACACATTGAGATTCAAACTTGGGAACCATATAACAACAATCACATAAACATAATCAACCCACAACATAATATTCATAATACATGATTTAAAATTTAATTCTTGGGCTTTGTGGACAAAAGGAATCGATGAATAAACACTATGCATACCTTAGTTCTTGATACTATGAAGATTGATGGAGAGATTATTGAATTTGAGTCTTGATTTCTTGAGCTAGGGTTTCTTGGCTTGAGAGAGAATGATTTTGTTCTTGAGAGAAAGTGAGGAAAAGTGATATAATAGGGTTTTTAGGACATAATTTCGTGGTTAAAGGCTGATCTGGGTCATGGAAAAGACCCAATTGCCCTTAGAAGGTTTTTATTTTTCATCACTGAAAAATCGATTTGGGCACCTGGCACGACGCGGTGCTATCGCGTCGTGCCACTGGAATTTCTAACTTGAAAATTGGGCAATGGCGCGACGTGGAGCTATCATATTGCCACTTTATGTGCGACCTGAAAGTTTGGCGCGACGTGGTGTAATTGCGGAGTCTTACTAGAAAAAGTACAAATTCTAAATTTGAGCCTTGGCGCGATGCGCCATAATCGCAGAGGCCCACTGGATTTTGACGATTGCCATTTTGGCCTGCTCCGTGACTCGTTGATGGCTCAGGTGCCACACTGTCTTACTGAAATGGAACTAACTCTTGACCCGAGTGTCGGATTTGGGCAAATCTTATATTGATGGAAAGCTTATCTAATTTCCCACTTAATAAAAAGTGTAAAACTTGAAAATACCATATGTATAAAAGTGGATTCATCTTTAAAGCAAGTCTTTGACATCTTTAGGACGAATTTAAGCTAGGTAGAAGTACAGGGTATTACAATGTCTCCCCCTTGGGAACATTAATCCTCGAATGAGATTGATTAAGATGATAGAAATGATAAACTGAAGTACATACTGAACATGAAAAACTGAAACACTAGTACATGACTGACATTACTGATTTGCTGAGATTTATTTTGAGTATGCATATCTGATGCATGATTTCATGACTGACAAGACTGATAAGCTGAATATATTATACTGAACATGCATATCTGATGCATGTACACATGACTGATCTGATGCATAAGTATTTAATTGAATATGTAATGGTAGATGGATACCAAGTTTATGATGGGAATCTGAGCAAAAAACTTGATTGTAACTGAAATTTGAACATGAAACTGTATATGCTTAAAGGAAGCTATAATCTTGGGTTGAGTATGGATTCGCAGAGAAGAGGCGAGGGTACTTGGATGGCATCTCTGCTTCTGCTTCCCAAGTAGCTCCCTCAACGTATTAATTCCGCCAAAGAACTTTGACTAGAGGGACCTCTTTGTTCCTCAGTCTGCGAATCAGATAGTCAAGAATTTTGACTGGAATCTCTTCAAAATAGAGGTTGTTTTGAACATCTATGCTCTGAGTAGGGACTACAACTGTTGGGTCACCTGTACACTTTTTGCGCAAAGAGTCATGGAAAACTGGATGAACTGAGACTAGATCTGAAGGCAACATAAGATAATTAGCTACTTTGCCAAAGCGACCAAGAATTTTGAAGGGACCGATATATCGGAAAATGAGCTTTCCCTTCTTGCCGAACCTCTTCACTCCCTTCATAGGAAAGATTTTCAAACACATGAAATTTTTTGACCTCTTTTTGAGATCCTTTCTGAACACACATGAATAGGAACATGAGAAAATGGTTGAGTCTGTAACATGTGACGTGAACTGGGTATCGTGAACTGAACTGAGCCATTGAGTACATAGCTTACGGCTAATATTGGAGATAGAGGGTCAACCTATGGGTACCCATAACTCCAAACTATATTTGTTATGTGAATAGAAGCTAGAGGGTTTAGGATATGACAACTCGAGGTTATACAATATCTCTCCCTTAGGACATTATAACCCTAGAAGAATACTGACTTGATTGAGATACTGAGGAAAAATGGGATGATGCACTAGGCACCTACGAACTGAATCGTGACTGAATATCTGGGATCTAAAACTGAGACATAATACATGAACTGAGCTGATCTTGCAACTACTGGGACTTTTTATCTTGGAATAGTTACATTATTGAGATTTTTTAAAGTAGGACTAGGTGGAAAGATGGGAAACCACACCATACGAACTTGTTACCTGATTGCAAAACTGGATTATTGGCTGATTGATCTAACTCATACTAAAAACTTATACTTAACTGAAGTACTTCTTATTTACATGAGACTACTAAAAATATTTTTATGAGCATTGAGAACGAATGCCTAAACTTACTAACTTATCTAATTAACTTAATGACTAATAGCAGAATACTGGGTCTGCGAGATAGAACTATACTTAGTCTTAAATGACTGGACTACAACAGCAGAGCATTATCAATAAAAGATAAGGACTAACTGAGTGACATGAGATACTGAGCATGAATTGAGGGTAACTAAATTATTTGGGATGCAACACCAAGAGTAAAACATGTTTCTAGAACAGTCTTGTAAACTGAGGTACTTGAAGGCTGACAACTGAGTAGCTGATAATTGTATGCTATGGTTGAGTAAACCCAAAACATAGTTGAGTTACCGACCTGATTACTGGGCTAGGACAGGGACTGAGATTATAGATAGGATAGTAATTGAGACTGTAACTGTAACTAAGACTGTAGATGGGACTGAATACTGGTTTCTGATAACTAAGGTTAGACTGGTACTGAAGTACTGAATTATGAGATTGAACACTGATTAATGAGTACTGAATACTGAAACTGTAACTGATATGCCAACTGAATTTTTGATAGTTACATGACGGGGATGACATAATTCAAAGATCTGAATGCGCACTCACACTTTGTACTTTCCCAACATCTAAATACAACCTCTTGTTAGCCATTTACTTGCACAAAACATGACATTCAAGTCTATCTTTATAACTACACCCTCATGTAAAACAAACATGCAACAATCTTCTCTTAACACTTAAAATTTACTCTCCCCCAATTAAGCAACTGCCCAACACTACACTGTTTTCACAATGAGACTGAAGGCTTAAATCAAGAGGACCTGAAGTATGAATGGACACTAACTAAACTTGACACTTGATCGAAGCCTAAGGAATATAATTTAAACATCATGGATTTACCAAGAGGTATAAACTAAGGATATGCATAACATAGTCTGAATTTAACTGATTAGTAGAGGAATATCATGAGCCATGGAAGCTGCGTATACTGTAAATTCCTCGAGCCTTGAGCTCACATCCGTAGTTACAACTGGACCCTATAAGACATAGGGTGTCCTGTGAGTCATTGGGATGAGTCATAACCAATCAGTAAGATTGTGGCTTGATCCTTCTTTGAGTACGAGTGGTTTACTAGGAGCCATAGGGATATATTGTGATTTATTAGGTGTTAATGTAGGGTTTCCAGTGTAAGTCCTAATATGGGTTCTATGTTGACTATGACTTGACCTTACGAGTCATAAGGACCTATTACGAGTCATATGGTTGAGTCGTTAGGATAACAATGTAGGGTGACTTGGGGGTACTGCTTTGGTTATGACTCATGGTGACGAATCATAAGGAGAGGTTATGAGTTGATGGTTGACTCATAATCAAAGACGACACGTTTTTTGGTTTTTAAGTTGAGGGCACTCTGGATATTTCCCACTGTCACTCCTTTGACCCCACCACCTAATGCCTTTCTTGGGGATTAATTATCACATCATTCCCAATAAAACACTCCTAAATTCTTTCTTAAGATCTCTATTCAAGTTAAGGCTAGGGTTCAAATGAATGTTGTTATCTTAGGTTCTAAGGGTGCTCTTATCTCAAAACTTCATGGTATTTCAGGCATGTTATTCTTTCCTCATTGTCAATTTTATAAAAGCATGTGATTTAAATTATTGTTAATGAGATAATTGATGTTGGGTTTTTAACTAAGGGTTGAGGATTTTTAATATAAATTGTTTAAATGTTTTTTCCACGATATTTATGAAAGTATTATGCTTTAATTGATGGTTGGTAAATTCACTGGGGTGCATGGGAATAGTGGATGGAAATAGAGGTACAAAGGAATCCCCAGATTAATTGGTTTGTTATGGAAATTTTTAATAATCTCAATTTACTTTGCATAATTGATTTTTGTTTGTGCATTATCACTTGTCCTGACTTGTTTTGTGAAACTAAAACATGGGATAAATGGTTGAATATATGTAATAATAGTTTTATAAACCTTGTGGGATACACGAGAATTCCTGAAGTGATTTAATAATGGAGTCTGCATGGTACATAGGAATCCTCTAAGTGTTGACTAATGAAATCACTTACAACTTATGGTTGGTATGATGATACCATTGAATAATGCCTTAATTTTTGACTCCTGAAATCGGTGGTTAGATTATGTGATAACTATTTTTATTAGGCAATAATGGTAGTTATGTTAGCTAATCATGGAGGTCTGAATTCGAAGGACAGATAATGGAAACTCATGTTTGCCAACATGAGGTTGGTCTTGATGACTGTGTACTTTTGGGGTACAAGGGAATCCTCCAAGTGTATATTCATGTATATATGTATCATGGAGGGCAAAGAGTACAAAGGAATCACCGATTATCTATGCTATCTCCGATTCATGAGGCCAATATGTACTAGGGCCCGTTCAGGGCATAACAATGGACCCATATAGCCTATTTGTGGTTTATGATGGTAAAGCTACACTAACTCAGATTGAAGTTTTAAATTTCATGTTAAGCCTGTTATCTATCCCAATATTATATCTATATGTATGTACATGAATGTATACATGTGCTTTATTTTGACTTGGTTTTGAATTGATGATGTTATTTTATCCTTATCTTTTAGTTATATACTAGTATTCACCATGTTAACCGTCTTCTAATATTGTATTCCCACATGATTTAGGAACTGACCATACTTCTACCTCTCCTACACTATGACTAGGATTTGGGATTAACTCATGAGTTAGACAAAAGTATAGAGATTCCATACTTTGGAAGATCCCATTTTCATGCTTTGGTTTATTTAATGTTTTGACTATTTCTTTGGACTTGGTTTTGGCTATGGTCGGGGGCATGTCCCGACTGGTTATTCATTGATTTTGGTTAGAGGCTTTGTTGGACATTACTGTATGCTTGGGTGTGGATGTTTGTGGTTGTTTAAGCTCTTACATTAGAATCCTTGAATTTTATTATTTTATCATGTTATATGTTAGGAATTCATCTAACATGAAATGTAAGGTTCTTGGTGGTCGAGAAAATAGGGCTGGTCACCATCACTGATTTGACTTGAGATACCTGACAAGCCATACCCTGGTTTGGTTATTGTTAGATTGGTAACAGAGGCTAGGGTCATGGTAGATTGGGTGTACACAATGCCGTGTCAATATAGTCTCTTTTGTGGGTATGTCGCATGCCACAATTATTAGGAAGAGGCTACGAGCCATTTAGGAATGTTTACCTTTATTGTTGATCTAATTCGAGCGATAGAGTCTAAGGTCTTGAATTTGATTCCCATTTGTTCACCTTGAAGATCATGCCTCAAAAAAGATCTGATGTCCATGGAAACTCATCTATCCAATCTAAGGAAAATATGGATGGAGCTCATCTACTACAGGCATTTAGACCAGGACTAGGATTGATTAATTTTTATTGTCCTGATAGAGCTCCACTGGTTACTCCTGTTTCTCCTCAGGCACCTCGAGCAAATGTGTCTAATAAGGAGTTTCACCTGTCGATTCACTTACTTAACTAGTTGGAACCCTTCAAGACTGAGTGAGTTACTTTGGTTACTCCATTATTCGAGGTTTCTAGAATTGACAACTTTATGAGATTTAGTCCTCCTACTTTCATTGGTTCTAAAGTTTAAGAAGATCCTTAATACTTAATTGATGAGATGGAAAAGATCTTTGGTGTGATGCATGCCAATAATATGGAGGGCGTGGAGTTATCCACTTCCCAACTGAAAGATGTGGCATAGCAATCGTACAAAGAATGTAACTAGTGTAGGGGCAATGATGTTGAGTCCACTTTATGGGATGATTTCTCTAGTGCTTTTCTGGATCGCTTCTTTCCTCAAGAGCTGAGGGAGGAAAAGACAGAGGAGTTTGTTAACCATAGTCAAGGAAAGATGTCTGTCAAGTAGTGTACCTTGAAGTTTCATTAGTTATCTAGTTATACTCTGGAGTTAGTGTCTAACATAAGATCTAGGATTAGAAAAAAAAATTCTAGGTTGTCCCATGATTTGATTCTAAAGAGTAAGGCTACCTTGTTGATCAAAGATATGGATATATCCTTATTGGTTATGTATATGCAGCAGGTTGAGAAAGAGAAGAAGAAATAGGTAGAGATAGGGGAGAGAAAGAGAAAGAAGTTTAGATTTTCTAATCAGGGTAGAGGTCAGCAGCAGAGTGGTAGGGATGGTGGAAAGTTATCTCAGAACAAGTGGGGGAGTTCAGGCTTCTACTCTACAACTAATGATCCCCATGTAAAGCCCTCGAGTAATTATCGTTCTCAGCATAATAGTTGGTTTAGGGAATAGGCTACCTAATGTTAGGCTGGTGGGGCTTAGCCCACTCTATCATATCCTCCTTGTATTTTTTGTGGTCAGTTGCATTATGTATTTCATGATGAGAGAAGGGATAGGTGTTTAAAATATTGTCAGCTAGGGCATATGTTGAGGATTTGTGGGATGGGAAATATTTTTACTAAGTTAACAATATTTTTGTTTCCTCTTCATCAGCACCTGCACTATAGGGTACCCCTTCTTGCTCTAGCACTTGTCAAAACCGACTCTATACTTTCATTACCTATTAGAAGTCTAAGGAACCTCCAAATGTCATTACAGGTATGTTGAAACTCTTTTACCATGATGTGTACTATTTACATGATTCGGGGTCCACTGTTTCTTATGTGACCTTATTTATTATTATGCATTTTAGTTTTGGTCTCGAGTGTATTTCAAATCCCTTTTCTATTTCAACCCTGGTGGGTGACTTTGTGGTTTCTATTAAAGTTTATAAGGGTAATGTTGTGTCTGTTGGTGGCAGAGAAACTTTTATAGATCTAATAGACTAAGAAATGGTTGATTTTGATATCATATTAGGGATGGATTGTCACACTTGTTCTATGTTTCTTTATACTGTCGGACACTTAAGGCTATTTTTAAATTCCTAAATAAGCCATTTATCAAATTGGATGGGATTTCTATGGTACCTAAGGAAAGGTTTATATCGTATCTTAGAGCTTAGAAATTAATTTCTATGGGGTGTCTTTATCATTTGGTATGAGATAAAGATTAAAACTTGGAGGGTCCTTCCTTATATTTCATCCCCATGGTAAATGAATATCCTGAGGTCTTCCCTGATGATATTCCTAGTGTTCCTCCCAATAGGGAGATTGTTTTTTGGATTAATCTTGTTTCGGACACTCATCCAACCTCTATTCCCCATGTATAGAATGTCTCTAGTAGACCTAAAGGAGTATAAAGAGCAATTAAAGGAACTTCTGGACAAGGGATTTATTCTTCCTAGTGTGTCTCCGTGGGGTTCATCGGTATTGCTCGTGTGCAAGAAGGATAGTTCCCTTAAGATATGTATTGATTACCAATAATTGAATAAGGTGATGAGAAAGAATAAGTACCTTATAACAAGGACAGATTATTTGTTCGACCAATTATAGGGTGCTAAGTTTTTCTCCAAGGTTGAACTTTAGTCCATGTATCATCAGTGAAAGATTAGGAAGATGGGTATCCCTAAGACTTCCTTCAGAGACCAGTATGATTATTTTAAATTTATGGTGATGTCTTTTGTGTTGACTAGTTCCCCGATGTCATTCATGGACCTGATGAATAGGTTCTTCCATCAGTTTCTTGATTTTGTTCATGATTCTCTTCATTGATGATATTTTTTAGTACTCTAAAAGTGAGGTGGATCATGCCGATCACCATAGGATTGTGTTACAGACCATGAATGATCAACAGTTGCATGCAAAATTTATGAAATGTGATTTTTTGTTTAATGTTGTTATTTTCCTAGGCTGCGTTGTGTCTACTAAGATGATTATGGTTGATCCACAAAAGATTACAGAAAGTTTCTCTTCTATTGCATCCTGTTTGACTAAATTGACTCAAGAAGGTGAAATTCTCATGATTTGATGCTTGCGAGGGTAGTTTTGAGAAGTTGAAAGATAATTGACTTAAGCTCTAGTGTTAACTCTACCTGAAGGCTATGACAGATTTATGGTTTATTATGATGCTTTCCGTGTAGGAAATGGTTGTGTGTTGATGTAGCTTGGTAGGGTGGTGGCCTATTCTTTTAGGCAGTTGAAGTTGAAAGTGCATGAGAAGAATTATCCGACTCATGCCTTGGAGTTGATGGTTGTAGTGTTCGCATTGATGATCTGGCGGCCTTATTTGTAAAGAGTACATATAGACATCTTTTTTTAGCATATGTGTTCACCCAGAAGGAGTTGAATCTCAGGGAAAGGAGATGGCTTTAGTTGCTGAAAAAATACGATATGAGTCTACACTATCGTCCAGGTAAAGGTAATGAGGTTGTTGATGCTCTTAGCGGGTTATCTATAGGGAGTCTAGCTCATTTAGATGAGAAAAAGTGAGAATTGGTGAAAGATACTCCCCGTATGGATAACTTAGGAGTTTGTCTCTTGGACTTTGAGGATGGTGGTGTGTTTGTGTAAAAGCTAGCAAAGTCATCCCTTGTTGCTGAAATAAAGGAAAAACAGGTATAGGATCACGTCTTAATGAAGAATAAGGGAGATATAGGTCAGCAAAAGGTAATATATTTTGAGATTTGTGGCGATTGAATCTTGAGGTACCAACGTAGATTATGTGTTCTCGACATAGATAGACTGTGAGAGGGAATCTTAGATGAGGATCATGAATCATATTATACTATTCATCCTGGTTCTACGAAGATGTATCATGATCTTAAGGATATTTATTGGTGGATCAATATGAAGTGATATGTGGCAAGTTTTATGGCCAAATGCATGGTGTGCCAACAAGTGAAGGTTAAGCACTTGAGGCCCAGTGGGTTGAATCAAGATATTGAGTTACCTGTATGGAACTAGGAGATAATAACTATGGATTTAGTTACTGGTCTTCCTCGATCTCTAAATCAGTTTGATTAGTTTGGGTCATTATGGATAGGATGACTAAGTCTGCTCACTTCTTGCTAGTGAGGACTAATTATTCGACAGAGGATTATACAATGTTGTTCCTCCAAAATATTATGAAGTTGCATGGGGTGCTTTTTTCTATTATGTTAGATCATGGTACTCAATTCTCATAACACTTTTGGGTTTGTTTTAGAGATGTTTAGGAACTAAAGCGAGCCTTAGTACCAATTTCCATGTGTAATTGGATGGGAAAGCGGAAAATACCATTCAGACACTGAAAGATATGCTTCAAGCTTACGTTATTGACTATGGTGGTAGTTTGGTTGATCATTTGTCTCTTATAGAGTTTGAATATAGTAAAAGCTACCACTATGGTATTTGGATGACTTCTGTTGTGATATTGTATGGAATGAGGTGTAGATCTCTTGTCGGGTGGTTTGAAGTGGGTGAGGCTGAGATGTTTGTCCAGAATTTGCTTCACTATGTGATGCAGAAAGTTAAGGTGATTCAGGATAGTCTTAATGATGCCCAAAGATACCAAAACTCCTACGCGGATGTGAAGCATAGGGAATTAGAGCTTGAGGTTGACAATTGGCTGTTTTTTAAGGTGCCTCTCATAAAGGGAGTAATGCGGTTTGGGAAGAAGGGGAATCTCAGTCCCCTGTATGTCGGTCTAAACTTTGTGTTTAAGAGGGTTGGTAATGTAGCATTTGAATTGGAGTTGCCCTATAGTTTGAGATCTATTCATTCGGTATTTAACATTTTGATGTTGAGAAAGTTCGTGGGTGATCCTTCGACAGTTATTCCTTTAGAGAAGGTAGGTATTTTGGATTCCTTATCGTATGTTTAAGTACTGATTGGAATTATGGATTGGCAAGTTCGTCGATTGTGGATATAGCTTCGGTAATGGTTCTATGGAAGAACCATAATGTTGAATAGACTACTTTGGAAGAGTAAGAAGACATGAAGTCCAAATATCCATTCTTATTTTCTAACTTTATTGAAGGTATGAGTAGTGGCATATGGAGTCCAATCATGCTAGAAATTGTCTTTGCCAATCATTCGAGGACTAATGATCCAAGACAAGGAGAATTAAAACACCCCAAATTTTTTCCCTTGAAAATTCATAAAGATTTGAACACATTTCCCAAGTTACAACTGGACCCTATGAGTCGTAGGGTGTACTGACAAGTCATTGGGATGAGTCATAACCAATCTAGTAAGTTTGTGAATTGATTTTACTTTATGTACGAGTGTCTCACTAAGAGTCGTACGGATACGTTATGATTCGATAGGTGTAGTCGTAGGGTGTGTGGTGTAAGTTCGAATTTGGGTTGTGTGTTAACTACAACTAGACCCTACGAGTCATAAGGTCATAGTTTGAGTCCTGTGGTTGAGTAATAAGGATAAAATTATAGGGTGGTTGGTGGCACTTCTTTGTTTATGACTCATGGTGACGAGTCGTAAAGAGTGGTTATGAGTTGATGGTTGACTCGTAATCAAAGACGACATTGTTAAAGTTATTAAGTTGAGGACACTTTGGACATTTTAAACATTAATGCCTTGGACCCCACAACTTAAAGCCTTCCTTGGGGCTTCATTATCACATCATTCCCAATAAAACACTCCCAAATTCTCTTTCAAATATTTTTTTAAAGTTAAGGCTAGGGTTTCAAAGAAAGTGGTCATCTAGTGTTATAAGGGTGCTTTATTCTCCAAATATCTTGGTATTTTAGGCATATTACTCTTCTCTCATTGTCAATTTTGTAAAAACATGTGACTTAAAGTATTGTTCTTGAGATATTTGACACGACCCGAAACTGGGCCATGTCGTAGGGGCCTCTCAAACCTATATGAATCGGAGGTCTCCCCGATAATCCATCACAATCATCACATCAATCACATGGGTTGGGTGTATCCCGACCATATAATGAGATTGAAAAAAACATACTACATGGCATAACATAAACATGTCTAAAAACTTCATTAGATTCATCACACTAACCAACATTCCGAAGTCCACAGTAATCCATAAACTTATCAATGATACTTTATTTATTCAAGAATTTGGGACTTGAACTCATCATTTACCAAAGACAAGAATCAAGTAAAAATACTAGGGACTTAGGAAACACTCATTCATATGCATACAATAGTAGACTCAATCCTTCCACACTTAGCATTCCTAATAATGCATAGGACATTAACCATATTCACATATCATCAAATAAGGGACTCTAACCACACACACATCTATTAGAGTCAGGGACTCTAACCACTTACTCATATTCACTTAAGTGAGGGACTCTAACTACTTACACATATTCATTCAATCAAGGGAATCTAACCATATGGTCACATATTTGGAAAGGGAATCTAACCTCATGCCATATTAAAAAGGGGACTCTAACCCCAAGCCAATTTATTTGGGGAGTCACTTTGACCACATGAGATCTTATTATGAAAAGGACTTTAACCGCTAGAGATTTCATTAGGAAAGGTACTTTAACCTCAAGCCATTATGACTATCATTAGTTGACATTGGGACTAAACCTTTGTCCATGCATTCACATACATTCAATTCCACACATAAGGACTTTAACCTTATTTAGCCAATTCAACAACATACATGTCCACATGGTCCTCATAGGAGCCCTTATTGCTCAACCATTTTAATAGGACAATGCCTTAATTCAACTAATCATACAATCTACAATATGTTCCTAAAGACCCTTACAAGCCATTAAAACTACATTAGAATTCTCAACACCAATTTAGTTCAACACACAATTCAAGTTCATTCTTATGTTAATGACTTTAACCCCCTTCTTATTCATCAACCCATCAAGGTCATTAAATATAAAATAAATTACTCATTTTAAATTCATAATATCATTTATCAAGCATTCATACATATTGGGCCATTTCCTTAGTTCAAAACATCATCATCATGTAACTAGACATCTCACGTAGATATTTTCACAAGCACCTTGTGTACATTCCTCTACCAAGCACAATTTCAAGATAGAAATAATCAATAGTAGGGTTACTCAAGACTCCCATGTTATACCCCATACAACAAGCATTCATATGTGAAAACTACCATCAATAATATGTATAAACATAATATAAGCAAGAATCATCATTATACATCATTGGCAACAATACCATTTTTATTTAATTACAAAACAACCATGTACAGTTACTAATCCAAGTGTCAAATACATAGACTTAGAGTTAATTATGAAGGGGAAGAGTTACATGCCTTAGAAAACTTCAATCACCAAGAATATTGATTTTACTTTGCCTCTTGAATATCACCCTTAAAACCCTAGCCTCCAATCCTTCAAAGATGAGTTTCAGAAATTATTCATGATTTTTGATCCATCAAAATTAATGTTTAATAGGATACAAGGACTTATATAGTAATAGGGATTTGGGATTTAGACAAGGGAAATGACCACAAGGCCTTTAGTTAAAAGGTAAAAATTGAACCCGTCTAGGCGTAAGACTAACTAAGTAGTGATACCCTAGGGCACGAGTGGTAACTTTACATGTGACCTAGGATTTTCCTAGTCCACACACACTATTAAGGATACTACCATGCAACCATGAGTTGTATTCAAAGGGTATAAATCACCTCTAACTCATATGCTCCACTCATAACAAAACTAGTCCACTCCAAACTAAAACCACACCCCATATGAGTCTCGTAGGTACGACTCATACCTTTAGGTATGATTGAGGGAAGGGTCACTTGTACCTTGGATAGTGAGGACTCTTACCACACTTCCTAGGATACAAGAGGGGAGGAAAAAAGGATACGACTCATATCCAAGGGATACGACTCAAGTCCCTAGTGATACCCACCACAGTTATACCAAAAGATGAAATTTTTCAATGGTCTAAGTCTAGGTGTTTCAAAACTGATGATCGATTTTGAACTATAGGTTAAGGGTTTTTAATATAAATTCTTCAAATGTTTTTCCATGATATTTATGAAACTATTGTTCTTAAATTAATGGTTGGTAAATACATTGGGTGCATGGTAATGGTGGATGTAAATAGGGGTACAAAGGAATCCCCAAATAATTTGTTTTGTATGGAAATTAGTAATAATCTCAACCCAATTGCATAATTGAGTTTGGTTTATGCATTATCACTTGACCTGACTTGTTTCTTGAAACTAATGGATGGTATAAATAGGTAAATGGGTAAGAACAATTTTATCAACCTTCTGTAATACATGTGAATCCCCAAGTGATTTTAATAATGAAGTGTGTTGGGTACAAGTGAATCCCCTTATTGTTGGCTAATTAAATTGCTTGCAAGTGATGGTCGGTATGACGACACCACTTAATAATGCCTTAATGTTTGACTCCTGAAATTGTTTGTTGGATTATGAGGTAAATGTTTTAATTAGGTAATAATGGGAGTTGTGTTACCTAGCTGTGAATATGAGTGTCGAAGGACTAATACTGGAAACTCGTGTTTGTCGACACGAGGGTTGGTCCTAATGACCATTTACTTGTAGGGTACAAGGGAATACCCCAAGTTTATATTCATATATATATGTATCATGGAGGGAAAAGGGTACAAGGGAATCCCTGATCATCTATGATATCTTCGAGTTATGCGGCCAAGACACACTGGGGCTCGTTCAAGGGTAACACTAGACCCATATATCATGTTGGTTGATTGTAACGATAAAGATACACAAACTCAAGCAAATGTCAAAATTTTTATGATAATACTATTCCCTATCTCAAAATTATATGTATATGTATATACATGGATGTGCATGGATGTGTACATGTTCGTTTGAACTGGCATGGATGTGCATGGATGTGTACATGAGTTACATTCCATCTGTGAATGTTGTATCCCCACAGGATATAGGAACTGGCCGTATTTCTACCTCTCCTGCACTTTGCCTAGGATTCAAGATCATCTCGTGAGTCAGACTGAATTGTTGTGTTTCCATACTTTAGAAAACCCTATTTGCTTTAGTTTATTTTATGTTTTGACTTGGTTTTGGTTATAGTAGAGGGAATGTCCCGAATGAATATTCTTTTATTTTTGTTATAGGCTTTGTTGGACATTATTGTGGACTTAGGTGCGGATGTTGGTGGTTGTTTAAATTCTTATATTAGAATCCTTGAATTTTATTATTTTATGTTGTTATATGTTTGAAATTCATCCGACATGGTATGTAAGGTTATTGGTGATCGGGGGAATGGGGGTGGTCCCCAATCCTAGTTGAACTTGAGATACCCGACATGGACAAACCCTGGTTTGGGTCGTGTCATATAAAGTGAGCTCCTAACATTTGGAGTATTACCTTCCTCCATCTTATGTACCAGACTAGTCTCTATGTATATTCGGAGATGAGTTGCAATAGTGTAATCCCCTTCGTATTTCATTTTTGAAATCCTATTATATTATAAGATCTTGTACTGATAGCACCAGGTTTTGGGGATACATTATTTAAGTTAGTCTTTCATTTCATATATTCCGCATTCTTTCCTTCATTCTTTTAGTAGTCTGTTACTAGTGAAATCATGACTTGAGAAATTGGGTCAAAAACATAGGGAAGAATTTAATTTTTAGGAAATTTTGTAAACACTCAGAACTACAAATCCAACAAGTTATTGGCACTGACGGTGACTCATTGCTTCAGTTGTTTTGTGAAGAATTGTTTAGATTTTTGATAAGTTTTTTATGGTAAGTATTAGTGGAATCTTAGGAACTCTCTAGGTGTTCTAATAGCTCCCTTTTGAGAACATTCATCCTCGAATGAAAATTAACTAGAATGAAAAGGTACTAAAAGAGTGCAACCTTAAAATCGAGTTATAAAAGTTGATTACTAACATGATACCTGAATTTATAACAGAAACATAACCTTTATTGAATTTATGAAGCATCCATTCAAACTAAGGCATGAGATAAACTAAGGGACATGAAACTGTGTGGAATACCGAGGAGAAAACTATTACCTCTAGTAGGAACTGAACTAGAAGGGAATAAGTGGGGGTACTTGACCATTATATTTTCTTTTACTTCCCAAGTAGCTCCCTCAACTAGATGATTCCTTGACTGGACTTTTACCAAAGTGACTTCCTAATTTCTCAATTTACAAACCTGACAATCAAGAATCTCAAATGGAACCTCCTTGTAAGAGAGACTATCTTTCATGCCCCTGGTCTCTAAAGATATACCGTATCACCAATGTTTTTCTTCAACAGAGACACAGAGACTCAGGGAAAACCAGATGCGTGCAAAATTTGCAAGAAAATCTAACTCATAGGACACATTACCAATGTGTCTAAGAAACTTATATGGACCAATGTATCAGGGACTGAGTTTTCATTTCTTTTCAAACGTTATTACCTCTTTCATGGTGAAATTTTCAGGTACACCAAATCATCTTTTGAAAACTCAAGATACCTTCTTCTTACATTTGCATTAGGTTCTTAAGGACTCTAAGAAATTTTCATCCCTTCTCTAATTAGCTGAACTTCTGTACAACCTCTTGAATTGAATCAAACCCTATTAAAGTAGCATCACCAACCTCAAGCCAACCAATAGGAGATCTATGCCTCCTACCATAAAACACATCAAATGTGGCCATCTGAATATTAGAGTGATAACATTTATTATAATAAAACTAAGTCAAAGGCATGTGTGATCCAAAATACTATTGAAATAGATACTACAATCTCTCAATATATCCTCTAAGGTGTAAATTACTTGCACTGCCTTTCTATGGATCTGCGGGTGAAAATATGTACAAAGGTAAACTTGGGTACCAAGCCCATTCTGAAAAAAGTTTTAGAGCTGACATATAAAATAGATTACCCCTATCTAAAATGATAGTCAAAGGAACTCCATGCAACTTACTCAATTCTTTAATTTAGAGTCAAAATAATCCTTGACTGAATTTGCAGTGTTAACTGGCAGGATCTATGTCGACTTAGTTATTCAATCAATGATAACCCAAATCAAATCATGTTGTCGATGCATACGAGGTAATCCTTTAATGGATTCCATATTTACCACTTCTCACTCCAAAGTGGGAATACTGATATTTTAAGTCATACTACCTAGTCACCTGTGCTCAACCTTTATCATTTAGAAATTTGGACACTTAGCCTTAAATTTGGTGATATCCTTCTTCATGTCATTCCACAACATACTTCTGATAGGTCATGGTACATTTTTGGTCACCTGGGTGAATAGAATACAAAGAACTATGAGCTTTTATCAACATCTTCTATCTTATGTCATTAACATCTAAAACCCATAATCTTCCCTAATAATGAAGAACACATCACCTGCTTAGGAGAAAATATTAACTTTCTAACTTTTGAATGATTACTTTTCCTTATGAAAAATAGAATATCTATCTTGATTTTATTTCATTCCTGCCACAATGGATAATTCAGAACAGTTTTAAACCATAAAACTACCTTTGGCTAAATCAATAGACTACTACCTATCAAAAGTTTACTAAGAGCGTCAGCCACTACATTATCTTTACCCAGATGGTACAAGATACTCATATTATAATCTTTGAAAAATTCAAGCTATCTCCTCTAATGAATATTTATGTATTTAAAACTGAAAACATATTGAAGTCTCTTACGATACGTGAACAAATCAACATAAACTCCATAAATATAGTGCCGGTAAATATTTAAGGCAAAGAAATATTGCCAACTCAAAATAATGAGTTGGGTAATGCTTTTAATGAGGTTTTAGTTTCATAGGGGAATAAGATATGGCCATACCATGTTGAATCAACACACAAATTAGGACAACTCTAAAAACATCATTATAAACAAAAAAGTCATCTTGACCCACTAGTAGAGTCAAAACTTGAGCAAAAATTAGTCGAGTCTTCAACTCTTCTTATAATCATTGGAACACTAAAATTTGACTTTATATAGAAAATATAGACATAATAGAAGAAATGGAGGAATATTCTTTGATAAACCATCTTTAGTAACATGCTAAACCCAAGAAACTCCTAATGTCCGACGGATAAATTGGTCTAGGACAGTTCCTAACTTCTTTAATGTTTCTAGGATCAACCTAAATGTCCTTACTAGAAATGATTTGACCAAGGATTTTATTTATTTCAACCAAAATACACACAGTCTAAACATAGAAAATTAATAGCAATCTTATATAGTCTATAAAACAATCCTCAAATAGTCTTCACCTACTCATTCTTATTTCGAGAATAAACAAATATGTCATCTTTAAAGGCAATGATGAATATGTCCAAGTAATGGTTGACTATTCATATTGTCCATAAAAGTTGTAGAAGAATTCATTAGCAACAAGATATAACGTCAAACTCATAGCTACCAAATTATAAAAGATATATTTGAAATGTCATGCGCTTTGAATCTGAGATGATGATAGATAGATCTAAAGTCTATCTTTAAAAAATAACTGGCACCGTAAAGTTGTCAAAACAAGTCATCAATCATGTGATGCTTCTTCTCAATTGTTATTTTGTTCAACTGATAGTAATTTATGTGGAGTTAGAGAGAACCATCTTTCTTATCCAAGAGGACAACTAGAGTACCATATGGAAAGATATAGTGTTTGATGAATCCTTTAACTAGGAAGTCCTTTAACTATTCCTTTAATAGCTTAAGCTTATCTAGATCCAATCGGTAAGGAGAAATTGAGATAGGCTAGATAGGTAGAAAAACATCTACCCCAAAATCTATATCCCAAAAAAAGATAGACTCAAGGTAGATTATCAAGGTATATCCATGAAACTCACAAACAACTCAAATTGAGTGAAGTGTTGGATTTTTTACTTGTCATCCTTTACGCAGAATAAATTATAAATTCTAAGACTATATTATTTTGAAACTAAAACTTAATGAATATGTTACAACAATAGATAAATACATAATAGTAATGTAAATAATAAATGCTAAGAATTAAATAAAAATTAGTCCCTATACTTGATCAAATATGATGATATTTTGAGAAACTATGATTGGGCAGTTTCTATATATTCATTTAGCTATAATTGAGTCACCAAAAAGAGTAGATACTAAGAAAGGTTTTGAAAAGATTTTGCAACTGATGCTAAAATGTACTACACTATAAGGAGTCATTAAAGAAAGTGTATCTCTGAGATCTAACATTGAATATACATCAATATTGAAGATCATAATGTATTAATGATTACATCAAGGAAACCCTTCTAATCTTGTTGAGTCTACAAAGAATAGAATTTATTTTGATGCTGACCACCACCTATATTATATGAGGAACCTTACTGAGTTGGGCGAATTACTGGAGTTGTTGAGGAGGTAGCCTGAGTATGACCATTGATATCACTTTTCTTGGATGATGTACAATCTCAAAGTCTGTGTCCTATCTTCCTTAACCAAATCATCAATCCCTACCTATCAGACATTTTCACTTTAGGTTTTACCATTCTTCGTGCAAGTTGGGAAAGTATGACAATTGGAAACACTATAATGAGACTTAGATCCTGACATTCTACCTTTTTTATGCTACCTATATTTGGGAGATGAAACACTGGTAAATAATGGTGCTTTAACTAAAGATCTCTATTGAAACTAACATAGATTCCTACTGCTCGACTTCTACAAAGAATAGTTGAAGTTGCTTGTCCTAACTCTCGTAGTGTCCCTTTCCTTCTCCTTTATCTCTTCTTATTCAATCTACAGAGCATGAGACACAAGTATGGAGATGTCAATTTCTTAAATCAACAAAGATATCCTACACTCTTTGACCACTAACTTATGCGAGCCTTTGGTTTAACCCCCATATTTGGAGCATCCCTGGAGAGATGAGTAAAATTCAGAGAAAACTCTTTCAATAACATATTGTACAGTTTCAAGTTGATTAATTCTCTAACCTTATCTTTCCTCAATTCACTAAATAAGAATCTATCCAAAAAGTAGTAACAAACTTATCTCTATCAATTGGGCATGTATCCATACATCAACCCTCTTTCCATTATTATCATAATGTCTGATCCACTCCTTTCAATTAATAAGTAGCTAGGTCTACAATTACAAGTGGTGTAATATCAGTAATCAAAGTGATATTCTTGAACTCATCAATAAATTCTTTTGGATATTTCTCTTTTTTTAACCATAAAACTCTAGAG
The DNA here is from genome assembly GCA_030864215.1 of Capsicum pubescens. Taxonomy (NCBI): domain Eukaryota; kingdom Viridiplantae; phylum Streptophyta; class Magnoliopsida; order Solanales; family Solanaceae; genus Capsicum; species Capsicum pubescens. The sequence goes on along the minus strand of CM061547.1, from coordinate 182,997,192 downwards.
GATTTTTCTGAATGAAGTCGCAAACTCTCATAGCAACTGGATTTCTATTTGGGTTTGCTGGTGAAATAGCTTGTTGATTGACCTGGTTGGTCATAACTGGAGAAAGAATGTAAAAAATTGTGTTAGGCTTAACAAGAGAGACTTGTTCATTTAGGGAATCTATTGGAGATGATGGAGCTTGTTGGTTTCCATTATCATTTCTCCTTCCATTGGCTTTTCTTGGAGGCATTTCTTGTAAATACATAGAGTAGGAATTAGAAGGAGATTAAATAATGTTCACACTCTATCAAATAATATGAATATTAAATAGGCCAAACTTTTCTAAAATATTTTATAGCCCCTTGATGTTCTGGTATTTTACGAAACAATTGGCATCTCCTACTAGAGAGAATTGTTTATTTTCTAGCAACTGTTAGCGAATTTCATGCTCGTTTTACTTATTCTTAAGAAACAAATTCAGAAGAAAATATAATATGTAAAAGTATATGCTAGCTAGTTATGACGGGCCAAGTGATGTACCATCAGAGACCAGATGGAATATCAGGCTAGTCGTTATCTCTTGGGCGAAAATTAGGATATCTATAGAATGGGCGATGGTCTAAGAGACTAACCTTCAGAACCTCAATGGGTTATCACCATGACAGTTGAAGTTTAAGTAGAACCAAGAAAAGTTTAGGTTCCAAGGACCCAAGGTATGACGGACCGTCAGTTCTCCAACGAGCCATTACAATGTCTGTCGTCCTCAATGGCAACTCAAGATTAAACTGGATATCAACTGATGGCCCAGGCAATGGATCATCGCAAGCATGATGACCCATTAGGTAAACCATCGATGGTGATGCGGCAGCCCAAATTTGAATTTTAAATCCCAACTTTCTAGGAGCCTATAAATGTCATGACCCCATTTTCGAGTCATGATGTCACCTACTCAATCACGTAAGTAGGTAAGCCAAAAGGTAAACCAGAGTTAAATACAACAGTTTAATTTGGTGAAAATACCCTATAAGATCCTAATAAGCAATCCAACACAATAAATAAATAGGACAATAGAAATAGTTTAAAGGTAGTCACATTATAAATACCATCCCACGATGTGGTTGAGCCAGTACAAGAGCATTTATTATAATAATACAACCTAGGCATATTGAATATTCAATACATAAATCTTGAAACAAAAGAATGAATATACAAAGATAGAAGAAAATAGGCGACACGACCTCCAAGAGATTACCCAATTTATAGATAACTAAACAATGCCTAAACATGAATAAATGGAAAAGACTATTACTTGGATCTGCACCAAAAAGGTAAAAAATTCTAGTATGAGTACTAAAACAACGGGTACTCAGTACGCATCATCGATCGATTGAGCTAAATCATGATATAAAAATGGAAGAATGCAAGATAACATAACTAAGTAAAGGTAAGGAAACAAACCTGAAAACTCTCCAACATTTCTATACATGAATAAATACATAACTGGAATACCATCATAACAAAAAAATAAACATAAACACATGAAATCATAACTATGATTGGCTCACATATGCCAATTGGTGTAGAAAAGTAAATAGTCCATCGCAAGCCTACAAAAGCGTGGAAGGTACAAACAATATAAAATAATCCACCACCTTTATGTATCAACTCTCATAATACAACTGGAATTCATCAAAGTTTATGACACACTATAACCATCGATTGTCCATATTGACCATTTGTAAATAAGTAAATACATACCAATTGTCCATCATGTAGCAACTAATAATCATATCTTCATAAATCATTCTATAGAAACTAAACATCACTTATGAACTAGTTATTATTTATCAACTAACCAACATCTATCAACTAATCAATATTTAGCAACTTGATAATATTTATTAACTAACCAATATTATCAACTAGCTAATATTTATCATTTAACAAATATTTGACAACGAGTCATTATATCATTAGAGTTTATTCATATCATACTGCATTATAACTATTTCTCTATTTTTAACTTAGTAGTTTGTCAATATCACACCCCAATGTTATCATTTCATAAAAAGTATATCATCATAGTACAATACGCATAGATGGACTCAAACTGGTATGGTTATTATACAATATCCCCATAATAGAATCATAATCACCTTTCGGTCTTTCCAGGCATATATTTATCATCATAATCAACCTCCGGCCTTGCCGAGTGTATATCATTATTATCATGCTCTGACCTTGCCCGATATATATCATTATTTCATCCTCCCGCCTTGTCGTGCATATATCATCATAATCATTCTATGGCCTTGCTGGATATATATCATCATAATCATCTTCAGACCTTTCCAGTCTTATAGCATTATAATATCTTCATCAATATCATCAACATCGCTAATATTATAGCCATCCTCTGTATTTCTAATGGATATAATTAATTAATATCATCCTCAATATGGCCAATAGCATAATCATTAGAGTATTTAACAACATAACCATGAACATAATATATTAACATGATCAATAATCAAAATCAAAATCCTAAATTCTAGCATAACAAATAGCATGATTTCTAACATAATAAATAAGCACGTTCTTTAGCATAATCAAAAACATATTCAATAATATAATCAATAAGCATGCAATTCAGCATTATCTATACGTATTCTCTAATATAGTCATCAAACATGTCCTCTAACATAATAATTATGTACTATCAAGCATATAAAATATCTTGTCAATAGCCTGATTAATGGCTTATCATAATCATCAAAGATAGCTTATCATTATTTGTGATAATATTAAATCCGTGACATAATCTATAGCTTATGAATAGCATAATCAGTAGCTTGATTTATTGCTTAGTCAATACCATACTCAAGGGCTCATTCAATAGTATATTCAGTAGCCCAATCAATTGAAAAATCAATAGCATACTAAATGGCTCATCACAAACATTAGCTTAATCAATACTCATTTATAGCCTAATCATTAAGCATTACTATTAATGTCATTTATCATAAACAAGAAGTACCAAAGCATCAAAATATCACCGAAATAAACCATCATCCTAGATGTACACAAGCGTATTAAGGTTCTTTAATAAATATCACAAGTTTGTGCCTAAGGTTGGTCGAGCACCCACTTCTAATCTTCAAAATTATTTACCAAGAAATATCTACTCCAGACTAGACCAAGGTATCTAAACCACTATTAGATGTGGATATAAATTCCTTTTAATATTAAGAAACTAAGTCAATTTCATCTAAGGTAGACAACGTGGGTAAGTTTCATCCAAAATTAAAGTAATCAAGGAACTCTCAACATTAATGGAGTAACTAAGGTATTTCCACCCTAAAATTAGCCAACAAGGTCAATGATACCTAAAATAGGAATAACTAGGCTAATTATGCAAAAAATGATATCCAAAATAGCCTAAATGACCAACTTATCAAAAGTATTTTAATTTATTGCATCAACGCCTAAAAACAATCCAAAATCAAACACAGAATCATAAACATACTATGACGCAACTCAATCTAACAAGGGGTAAAGCCTAGCTTAGCTGGACTCCAAAAAAACCTCATATGATCTGCTAAATCACAACGTTTTCCTTTCGAGAATCTTTTACAAGATGCCAAGCAATCAAAATCACATTTTACTCATCAATAAGAGGATAATGATACTAATATTGCACCATTGTTCTTTGGATTCAAAACTCATATCAAAACCCTGTGTGAGTCTCATTTACAAAAAAATCATATTTTTGAAATTAACCCAATATTCTCACATGCTCAAGGAATCATTACCCTTAAAATTAGGTGAATTCTAAGCTAATTGGAGGCTAAAATCAATCCCCTACGGTTTTGAACACGAAATCTAGAAAATACACAATGAAAAGGGAGAATTCTTACCTCAAATCAAAAGATAATCATGAAAAAAGTGTTAATCAAGCTTCCAAAATAATTCACAAGCTTTAATCCAACTTAAACTTAATATTTATAGTTTAAGATCTCAATAAATGGATGAAGAATGGGCAAAATTGCAAAATTAAGGGTCTATTTGTACCCAGCCCAATCCCTTGGGCTTTGCAAAATCATCCCAAGGGGTGCAATTGTGATATTTTAGGATAGACAGGCTTGTTGCGATAATGACAATATACTATGATCATGGTAATTAGTAACTGCCAAGGTATCATGATCACGACCCTTGGCATCGTGATAGTGATACCAGTTAACAACTGAGACTTGGAATTTCTACGAATAATTCAGGATCTATCTGAAATCCCGTATACTTAAGAAAACTATGTAACCATACCAAATTAGACATTCAAAACTCAATGGCAAAGTCAAAATTCCCATCCAAGGTCATTTCAAAAAAATATGGTCCTACACCTAGTTTCCAATTTTTTGACTTTTCGACTAATAGGTCAAAATGAGGGCAAGTGCCTCAGGTCCCAAACAAAGAGTCATACTATCCTAAAATTGATATTCTAGAGCTGCTGGAATAGTCAAAATTTGTATTAGAGTCCTTTGGATAATGTTTTTTCCCAGTGGTCATTTGGATCTAGAGAAGACTAATTTAAAACATAGAAAAGGCTCTAAAAACCAATTGAAGTGGCCAGTAACCAAACTATCAGTTCCAGCAAGTCATAAATGACTTGGGGTAGCTATAGAAAAGCTCTAATGGCAAAAACATGTGGAAATATTGAAAATAACCTAAAGGTCATTACAATATCAACTACTAAAGGAACTTTCATCCTCGAAAGTTAAGGATTATATTGTATTGGAAGTCTCTAACATGTGAGGATTTTTGGTCTGCATCTCACTCTTAATATCCACGTGTAATTTTCCACTGGGCGATGCCTCTACTGAACCTTAACTACAAAAATCTCATTAGTGCGTAACCTCCTAACATCACTATAAAAAATAAGCACTAGCTCCTCCACGTATGTCAACTACTCATCCAATTGGACTGAGTCCCATCTAAGTATATGAGATAGATCAGGAATGTATCACCACAACATAGAAACATGGAAAATTAGATGGACAACAGCAAAATCTAAAGCTAGAGTAAACTAATAAGCCACCTCACCAATTCTGCAAAGAATATCAAAACGTTAAATATATCTATGGTTGAACATATGAGATGGATTAGGAATGTGTCATCATAACAAAGAAACATGTGCTTACTTGATGGACAATAGCAAAATATGGAGGTAGAGCTAACTCATAAGCCACCTCACCAACTATGTGAAGAATTTCAAAAGGTTTAATATATCTAGGGCTGAGATTCCCTTTCCTCCCATATCTCATCACACCCATCATGGTCAATATTCAAAGGAATACTCAATCATAAACTTCAACTATCATAGCATGGACTTTAAGGTTTGCATAGGCCTTCTGTCTTCTCTCAGTTGCTTTTGACCTGTCTTGGATCACCCTGACTCTATCAAACTCCAATGACTATTGAAGAAAATCAGTACCATAGTGCCAAATCATAGAATTCTAAAACCATCCAATTGGAGAACGACATTTATTACCATACAAAACCTCCAAAGGATCCATCTCAAAGATCAAATGATAACTATTTTTATAAGAAAACTCCACCAAAGCTAAGTGATCCTCTCGCTGGCCTGTAAAATTTGTGACACAGGCTAGGAGTATATCCTTAAGTACCTAAATAATAAACCCAGACTAGCTATCGGTCTGTGGATGGAAGGTAGTACTAAGATCCACTCTAGTACCCAACTCCTCCAAAGCTCTCAAAAAGATAAAAGTGAACAAAGAACCAAGATCCAAAATAATAAATATAGGCACACCATGGAAACGGACTATCTCAAGAACATAGGTAGGGGTTAACATTTTAGCATTGAAGAAAATATGAATAGAAAAGAAATACACTGACTTGGTCAATTGATCATGATGACTTAAATACTATTGGAACCAGGAGGAATACAAGGCAATATACTAACAAAATCCATGGTAATCATCTTCCATTTCCACTCGAGAATGGGTAATCTCTAAATCAAACCACTTAGTCAATGATGTTCAACCATTACCTACTGACAAAAAAGGCAATGAGCTACTAAATCTGCTATATCTCTCTTCATTCTACTCCACTAATAATTCTTTCTCAAATATCTATACGTCAAATTTGTGCCCAAATTAATAGAATATCTAGAGATTTAAGCCTCATGGAGAATAAACTGAATTGAGTTACCAATCATTAAAACACAAATATGGCCCTAAAATTGCTAAACACCCTCGGAATATATGGTTTTCAAGAAAAACTCAACACTTGTTGCAACGTGGGGGTGCACCACCTTAGAGGGACCATATCCCTTAAAGTCAGACTTAAGAAATAAAGTAGTAAATCGTTAAGGAAATAACACGTTACAGGAAAGTAAAGAACACAATGGTTTAACATGGAAACTACATTACTCAGGGGAGTAAAATCATTGGTTGCCCTCACCAACACTCAACAATCCACTATAATCAAACTCAAGACTACAAACTCTATTAGAAAGTAACTCTAGGTACATTTAGTTTGCAAAATCACTATTTTAAACTGTTCTTGACAACTCTATCAAGATCTCACCTTGATATTAATTAAATTTAACCATATCAAACTTTGGTAACTCTAACTAGTACCAAATAAGCACAAGAAAAACATTACTCTTATAACATGAGTAATTCAATTAAACATCGAGAAATAATTCTAGAACAAACATATTCTCAGCACTTAAAAGCTTGGAACCTAAGCAATATTTGAGTTATTGTTGATTTCTCTCTTTGAATGATAAGATTGCAAAAATTGTGAGTTGAGAAACATTCTTGGCTATTTATAATAGCATAATTATTAGGGTAGAATTTCAATTAGGTTAGTTGTCCTGATAGGTACACAACTCACCTGTGTAGTTTGATACACTAGCGGACAAAACTCCGCAGGACAGTGATATAGGTATATTTTCATAAAGACCTAGGACCTGTTCCTTTATTTCTAGCTTCTCATCATCAAAATAATCTAGAGTAATTTCCCCCTTATTGATGATGAAAAACCAACCACATATTTTGAGCATCAAAGTTTATTCACCTCATTTAGTTAGAGTGATCACCACTACTTTTGATGAATGTTCCCACTATCACAGTGTACTATGATTCCACCTATTACCATGTACCAATATTCTCTCCCCTTACAATATGCCATCATGCTTTACCAACATTCTTCCCCATGGCATCATGCTTCACCAATATTTCCCCCCATCAATAAACTATTAAACACATATGCCTCAGTCTGTAGTTTAACACCTACACATGGTACTTGGTATCTACCATATAAATTCAATATTCCCTATTTTAGTATCATAGAAAAGTGATTATATTTAACCAAGAGTAAAATAGGCACAAGTTAGTTAACTCATGGCCACTGGGATAACACTATCATGAAAGACAACTTTAAAACAAAGAGAAAACAAATAAAACACACAAATAAGGACTCATGCCTATTACATAGGATAAGTTCCATTAAATTATACCAAAAAAACATAAAACAACTATCTTCAAAATATACATTAAACACAAGAATTGGAAATTAAAATAGAGATAACAACCTGATGCAAGGATGATAGAACTTAGATAGATAGAGGCTTAGGGGATAAGGATTTGAGCTACAATTCCATTCTAGAACTCACTGCAGCATGAGCATTCAGTAGATGCTTAGAGAGGTATTTAACTTCAGTATTCAACCCTTAAACCTTTGTGGTATGTGCGGAAAAATTAGTTTGGAGTTCTGCATTTTCAACTGTAAGATTGTCAATAGCACCTGGTCCATCTGAGCATAAATTTTGATTCTGCATCTTTAAGTGCACTATCTTAGCAACCTTAGAAGCTAAAAAAATCCTCATCTCCTCCATTTTCTTTCTTAAGTTTTCCTGAGCAGCTAGCAACTCTAATACTTTGGACATAGTTCTTACTTTTCTTTCTACGCATTTACATTCCACTAATAATGTCAGACTAAAGATTTGTTTGACTTTTCTAAGAGTCTCTTTAGTTGCAATTATTCAAATATGATCAAATAACTTGTTCAAGAAGTACCCATAATGAATCCTAGGTCTTCCTTCCTTCCATGGATCACCTTATTCATATGCTCTGTCATAAGAGCAGATTGACTTATTAGCTCAAATTTGCTCAGACACTCTATCAGGAAAAAATCAACTATAAAGGCTATAGTCCTCTTATTATCTTGGTCAATATGACTTGGTTTAAAAATTCAAACTCCAACTAGAATTCACTTATGAGAAACTTTTTCCTTAAACTAGCTATTGATGTCCCTCCAACTTTTGAGGCGTCAATCATAAATTTAGTTGAGGCCTATTGATTTATAACTTTACTCACACCCATAATAGGTACATCCATAATTTTTACCAGTGCCTCTTCATGTAGATTTATTTACTTTCCTTGCACATGGACAGTTAGTCTTAATCCATCATCTGAGAAATCTATTATAAAATAGAATTCTCTTACTTGCACTTAAAAAACATAGGAGATGGTTCCTATAGGTGGTGTAACTATCCTTGGTGTTTGACATACTTCACTAACTTTACCATGCCAGGTTTCTCAAATATCCCGGGATCAAAGGCCCTACCAGACAATAATTTCTGGGTTTTCAAGATCTCATTTCTTGTTTCTCTAGATGCCGACTTCTTTTCTTCATCTTCTTTTATTCTTTTGGAATTACTATTTGGTTTCTCTTCTACAATTTTTGTCTTCATGGGTCCAGGTCCTTCAGAGACTTTCTTCTTCTTAACTACAATGTGTTTCTATTTCATTCAAACAGGGTTATCAGATATTGAACGAGAGGACCTGGTCCTTCCCGCAACATGAATTTTTTTTCTTCTTTTTTTAGTTGATACAGCAATATCAGGATCAATGTCCTCAACTTCTTCAACCTCTACAACTTCAACATTCTATCTCAACTGTATCATCTTTGTTTAATCATTTTATTATAATGGTAGAAGACTTGCTAGACTTCATTGCTTCGACTAACAACTTCTTTTCAGATCACCAGGAAGAATATGATATAGCAACCTTTACACCTGTATCAACAATTTTTTCTTAGCCTTTACTACCCTTCTAATTTTGATCTGACCACCTTAGAGGTAATTTATCATCTATCAAAACCTTAGGCCCTTTTTAAATCATGCATTTTAAGTACTATTTTCAAAGATTTTAAGCATGGATTCAAGACACCTACCGGAATTATGATGTAAGTAGGAGGCTAGGATCCTGGTAGAGGGATCACAAGCTTGGTCTGAAATTAGTCCAATTAGAGAATAAAACTTGAAATGAAGTGAGAGGGGAAATGGCAGAAATAAAAAATTAAGTGGATGTAGTGACCACGGCCGCCGTCAGCATTTTTTCTTAATTGAGAGAGGTAACTGAGAGCATTTTTTCTCTCCTATTTTTTGCTATTAAGCTCTTTGCTTAACTTTTACAATTTTTTCCCTATTTAATTTTCAATGAAATATTGCACACTTCCCCCTTTCCAAGCTCATCCAATTAACTCTATAGTTCCATAAATGCATGAGTTATTTATATGCAAAAGCTAACATCTACACTTTAAAAACATGACAAAAAGGATGTAAGCCACTTTCATGGCATTTGTGGGCTGCCTCCCACCTAGCACCTTAGTTAACGTCATAGAATGACTTCTTCTTTCATCAATATTTAAGGTGGGTCCTTAAGCCTATTTTAATTCTCCCTCTCACTCTCCATATCCTCCACAAAAACAACTTAGAGCTCTACAGTTTGCCTTTTTATCTTGCAAATTTTTAAAGTGATGATACGATCCAAATGGCCATCATAACTTTTGATTCCATCATTCGTGGACAACATATGGAGAATCTGATTTTGGACACCTTGAAGGCCTAAGTGTATGCATGGGGAAGTTATTTTGGATAATTAATAAAGCTATTGTGTGTGTGGTTGTTTCTTGAAGGCTTGCCTAGATGACTACCCGAGGCTCCAAAGGATTGCAAGGGCTGAAGTGTGAAGAAGGAGTCCTTACACTCTAGGACCACCCCTTATTAACGGTGTTTTGGTCTTTTTATACCTTTTCTTTGCACTCTATAAGAGCCCCTTTTCATTAAGGGTAGTTTGGTCATTTGATGTAATAGCTATAAATAGAATCCATTAGGCTTATTTTCTAGTTAGTTGATGATGGATATTTGAGAGTCATTGAAAGACTTCTTCTTCTCTCTTTAAGAGTGTAGTGTAGGGCTTGGAAAAGCTAAGTAGTATAAGGCTTGGAAAAGCCATTATTGATCATTACTTAGAAACAACGGTTGTAAGGCGGAGTTGATTCCCTTATCGGACACCGTAAGAGTTTGGTGTTGTTATTTCCGGTCTTAGGGGTCTTATCGTTTGTTACACGATTTGGTTCCTATTTCTTGTAATCTCGTATGTCAAACTGTCTATCTTACTTTATTGCATTTGTTTGTTATCTTATTTCTCTTAGTCTTCATCTCTTTAGGTCATTCTTCTATCATTTGGTATCAAAGTAAGGTTTGATTTTGTTCTAACAAAATCAATCTTGAGATTGTTATCTTGAAAATAAAAAAAAGTGAAAAAGAAGGAAAGAAAGAAAAAAGTTACTGTTCATTCTTTTAGGGTTTTTTAATTCTTAAGACATGATTTTTGTGTTTTTTGTGTGTTTCTATTGTTAGATCCTTGTTCCTAACACAAGAAGAAGTGTAGAAAATCGAAAATCTCACAAAAAAAGTTGTTAATCCCGTTTTTGTGTTTGGGCAAATTTTTGAAACTTAGATCTACTTTGTTTTTGTGTGTTTTGTTAATTTCTAGTGTTATATCTTTGTTCTATAGCACTAATAGAGTCTAGATCTAAGATTTGAGCTTGATTCGGGTTGTTTTGAACCATCCACCATTGTTAAACTTATGTTTGAAGCATTGGAGGGTGGATCTCATGTGGTTTATGGTAGTTGTGACATTTTTGAAGTAATTTTATGTATTTGTGCTTGGCTTGGCAAAGGGGAGTTAGATCTTCAAGAAAATTTCAATTTGGATGTCATTTTCCTTATGGTCAAACGTTGGTCAACACTTGAATATTCTTGTTGTTCTTCATCATCTTCATATCTTGTTGGAGAAGAATATTCAAAAAAGGGGTGTTTGATATTGAAAAAGGAGGAAAGAGAGTGTACTACTTGTTCAAGAAAATTTCCAAGCACCTTCCTAGTCATCCAAAAGGAAGGAAACAACAAAAAAAAGAAATAATCAAGTACAAGAACAAGTACAATTGAAAGTACAAAGGGGGGACTATTTCAATTCAAATTCATTTGAGCCTGAAAAAGTCTTCAAACCTTGTGTTTTCTCCTCTAATAGCTGAAATTACACTCCCTTGGTTGAAGATTGGTCGAAACACAACTTGAAGAACAAAAAAAATTTCAAAATTGACGTCCAACCACAATCTTCCACGTCACCACTTTGGGACAACTGAATTTTGAGCTCAAATCTTAATTTCTTTGTTTCTATTCTTGATTCTTAGTTGCATTTTTATTGATTCTAGTGCTAATTAACAAACTAGTAATTGTCTACTAAGTTGTGAGTTAGTTTTGAGTCCTTTTCATACGTGTTTTCGTTCTTTGAGCATTTTTCTCATTTTTAATTCATCGTAACTTTTCATTTCAAGTTCGTTAGTAGAATTTTCTATTTTTTTGTCTCGAGTCCATGAAACAAGAATATATTCCGGACGCTAAGTAGTGATTGATACCTTATTGACTACCAGAGTATAAGAAACTTTCAATATTCACCTCTCCAATTGTGAGGATCACAAAGGTGAGTGTATACGAGTGTTGGGGAGGAGCTTTTACAACTAATCTTGTTTGTTTTCTTTTGTTTGTTGTTGTCTTTATTTATTTTTAGGTACCATGGCTTCCCATAATTTCAATGCCATGTTTGATCGCATCAATGATGATCTTGAAGATATGAAATAGTACATTAAAATTATATGCCAATTATTATCCAAACTCTTCCCTCAAAATCCAATTGTCCAAACAACTTGCAAAGAGAGCTTCCCAAAGGAAGTTTCTGCCCAAGCTTGTGACAGACTTTCACACTGAGGTAAAGGTGAAGATACTCATGAACGTCAAGGTAAAATAGCTAACTTTTACAATTTGGTGCATGTAAATGATGATCATGTGGCTAATAAACTGTTGAGTGTGATAATAGCCTACCTACATGTGAGTATATTGATTCTTTGCCACTTGTGGATGATATACATATTGTGCAAGAGGATACACTAGTTGACACTTCTTGTAAGATTGACTTGTGTCCACCTAGTGTTGAAGCTATTGTGTTGAGTGAAAGTACATTGTTGTACAAAAATTACGTTGACCAACTTATTTGTGAAACTTGTCCACCACTTGAGTATGTATGTGATATGATTACTAGAACTTAAGTGAGTGTTGGTCAATAAAATAGGAGAGAACCCGAGAGCTATTCATAGGATAATCTTGTACTTGAAATCACTTTAAACTTGATATTGATCTTTTAGAGAGTGATGAACGTGTTTGTTCCAAATCTTCCCGAGAAATAGATTATGCTTTTTTTTTATGTATAATGTCTTTTTTGAAGATGATTTAAGCACTCCTAATAAGCCTCATGGTGAGAATGATGGTATACTTTCCTTGAAGGCTATAGTCGATATGCTAACCCACTATGGTGTGACAACATTCCTCCTCAAGATAGAAATATCTTTTTGAAATATGAGAGTACTCTTAAGGGTAAGGATTGTGTAGTCCTTCATGAAAACCCAAGGCCAGAGGTGTCATTGACTCCTCGATGTAATGTTCCTAAATATGCATCCTTGTTTGACACACTTGTGCCTAAATTGCATAAATTTTAACTTGTGGATGCCAAGTTGTCTAGTTGTTTGAAGGAAAGAATATGTATGTGTTTAAATATTTTTTCTTCACCCGTGAATGACTTTGCACATGATTCATTCCTATACTACCTCTTTGCCTATGGTGACATCCATACTATTTTTGGATTTGTTTTATGTAGAGGTACGAAATTTGTTGGTAAGTCCACTTGTGTGAGTAACAATTCTATATGGATCTCATGGATTTTAGGACTAATTGAATCACCACCCTCGTTGTGTCCTCTCGAAGGGATAATAGAGAAATTGTGTCTTGTGGCTCATGAGATCCTGATTCTACCTTTTGGACCAAGTGACACCATTAGGGCCCTTGTAGCTTCTTTATTTTTTGGTGATTTTTGTAACCAAATCCTTTATGAATCTTTCATTGGGTTTTTACTATTTAATTTAAAGTATCCTTGGTTAATTTTCAAGTATGTGCAACGTTGGCATGTTGAGATGATTTATTATGCTAATCCTAACCCTCAAGCCATGAAGAGTTTGTATTTGTTTATCCTTTCTTTGGTTTTGTAAGGTTTGGATTCAAGGTTGAATTATTTTCAAGAAGGAGAGGATGATACAATCCAAATGGCCATCATAACTTTTGATGACATCATTCATGGCCAACACATGGAGAATCTGATTTTGGACACCTTGAAGGACCAAGTGATGGCCAAGTGGGGAAGTCATTTTGGAAACTTAATAAAGCAATTTTATGTTTGGAAGATTTCTTGGAGTCTTGCCTAGATGAGTACCTGAGGCTCAAAAGAATTGCAAGGGTTGAAGTGTGAAGAAGGAGAAGGAGTCCTTACACTCCATGACCACCCCTTATTAAGGGTGCTTTGGTCTTTTTGGACCTTTTCTTTACACTCCATAGGAGCCCCTTTTCATTAAGGGTAGTTTGGTTATTTGATGTAATTGCTATAAATAGAATCTGTTAGGCTTATTTTCTAGTTAGTTGATGATGGATATTTGAGTGTCATTGAAAGACTTCTTCTTCTCTCTTTGAGAGTGTAGTGTAGGGCTTGGAAAAGCCAAGTAGTGTAGGGCTTGGAAAAGACATTATTGATCTTTGCTTAGAAATGATGATTGTAAGACAATATTGATTTCCTTAGCGGTCACCATAAGAGTTTATTGTTATTGCGGGTCTTAGGGGTCTTATCGTTTGATACACGATTTATTTCCTATTTATTGTGATCTCGTATGTCAAACTATCTATCTTACTTTATTGCATTTGTTTGTTATTTTATTTCTCTTATTCTTCATCTCTTTAGGTCATTCTTCTATCAAGAGACCTCATCCTCTTGTACCCTAAACTTTTTTTCCCCTTTCTCAAAATCGACAATGGCTCTTTCGGTGGCCAAGAAAGGGTGGCCAAGGATGATAGGTACCTCTTGCTCTATTTGACAATCTAATACCACAAAATCTGCCAGAAGTATAAGCTTGTCTAGTTTAATAAGGACATCAAATAAAATTCCCACTGGCCTTTTAATAGACTAGTCAACTATAAAGAGTTGCATAAAGGTCGGTGTAGGGGCATTATATCCAAGTTTCTTATAGATGACAAAAGTCATTAAGTTGATGCTTGCACCAAGGTAACATTGAGCTTTTACAAACTCATGTGTCGCTATTTTAAAAGGAATGGTGAACGCTCCTAGGTCATCTTTCTTTTTCGTAACCTTACTATCCATGATAGCACTACACCAATGAGTGACCTCAACGGTGTCACCTTCGTCAAGTTTTTTTTTGGACATCAACTATTTCATTAACCTACGCATATTCCAGAATCTCTTGGATCTCCTCGAGCAACGGGATGTTTATCAATAGATTGCTAAGTTTTGCCATAAACATCCTTAATTCGTCACCTTCCTTTTTTTTATGCAATTATTGAGGGAATGGGTAAAGAACTTAAATTTTTGTCCTTGCTCCACTTTGTGGCTTTTTAATCTCAACCACTTCTTTATCACTTTCATCGGTCTCTTTCTCATAATATTTTTCTCGACTTTGAGGTAACACCTCTTTTGCTTTAGATTTGGGAATTATCTCACTCAAGTCTTCTTTAGAGGGATCATCAAGTGTATTTCCACTCCTTGTGATAGTTTCTATAACTTGAGCACCATTCTTTGGATTAGCAATTGTGTCACTAAGGAGTTCACCTCTAGGCCTAGCATTTAGTTGCTTGAAGATTTGACCAATTTCGGTTCCTAGTTGCTTGATAGAGGCAGAGTGAGACACCACAGCTTGAGATAGATGAGAGAAGTCACCTTTCAACTCATGGACAATTTTGTCTGTACCTTCCACTCTATTAAATACTCTTTCTAATACATCCTCATTCTTGATTTTTTGGGGGTCGATGGCACTTGAATCCTTAGTATTAGTTTGATCATGAGAGGAAACATAACGATCATAATCATGCTCTTTATCCCTTCAATCTCTACCCCACTCCCGATCCATCAAAACTTTATGCCTACCTTGCCTTTGATAGGAGAGACAGGAACCCCTAAGTAGTTAGCCAAATAGTAGATTTCCTTATCCAACTTCTTTGTTTCTTCATCATCTTCATAAGATTTTTATTCTATTGCGTTAACCAGTTTCGCAGGTGTACCCATAATATTCTTTGTCATGAGTTCAAGTGGGGTCATCATCTTAGCCATGGTATCCTCCTTCTTTCATTCTTCTTTCTTTGTTCATTATAAACCATAGAAGTAGTGGAAGGGATCTTGGGAACATCGATATCCCGGGTATCTCTACAAGAAATTACCATTATGGAAACGGTTCAAAAATCATTGTGATAGATATAGAAACCGTTGCAATAGAGCTACCACAATGAATTGGCACGCATTGCATAGGTGAGCATTGCTATTTATGTATCGCAATGACTTTGCGACAGTTACAACAAACATTACAATAGGTCTATCTATTGCAACAGTTATTTTAAACTCCTATTGGGATGCTTCATATTGTCTTTAGAAACGGTTAAGAACCATTGAATTAGACTATATTGCAATTATACAAAATCGCTGCAATAAACCTATTGCAACAATTTTTGAATATCTACTGCAATGGTTATTGGTCTTTTATAATTGTTTTTAACTATCTATTGCAATGCTTTTTGACACCTATTGCAATGGTTTTTCAATCTTTTGCAACACTTTTGTGCTACCTATTGCAACGATTTTTTCCACCAATTGCAACAATTTCCAATACCAGTTGATAGTTTAGATGAATATATCATTATTTATATATATATACACATCACAATAAAATCTTTCATTAATAATAATCCAAATTGAAATTTTATGCAACAAACTTGTAATCTAAATGCAGAAGCAAAATGTAAAAAGTCAAATGATCATTAGCTTTCCCATATAGTATTAAGTTCGAGTGGTGAGAAATTTCACTAAATTCAATATCAAAAATATCGATATTAAAGCATCTATCAACAATTCTAAAATCTTCTCAAGTAAGGTCAATTTCTTCATCACTTTTTTCTTCATCTCTTTCTTCATTTTTGACACCTATAAAAAAAGAATAAATAAACTTAATTAGCACTTAAATGACAACATATTTAAAGAGGGTAAGTTGTAAATCATGTATAATACCATAACGAGCAAGGACGCAAAACAAAAAAGGAATGTGCATTGGTTGTCCATATTCATTTAGACTTTTCCTTAACTAGTTGCGGGTAATGTTTTGCTTAAGGTGTATTGACAGGAATCAGATAACTTCCACGCACCCAGGCCTGTACACTATCAAACTTGAAATACACCACTAGTATTGGTTTGGAAGGATGAGAACTACGGCCAGTATGTTTTGGACACTACCAACTTACCAACGCACTATAAAAATTCAATCTTTAACACTATAAAGACATTCAGATTTTAGAGTACAATTTAAAGAAAATTATAAGGGGTATCTAGTGAGCTAAAGTTTTGATTATTTGGCTGAATGGGAGTTGATATTTGGATACCCAAACAACAACTACTCCTCAGTCCCAAACAAGTAGGGATCAACTATATTAATCTCCAAGCTTCAGTTCCAAACAAAGTTGAGGACGGTTATATTAATCCCCACTACACACAAAAAACAACAACAATTATGCCTCAGTCTCAAACAAGTTATTTGGGGTCTACTATATGAATCTCACTTAAACCCAAAGAAACAAGTATTTTTATCTACTGCTTCAAGTAATAAACAAAGAAAAAAGGACAAGAAGGAGAAAAAAAGAAGATTGACCTTTATTGTTACTATCAATAGATGGATGATTTATTTGTTGAATAGCAGTCAATTCCCTTAACGAATGGGCATTGAATCTCAGAATATTAGGATCAAGTGTTTTAATCCTGAATTTAGATGCTGCGATTTACAAGTCAGAGATAAGGTTAGGTATGCACACTACAGGAGCAAATATAAATTGAAAGATGTGATTTTTTAAGGGATGATGAAGGAGCGGAAGTAATGTACGATATAGAACACCTTATCACAATAAATTTAAATTTACAAAAAACTGGAGATAGTAATATTTCTACATTGATCTAATATTGACTACCGAGATTTCACTTCATGATACGTATTATCATATAGGCTCATCATGTGGTTCGTCTCCATACACCAGAGAGTAATAAAACAACTAAACCCCCAGGTAATGCATTCACTCTATATAACAGATAATTCCCTCATTACGATTTGCGAGAAACGTGTAAAAAGAGGTAATTCAAGAACCTGATCCATGAGTAACAAGGTAAGCAAACCTGGCAATTTATATGGTGTAGACATATCTCCTTATATACTCAAATGAATCCCTCGTCTCCTGCCCTGTAATTTTCAGTAGTTTTTTAAGTCTATTTGCTTCAATAATAACAGTAGAATAGTTCTTTTCAGTTTATTTACTCTAGAATAAAAGTGAAAAAGCCAAACTTCTTTTCCTCTGCAGTGATCCAATAAAAGCTTCTAACTAAGCTTACAAACCTCAAGTCTTTTCAATTCCCACATAACACTTTCCTTAGGTGCAATGAAATTATTTATTCATTGAAATCTATTGCAAAGAACATCGCATGTGCGTCTCTCTGGTTAACCAAACATCTATTTTAGTACACGATTTTAGAGTTTTAACTATGGATCTAATCTATCTCTAAATCCATTTATGTATGGTAGTGGTCACCCCAACTTGTTGGATCCTTTGGGTCTAATTGGTCTCTCAGAACTAAAACATGCAACAACGTAGCAAGATATAATAATACATAACCTATTCACACAAAAAAGGAAATGTATTGATTGCGTACACTATACTCTCCCAGATCCCACTTTGTGGGGATATATTTGGTATGTTGTTGTTGTTGATTTTTCAACGCCACTTTTTTCTATGTACTATCAGTTGTTACTCTGCAAACTGTGTTTACTTTTACTAAAAAGCTATCATACAAAACTTATACCTTACCAAGTAAACGTCATACTTCATCTCCATTATCTCTGGAAAAAAATAATTATAGATATGTTTCACACAAAATTGAAACTAAAAAAATACAACCTACAAATCATAACAAACTACAGTCAGATATAAAATGTGCAGTTGACAACATCTCCATAAACTTAGAAGGGTCAGGAAAGAAAGGCAAAACATTCTGGACCGAGGTGTTTATATCCCACAATGAATGCAAGACATATTTCTCCATATACAATGCTTAACCATGTCCAACTATAAGCATCAATTTATGAAGATCAAAATGATTCATTAAAACCTGTGTGGAGAGACTCCCACGGCTAAAAATAAACTACAAACCAAGTCAAGATAAGCTCTTTATGCTATGCTTAAACACAACTTTAATCTCAACCTCCACCACAATACATTTATTGATAAGATAGCCTTTTTTCTGATCATGCAACTTAGTTAAAGACATAAAACCTCCAAAACCATAACTCGGTGTGGTAGTTGAAAACTACGTATAATCTGTAAAAAGTAAAAAAAGGGAAAATAGAGCAGTTTGATATGAGTATCTAACTTTTTTTAATTTGTTACGGTTTTAAATATGATACAGATGAGAAGACCACCAGTAAGATTAGGCGTTCATGTATTGATGCTATGACCTTACATGTTTAAGATTATCCTAGTCCATTAATTTTCTTTATAGGTTATATTACAAGAAATTAGTATTATACACATGTATCTTAGAGAGAAAAATTACAAGAGATGATGGATGATTTCGAAAGATGATATAAATTAATTTGGAAGAGAATTAAATAAAATGGGACTCAAATTTTAATTAAAGGAGGTGGTCATTGTCATTACAAGGTTACTTTTTGAAATGACACGTCTGATTTAATATGTACGACTCTTACCTTGCTAAGATTTGATAGCTTTTACTTAGATAGGGAAAGACATATGGCTTTTTATACAAAATGGTATGATTTTATAGCACACTATTTTGGTACTAACCTGAGAGATGGGACTAGGTCCCTATCTTTCTTGAGTGAATCATCAATTTGTGTTTGCCTGAACTGGTTTGCTCCAAAACTATTCCCATATGTGTATACATACAAAGTTACAATACTGAGTTAGACAAATATTTACCTATTTTATAAAGGATACCTGTCTCCAAATCATAACAAATTTTTAGGGAGAAAAACTTATTCCTCTTGTAGGTCAGGTTGTTTTGATCAACCCCACCCCTAACATGTTCATCATATTTTTGGATTAATTTTTGACAAGAATGATGAGAATGCCATGAAATTTATTGCTTGAGCTCTTATCTGTACACCAGAATCCAAATGTGTGCTCAGATTCTCAAGTGGGTGAGAAGATTTATGCCTTCAGTTTGACCTTGTGGTCAAATTCTCAAGTGGGTGAGAAGATTTATGCCTTCAGTTTGACCTTCTAATAAAGTTCCACTAGGACCTGATAAGTTTGACTGGACCTTTTTTGATGTTCTTAAACTGGAGCAGGGGTCTATAACCGAGTTATTGGATCACCATATCCTTCATCATTCTCATCTGCTTCATTTAGTCCTTAACCATCATCTTCCGCAACATCATCCCTTTGAACAAGAATGAATTCTTCAATGTCAGAATCTTCACCGTCACCTGAATTCATTAGCTTTAAAAACTTATCAAATCCACTTACATACTTTCCTAAACACACAGAGTTCTTTTGTTTAAAACTCTGTATGCTTTGCTTGTTGAGGAATTGCCCACAAATACTGCTTCATCACTTTTAGAGTTAAACTTTCCCAAATCATTCTTTCCATTATTTAAAAGAAAGAATTTGTACCTAGAAGGTATGAAGTATTCTAGATTAGGCTTTCTATTGAACACAAGCTCATATAGGGTCGTGTTCAAAAGTGATCTAATCAGGCACCTATTTGTCACATAGCACGTAGATTTACATCTTCAGCCCAAAAGTTCTTTAGAAGCCCACTGTCAATCAACATGGTTCTGGTAATCTTTATGAGGGTTCTGTTCTTTCTTTTAACAACTCTATTTTGTCGAGGAGTCCTTGGGGTACAGAAGTTATGAATGATTCTATTTTCAACATAGAATCCTGCAACTTGGGAGTTATTAAATTTAGTCCCATGATTAGATCTGAATTCAACAATCTTACAGTTTTAATTTATTTTAATTTGATTGAAAAATGTAATTAGAACCTCATAGGTTTCATCCTTGGTTCTCAAGAATATTTTCTAGGTGAAACTGGAGTAGTCATCCATAATGACAAATACAAACTTATTTCCTCTACTTTGGACTTTAATAGGTCTACAGAGATCCATATACAACATCTCAAGAGGTCTAGAAGCACTAACCTTCTTCTTTAGCTTAAAGGAAGACCTAGTTTATTTTCCCTTAACACAAACATTACAGACCTTATTGTCTAGAAATTTTATCTTAGGCATGCCATGAAACTCGGTCCTTTGAAATAAACTTATTAAGCAAAGAAGATCTTACATGTCCCAACATTTTGTGCCATAGTCAACATCATCACTTTGAGCACTTAAGAAAGTTAATTCCCCATCAGCCACAAACTCTAAATTAGCCAAATAAATGTTTTTTATCCTCTTGGATTTGAGAATAACTCTCTCGAATTCAAGCTTAACACAGTACAACCATCAGATAAGAATTTGACCTTAATACCTTTGTCAAAAATTTGAGAAACACTGAAAAACTGTACTTTAGGTCATTCACATAGTACACTTCTTCTATTTATTAATGTGGTGATCTTCCAAACTTTCCATCACCATCAATATAGACTTTTTTACAATTTCCAAAATAGACACAACCCTCTTAAAGTTTCTTGAAAGAAAGAAAGCAGTCAGTTCTCCCAGTCATATGCTTTGAACATCCACTATCCATGAACCAGTTCTGACTTTAGTCCCTTTCTCCTACCTACTAATATAGTTACTTGTTTGATTTGTGAACCCACTTGAGTTATAGTTTTCAATATAAAGACAAAGGTATGATCAAGTATTTATTTTCCCACTAAGGTAGAGAATTATTTTTCACATATTTCAAAGGTATGAAACCCCTAGGATAATAATTCTCATGATGGATGTATCTATTACTGCTCATTCTAGCCTTGAGCCAATACTAATAATTTTCCTTCAAGTATCGATCTTTTGCATAATGAGTACATAGAGGTTTGAGAACCTTATTTGTAATACAATGAACAATTTTCCCTTAAGACTCAAGTGATTGAGTTTTATACTGATATCAATGGACTTTACCATTATTGATACCCTAACCTGTTAAATTAGAAAGGATTTGAGAGAATGTGGTCCATTTTAATTCTTCTTTCTTATGGAGTGCTATCATAGGATGCCTTTGAGAATCCTTCAACTTTTCTTCAAGCTCAATTTGATGCCTTGAGTCTTCTTTTTCCTCTTTGCCATCATCATCATCCATTTTCTTTAGTCTATTCATTAAACCCAGATTTACAAATTTTAACTTCGTAAATTATTCCTCTGTTTCAGATATTTGGAGAGTTAAAGCAATTAATTCAAGCTCCTGATTATCTAGTTTCTATACTAGAGCATTTTTCTTAATAGTCAGTTCACACATAAAATCAATCAACATGTTTTCGAGCCTTTTTATCTTTCTAGCAGAGTAGTTATCTAAATTTTCCTTAATGTTAGAGAGAGTTACCTCAATTTATGCTTAAAGTTCAACATTTTCCATGAGAGAAAACAAGGAATCAATTGTTATTTCACATTTCTCCAAAGATAGCATAGAGGCATCTTAAGCCATTTCATCTTTATCAAACACACTAGAGGAATCTTACTACATTGCTAGGGCCTACATCACTAGATAATAAGTTGCATCCTTTCTTCTTGATTTTATAGGTACCTAGTCTCTATTCTTTCCTTTATTACCTCAAGTCTTGATATATTCCTGGTAGTCCATTTTTTGCATTGGACAGTCCTTAATAAAATGCTCATGACATCCATATTTGTGACAAACTTGAATAGTTCCTCCATTTTCGATATTACTTTCTCTTCTTTGAAACTGACCACTTTTCTTTATATCTCTAACAATCCTTTTTGACAAATAGGAAACATCATTGCCTTTTTTACTTGAATCAAATTTTAAAGCCTTCAATACTAGAGAGTTTACCCCTTTTGCTTCATTCTTCTCTTGTCCTTGCTTCTTTTCGAGCTCATGAGTCTTTGGATTGCTAATGAGTTCATCCATAATAAGAGTCTTTAAATTTCTTGCCTCAGTAATAGCATCCACTTAGCTTTCCCAGGACATATGAAGAACACTTAGAATTTTCCTTACTCGTTTATATAAATGAATCACTTCACCTAAGCATTGTAGCTCATTTG
The DNA here is from genome assembly GCA_030864215.1 of Capsicum pubescens. Lineage (NCBI taxonomy): Eukaryota > Viridiplantae > Streptophyta > Magnoliopsida > Solanales > Solanaceae > Capsicum > Capsicum pubescens. The sequence continues at coordinate 182,974,468 of CM061547.1, read as the reverse complement.
TGTTAGAAATGAATCTTATATGTATTTCTTGAATTGTATCTCCTTCCTGCATAGAAAAAGTTTCATACTGAGCAAACAATATGTCAGCTTTTAAATTCTTCACATCAGTTGTTCCTTCATAAATCTTCTTCAAGCAATCCCAGATTTTCTTAGTATTTTCACAAGAAGAAATCCTATTATGCATATCAGGTCCTATGCCACAAACAAGCAATTTCTTTGCTTTGTAATTCTTATCAACTTTCTTTCGATCTTCATTATCAAACTCTCTCTTGTTTTTTACAACCATACTCGTTATGTCTCCTTCTTTGACCTCTCTAACAGGCATATGAGGACCATCATGTATTATATCCATCATTTTATTCTCCTCAGACATAATGAAGTCATATATCCTGGTTTTTCACCACCCATATACTTTCTATTAAATCAGGATTGTTTAGTGGTAGATTGCCCTTCTTCCAGATTACTTGGAGTAGCCTTGATCAATAAATCACTCTAGTTAATAATATTTTAGAGTGTTATTTCTCTGATACCAATTGTTAAAATATAAGGGTGCACCACCTTACAGGGACTAGGTCCGTTAAAGTAAGAATTATTCAATAAAGTAGTAAATTAGTAAGGAAACAACACTTTGTAGGAAAGAAAAGAGCTTAATGATTTAACGTGGAAGCCTTCTTTCTCAAGGGTGGAAAAAACACAACTTACTCATGATTAAAAACTCCATTAGAACCTAACTCTAAGGTCAACTAGTTTGCAACAACTCTATTACAAACTCTCTTTGACAACTCTTTCAAGATCTCACATCGATATTGATTAACTCTAACCAGTTTCAAACTCAGGTAACTCTACCTAATCACTCAACAAACAAAAGAAAAGAATTACACTTATAATATGAGTAATTCAATAACATACCAAGACTTGACTCAAGAACAAACACACTCTCAGCACATAAAAGCTTGGAACTTGAGAAATATTTTAGTTTTCACCAATTTCTCCCTTTGAATGATCAGATTGCAAAAACTCTGTATGGAGAAACATTCTATTATATTTATAGTAGGATAGTGATTAAGTTAGAATTTTTATTGGGCCAGAAGTCCTGATAGGTATACAGCTCACGTGCGTAGTTTGTTACACTAACAGAAAAAACTTCCTAGGGCAGTGACAACCGTATCTTTTCATGAAGACCTATGAACCTGTTCCTGTATTCTCAACTACTTATCATCAAAAAAAGATATAGCACCACTCAACATCTGATCACGAAGAAAGAAAAGCTTACTATCCTCAAACTGACAATCCTGAATCTGCTAAAAAACAAAGTTATAACATCAACATTAGCATGTATCCTCCTAGGGTATGAAATATAAAATTGAATCATCATGTGGGCTAAGGACTGAATGTCCCATGCCAACAACGTCTGTGAAAATAAAAATACAAGCCAAGCTTATCATACTCACTATCTTTTGACTCAAGGAATATCAAACCACATTAGTGTTAGCCGGATGATACAAGATAAAAATATCATAATACTTAAGCAACTTCATCAATCAACACTATCTAGCATTAATCTCCCTCTAGGTCATAAGATGCTGAAGATGTGATAATCGGTGAAAATCTCACAATGCACATAATAGAGATAATTCCTCAAAATCTTAAGAATGATTACTAATTCTACCAACTCCAAATCATGAGTGGGGTATTTGCTCTTTTGAACCTTAAGTTGTCTCAAAGAATAACCAATAGCATGACCCTGATGCATCAAAACACAACCCAGACCAACACAAGAAGCATCATAATACATGGTGAATACATTACTCTCTATAATAACAGATATAATAGGAGCTAAAGTAAGGAAATCCTTAAGCTTTCCAAATCTCGATTCATACTCCTCAGACCATAAAAAAGGAACCTCCTTCCGAGTCAACCTGGTCATAGGTACAATTATGCTTATGAAATTTTACTCTTTAATATGAAAATAATGATGCCAATATTGCATCAATATGAGAATATTGATTCCCATGTTTCACCATGATGCTTCGAATACAAAAATACATAAAAATCCCATGTATTTACCAAAACAATCACATTTTCGAAACCAACCCAACTTTCTCACATGTGCAAGGAATTACTACCCTAAAGATGGTTGAATTTCGAGCTAATGTTTGACTAAAATCAAGCCCCATGGTTTTGGATAAGAAATCAATAAAATCCACCAAGAAAGGGGTGAATTTTTACCTCAAATCGAAAGATAATCGGAAAAAACAAGTGACATTAATGCTTCCTTAATCCCTCAAAAGATTTAATATAACTTAACCTCACAATTTAGGGTTTCATATCTCAAGAAATGGATGAATGATGTGCAAAATCTCGAAAGAAGAGGTCTATTTATACCCAGCCCAGGCCCTTGGGTTGGAATCATGACCCGGGGTGTATGATTGTGACATTTTTCTACAGACAGGATTGTCACGATCATGATAGCCACACTTGTGGTAATTAGTGACTATCAAGGGTATCACGATTTCAACCTTAGAACGTGATAGAAATGCACCAGTTGACAACTGAGTTTTTTCCAAGTCTCCACCAATAGTTTAGAATCCATCCAGAATCTCGTATACGCAAATGAACTATGTAACTTTACTAAATTCAATGTTTCAGACTAAATGCCATAGTCAAAATTTCCATATGAGGTTGTTTATACAAAATTTAGGTCCCACACCTATTTTACAATTTTTAAACTTTCCAACCAATACGTTAAAATAAGGTCGGATGCCTTGAGACCCGAACCAAGAGTCCTCCTAGCTTAAAATGGACATTCTAGAGCTTCTAGAACTGTCAAAATTTACATTCATGGTGATTTTAATAAAGGTTTTTCTCGGTGGCCATTAGGAACAAGTGATGACTTCAAAATAGGGAAATGTCTTTAAAGAGAAAATAAACTTCTCGATAACGGAGTTGTCCATTCCAGCAAGACCTAAATGACTCGTGGCAGCTATAATAAAGCTACTATGAAAAAATTAGCATAAATATAGAAAATAACCTGAAGGGTCATTACAATAAATACCCAACTTAGGGTTAGAATATGTATCTTTGGACAATCTGCTAATTATGTAACTTACACGTTTTTGAGAAACAAGTCGAGAGGAAACATTTACACTATTATATTGTTGTGAATTGGATTTGGGAAACATCTTTGGAATTTTAAGTTGATTCTGAATTATTTATGAAATATATTATGTTCCACTTCTTCTCAATTATTTGTGGCTAAAGCTCCCATAACTCGAGTTCTGGGGGCCTCGGTGTAACTCATTATTAGGGATGTGGTTTTGATTAATTCTTGAAAATAATTTCAATTACATAACTTTCTCTTTACTATAATGATTTATGTTTGTTACAAACTTAAGGAATGTTCCCATGAACATAACTTGCTTTAACAAATAAGCAAATATTGGAAAAAGAGAATAATGACAAGATGACTAGAGCTTTTACTCTCTAGTTTTACAATTGATACCCTAACTACATTAATTTATTAGGGAATTATTTTTTGAGCTCATCTACCAATTTATATTTGAATGAATTAATGTGAATCCATCCTTAAAGTTTAAAAACCAACACGATGGGAATAATTATGCAAATTTTTCTTTAATTGTAATTGTTGATGCATGATTTAATAAAAACCAAGTATTTAAACACCTTGGTGATTATAATCCTAGTTTCTTATTACTCATTTGCGTACATGTTACAAGAAATGCATGTATTTTCTATAATACATATATTTTAAACTAATATTTATTCAAAAAAAAACCTTTTTTGTTACCGAAAACTTATGACTAATAGTCTATTAATAATCATAAGACTTATTTACTACCTTATTCCCTGTGGGATTTGACCCCAACCTTAGTTGGATTATATATTGAAAATGACCACTTACTCTCTTTTAGGAGAGTTGTAATTTGGGTGTATTAACTTTTGGCGTCGTTTTTGGGGAATACGATTGTTAATTAAGTTATGTGCATTAATTGACTCTTAGTCAAATTTCCTAACTTTACTTTAATTTATTGTGTTTGGTAATTCCAGGCTATTTATTATGCATGCCACAAACCTGAAGGTCAGACGAACCATTATTAGCTTATAATATAGACCTCAATGAACTCTGAGAAAGAACATTGCTGACCAACAAGAGGATGCATGGCTAGCCGCTTTTGCTAATGCACAAGTTAACCAACATAATACTAGCATACCTAGGCGTGTACCTAATATTGATGATAAGGAACTAGGTGATGATAAATTAGGTGACCCTGTGAATAGGCAATGTGCCGAGAATATTGCAACATCAAATCAAAATCATCAAGCAAGAGAGAGAGTGCACCAACAACCTGAATTATAGTTTGATATAAATGGTAATGACTCTGATTTTACTGAAGATGGTGACCCAAGAGAAATCATCTACCACCATTAGCTCCGGGGTTAAAATTTAACATCATAAGCATAATGATCCAACTGCTTAACTTTAATGGATTATTTGGTGGATTACTTAGGGATGGCCCTAATATGCAATTGGTTAATTTTAACAATATATGAAAGTTATTCAATTATCTTTGAGTGGAAAAAATTCCATTAATCTAAGGTTATTTCCACTGTCTCTATCTGAGGAGTCAAATCTGATGTTAAATAAGCTGGCACACAATTCTATAACAAACTGGAGGCAACTGAAAAGAGCTTTACTAGAAAGGTTCTTTCTTTCTTCAAAGAAGTAACAGTTGAGGGATAAGATCAGTATCTTTAGGAAACTGCCTAATGAGGCTCTTCATGAAACATGGATAAGGTTTAAAAAGAAACTGATGTAGTATCTAAACCATAAGCTGACTAATGAGCATTTCATGGAGACAATCTATAGGGCTTTGAACTCAAATATAAAGCCAACTGTGGAAAATTCTATAGGAGGAGCTTTTATGGATTGTACTTTTTCTGAGGCGACAAATATGATGGAGAAAATAACCAAGACAAGAAGACCATGGCATACAAGGGATTCTAAAGTAGCAAACAATAGTTATTTGAGTAGGATGTCAATGAAACAGTGTTGAAGAGAAGGGAATATAATAAAGATATGGCTCACATGAAGACCTAGATAGATTTACTTACGAAGCATTTTCTTTCAACAAAGGTGGAAAAGGTTAAAGTTATGGGGTCACATAGTAGAGGAGATGAATCAGATTCTTAGGATGAGGCAAATTATTTGAATAACCAATGTGTTTTTGGGTCAGTCGCCAAGGAAACCAAGGTCTAAACTATTAGTTGGAGAATTATTACGATACGACTGGTTATAGAGATCTTCACCAAGGAAGGTGGAGGTACAAGAATAATAGAAGTAGATTATATGTGCCACCTGGGATTTATGAAAATATAGCAAATGATAGAGGAAAGATGTCTATGGAGGCCATGATGGTTGAATTATTGAAAGGTGGTGGAGTTAACTGATGCAAGAGTTAGAAACATGAAAAGTGATTTCCCAATTATGCGTCAGCTAGTTTATTCTCACTCAACGTCTATTAAGAATCTAGTTTAGAAATGAGCCAATTATCAATAATATTAAATAAAAGAAAAAGTGGAACTTTATTGAGTTACACAATACAGAACTTGATGAATGAAGGTTCGTGTATTTCTATTACCATTACGATTGGTAAGATGTTGATAGACCCATGTTTGGTGACACCTTCCCATGTTGAAGATATTTAGTTGGAGGATGCAGTGAATGATGAGACACCAACTGAGTCGGAGAAGCTGGGAGATTTAGAATAGAAGGTTGAAGAAGCAAAAAAACCAACTAAAAAACCAACTAAGTTAAAACCTGTTAGTGATGTGGAGCAAAGCAAAGGAAAGGAGGTAGAGGCTAACCCAACAAAAATTCCATGGCCACCACTGCCCTTTCCAGATTAGTTGAAGAACAAAGTAGAATAGGGAAAGTCTAGTAAATTCATTTCTAAGATATGATAGTATATGGTGAATGTTTCTTTGGTTTAGACATTAGAGAAAATGCTGGGATACGCTAAATTAATGAAGGAACTTGTGAAAAAGAATAGAATAGTTAGTTATGAGCCTATGGACAATCTTCATGATTGTAGTGTTATCACTACCAGATTACTAGAGCATAAGAAAGCTAAACTCGAATCATTTGCCATCTCATATACTATTGAAAAATTTATCTTTGCTACTTAAAGGCAAGTATCAAATTTATTACACTAGAAATTTTCCAGCTATTGGGTTTAGGGACTCCTAAACCAACGACTATGCATTTATTAATAACAGACTCATTACTGAAAAGATCAAAGATTATTCTCTGTGATGTGCTTGTTAAAGTGGCCAACTTTATATTCCTTACAGACTTCATAATCCTTGATTCCTAACTAGACTTTGAAGTATCAATAATCTTGGGTAGTCTCTTCTTAGACACTTGAAGAGTATTGTTTGAAATGCAACAAAATAAGGAGATATTAAGGATAAATGACAAAGAAGTCAGTTTTGATATCTGCCAATATATGAAGCAACAGAGAGAAATGAGTGTAGTCTTATTTATTGATGTTGTTGATGAAGTAGATCTAGTTGTACCAGTTAAAGAAAGGTTTGATGTAGAAATATTTGTTGAGGTTTTAATAAATTTTGATAGTGAAGGAATTGATGAATATGATGAGACTATGTATGCATTGACTAGAATGGGGTCATATTCATATTCTCCTAAGAAGCTAGATTTGGACTTGAAAAATTGACCAACACAACCTACAAAGCCTTCCATTGAAAATCCACTAGAATTGAAGTTGAAGGAGTTATCAGGCAACCTTTGGTATATATTTCTAGTTGATAGTAATAGTTTCCTGGTTATCATTACGACAGATTTTATAGAGCATCAGGTTGATTCTCTTATTTAAATACTAAGAAGATACAAAAGATACTTTGGGTTAATGGTTTCCTATATCATATACATTCAACTAGGGATTTGTACTCATAAGATCCAGCTAGAAGAATACTGCTCTCCCACCATTGAGCACCAATGCAGATAAAATCAAAAAATATATGAAGTGATGAAGAAAACTATAATAATGTGGTTAGGATCAAGAGTGGTTTATCTAATTATTTATAGTAAATCAATAACCCCAATATAGTTGTTCCAAAGGAAGGAGTCATAATGGTTTTAGCTAAAGAGAAGAATGAGCTAATTCCACTCAAGCAGTGACTAGGTTGAGTGTTTGAATGGACTATAGGAAGTTAAATTCTTGGACTTAGAAAGATCATTTTCCAATTTCCTTCATGGACCAAATGATTGATCAGTTGGGATAAAGGGGTTGGTATTTCTTTTAAGATGAATACTCAAGATACAATAAAATATAGATTACATTGAGGATCAAGAGAAAATGGAATTGAATTTTCCATATGGAACCTTCATATTCAAGAGAATGTCATTCTAGTTGTGCAACACCCCTGCCAGTTTCCAAAGGTGTATGATGTCCATTTTCTAGGACATGGAGGAAGACACTTTTGATGTATCTATGGATGATTTCTCACTGGTTTGAGATTCGTTTGATGGTTTTTGTGTAAAAATAGGTAATGCATTACAATGTCGTAGGGAGTTCAATATTGTCATTAACAGGGAAAATGCCACTTCAAGGTGAAGGAGGGCATAGTATTGGGGCATAAAATCTCAACCAAAGGAATTGAGGTGGAATGAGCTAAGATAGAGGTTACTGAAAAACTACCTCCTCCTATCTCGGTGAAAGAAGTGAATAGTTTCCTAGGTAATGTTGGCTTCCACTAGAGGTTTATAAAAGATTTCTCCAAAAATTGCAAATCCACATTGCGTATTATTGGAGTAGGAAACCATGTTTTTAGTTGGTGATGATTTTTTAAAGGCCTTCCAATGCCTTAATGAAAAATTAGTTGTTGTAGCCATCATTATTGCTCCAATTTGGTCAAAACAATTTAAAGTAATGCGTGATGAAAGTGGGGTTGCACTCAAAGCTACTTTTGGGAAAGTGAAGGAGATGATTTTTCATTCCATTTATTAAGCTAATAATGCTTTGAATGGAGCACAAAATAATTACATTGTTACAAAGTAGAATCTTCTAACTGCGGTCTATGCTTTTGAGAAATTTTGGGCATACTTATTAGGAACCAAGGTGGTAGTACATACTAACTATGCAGTGCGGAGTTACATAATGGGAAAGAAAGATGCCAAACTGAGGCTTATAATATGGGTGTTGCTGCTTCAGGAGTTTGACTTTGAAGTCAAAGATAGTATAGAATTGAAAATCAAGTAGTAGCTCAGCTACCTCGGTTGTACAATGAAGTGAAAGGTTTGATAGAATTGGAAATTGATGATTCTTTTATGGATGAGCAGGTGCTTGCTTCAATTCTTGATTTGGTGCCTTGGTTTGCATATTTTGCAAATTATATTTTTAGTGACATCATTCCAGAGAACCTTAACTTTCATCAAAGTAAGAAGTTTCTGCATAAGGTAAAAATGTATTTGTGGGATGAACCTTATTTATTTAAACTCTATGCTGACAAAATTATCAGGAGACGCATATCGTAGGTAGAGCTATTGATATCTTGGAAGCATGTCATTTTCCCCTGTGGGGGACATCATGTAGATGATCATACTGCCAAAAAGATCTTGCAAATTTTTTATTAGTAGACCTTATTTAACAAAGATGCTTATGAATTTGTGATGTCTTATGATCATTGTCAACTATAAGGGTCCATATGTAGACACCATGAGATGCCAATAACTAAGATATTGGTGGTCGACCTATTTAATGTATGGGGAAGATATTTTATGGGGCCCTTTATGAGTTCTTATGGTCTTAAGTACATCTTGGTTTCTCTAGATGATAATGAAGGCAAGAGAGTGGTTTCATTCTTAAGAAAGAATATTTTCTCCCTCTTTGGTGTTCCAAGAACATTTATAGGTGATGGAGGGTCACACTTCTTCAATAAGGTGTTCTAGGCTGCCTTGGCTAAGTATGGGGTGAATAAACACAAGGTATCCATACCTTATTACCCACAAATTAGTGGACAAGTAGAAGTTTCAAATTGTGAGATCAAGTCTATCTTGGCCAAGACCATTAATGAATATAGAATCTATTGGTTGAAAAAACTTGAAGATGTGGTTTGGGAATATCATACTTCTTTTAAGACACTGATTTGAATGTGTCCTTACCAACTAGTCTTGTGTAAGTTTTGTCATTTGCTAGTAGAGCTAAAACATATGGCGCTGTGGGCACCCAAGAACTTACACTTGTGTTGGAAAAAATAGTTTATATGAGTCTTGATCAACTACATAGGATGCATGAGTTTTGCCTATGAATTTATCAATGGGCTGATCTTTATGAGTAGAGGATGAAGCATCATCATGATCACAGAATTGAAAGAAGAGACTTTCAAGTGGGTGATTAGGTATTGCTCTTTAACCCGTAATTTAAAATTTTTCATGGGAAGTTGAAGTCGATATGGTCAGGACCATTTAAAATAACCCATATTTCCATATGGTGTGGTTGAATTGGAGAACAAAGCCGGATGTGTGTTTTAAGTGAATTGAAATAGTATTAAGCAATACATTGGTCTGATGGATCGGGTAAAAGAGTTGTCTATGGTTCGTCTTGATAAAGTCTGAGTAATCAAGATAATCAAGTTGTGCCGCAACGTTAAATCATGTAGGTAGTTATTTTTGATTGACCAAATCAATTATACACATTTGATAAGGTGCGACAATCAGGCCAACAGACCGTCTCTATAACCGTCAACCTTTGGCAGATTAGATCAAATGCTGGAAAATCATGATAATCGATGTGATAGATCGTTAGACCAGTGATGGACCATCGCCATAAACGTTAGCATCTATATCAACTTAAGTAACAGATGGGTCATGCCAAGTTCAAATATCAGTTCTCTTTAGGGCAAATTGAGCCCACGACCCGACCCAAGTGTATTTATTAAAAGTAATTGGAGCAGTTACCTGCAGACATGCACGTCTATTCTATTTCAACTTCTACAATGGTTGAAACTCCCATAATTCATCCATATTAAATAGCATTCATTTTCCCAAAAACTCTTTATTTACTTATCTCATCTATTTAAGGCTTGCATACAAACCCATTCTTCTATTATCTACTTCTTGGAAATACTCTCCATTACAAAAATCTTGTGTCACTTGTGTTAAGTATTATAACATTCAAATAATTGTGAAGTTGCATGGCGAGTCCAGGTAAGATAACTCAAAATCTACCTTCAAGAAGAAGTAGTGGCTTATCTCGACAATCTCAAAAACAACCACCTCAAGGAACATAAATGAAATAGAAGGAGACACTGAAGCCCCAACCTACCACACTCATCAAAGTAGAAAGAAAAAATAACTAATTTTCTAGTATGATGAGGAAAGTGGGTAATCATGTGTGGAGGTCAGTAGTGAAAGTAGAAGCAAGAATAATGCAAGTTCAAGATTGAGTCCTGAGGTTAAAGGAGAAAAGTATGTCACCACAGCTCTTGCAATAGAACCAGAATAGAAAGTGGGTAGTATAATTCAGAGAAAGGACCCATAGGTTCCGAAATAAATCATATGGAAAGTTGAGGGAGGTAAGAAGTATTTCTATGATAGGCTCCAGCTAAGACAAACTAGACCCATGAAGAGGCCCATTTTAGAAAAGCATCAGATCATCATAAATTACCTGTATTAGTATATGTACCTTGAAGGATGTTCAATGAATATGAGCTAGTCTAAGTAATCCTCCCGGTTCATACTACCCAAATCTTATGCATATGTCTTTTGGTAACTATTTACCGATAGTGGAGAAGGATTGCATGAAAGGATCTTAAGTTGCTGACATAAAGAACAAAATAAAGGTTCCAATGAGAAGTGTGAAAGTTGATATCTCCGATCATACCATCAACTGAATTTTATTCACTCAATAGTATATCACTCCAACCATCAAATCGTAGTTTGAACATCGAATGAATCAAACACATAATCAACAATCATGGTTAGCTCAGATCCTGACAGACAATGGAAATCGATCGTGGGTTCGGAATAAAGAAGTGTTTAAAAAATCATCCGTTGACTACATAGAAAAGTTTATGTTAGCCATAGTCAGGATAAGAATACTACCGACAGGATGAGATGATAATCCTGACCCTCAAAGGTTAGTGTTGGTAGCGAGTTTGATAGAAATCTTGAAAATAAACTTTGGGTAGATAATTGTCAATGAAATGTTTGGCAAGTTCACAAGACATAAAATTACATAACCATTCCCATGCTTAATCATTGAACTTTGCAAGCAAGCAAATATGTCGATCATTGCATGAGTAGATAATGAAATTAGAGCATCGAGTAGGAAAGTAATTAAAAGAACATAGGATGACACAAAGTTCGAGATGAGAGTTCATAGGCCTTCGACATTTGGGACATCGGCTAAACCTATGACAGAGGCATCAGATGTGCCTTTAGGTATGTCGTTGCCCTTATCCACTTTAGTTCCATAGGGTACTTATATAGCTTCGAGGTCCGTACCTACACCTCCCATGATAGACACAACGGATACCACTTCCATGTTCTCTAGATACTCGAAGAGTAGATGTCACAACCTAATTATTGAGTCATAATGACACCTACTCTATCTGACCAGTATGTAAGACAAACTGTAACTAGAGTTAAACACAATGGGTTAATTCGGTGAAAAATGCCAAACAAATGATGAAATCAATAATACAACTTCTAAATAAGCATAGTATTTGAAATATATAAGATAGTCAATATAAACAACACAACTTCTAAATAAGCATAGTATTTGAATTAGATAAGATAGTAAACATAGATACCATCCCACAATATTTTAGAGCCTTTGTTAGATAATTTTGTAATAATAATACAATCCAAGTATCTATAATAATCGATAATATATGTCTGGAAACAAAAGACAAAACATAAAAATATAGAAGGAAATATATGACTCCGACTCTATGAGATCACCCTATCTTAGGATACCAACACAACATGAATATTTATGAACGACAATGACTAGTAATCAATTCTGCCCCAACAAAGTACAAAAGTGTAGTATGAGTACTAAAACCACGAGTAATCAGTAGGCATCATGGACTGACTGCGTTAAATCATGATATGAATATGATAAAATTAAAGACAACATAAAATGTCTAAATACAACTTTTAGATGTTAAACAAGCCCTAATTATCCAAAAAGATAGGAAATTCACCTAAAATATGAGGAACTAGGTCAATTATGCCTAATTTGTAATTTTTGAATAACCTAAATGATCAATCTAACTTAAGAATTTCAGTTCATCATACCAACACCTAAAACCCATCCTGAATATAACACTATATCATAAGAATACTAAGAACTATCTCAATCTAACAAGGGGTAAAACCTAGCCTACCTAAATGCTGCAAAAAGGTCAAAAGACCCACTAAAACATCATTATATTCTTTCGAGAAACTTTTCCAAGATACCAAGCTATTAATATAATTTCTACTCATCAATCTGAGAATAATAATATTCATATTGCACTATTGTGCTTTAGGTCCAAAATCTCATATTGGTGCAATTTACAAAAAAATCACATTTTAAAAACAAACCCAACATTTCATCATGCTTAAGCAGTCATTACCCTCTAAAATGGTTGAAGTCTGAGTTAATTTTGGGCTAAAATCAAACCTCCAAGGTTTTGAGATATTTGAACAGGAAACGAAAAATTCTACCATGAAATTAGAGGAATCTTACATCAAATTTGAAGGAAAATCATGTAATCAATCAATATCTAATCTCCTAAATCACCCACAAGAGTTACTTTTAAGATTTCTCACTAATTAGGGTTTTAGCTCTTATGGACTCGAAGAAGAAGGAAAAAATTGCACAAAAAGGCTCTATTTATACCTATACCAGGTCCTTGGGTATTTCTATCTCTACCCAACTAACAAGACCGCGATATATGGCACTGGGGGAAGAAGTCCCTATTGCGACATTCCCCAATCATAATTGTTACTCTGGTGATCTACCAAAGAAGGAACGATTGCAAAACTTATTGGTGCTTCCATATCACTATTGGGATTCATGGCTCGTAATTACGGGTGCATGAGATATAGCTGAGACTTAGAATTCCAAGTTTCAACCATCACCTCAGGATTCATCCGAAGTTTAGTGTACGCAAAACAACTATGTAACCATACCAAATTAAATGTTCCAGAATCAAAGGCATAGTAAAAATTTCCATCTGAGGTCATTTCAAAGAATTGTGCATCCCACACCCAATTTCCATTTTTTGACCAATAGGTTGAAATGATCTTGAGTTCCCTGGGACCCAAACCAAAGGTCCACCTACCCCAAAATCAATGTTTTAGAGGTGTTGGATTAGATAGAATAAGCATTGGAGGTCGTTTGATAGATGTTTTTTCTTGGTGGACATATGGAACCAGCAAAGACTTCTAAATAGGGAATTGACACTAAAAAAATGAATTTCTCGGTAGCCATATAATGTTATGGCTTTTTACGTAACATTCTGGACCTTTTTCATAGGATAATTGTGTGTTTTCAAGCAACTACTGTTGTATTTAACATGGTTTTTAGTGTTTTCAGGATAAAAACTTAGTATGAAAAACAACTAGGATAAACTGGACAAAACAAAGAAAAAATGATTAGTGACGGTTCATGCGATGGACCGTTACCTCAGTGATTAACCGCCACGTGAATCGTCGTGCATGAAGTGGAAACTCTGAGTTTGAATTTTAAAATCCCAGTTCTGGAAACATATAAATACCAAGGATTAGGGTTTATTCAGTAACTTTGGTCATTAGTTTCATATTTTTCTCCTTTATTGAGAGATGTGTAAAACTTTTCATTGAGATTGGAATCTAGAGATTAAGATCTGATTATTATTTTTTATTTTTTCCAATAAAGATTGAGAATAACAATATTGTGACCTTTGTAAGTATTCTCTTGAAGCTATTTATGAACATCAATATATCTTTGATTTCTTATAAGGATATGAGTAGCTAAACTCACATAACTAGGGTTATGGGAGCATTAATGTATAGAACTGTTTGGGTTTGTGAATTGTTTTGATTTCTAACATATATCGAAATTGCATGAATAACTCTTCATTATAATGACATCTCTTGGTTGGAAACTTGAGAAGTGATCCCATGAACACCACTTATCTGACAAGAAAGTGGATGTTAGGAAAAAAAGTAATTCACATGAAATCCATAGGTTTACCCTTTGGGTTAATGGGTTGATGCCTTAATATGATTAATCCTCATGAGTGTGTTATTGAATAATTCATGAATACTTTAAGTTTGAGAGATGTAAAGTGTGAAACACCTATTAGGTTGAGAAACACGTGGGTAATTCTTAGAATTCTATAATTCTTGTAATTGAATACATAATTTAGAATTCGAGCATAAATTCACAAACCTAACTGTTTGATCATCTTGGGAAGCATAACTCTAGTTAATTCATTCTCAATAAAATTACATCTACATTAACTCTCATTAGCTGGACCTTTGTGTGATACAAATATAAAAGAGTATTGTTAACATATCAAAACCCCATCTATTTCGGAACCTGTGATCAACAGTCTAATAACAACCACAATACTTAGTGAACCTATGGGATTCAACACCCAACCAAGTTGGGTTCCATATTTGACAACGACCGCTTATAATTTTGTAAGAAATTTGTAATTTGGGTATATCAAATTTTGGTGCCGTTGCTGGGGAATATGGTTGTCAATTAAGTTTGTGCTTGTTAATTGACCTTTGGTCAAGTTTCCCAAATTTTACTTTTGTTTATTGTTTTTGTTCTGTGCAGGGGAGTTATTGTGTATTCCAAGTACAAGGAGATTGGGTGAACCATTATTACCAATATATTCGGAACTGTAGCTAATTGGCAGAATGATGGATCCCCAAGATGCTGAAAGACTAGCCACTTTGACTAGAGCTCAACTAAATTAGCAGAATGAAGGCCAGCAGACATATCATCCTAATCCTAATGATGATGATTTAGGGGATGATGAATTGTTATATCCTATTAATCTAAGGCGTGTAGAAAATATCGCTGCATCCATAAATTAAAATGTAAATAGAAATCTCCTCTTTCGGGCAAGGCAAAAGCGTCAACTAGTGAAGTTTGATCTGAACAAAGATGAAGATGGAATTGATGGAGTAGGTGCAACTGGAGATATCATTCCTCTACATCTAGCACCAGGAGCTAAATTTAATATTACCAGTACGATGATTCAACTACTTTATCTTAAGAGGTTGTTCGGTGGTCTTCCTGGAGATGATCCAAACATGCATTTGGTGAATTTTCTCACCATTTACAAGTCTTTTGATAATCCAGGAGTAGGTCAGAATGCTATCTTCCTACATTTGTTTTCATTGTCTCTTACTGGGGAGGCAACACTGTGGTTAAACAAACTGACTCCCGTTTCTATAACCAATTGGAGGCAGTTGAAAGAGGCTTTCCTAGAAATATTCTTTCCACCCTCCAGAAGGGTACAGTTTGAAGGATGAAATCAGTAACTTACGACTGCTTCCCACTAAAGATCTTCATGAGACCTGGGGAAGGTTTAAAAAGAAGCTAATGCAATGCCAGAACCATAACATAATGGATATTTATCTTATGGAGACTCTTTATCGAGCTTTGAATTTTATTACACAGCCAGTGTGGATAATGTTGCAGGAGGGTCATTTGTTGACCTTACTTTACCAAAGGCCTCAGAGATACTTGATCAGATGACCAAACAGAGTAGAGCTTGGCATACCAGGGATTATATGGTGGCAAGCCTCACTGTGGCTGGTTGTATGACTGCAGAGCAATGCAAGAAGGAGGAATAGGATAACCAGGATATGGAACATTTAAAGACACAGATGGATTTGTTGACTAAGCATCTATTTTCTGGAAAAATGGAGAAGGTGAAAGTTTTTGCATCCCAGGGAAGAGCTTATTTTTATTTAGAAAAAGAGGCAAACTATCTAAATAATCGGGGGGTTTCTGAGGAAGTAGCCAAGGAAATCATGGTCGGAATAATTATGATAAAGTTGGTTACACGGATAAAGATTAAGGGAACTAGAAGAGCAAAAATGATAGGAGTGGACTATATATAACTCCTGGAAGGAGAGATAATGCTAAAACTAGATTTGGCAAGATATCCATAGAGGACACGATGGAAAAATTATTAAAGGAAGTTGAGGCTACGAACTCTAGGGTGACTACTATGAAGAGTGATTTGTCTTTCATAAGTTAGTTGATAAACTCACACTCTAATGCTATCAAGAAGTTAGAGCAGCAGATGATCCAACTCTTAGAAACATTGAATCAGAGGAATAACGGAACTTTACCAAGTGACAGTTTAGAATCCTTGAAATGATGGCTCCTGCAAGATAATTAACACACTGAGTGGTAAGTTTTTACCAGGCCCGTATGTGGTCAATGCTGTGATTGCGGAGGATATTGAGTATGAAGAAACTTATTTAGTTAGATCTGAGAAATTGGATGAAGTTATTACTAATACACCATCTAACCATTAGCAGGTTGATGAGTTGGAGCAGATCAAGGGGAAGAAGAACAAAGCGGTGGTTACTAGAATCCCAAAATCACCTCCTCCATTTCCCCATCGTTTGAAAAAGAAGGTCGACGACACAATGTTTTGAAAGTTTATGGCCATGCTTAAGTAGTTAAAAATCAACTTGCCATTGGTGGAGGCATTGGAGAAAATGGTCGGGTATGAAAAGTTCACAAAACACCTTGTTACAAAGAAGGGGATAGTTTGTTACGGGATAGTGGACAATATCCTTCATTGTGGTGCTATTTCCACAAGGTTGTTTGTGCAGAAGAAGGCTGACCCGGTAGAATTTACTATCTCATGCACTATTGGGCCTCTTGATTTCGTAAAAGCTCTATGTGATGTGGGGCCAATATCAACTTGATGCTACTTGCTGTGTATAAGAAACTAGGTCTGGGGGATCCCACTCCCACGAACATGAGATTAGTTATGGCAGACAGGTCTGTGAAGCACCCTATGTGGATTATATATGACATATTAGTTAAGGTGGCTAGTTTTATTTTCCAGCTATTTTTATCATTCTCGACTGCGAGGTAGACTTCGAGGTGTCCATAATCTTAGGTTGCCCTTTTCTCTCAACCGGGAGTGTGCTTATTAATTCAAAAGAAAATGAGGTACTATTCAGGCTGAATAATGAAGTCGTTTGATTCGATGTGTTCTATTACATGAAATAGCATAAAGATATGAGCTATTTTTTTATTGTTGATGTGTATTATGAGGAGGATCAGGAAGTACCTATAAAGGAAAAATTTATTGTAGAGGGTATAACTGTTGTATTAATGAATTTTGATTAAGACGGTATTGAAGATTATGAGGAGACTGTATGTGCCCTGAAAGGCATGGGGTCTTATTATTATTCACCCAAGAAGCTAGATCTAGACATGAAAAATCATCCAAGTCCAGCAGCCCTGCCTTCTATTGAAAAGCCACCTACTTTGGAGCTGATAGAGTTGCCTGGCCATTTGTGGTATGTGTTCCTGGGAAACAACAATTTTCTACTTGTGGAAGTCCTCATTTTTGTTCTTAAGAGATATAAGAGGGCTATTAGTTTGACGATTGCAGAAATTATCGGCATTTTTCCTGGTATATACATACATAAAATACATCTAGAAAAGGATTACGTCACAACTATTGAGCATTAGCATCGTCTAAACCCACCTATGCAAGAGGAGGTGAAGAAAGAAATCATCAAGTGGCTAGATGCAGGAGTTGTATATCCCATCTCAGATAGTAAGTGGGTAATTCCTTTTTAGTGCATGCCCAAGAAAGGGGGCATGACAATTGTGGCTAATGAGAAGAACGAGTTGATCCTATTCAGGCCTATTACTGGGTGGAGGGCATGTATGGATTATAAAAACCTCAACTCATAGACATTGAAGTATCACTTCACCATGTTTTTCATGGATCAAAGACTTGATCAGTTAGCAGGAAGAGGTTGGTACTACTTCTTAGATGGATATTCTGGTTACAACTAGATTTTAATTATTCCTAAAGATTTGGAGAAGACGACATTTACATGCCCATATGGCATATTTGTTTTCAAGAGGATGCCTTTTGGGTTGTGTAATGCACCTGCGACTTTTCAGCGGTGCATGATGTCGAAATTCTCTAATATGGTTGAAGACACCTTAGAGGTGTTTATGGATGATTTCTCAGTTATCGGTGATTCTTTTGAGCACTGGTTACTGAATATTAGTAGGGCCTTGCAGCGGCATGAGGAGTTTAATCTTGTGCTTAATTGGGAGAAATATCACTTCATGGTAAAGGAGGGCATTGCTCTCGGACACAAAATTTCAGCAAAAGGGATTGAAGTTGATCGAGCTAAAGTTGAGGTTATAGAGAAGTTTCCCCCTCTTATTTCAGTGAAGGGGGTGCAAATTTTCCTTGGTCATGCTGGCTTCTATTGGAGGTTCATAAAGGACTTCTCAAAGATTGCAAACCCCATTTGCAAAATTTTGGAGAAGGAAGTCAAATTCTCCTTTGATGATGATTGCTTGAAGGCGTTTGAATGCCTTAAAGGGAAGCTAATTGATGCTCCTATTATTGTTGCAGTGGATTGGTCAAAACTGTTTGAGATTATGTGTGATGCAAGCGGTGTTGACCTTCGAGATGTGTTAGGACAAAAGATAGACAAATTTTTTCATCCAATTTATTATGCCAGTAAAATCCTGAACGGATCTCAAAAGAACAACACTATCACAGAAAATGAACTTCTTGCAGTAGTCTATGCTTTTTGAGAAGTTCTGGGCTTATTTTCTAGGAACCAAGGTGGTGGTCCACACTGACCATGCAACCTTGATATATTTGATGGTGATAAAGAATGCAAAACCAAGGTTGATCAGATGGGTGCTAGTACTTTAAGAATTTGACTTTGATGTCAAAGATAGAAAAGGTTGCAAAAACAAAGTTGCAGATCATTTGTCAAGGATGGTAAATGAACAAGCAGTTAGACATGAATTTAAGTTCAATAATGCATTTCCAGATAAGGAAATCTTGTCTTCTGTTATGGAGAAAATACCCTGGTATGTTGATTGCGCAAATTATGCAGTGAGCGAGGTTATACCAGAAAATCTTTCCTTTCATTAAAGGAAAAAGTTTCTGTATGATGTGACCTAATATTACTTATGGGATGAGCCGTATCTTTTTCTATGATGTGCGGATGGTATTATTAGATGGTGTATCCCTGAAGTAGATATGTTGAGTATACTAGAAGCGAGCCATGCTTCCCTAGTTTGAGGTCATTATGCAGGTGATTGAACTGCAAGGAAAGTGCTTTAAAGTGTCTACTATTTGTCGTCTATGTTCAAAGATACCTACGAGTTGGTGAAGAGGTGTGACCAATGTCAAAGCCAAGGATCCATTTCAAAGCACCATAAAATGCCAATGTCTAAAATGCTGGAGGTAGAATTATTTGATGTCTGGGCATTGATTTCATGGGGCCCTTCGTGAGATCATTTAGGATGAAGAACATATTAGTGGCCAAAATGGGTTGAGGCAGTGGCTCTGGCGCATAATGAAGGAAAGTGGGTTGTTGAATTCTTAAAGAGAAATATCTTCTCTCGTTTTGGGGTACCACGTATCATCATAAGCGATGGAGGATCACCTTGTTGAAACAAGATATTCAGAGCCGCCTTGGAAAAATATGGAGTCAAACAGAATAAGGTGGCTACCCCATACCACCAAAAGACCAGTGGGCAAGTGGAGATCTCTAATTGGGAAATTAAAGCTATCATTGCTAAGTCTATAAATTCTAGCAGGAAAGATTGGCCTAGGAAGTTGGATGGTGCCTTATGGGCATATCGAATGGATTTTAAAATACCAATTGGCATATAACCATACCAATTAGTTTATGGAAAGGCATATCGTTTACCAATTGAACTGGAGCATAAAGCACTGTGGGTACTGAAGTGGCTTAATATGAACTGGAATGAGGCAGTGGATATGAGGATGGGGCATCTGAATGAGATGGATGAGTTACGCGTTGGAGCTTATGAAAGAGCTGACTTGTACAAAGAAAGAATAAAGAAATACCATGACTGAAGATGAAAAGCAGGATTTTTAGAAAGGCGACTTAGTGCTCCTCTACAACTTCCAACTGAAA
Source organism: Capsicum pubescens (assembly GCA_030864215.1). Taxonomy (NCBI): domain Eukaryota; kingdom Viridiplantae; phylum Streptophyta; class Magnoliopsida; order Solanales; family Solanaceae; genus Capsicum; species Capsicum pubescens. Next base: position 182,954,250 of record CM061547.1, on the reverse strand, counting down.
CTTTTTCCAAGTAATCTCAAATCCAAATAGTCTGCCCATTTAGAGTTAACCAAGTCTACTCATCTAGAATAGTGGAACTCAAAAATGATGACGAAAGTTTCTTCAAGGTCAACGGGAAATGAGTCAAACTGTACATTGGTCTAATGGACTCGATAAGAAGTATTGATTATATCTATCTTGATAAATTTTGAGTAATCGAGATAACTGAGTTGTACCACGATGAAAAATCAGGAACTAGTAGGAGACAACCCAAGATATGTTGTTGTAAAGCATTAGTTTAAGTTATTTCATTATTTTGTGGAAGCTGAAGGGTTTGTGTAAGTATGCAGGTCTGGCAGTACAGGAAAACAGAAGCTAAAAAATTTTGGGGGTTATCGACGGGTTACCCAATGGATCGTTCATGACTCGACGGACTGTCGTGGTAGCCTTTGGAGTAAAGTCCAGAAACAAGGTTACTGGAAGAGTAGCAACAGTTTGACCGATGGACAGTCGCATACTCGATGGATCGTTGACTCAAGCATCGCCAGTATGTCTCCATGTATATTCACTGGAAAGGGATGACGATTTGATCAACGGACCATTGCACATACGATGAATCGTCACTTGAACCATCATATGAACCCTATTTTAAATGGGTCGGGTCGAATAAGTTTAAATAGTTGGAATTTTCATTCTTATCCGACCCAAACAGATTTAAATTGATAATTTAAGGCAGTTGAATAATGCCCCAACTGTTCAAGTACCTGAGGCTATTTAGTGTTCCTTCATTCAAAGAATATGATACTTTTCATTACCTCCGAAAACTTCTCAAGTTCCCTTCCCCCCATCTATTTAAACTTTATCTCCTCTTTAGTCTTTCAAACATTAGAAACAAGAACTCTACTCAGAAGAAAAAGTGTGAACTTATGTCTAGTGTTTAGAGTGCAAGGGAGGATATTGTTCAAGTATTTCAATACTCAGGTATGATCATTTTGTTGTCTTTATTTTATTCATCTCTAAGAACAAAGAAACCATGTGAAGTCAGTGAATATTGAAATACTTCTTTTGATTTTGATTTGGTTCTCTGAGAGTCCTGAGCTAAGTTGACACTTAACAAACATTATCCTGGATAAATTTTGAGTAACCCATAGACCAAATATGGAGAAATATGGTGATATACTATCGATAAAAATTCCATAAAAACCATCCTTAATGGAAGTATATGCAAGATATTTGATAAAATGCCGAAATGAGGCCTGAAAGTGAAATGGCAAGCAACGGTCAGATCCACGGACTGTCGGATAATCGATTAACCATAGACTAAAGCCGTTGCCACTTTCTTAGAATTAGTGTTACTGTAATAACCTCGATGGTTTGGGTCGACGGACCATCGCAGGCCCAACGGACCGTCGCCCTAGCCGTCGCTGGTCAATCATTTTTCCTGTCTTCTAGTTTAAGTTTGTGAACTGATAAACATTTTTCTTGCAGGTATCATGGGAAAAAAATTACCACCTACTAGATGTAGAGGTAGAGGCCAAGGGACCAAATAAGGGCTATTATAACATGTAGATGCACCGGCACGCAACACCCAGCGACATCGCCAGGTAATTTCTTCATCCTCCCAGTCTGAAGAGGAGGGTGAAAGCAGTAGTAGCAGCAGCTCAACTTCAATTTTTGTTGAGGAAGGGGTTGAAGTATCTAACCCCATCCAAGAGGAGAGTCCAGAATAAGAGGACCTAAATTTGGTTCGACGCAAGTATCAACAAGTACGGAAAGCTATAAGATGGCAGGTTGAGGGTGCTCGAGAGAATTTGTACAAAGGGTCGGCACCAATAGACAAGATAGCCAAAAAGTGTTCTATTTTTTAAGAACATTAGATTGTGACAACAAACTAGCAGGAGTATCCAGGACTTGAATGCCAATATTATGAATATAAGTTGGCATTGATGAGCAGACCACTTGGATCCTATCAACCAAACTTGGTACATGAGTTTTTCACTAATTATTTTGCATTGCTGGAGAAGAATTTTCCCCCAGGAAAGTCAGCTGCTGACATGAACAAGCTTGACACAGATCCTGTTCGTGGAGTTGACATAGATAGCTCAGAGCGTACATTGAACAGATTCATGTTCAGGGGTGAATATGTGATACCAGGTGCAATACCAAACTTAGAGCATCGGTTGTTCATGTGGACTCAACAAAATTCGTGTTTAGCCAGAATATTGATAGAGGGAGAAAAGCCTACATGGCTATACAATCCCTGCGAAAAGATATCTAATTCGTCCCTAAGCTTTAGGGCCAAGTTCTGGTGGGAGATTGTGTGGTTGACGTTGATGCTAACAGGCGGTGGTGGCCGGCTAGAACTTACTAGAGTTGTGGTTGTTGTTATTTTTATTCGGGGGTTGACAGTGGATTTTGGCCACATTATTTTTGACAAATTGTTTTACCGCGCTCATAAGACTCAGACTGCACTGCCATTTCCATGACTTATCATAAAATGGTGCAAGCAGGTGAAGGTACCTTTGATCAGCGGAATAGATAATGAGATCTAGGAAATAAACAAGAAGAATATTAAAAATAGTAGGGATGACCCAAATTTTGAAATGCGAGTCAACAGACCCCAACTCAACAAACTCAGTGGGTGCCAATTCTTGAGTTATCAGAAGTCCCTTCAGGTATGCCACTACATCTTGCTACGTACATTCCTCCGACCATATCTGCAGGTTAAACTTCAAGGACTATGGGTGGGACCATAGATTCTACATTAGTTTCACCCCAATATTCTGAGTATAGGCTGAACCAAGAGAACGCCGCAAAGATAGTCCGATCACAGAACAGGTTTGATAAGCAGTTGGCTATGTAGGGGGGAAATTTCAAACCCTTCATTGAAAGAATTGTGGAGGAAGTAGTGAGGCCTTTAAGGAACATACAACTAATAATGGAAAACATGGAGGAGTGAATCAACAAGAATCTGGATGCCATGTCCATTCAGGATTTTTCAAAATTGATTGAGAAAGTTAGACAAATTTAGGCTGATGTAGACAAGATGAATCAGGAGCCACAACGGCCTATATTTGACCCAGTCCAGAACAAAAGTGATGAAGCAGAAGGTCTTATTAATTTAATGGGGATACCAATCAAAGATAAGGGTAAGAAAGTAGAGGACACTAATGAAAAAGCTACACGGAAAGCTGCTAAAAGAAAGAGACTTGAAGCCAGTTCGCCAGAGGAGTGAGAGCATCATAAGATGAAGAAAGCAAGAATAAAATCAAGGAAAGATGAAGAGAGAAGAATAAAGAGAGTAGAGGATGAAGCAGCTGGAGTGTCTACCAGTTCTGCCCCAGCTAGGAGGCAAACTGTAGATCTGGCTACAGATGTTGTACCTCTGATTTTGAAGGAAGAGATTGTGAGCACCCCACCACCATTGGGGTAAACATTGCACCAACTGAGGAAATAACAGCCTCACTGCACTTCACAGAAACCTCAGATGAATAAGAGGCACCACAAGTATTTTCCCTCCTTTGTACTTAAATTATATGCATTGAGGACAAAGCATGATTTTTGTGTAGGGGTGGGATGTTCTTGTACCATGTGGGGTTGTGTTGCCGATATTTTTAACCATACCATGTGTTATCTAGGAGAATTGGAATGTCTAGGTTTAATTTGCATTTTTATTGGTTTCAAGTCTTGTTATGTTGCTGATGTTGGTCCATGAAATAAAAGTGTTGTTTTTGTTTGTACCTTGTTGTAAATATGAATGATGAATGATATTGGTATCAAGATATGAATATTTCCATTTGATTGTTTAATTTTTTCTCCTATGATATGTGATTAATTGTTAGTGGTTCTGTAGTTCGCATTAATTTGTAAATTCACATGACATGTGATGCACATCTTAAGAATAGTAGAATGAGTTTGACTCGGTTGCCACATGTGTGTGCGAGTACTTTGTATTAGTTATGACATAGTATAGTACCTAGAACTTTCCTGGTTCATCTGATGTTGATCTGTGGTTGAAGGTATGAGAAGTGATAGCAGGCCACCTTGTGTTGTTAGTCCGCATAGCCAAAAATTAACCCCACCTAAAATAATTTTCCATGTTTGAAACCTTCTTTGAACCGTTGTAGATTTTTCTTCATCACCTAGTATTCTAGTTAACTCACTTTCAACTGTTAACTCCTAGGTCTGGACTTGTCCTAGAAATGGGCAATGTGTACCGACACTTAGGCAAAATACCTAAGTTGAGTGTGGCTATTGTAGGGTTGTTAACTGCCTAATGGACGGTTGGTCTAGAATTTGAATTAAAGCATTTGGCCCTGGTCTAGTTAAGACAATGTGCACCTTGACTTATGGTATCAACCTAAGTTGAAGGTGGATGATGTCTGTTTGTATAAATATATATACATAAAAAGGGTGTTTACTGCGGTAAAGGATAAGCGAATGAGAAAGGGCAAGTGAGTTAGAAAAGTAATGGCCTTGATGAGAAGAATTTTAAGTCCTAGAGGGTTAAAGTTTAGTTCGTAGTCACTTTTTCCAAAAAATTCCTTCCTGACCTCGCTGGATACCTTATTATTATCCTAGAAAAGACCTGTTTGATCTTAGAACTCATCTATAAGGGGGTGTTGGATGTTAAAGGCAATCCTATGGGTACATGAGCTATGTTAGTAACTTCTTTGATGTGTGAGAAGGTTTTAAGTTGTATCCACAAAATATTTTGAGTGATGGATCCCCTTAACTGTGAGGGAAACCTGAGTTACGCTTAATTTGACTACTTTCTGTAGATACTTGTATCTATGTTTGTGTATATAAATTGAATTCAAAACAATGCTGGTTATGGACTCTAACATGTTAAACCATATGATTTGGATGACAAGTGAATGGTTGTGTGAAAACTTATTAAGTAGCAAATGCCTGTCATCATGTTGTTCATATTTGTGATTTGGTGTTGAGTTGCTTGAGGAACAACAATTGCCTTGAGGGTGTTGATGTTATGACTTTTGACATAACATTTTGGACCTTTTTCTTAGGATAATTGTGTGTTTTCAAGAAACTACTGTTGTATTTAACAAGGTGTTTTAGTGTTTTCAGGATAAGAACTGAGTTTGAGGAACAACTTAGATAAACTGGACAAAACAAAGGAAAAATGATCAGCAACGGCTTAGGCGAGGCTCCGTCGGCCTTGCGATGAACCGTCAGCCAGAACAATTTCCCAAAAATAGAAGACAGCTACACTGGACATCTTGCGATGGTCCAAGTGATGGGCCATCGGCTATACGACGAACTGTCGGTATAGACCATCGCCAGGAAACAAAATGCAGGCCCACTGGAAGTTATCCGATGGACCAGGCGATGTACCATCAGAATTGGGATAAATCGTCGCTCTAACCATCTCCAGAAGAAGAACATAGACTCATTAGAGGTTTAGTAATATCCTAGGCAACAGACCATCACCTAAACGATGAACCGTCGCTCGTCTCATCGTGCATGAAACGACAACTCCGAGTTCAAATTTTAAAAGCCTGGTTCTGGAAACATATAAATACCAAGTCTTAGTGTTTATTCCGTATCTTTAGTCATTTGTTTCATATTTTTCTCCTCTATTAAGAGTTGTGTAACACTTTTCATTGAGATTGGAATCTAGAGATTGAGATCTGATTATTAGTTTTTATTTTTTCCATTAAAGATTGAGAAGAACAATATTGTGACTTTGTAAGTACTCTCTTGAAGCTAATATGAACATCAATATATCTTTGATTTCTTATATGGAGATGAGTAGATAAACTCCCATTACTAGGGTTATGGGAGCCTTGATATAGAGAACTATTTGAGGTTGTTAATATGTTTGATTTCTAACATCTATCGAAATAGCATGAATATTTCTTCATTATAATGACATCTCTTGATTGCAAACTTGAGATGTGAGACCATGAATACCACTTGTCTGAAAAGAAAGTTGATGTTGGGAAAAGAAGTGATTCATATTAAATCCATAGGTTTACCCTTTGGGTTAATGGGTTGATGCCTTAACAGGATTAACCCTCATGAGAGTGTTATTGAATAATGCATGAATCTTTTAAGTTCGAGAGAAGTAAAGGGTGAAACATCCATTAGGTTGAGAAAAATGTGGGTAATTCTTTGAATTCAATAATTCTTGCAATTTAATACCTAAGTTAGAATTCGATAATAAATTAACAACCCTAACTATTTGATCATCTTGGTGAGCATAACTCTAGTTAATTCATTCTCACTAAAATTACATCTACATTAACTCTCATTAGCTGGACCTTTGTGTGATACAAATAGGAAAGAATATTGTTAACATATCAAAACCCCCTTTATTTCGGAACCTGCGATCAACAGTCTAATAACAACCACAATACTTCGTGAACACAGTATTCCCTGTGGGATTCAACACCCAACCTAGTTGGGTTCTATATTTAACAGCGACCACTTATACTTTTGTAAGAACGTTGTAATTTGGGCGTATCACCATACTATCAGTTCCAACAAGACATAAGTGACTTGGGGAAGCTATAGGAAATCTCTAATGGTAAAATTATCATAAATATGGAAAATGACGTGAAAGCTCATTACACTACCCACTACTAAAGGATCTTTTGTTAGTGAAAGTTAAGGATTAGTATATATTTGAAGTCTCAAACAGGTGAGGGTACTAAGTCTTCATCTCCCTCTTGATTTCCTAAGTAGACTCCTCTATTGTGTGGTTCCTCCACTTAACCTTAAATACAAGTATCTCTCTAGTGCATAACCATTTGACATCACTAGCCAAAATAAGCATCTTCTCCTCCACGAAGGTCAACCGCTCAACTAACTAGACTAAGTCCTATTTAAGAATGTGAGAAAAATCAGGAATATATCACCGCCACATGGAAACATTGAAAACTGGATGGTAAGTAGCAAAATCTAGATGTAAAGCTAACTCATAACTACCTCACCAACTAAGAGAAGAATCTTTAAATGTCCAATAAATCTATTACAATCCTTTCCCTTCTTCCCAAACCTCATCATACCATTCATGGGTGATAATTAGAGGAATAATCAATCACTAACTCCAAATCTCAAGGCATGAAGCCTACGGTCTGCATAGTCTTTTTACCTACTCGAAGCTGCTCTCAAACTATCCTAAATTACCCTAACTCTATCTAATGACTCCTAAAGCAATCAATACCATATGGATGAATCTTTAGTGTCTAAAAACATCCATTAGAGAACGACATGTACTATCATACGAAGCCTCAAATGGTACCATCCCAATACTTGAATGATAACTATTGTTATAAGTAAATTCAGCCAAGGATAAGTGCTCCTCCCACAAGCCACTAAAATCCATAACATAGGCTCGGAGCATATCCTTAAGAAACCGAATAGTCTGCCTGGACTGACCATCTGTTTGTGGATGGATGGCTATACTCAGATCCACCTGAGCACCTAACTTTTCCCGAAAAGCTCTCCAAAAGCTAAAAGTAAATATGGTACCTCGGTCTGATATAATAAATATGGGCACACAATGCAAATAGACTATCTCACCCACATAGATACGATATAATCGCTAAGCAGTAAAGGACATCTAAATAAAAATAAAAGGCGCTAACTTGGTCAATCGATGACCCAAATACCATTGAAAACACAAGAAGTATGGGTAAGCCACTAACAAAGTTCATGGTAATACACTCCTACTTTCACTCGAGAATAGACAATCTCTAAATCTATCCACTTTGATACTGATGCTCGGCCTTCATCTTTTGGCAACAAAGGCAACGAGCTACATAGTCTTCCACATCACTCTTCATGCCATTCCACCAATAATGCTATCTTGAATCTCTATACATCTCAGTTGTTCCCAAATGAATAAAATATCTAGAGTTGTATGTCTCATGCAGAATTAACTGAATAAAGTTATCAATCTTAGAAACACAATTACAACCATCAAATTGAAAATATCCCTCAAAATATATGGTGTTCCTCTTGGACTCACCATCAGTGGGGTAGTTAAGCTCATGCACCCTTAGCTGTCTCAAAGCATAAGCAATAACATGACCCTACTACATTGATACACAACCTAGGACAACACTGGATGCATCACAAAACACGAAGAATCCCTCCTCCTATATAGGAAAAGAAAAAATGGGACCTGAAGTAAGAAAATCCTTAAGCTTCCTAAATATCAATTCACACTCCTCGGACCATTAGAAAGGAACCTCCTTTCGAGTCTATTTGGTAATTGGTACTGAAGTAGTAGCAAAACCCTCAATGAATTATCTATTGTAATCGGCCACCCTAATAATGTTACGAACCTTAATTGGAGATTATGAATTGCCTCAATCTTGGTAGGGTCTACCATAATACCATCCTTAGACACTACATGCCAAAGTAACATCACTAACTCAAGACAAAACTCACACTTAGAAAATTTGACAAAAAGCACATTATCTCTCAAAGTTTGGAGCACAATCCTAAAAAATTGCACGTGTTCCAGTCTACTCCTCAAATACATAAGGATGCCTTCAACAAACACAATTAAAATGGAATTCTAGTCATGTATGAATGCTCAATTCATAAAATCCATAAATGCAGCTTGGGCATTAGTCAACCCAAAGGATATCACCAAGATCTTATAGTGACCATAACGGGTCCTAAAGGTTTTTTTGTGATATCCTCATACTAAATCCTCAAGTGGTGGTAACCAAATATCAAATCAATCTTAGAAAATACAACTGCACCTTAAAACATGTGAAACAAATCATTAATGCGAGGCATAAGATAATGGTTCTTCACCATTACCTTATTAAACTACCTATAATCAATACACATACGCATGAAGCCATCCTTCTTTTTCACAAACAACACAGGAGCTCCCCAAGGAGACACACTTGGTCTAATAAAACCTTTATCCTAAAGATCTAAGGTTGAGAATTTAGCTCCTTAAGCTCCACAGGAGTCATACGGTAATGTGCCATAGAAATAGGTTGGGCACCGAACTTGAGATTAATAGCAAACTTAATCTCACAGATAGGGCGATACCAGGTAGGTCGGTAGCAAACTTACATGACCCAAACCAGGGCCTTGATATAATGGGCATCTCATGTCCAAAATCGACCGGAGACCACCCCGTTACCCAAACCAACCAACTAAGTATACACCCTGAGTCGGATGAATTCTAAATGTATAACAAGATAGAGTGATTAGCAACACAAAGACTTTAGGATAGGTCCAAGACCATGACCAAGACAAACAAGTCTATCCATCCAATGCTTAATCAATAATCGAAACAAAACCAAAATAATAAGAAAGTCCATATCCATACCCTAAAAAATTGAATAATCACAAATCAAATACAGTCATAGGGAATCATCCCCAATAAAAATACCAATGTCAAAGCTAACACCACTGTTGACACTGCCATACCAATCTATAGTAGACCCACAAAGCCTTTATCAAACGTCAAAACAACACAAGATCCAAACATGCCCCCGACCATAGCCAAATCTGATGTCCATGACTAAACTAATAGAAACATAAGAATCTAAAACTAGAAAGAGACTTCTAAAGTATGGAAGCTCACTAATTTAAGTCATCATACAGAGTTCCCAAGTCAAATCACTGAGTAGGAGGTGTAGTATGACCAACACCTACATCGCATGGGGATACAATATCGAAGACAATTATCGGTTGGAGCACAAATATGTAACCAAAGATAAGAATAAAATAGATCAAACAATTCAAAACCAATCAATCAATGTATATAATAATCCAGTACATACATATACATATATACATATTTACACCATACTGGGATAGGGAACAAGATTAGCATGAACTTTAGAAATCATTAACCTAGGTTATGTAGAATGATCGTTATAGAACAAGGCATCCACGAGATATATGGGCTCAACTCTCACTTAACTGAAAAGGCCTTAACATGTGTAGTTACACGAAAAAAGTATAGCCATATCCGTATTTGCCTTTTGGGGGACTCAAATCTCCCGGCATAATAAAGGTGACTTAAGCACCAATACATGTAATAAGGGGCGCTTGAACCAACCTTTCATATGTTTATTCGGGGGACTCCAGCAACCCTATCATAAGACACCCACAACGGCTAATGCAGTTTTGAGAATTAGTCCTTCGAGCTCTATTTTCACGGCCCAACTACACATCCCAATATTAATGAAAATTCAAAACCATCATTTAACATACACAACCATCAAGCCAATTACATAACCAAAGGCATTTAGTCGGTATTGTCATACCAATAATACTTACAAGCATACCATATACCCTTACCATTATCAATAAATCATCTATTCATTTGACTTTGAGACTTAAACCTATCATCTAACAAAGGCACACGTTTAATTTAATGTTTAGGGACTTGAACCCATTATCAGGTGAAGACATAAATCAATTTAATGTTAGGGACTCAAACCTATGCAACTAATTAAACCATAAAGGTTACCATTTGAATCATTACATGGACAGCAAATCCTTCATAAAACCATTTACCAGCAACTCATAATAATTAGGCCAATTCCTTAGTTTAACACATCATTAACATGTGACTAGTTTATTCTTTTAGGCATTTTTACAAACACCTTGAGGGCATACTATTATAAAGACAAAAATCAAGGTAAAAACTATCAAGTTTTGTGTTACCTATGACTTACTTGAGAAACCACACTTACCAAGCATCCACATGTGCAAATAGTCATAAAAACATGTTTAACACAGGGTAAACAAAGAGTAAACTATACTCCACAATATACAACAAAACCCTCAATTTTGGTTTTCAAAACCATAATTTAAGAATCATTATCACTCTTTAAAACCTATGATATTTATGAACTAACAATGAGGGAAGATTCACATACCTTATTCAAGAAGATTCACAGAAGAAACTTGACTCTTGATCCTTAAGATGAACACCTTTAAAGAACCATAGTCGCAATCTTCAAGAGAGAGTTTAGAGAGGATTTTGATGTGATTGTTCTTTTAATAGTAGGTTATGAGAAGATAAAACATGTTTTATGACGTAGAGACTAAAGATTTTTGGTGTGGAAAATGTTCAGAATACCCTCATCTTAAAAGCTAAAAATGTGGTCGCCGGAGGGTACAATAACACCACCTAAACCGAACACTAGGGTACTAGTGGTACCCTTATATCATACCATAGACATCACGTTAGACTACCATACTGACCAACATGTGACCACAAAGGACTAACTCATATCTTAACATACGAGAAGTACCCCTAGACTCGTAACTTGGTCATAAACATCTAGACTAAACTTAGGTCATCATATGACTTCACAACATACACCTCGTACCCTATCTTACAACTAGTAAGATGCCTAGTCGTACCTTGGTAGAACCCAACAAAAATACACTGACTACCATACAAGAGGGGGACCTTAAACCTTGTCCTTGCATACAACAAGCATGCTCAAATTGTCTGTTGTCCTGAAACTAAAGCTCGGGAATTTTCTAAGGGTCAAAAGCCAAGGTGTTTCAATTCTCCCCAACTTGGATCATTCGTCCTCTAATGATGGGTAAGGAAAGCACAAGCACGAGGTAACACATTATTACACATCAATCAAACCTTTAACAAAGTTAGAAATCAAGGGTGCAAGGAAATAAATCTTTCCTTTAACTAAGTTATAAAACAAAGATGTGATGAAGAACATACACCTTCTGTACGAATATCAAGATCAAGGAACAAATAAGGATATTTGGACTTCATGTCCTCTTTTACCTCCTAAGTATCTTCTTCAAACTTATGGCACCTCAAAAGAACTTTTACTATAGACACATACTTTGTTCACAATCGATGAACTTGATGAACTAAGATCTCAACCGGGACTACCTCATCAGATAAAAAGTCCAAAATACCTAATCCTTTTAAAGGAACAACTAATCACCCACACACTTTTTCAACATAGTGACACGGAAAACTGGGTGAATGAAGCTCAATCTAGAGGGCAACTCCAATTCATAGGAAACATTACCAACCCTTTTCGAAACTAAGTAGGGGCCAACATATCTAGGACTTAACTTCCCCTTCATGACGAAATGCATCACTCCCTTCACAGGAGATACCTTTAAGAACTCCCAATCACTAATATTAAACTCCAACTCCCACTGCCTCACATCTTCATTGGACTTTTGGTGACTTTTAGAAGCTTTTAATCAATCATGAAGCACCTTCTCCTTCCCTAAAGCTTGGTGAACAAAATCAGGGAGAATCAACTTACCCTCACAACATTCACACCACCTATAGGAGAACGATATCTCCTACCATACAACACCTCAAAAAGAGTCATACAAATGCTAGAGAGATAACTATTATTATAAGCATATTCAATAAAAGGAAAATGGTTGAACCGACTAACTCCATAGTCAATTAGGCAAGCACAAAGCATAATTTCCAATGTCTGGATGGTCCTCTTTGCTTTTCCATCCAACTGTTGTTGGAAAGTGGTACTAAGGCACACCATAGTTTCTATGACTTTCTAGAATAACTTTAAAAATTGAGATGAGAAAGGACTACCATAATCCAAAATGATAGAAATTGGAGCATCATGCTATTCCACAATCTCTGCAAGAACAACTTAGCATAATCCTTCGCCAAATAACTAGTTCTCACTGGTAAATAATTAAGCAAACTTGGTCATCCTATCAAATCACATTGGTTATGAGACCGCGGAAGATCAATAATGAAATCCATGTTAATCACTACCCACTTCCATTTTGGAAACTCTATCTCTTGGTACAAACAACTGGGTCTCATGTGCTCAAATTTCACTTGTTGACACACCTTACACTTAGAAACATAGTTAGCCACATCATGCTTCATATTGATCCACTAATAGAACTCCTTAATATCATGATACATCTTTGTAGAAATAGGATGAATAACATAATGAGATCCATGAGCTTCGGCCAAAATACTTTCCCTCATACCATCAATATAAGGAACACATAACCTACCTTGGTACCTCAAGATACGATCACCACCAATCCCAACGTCAATAACATTTTGCTATCCCACGTTACTCTTAATATTTCTCAGGTCAGGACCCAATATTTGTTTTTTCCCTTTCTCAACATCAAGAGACTACTGTGATACCTAATGAATAAATACACCACCATTCTCAAAGTCCATGAGATGAACTCTAATACAAGCCAAACAGTGATTGTCCTTTACCAACTCCTGCTTATCCTCATCGACATGAGCTATACTCCCGATGGTTAACTTGCTCAGAGCACAACAACTATGTTAGCTTTACCTGGATGGTAGTTAAGACTCATATCGTAATCCTTCAGCAACTAAATCCATATCCTTTTCCTGAGATTTAGCTATTTCTAAGTAAACACATGCTCCAGGCTCTTATGATCAGAAAAGATATAAACATGAACCCTATAAATATAGAGACGCAAAATCTTTAATGCAAATACAACAACTAATAACTTCAAGTCATGAGTAGGGTAGTTCTTCTCATGAACATTTAATTTCCTAGAAGAATAAGATATCACCCTGCTATGTTTCATCAACATACAACCCAGCCCAATATGAGAAGCATCACAATACACTACGAAGCCATCATTAACCTCGAGCAGGGTAAAAATTGGAGCTGAAGTCAACTTATCTTTTAACTTCTCAAAACTACCCTTACATGCCTCCGAGCACAAGAGTTTGACCTTCTTCTAGGTCAACTTAGTCAAGGGGACAACTATAGTCAAATAACTTCCAATAAATATCCTATAGTAACCGGCTAAACATAAGAAGCTCCAAATATAAGTTGGAGTCGCAGATCTATTTAACTTTTTAACAACCGCAACTTTTTTTGGATCGACCATGGTTTGTTCACTAGAGATAACATGACCAAGAAAAGCCACAACCTTCAAGCAAAACTCACACTTAGAGAACTTGGAATAAAAGTGTTGATACTTCAAGGTCTGCAACACAATACATAGGTGATCGATATGATCTGCCTCGCTTTTAGAGTAGACAAAGATGTCATCAATGAAGACAATGACAAATAAGTCTAAAAACTGATGGAAGACCCTATTCATTAAATCCATAAATATTAATGAAGTATTGGTCAACCTAAAATACATAAATAGGAACTCATAGTTACCATACCAAGTCCTGAAGGAAATCTTAGGGATATACACTTCCCTAATATTAAGCTGATGATAGCCCGACCTAAGATAAATCTTAGAAAAACACTTCACACCTTGAAGTTGTTCAAACATCTTGCTAATATTAGGAGGAGGATACTTGTTATTTATATTCACATTATTCAATTGTCGATAATCCATGCATATCTGAAGGGAACCATCTATCTTATGCTCAAACAATACTGAAGCGCCACAAGGAGACACACTAGGATGAATAAAACGTTTATCTAAAAGATCCTTCAAATGCTCCTTAAGCTCCTTCAACTCAGCCGGAGCCATTCTTTAAGGAAGGATAGAAATAGGACGATTATTAGAAATAAGATCAATCCAAATATCAATTTCCCTATCGAGAGGAATACCAGGAAGATCATCAGGGAAATTTTCGGGAAGCTCATTAACCACAAGAATAGATTTTAGAGAAGGACCTTTCGAGTTAGAATTTTAAAACCAGAACAAATGATAGAAACACCCTTTTGAAATCAACTTTTGAGCTCTAAGATATGAGATAAACCTTCCCTTAGGCATTAAAGAACCCCCTCCCTATTCATTGACTGGCTCATAAGGGAATTTGAATATGACCTTACGATTCCAAAAATCTCTAGAAGCATAACACAAATGCAACCAATGCATCCTCAATATGAAATCAAAGTCAACTATATCTAACTCTATCAAATCTATAAGAGTTTCTCTATAAGTAACAGATACCACATCCCCCTATAGACTCTTTTAGAAATTAAAGAGTCACCATCCAAGGTAGATAAATATAAAGGATCAGAAATAAATTTAGGGCCAAAACCAAAATGTATAGCCATGAAACGGGTTACATAAGAAAAAGTGACCCACAGATCAAGTAAATTGTAAATATCACAGGACAAAATTTTCAACATACCAGTATCTACATCGGGAGATGTCTCAGAATCCTAGGGAGATGCAAGAATGTATAATCAATTCCAGCCAGTGTTGGTGCCAGGAACAAAAATAGATGCAGAAGAAGTACCCTTTAGTACAGGAGCAGATAAAAAGGTAACTGGAACCTTGTTAGCCCCAGAAGCCATTCTATCATTATAGTCTTGCTGCATATGTCAATCTGACGAAAATAAAAAAATATGTTCTTTTCTTCCTCACAAAACCCTTGGTATGACCACCCATAAAAAAAGGGTTGGATGGAGCTGACTAAGCCCCAGTAGTCTAAATTTGGGCACCCAGTTCTTAGGATTAACCATCATACTGAGACTGATGATCATTCGAGACCTTTACATAAGGAGCACTAGCTGTGGATAAAGAACCACAGCTCCCCTACTTAATCTTCAGCCACTTACTACCATCTCGACCACTTTGCTCTGAAGGCCTAAATTTTATCCCCTTCCTCTCACTAAACTCAGTTTGCTTCCTTTTCTTTTACTCTTTTCCTATATATAAACAACCAACCAAGATATATCCATGTCCTAGATCAGCAAGGGATCTTTAATTTTTAAGGATCAACTCATGAGACAGTTATGAAGTGAACTTACTCATTTATGCCCTCATATCATACACCATCTTCGAAGCATATCGAGATAGTTGGTGAAACTTTAAGGAATACTTCTTGACCGATATCTTCCCTTGGTTATGATTAACAAACTTCTCTGCTTTTGCTTTCCTTAACTCCTAAGGATAGAAATTTTCCAGATATTTTCTAGAGAAATTTTCCCACAGAGATGATTCATAATCATCACCCCTTACCCGGTCCCAGTCTTTGTACCATTGGTACGCCGCATCCTTTAGTTGGTAGGCAGCAAAATCCATGCCTTCCATATTAGTGACATGGATAGCCCTAAAACTCTTTTCCATCTCATCCATAAAACCCTTAGTATCCTCCTCTACCTTAACACTCATAAAAGTCGGGGGATTCTATCTCTTGAATTTGCCAACCCTTGTGGCCTTATAAGATAGCATAATAGATGTACCACGCTCAGCCTGAGAAGCTACCAATTGAGAAATCAAATGAATCGGCTAATGAACTCAACATTCATCACATTAACCTGAGGAGGACTTAAGAGAACCGGTGAAACTCCAAGACAATCAAGAACTAGACGCCTAGACCGAGTATCGATCCCATGAGTAGAGCATGTTCCATCAACATTGTCCTCAGTTAGGATAGAGGAGTTTCTAAGAACTTCAGATTGTCGAG
This sequence comes from Capsicum pubescens, assembly GCA_030864215.1. Lineage (NCBI taxonomy): Eukaryota > Viridiplantae > Streptophyta > Magnoliopsida > Solanales > Solanaceae > Capsicum > Capsicum pubescens. Next base: position 182,937,902 of record CM061547.1, on the reverse strand, counting down.
GCATGATCTGAAAGACAAGAAATTGTGAATCAGAAGAATACAAGACCTTAGACTCTATAGCTCAAAATAAAAGAACAAGAAAGTGAAATATTTCTAAATGCCTTGTATCCTCTCCCTTATGAGTATGGCATGCTACACATCCTGCAAAGAGACTCTACTCAACATGAATCTTTGGACTCCCAATTGACCATGAACCTAAAGTTGTTTTACCAACTTGACATGACCCAAACTATGACCTTGTCATAATAGGCATCTTAGGCGCAACATAGACCGAAGACCACCTATTTACCCAAACCAACCAACCAACCAACAATATATCCTGAGTTGGATAAAGTTCGAACATATGATAAGATAGAGCAATGAACAACACAAAGACTTTGGGATAGGTCCAAGACTATGACCATCCCAAACAAGTCTATCCATACAATGCTCAACCAACAATCATAAAAAAACCAAATAATAACCAAGTCCTTATCTGTACCATAGAAAAATAAAAAATCAAAAATCAAATATAATCATACGATATCAGGCCCAATACCAATACAAATGCCAGGGATGACACCACTGCCGACACCGCCTATAACAACCTATATTAGTCTTACAAAGATCCTATCCAAAGTCAAAATAACATTCGATCGGGACATCCTCGACCATACCAAAATCGATGTCCAAAACTAAATCAACGAAAACACAAGAAACTAAAACTAGAAATGTATCCTTCCAAAGTATGGAAGCTCACTACTTCAAGTCAATACAAGTTGCTCCCGAGTCCAATCACTGAGTAGGGGGTGTAGCATGACCAACACCTACATCGCATGGGGATACAACATCAAAGATGGTTAGCGATTGAAGCGCTAGCTTGTAACTCATGGATAAGGATAAACTAGTGCAAATAGTTAAAAACCAATCAATCAATGAATATACCAATGCAATACATACATATATATACATACAAATTTACACCATGCTAGGATAGGGAAAAAAATTACCATGAACTTTAGAAATCATTAACTTAGGCTGTGTAGCATGACCATCACAGAACAAGGCACCCACGGGCTATATGTGCCCAGCTCTCTCCTAGATAAAAGGGCCCAATGCATAAAGCCGCACGAACTATAGATTGACTATATCCAAATAAGACTTTATGAGGGACTGAAACCTCCTAGCATAATCAAGTACATATAGTAAGGGGGACTCGAACTTTCCTTTTCTATGTTCATTAGGGGGACTCGAACCACCCGATCATAAGACACTCGCACCGACTTATGTTGTTTTACATTCTTTGTCCTTCGAACTCTACTTTCCTGGCTCAACTACACTTCTCTTTATTAAGCCTAATTTAAAACCATCATTTCTCATACACAACCATTAAGACAATTACATGAAAAATTTCACTTTGTTGGTATCATCATAGCCATACTACTTGCAAGTATACCGTATCCAATACAATTATCAACAAACCATCCATTCATTTGACATTGGGACTCGAACCCATCATCTAACAAAGATACTTGTTCAATTAAAAGTTTAGGGACTCGAACCCATTATCAAGTCAAGACCTAAAAAAATATAATTTTAGGGACTCAAACCCATGTAACGAATTAAACCACCATGGTTACCATTTAAATCATTACATGGCCAACAAGGCCTTCACAAAACCATTTACCAACCACTCATAATAATTAGTCCAATGCCTTAGTTCAAAAAATCATTAATATGTGACTAGTTTATTCATTTAAGCATTTTCACAAACACCTTGAAGGTATACTATTATCAAGACAAAAATTAAGGTAAAAACCATCAAGTTTATGGAAACCCATGAACCAGTTGTGATACCATAATTACCAACTACCCACATGTGAAAACCATCATAAAAAATATGTATAAACACAAGTTAAACCAAGAATAAACAATACTCAACCATATACAACAAAACCCTCCGTTTGGTTATTAAAACCACTATTAAGAATCGTAATCACACTTTAAAACAAATGATATTTATGAAATAAGAATAAGGGAAGAGTCACATGTCTTATTCAAGAAGATTCACAGAAAAAACTTAACTCTTGAGCCTCAACATGAACCCCTGTAAAGAAACTTAGCCCCAATCTTTAAGAGAGAGTTTTAAGAGGATTTTTATGTGTTTGTTCTTCCAATAGTAGTTTATGAGAGAATACAACATGTTTTAAGCCATGAGGACTTGAGGTTTTTAGGGTGAGAAGTGTCTAAAATACCCTGAACTTAAATCTGAAAATATAGTTGTAGGAGGGTATGACCATACCAACTAAATAATACCCTAGGGTATAAGTTGTACCCTTATCTCTTACACTAGACATCACCTTGTATTACCATACTGACCAACATATGAGCACAAATGACTAACTTATATCCTAATATATGAGACATACCCTTAGAAGCGTACATTTGTCAGAATCATCTAGACTAAAATAAAGGCATTATACGACTTAAAAATATACACCTCATACCTTATCATATGACTAGTAAGATGCCTAGTCGTACCATGGATAGAACCCAACCAAACTACAGTAACTACCATACGAGAAGGGGACCTTAAACCATATCTTAGTATATGACAAGTATGCTTAAATTGTATGTTTTCCAAAATCTAAAACTAAAGAATTTTTCTAAAGGTCAAAAGATAAGGTGTTTCATGATCACATTAGGAAACTCACAAACTATAAGAACACAATCAATCAATGGACTCTCCAAACTAGTATCACAAATATAAGAGATATAAGAGTCACAACACCTTAAAATAAGCCTCCTATAATCAATATATGAAATAATCCCCATCTGCCTACGACTAACCGCTACCTATCCTACGGCTAAGGTTACATCAGGCGTGGCTAAGTTAATGATCTTAGCAAAACAATCCACGACTGCGTGATAGTGGGATAAATAGTCCATACCTAAAATCATATAAAAGTCCTCTATATCAAAAATAATAAGATCAACATTAGTCTAAACATCTCTAACAGCCATAACATAGGATCTGAATACCCGATCCACTACTAAAAAATCACCCATGAAAGTAGATACACATAATAGCATAGATAGTATATCCCAAGATAACTCTAACCATTGAAAATAATAAGAAAATAAATAAGAATAAGTCAATCCCTAATCAAATACAAAAGGGACCAACTGAGGGCATACCGAAATAATACTTGTGAGAACAATTCCTAAGATTTAATTTTAGGTCTAGCAGGTATTACACATAAAATACTACACCCGCGACCTATTTAAACTCTTGACTGACCTCCTACCAAACTATGTAAGAACTTCCTTGCGTACCCCAGAAACCATCCATATGACCCTGAGCACCTATAACGCCCCAAAAATGGGTCCTGAGACATCACACGGTGCTTATAACCACAAGTGATTCCAATCTAACCCTTATACTGGCATAACTCATAAGAAACTTAATAAGATGCATAAATTTGAACAAAGTAAGTGGAAGATACAACTTTAGTTGAATATGATCAATACAACTGTAGGAGAATATTTACAATCTACTTTATGTTAAACCATAACTGAAATAAAATACACAACACTACTGACTGTCTGTGAAGCCTCTACTAGCATTGGCTATAGTTAGCTGGGACATGACCCCTAACTATCCCAATTCAATATGACTGAATGAAGAAAATTAAAATATTACTCAAACTATATGACTGACTCGACCCCTTGAATTAAAATGACTCATCACCTATTGACTAGAAGCTGCAACTATCTAATTATTATATATGTGCTACAAATCATACCTACATTATGAGACAATATAGCTTATAGACATATATATGGATCAACACTTTGAGGATGTACTGAGTATATAGGGGTGCATGCAATAAGTAAGTAAATAATATATCACAATTTGTAAAATCATGCATGCTAAATGTAAATAACTCAATAGCTTGAGTAAATCTAAAATCTAAAGATCATAAATCATCAATAGTGAGGCATATAGAATAAATATCGTGAGTCATTACACTTAGTTTTGAAATCTTTATCCTGTCTTTTTCTTAGTCGTATAAGCTAAAAGAAGTTTGAAACTTGTTCTGCATAGTAAATAGTTTATCTCAAGACTTTAAATCAGTAAACTATTTTAAGAGTGGGGGACATCCATTTGGGAGGTTTTTCTAACCGATATGTACACCATGCGAGCACCCATAGTATCCCACGACTAGCCCACGTAAGGGTAGGGTTGTTGTACCCTTACCATCAGAATAAAACAATCTTAACTCAGTCACCACGTTAAGTGGGAATAAATATCTGTACCTACAGTAGAACGTAGTTCTGAGTATGAAACCGTAGAAAAATTACCAACTCGGTTCAAAATACTACTCCTAATCTCGTGCTCAAAATCTCAATAAAATCTACTTTAAAAGTAATCTAATGGTTTATAATGAAAACCAACTATAAATCTATAATCTTATTTTGTAAATTGGATTTCAAATATATTGAGACCAAAGGATCAAATCTTTCTCAAAATCTAAGGAAAATCTCATGATAAGGTACTCTTAGTACAAACAATCTTGAAATTAAAATCTATGAATAGGGCTTAATGACCCATATATTAATCTCTTGTGAAAACATCTCAAAATTCATGCTTGATAATATAAACATTTATAATTCCTCATAAAATGTAGAAATTTCAGCAATATGCATGAAAAATATAAGAAACTCGTGTAATTCAACTTCTAAATCATTGAGAGTACCATAACCTTGTAAATAACAACAATGGGTATAAACCCCAACTTGAATTTCATGGGAAATCATATATAATTCATAAAATTATAATTAAAATAAGTCTTTGCGCACAAGGATGAAAGATTTATCCTTGTTCGAACCTCACATACCTTAATAAACTTGATTTGATGTAGAGAACTTGACTTTGAAACCCTAGGAGATGATCTTGAAAGCTTTCTTAAGATTCTTGGATTATGGAACTTAATTCTTTGTTTCTTTGTTGAAAAGGATGAATTGAATTTGATGTTCTCGAAACCATTCTTAAACTTCTTGGATTCGAAAGCTTAGATTCTTGCTTATCTTGAAGAAGGAGAAATGAAGTTTTGAAGTTCGTGGATGACGAACTTAAGAAGAAACCCTAATCTTGTTCTTGTGAATGGGAGAAGAAATAGTGTGTTATGTAGTTGAATATAAAGAAAATAATGCCTTATGATTCTTTAAATTATGGGAGGGGTAGGGTGTGATGTGAGGAAAAGACCAAAATACCCCTTCGAAAACGGAATTAAATTGCTGAATTTTTAAGGGTGACGACCTTGACTGATAGGTCGTCACATATATGATAACCTATCACACCAAAGCATCACTCAGAGGCTGATTTTGTGAGTTACTGTTCTTGGGTGACGACTTGGCTGATAAGTCGTCACATAATTGACGACCTATTAGCTAAGGTCGTCAGTTAGGGGCTTAATTTGATGGGTTTATGGTTTGGGATGATGACTTGGATGATAAGTCATCACACAGTTGACGGCCTATCAGCTCAGGTCGTTCCTTAGTTGACAGATGTACATGCTGAGGTAAAACGATCATAACTTTTTCCTCCGATATTGAATTAAGGTGAAACCAAATGCGTTGGAAAGAAGACTCAAAGAACTTGTATTTGATATATAGTAGGACACTTTAATAAATATATTCTTGGATATACACTCATTTAAAGTTTACAATATCTGAAGCATTTATCAAAACTCTACTGATGGAGAAGTCCTCAACTCGTCTATGAGTTAGGAGGATACTATGACCTCGATAAATATAAGAAGGCATTACCAAATAATATATTTGCTAATCACACATGTATATACATCGAATAATTGGGTTCAATTCCGTACGTATAGGAACAACAATTTAAATTCTAGCCCAAAAAAGGTGGGGTGTTACATTCTCTCCCCCTTGGAATCATTCGTCCTCGAATGACGGATGGGATCTTGTTGAAGACTTAGAGATATAGAATAATATGAACATGATATGTATTCTAAGAAAGGATGTAACTGAGCTGAAACATTAAAACTTCTATCAATAACAAATTTCTCTCACTATGCTTAAGATTACATACTAAGAATTCTTAACAAATTATGACATATATCGAAAAAATTTCCTCAATCTTACTTCACACTTATAACCTTAGATCGAACAAGAATACAATAATTTCTCCTAGGAAAATAATTACTCATCACCACTATACTTACATAAGGAGAGGTCACTGAAAAGGTTAAAACATAAGGACCTAAAACTTGAAAGGATAACTTTGCCACTTAACTAAGGCCTAAGGAATAGTATATCAACATTATTGATTCATCAAGACAACTCAACTATGGATATACATGAAATAATCTAAATTTTGTTGTGTAGCATGAGTTATGGGAACTGAGTATACTATAAAGCATAAATACATGAGTCATGAGCTGTATGACCTGAGTTTGGAGTTCATAAATTCCTGGAACATGATTCGTACTGTGGAATAAACTGAATCTCCTCATACTAGGGATTAGGAGAGTACATGATTTTCTATGATATGCCTGAACAGAACTATGATCATGGAGCCGACACTTAAGGCATGATTAGATATCGTGAAGACTAAAGTACTAAGACTGAAATAAGAATGAGCCAAGCATCTTCCTCCCACAATGGCAGCACTACTAAAATATGACAATCTGACTTGGTTACTAATCCTATCATCTCACCCTTAGCTTTAAGCCATCATTCTAAGTCTGTGGTAACCCTTTACTAAAATCTAACTAAAATACAACCACTTTACTCTAGATTTAAGGGGTATAACAATACACGTAAGTAATAGAACTTAACCCAAAAGACTACACCTGAAAGTGTAAAACCCATTGCTAATACTTCCTTCTGAGATACAACTCTTAGATTTATATATCCCCAAAAGTCATCATATAACAACTTAAACACTCACCAAATTAGATTTTAACACTTAACATAGATATCGCCAAACCTTAATGAACTATACTACTTCCATCATAGCCTTCCAATATCGCACCTCTAAACTTATATTTCTAAGCCATGAGAATCAAGATTATATCAAAAGGCTCAACATTATCAATCATACTCCTTAACTTAGATATCAAGAACACCATATACTATATCACTAGCCTTCCTCCACTTAAAAACTTATGGGTACTTCTAACCACACACAATTCTTAGTGAACTTCAAAAATAGTGCAACCCCATATTACCTTGGGCACACCTCTAAAATATACTTAATTATGAATACATTAACTTACACTCTTTCATACACTGTCCAAGCCTACTAGACCACCTCCATATAACTAGCATCAATAACCGAACAATCATTATTCTAACCTATTTAATCTTTCACTACTCAAACTTAACGTCTAGTGCTAAACATGATTTACAACCCAACCTCCTATACTATTCTCACTTAAAAGCTATGAAACAAGACATAAAGTAACAGTAGTCCACTAGAACCCCATAATAACAATAATTGATCACGAGCGTATGACCTATCTTATTATAATCCATTAGAACATACTCCCTACACATCACTACTATTTACCCATCTATACACTTAAACCACTTTCATAGCTCTATAAGTTTAAACTAAACTCCCTTTTTGCGACCTCAGGGAAACCTAAATTAACAATGCTCAACCACCAAGTACTTTCATCATTAACCTATACTTTTCTAACATAACAAATACTATCAACAACTCTTTTCATACTTCAAGAAAACAACAATTCACCTTAACTAATAACTCCTTCTCTACCTTCTACTAAACTAACACACAACGACATATCACTTCATTACTAACTCAATCATATGCAAAAATATTTAGCTATACATATATTAAATAAATTTCCCTTACCACCTTTCTTGTCACTACACCTCTAAACCCCCACTTCCAACTATAAGAAGGTTCAACTACTTGTGAATCATAACACTCTAGGTTTAAATATCTCATAGATACAAACTCTATTCAACAATCTATATTCACATTATCTCCTTTCATGAGTACTATTCGTATTGAAAGGCTAATGAGAAATCCTAATACATATCTTACTCTATCTTAACTGAATAACTCATAAGAATGAAGACATAAACTTTCAACTTGAGGGATTTATGACACACTAGAGAGGTTCTCTCAAGCCCTTTGTATGACTTCTAAAATTTTTGCTAGTAAATCTGAGAACATTATCTGGAGAGGAACTGGAACTTGCTAATTATGTTATCTCAAGAATAATACATAGATAAGGAATTTTAGGGTAACACATGAATAGACAGGATTTTTTGTAGGAATAACTTTACATAATGATCTGGAGTAAGAAAAGAGGAAAACTTTTTTTAAATTCCTTGTAGCCTCTCGAAGAAAAGTACAGACATTTCCGTACCATTTTGCAAGACTTTACTAGACACGATATCACAAACATCCTAGGACACTTGGACCTTATGCTCTGATACCAAGTTTGTAACGCCCCAAAAATGGGTCTCGAGATGTCATATGGTGTTTATGACCACAAGTGATCCCAAGCTAACCATTATACTAGCGTAACTCATGAGCAACAAAATAAGATACATAAATCTAAACAAAGTTGGCGGAAGATAAAACTTTAGTTGAATATGATCAATACAACTGTAGGAGAATGTTTACAGCTCTTGCTCTATGTAAAACCAAATCTAAAATAAAATACACAGCTTTACTAACTGTCTATGAAGCCTATACTAGCATTGACTATAGGTAGCGGGGACATGACCCCTATTTATCCCAAGTCAATATGAATGAATGAAGAAAAATTAAATATTACTCAAACTGTATGACTGACTCGAGCCCTTGAATCAAAAGGACTCATCACCTGCTGACTAAAAACTGTAACTGTCTGAATATGGTATGCTTGCTACAAATCGTACCTACGTTATGAGATGATGTAGCACAAAGACATATATGTGGATCATTACTTTGAGGATATACTGAGTATATGGGGGTGCATGTAATAAGTAAGTTAATAATATATCACAATTTGTAAAATCATGCATGCTAAATGTAAATGACTCACATAGCTTGAGTAAATCTGAAATCTAAAGATCATAAATCATGAATAGCGAGGCACGTAGAATAAATCTCGTGAGTCATTACACTTAGTTCTGAAATTTGTATCCTATCTTTTTCTCAAGTCGTATAAGCTAAAAGAAGTATAAAATTTGTTTTGCATAGTAAACACTTTATCTCAAGAGTGGAGGACATCTATTTGGGAGGTTCTTCTAACCGACATGTACACCATGTGAGAATCTATGGTGTCCCACAACTAGCCCCCGTAAGGTTAGGGTTTGAGGTGAGGAAAACACCAAAATACCCTACAAAAATGGAATTAAATTGCTGAATTTTTAAGGGTGACGACCTTGGCTGACTGGTCAACACATATGTGATAACCTATCATACCAAGTCATCACTCAGAGGATGATTTTGTGAGTTGCTGGTCTTGGGTGACGACTTGGCTAATATGTTATCACATAGTTGACAGCCTATCAACTCAGTTCGTCAGTTAGGGGATTAATTTGATTGGTTTCTGGTTTGGGATGACGACTTGGCTGATAAGTCGTCACAAAGTTAATGGCCTATCATCTCAGGTCGTCACTTAGTTGACAGACATACATGCTGAAGTAAAACATCATTACTTTTTGCTCCAATATCGGATTAAGGTTAAACCAAGTATATTGGAAACAAGACTCAAAGAACTTTTATTTGATATATAGTAGGACATCTGAATCAATATTTGTTGGGATATACACTCGTTTAAAGTTGACCATAGCTAAAGCATTTATCAAAAATCTATCGATGGAAAAGTCCTCAACTCATCTATAAGTTAGGAGGGTACTATGACCTCGATAAATATAAGAAGGCATTCCCACATAATATATTTCCTAATCACACATGTATATACATAGAATAATTAGGTTCAAGTCCGTACGTATAGGAACAATGATTTAAATTCTATCCCCCAAAAGGTAGGGAGTTACAGCACCATCTTTAGTAGAAGGATGAACTACTCTAATAGAGGAAACAATTTCAAATGAAGAAATAATTGCTCCGTAGATAGGAAAATCTCACAAATAGTGACCGCGAGCTCCGTAACTATAAGTTTTACTAGGAGCTGAACCAGAACCAACAAATCAAGTTGATCCAAAGTAACCACCATGATTTGGATAGCTAGAAGCTGAACCCCTCGATGGCTGACATCCAAACATACCAGGGCAATTAGTAGCACTAGACTGGCCTACGTTAATAATTTAAAGAGTTGCCTAAATCAGTTAACTGGGCTAACTCTGTGGATGATAGGACTATTGCGGAGGATACCCTCCATGACAGCTACTACCCTTGAATCGGGAATTACAATGGCTCCCACTGAAACAACCCTGATATCTAGGTCTCTACACATAGCCCCCTCAGGCATCATGATGCATCTCTTCCATCATCTATGTGTTAAATAAAACCATTGTAAAGACCTACCTATAACAACTAGACTCTGTGTAGACATGCAAAGGGAAAGTCTTAATTATTGAACAAAGTAATGAATTCTCTCATACTCAGTTTCTAGAAAGGAAATATCATGTCTATAGAACTTCAAAAAATGATCCTCATACTTTACAACTATCATGGAGCCATGCTCCAATCTAGAAAACTAATCTCTCAAATGATCCCTAAGACTGGGAGGGATGTACTTCTCCAACAACATCTAGAAAAATCGATACCATGTCAAGGGAGAAGATCCACTTGATCTAGAATCCATATAACCTCTTCACCAATGTCGAGTAGGCAAATCTAACTGAAATATGGTGTAATCAACACAATGAGTCTCAATAATTCCTAAATTATAATTTGCTCCTTGTGGATTTGACCCTAACTCTAGTTGGGTTGTTGACAACAATAGCCTCACCCCTTAAACATGGGAGGGAGTTGAGCGTTACTAATTATCCCAATTGGAAATTAAATTAAAAGGAACTTCACAAAATTTTAACAACTCCCTAAGGTTGTGTCTAGCATAATCCTTGGCTAAATTTGAAGTGTTAACTTACCAAAAATAGACTGACTTAGTCATGTTCCACAATAACCAAGATAGAATAATGCTATCATTGAGTATGAAGCAAAATTTTAATGAAATCCATGTTCACCCCTTCCCACTTCTAAGTTTGAATACTAATATCCTTGTTAAACCAATAAGCTTTTGGCGCTTAACCTCATCGTGCTGATAATTAGGAAACTAATCCATCAATTTCACAATATTTTTCTTCATGATATTCCACTAATAGACTCCCCATAGATTAAGATATGTCTTACTGACTCTTAGGTGAATAAAGGACTAAGAATTGTGATCTTCTAGCAGCATCTATTGAGTCAAGTCATCTATATATGGAAAACAAAGTGTAGCCTAACAATGAATAACACGATCTCCCTCTTCGGAGAAAATCTCAACTTTCTGACTTTAGAAAACTTCCTTCAACTTAAGCAAAATAAGATCACTTTGTTTCTTTTCTTTCACCTCATCTATTGAAGAAGATTCTCAACCATTATAATCTAAGATATTACCTTTGGGTTGAACCAACGAATTGAACTCCCAATTTAGCAAGCTTCTGAATCTCATGAACTAACTCTTTCTTTTAATCTTCTACATGAGAAACACTTACCATAGAATAGCTGTTAAAAGCATTAGTCAGTACATTGACTTTACTTGGATAATACCAGACACTTAATAATTGTACTTTAATAACACTATCCATCACATTTGGTGACTTAACTCATACTGAAGGATCTTGTGATCTGTGAACACATCTACTTGAACCTATTAAGATAATCCCTCAAAATCTAAAAGGAAAAAATAACTATAGCTATCTTAACATCACAAGATGGAAAATTCATCTCATGTGGCTTGAACTGTATAGAAGTATATTCCATACGACATTAATCCAAAACCAAGCCAAACTCTTGAAGCATCATCATAGACTAAAAACTCGTTTGAACCCTCTAGTAGATTTAAAATTAGAATAGAGATGAGTCGAGTCTTAAATTCCTAAAAACTCTTCTCAAAAGAATAAAACCACTAAAATTTGACTTTATTTTGAGTTAATTTGGACATTGGAAAAGAAATTGATAAAATCTTTCAAATAAAAAAATTGTAGTTAAAAGCTAAACCCAAGAAACTCTTGGATATCTTATGGAGAAATAACACTTCGCCAATTTCTATCTTTTGCAATCATTTTAGGATCAACCTAAATTCTCTTACCCAAAATGATATGACTAAGAAAAGCTACTAAGTTTAACCAAAGTTTACAATTTCTAAACTTAGTGAAAAATTAGAGACATTTGGGAGTCTGCAAAATTATCCCCAAATGATCTACATGCTTATATTCACTACGAGAATAAATAAGGATGTAATCAATAAAGATAATAATGAACATGATAAAGTATTGCATGAACAATTAGTTCATCAAGTCCATAAATATTACAGGAGCATTTGTTAGTCCAAAATACATAACAACAAATTTGAAGTGACCATACTATATTTTAAAATCTACCATTTGAATGCCTGGTTCTCTGACTCTGAACTAATAATTGTTATATCTGAGGTCTATTTAGAAAAAATGGTAAATAGAAGTTGGTTGAATAAGTTATCAATTCTACAAATGAGATACTTACTCTTTATTTTGTCTTTGTTCAACTAACAGTACCTGACACACATTTTTAGAGAACCATCTTTATTATACACAAAAACAATTGGAACACCCTATAGAGAGATATTAGACCTAATATAACCTTTCACAAAATTACACTTTCAATTCCTCAAGCTTGGTTGGAGCCATTCTATATGGTGGGATTGAAATAGGCTGGGTAACTGGAAGTAAATAAATTTAAATGTTTATTCCCATTGGATAAGTACTTTGGGTAGATCATTAAGAAGCACATTCGGGAATTCATTAACTACTGGAAAAAATAATGAATTTGGGAATATAACTTTGAATCATTAACCCAAAAAGACAATGGATACACCCTTTGGAAATTATTTTATTAGACTGAAGGAAATATCTAAACCAACCAATAGGTTCTAAAGTAATACTCTACGTCTCTAAAACTGGCACATTTTGAAGCAACACTACACTACTTTGTTTTTACAATCGACTATGAAATAAGAATAATATAGACAATCCATGCCAATAATGACATCAAAATCATTCATATCTAACATTACAAGATCAATTGAGGTAACTTTTTAAAAACTGTGATAGGGCAATTTCTGCTACCCTTCTGGCTATGACTGAAATCACCAATAAGAGTAGATATTGATAAAGGTTCTTAGATGATTTTTGTATTGACATTAAACTCTATATCCATATAGGGAATCATAAAATAATGTATGGCCTTAGGATCTAAGAAGGGATACACATTAATATAATAGACTTGTGATGTACCTATGACTATTTTAGGGGAACCATACAGATCCTGTAGAGTTTAAAGTGCATAAAATATAGTTTGACGAAAAATTACACATGCACTAGATGAGGTACCATGCAATGTCAGGCAACCTTATATTGCTGATAAAGAGTTAGGTTGATTCTACTGACAAGCATCCTTATCTGTCTATGAGGCCACTAGGCACTTCCTCAATCTATGATCTAGATTGAAACAATGAAAAAAACTACTACTAATATCTATACACTAACCTTGGTGGTTCTTACCATGTTATTTTAAAATGAGATTAGTATGTTCACTAGTGACACAACCCTAGGACTTAGAGCTTGGTGCCCTATCCGAATACTCATGTCAGAACTTTGGCACTGGGCACTATAAATGGGTGGAGACGGATCTAAATATTTTTGAAATATTAATAATGATTTCATACACCAATCTCTATTGAGAGAAGTTAAAACTACCTATTCTGGCCCTCTTATTCACTCTTTCATTCTCTTTGACATTTTCTTTTCAATCTATTGGGGATGAGTATTAATATGGAGAGGTATCCGTCCTTAAATAGCATAACAATTCTTCATTCATTTTCTATAGTTTATGAAATACCTTAGACTAACTTACTTATACGAGCCATAGAATCAACCACAATAGCTAAAACATTTGTAGAAAGTTGAGTAAACTTAAGAAAATACTCCTTCACACATATATTGTCCTACTTCTAATTACTAAACTCCTAAACATTGACATTCTGTAACTCAAGTGGAAAGTACCAGTGCATTAATATAGATACAAATATCCTAATCTACTAGACCTACATCAAAACTCCTATCTTCTTTTCACTGCTTACACAAAGTAAGAACCACTCCTTTTTACTAGTAAGTAGCTAAATGTACACTCTCAACTAGAGTGACCTCCATGATCTGAGTGACCTTTTAAATATTATCAAGGAACTCTTTTGGATCCTGCCCATCCTTAGAACCATACAACTCAAGAGGATTTCTTTGAGTAAAATCTCAAGATCTAGCCTCTATCGTACAATTATTTAGGTTGACCTATGCAACAACCTAATGATTAACCTAAGTGTCAATGGACAATTTAGTAATTAGAAGCAACCCTATACTCAGTATACAAGACTTGATAATTTAAAAGGTCTACTGAAGCTGGTGATGCTTACTAGTTTCCATTTCTATTACAATTTTAGTTCCTATTTCTCCTTCTATTTGCTCATTTGGGAGGCATTTTATGTAAATGTATAGAGAAAAAAATAGAAAGAGGTTAAAAAAAATTTACACTCTATTGCACAATATTAACTTTAAAGAATCAAACCTTTTCCTAATATATTTTATAGCCTATAATTTAAAAGTGTGGCATAATTGACACCTATAAACAATACTCTACTTAACGCGGATTTTAGACACCCTATGACACTTTAAACCTAATGATCATATACAAAGTATGTCATGACCCTACACTTCCCTTTAGTCATAACACAGTTCATAGAGTCACAAGTGACCTCAAGCTAACCCATGGCCTAGAATGATACTTTAAAAATAATAACAAACTAATTAATCCTAAGTGAAAGATGAAAGTCTAAATAATATAATATAATTCAAATGAAAACCAATAATAAATTAATCAAAAAAACATTTAGCAAAAACATATGCAGAAACTACTAGTCTATCTATCTGAAAGACTCTAATAAGATGAGTTGCTAGGGCAAGCCTCCATCTAACACTACATATATGAAATTAAAATAGTAATAAAATAAATATACTAAAACTAATCCTCAAATAATGAGGATTCACTAGACTCTGCTGCTGAGATGATATAGCGTCATGCTAACCGCAAGCTGGATGTTGAAAATCCTAACCTATATTATAATACAATATAGTGCAAAGAAAGTATGCAATTAGTACTTTGAATGTACTAAGCATGTGAGATATGAACTATAGTATATATTTTGAACATGAGAGAATAAACTAAACAAAAAATTGATAAATGTAAATTGATGTAATGAACAAGTATTTATACACATGTACCCGAATATAAATATGTTGAATAAACTAAATACGAGGTCATTCAGTACCTCAGTCTGAATTATAGGAGCTACTATTAGATTACACACTAATTTTGAGCTAATCAGGGCTTAATATGTAACCTTACTTGAAGGGTATTCCATTTCTTTCCAAGGATACGATCATTGATTAATGTGAATCCACTAAGTTGTAGACAATAAAGACTAGTGTATCAAGACTAGTCAAATAGGTGACACTTTAAAACATATGGTGGGGATATAGTTATAGGACGTAGGGACTTCTTATAAAGGTCTCAAGGTAATATACTATTGAGCCTTCATCCCTGTCTTATAGGTTCTAACTACTACTCCCAACTAAATACAATAAATAACTAAAATGATCATAATAGTGATATTTGAGACTAAGATGGCAGACATCTTTTCTAAATGCATCCCTAAACAAAAGAAACAATAGAATAAACCTTCAACTGGGAATGCATGAGAACCTAAACCATTTAAACTGGGAATGCTTAGTTTCAAGTCAATAAGATTAAATTTCTAAATCACATTGTTCAAGCCTATTGATTCATTCTGGCACAACTATCCCTGTGAATACATAATCTATTCAATTTGGATATCATATCCCAACTTATCTACTGCTAAAATCATGGGTTCATACTTCTAACTCTGGGTCATATGTTATCATAGGATTTTGAGAAGGGATCTTATGGCATATCTAAATCTGGGTTCGAGAACGAGTTCTCATGATCAGAAATGAGATCCATACAACTTTGGAACATAACTTAACTGATGGGATACTATCTGAGAAAGCCCTATCTTTAGGACTTGAGCTTCACTATTTCTGTAACCTTGAAAGTAAGGTGAAATTAACATGAGTGAAGCATGATGAGAATCTACATGAGTTTCTTAGAGAACCTTTTTATAGTACGATCTGAAACATGAAAAAAGGAAATTGTTCCTAAAACATCTCATAGCTTCCTACACATAAGTGTGGTGCACAACACATGCATGTACAAGACTCTACTAGATGCTGCTTTCAGACTTTCTAGGACTGTATTGAACCTTAGGCTCTGATACCAAATTTGTAACACCCCAATTTTCTGAACCAAAATGCTAAACGGTGCTCAGCACTCTGAAGGACCACAAGCTAATCCATGACTGATATCTGTACCTGTATACTGGATAATATACTGAATAAATACATAAATAAAGGCTGAAATGCCATAAGGTTTAAATGTGAAAAAAACATAACATCTGAGTGGGGTATGAAATACCCAAAACAACTGAAATAAACTATTTGTACATGATAGTCTGGAAAGCCTCTAAACTGTCTGAATAAGAAGTTGATGGGACATGTCCCTAACTAACTCCATTTAGCAACTGAACTAAAATAGTAAATGAAATAATAATCATATCATCCTCAAATGAGAAGGACTCACTCCACACTCTAAACACTGGAATGCTACTACTTATCTGGATCTCGTGCCTGTGAACCTATGATGTAATATAAGATAAAGCACCATAGCACAAATGCGTTAATACATCTGAATGTACTGAGTATACGAGTGAGGTAGGCTAAATGTAAAGGGTTTACATGCATGAACAATGCTAACTGATATGAACATGATAATACACACATATTTACATACATAAGTAACTGCTACTAAACTTATAGAGATACTGATTATTGAGCCTGAATACTTACAACATGAGTTTACTGGTACTGAGATACCTAATGACTGAGTTTACTGATATCGATATGTCAATCACTAAAAAGTAAGGAACTGTATTACTGCATAATGAGAGACTGATATTACATTACTGATAAATAATGATAGTTTTTGATAGTTCTAATTATGAAGAAATGGTCTAATTAACTGTATCTGACCGTCCTAAAACTGAGTACTGATAGCATGAGTTTACTGATATATAATATAACTGACAGATTAGTTCTGATAGCTGATATAGCTGATAACATGAGTTTTGAAAACTAATGTAACTGACACCATGAGTGACTATATCTGATAGCCCTGATACAGGATGCTGATAACATGGGTGACTGTATCTGATAGTCCTGAGTCTGATGAAACTATTTGAGTTTTGTACTGTATCTGAGTTGACTGTATCTGACAGTCCTGAAATCTAAAGAACTATCTGAGTTCTTTACTGAGACTGGGTGACTGTAGCTGACAGTCCTAAAATCTGTAACTAAAACTATGGGAAGTAGTCATCTAACCGACATGCCCCAATTAAGAGAATATAGCTAAGTTGGGGTTCAATCTTTGCCCTGGCTGGAAGGGTGTCAATACCATGCCACTATTAAGGACAAGCTATGAGTGACCCTTATCTAGCAGGTAATCCAATGAGAATGGTGGGACCCTTAATCCACCTCATCAACCCTAATCTGATAGGTTAAGATGTCTAAACCTACGCTGGCTACGTAGTTTTGAAACACAAGGATGACTGCTAAGAATCACACTCTGAACTGGCAGATGAGTTTCCATCCTGGGGTTCACTTGGTTCTAACTTCTACTCCCATCTAAAGGACACTGAACTGAATAACTAATCTAAACCTAATAACTGAGCTGAATTAATTAGCTGAAATGATACTGATTAACTGGACTGATACTAGTGGTATTGTTTAACAGAGCTAAACTAAGTTTACTAGATTTCGATGACTGATGAAATGTACTAAGTTCTGAGGACTGGTTGATAGTACAGAAGTTACTGAGATTAGCTGTGAATATTAAGGTTGTTGAGGTTACTGAGCACTGAGATTACTGAGATTACTGGACTACTGAGATTACTGAGATTACTGAGTTTCCTTGAGTCATATGACTGACTAAATTCTATAAATCATGGCTTGACTGAGAGTATCATGAAAACATGTCATGGCTCTAGGCACACAACTTTAATTTTTGGGTACAAGTACCCCCAGGACTTGATGGAAGGAGACTGACACAACTTGACTGTCTTGAGTACATGACAATCAATAACAATCCATGATACATAAGTGAGTGATTTCATGAAGTACATGGTCATCATAATATCTAACATGAATAGGAATGCTTATAATCAAGTCATGAATATCATATTCTAATATCATGGGTATTCTGACAACATACACCGTTCATAACGATAGCATGGAAACCATTTAAGCATAAGGGAATGACAAACATATAACATTTAGTTCATATTTTAATAATTTAGGGATAACACATGTGATACTTCAAAATCATGATTTTTTTCATAGCATGGAAGGCATATAGACACACTATAAATCCATTCCCCAATCATCATGTACATTCCATTAACACATATTGAACAACAATGCCAAGTGAACTCTTTGAACATAATAGACTAGCATGAATTTATCATATAGTTCACCCCTAAGTTATAATACATGATTTTTATCATTTTAGCGAACACCTTACATGCATAATTTTGGGTATAGGTATACTTAACAAATTTAGAAATCTTGAACCACCCAAATTCATGGGTTTCCAAATAACATGCCCATACACTTCTTGGAAACACATTTAGATACCATATTGAAGCACAATTAACAACCAATACATGAAAATAATCACACAACAACATAAATATCATAATTTATTATTTAAAAAATGGTTCTTGAGCTCAACAGATGAAAGGGATCTGTGGATGAACACTACGCATACCTTATTTATCAATTTCATGGAGATTGATGGAGAGAATCGGTTGATCTTGAATCTTATATGAAAACCCTAGCTTGTGTTATTGAGAGGATTTTGATAGAAAGAATATATTTTGGTAAAATAAGGGCTTAATTCTGTGTTTAGGCATTATATAGGGGTCAACAAAGGACTATTTTTAACCCAAAAACGGACTGTTTAAGTTACCTGGACTACAACATGTGTGGCGCACACATTAGGGTATGATTCACATATTTTTTACACATATTAAGGTGTGTGTCGCACACCTTATGTCAGGCGATGTACTCCACTTTATAAAGTCATCACTTTTTGCTCGGGTATCAGATTTTAGAGAAATTGGTATAGTTGGAAAGATAATTCAAAGTGATTTCATTTGATATATAGTAGGATCTCTAATTCAAAATATACAAGGAGTTATGACCGATTGAATTTGACCCAAGTTTTGACGCTCACTAAAACTTGAACGATAGGAAAGCTTTCAATTTGTATTTCAGTTAGGGAACCTCTATCATCTAAATTCATACTCAAATAAATTCCCACACTACATAATTGATTAACACACTAAATTTACATAGGATTCAAGGATTTTGAAACGTCTATGCATAGGAATGACAGACTTTTATTCAAGTCCAAAATATGGGATATTGCAATTGTAACACCCAAATTTTCTGAATCGAAATGCTACACGGTGATCATGACTCCGAAAGATCACAAACAAATCCATGAATGATATCTGTACCTGTAAACTGCATAATATAACATAAAGATGCGGAAACATGTACTGAATGGCCATAAGGTTCAACTAAATAAAGTATCTGATAAGAACAATGTCTGAAAATGGTATATCAATACCAAAATAAAACTAAAATATCTATCTAACATGCTTTAGTCTGGAAAGCCTCTAAACTGTCTGAATATGGAGTTGATGGGACATGTCCCCAACTAACTCCATCTAGCAACTGAACTAAAATAGTAAATGAAGTAATAATCATATTGTCCTCGAATGAGAAGGACTCACTGCAAAATCTAAACACTGGAATGTTACTGCTGATCTGGAGTTCGTGTCTCTAAATCTATGGTGTAACATAAGAGAAAAAACCATAGCGCAAATGCTTTAGTACGTCTGAATGTACTGAGTATACGAGTGAGGTAGTCTAAATGTGAAGGGTTATATGCATGAACAATACTGACTGATATGAACGTGAGAATACATACATGCATACGTAACTGTAACTGAACTCATGTAGATACTGACTACTAAATCTGAATACTGACAACATGAGTGTACTGATATTGAGATACTGAATAGATGAACGACTATTTCTGACAGTTCTAATTATGAAGAACTAGTCTGATTAACTGTGTCTAACAGTCCTAAAACTAAATACTTAATTTGTAAATCACTAATAAGTGAGGAACTAATACTGTATTAGTAAATACTGAGGGACTAGTATTATGTTACTGATACATGAATAACTCTATATGACAGTTCTGATTATGAAGAACTGGTCAGGTTGACTTTGTCAGACAGTCCTGAAGCTGAATACTGATATCACGAATTATGATAACTGATGTGACTGATAACATGAGTTCTTAGAACTGATATAACAGATAGCATAAGTGACTGTATCTGACAGTCCATAAATTTGAAGGAACTATCTGTGTTCTGTTCTATTTATGAGTTTACTGTATCTGACAGTCCTGAAATCTGAAGAACTATCTGTGTTTTTTTATTGAGACTGGGACTGAAACTGTGGGAAGTAGTTGTCTAACCGACATACCCCAATAACGTATATAACTAAGTTGGGGTCCAGTATCTGCCCCAACTTGAGGGGTGTAAGTACCGCACCACTGGTAAGGACAGCTATGAGTGACCTTTATCTGGCAGGTACTCAAATGAGAACGGTAGGAACCCTAAACTAACAGGTTAAGACACCTCATCAACCCTAATCAGACAGGTTAAGATGTCTCAACCTACGCTAGCTACGTAGTTTTGTAACACAAGGATGACTACTAAGAATCACACCCTGAACTGGCAGGTGAGTTCCCATCCTTGGGTTCACTGGGTGCTAACTTTTACTCCCATCTGAAAGACATTGAACTGAATAACTAAGCTGAACTGAATAACTGAACTGAACTGATTAGCTGAACTAATACTGATTAACTAGACTGATACTAGTGGTATTGTATGATGAATCTAAACTAAGTTTACTGGATTTCGATGACTGATGGAATGTACTGAGTTCTGAGGACTGTTTGAGAGTACTGAAGTTACTGAGATTAATAGTTAATACTGAGGTTGTTGAGGTTACTGAGCACTGGGATTACTGAGATTACTGGACTACTAAGAATACTGAGTTTTCCTGAGTCACATGGCTGACTGAATTCTATAGATCATGGCTCGACTGAGAGTATCATGATAACATGACATAGCTCTAGGCACACATCTACATATTTTGGGTACAACCCCCACAACTTGATGGAAGGACACTGACACAACTTGACTTTCTTGAGGACATGACCATCAATAACAATCCATAATACATTAGTGAGAGATTTCATGAAGTACATGGTCATCATAATATCTAACATGAATAGGAATGCTTATAATCAAGTCATAAATATCATATTCTAATATCATGGGCATTCTGACAACATATACTATTCATAACAATGGAATGGAAACCATTTAAGCATAAGGTAATGACAAATTCGTAACATTTAGTTCATATTTTAATAATTTGGGGATAACTCATGTGATACTTCAAAATCATGATCTTGTTCATAGCATGGAAGGCATATAGACACACTATGAATCCATTCCCCAATAATCATGTACATTCCATTAACACACATATTGAACAACAATGACAAGTGAGCTCTTTTAACATAATAGACTAGCATGAATTTATCATATAGTTCACCCCTAAGTTATAATACATGATTTTTATCATTCTAGGCATTTTATCAAACACCTTACATGCACAATATTGAGCATAAGTGTACTTAACAAATTCAGAAATCTTGAACCACCTAAATTCATGGGTTTCCAACTAACATGCCCATACACTTCTTTGAAACACATTTAGATACCATCTTGAAGCTCTATTAACAACCAATATATGAACATAATCACACAACAACATAAAGATCATAATTTATTATTTAAAACATGGTTCTTGAGCTCCACGGATAAAAGGGATCCATGGATGAACACTATGCATACCTTATTTCTTAATTACATGAAGATTTATGGAGAGAATTATTTGAACTTGAATCTTCTATGAAAACCCTAGATTGTGTTCTTGAGAGGATTTTGAGAGAAAGAATATGTTTTGGTAAAATAAAGGCTAAATTCCGTGTTTAGGCATTATATAGGGGTGGAAAAAGGACCATTTTGCCCCAAAAATGGACTTTTTAAGTCACCTAGACTACAACATGTGTGGTGCACACTTTATCGCACATATTAGGGTGTTCATCGCACCTTATCGCACACATTAGATTGTGCATCGCACACGTTACGTTAGGCTATGTACTCCGCTTTGTAAAGTCATAACTTCTTGCTCGGGTGTCGGATTTGTGAGAAATTGGTATCGTTGGAAAGCTAATTCAAAGAGATTTAATTTGATATATAGTATACCCTCTGATTCAATATATAAAAGGAGTTATGTAAGATTCAAGTTTACCCAAGTTTTGACGCTCACTAAAACTTGAACGATAGGAAAGCTTTCAACTTGTACTTGAGTTAGGGAACCTATACAATCTAAATCCATGCTTAAATATATTCTCACACTACATAATTGATTAAAACACTAAATTTACATACGATTCAAGGCTTTTGAAATGTCTACGCATAGGAATGACGGATTTTCATTCTAGTCCAAAATGTGGTGTATTACAGTTTTATACTGAGTAGTCAGTATGTCAACTTTTAAATTATTCATACTAGTTGTTCCTTCATGAGATATCTTTAGGAAATCCCAAATATCTTTAGGATTTACCTAAGTGGAAATCCTTTTATACTCATCAGGCCCTATGCGACAGACAAGAAATTTTTTTTCCTTGTAATTCTTCTCAACCTTCTTTCGATCTTCATCATCAAACTCTCTCCTATTTTTTACAACAATTCTTGTTATGTCTCCTTATTTTACCTCTCTAAAAGGTACCCGAGGATCATAAAGTATTATATCCGTTAGCTCACTATCCTCAGCCATAATAAAGTCATACATCTTAGTTTTCCACCACCCATAGTACTGCCCATTAAAGTGGGGTGGTATAGTAGTAGATTGCCTTTATATTAGATTAAGTGGAGCAACCATGATCAATAAATCACTCTAGGTATGAGCCTTTTAGTGTGTCCTAGATCTGATACTAATTATTGAAATGTAAGGGGTTGCACAACACTATGAGGGTCCAGGTCCCTTAGAGTAAGACACAAGTAATCAAACAGTAAAGCAGTAAGGAAACAAAAATTTGTCTAGAAATTAAAGAACACAAAGATTTAATATGGAAACCTCTTTGCTCAAGGGAGGAAAAACCACGAATTTCCCTCACAAGAACTCAAAAATCCACTATAATCAAACTCCTGATTACAGACTAAAATGGGAACTTAATTCAAAGCTCCACCATTTTGTAAAAACTCTATTATAAACCTACCTTGAGAAACTCTGCCAAGAACCCACCTCAATATTAATTAACTCTAACCAATATCAACTCAGGTAACTCTACCTAAGCACGCTCAAGAAAACAAGAAAATCATTGCTCTTATAACATAAGTAATTCAATTATAGACCAAGAGTTGACCCAAGAACACACACTCTCTCGGCACACAAAAGTTTGGGGCTTGAGCAAAATTTGAGTTTTCATTAATTTCTCTCTTTGAAAAATCTGATTGCAAAAGGTAGTGAATTGAGGAGCAAACTTTTCTATTTATAGTTGAATAATGATTAAGCTAGGAATACGATTGGTCCAGGTTTCCTACCAAGTACAAGCTCAACTACGCTGTTTATTTTAATAACAAACAAAACATTACATGACAATGAATACTATACTGAATTCATAAAGACTCGAGGACATGGTCTATTGTTGTCAGCTGATCATCATCAAAACAAGATATAGACGCCTCATTTTTCCCTCATTCCCAAATGTGTTTTCAAGTTCAGTTTTGGAGAAATTAATGGATTAATCCCAAGTATCTCAATTTTATGATATCTTTTAGTAGTTGTGTTTCTAAATATCATGCGAAAGGTAATATCAGTTTAAGCAAGATTTAAATAATGCTTTTATATATGGTTGTGTGTTATGAACACACGATCCCATATTCTTGAATAATTAGCATGAAACATCTAATTGAGGCATAATTTATGATAAGTATTCAGTATACCACATTTATCATTATTTCCATAGATATAAAATTACATATAACTAGTTCAATGATTTCAGTCATTTCAATTAGTGTAAATTAAACTAGTTTATGTATTTTACTAAACATTCAGTCCAATTAGGAGAATATGTATAAGATTATGTGAGTTTTACTTATCACTGAGAGGACATGGGTTTAGATATCCTAAGTCTTAAACTACGTGTCTCCTTAGGAAAAAGGGTCCTCACCAATTGAGATTGACTCTCTTAGCTTGAATGGACTGATGAGTAAATCATGCCTTTCATGGTTCTTGACTTGGAAATGTATATTAAACCCACCGAACATAGGTTATAGGTTGGAGTTAATATTTCTCACATAGTATATGCCAGTTACAAGAAACTCTGTAGTTTTATATTAAATATAGTACATGACCCTTGGTTTAGTTGTATTTCTTAAACTCGTGAATTTTCATATTATAAGTTCAAAAATATTTTATAATTGCATAAGTCATATTCTTAGTACATTTAAACAACTGGCCGTATAGCTTTTCTTACACTAACATATCATGTTGTAGATTCAAACCCTCAACATGAGTCCTACAGTTGATATATTCAAGTACCTTTCTAGCAATTAACAATGGTAAGTCCGCATGATCTAAGAATGAGATTCTATGTTTTATTTTAATATTTCATTCTACTTTTATATAGTTTAAAGTTAATTTGGGACTTGTCCTAGAAATTCATCATCTAGTAAAGATAATGAGATAGACAATTATTTATTTCAGCTTTATGGTTATGAGATATTTCTAATTTTTGAAACTTGGTTTTAGTATTTATTTTGACTCCTTTTATTACATTATTTCAATATTAGCTTCCACTCAATATATTTCAACTATATTCATTGCTCTTAGTATTATTTTATACCATGGGTTCGCTTGGGATCACTTTTGGCTCTAAGAACCATGTTACAACTAGTGTTAAGTCTCGGGTCATAAAAACATAGTATGAAAGCCAATGTAACATCCTAAAAATCTAAAATATGATCAGAGTAATAATTAAAGTATATATAAAACAAAAATTAATTATTTGGTAGCATGATTAGTGTTTTAGATATAAATTAAGGCCATATGTAACTCCTAGCTCATATTTAACTAGAAACTTTCTTTACTAATTGAATTCTTAAATAGATTACAGAGCACGGATTCATGGCAGTTTTGTTAAAACACTTTCTAGCAGAGAGATACAATGATCAAACCAACAACCATTGGTTAATACATAACCTTCCTATGGCCCCATAATAGGAAATAGCCCCAAAATCCTTAAGGTTGTCAAATATACCTCCTTAGAAATGAAATAAACTAACAACCACTAGTAGGACTAATAATAGATGGTAGGGATTATGGTTACATGGTTAGCCGAGGGAAAGGAACCAATAACAAACCAAGGAGTGATCCTTGAAGGATTTAAATATTTGTTCCTTGGATTGTCTGATGGGGTTTAGAGAACCATCAAAATTAGTCCGCTAATCATTATAGATCAAATGACTGTGGGAGTGTTCATTTGTCATGATAACCAGATTTTTTAGTTATGTTCACGTAAGGTCTCATCATGCTTTTACCATTATTTAACCACCTGAAATTAATCAATTTAGCTCACCTAAGGCTGAATATTAAACCTAAACTACTCTAAATCCCTCAATAACTTACAATCAAGCAATAGTTAGCAAATTAAGAGCAAAAAATATGACATCTCTCCTCCAAATCAAGAATTAGAGTTCACTATATTTAGTCTCAAATTCAAAGATTTAGCAAGGTTTTCACTCTTGAATATATGGGATTTCATCAATGGATTTTCATTCACCCATTGAGTCGCTAAGTAAACTCTTTTCCTTATTTTAATTCATTATTCCAAGCTTAGGGTTTCATTAAAGCATGAATTCCTTTGTATTTAGCTCTCCTTTATAAGGATTGTTGTCTACATGTTTTCTTTTAGAATCGTATACCTTTACATATTTATAATTTATTATTTCTCAGTATATTAATAAATTCATATTTTAGAGTTTGGCTATGTAATTTCACATCTCAATCATAATATAAAAGTTATCATGAGTGGTTTTATTCTTCAAAGATAGTGGGTAATGAAGACCGAATGGCTTAGGTTCTCATGCATTCCTAGTTGAAGGTTTATTCCATTATTTCTTTTGTTTAGGGATTCATTCAGAAAAGGTGTCTGCCATCTTAGTCTCAAATATCACTATTATGATCATTTTAGTTATTTATTATATGTAGTTGGGAGTAGTACTTAGAACCTATAAGATAGGGATGAAGGCTAAGCCCTATATTAAGGTGAGACCTTTACTAGAAGTCCCTAGGTCCTAGAACTATATCCCCATCCATAGGTTTTAAAGTGTCACCTATTTGACTAGTCTTGATACTCTAGTCTTTATTGTGTACAACTTAGTGGATTCACATCAATCAATGTTAGTATCCTTGGCAAGGAATGGAATACCTTTCGAGCGAGGTTATATGGTAAGCCCCGATTTGCTCAAAATGAGTGTGTAGGCTAACAATATCCCATCAGTTAAGTTATGTTCCAAAGTTGTATGGATCTCATTTATGATAATGAAAACTCGTTCTCGAACACATATTTAGATATACCATCAGATCCCTTCTAAAAATCCTGTGATATCATGTGACCCAGAGTTAGAAGTATGAACCCAGGATTTTAGCAGTAGACAAGTTGGGATATGATATCCATATTGAATAGATTATGTATTCATGGGGATAGTTGTGCCAAAATGAATCAATAGACTTGAACAGTGCGAGTTAGAAATTTAAGTTTATTGACTTAAAATTAAGCATGAAGGTGTGAATGTGATATTAGTAGTATGTGAGGGAAACAGGGGCCGGCGATGTGTTTAGTAAGGCAATCATGTTCTAATCAGAGTGTATGCATGTTATGATGATCTCAATTCAGTTCAGAGGTTAGTTTAGTGTTCACAGACTTATGATAATGGCTTAAAGCCAAGGGAGAGATAGTAGATCAAGTACCTAAGTCAGGCTCTCAGATTTCAGTAGTAGTGCCAGTATGTACAAAAAAGCAGTTAGGGAAGACGATTCCCAACCCATCCTTATCTCCGCATAAAGCTTCCTACTTCAGTCAGCATAATGCCTATGCATGCTTCACGCCTCAGATTCCATGAATACAGCTTATGTTCACACAGATTCCATAGAATCGTGTTTCTTTTAGTTACCAGTATAGGGAGTTCAGTTCTAGATCACTCAATGTTACAAATCATGTTCCATGAACTCAAAAATTCTAGACTCAGGTCATGCAGCTCATGACTCATGTACAAGTATCATGATCCCCAGTATACTTAGTTTCCATGACTCATGCTATGCCCCCACTGATCAGATAAATTCAGAATATATCATGTATATACTCAATTCAGACCTTTTTGGTAAATCCATGTTGTTGATATTCTATTTCTCAGGTTTCAGTCATGTGTCAAGTTCAGTCAGTATCCATTCATGTTTCAGGTTCTCCTGATTTAACCCTTCATGAGCTCTCTTTATGAGAATAGTGTAGTGTAGAGAAATTGCTTATATGGGAGAGAGTAAATGTTTTATATTAAGAGCATATTATTGCATGCATGTTTTATATGGGGATGTAGATACGAATATAGGCTTGAATATCATGTTAGTATGCAAGCAAAGGTCTAGCAAGAAGTAGTACTTAGAAATTGGAAAAAAAATTCAGAGTGTGAATGTATATTCAGATCCTTGATTTATGTCAGCCTTCATGATGCTACTATGATAACTCAGTTTCCTTCTCAGTTATAGTTTTAGTACTCAACACTCAGTAATTAGTGCTAAGTCTCAGAATTAAGCACTTCAGTATCAGTTAAAACTCAGTTTCAGAATTCAATTATCCGGACCCAGCATTTAGTTCCAGTATGGATACATGTTACAGTCTTAAGTTATAGTGTCAGCTTCAGATCGGTATTCATCTCAGAAATTCAGTTCAGTTTTAGACTTGCTTGACCATAGCATGCAGTTATCAACTACTCAGTTATAGGTATTCCAATACCTTAGTCTATGGAATGTTTCTAAATCATGTAATACGCTTGGTCCTGCATTTTCAGACAATATGACTTTCATGAAATCAATGATTAGTTACCTCATGTTACTCAGTCAGTCCCTTCTTATATGCATAATACTTTATGGCCTCAGTCCAGCTACTCAGATTAAGTATAATTTAGTCTTGTATACCCAACATTCAGTTACCTATTACTTAGTTAATCAGATAAGCCAATATGTCTATGCATTCGCGGATCATGCTTCAGTTTCAGATCTCAGATAATCAGTCATAATTTTTAACCTAGGTTCCTTGCGCATCGCCTCAACTTCCTCAATATCTCAGCAAGGTCAGTCCAACATCCTTCAAGGGACATAGTTTCCCAAGGGG
Source organism: Capsicum pubescens (assembly GCA_030864215.1). Classification (NCBI taxonomy): domain Eukaryota; kingdom Viridiplantae; phylum Streptophyta; class Magnoliopsida; order Solanales; family Solanaceae; genus Capsicum; species Capsicum pubescens. The sequence continues at coordinate 182,908,867 of CM061547.1, read as the reverse complement.
GAGATACACTATATCCCCCAAACTTCCTTGATTTAAACATGTCATTTTCTTTGATGAATCTATCTTGGAGGAAGTGTTACTTATGAGCCAAACCTCTAGCTTAAAAACTCAGCACTAACCCATGTACTCAATGGCTCAGTGTAGCCACGATACGATACTCTGTCCATGTCACACATTATAGACTCAATTCAGTTCATGAATCATGTTCCAGACTCAGTTATGTTCTTATATTTCTACACATGCATATTCAGTAATCAATCTCAGACTCATTAGTATTTTCAGTTCATGGTAGCATTCTTCTTTGAGCTTACTCATTCTCATGTTAAGATTTCAAAACCAAACTTGGTATTTAGTTCCATGCTCAGTTTTTAGTTCAAACTTGGTATCTTTTCCATTAGATGATCATGAGCCACTTCAATCATGTATTCAAACATCAGATATGTATGATCAGCTTACCAGTACTTTCATTCATGCAGTCATGTATCATGTCAGTCATATAATCATGCATCAGATATGCATGGATTTAACTTATCAATTATGCATCAGATATGCATGGATTCAACTTATCAATTATGCATCAGATATGCATTCTCAGTTTGAGAAACTTAGTTTATCAGAACACTCAGTCCTACACTCATAAATTAGCTACCCATACATTAGATATGCATGTACGGTATGATATGCTCAGTTTTAAGTCATGTCAGCCATGAAATCATGTTCAGTCGTTCATGCTCAGTACTCACATCAGTTGTCTTCCTCCCCTATCAGTCAATCTCATTCGAGGATGAATGTTCCCAAGGGGGAGATATTGTAATATCCCATATTTTGGACTATAATGAAAGTCCGTCATTCTTATGCGTAGATATTTCAAAAGACTTGAACCCTATGTAAATTTAGTGTGTTAATAAATTATGTAGAGTGGGAATCTATTTGATCATGAATTTAGATCATACATGTTCCCTAACTCAAATACAAATTGAAAGCTTTCCTATCGTTCAAGTTTTAGTGAGCGTAAAAACTTTAGTTAAATTCAATCGGTAATAAATCCTTGTATATATTAAATTAGAGTTCCTACTATATATAAAATGAAATAAATTTGAATTATCTTTCCAACTATAGCAATTTTGCTAAAATCCGATACCCAAGCAAGAATTTAAGACTTTACAAAGTGGAGTACATCGCCTGACCTAAGGTGTGCGACGCACAACCTAAGGTATGCGATAAGGAGTGTGACGCACACCCTAATATATGTGATAAGATATGGTAAACACACATTAATGTGTGCGATAAAGTGTGCACTGCACATGTTGTTGTCCAGGTTACTTAAACTGTCCGTTTTTAGGGAAAAAATAGTCCTTTTTCCACCCCTATATAATGCCTAAACACGGAATTAAACCCTTATTTCACCAAAACATATTTTTTCTCTCAAAATTCTCTCAAGATCACAAGCTAGGGTTTTCATAAAAGATTCAAGCTCAAGCAATTCTCTCCTTTAATCTTCATGAAATTGAGAAATAAGGTATGTGTAGTGTTCATCCACGGATCCCTTTCATCCCAGGAGCTCAAGAACCATGTTTTGAATAATAAATTATGATCTTTATGTTGTTTTGTGATTATCTTCATGTATTGGTTGTTAATTGTTCTTCAAGATGGTATCTAAATGTGTTTCCAAGAGATGTATGGGCATGTTAGTTGGAAACCCATGAATTTGGGTGGTTCAAGATTTCTAAATTTGTTAAGTATACCTATGCCCAAAATTATGCATATAAGGTGTTTGCTAAAATGCCTAAAATGATAAAAATCATGTATTATAACTTAGGGGTGAACTATATGATAAATGCATGCTAGTTTATTATGTTCAAAGAGCTCACTTGTCATTGTTGTGCAATATGTGTTAATATAATGTACATGATGATTGGGGAATGGATTCATAGTATGTCTATATGCCTTTCATGCTATGAACAAGATCATGATTTTGAAGTATCACATGAGTTATCCCCAAATTATTACAATATAAACTAAATATTACATGTTTGCCATTCCCTTATGCTTAAATGGTTTCCATGCTATCGTTATGAACAGTGTATGTTGTCGGAATGCCCATGATATTATAATATGAGATTCATGACTTGATTATAAGTATTTCTATTCATGTTAGATATTATGATGACCATGTACTTCATGAAATCCCTTCCTCATGTATCATGGATTGTTATTAATGGTCATGTACTCAAGACAGTCAAGTTCTGTCAGTTTCCTTCCATCGAGTCCTGGGGATACTTGTACCCAAAAAATATAGTTGTGTGCCTAGAGAAATGTAATGTTTTCACGATACTCTCAGTCAAACCATGATTTATAGAATTCAGTCAGTCATGTGACTCAGGAAAACTCAGTAATCTCAGTAATCTTAATAGTCCAGTAATCTTAGTGCTCGGTAACCTCAGCAACCTCAATATTCACTATTTATCATATTAACTTCAGTACTCTCAACCAATCCTCAGAACGCAGTACATTCCATCAGTCATCGAAATCCAGTAAACATAGTTTAGCTCCGTTAAACAATACCACTAGTATCAGTCCAGTTAATCAGTATCAGTTCAACTAATCAGTTCAGTTCAGTTATTCAGTTCATCTTAGTTATTCAGTTCAGTGTCCTTCAAATGGGAGTAGAAGTTAGCACCGAGTGAACACAAGGATGGGAACTCATCTTCCAGTTCACGGTATGATTCTTAGCAGTCATCCTTGTGTTCCAGAACTACGTAGCCAGCATAGGTTGAGACATCTTAACCTATTAGATTAGGGTTGATGAGGTGGACTAACCTGTCAGATTAGGGTCCTACCATTCTCATTGGAGTACCTTCCAGATAAAGGTCACTCACAGTTTGTCCTTACCAGTGGCATGGTATTGACACCCTTATAGTCGGGGCAGAGATTGGACCCCAACTTAGCTATATTCGCTTAATTGGGGTATGTCGGTTAGATGACTACCTCCCACAGTTTCAGTTACAGATTTTAGGAATGTCAGCTACAGTCACCCAGTCACAGTAAAGAACTCAGATAGTTCTACAGATTTCAAGACTGTCAGATACTATCAAATCAGATATAGTACAGATCTCAAATAGTTCCATCAAACTCAGGACTGTCAGATACAGTGATCCATGTTATCAGCATCCAGTATTAGGGATATCATATATAGTCACTCGTGGTGTCAGTTACATCAGTTGTCAAAACTCATGTTATCAGCTATATCAGCTATCAGAACTCATCTATCAGTTATATTAGATATCAGTAAACTTATGCTATCAGTACTCAGTTTTAGGTCTATCAGATACAGTCAATTAGATTAGTTCTTTATAATTAGAACTGTAAAAAACAATCATTCATTTATTAGTAATGCAACATCAGTCTCTCAGTATTCAGTAATACAGTTCCTCACTTATTAGTGATTCACATATTGATATCAGTAAACTCAGTCAATTGGTATCTCAGTACCAAAAAACTCATGGTGTCAGTATTCAGACTTAGTAGTCAGTATCGCCATGAGTTCAGTAGTAGTTACTTATGTATGTATGTATGTATGTATTCTCACGTTCATATCAGTCAACATTGTTGATACATGTAAACCCTTTACATTTAGCCTACCTCACTCCTATACTCAGTATATTCAGATGTATTGACGCATTTGCGCAATGATGCTTTCTCTTATTTTACACCATAGGTTCAGAGGCACGAGCTCCAGATCAACAGTAGCATTCCAGTGTTCAAATTTTGCAGTGAGTCCTTCTCATTCAAGTACGATATGATTATTGCTTGATTTACTATTTTAGTTCAGTTGCTAGATGGAGTTAGTTGGGGACATGTCCCATCAACTTCTTATTCAGACAACTTAGAGGCTTTCCAAACTATCATGTATAGATAGTATATTTTAGTTTTTTTTGGTATTTCATACCCCACTTAGAAGTTATGTTTTTATCAGATTTGAACCTTATGGCATTTCAACCTTTATTTTTCCATTTATTAAGTATATTATACAGTGTACAGGTACAGATATCAGTCATAGGTTAGCTTGTGGTACTTCAGGGTCATAAGCACCGTGTATTATTTCGGTTTAAAAAAATAGGGTGTTATAAAGAGTTAATGTTTTATGTTAAGAGCAGATTATTGCATGCATGTTTTATACGAGGGTGTAGATGTGAAGATAGGGTTGAATATCCTATTAGTATGCAAGCAAAGGGCTAGCAAGAGGTAGTACTTAGAAATTCAGAAAAAATTCAGAGTATGAATGTATATTCAGATCCTTGACTTATGTCAACCTTCATTATGCAACTATCACAACTCAGTTGCCATCTCAATTATAGTTTTAGTACTCAACACTCAGTAATTAGTGCTCAGTTTCAGAATTAAGCACTTCAGCTTCAGTCAAAACTCAGTTTCAGTATTCAGCTTTCGGGACCCAACATTTAGTTCTAGTATAGATCTATGTTACAGTCTTAAGTAATAGTGTCATCTTCATATCTGTATTCAGCTCAGAAATTCAGTTTAGTTTTATACTTGCTTGACCATAGCATGCATTTATCAGCTACACTTTCAGACAATATAGCTTTCATGAAATCCATAGTCAGTTACGTCATGTTACTCAGTCAGTCCCTTCTCATATGCATAATATTTTATGGCCTCAGCCCAGCTACTCAGATTAAGTACAATTCAGTCTTGCATACCCAGTATTCAGTTACCGGTTACTCATTTACTTAGATAAGTCAGTATGTTTATGCATTTGTGCATCACGCTTCAGTTTCATATCTTGAATAATCAGTCACGATTTGTACCTATGTTCCTTGTGCATCGCCTCAACTTTCTCAATATCTCAGCAAGGTCAGTCCAGCATCCTTCAAGGGACATAGTGTCCCAAGAGGGAGATACACTATAGCCCCCAAACTTCCTTGATTTAAACATGTCATTTTCTTTGATGAATCTATCTTGGAGGAAGTGTTACTTATGAGATGAACCTCTAGCTTCAAAACTCAACAGTAAGCCATGTACTCAATGGCTCAATGTAGCCACAATATGATACTCTGTCCATGTCACACATTATAGAATTAGTTCAGTTCATGTATCATATTTCAAAATCAGTTATGTTCTTATGTTTTTGCTCATGCATATTGAGTAATCAATCTTAGACTCATTTGTATTTTTAATTCATGGTAGAAGTCTTCTTTGACCTAACTCGTTCTCATGTTCAAATTTAGTACAAACTTGGTATTCAGCTCCATGCTCAGTTTCCAGTTCAAATTCGGTATCTTTACCATTGCATATTTATTTGCATGATCATGAGCTAGTCCAGTCATATATTCGCCCATCAGATATGCATGATCATCTTATCAGTACTCTCCCTCAAGTACTTATGAATTAGTTACGCATGCATCAGATATGCATGTTCAGTATGATATGCTCAGCTTATCAATCATGTCAGCCATGAAATCATGATCAGTCGTTCATGCTCCATATTAACGTCAGTTGTCTTTTTTTTTATGTCATCCAGTCTTATTCGAAGATGAATGATCGCGAGGGGGATATATTGTAATACCCCATATTTTGGACTAGAATGAAAATCCATCATTCCTATGTGTAAACATTTCAAAAGCCTCGAATTCTATGTAAATTTACTATTTTAATAAATTATGTAGGAATCTATTTGAGCATGAATTTAATTCATATAGGTTCCCTAACTCAAGTACAAGTTGAAAACTTTCCTATCGTTCAAGTTTTAGTGAGCGTCAAAACTTAGGTCAAATTCAATCAGTCATAACTCCATGTATATATTTAATTAGAGGGTCTTATATATATCAAATGAAATATCTTTGAATGATCTTTCCAATGATACCAATTTCGCCAAAATCCGACACCCGAGCAAGAAGTTATGACTTTGCAAAGTGGAGTATGTTGCCTAACGTAAGCTGTGTGACGCACAACGTAATGTGTGCGATATGGTGTGCGACGCACACCATAATGTGTGCAATAAAGTGTGCACCGCATATGTTGTAGTCCAGTTGACTTAAACAATCCATTTTTGGGGCAAAATGGTTCTTTTTCCACCCCTATATAATGCCTAATCACAGAATTAAGCCCTTATTTAATCAAAACATATTCTTTATCTCAAAATCCTCTCAAGAACACAAGATAGGGTTTTAATAAAAGATTCAAGTTTAATCAATTCTCTCCATAAATCTTTATGTAATTAAGAAATAAGGTATGCGTAGTGTTCATCCACTGATCCCTTTCATCCGTGGAGCTCAAGAATAATGTTTTAAATAATAAATTATGATCTTTATGTTGCTGTGTGATTATGTTCATGTATTGGTTGTTAATTGTGCTTCAAGATGGTATCTAAATGTGTTTCCCAGAAGTGTATGGGCATGTTAGTTGGAAACCTATGAATTTGGGTGGTTCAAGGTTTCTAAATTTATTAAGTACACCTATGCTTAATATTGTGCATTTTAGGTGTTTGATAAAATGCCTATAATGATAAAAATCATGTATTATAACTTAGGGGTGAACTATATGATAAATTCATACTAGTCTATTATGTTCAAAGAGCTCACTTGTCATTTTTGTGCAATATATGTGTTAATGGAATGTACATGATGTTTGTGGAATGGATTCATAGTATGTCTATATGCCTTCCATTCTATGAACAAGATCATGATTTTGAAGTATCATATGAGTTATCCCTAAATTATTACAATATGAACTAAATGTTACATGTTTGCAATTCCCTTATGCTTAAATGGTTTCCATGCCATTGTTATGAATAGTATATGTTGTCAGAATGCCCATGATATTAGAATATGATATTTATGATTTGATTATAAGCATTACTATTCATGTTAGATATTATGATAATCATGTACTTTATGAAATCCCTCACTCATGTATTATGGATTGGTATTGATGGTTATGTACACAAGAAAGTCAAGTTGTGTCAGTTATCTTCCATCGAGTCCTGGGGGTACTTGTACCCACAAAATATAGTTGTGTTCTTAGAACTATGTGATGTTATCATGATATTCTCAGTCGAGCCATGATCTATAGAATTCATTCAGCCATGTGACTCAGGAAAACTCAGTAATCTCAGTAATCTTAGTAGTCCAGTAATGTCAGTAATCATAGTGCTCAGTAACCTCAGCAACCTCAGTATTCACTATTAATCTTAGTAACATCAGTACTCTCAACCATTCCTCAGAACTCAGTACATTTCATCATTCATCGAAATACAGTAAACTTTGTTTGATCCATCAAATTATACCACTAATATCAGTCCAGTTAATCAATATCAGTTCAGCTAATCAGTTCAGTTCAGTTTAGTTATTCAGTTTAGCTTAGTTATTCAGTTCAGTGTCCTTCAGATGGGAGTAGAAGTTAGCATCGAGTGAACCCAAGGATGGGAACTCACCTGCCAGTTCAGGGTGTGATTCTTAGCAGTCATACTTGTGTTCCAGAACTACATAGCCAGCGTTGGTTGAGGCATCTTAACCTGTTAGATTAGGGTTGATGAGGTGGCTTAACCTATCAATTTAGGGTTCTCACCGTTCTTATTTGAGTACCTGCCAGATAAGGTTCATTCACAGCTGTCCTTACCAGTGGCGCGGTATTGACAACCCTCCAGTTGGGTAAGAGACTTGACCCCAACTTAGTTATATTCGTTATTGGGGTATGTCAGTTAGACAACTACTTCCCATATTTTTAGTCCCAGTCTCAGTAAAAGAACTTAGATAGTTCTTCAAATTTCAGGACTGTCAGATACAGTCAACTCAGAAATAGAACAGAACACAAATAGTTCCTTTAGATTAATGGACTATAAGATATAGTCACTTATGCTATCAGTTATATCATTTCTCAGAACTCATGTTATCAGTCACATCAGTTATCAGAATTCATGATATGAGTATTCAGCTTCAGGACTGTAAAACACAGTCAACCAGACCAGTTCTTCATAATCAGAAATGTCATACACTAGTATCAGTAATATAGTACTAGTCCATCAGTATTTACTAATACAGTATCAGTTCCTTATTTATTAGTGATTTACATACTCAGTATTTAGTTTCAGGACTGTTAGACACAGTCAATCAGACCAGTTCTTCATAATTTGAACTATAAAAAATAGTCGTTCATCTATTCAGTATCTCAATATCAGTACACTTATGTTGTCAGTATGCAGACTCAGTAGTCAATATCTCCATGAGTTTAGATATAGTTACCTATGCATATATGTATTCTCACGTTTATATCTGTCAGTATTGTTCATGCATATAATCCTTTTCATTTAGCCTACCTCACTCGTATACTCATTACATTCAGACGCACTGACGCATTTGCGCTATGTTTTTTTCTCTTATGTTACACCATAGGTTGAGAGACACGAGCTCCAGATCAGTAGTAGCATTCCAGTGTTCAGAGTTTTCAGCGAGTCCTTCTCATTCAAGGATGATATGATTATTACTTCATTTACTATTTTAGTTCAGTTGCTAGGTGGAGTTAGTTGAGGACATGTCCCATCAACTCCTTATTAAGATAGTTTATAGGATTTCCTGACTATCGCATGTCAAATAGATATTTCAGTTTTGTTTTGGTATTGATATACCATTTTCAAACATTGTTCTTATCAGATAATTTATTCAGTTGAACCTTATGGCCATTCAGTACATGTTTCCGCATCTTTATGTTATATTATGCAGTTTATAGGTACAAATATAAGTCATGGGTTTATTTGTCGTCCTTCGGGGTCATGAGCACCATGTAGCATTTCGATTTAGATAATCGGGGTGTTACAAACTTGGAATCAGAGCCTAAGGTTCAGTAGAGTCCTAGGAAGTCTGAAAGCCACATCTAGTAGAGTCTTGTACATGCATGTGTTGTGCACCACATTTATGTGCAGGAGTCTATGATATGTTTTAGGAACAGTTTCTCTTCTTTCATATCTCAGGTCGTGCTATAGAAAAGTTTTCTAAGAAAACTCATGTAGATTCTCATCATGCTTCACTCATGTTAATTCCACCTTACTTTCAAGGTAACAAAAATAGTGAAGCTTAATTCCTAAATATAGGGATTTCTCAGACAATATCCCATCAATTAAGTTATGTTCCAAAGTTGTACAAATCTCATTCATGATCATGATAACTCATTCTCTAACGCAGATTTAGAAATGCCATCAGATCTGATCCCTTCTCAGAATCTTATAATAGAATGTGACCCAGAGTTAAAAGCATAAACCCAGGAGTTTAGCAGTAGTAGAGTTGGGATGAATATATCCATATTGAATAGACTATGTATTCATGGGGATAGTTATGACAGAATGAATCAATAGGCTTGAACGGTGGGAGTTAGAAATTTAAGTTTATTTACTTAAAATTAAGCATGAAGGTGTGAATGTGATATTAGTAGTATGTGAGGGAAACAGGGGTAGATGAAGTGTTTAGTAATGCAATCATGTTCTAATTAGAGTGTAAGCATGTGATAATAATTGTAGTCCAGTTCATAGGTTAGTTTAGTATTCATATACTTATGATGATTGCTTAATGATAAGGGAGAGATGGTAGATCAAGTACCCAAGTCAGGATGTCAGATTTCAGTAGTAGTGCCAGTATGTATAGAAAAGTAGTTAGGGAAAATGATTCCCAACCCATCCTTATCTCAGCATAAAGCTTCGTACTTCAGTTAGCATAATGCTTATGCATGCTTCATGTTTCAGATTCCATGGATATAGCTTATGTTCACACGTATTCCATAGAATTGTGTGTGCTTTCAGTTCCCAGTGTAGAAATTTCAGTTCTAGATCACTCAGTGTTACAAATCATGTTCCATGAACTCAGAAATTCCAGACTCACATCATGCAGCTCGTGAATCATGTACACGTATCATGCTCCCCAGCATACTCAGTTTCCATGACTCATGCTACGCCCCCACTGATGAGATAAATTTAGACTATATCATGTATATACTCAGTTCAGACCATTTTGGTAAATCCATGTTGTTTATATTCTATTCCTCAGGTTTAAGTCATGTGTTAAGTTCAGTAAGTATCCATTCATGTTTCAGGTTCTCCTAATTTAACACTTCAGTGAGCTCTCTTTATGAGAATAGTGTAGTGTTGATAAACTGCTTTGATGGGAGAGAGTTCATATTTCATGTTAAGAGTAGATTATTGCATGCATGTTTTATATGAGGATGTAGATACGAAGATAGGCTTGAATATCCCGTTAGTATGCAATCAAAGGGAAAGCAAGAGGTAGTACTTAGAAATTGGGAAAAAATTTATAGTGTGAATGTATATTCAGATCCTTGACTTATGTCAGCCTTCATTATGTGACTATCATAACTCGGTTTCCATCTCATTTATAGTTTCAGTACTCAACACTCAGTAGTTAGTTCTCAGTCTCAGAATTAAGCACTTCAGTATAAGTCAAAACTCAGTTTCAGTATTTAGATATCACAACCAAGCATTTAGTTCCAATATGTATCCCAGTTACAGTCTTAAGTTATAGTGTCAGCTTCAGATTTGTATTCAGCTCAAAATTCAGTTTAGTTTTAGAATTTCTTAACCATAGCATGCAGTTATCAGCTACTCAGTTATAGGTATTCCAATACCTCAGTCTATGGAATGTTTCCAAATTATGTATTATGCTTGGTCCTGTATTTTTAGACAATATAGCTTTCATGAAATCCATGTTCCGTTACATCATGATACTCAGTCAGTCCCTTCTCATATGCATAATACTTTATGGCCTCAGCGCAACTACTCATATTAAGTACAATTCAGTCTTGCATACCAAGTAATCAGTTACCAGTTACTCAGTTAATCAGATAAGTCAGTATGTCTATGCATTTGTGCATCACGCTTCAGTTTATGATCTTAGATAATTAGTCACAATTTTTTACCTAGGTGCCTTGTGCATCGCCTCAACTTTCTTAATATCTCAGCAAGGTCAGTACAACATCCTTCAAGTGACATAGTGTCCTAAGGGGGAGATACACTATAGCCCCTAAACTTCCATGATTTAAACATGTCATTTTCTTTGATGAATCTATCTTGGAAGAAGTGTTAATTATGAGCCGAACCTCTAACTTCAAAACTCAGAAGTAAGTCATGTACTCAATGGTCCAGTGTAGCCACGATACGATACTTTGTCCATGTCACGCATTACACACTCAGTTCAATTCATGTATACTATTGCAGACTCAGTTATGTTCTTATGTTTCCACTCATGCATATTGAGTAATGAATATTAGACTCATCGGTATTTTCAATTCATGGTAGCAGTCTTCTTTGGCTTACTCATTCTCATGTTCAAATTTTTGTACAAACTTGGTATTCAGCTCCATGCTCAGTTCCCAGTTCAAACTTGGTATCTTTACCATTGCATATTTATTTACATGATAATGAGCCAGTTCATTCATATATTCGCATATTAGATATGCGTGATCATCTTATCAGTACTCTCCCTCAAGTACTTATGAATTAGTTACGCATGCATCAGATATGCATGTTCAGTATGATGTGTTCAGCTTATCAATCATGTCTGCCATGAAAGCATGATCATTCGTTCATTCTCTATATTCACGTCAGTTGTCTTTTCTCTCATCTCAGCCAGTCTCATTAGAGGACGAATGTTCCAAAGGGGGAGATATTGTAATACCCCACATTTTGGACTAGAATGAAATCCATAATTCCATTGCGTAGATATTTTAAAAGCCTCAAATACTATGTAAATTTAGTGTGTTAATCAATTATGTAGTGTGGGAATCTATTTGAGCATGAATTTATATCATATAGGTTTCCTAGCTCAAGTACAAGTTGAAAGCTTTCCTATCATTCCAGTTTTAGTGAGCATCAAAACTTGGGTCAACTTCAATCGGTCATAAAAATTTGTATATATTGAATTAGAGGGTATATTATATATAAAATCAAATCTCTTTGAATTATCTTTACAACGATACCAATATAGCCCAAATCCGACACTCGAGAAAGAAGTTATGACATTTCAAATTGGAGTACGTCGCATAATGTAAGGTGTGTGATGCACATCCTAATGTGTGTGATAAGGTGTGCGGCGCACACCCTAATGTGCACGATAAAGTGTACGCAGCACATGTTTTAGTTCAGGGGACTTAAATAGTCCATTTTTGGGGCAAAATAGTCCTTTTTCCACCCCTATATAATGCCTAAACACAGAATTAAGTCCATATTTCACCAAAACATATTCTTTCTCTCAAAATCCTCTCAAGAACACAAGCTAGGTTTTTCATAGAAGATTCAATTTCAAGAAATTCTCTCCACAAATCTTCATGTAATTAAGAAATAAGGTATCCGTAGTGTTAATCCACGGATCCCTTTATCCGTGGAGCTCAAGAACCATGTTTTAAATAATAAATTATGATCTTTATGTTGTTGTGTGATTATGTTAAAGTATTGGTTGTTAACTATGCTTCAAAATGGTGTCTAAATGTGTTTCCAAGAAGTGTATGGGCATGTTAGTTTGAAACCCATGAATTTGGGTGGTTCAAGATTTCTAAATTTGTTAAGTATACCTATGCTCAATATTGTGCATTTAAGGTGTTTGATAAAATTCCTAGAATGGTAAAAATCATGTATTATAACTTAGGGGTTAACTATATGATAAATTCATGCTAGTCTATTATGTTCAAAGAGCTCACTTCTCATTGTTGTGCAATATATATGTTAATGGAATGTACATAAGGATTGGGGAATGGATTCATAGTGTGTTTATATGCCTTCCATGCTATGAAAAAGATAATGATTTTGAAGTATCACATGAGTTATCTGCAAATTATTACAATATGAACTAAATGTTACATGTTTCCCATTCCCTTATGCTTAAATGGTTTCCATGCCATTGTTATGAATAGTATATGTTGTAGGAATGCCCATGATATTAGAATATGATATTTATGACTTGATTAGAAGCATTCCTATTCATGTTAGATATTATGATGACCACGTACTTTATGAAATCCCTCACTCATGTATTATGGATTGTTATTGATGGTCATGTACTCAAGAAAGTCAAGTTGTGTAAGATTCCTTCCATCGAGTCCTGGGGGTATTTGTTTTCAAAAAATATAGTTGTGTGCCTAGAGCCATGTCATGTTATCACGATACTCTCAATCGAGACATGATCTATAGAATTCAGTCAGCCATGTGACTCAGGAAAACTCAGTAATCTCAGTAATCTCAGTGCTCAGTAACCTCAGCAACCTCAGTATTCACTATTAATCTCAGTAACTTCAGTACTCTCAACAAGTTCTCAAAACTCAGTATATTCCACCAGTCATCGAAATCCAGTAAACTTAGATTAGCTCCATTAAATAATACCACTAGTATCAATCTAGTTAATCAGTATCAGTTCAGCTAATCAGTTCAGCTCAGTTATCCAGTCTTGCTAATAAGTTCAGTTCAGTTATTCCTTTCAGCATAGTTATTCAGTTCAGTGTCCTTCATATGGGACTAGAAGGTAGCACCGAGTTAACCCAAGGATGGGAACTTACCTGCTAGTTCAGGGTGTGATTCTCAGCAATCATCCTTTTGTTTCAGTACTACGTAGCCAATGTCGGTTGAGACATCTTAATCTGTTAGATTAGGGTTGATGAGGTGGATTAACCTGTCAGTTTAGGGTTCCCACCATTCTCATTTGAGTACCTACCAGATAAGGGTCACTCACAGCTGTCCTTAACAGTGGCACGGTATTCACACCCCTCTAGTTACGGAAGAGACTGGACCCCAACTTATTTATATACATTATTGGGGCATGTCAGTTAGACAACTACTTCCCACAGTTTCAGTCCCAGTTGCAGTAAAATAACTCAGATAGTTTTTTAGATTTCAGGACTGTCAGATACAGTCAACTTAGAAATAGAACGAAACCCAGATAGTTCTTTCAGATTTATGGACTGTCAAATACATTCACTTATGCTATTAGTTATATTAGTTCTCAGAACTCATGTTATCAGTCACATCAGTTATAAGAATTCATGATATCAGTATTCAGCTTCGGGACTGTCTCACACAGTCAACAAGACCAGTTCTTCATAATTAGAACAGTCATATACAGTTATTCATATATCAGTAACATAGTACTAGTCTCTCAGTATTTACTAATACAGTATATGTTCCTCACTTATTAGTGATTTACATACTCAGTATTCAATTTTTGGATTGTTAGACACAGTCAATCAGACATTTCTTCATAATTCAAACTGTCAAAAATAGTGATTCATCTATTCAGTATCTCAGTATTATTACAATCATGTTGTCAGTATTCAGACTCAGTAGTCAGCATCTCCACGAGTTCAGTTACAGTTATGTATCCATGTATGTATCCTCACGTTCATATCAGTCAGTAGTGTTTATGCATATAACCCTTTGCATTTAGCCTACTTCACTCGTATACCCAGTACATTCAGACGTACTGACGCATTTGTGCTATGGTAGTTTCTATTATGTTACACCATAGATTTAGAGGAACGAGCTCCAGATCAGCAGTAGACAACGTGTATTATATGAATTGTCTCAAGTATTGTCTTTTTAGTGTTTTTCAAATATATGACAAAGGGAATAAGGTTAAATTCTAAGCTGATGGATCTATTGTGTCCAGCTTGAAGTCTGGGAGAGTTATTCCCAAAGACAAGAGGATAAAAAATATGTGTGTGGCTGATTTGGAATCTGTGACTTATGGGGAATTAACTTTCATAAGTGTTCAATTTGAAGATGCTTATTTATGGTGCAAAAGGTTGGGACATCTAAGTTCCTCTTTGGTGAACAAATTGATTTCAAAGGCTCTGGTCCACGACATGCGAAAGCTGAAATTTCTAGACAACAAGGTCTGTAATGCTTGTGTTAAGGGAAAACAAACCAATTCTTCCTTTAATATAAAGAAGCAGGTGAGCACTTCTACACCCCTTGAGATGGTGTATAATGATCTTTGTGGACCTGTTAAAGTCCAAAGTAGAGAAGGAAAGAAGTATGTATTTATGATTGTGAATGACTACTCAAGCTTCACCTGGATAATGTTCTTGAGAACAAAGGATGAAATGTATGGGGTTCTTGTTACTTTTGTGAAGCAAATTCATATGACACTGAATTCTAAGATTTCCAAATTTAGATATTATCATAGAACTAAATATGAGAACTCCCAAGTTGCAGGATTCAGAGCTAAAAATGGAATTATTCATAACTTCTCTGCTCTAAGGACACCTCAAGAAAATAGAGTTTTTGAAAGAAAAACCAAAACCCTTAGAGATTGTCAGGACCATGCTAATTTATAGTGGGCTTTAAAAGAATTTTTAGGTTGAAACTGTAAAGACTGCTTGCGATGAGACAAATAGGTGCTTGATTAGATCACTCCTAAACAAGATCCCATATGAGTGTTTGTTCAATAAAAAATCTAAGCTTGACTACTTCAGACCATTTGGGTGCAAAGTCTTTTTTCAAAATAATGAGATGAATGATATAAGGAAGTTTAATTCAAAAAGTAATGAAGAAGTTTTTCTGGGCTATTCTTCCACAAGCAAAACATACATATTTTTAAACTAAAGAAAATTGTATGTTGAAGAATACATGAATGTGGTCTTTGATGAGTTAGGATAGTTAATGAATCAGGTGATGTTGAAAATTCAGAAATAGAAGAAATCATTCCTGTTCAAAGGGATAAAATTTTTTATGAAGATAGTCAAGGACTAAATGATAAAAGTGATGGTGATATAGGATCACAGTCACAAAACATAGCTCCAGTAGAAGAACAACAAGAAGGCTCTAGTCAAAATTAACAGGGACCTGATCCTAGCGGAACTAATCTTAGAAGGTAAAACTAAAGTCACAAAACTTCTCATCCACTTTAGAATCTTACAACACCTTTGGAATATGGAGTCCAAACAAGAGCTTAAGCCAGAAATGTTATGGCATTTTCAGTATTCTTGTCAAAAATTAAGCCAAAAATATGTAGACCAAGTTGAGGCTGGTGTAGATCAAGTAACCTGACCTACTATATGAATAAATCTTTATCCCTAAAATTTGCAATGATCCCAAAAAGGTATCCTTTGTATATTAGGTACATATTGGTCTAATTAAGAACCATATAATTGCAGGTATACACCCATAGAAATAGTTTAGGAAGAGGACAGATGTGTGTTTCACAAATTTGAGGATTCTCTCAAGAAAAAGAAAGACCTAGCCCCATCACTGAGGTTAGTACCAAAATAGTGTTCTTTATAAATAGTAAAATTCTATCTCAAAGTTCGCGTGTATTTTATTCTCCATCTAAAAGATGTCAATTCTTAGGAAGGTGGAGAGTCACACCTATTAGAGTCGTACATATCATTTTGAAAAGGCACCTTTAAAAGATAACGGTTACCACTCTAAATAATAAAATTAAACCCTTTTATATTTTATTCTCCTCCAAATTAATTCAAATCATCTTCCTCTATCGTTTTTCATCTCTAAAGTGAACTTGTCACATTCTCTCTCATACTCAAAAAACTCAAACTGGTAGATATTCCCACTTTCTTAACCCCCATTAAAAATCTTGTATTTAATAATGCCCAATAAAGTTAATTTTAAAAATTATAAATTAAACACTCTGATCCTTTAACACCCATAACAATAGAAGAACTCACCTTAAGTCCTCCAAAAGAACATGTGTTAACTTTAACCACTGAATCTATCCAAAATTATAGTACCACTAAATGAACCTTCATTTGTCAAAAATCTAGCTTCAATGGAAAACCCTATTGGGTCATCAATAAAGTTAAACCTAAATCAGGGTTTTCATTCACCAATTGAATAGGAAGACTCTCAATCTGAAGTTCCTATTTCCTCAAAATAAGCAAAATCAACTGACGTCTCTAAAATCCCTCTCCCCTCTAATGAGCTAGAAGGAACAAAATTCTCAGAAATCATACAAGTACTTTGTTCCCCTACTCCCTCAATCTTAAATACCTTATTCGGCCAACTGTGTGATAAAAAAATACGAGTTAAAAGGTCTAAACTTTCCAATAGTGTTAAGTAGGTAGATGAAAACTTATTTCTACTTGTAAATGATCCTAAGAAAAGATCATTTTGTGTGTAAGATCAAGTAGTAGGTCACAGGGATGATGTGGCTAAAAATGGATAAATTATGCTACCTCCGAATGAGAAAAATGAGGAGGATGAGGATGAACCATCTCTGAGGTGGTCTATGAAGAAACAAAGGGGAAGCAAAGGAAAAAAAGCTAGTTGATACTGTTGTGAAGGTTGCTAGATTTTTTTAGTAGGGGATCTAATATGAAGTTAGCAGATGCTATAAAGTCTAGCAAGTCTTCTACTACTAAGAGAAGAAGACTAAAGAAAGTTGTTGTAGTGGAAGAGGAGAATGTTGAATTTGTAGACATTGGAGAGTGTGAGGAAATTGATCCAGATATTGCTACTTTAATAGAGAAAAGAATAAATAAAAGTCACATTGCAGGATGGTGCAGGTCCCCTAGTTCAAAGTCTGGTATCAATATTAGAATTAAAAAGAAACACTTTGTTGTTAAGAGGAAGAAAGTTTTTGAGGCACCTGGTCCGAAGAATAGTAAAGTTGTTGAACAGGAACCAAGTTGTGGTTCCAAAATGAAGAAAAAAGTAAGAAAAAACTCAGCATCTAGAGAAACAAGAAATGCAATCTTGAAAACCTTGAAAGTGTTGTCTGGTAGAATGTTTTATCCTAGGATTTATGGGAAATCTGGCATGGTAGAGTTAGTAAAATATGTCAAACACTAGGGATGATTTCACCTTCTAGAGGAACTAGATCTAATGTTTTTTAAAATGGAAGTAATTGAATTCTATTTTGTAAGAGATTTCTCAGATGCTAGGTTAAGCTTGACTGCCCAAGTGCAAGGAAAAGAAATAAAATTGGATGAAGTGGAATTGAGAAAAATTCTTGATATGCCTATTATGGGTGTGAGGAGTTTTGTGAGATAACAATCCTCAACTGAGTTCATGATTGACTCCTAAAAGGTAGGAAAGACTTCAATAGTTGGAGATGGAAAAAATGTTCTCATTAATGAATTCTAGTTGGTGTCTTAATTTGGAAAAAAATGATAGTGCCCTGGTCAGTGAAAATGACTATTGCTTCTACTATTGATATATTTCTAATATAGTTTCTGAGCAAATTTCAGCTAATAAATTTGTCTTCTCTTATGATAGAGCACATAAATAAGGTCAGCCATAAGAAGGAAGAAAGATATGGGATGCCTCACATGTACTTCTTAAACAAGGTATTGGATCACTTTGGAGTGATTGGGACTAATGGAACACCTAGAAAAGTTAAAAAAAGGTTTAGTCTGACAACATTGGAGGAAAATGAATGCATATAAGGAAAATTAGGAACTGTCTCCCAAGTGTCTTAGCTAGGTTGATCAGGACAATTTAAGCAAGGAAATGGATGAGATGATGATTAAGTTTTAAGGATTCTAAGAGAGTGAACTTGATGATGTAGAATCAAAAGTTTTCCTTAGAGGGACCTGGTGCCACCGAGGAACTTGCAGTAGAAAATGGAAAGCTCCAGACTAAGGTTGAAGAACTCACTAAGGAGGTTCAATGTCTAAATACAAAAGTTAAAGACCTCACAAAGAAATTTCTGAATTCTGATGCTGCAGAGTGTTCTAAAAGGGATTTTATGCTCAAATCCTTCTCCCCAAGTCCCCCATTTACCTAAGTCCTATCAAGTTCATTTGTCATCCCTTTGTTAGTTTCCAATTTTTGTTTCTAAAGTGTCTTTTGATGAGTTAGATTTTTTGTTTTTATTTTGGTATGCTATAATGGTACTGATCTCCTTTAAAAATAAATGAATCCTTTGTTTATGTGTTGCATCTATCTCTTCTTTAGTTAAAAGTTGTTCTTCATGTTAGTGTTGCCCTAGTGGCCATGAGTTAAGCAATTTGTTCTTAGCCTAATCTTGGTTTAGTGTTATCACTTCTCAATAATTCAAAAAAGGGAGAATACTTAATTCATGTGGTAGGATGAGGTACCAGATGCATATGTTTTTACTATTTATGGGCATATTGATAGGGGGGAAAATGTTCCCGGTGCATATGTGTTGATTGTTTAAGGGAATATTAATAGAGGGAAGAATATTGGTGAAGCATGATGGCAGATTGACAGTGGGACAAATTTTTGTAGATTATGATAGGGGGAAGCATGGTGCATAATGATAGGGACAATATTCATTGACATCAGTGGTGATCACTCTAAGAGAATGAGATGAATGAATATTGATGCTCAGACATGGCAAGTCATTATCAAAAAGGTAGAAAATTGCAATATCTTGTTCTGATGATTATCATCTAACTACAATGGACCAAGTCCCTGGGTCTTCATGAATTCAGTACAACAATCATGATCTCGCGCAGTTTTGTATGTTAGTTTAACAAACTGTGTAAGTGAGCTTGTACCTATCAGGACACATGGCCTTATCGTATTTCTACCATAATTATTATCCAGCTATAAATAAAAAATAATGATCTTTAATTTACTATTTTTTGCAATCAGAATGTTCAATGAGATAAATAATAGAAAACTTAAATATTGCTCAAGTCCCAATCTTTTTTATTTTGAGAGAGTGTGTGTTCTTGAGTCAGGTCCTGGTCTTTAATTGAATTACTCATGTTATAAGAGTAATGATGTTCTTGATTTCTTAAGAGTGCTTAGGTAGTTAATCTTGGTAAGAGTTAATAAATATTGAGATGAGTTCTTGGTAGAGCTATCAAGGTACGTTTGTAATAGAGTTGTTATAAATTGGTGGAGCTTAGAGTTAAGTTCCTATTTGAATTTATAATCAAGAGTTTGATTATAGTAGATTATTGGGTGATTTTGATGTCAAGCCATGGTTTTTCCTCCCTTGAGCAAGTATGTTTCTGCGATAAATCTATGTGTTCTACAATTTCTGGCAATGTTTTATTTCCTTACTGCTTATCAGTTTGTCGTATGTCTCTGAATCTAAGGGACCTAGTCCATCGTATTATGGTCCAACTCCTCACATTTCAATAGAGCCCCTTATTAAATATCCACATACTTGGATATTGGAGAATAAATGCTATGAACTTTGATATCTTGTTGAAAAACCCTAGCTTTTTAGGACTTAGGAAAAAAGAATCGACTTATGTTATGTTTTTTTAAAGTTTTGGTGAGAATGTGGCTATCAAATATCTATTGAGGCTGAATCAAATCATCAATCCTCAGAGAACAAATGCGTCAATCAAATCTCAAAATACCCTAAGATCCTGTGTTGTTTTTTATGGACTCACCACTCACCACTAGACTGCGAAGGAAACAAAGCTTAATATCCTCAAACTAATGATCCCGAATTTGGTCAAGAAACGAAGACCTCACTTAAACACTATTTAAAATCATCCTAGGATCTGAAATATCATAGTGAACATTCAAGCTAGATAAGGACTAAATTTCCCATGACAATAGACTCTGATAAACTGATATATAGGCCATGCTACCTATATTCGCCGTCTTCTAACTCAAGGCATCTGCCACCATATTCACCTTCCCAGGTTATACAGGATGAAAATACCATAGGCATTAAGCTACTCTATCCATCTATGTTTCCTAGCATTAACTCTCTAGGTCATATAAGACGCTGAAGACTGCGATGATCGGTAAAAATCTCACAATGCCCACAATAAATATAATGATACAAAATCTTAAGTGCAAAAACCTCCACACCAAAATCCAGATCATAAGTAGGGTAGTTACTCTTATGCACCTTCATCTACCTTAAAGCATAATCAATAAAACGACACTATTATATTAATACAAAATTAAAACCAACTCCAGAACAATCACAATACACTGTAAATCCTTCACCTTCAACAAGAAGAGCTAAGATAGGAGTTGATGTAAAAAAATCCTTAAGCTGTCAAAAGATCGACTCACACACCTTGGACCATAAAATAGAAACATCCTTTCGAGTCATCCGTTTAATATTTTATGAAATAGAAGATAATCCCTCGACGAATCATCTTAAAATAACCATCCAAACTAAGAAAGCTATGAACCTTTGCCGGAGATGTAGGCCTATCCTAATAAAAAATAGCCTCAATCTTTGTCGGGTCTACCATAATGCCATCCTTAGACATAACATTCCCAAGGAATGTCACCAACTAAGGAAAAAACTCATACTTAGAAAATTTTGCAAAAAACACTTGATTTTCAAATGTTTGGAGCACAATCCTCAAATTTTATGCATACTTCTCTCTAGTCACCAAATACAAAGAGATATTATTGATGAACACAATCACAAAGGTGTCTAAATAAGGCATAAATACTCAATTTATCAAATACATAAATGTGGATGGGGAATTAGTCAATCGGAAAGACATTACCAGAAACTAATAATCACCATAATAGGTCCTTTAAGCTGTATTTGGGATATCCTTAGCACGAATCCTTAACTGATCGTAACTATATCTCAAATCAATCTTATAAAACTCACTACACCCTGAAGCTAGTCAAACAAATCATCAATACAAGGCATCGGATAATGATTCCTCACTGTCATCTTATTAAGATTCCTATAATTAACACACATATTCATGAACCCATACTTTTTTTCCCAAAAAACATAGGAGCTCCCTAAAGAGATACAGTCGATCTAATAAAAACCTTGTCAAGAAGATCATGAAGCTTAAAATTCCGCTCCTTAAGCTCGATAGGAACCATAATGTAGGTAGCCATAAAAATAGGTCGGGTGCTAGGTTAAAGATAAATAACAAACTCAATATCATAGGTAGGAGGTATACCAGTTAGATAGGTAAGGAAACCATTAGGAAACTCATGCACTACGAGAACAGATTCAAGCGATGAACTCTCCATACTAACATTATTAATATAAGCCAGATAAGACTCACAACCTCTTGAAGTAGGTATCTTAGCATGAACATAAGAGATAATCCCCATTAGATCGCGGTTAACCGCTCTTTACCACATGATAGGGGATATACTGAGTATGTCTAAGGTAATGGTTTTGGCAAAATAATCCATCACCATATGATAATGGAATAACCAGTCCATGCATATAATAATATAAAAATCCATCATACCAAGAATAATAAGATTGCATGAGTATCAAGATCTCTAATAATCACAACACATGAACTAAAAACTCGATCCACTACTAAATAATCACCCATGTGAGTAGATACATGCAATAGTATAGATAATAATTCCTATGACAACTCTAATCGTGAATCATAATAAGCAGACTAATAAGAATAAGTGGATATCAGATCAAATAAATCAAGGGCCCGCTGACGGCACGCCAAAATCATACATATGAAAACTGTATCCAATATTCAGCCTTAGGTCTTACTTGTTAGGCTCCTTACTGACCTCCTAACCTATCTACCTAAGAACCTCCTAAGTACATAGAAAACAACCCCGATTACCATGAAAACCATCCTAAGATTAGGGATGAACTTTTCTAATAGGGAAGCACTCTGAACAAAAGCAATAATCGCCCTATGAAGAGGGCACTCTCAAGAATAGTGACCACGATCCCCACAATAACAACATGTCCAGTGATTGGAACTTGAACTAATAGATCCGACTAACCTAGAGTAACTACCATAACTAGAATAATAAAAAGACTAACCCATTAAAGCCCAACCACTACCCTAACTAAGAATATCTCGGGCACTATATTGAACTCGTTAAAAATCTAAAGTGCTTCCTACACAGGTCTACTAGGCTAACTCTGAGTCTAATATAATGGACGTGGAGGATATCAACCAAGAGAACTGCTATATCTTAATCGATAACTACCACTGCTCCTATTTAATCCTTCCTGATATCTAGGCCTATTATTGTTTCCCCCATAATCCTCATGATGCATCTACTCCATTACTTGAGTGTCATCTATAACCTCAGCAAAAGACCTACCTATAATAACTAGGCTTTGAGTAGACATAAAAAGAGGAAGTCTTAATCCTATAATAAGGAAACGAACTCTCTCAAACACAATACCTAGAATAGAATTAGAATTCCTAGCCAACTCATGAAAATAAGACTCATACTCTACAACTGTCATGGAGCCATGTTGAAATCTTGAAAACTAATCCCTCAGGTAATCCCTAAGGATGTGAGACATGTACTTCTCCAAGAAGAGCTCTGAGAAATGATTCCATATCAATGGAGAAGATCTAGGTAGTATGGAATCAAGATAACCTCTCCATTAATATCGGGAAGCCAACTCCAACTAAAAGGAAGTGTAGTCCACACCACGAGTCTCAATAAGGCGCAAATTATAGAGACTATTCTCACAAAAAATTAAACTCATATGCTTCCTTGCCCAGTGCGCCAAAGAACCTAGGAGGATCCAATTTCAAGAATCTACCTAACTTTTTCTGCTCCTCGACAGACATAGCAGGCTGGGCAATCACTGGTTGAGGAACTTCTGGCTGAGCAACTACTAACGTAGAAGGAACCTCGACTTTAGGGACATTAGTACCATACTGATCTGTAGATTGTGAACCATAAGATGAAGACAACAACCAATGCGAAAGGCTTTATCAAAGCATCTTTGAGTACTAAAGAAGAAATAAACCATAGTGGAGCCTAGGATGGTCCCTATCCCAGAACTCGTTGAGGCAGGGGAATCTCTTGATCTGTAGAAGAAATAAGGTCTAGTGAAGGCCCTGTATCCTGGCCCCTAGCCAATGACACATCTTGTATCGTTCCACTTCCTATGGGTCATTCAAAAATTATAGTCGGGTCTCTAGGCTCGATATTAGGAACCTCATCTCGTTTAGTGGTAGCACATATACTAGCCATCTTAAAAAAGGTAAGGTAAAAGGAATGGTCTACAAACAAACTCAAAATCTTTGCATGAAATGAGTGAATAAAGTGAAGAACTCCTAACAATGTCTTGTTGCCTCACAAAGATAAGAAGCATATATCATTGTTTTGATCCATAAGACTCTACTTGATATTTTTGGTTGTGCTGACAATACAGGTGGAACCTAGGCTCTATTACCAATTTGTAACAACCCAATTTATAAGTCATGATGGCACCTAATTAACCCCGCCAGGAGATAAGCTAAACCGTAACCCAAAGATTAATGTAATGGGTTAACATGGTGGAAAATTCCAAACATATGATGGAACCAACATATGTAACTTTTAAATAAATGAGGAAAACAAATAGATAAGGAGTAATCCAATAATTTATATATCCATCACAAAACCTGGTAGAGCCAGTAAAAGAGTCAATATAAAAGCAACTCATGTCATATAACATTAAACATAATATTGTCTTGATACTAAAGACTAGGCATAAAAGAGAGAAGAAAATAAGCGACTCAAACTAAAAAATCTCACCCTATCTCTGAAAATCTACACAATATGATCATCGATCAACGATAATAACTAGAACTTAGATCTACACCAAAAAGGTACAGAACTGTAGTGTAAGTACCAAAATCATGGCTAGTCAGCGCGAATTATTGACTGATATAACTAAATCATGATATAAATAAGATAAACTACAATTAATCCTAACTAAGTCAAGGTATTGAAATAAACCAGAAATAACTCCAACATCCTTATGCATAAATAAAAAAATAAGTAGGAATAATGACATAACATAAAGAATCAACACACACATTGTAACTACAAAATTAGCCCCCATAAGCCAATAAGTGTAAAAAGTAAATAATCTAGCGCTGGACGTCATAAACCTGAAGAGTACAATCAAGAATGAATAATCCAACAATCCTTAATTTACCAACTAACTATCATCACCATCAAACCATCACTCATCAATTAACATCATGTATCTACTAATAACAATTTATTAGCTAACAATCCTTTATGAGCTACCCATATCTAATCAATCAAACTTTATTTACCATCTATTAATCAATTATAAACTAAACATTATTTACAAATAAATTATCTATTATCAACAAATCATTATATATCACTAGTTATCAATTATCAACTAAACATCATTATCACTATCATGGTACCACTAAAATTTATTCATGCCATGCCACACTATAGGCATTTTGCACTTCCGAGCTTAAGCCCGTATCCCTATTATCAACATCACACCCCAATATCTAGAATCAATCTAGTAATCATATATATAATATAACATGGGGAATAACAAAACTTGAAACCATATAAACAACCATATGCATATAGAACCATACATATACATATTATATTCAAGAAAAGGGAATGGGTTTTAGCTTGCATTTAAAATGATTTACCTGGGTATCTGTAGCTTAACTGTAACGCCCTGAAAATGGGTTCTGAGATGTCACATGGTGCTTAAGGATACAAGTAGACCCAATCTAACCCTTTGAGCCTATTACTACAAATAATAACTTATTTCGAGATAAAATAAATAAAACACTGGTACTGTCATATCAAATGGTAGAAAATACAAAGAAAATACTCAGTCCAAATGACCACAATACTGGAAATTTCAACATACTAACAATCTGATAAATAGTCTGACAAAGCCTCTACTACTCCATGGCTAGAGAGCCATTGGGACAGGCCCCCAACTGACTCAAACTGAACTGAAAGCAATAATATATCTACTAAAATACTAAAATGTTTGAAGATAGGTCCTAGAACCATGAGGACTCACCACTTTGGACCTGTAGACAAAGGTACTCGGAATCAGTAATGAGGCTAGGACTGAGCACTTGAACCTAAATTATAAGACAATGTAGCACATAGACGTATATGTGGATTAGCACTTGGGAATATACTGAGTATATGGAGGTGTATGCATTTAAATAAACATTATCATTACTCTTTATAAAATCATGCATGCATATATGAATGACTCATATAGCTTGAGTAAATTTGAAATATAATTCTCATGAATCATGAATAGTGAAACATGTAATACAAATCTCGTGAGTCATTATACTTATCTTTAAAATCACTACTCTCCTCTTATTCTCAGTACTTGTAGTCTAAAGGAACCTTAAACAATACTTTCAAACTCCTACTTTTATCTCATGGAGAGTAAAACTTCTTTAAAACTCAAGGACTCAAAACTTTTAGGAACTTTCAATACTTGGGAACTCTAGACCTGTTTTAGACTCGTGACACTTATAACTCAGGATTATATAACTTTGGAAACTCGAGAGTTTCTTCTACCCGACATAAACCAAGTGAGCTACATGGAGTCCAATGTCTTGTCTTCCTAAAGAAGAAACCTCACGTTGGGGAGAGGTGTCATACTCTTTCTATAAAGTATAACCTCAACTTAGTTATCACTATCTCGACCTCATACCCATAACTGTCAGTCCTACGATGGCACATAGTTCTGGGGTATGAGACCTCAGAATCATACACAACTCAGTGCTAAATACTACTCCGATACTCATCTCAGAACTCTTAGGTAATCCATCTCAAAATAACTCAAGGGTCTATAGTGAAGACCAAATTATAATTATCTTAGCTTTAAATCATAAAGACTGAATAATGTGGATTCCTGTCTTAACTCAGGCTAAAAAATAATCCTCCTTTAATATCAAAGTACTTGTTGATTGAATCATACTCAACAACATACTCTTTAAGAAACATCAAAACTCACACATGATTTAAAACTTATACTCATGCTCAAATAATCTCAGTTTCATAATAAAGCTTAAATCATGACATCAATCTTGGAAAACATCAAATCAATACAAGGATGTGCACCTCATAGCATAATTTCTCAACTCATGTCAAAAATAGTGAAATAATTATGCAAATCAAAACTTGAACAACTCGTAATCTCATAATCTCAAAATAAAGTAATTTGGGTATAAACCCACTTGCAAGAATATGAAATCTTTAATAAAAATAAACAATTTGGGCACAAGAACGAAAGGAGTGTTCTTGTTCAAACCACACATACCTTGAATTAGAAACTTTGGATGAACTCTCAGTTTTAGGACTCTAGTCATACTCTTGAATGAGGGTTCTTGAAGCCTCTAACTTGAGAACCTTGAATCTTGACTCAATTTAGAAAATCTATGTTGAATCCTTGCGATTCTTAGAAGAAGATCTAGATACTTAGGGTTTTTGGTTGAGGGAAATTTTTAGAAAATCTCATATGATGCTTGTAGTGGCCCTAAATTCTGATGTTTGTACGGTTTAAGAGGCCTGGAAAAAGTTCAAAGTGACCTTTTATAGTTTTGTACGAAGCTGGAAAATTGAACTGGGAAACCAATTTTATGGGCCACCACGATGCGCCACTATCACGGTGGCTCACTGAAAATAGACAAATGGGAATCTGGGAGTCACTGTGATGCAGAGCCATTGCGTTGTCCTACTGGTTGCAACCTGGAACTTCTGCACGATGCATCACAATCGTGCTAGGCCATTGGAAATTGACTAGTAGGAAATTGGGGTCCTCCGTGACGTGCCACTATTACGGAGTTCCACTAGAATTTGACAATTGTCAAATAGACCCTCTCTGCGATGCACCAAGCACCAAAATGATGTTGTTTTACTACTGGAACTTAAATTAGCCATACCTTCTTACCGGGGTATCATATTTGGGCGAATCATATATCGATGGAAAGCTTATCAAATTTCCCATGTGATAAAAAGTCAAAATTAGGGAAATTCTATATGGTTAACATGTTTTTCACTTAGGAAGTCACTTTTCTATCTTTTAGGGCTGAAATTATGTGTCACTTGACATGCCCTAAGTCTCATTCAACGAGAGAATTTTGCGGGGTCTTACATTAACCATCCTAGAACCACCCACAGTCTATATGGTTTTGATGTAACCACTTGAAAGAGCCCCGATTCATGTAGCCACATGAATCAGATATACCATAGGAGTAGGGGATTCCTGAGTAACCTTCGCTCTCCATTATACATAGGTATAAGTATACTTAGGGGACTTTTTTGTACCTCATAAAATAATATATGGTTCCCATGACCAATCCTCATGTCGAAAAATATGATTTTCCTGTGTTTGTATATTGGACTAACCATCACGGTTAGCTATCACACCCCGCCATTATTCTCAGTTATAACCATTACCATAGAACAAAACCCCCAACAACATTTATTATTAACCAAGGCTATAAGTAGTGGTATTATTATACTGATTATCGCTTGCAAGCAATGTCCATATCCCTCCTTTTTAAGTAAAAGGATTCCCATGTACCCATATATTACATTATCAAGTTGACTTCGGGAAATCCTATAAATCCCACAATTGACATTATTATGTTTTATTGAGGTATTACCTTGTACCCCATAAGGCTTTCCATTAGACCAACAATAACCACAAAGACCCTACCATTTAAACCATTTAGGGTTTAATTGTACAGTTATCCCACACATAGTTCAATAAAAGTCCAACAATTTAACTAAAAACATTCTCACAGGCATTTTAACAATCATCTTAGGGGAACAGACTTTCAAAAGCCAAAAACAAGTACCAATTAACCCTTCCTATGCAACCAAATGTTCTAACCAACATAATAATATGAAAATCATAAGTACAAGACATGGGAAAGCCATAACCCGCCATTGTAACCAAAACCCCCAACATATATTTTAAAACCCAAACCATATAACATTTATGTCATGAAAACAATTCATAAAACGTGGAATTCTTTTGAACTAACAATGATGGAGGAGTACATGCCTTAGATTACGAAGATGATGGAGTGAAATCATCATTGTAAGCCCTAAATTTATCATATTGATGAAACCCTAGCCTTTCTTGACCCAAGAGACTTGAGAAAATTTGAGAGTTTTTTAGAGAGTTTTAGTGATTCCAAATAGGTTAAACGATATCCCAAGAGTGTTATAAGTCATGGGGACTTAAGGAGTTAAGAGGAAAAATATCCACATTATCTCTAACTTAAAATGCTTAAAATTCACGTAGTCTGGTACGACCACCCTATACCAATCATACCCTAGGGTACAAGTGGTACCCCTTTCTCATACCCTATGCCTTACCTTGGACCCCAACACTGTCCAACATATGAATAGCCATGCTAAAACGTACCCAACCATATGATTAGTACAATGAAATTGTACCCTACATAGAATAAAATAAACTAGACTAAATTTAGGGCAATATATGATTAACACCTTACCATTTGTACCCTAACATAGGACTTGTATCTTCCAACTGTACCTTTAATTGAAACCAACCAACCTATACCGGTTACCATACGACCAAACCTAACCTAGTCGTACCCTATCATACGAGAACTCATAATCGAGAGATTTTCTATGGGTCAAAACCTAGGATGTTTCACAGGACTTCATAGATACACTAGGAAACTTGAACTCTATGTAGTGATAAAAGTTTTATCACAATGCAAAACTACCCTGTCATCGTAACATGGTGCTTAGAACCACAAGTGATCCGAACATAATCAATGGTATTAGCATAATGCATCGGTAGTTTAAAACAAACATGAATAATAACTAAAAAGACTATTGCTGAAGCAAAATTATAAGATAATTTGTTTCAGTAGACTACTATTAAAATTTGAAAACACTAAAATGTAAAAGAAAGAAGATTTTGAAACTAACTATAATAACTATGACTGACGATCTATGAAGACTCTACTAATACTGACTTTAGTTAGCTGAAACATGATCCCTACGATCTTTATCAATACATACAAATAGGAAAATGAAATACTACAATTGATTTAAGTCCTTAAAATAAGAGAACTCATAATCAACTGGGCTGATGAAGTGATCACATAAAAAATATAAGTAGATTAGGTAAGCAATCAGTACTTTAAAATGTACTGAGTAAGGAAAATTGCACTATTCATGAAAACACTTCAAATTTTGTTATAATTAGGGACATAAAATATTTAATGATATATGTATTTAAAATATGTTTTTACATGAATGTGTTGAGACATAGTGAAATCACTAAATCGTTAGCTAAAACATTTATGTAAACTTGAAAGCCATAGAATCATACCTTTTATATTTGATCTAAAGATATTGTTGAGTATGATGTAAAGTATTTTTAGTGAAAATTTAATGCTAGGTGATGACTATAGTAAAATCACCCTACATAAAATACGTAAATAATAATATGAAGTGATAGTCTGAATAGTTTAGTATAAAAGAAAGTAAAACTAAACTGAGGGTCATGTACGAATACTAAGTCCCAAATTGTTGGAAGCAAACTAATACAATAACCAAGTTAATAAACATTTAATTAATCAATACTCTACTAGGTAAACTGGCTATAAGGTTATGCAATAATTGAGTTTGAACCGTGGGAGTATAATGACCCGAGATCTTATCCCGAGACGTCACACGGTGCTTATGACCCTGAAGGACTTGTGATATCTATACCTGTACACTACTTAATATCTGAAATAAATGTGGAAACTGGCCATAAGGTTCGACATATCTATACATACTCAAAACTAAAAATTGAATACTAATATATCTGTTCGAAAAGCCTCTAAACTATCTGAACTGCGGAGTTGATGGGATATGTCCCCAACTAACTCCGTCTACTAAAAATATAAAAAAAGTCTGATACCATAATAGTAAACTGAGATTCATCCTCGAAAGAAGAGGACTCACTGCTATGACTACTGCTGCTGACTGAGACTGAACAACTGAGGAAATTTTGGGTCTTGTGCATCTGAACCTATGGTGTCAAATAAAACACCATAGCACAAATGCATCAGTACAAGAATGTACTAAGTATGCAGACGAGGTAAGACTAAATGCAAAGGCTCATGCGTGAAGAATATCTAAACTAAATAATCATAAAAATGTCGCACGAGAACACATACATGAATACACAGACCATAATCACAATCATTGCAGCTCTAAATACTGAAACTCGGATACCACTTTACTGTAGATAGAACTCATTACTGACACTGAGATACTGAATCACTGACTCATTTGATACTGGTAACTGAGGATCTAGATATACTTATATCAAGGACTGAATTCTGATCTTACTGCTTTTGACTAATAGGATTAGATATCAACCTCTCTAACGGATGATTTCAGAAACTATTATCAATGATAAGAAATATGAATATATATGAATCTGACAAAAGGATACTCAATAGAATTTGAGACTGTGAATCAAGTCTGTCTGGAGGCATATCTCTGAATATGATATCAAATAACTGTATATGAGACCAAGCCTATCTGACGGGATGGTCCATGAATCAATGGAACTATCTGAGTTCTTCATAAAGATAGATGATTGTATCTTACAATCCTAATTTCTGAAGATTGATATTGAAACTGAAGCTGTAATTGAAACTATGGGAAGTAGCTACTTAACCAACATTCCCCAACCTACCACAGGTGGGGTCCAACATATAACCCCAGTTGGAAGGGTGTCAATATCTTGCCACGAGTAAAGACCATTCTCTGGTCAATTCTCTCTGACGGATGACCCTCAATAGGAAGTCAACCTAAGATAATATCATAGTAAAATACTTTCTCTCTGGAGGTGACAACCTTTACTTACGGAGACTCCTGCATCCTACGCTGGCTACACTATTCTGGAGGTCAGGGATTTCTACTAATGACTCCAGCCTCTCTCGCTGATGGAGAGAGCCGCCATCCCTTCCCTTGCTTGGTGCTAGTTTCTACTCCAAACTCAAAGACTCTGAATGAATTCTAAACTGAACACAACTGAACTAAATCTAATACTGATCATGTTTGTTAAAAGATTTGACTGAGTTACGCTGAGATCACTTGGTTCTATATCTGATAGAAAACTATTAGATCATGATATTTGACTGACGATACAGATCTTGAATAGATTATTTGAATTGCTTATGATATTAGAATTGAATACTTAAGTACTATTAGATCTGAGCCGATTTCAGGACTGAGGCTAGATTACTAGCGATACGGAGATTATAGAGATAACTGAGATTACTGAGCTTTCTTAAGTTCTGCGATTGTCTGAGGATACAGAGTTCTATAGTTCACTAAGTTCTGAGAATCATGGCTAACCTGGAATTATTATGCAACTGCCACGGGCTCTTGACAACAGCTAAAATTGTCAGGTATAAATACCCCCAGGACTCGATAACATAAAATAAAGCATAATCATTCCTCTATCATCACAACCATTCATTCATCATCATAGTCTTTCATTCATCATTACAGTCAGTTATTCATTATCATTATCATTAAAGAATCTCTTCAAATACTTAGGAAACATAACATACCTTCACCTTTGCAATCATTAAGGCTTCACGTTAAGCATTTAGAAAACATCAATATATACTAGCGTAGGGAAATATGCTACTAGGTTATACTTCCTTCAACAAGGTCTAACCTCATGTAATTCACATCTAAATTAGTCTTGACATGTATTTGGACATCGCATGATTTGGGGAAAAATTAATACTATCATGTCTCAACTTACTTGCTAACCACTTGGCATGTATTAAAAGCTTAATATATATCAAGGTTCACATAATTGGGGAATTTACTACTATCACATCTCAACTTGTTCACTAAAGTCCTTCAAAAAACACTAGACATGCATGGGTTCACACTTATTTGGGGATTTCCCACTATCATGGAATAATTCATCCGCTTAGGCATTTTATCAAACACTAGGCATGCATAAACTAACTCACAATTTGGGGTTTCATCTTTAACATAGTACAATGGCCCTTTTATTCTTCACCTATGGTTTTTATCAAACCTTTTGGGAACATGCTCCACTTATTCAACCATTTCTATACCCAAATGTCATTAACACCTCACATAGAAAACAACATAAGGAAGATTCATCGCAAATATCACATGGATTCCACATACAAGGGTGAAAGCTCATGAATCTTGTAAAAAAACATGAATCAAAATTGAACAATACATCAAACATCAATTTCAACTCACATTAACCATTAACAACTCATAAACATAAAATCATTGAGTTTTAGAAAAGGGTACTTGAGCTTCTTGGATGAAAGGGACCTGAGAATCAACGTCTACATACCTTGGGAAAACACTTTTCTTGAAAGCCTTCAGAAGATTTATTGATTTCTCTAGATCTTTTTTGATCTTTGTTGAGGAACA
Organism: Capsicum pubescens; assembly: GCA_030864215.1. NCBI lineage: Eukaryota > Viridiplantae > Streptophyta > Magnoliopsida > Solanales > Solanaceae > Capsicum > Capsicum pubescens. The sequence continues at coordinate 182,875,740 of CM061547.1, read as the reverse complement.
AGAGAGGATTAAATTTTCTTGGAAACCCTAGTTTTTTGTGGAAGAAGAGAAAATAAGGCTAAAATCCCTTAGCCGGGTATTTATAGAGGTTAGGGGGAAGGAGAAATAACCAAAAAGCCCTTGAAATTAACCTGAAAAATCCCCAATTTTACTTGCTTGCGCGACGCGCCATAATCACACCAGTTCACTGGAATTTGGACAATTGGGAAACAACATGACGGCGCGACGTGGTGGAAATCGCGCTGCCATCTTGATTGCAAACTAGAACTATACCACAACACGGTGAAATCACGAAGGTTCACTGGATTTTGATAATTTCCATTTTGGCTGGCTCCGCGACGTGCTAAGGTGCCAGGTGGCACACTGTATCACTATAATGACTCTAACTCTTCACGTGAGTGTCCGATTTGGGCGAATTTGGTATAGATGGAAAGCTTATTTGATGCTCTACACTAGAAATTAGGGAAATTCCACACGATTCAAAGTTTTACAAACTTGGGAATATATTTCTAAAACTTTAAGACTCGGATTTCCGCTTTACTAAATACGCTCTAAGGCTCAAACTGGAAGTGGAATTTGCGGGGTATTACAGGGAGATACTATTAACTGACATATAAATAAGTAAGATAAACATGGAGATTGATATATAATTCCTATAAAAAAGTTCTGAATATACCTTTCAATGGTATACAGTTTGATCTAATATGGTACCACTAAATTGATGTTCAAAAGAAAAAAGGTGTCAAGCTTAGTCTAATGGGTGCCCCTTTAGAACATACGATGGAATTATAGTTTTATGACTTAGGGACTTATCCTAAAGTTTTTAGCCTAAGTGACTGGTGGGACTTTATCTCTGTGTCCGCTAGGTTCTAAGTACTACTCCCAACATGATACAAGTTGATTACTAAAGAGATCAATAATACTAAAGTTTTCATACTTGATAATTAGTGCTTTATATTATAGTATTGTAAATTATAAAAATCAAAGGATTGATTATTAATAGAAATGTGCAAGAAATCCTAGGTCACCGGGTGTTAATAACCCGCCATTTCTAAAGAATGCAACTTATACAAAAATTTCAATATTTAGAAAGAAAAAAAGAGGATTTCAGAGTGCAATTCCAAGTCACTAAATATCAATATACTGAGGATCCATAAAATGATGAGTCTATAAGGATAATTAATTTTACTGAAAAATCTAGCATGTAAACTATTATATAATGAAATCCATCCAATCATGATAAATAAACCATATTAGTCTTGAAAATTGATACATCATACATAGTTTGATCATATGCTTAAAATTTTAAGTAATATCATGTAGATCATGCATGGACATGGGAATATTATTAATGCTATAATATATCCCAAATAATTCATGATTAATCGTTAAACATGCTCATGAATTAAAAATCTATCATCGAGAACTAAATTTAAGCTTGGGGCATTAATTGTGTCAAAACCCTAGTTCATGGGAATTGTAAAATTCATAAATAAAAAACCTCAATTTGGGCATGTGGATGAAAAGATATCATCATTTAATACATATATACGTTATCAATTTTTATTCTTGAACTAAAGTTTTGAGGATTTGAACTTAAAAATAAAGATCCCCAATTTCTCGTTTGATGAAGAAAAGTTACAAGTTTCTCATGTTTCTGTTTGTATTTTTATGTGTTGTGAAGTGAATGAAAGAATAGGAGAAATTTAGTTTTTATATGCATTCTTATAATATTTTAAATGATATAGTTTTGGTTTTAGAGGGAAAAGACCGAACAATCCCTTTGGGAATGTTATAACAGTGCTAAATAATTTTTACTGATGGTTCAGGTGACATACTATCAATCCCTTGACTATCTATTGCTAAAACAATTAAAAATAACCATATTTTTGTTTTACTATTTAAGCTTGATGTCCTTCTCTAATGGTTTGGTGGCGGTTCGTCACCCAAGCCATCATACTCTGACAGACAGACAACTTTCAGTAAGCTGAGCATAACAATTTACTCTGATATAGGATTAAGGAGAAATGGGATGCTTTAAAAATATCATTCAAATATATCTCATTCTGTGCATTTTTATATCAAAAATTTCTCAGAATCTAGTAATTATTATCATTTGAAGTTGACTATGGCAAAATTCTTCACAAGAAATAAATCAGTAAGGGAGTTTTTTACTTGGCTATGATCAAGTAGTTACTCGTGGCCTTAATACTTGTCTAAATAAATTATCATACTATAAAAAATGATATTATGTTCTATATGTACTTGAATCATGGATTTAATCTTAGCTTTGATTTTTGGTATGTTACAATAACTCCTTATTTATCTTATTTTTCCTGGAATGAAAACTAGCTAAGATGAAAGGTTAGGAATAAAGATTCAATCTGTAGCATTGAATTATAAGATCTGAATGTTGACAAGATGACTGAATTTCTAACTGACAATTGTAATAGTCTAAAAATTCAGGAACTTACTAGATTTGTCTTGCTGACTTCTGAAGTTTGATAACTAACAGGATATTGATTTCCTAATTTGGACATCTGTTATGGTTTGGAGTAATTTAGGGTGGGTGTCAGGACACAAATGTATTTGCTTATATAATGAATGAAATAAATAAACTCATGTAATAGACATATACATGGAACTTAGGATAGTAAGAGAAGATGATAAGATGGGAACTTATAGGAGCTTAGTTTTCCAATTACTGAACAGAATTGTTAACTATAAGGAGTGAATCATCCTGATTGTTTATAACTCAATTGAAGTATTCTTATCATGAGCATATATGTAGAGTTGTAAATTGATAAATAATGACATGAAATGTCTAAGATTCATGAGAAAGGAATATATTTTACCTTCTATATTCCATGTTAGAGGTTCTAATTACTTTGAAGAGGGAAGAATTTTGGGCATGATCTGAGTAACATATTTGAATAAATATCCTAACATGGTGTGAGAATTCTATTGCATTGATTTGAGCTCATATAATCAGAATGTCTCATAGTTGAACATGAGACACAAAAAAATCTGAAACTATGTATCATGACACAAGAGTACCTTAGGCCTAAAGTAAGGATATGACTAATATACTTTATGCACTGTGACTGATAACCTTAATCCATGGAAATATTCCTCAACCATGCTCCTTCTTATGAATATACCACACTTAACTAGCTGAAACTTCTATCTCTCTTAGGGGAAACTACACATGGCTGCTAAAGGCTATGTCTAGTCTAGCCGAACACTCTCACTCTATTTAAATATTACCAAAATACACAAATATCTACCACTAAAACGACTAAATTTCTATTGACCATGAAATCTATTGTATAGATTCACTTGAATTTATTACCCTCAAAGATACAATTCTTACTGCAACCTTAAACCATCCACCTTAAATTCTAATCATAAAGTCAATGACCATCATAATATATCATCTACATGTATATCAACATAATATTTAGGTATATCAATCAACTACTTCTAACATCACCCTGAAATCATAAGGATGGTCACATGCTTCTAGGACATGAGGATCTAGAATAAGAAGGATATTGTGAAATCTAGATTGGATGATTTTCATATCTTTGACACTCAACTGGGTGTGATGTATAAAGTATATTATGAATAAACTTGTTTGAGTGATCTAATTCAGAACGATATATATCATACTATAAGAACTAAGTGCATGAGTCATGAGATTTATGTCATAGGACTAAAAATCTTAGATACATTGAGTATTACACATACTACTAAGTGAACTATTAAGCCTTATGTGTGGCATTAAGAATAACCATGATTTTATATGGACTACATGGATATATCTTACATTATGGCACTCAAATGAAATGCATGAGTAGAGTGTCGTACAGACTAAATTATAATAAAATATATTGGGATAAGAAAATGATGAGTATTTTCTTTCCCTAGTTCTATACGAGAACTCATTATAATCACAACTAGAATTTGAAAACATGACATAGTTCTTTGACCAATCATCTCCCTCTTAGACGTACACTATCATTCTAATTTTGGGAACCTCTTCTATAAACTCTAAAATGAAATGTAATCACTTGAGTCTAATTGTTCAGGCATAAATATATTCATGATTACACTAGAAAAACTATATCTGAAAGTGTAAAACCTGTTGGTGTACTTCTTTTTATAATATAACTATTAACTTTCTTTAGCCTCAACAGTCATTATAATATTACTTAAACTCTTACGAAGATAAAATCTTCTAAAGTATCACAATAACCTGAGTACATACTTTTTGCTTCTATAATTCAAAACTTTTTTATGAACCTAATCATCCACAATCCGCATCAGGGGTGTAACACTCAACATGGATATCCACAAAATTCCTCATACACTATACAACTAACAAAAATATAGTAGGTGAGAGAATGCTATTCTATTAAAGATCATATGAACATATTTAACCATAAAACTATTTTCTATATATAGGATCACTATCTAGGCTTGATCCTTTCTTGGCATTGACATTCTTTATGTCCTCATAACTAGTAAATCACTCTCAAAATTCTAAAATAAAATCTACACAATACCTTGCTGGCTCAATAGATACATAACTTTCTCTACTAAATCCATATAAATATTATCCCACTTTACTCCTACTACACTTATAAACTCATGCTTCTAACTTTGTGTCATTCTTTAATAGGATTTGGAGTAGGGATCTAAAAACACATCTAACTTTATCTAACTACATTATGTTTATGAGCAAGATTAAAATCTTTCAAAATTACTAAACTTAATACTGATGGGCTCCTCTGAAGCCATTGTGCAGTCTTATAATTATCTATTGACTTTGTTTAGGCAACCTTATCACTAGAAGCTTAAACTTGACTATTTTGATTACCTAAAAAATGAGTCACGGTTTGAGGGAATTTCGAAATGCTTGGATCTATAAAAATGTCATAGAGAATACCTCTAGTAAATGATCTAGAAAATTATAATAGAAAAATATTTCATAATTTCCATGTAGCCTCTCGAAGAAAAGTACTGACATCTCTATGTCGTTCTGCAAGTCTGTACTAGATATGGATTAATAGTCACCCTATTACACTTGATATCTGTGGTTTGATACCAAGTATTTTATGACCCAAGACTAACCCCTAGTTTATCAAGATTCTTAGATCTTTTTTCTAATTCAACTTTCTTAGATCCATAAGTGATCACAAGATAACCCATGGAATGAGAATAATGCAAGATCGGTTGTTATGAACATGAATAAGAGCTAAAATGACTGAGCAAAAGCATAATCATGAGCTAAGTTATTTTATTATTTTACTATTAAATGTTGAAAATATTGAAATCTTAAAGAAAGTAGAATTGAAACTACATATATTAACTCAAACTAACTATCTATGAAGCCTATACTAGTACTAACTTTAGGTAGATGGGACATGACCCTAACTATCCATAATCAAAACATACAAATAAGAAAATGAAATACTGTAATAGACATATGTCCTCAAAATAATAGAACTCATCGCTGATTGGATCCAGTAGTGATCTTCCATATTATAATCCTAATAATAAGAACCTGAATCTATATCACCTAAAAAATTTATGTAGAAGAGGTATGCGATCAGTGATTTAGAATGTATTGAGTATGTATGATTTGCTAATCATGAAACAATTAAAATTTTCTTTAGAGTCAAGGAAATAAACCATTTACTAAAGTATGAATAATGCATAATTTGTGAGGCGCAGTGAAATCTCTAAATGATGGGACAAAACATTTATGTAAACTAGGAACCAATAGAAGCATAACTATTATTTTTAATTTAAAGCTAATGTTTTATATGTTTTAAACTATTTTAGTGCAAACTGAATGTAAGGTGTTGACTGTCGTATAATGACCCGACATAAAATACATAAATACTGATTTGCAGTGATAGTTTGAAACTGTGGGACGCAATTGAATGCAATGTAAAAGTAAATAAACATATAACTAATAACTATTATACTAAGTAAACTTATTATGAGGTAATGCAATAACTAACTTTAAACTAAGGGAGATAATAGTAATCAACATATAACCTTGTTAGATAAAAATAGAGTTTGACGTAAAATCCCCATCAAAAATTTAAAAAAATACCTTGCCATTGTATATAGGTTGATTTAATATGGTACAACAAAACAAATGTCAAAAGGTCAAAGGTGTCAAATCATCTCTGACGGGTGAACCTTTAGAGCCTACGGTGGCATTATAGTTCTGGGACTTAGCAACTTCTACTACAGGTCTCATCCTATTTGATGTGTGGGACATCATCCCGATGTTTGCTTGGTTCTAAGTACTACTCCTAATGCAAATTATTTGTTATATTGAATAGCTCCAGAACACTAAAGCTTTAAGACTGGAGTATAAATGATTTTTCTAAATGCAGTTTAAATCATAAAAACTAGATGTTTTAATATTTACATAAAAAATTGCAAGAAATCCTAGGTTATCGGATGGTCATAACCCAGTATCTCTAAAGAATGTAACGAATAGTGACAATTTAATAGTAGAAAGGAAAAAGGGAATTCATGCATAAGTCAAAGATAGTAAATTTCAATATACTAAGGATCTATAAAGTGAGGAGTCTATAAGGATAATTAATTTCATAGGAAAATATGATATGTTAACTAATATAGAAAGAAGTTCATCAAATCATGATAAATAATGTGGAATATTCTTAAAGTAATACATGATATATAGCTTGATCATATGCTTGAATTATTAAGTAATATCATATAAATAAAGCATGGACTTGAGAATATCATGAATGATATAATATATCCCAATGAAATCATGAATAATCATTAAAATATGTTTATTAATGAAAAATATATCACGGAGAACTAAATTTAACCTTAGGGATATAATTGGAAGAAAATCCTAGTTCATGGAAATCAGAGAATTCATGGATGAAAACCATAGTTTGGGAATGAGGATGAAAAGAGATCCAATACTCATATACCTGATTAATTTTGTTATGACCCAAGGCTACCCCTTTGTTGTAACACGGTGCTTAAGGCGACAAGTGATCCTAAGCTAACCCATGTTCTAATACCTGCTGTAAGTACTGAATAAAATAATAATACAAATATCATATGCAGAAGAAAACATATTAAAAAACTCTGTCAAGATGAAATACTAAAACAATACCCAACGAGTCTAAAACTGCTAATAAAACAGAAAACAAGTCTGAACATATAAAAGCTTCTAAAATATTAGAAGTTGATGGGACAAACCCCCAACTAACTCCAACTGTTTGAAATAAATGAAATACTAAAAATAACTTGTACTCAAATAATGAGGAATCACCATAAATACTACTGAGTGGTACTAAATTGACTAAGGGAGAATAGGGAATTGAGCTCCCGAACCTATGTTATTAGACAATATAGCTCAACGGAGAGTATGCGGTTAGTACATTAAATATACTGGTATGTTAGATTGTAACTAACTAAAATACATATAGATACTGAGCATGAATGCATGAACATATCAAAAAAATGCAAGACAAAATAAAGCATGTGCTAAAAGATTTTGTAACTTGACTAACACACTAGTTGATAAACTGAAAACTTGGTCATGCAAACTTGGGCTGATATATTATGAATACTGCACTGAAACTGTTGGATCTATCATGTAACTGATATGCCCCAATCTGAGCTAATCGGGGTCAAACTTGTAAGCCCAGTTGGAAGGGTGTCAGTACCTTGCCATTAGTACTATCACTTGCTATGTGGATCCACTAATGTGATGTCCCAAAGGACGAAGGATTTAGTCCTCTACTGGGGAGTGAAACCTAAGAGAGTTTCATTACACTATTGGTGGGTGATATCTCACAGCCTACAATGGTTACATAGTTCTGGAACTTAGGGACTGCCACTGCATGTCTCAGTCTTATACTAGTTGGTGAGCATTCATCCCTAGGTTTACTCGGTGCAAAATCATACTCCAAACTAAACTTGCAGTGGTACTGGTTTAATTAAAATGGACTCGTAACAAATAGTTGCTCAACTTGAATATGATAATAAAATCATGATCTGACTAACTTAAAACTAGAAAATCTGAAATATGTATATACATATAGGTATCGGGTGTTCGTAACTCACCAGCACTAAACATCACTTTAGTACAATAAAATCATCACAATCTTGTAAGAAAATTCATGAATTATAACGAAAAACATAGTATATTCACTAAATCGATTAAATCTATGATTATGAGTAATGGAACATGTTAAACTTTTGAGGACAACATGCTCACATGGTTTATTTCATAAATTCATAAATTAACATGGTATCATTTAAACATGATATATGCGCCTCAGATTATAAAGTGTGTAAGAGTATAATTCACATGGGTAAACACAATGTAATGGTTTTATTCAAAACTATTAAGAGAAAACTGAGAAAAGTCATTCTTAACATTAAAATTTCATGAAAAGATGGAAAAGAGATTATACTTGAAAACAAGGGATTTCTTGGGACTCAATGGATGGAAGGAACTCATTGATTAATATCCCACATACCTAAGTTGCTAGAATCCTTGAAAAAAATTTGGAATTGGGACCTTGAATAGTGAATTCATGGGAGAAACATTCAATATTTGTGTTTTTGGCATAAGGTAATGATTTTTCATTGTTACCTGAGGAAGAATGGAGCAAATAATGCCCCTTTTATGTTTTAAAATTTCAATTGGGTATTTAAGGAAAGTGGAAAAATACCAAAACGACACTTGAACCTTAAATGAAAAAGTAGTATGTCAAAACTTCCTTAACACAAAGGCTATCCTGGAGGCTAGCCTTTGGGACATGACATATATCGTGGAGGCTAACTCTTGGATACCCCATGTATCGCGGAAGTCCAGTCTCCATGAAATGTTAAAATCGTGGAGGCATTCTACCTTTGAGGTCCAAAAACACTCCAAACCCCTTCCAAAAATTTTGAAACTCTGTCGGATGACCCTTTTAACATCTCTGGACATATTTCAACACATAAACCAATGTTTCACACTCGGGAAGGTAAAAAAATATAATGTTTGAGTTCTTAGGGTCATAAAAGATCCATGTCACTTGTACTTTGTGTAAATTAAATATCATTGGGACATCTGAACATTAGACGAATAGCTAGAAGATAGTCTATAATCTTGGAGGGTATTACAATATCTCCTTCTTTGAATCATTCATCCCCTAATGAACTTGTCTAAGGTTAGATACAACGAATACTGAGATCATGTACGAAATCATAATTAACTAAATCTGAAACATGATGCATGGATCGAACTTAATTCACGAATGCAAGCTATGAGAATAGAATGGTTGGACAGTTGATATAGAAAATAAGAGAATCAATTTAAGGCAAACTATTACCTCAAGTTGACTATGTATTTATAGAGTAAAAATGGGGTTACTTGGTTCGCATATTTTCTTCTGTTTCCTAAGTAGCTCCTTCAATGAACTGATTTCTCCATAGAACCTTAACCAAAAGATCTTATTTATTACTCAATCTACGGATCTGATAGTCAAGTTTCTCAACTGGGTCTACTTAGGAGGAAAGGCTATCTTTCACATCCGCACTATCTAAGGGCACGACTGAAGCTGGGTTGCCAATACATTTCTTTAATAAAGAGACATGGAATACAAGATGCATTGATGCTAACTCTACAAGAAACTCCAATTCATAAGCTACCATTCCAAAAGGACTTAAAATATTATATATGCCAACGTAGAAGGGACTGAGCTTCCCTTTCTTACCAAATATCTTCACCCTTTTAATTGGTGAAATTTTCAAATAAATCAAGTGACTAACATTAAATATCAGATCACTTCTTATCACATTAACAAAAGATTTTTGTTGGCTCTAGGTTGTCTTCAACCTTTCCAGAATCAATTGAACTTTCTCTATCATATCATCCACTGAATCTGGCCCAATCAAAGCAACCTAACCTACTTCACACCAGCCAATAAGATATCTACACCTTCTTCTATAGAGAGCCTCAAATAGAGCCATCTAAATACCAGAGTGGTAGTTGTTCATATAGGAAATATTTGTTAAGGGTAAGTAGTCATCCCAACTACCCTTGAAGTCAATAAAACAATCACTAAATATATCCTCTATTGTTTGAATAGTCCTATATGCCTGACCATCTGTCTTTTTGAGGATGAAAAGTTGAACTAAGATGAACTAAGGTAGCAACACCCTTCTGAAAAGCATCCTAAAATAAGAGGTAAATTGAGTACCTCTATTTGAAATAATGGCCAGTGAAACCCCATTCAAATTCTCCAATTCACTGAGATATTGTCTAGAATAATTGGTAGTTGAATAAAAAGTATGATCTGGTAAGAAATGAGCTGACATGTCTTTTTATCTATATGACCCAAATCAAATCATGTTGATAACACGTATGAGGTAATCCTATAACAAATTACATGATCACCACCTCCCACTTCTTAGTAGGGATACTAAACTCCTAAGTCATACCCCTAGGACTTGCTGCTCAACCATAACATGCTGACAATTTGAACACTTAGCCATAAATTCCACAATATCTTTGTTCATACCATTCCACTAATAGATTTCTCACAAATCAAAGTGCATCTTAGTGGCGCTGGGGTGAATTGAATATTGTTCACCACTTGCTTATACTAATATTTGTTGTCTCAAACCATCCGCACTTAGAACACAAAATTTGCCGTGACAACGAAGTACACGTTCTCTACCTTGGGTGAAAGACTCAACCTTTTGATGCAGAAATTTTACCTTAAACATGACCAAATAGGATCCATATCTCTCTTTTGTTTCACTTTAGCCACCAATGAAGATTCCAAACCATTCTAAACCCATATACTTCCTTCGGTCATATCATCTAACCGAACACCTAATCTAGAAAGTTAATGAAACTAAAGAACTAATTCCCTTTTATCCTTCTCAATATGCACAACACTTTTTATAGACAATCCACTAAGGGCATCACCCACTACATTAGCCTTACTCGGGTGATACAAGACACTCATATCATTGTCCTTAAATAATTCAACACATATTATCTAGTGAAGATTTAGGTCATTCTATGTAAAAACATAGTGTAATCTCTTATGGTCCATATACAGAATTAATATGAAACCCATAAAGGTCATACCTCCAAATCTTTAAGGCTAAGAAAACTGCAGCCAACACAAGGTCATGGGTCGAGTTATTGTTCTCATAGGATTTAAGCTATCTAGAGGAATATCTATGACCTTACCAAGATGTATTAATACACCACCAACACAAACTCTAGAAGCATCATAATAGACTATCAACCCATCAGAACCCTCTGGTAGAGTCAATACCAAAGCGGAAGTGAGTCAAGCCTTCAACTCCTAAAAACTCTTCTCACCGAAATTTGACTTTATTTTAAGTCAGTCGAGACATGGGAGAAGCATTAGAAGAAAACCCTTCAACAAATTATCTATAGTAACTAGATAGACTAAGAAACTCCTAGTATTGGATGAAGAGATGGGTCTAGGCCAGTTTTTTATTAGAAATGATGTGACTAAGGAAATCTATTGATATCAACCAGAATTCACGATTGCTGAACTTAGCAAATAACTGGTGATCTATAAGGGTATGCAATACAATCCTCAAATGGTATGCATAATCACCTTCACTATGAGAGTAGATGCGGATGTCATATATGAAGACTATGATGAACATATCAAGTACTTCTTGAACACACTGTTCAACATTTTCATAGAAGTTCCAGGAGCAACAGGTAGTCCAAAAGACATAACTAGAAATTCAAAGTCACTATACGGAGTTCTAAAAGTTGTATGTGGGATGTCACATTCTCTAACTCTAAGATGATGATATCCGGATTTGAGGTATATCTTAAAGAAATAGCTTGGACCTTGATTTTGGTCGAACAAGTCATTAATCTTTGCCAGAGGATAATTATTATTGATTGTGATTTAATCAATTGACGCTAGTCAATTTGAGATTTTGAGGGAACCATCTTTCTTTCACACAAAGGGAACTAGATCACCCTATGGAGAAACACTAGGCCTGATGGAACCCTTGCCTAAGAGATATTTTAAGTGATCCTACTATTCCTTAATATCATATAGAGACATTATTTAAGGTGGAATTCAATAGGATAGATATCTGGGAGGAGATCTATTTCAAAGTCATTTTCCCTCTCAAAAGGAACTCTAGGGAGATCTTCAAGAAATATTTTGGGGAATTCATTCTCTACTAAAAGTGACTCAAGAAATGGTATTTTTGAATTTGAGTCATTGAATCAGATGAGATGGTAAATAAAACCCTTGGATATCATCTTTATTTCCTTAAGATAGAAGACAAATCGACCTATATGCACTAAAGTACTACCCCTCTATTCTACGACTGGTTCATTAGAAAACTAGAATTGTACTATACTATTTCTATTGTAAACTAAGGTATAGAATGAGTTGAGCCAATCCATTCTAAGTATGACATTAAATTCATTAATCTCTAACTCAACAAGGTCAACTGAATTAACTTTCTGAGACACTGTGATCAGGTAATTTTGTATTCCCGTATAGATGTAATAGAACTACCAACTGAGGTAGAAACTAAGAATGGTGATGCTAACATTTTGGGACTGAAAACAATGTATACTGCTAAATAGTGACTCATAAAATGAAGTTATTCTTTGGGGTCTAACAATGCATAAACATAAAAATAAAAGACTTATCATGTACTCGTAACCATATTAGGAGAACTTTTCAGATCCTATTGAGTCTGGAGAGCCTAAAGTTGGTTTTGAATTTACCCACTGGTAGCACTAGAGATGGCACCTTGTTGTGTCGGGCGACTTGCTATAGCAGATGAAAAGTTAAGTAAACCCTGTAGACAAAAATCCTTTCCAATCTATGAAACCACTAGGCAATCCCTATGTTATGGCCTGGCTAGAAACATCCAAAATATACATAACTGCCAGCTCGACATTCTTCCTGATGGTTCCTACCACATCTGCTCTAAATTAGATTGGTAAGACCACTATTCATTCTACCTCAGAACTTCGTGCTTGGAGCTCTATCTATATCGTCCTGCCTGAACATAGGCATTGGCGCACTAGTTGAAGATGGGGTAGGAGCTGAATATTTTTTGTAGAATTAAGAATGATTCCCACTATCAGACCTTTTTTATGACAAGTTGAAGAAACAAATTTGTACCTTCTTATTCTCCCATTCTTTTTCTTTAAGATTCTCCTTCTGAATCTGCTAACCATGGACCATCAATCTAAAAAGGTACATCTCTTTAACCAACATAGTTGTTCTGCACTTTTTAATAACATCCTTTGAAACCCTAAACATAAATATACTCATTTTGAACCTAGAATCATTAACCATAGTTTAAGAATACCTCGCCAACTAGGTAAACTTTAGTGAGTACTCCTTCACACTCAGGTTATCCTGCTTTAGATTTATAAACTCCTGTACCTTAGCCTCCCTTAACTCAAGTTGGAAAAACCTTTCTATGAAGACCACAACAAAATCCTTCCACTCTATAGTCCCTACCTCAACTTATTTGTCCTACTTCCCTTACTTGAACCAAGTATGAGACACTCCTTGCAATTGGTAAGAAGATCAATCAGCACTCTCACTAGAAGTAACACCTATGATGTCTGTCACTTTCTACAAATCATCAAAAAACTCATGCAGATCCTCCTCAGACTTGGATCCTAAAATAATGGAGGATTCATCCGATTGAAGTCTCAAATCCTATATTGTATCATGCCCACTTATGGATTGGCTGGGGAAACAACCTACTAGGTATTCTGAGCAACTATCGTCTTAAAACAATAGTGAAGGTGGTTGTGAATTAGACATGAGAAACATGTTCGTTAAGAGGGACTTCCTGAACAGGTGGTAGTATGGGTTGATCCCCATTCCTTCTTTCGTTATTTCTTATGGGACGCATTATCTGTAAACAAATAAAGGATGATTTATAAAAAGGAATTCAATAAATCCCATTCTCTTTAGAAGGACATGAATATTGAAAGAAGAGAGTCTTTTGTAAATGTCTCATAGTCTCCTAACAATAAGTGAGGCATGCTTCATACCCATGCACAAGACTCTAATCAATGCAGATTTATTATATCCTAGGACACTTTAAAACCTTAGGATCAAATTCCAATCTTTGTTATGACCCGAGGCTACTCCCTAGTCATAATACGATGTTTAAGGCCAGAAGTTACCCCAAGCTAACCCATGATCTGGTACCTATTGTGAGCACTTAATAAGCTAATATTATAGGCATCATATGCACAAGTTAAACTACTAAAAATACTCTAACAAGATGAAATACTAAAGAAATACCCAATGTGTCTGTAAGTGCTAATAAAACTAAAAATTAGTCTAAATATCTGAAAGTCTCTAAAATATGAAGATTTGATGGGACAAACCCCCAACTAACTCTGACTGCCTGAAAATAAAGAAAATTATAAAAATAACTATAAATAAGTTGTACTTGATGGAAGAGAACTCACCACAACTGTTGATGAGTCATATTGGACTAACTAAGGGCGACCGGGGAAATGAGAATCCAAACATATTTATAAGTCAACATAGTGCAAATGAGAGTATGGAGTCAATACTTTGAATGTATTGGTACGTAAGGTAGGGACTAACAAAAATATATATGGATATTAAACATAAAGTCATAAATATGTAAAACAAATGCAAGACCAATTGAAGCATGTACAATAATAATATGTAAACTGACTAAATGAATAACTGCTAAACTGAAAACATAGTGATACAAACTTGAGATGACATAATCTAAATACTAAAGAAAAACAATGGGAGCTATCATGTAACCAACATGGACCAATCTGATCTAATTGGGGTCCGTGTTTTTACCTAGTTGGAAGGGTGCCAGTACCTTGCCACGAGTATAACACTGGCTATGTGGATCAATTAATCTGATGTCCCGAAGTACTAGGGTGACAGTCCTCAAATGGTGGGTGACCCCTAAGAGAGTTTTAATCATCTACTAGCGGGTAACATCTCACAACCTACACTGGATATGTAGTTCTAGAACTTAGGGACTGTTGCTAAATGTCTCAGTCCTCTACTAGCAAGTAATCCATCATCTATAGGTTCTCTTGGTGCTAAATCCTACTCCAAATTGAACCAATACTTATAAAAATTTAAGTTAAGTGGACTCATAACTAATTATTGCTCAACATTAATATGATAATAAACTCATGATCTGACTGACTTGAATCTTGAAAATCTAAAACATGTGTATACATATAGGTATCAGGTGTTAATAACCCACCAACACTTAACAATTTAGTTAAGTGGACTCATAACTAATTATTGCTCAACAAGAATATGATAATAAACTCATGATTTGACTGACTTGAATCTTAAAAATCTAAAACATGTGTATACATATAGGTATCGGGTGTTCATAACCCACCAACACTGAACAACAATTTAGTACAATAACATCGTCACAATCTTGTAAGGAAATTCATGATTCATACACCCAAAACATAGTATATTTCAATAAATTGATGAAATCCATGATTATGAGTACGGGAACATGTTAATCTTATTAGGACAACAAGATCACATGGTTTATTACAAAAGTTGATAAATTTACATGGTATCAACTGAACATGTTACGGGTGACTAATATTATAAAGCATGTAAGAGTATACATAAAATGGGGAAGCACAATGTGATGGTTTTTATTCAAAACTATTAAGAGAAAATTGAGTAAATTCATACTCCATATTGAAATTTCATGAAAAGAGGGAAAAGGGTTTATTCATAAAAACAAGGGATTTCTTGAGACTCAATGGGTGAAAGGAACCCATCGATGAATATCGTACATACCAGATTGCTTGAATCATTGAAGAAAACTTAGAATTGGGACCTTCAATGGTGAATTCTAGGGAGAAACTTTAAATTTTTACGTTCTTGGGAAATGGGAATGACTTTACATTATTAATTGATGAGGAATGGGGAAAATAATGCCTTTCTTGGGTTTTAAAACGTCAATTCAGGTTTTAGGGAGAGAGGGAAATACCTAAATTCCCCCTTGAACCCTAAATGAAAAAGCATAATTTCAAAGCCTCATTTGAATAAAGGTTATTATAGAGGCTAGCCTACATGACTCGGAGTGTATCATGGAGACTAACCTCCATGACATATATTGAATTGCCAAGTGCCGGTCTCCATGACACATTAAAAGCATGGAGGCACACCAAAACCTTTTCAAAAATTCCAGAACACTCCTAGATGACCTTTTTAACATCCCTGAGTATATTTTAACTCATAAATTAATATTTCAAACTCGGGAAGGAAAAAAATTTAAAAATCTTGGGGTCATTAAAAGGCTATGTAACTTGTACTTACAATAAATTAAATGAATTTGGGACTTCTAAACATTAGATGAATAGATTGAAACTCATCTAGAATTTTGTTGGGTATTATACTTTTGTATGTTGAAATACTGTTTGGAGGATTTGAATTTGATGATGAAGAATCATAATTTCTTATTTGATGAAGAAAAGTCACATGTTTCTATGTTTCTCTGAGTATTTTTTTGTTGTGCGTAGTTAATGGGGTATTAGGAGTAGTTTAGGCATTATATTCAGCCCTAGATTTTCTTCATCAACATAGTTTAGGTGTTACAAGAGTAGGAAAAGACTTAACACCCACTTCAGAAATGTTATAATAATTCTAAACAGTTTTGGCTTATAGTTCTGCTGATAGACCATCATTCCCTTGACTCACCATCACTCTAACCATAAAAAAATAACCATATTTTAGTCTTACAATTTAATACCTGTGGATTTCCTTGATGGGTTTTCCCAGTTATTAAGGTTTATCACTCGAGCTATCACTCTAGCAGATAGACACCCTCTAGTAAAATGAGCATAACTCTTTACTCCGATATCAGATTAAGGTAAAACTATGTGCATTGGAAAGATAATTAATATATCTATACTTTGTGGTCCTTATATCAAAACTACTACATAATATAGGAGTTATTCTTGTTTTAAGTTCACTATAGTAAGGTTTTTCACAAGAAATCAATCATTAAGGGAGGTTTTGACTTTGCTATAAGTTAGGAGTTACTTGTGGCCTTTTCACTTGTATAAATCACATATACTACTATAAAAAATTTGTGTTTGGTTATATATGTACGTGAAGTATATCTTTAATTTTAGATAATATTTTTGGCATTTTACAAGGTCACATTAAAAATATAGGATAATGTCAAAATGCAAACTATTTTGGTTGTAGTTCTTTAGGCTAAGCGTGATAATTTTCTAAAGATTAAGTAATTGGATGATATTTACTAAGTATAAATGGGGGTATATAGTCCATTGGTTGTAAGAGATGATTCTATGTGGTCTTGAATCGAGATGAACAATTGGTGGATATTCAGTGGTTGGTGCTGATATTGAGGATTTTAAGAATTGTATTGAATCAAGTGATTTTGTTAAAGTTTTTTGCAAGGGTAGTCCATTTACTTAGTGGAATGGTAGAGTTGAGAATGATTGTATTTTTTTGAAGTTGGACAAAATATTGATTAATGTTAAGTTACATGGGCTATTTTCACATTCAAAGGTGGAACATCTTCAAAGGAATAGTTATGACCATGCTCCTTCATTACTGTGTTGTATGAGTAGACCTACTACTTCTAAGAAGACTTTCAGGTTTCTTAACTTTTTGAATAACCATGAGGATTTTTTGATATTATAAGGCTTAAATGGGTTATTGATTTTTCTAATAATCCTAGAGAAAAACTAAAATGATCAAGATAGTGTTTTTTTTACTCGAGCTATATTTGGTGACAAATTTCAGTAGCTTATTAATAGAGAGGAAATTTCCAGAATCAAAGAAAATTAGTTTGAATAAGATCCGTCCATGGACAATGAAGTTGAGATGCAAAAGACAAAGAATGCTATTGGCAACAATAAGTAGGGTATGAATGGATTTTTTTTAAGGAATAGGACTACAAGATTCTTCCATATCCTGCTAAAGAGTAGAAGACAAAGAATAAAAGTATTGAGGATCTAAAACTGTAGAGGTGATTGGTAAGAAGATCAAGAAAAAATAGGAATAGAGGCAGTACAGTTTTATCAGAGATAGTTCCAGCAACAAGAAAGTTGTTTTTAATTTGAGAAGGTGTATCTTTGGGGGTCTAGATTATTTACCAAGAAAATTTATCAAATGTATTAGGATATTATGGGTACCGATATTGTAATAATGGTACATGAATCCTTTTCTATAAATTATCTTTAAAAATATATAACCACACTACCTTGATTCTCATACCAAAGAAGGATAATATTATATCTTTCTCTAACATGAGACAATTTATTTTGTGTTATTTTATTATTAAGGTGTTGCCAAGAATTAGTCATGATAGATTTGAAGATATATTTCCTAATCTAATTTATGCAAATCATTATGGACATTTTAGAGGGAAAAAATTATAAAAAATGTCTTTTTTACTCAATATTTGGTTACTGATATTAGCTAGAGCGGAAAGCTATCAAATGTTGTTATGAAGTTGTACATGGCCAATATTTGTGACAAGGTTTCTTTGTTTTAACTAATGAACGCATTTAGAGAGATAGGGTTTTCTATTACTTTTGTTGATATTATTTGGATACTAGCTACAAATAATTATTACTTTGTACGACTACTGGGCTATTGTATAGTTTCTTTTACTCTACCAAGAGAGTGAAGCAAGGTGACCCTTTTCCCCCATCTCTTTTTTTAAAAATAGATAGGGATTCTCACTAGCCCTCTAAATGCTTTATTTTAAGACAATAATTATGTGGGATATGGTATGCCTAAATATATCCCTTATTTAAATAATCTAACATAGGAAAGTGACACAATTATTCACTCATCTACTGATTAATATTCTTTAGCAAGAATAATGGTACTACGTAGGAGTATGAGAGTCAATCTGGAAAACAATTGGAAAGGGAAAAATAGTTCCTTTATTTTCATCAAAATGTTGAAGAAAGTATTTCTTTGCACGTTGAGGAAATTTCTAGAGTGACAAAGGGGTATTTCCCTGTGAATTACTTAGGCTATCAAATTACTCATAAGAAAGAGATAAAAAAGGACTATGCAGAACTGATAAAAATAGTGAAGGAGAAACTCTAAGCTTATTACTAGTGTGCTATAGAGTTTTCCAATTTAGGTTTTATAAACTATTGTTGCCCCTTATGTGTTATCAAAGAGTTGCATAAGATTTTTGCTAAATTACTGATGAGTAATATGGAGTTAGAAAAGAGCAAACACTGAGCAACATGGAATAAGGTATGCTTACCTTAATAAAAAGGTGGAATAGGATTCAAATTTATATTTGATGTCTCTAAGGCCTTGTATGCAAAGTTATGGTAGAGATTTAGGACTAAAACTAACTTATTGTCTGATTATTTGTGTAATGAGTACTAAAAAAATAGATACCATATCGTGTTCAGTGGAGTTGAGGATAGCAAGTATTGAAGAATATATGAGAGAAAAGATAAAAGGTTGAATAATTTCTATCATGGGAACCTGATGGGAGGCACATCAAATATATTGTATGACAATAGTATAAATTTATGTCCTGTATTTTTGGATCCTATAGATGCTCAAATTAGTCATACCATGCATGATATAGGTGAATTATTATTAGAAGAAGGTTGTGTAGGAAAAAATTTAAATTTTTAATCCATAATTATGTTGTGGATCACATCAGAGAAAATTCGGGCAATGCTCAGATCACAAACTTACATGACCAGCCATGGTGGACCAAAACTAACACTGTTTTCTCTGTATTAAGAGTGTGTGGTTAAGAAAAAATAAAGATATTAAGAAGAATTCAAGTAGATGTGTAGTAAGGGACTACCTTCAAAAACCTATTTTCTTTCATGTAGTGTTTGAAAAGGGAAAGTTGTTATTACTCATATATTAAAAGTTGAATCTAAATGTCTCTTGTAATTGTAATTGTTGCGCTAATCCTATGAGAGAAGCTATACATCATATTTTTCTAAAGGGAGAAACTGCTGAGAGGATCTAGCAGTACTGTAAATGGATGCCACTTTTGGAGAATTTGTTCAAATACAACTTTGATGGTTCATCTAAAGGAACTCAGGGCCTAGTTTTGGAGATGTTTAATTAAGAAATGCAATGGGGAAATTTTTGATTGCTAAATTAATTAAATTGCCAATTATAATAATCTAGTGGCTGGTGGAAGGTCAATTATAGAAGGATTAAACTGCTATTAGGACGAGGTATTAAAACATACCATTATTGAATCTGATTCAATTATAATGGTTTATATTTTTTATGGCAGATGGAAATGTCCTTGGTGTGTTGTGATTAAAGTAAACCATATAATAGGATAAGAAAGAATTAATCAGTAAATGTATGGCATTCTCTTTGGGAAGGAAGTACTTTTGTTGATTTTTTTTCTAACCTTGTTTTTGGTTTGACTGGTGATTACATTATCCAGCATTATCAGGACATCCCTAGTTTAGAAAAAAAAATTCTACACTTAGACAAGTTAGGGACTGCACATATTAGAAGAAAATTGATGGATCATGTATGAGTTTATGTGGCAATTTATAGCTACTTATAACAAAAAAGGAAAAAAATTGCAAAAGTACAAACACACACACATTGTTCAATTCAAAAACTATTTATTTTTGTTTTACTATTTGCACATGTGATATTTCAGGAGTCACTCGATACCAAATCATCACATTGGAAGGGATTGAAGAAAGGTAGTGTTTCCTTTGTGATTTTATATTCTTGAATATACAATAAGTAAATCATTATTAGTAGATTGATTAATTTAGCGCTTTATTTTCCTATCTCCTAGATCTGGTGGTGGTATTAATCTTACTTTAGATTTAATACATCAATGGAAGGAAATGGGACTAGACTGATGAATTTATTGACTGTGAGATTTGTATACCTATTCGAATTGAAAAGGGAGATAGAGATTATGAATCTATTTCATTGTAGCTGCTCAGATGATATGCAACTCAAAGGGAATGATCTTGAACATAGCTCATGCAAATAGATTAACACATAAATGTTGTGTTATGTTACTGAAATCAATAGATGTATAGATGTAGAGAAATGATAAATCAACACATAGTTAAGGAAGATCTCGGATCAAAAATGTTATGGGAGATATTTTTAGCGAGGAGAGCATTGACACCAACAGTACAACAACATACAATACTATTATTGATTTTCGAGTTTTCTTCACCTAGAATGATCATAGAATGAACCAGACAAATATTTTATATTTTTTAAAATTTTTCCTTTTTTCTTAGTCTGATTTCTTAGAAGATAATGTCTCTCTTGTTTTGCTTGACACTTTGATCGGGACACTTTTGGAACAGTCTTGTAAATAACCTTTGTTTCTTTTTATTGTAGGGCCTTTGAGACCATACTCTTTTATTTACAAAATCATATACACATGAAGAATAGATATACTATGGCGAACTTCAAAGATATTTCTACCTCATAGGATACTTCACTAATATTTTTTGTATTTTATACGGCCCAATATACCTAGGTCTCAATTTTCCTTTCTTTCCAAATCACATGACACCTTTCATAGGCAATGCCTTTATGATTACCAAGTTATAAGTCTGGAACTCTAAATCCCTATGATAGATATATGTAGGATATTATCGACTAAGAGCATTCTCCAAGAGCTCTTGTATTAGATTCACATTCTCAACTACATAATCTATGAGATCTATCTAAATATGAATACTCTTCATACTTTGAACCAATCGATATGCAATCTACATGACATTGCAAGGATTCAAATAGATTTATGCCAATACTGGGTTAATAACAATTATTATATCCAAACTAGGTTAATAACTATAATTATAAGCGTACTATATAACGGGAAAATCTAAGTTATCTCCTATGCGCAAGAACATATTGAGATCATGTGTCCTTGACAATCTTAATAGTGCACTCATCTTAACCTTTTGGTTGTGGATTGATAAGATGCTAAGGTTTACCTGCTTTCCTAAACTATTCTTCAAGGACCTCTAAAATATGTTGTAAATAAGACATCTTTATGTTAAATAACTGTTACTAAACTCTCTTTCAAGAGCACAATATCTTTTATATATAACTTAACATAATCCTCGATAGAACTATTTGACTTAACTAGTAGAAAGAGGGGTGATTTCATATATCGATCAATATTACCCAAATAAAATCATACTTATAAAATGAGAAAGGAAAACCTATAACAAAATTTATGTTAATAGCCTCCCATTTCTATACTAGATTATCCCGTCTCATACTAACTGAAGTCTCATAGGTTTGTACTGCCAAATCCCATATTTGTTCTGGAACAATAAGGGATCAACATAATGTCACTAATATACCACTGCAGCATAAGATGACTCTGTAGTTGTCATGACCCAATTTACGAGTCATGATGGCACCTGCTTTATCCTGCCAAAAGGTAAGCCAAACCATAGACCAAATCTATATAAAATGGGCTAACTTTGTGGAAAATGGTCTAAAAGCTAGAAATAAACATTTAATGAGTTATAACTATAATAAAGCAGTCATAACAATCTTATAGATAGATGAAGGAGCTACAACCACAACAAAACCTAGTATTATCGGTACAAGAGTTGTTCCAACTGAACTATAAGTGTTGAATAGCCAAATACAATTTGTCTCAAAAAAGGAAAGACTTGACATTGATAAATAGAAGGAAAAAGGGAAGCTCTGACTCCGAGAGCTCATCCTATCCTAGAAATCAACTCAAAATTATCATCGAATTAGCAGCGACTACTAGTACTCAAATATGCACCACAAATGTCTAGAACTGTAGTATGCATACTAAAACTGCAAGTACTCAATCATCATCATCGGCAAACTGAGCTAGATCATTATTTGAATACGACAAGTTAAAAGATAAAATATCTAAGTCAAGGTAAAAGGAAAACTTTGGAAATAAGCTCCGACAACAACATACATAAGTAAATAACTAAAGATGAAAAATACCGTAAAGATCACTCCATTATGACAACTAATTGGCCCCAATAAGACAATAAGTGCGGAAAAGTGAATAACCCAACGCATGCTCCCATGAACCTATAGAGTACAATCAAGGAAAGTAAATAAACCAATAACCATAAATTACAAATTATCAAGCCATGACCTACATTCTATCCGAACCATATCATATCTTGAATAACTCCCAAAAATGTCGAACTTGACAAGAACTCATAGTATCAACATCAACATCAAATGTCGTACTTGAACCAAGACACGGATATATATATATAAATATTTAATTATCATTAATAGTTGTAGGACTCAAAGTAAAACACATACATCTTTAGAACATATCAATAGACTATGTAAATAAACGGTAATCATAAGTCATATCACTAAATCACAACAATTATCCTCTAAAATTTTTCTGGAATTAGTACTAACGGTTCACTACCAAACATGTTTATTCAATAACCATTCAATCTCTTGAAGCCCCTAAATAAGCATTAATATGGTTATAAAATGCTTTTATAAGTCTACAAACACTAAAACTAATCTATGCCTAAGGTGGGTAGGAGGGGACCACTTTTAATACCTGAAATCTAAGGAAAATTCTAGCCCGATCTTGGCTATGGTATTTAATTTTTTATATAGATGTTACACAAGACATAATTATCTCTAATATCAAAAATTCTCCCTAAAACATATGTAGCTAAGTCAATTATGCCTAAATTATGTTTTTGAGATAGCCTAAATGCTCCAATTAACCCAATATTTTCAATCATACCTACAACACCTAAATCCCATTCCGTATCGAGCATATAATCTTAATCACACTATGAAATAACACAATATATTAAGAGGGTAAACCTAGTCTACTTTGATGCCAAAGAAAAGCTCAATGAATATGCTAAACCTCTGATTTTCCCTTCTACAAAGTCTCTGCAAGATTCTAACCTATAATAATCCTAATCTACTCATCAAGATGAGTACAATGATAATGATATTGAACTATTGTGCTACAGGTCAAAAATTATGTAAGAAATCCAATGTGGGCCTCATTTATGGAATGTTACTTTCAAAACCAACACAACTTCCTGCTATGTCCGAGGAAAATTTATGCTAAAGATGGGTGAATTTTGAGCACTAATGGTGCTACAATCAATCCATCAAGATCTAGGCATTTTAGAAAAACAATAAGGATTATACTAAAAAATTAATGGAAGTTAACCACAAATTCGCATAAGTTAACCACAAATTCGCATAAGAAATACGTAAATTAATTATACAAAAGCACCACAATCACCCATAATTGATTTTCCAAAATTTTCCCACCTTTTATGGTTCACAATTCTAGGGATTGGGTGAAAAATTGGGCAAAGTTTAGGTATACCATTCCCAACCAAACAGATGTTGCTTAACCAAACACCGGGTCACATTAGGGAACATTGCTTATGCAACCTAGTGTCACTTAAGCGATGCTGGTCCCTGATGCTAACTATCACTTAAGTGACCTTTGGTTACTTAAGCAGCCATCATTTAAGAACAAAAGCCATTGCCTAAGCGATACCTACTAGGCTTTGTTAGGTCACCTAAGTGCCTACCATGCCTCTTAAGCAGAATTTGTCTAAGTGACCCATGGGGAACTTAATCGATGCACCAGCACTAACTGAGAGCTCCGCCAACCCCTTGGGATTCATCCAAAATTCCTTATAAGTAAATAAACTATGCTACCCTATCAAATTTGACTTTCAGAACTCAATGGTGCAGTCAAAATTTCCATCTGAGGTTGTTTTAACAAAAAATAGGTCCCACACCTACTTATCATTTTTCTTAGTTTTAACCAATAGCCCAAAATATGTCTAGAAAACTCAGGACTCAAACTAAGGATCCTTCTAACCAAAAATCGGCATTCTTGAGTCATTGGAACCGTAATAATTTGCATACGAGGTTGTTCGACTAATGTTTTTTCTCGGTAGCCAATTTGAACTAGAGAAGATTTCAAAACATTGAATTGGCCCTGAAAAACTAACGAACTGCCTGGTAATCAAACAATTTGTTCCAGCAAGTCTTAAATGACTTGGGGCAGCTATAGGAAACCTCTAAATGGTGAAAATAAGTTAAAATACATAAAATGACCTTGAGGGTTATTATAATATCCAATTTTGAAAGAACTTTTTTTTGCAAAAGTAAATGCTTAGGATGTACCTGAAGCATCGAACAAGTGAGGATATTGGGTCCACATCTCTGCCTTAATCACCCAAGTAGCCTCCTCTACTAGATGGTGTTTCCATTGATCCTTATGTATTGGGATCTCTCTTGTGCATAACCGTTTGACATTACTGGCCAATATGAGCACTTGATTCTCCATAATGGTACAAAAATGTATCCCATCTCATCATATGAGAAGGGTAGGAATGTATCGCCACAACATTAAAACATAGAAAATTGAATGGACAACAAAAACATTTGGGGGTAAGGTTAACTCATAAGACAACTCACCAACTTTGCAAAGAATCTCAAAGGGTCCAATATATCTAAAGTTGAGATTTCATAACTTCTCAAACATCATCACACCCTTCATGGGCAATACACACACGAATACCCAATCACTAACTCCAAATCTCAAGGAACGAAGTCTATAATCTACATAAGCCTTCTTTCTATTCTAACTTGACATCAACCTGTCCTGAATCACACTAACTCTATCCAATGACTCTTGAAGGCAGTTGGTACGACGTGATCCAATATCGGAAATCTCAAACCACCCAATCAAAGAACAACATCACCTACCATACAAAGACTCAAATGGAGTAATCTCAATACTCGAATGATAAGTATAATTATACGCGAACTCCCTAAATGCTAAGTGATTCTTCAAATGACCTACAAAATCCAAAACACAGGATTTGAGAATATCATCAAGAACCTAAATAGTCCCTCAGTATCTATAGTATCCCTCTTGAACTCACCACAAAATAGTTGATCACGAATTAAGCAAAACCTCTAATACTCAAACTAACGACACTACATCATCCCAAATAGCTTTGACTTCTCCTCAACACTAGCAAAAATCCCCCTATGGCCTGAAATATCAATTTGCACCATCAAGTTGGGCTATAGACTAATTGTCTAGTGCCAATGGTATCTGAGAAACTAAAATCCAAGCCAAGCTACCCATACTCACTAACTTCTGGCTCAAGGCATCTACTACCACATTCACCATGCCCGGGTGATACAAGATTAATATGCCATAATTCTTAAGAAACCCCATCCATATAAAATGCCTAGAATTAAGTTCTCTCTAGGTCATAAGATATTGAAGACTAAGATGATTTGTGAAGACCTCACAATGCAAATAATAAAGATAATGTCTCCAAATATTAAGCGAAAAAACCACCATCACAAACTCCAAATTGTGAGGATGGTATTTTTGCTTGTACACCTTCAACTGCCTCGATGCATATGTAATAACATGATCCTACTGCATTTACACATAACCCAAAGAAATACCAAAAGCTTCCCAATATACGGTGAATTGCTCGTCCTCTATATTTAGAGCCAATATAGAAACTAAACTAAGAAATCCCTTGGTATTTCCGAAGATCAACTCACACTCCTTAACCAGAAAAACAAACATTCTTTATAGTCAATCTGTTTACAATGCTAAAATAGAAGTAAAACTATCAACATATTGTCTATAGTGATATGCCAAACCAATGAAGCTACGAATTTTAGTCGGAGAAGTAGGTCTGGCCCAATCACGAATAGCCTCAATCACTGTTGGGTCTACCCTAATCCCATTCTTAGACACCACATGCCCAAGAAATGTCACTGACTCAAGCAAAAACTTATAATTAGAGAATTTGGAAAAAAGTATATGAACTCTTAAGGTCTTGAGCCAATCCTCAAATGTTGCATATGCTCCTCTTTACTCCTTGAATACATAAGGATGTCCTCAATGAAAATAATTACAAAAGAATCAAGATAAGGTCTTAACACACGGTTTATTAGATCCATGAACTTTGTTAGGGAGTTATTCAACCCAAAATGCATCACTAGAAATACATAATGTCCATAATTGTTCAAAAAGGTTAACTTTGGAATATCCTCAACCCGAATTCCCTAACTGATGCTAATTAGACCTCAAATCAATCTTAAAGAACATTGAAACTCTTGGAAGTTGGTATAACAAATCATCAATGCAGGGCATAGGATACCGGTTATTCATCGTTACCTTATTAAGCTTCTTAATATTAATACACATAAGCATGGAACTATCCTTCTTCTTAGCATATAACCAAGGAGATCACTAAAGACACCAACTTGATCTAATGAAACCCTTGCCAAAAAGATCCTGAAACTAAGAATTTAGTACCTTTAGCTCGACAAGAGACAGATAGTAAGATGCAATAGAAATTGGTCGGCTGACTAGTTCAAGGTCAATAACAAACTCAATATCACACGCAATAGGAATACCAGGTAATTTAGAAGGAAAACATTAGGAAACTCAAAAGCTATAGAAGTAGAGTCAAGAAACAAACTCTATACACTAACTTCATGAATATATGTGAGATAAGACTCGCAACCCCTTGAAATAAGCCTCTTATCATGAATATAAGAAATAATCCCCATTGGTTTATGGATAACTACTCCCTGCAACACAACTAAGGGTATATCAAACATGGACAAGGTAGCGGTCATGGTAAAATAATTTAGGACTATATGATAGTCCGATAACAAGTCCACGCAAAGAATCACATCAAAATCAGCCATGTCTAATATAATAAGATCAATATGAATATTAATCCCTTGTATAATCACAACACATAATATGAAAACTCGATCCACTACTAAATAATTGACTATGGGAGTAGATACATATAATGACATAGATAATGAATCCCAATAGAACTTAATCGCCTAGCATAATAAGACAACAAATAAGAATATGTGGATCCCCGATCAAATAAAGTAAAAGTCGACTAATAGTACACCAAGATTGTAACTGTGATAACAAAATCTAAAGACTCAACCTCGAGTCTAGCTGGTACTACATACAACTGACCACACCTATCACATGATTGGGATCCTAACCAATCTCATGTCCTACATGTTTGAGAAACTCTATGAACACCCTGAGGACCACCCCCTATGAACATAGATACCATCTTGAGCTAGGGGTAGAACTGCCCAAATTGTTGGAACACTCTAAACGCAAGGACCTATTGATCCATAGTTGGGGCACTCTCTTAGGAAATAACCAAAAGTTTCACAACCATAACTTGCCCCAAGCATAGTACAAAAGCTAGAAGATCTGGATAACCTAAATTAACCACCATGACTAGAATAACTGAATGATGAACCTCTCGATGATTGACACTACTTTGGCTAGGACAATTACTTAAAATAGATTAGCCTCAATTTGTATTCTAAAGTGTGACCTAAAAAGACCTATTAGACTTTCCTTGATGCTGATATGGCTGACACGTCGGGTATCTTACATGAGAACCACTGCCTCTAAATCGTAAGATACTATAATTACTACTAAAATTTCATTAATAGCTAGACCTCTTATCTCTGCCCCTTAGGTCTCATAATGCTTCTTCTCCATAACCTAAGCATGATCTGAAAGCTCAACAAAAGACCTGCCCATATCAACCAAACTATGTGTAGACATACAAAGGGGAAATCTAAATCCCCAAACAATGCAATAAACCCTCTCTTAATTAATATTAATAATAAAAAAAACATGCCTAGACAACTCATAAAATCGGGCCTCATACTCCACTACAGTCATGGATCCTACTTCAACCTCAAGAAATTGTCCTTCAAATATTCCCCAAGACTAAAAGGCATGCACTTCTCTAATAAGTTAGAGAACAGGCTTCACGTCAATATCAATGATAAAAATGGCTTGGAATCAGGATAACCTCCTCACCAATATTGTGCTGCCAAGTATATTTAAAAAGTAGTGTAATCTATACAATGAGTCACAACTAGGCCAAAATTATGGAGCCTACCCTCATAAGCAATCAAGCACTGATACGTATCCTTTCCTGGTGGGTAGAAAACCTAGACAGAGCCAATCTCAAGAACCTACCTACCATATTTTGCTCCTCAAAAGACAGAGAAGATTGGGAAAACACCAATGGATTAGGCAACGACCGTGTAGACAACCATCGATATAGGAGGGACCTCAACTCGGGGAGCCACAACTATAGACTTTGCCCACACCATAGTACTAGTCAGATCCATTGACTGTGCATCATTAGATGGTGTACCACCGAGAAATCGTTTAAGCCAAACAGAAGCATCCCTTAGCATTAATGAAGAAATAAACCACGAAGGAGCCTAGGCTAGTCCCTATGTCACCGTTGGCTGGGAGAAAAAATCTCTAGCTTGAGGGCAGGAATAAGGTCTGCTGAAGACCCCTATCCAGGAACCTAGCTGGGGACATATGTGTATGATGTTCATGACCTTTAGGTCCTCCAGAAATAATGACAAGATCCCTAGGCTCGATTTCCAGACCCTCATCTAATGTAGCAGTAGCACGTGTGCTAGCCATAAGCTAAAAAGATTGAAACCAAAGTAATGCTTTAGAAACCAACTCAGACTCATAGAAAAAAATGAGTTAAATAAGTTAAGCACTCACAGAAATGTCCAACAGGCTCTGAAGATAAGAAATAGACGTGTTCATTCATATTAGTAGGACACTACTAGATAATTGCTCTTATACCAACTGTATCAGTGAAACCTTTCCTCTGATACAAACTTTTCACGACCCTATTTATAAGTCGTGATATCACCTATTTTATTCGCCCGTAGGTATGCCAAACCATAGCCCGGAGATATATGAAATTGGCTAACTTGGTGAAAAATGTTCTAAAAACAAAAAAAACAACCTTTAAAGTATTAAAACAACAATAAAGCACTCATAACAGTCTAACAAATAGATAAAAAAGAAAATAACTATCCTAAGACTTAGTAATGCCAGTACAAGAGTAACTACAACTGAACTATAAATGTTAAATATCCAAATATAATATGTCTCAAAAAGGAAATACTAAAGATGGATGAATAGTAGGAAAAGGGAAGCTACAACTCAGAGAGCTCACCTTAACCCTAAAATTAACTCAGCATGATCATTGAATTAGCCGCGACTACTAGTACTCAGATCTGTACAAAAATGGTACAATAGTATAGTATGAGTACACAAACCACAGGTACTTACTAGGCATCATCGGACGATTGAGCTAAATCATTATTTGAATATGATAAGATACAAGCCAAAATAACTAAGTAAAGGTAAAATGGTAAACCTAAAAATAAGCTTTAACACCACCATACATAAGTATATTTGAAGATAGCTTAAACAGTCCAACTAACCCAAATATTTTAAGTCATATCTCCAACACCTAAATCCTATCCAATATGTATCATAACATCAAATTCATACTATAAAATAACTCAATCTATTAAGAGTGTAAACCTTGCCTACGTGGATGCCGAAGAAAAGCGTAAAGAATATGCCAAACTACCAATTTTCCATTCAAAAAACTTTTTGCAAGATGACACGCTATAAAAATTACAATCTACTAATCAAAATGAGAACAATGAAACTCATATTGCACTATTGTTCTTAGTGTCAAAAATTACATAAAAAATCCCATGTGGGGTTCATTTACATAACACACTTTTGAAACAAACACAATGTCCCATTACGCCAATAAAATATTACTCTGAAATGGGTGAATTTTGAGATCTAATGGTTCTACAATAATGTCACCAAGATTCTTGGGCCCATTTAACCCATTTCACCAAAAACAATAATGTCATCCTTTTTGCTTGACCATCCATCTGAGGGTGGAGAGCGGTGTTGAGGTTCAACCTTATTTCCCAAATCTCTTTGAAAGGAACACTAAAAGTAAGATGAAAACTGAGTACTTGGATTATATATGATAGAAAATGGAGCACCATGCAAATTCACGATATCCTGAATATAGAGCTTAGCATAATTCTTTGTAAAAATAATAAGTCTTTATAGGTTGGAAATGAGTGTACTTGGTCATCCTATCCATTATGACCCAAATCAAATCAAACTAAGGGAGAGACCGCAGAAGACTAATAACAAAATTCATATTAATCACTTACCATTTCCACACGAACATCTCAATCTCTTAAGGAGAAACATCGCGCCTCATGTGCTCAACCTTTGCTTGTTAACACACTATCCACTTAGCCATAAAATTGACCGTATCCCTCTTTATGTTACTCCACCAATAGATCTCTTTCAAATCATGGTATATCTTTGTCGTACAAAGATGAATAATGTATATCAACTCACGAGCTTCAACCAAGATTCTTACTCACGGACTATCTACATCTAAAAAATATAATCTACCTTGATACCGCAAAATACCATCCTAACTAGTCTAAAAAGCCATCACCTTTTGGTTCCCACGTTATCCTTGATCTGCATCAAAATAGGGTCCAAGACTTGTTTCTTCTTCACCTAAATATCAAGAGACGACTTTACTACCTCTTCGAGAATCATACCACTATCCTTAGAGTCCAAAAAATGAACTCAAAGATTATCCAAATAGTGAATATCCTTCACCAAACCTCGTTTCTCCTCATCAACATGAGATAAGCTCCCCATAGATAACCTTCTAAGACTACTAGTAACCATATTATCTTTAACTAGACGATAATGAAGACTCACGTTGTAGTCCTTGAGCAGCTCAAGCTATCTCTTTTGCCTGAGATTCAACTCTTTCTGGGTGAACACATACGGTAACTCTTATGGTCTACGAAGATTATAGTGATGCCAAATCTTCAAAGTAAATGCCACAACAAACAATTAAAAATCACAAGTTAAATAATTCTTGTCATGCACTTATAACTGCCTAGGATCATATGCAACCACCCTGCTATGTTGCTTCAACACACAACCCAGTCCTATTGGGAATGCTTCACTTTAATCAATGAAATAATCATTACACCCGAGAAGATTCAAAATTGAAGCTGAAGTTAACCTATCTTTTAACCCCTCGCAATTACCCTCATAAGCATCAAACCATATAAACTTTACATTTTTTCTGACTTAGCTTGGTCAATGGGGATGCAATGGAAGATAAAGTTTCCACAAACCTCCTATAGTACTTAGATAAACCCATCAAGCTTCGAATATCGATTGGAGTCATGGATCTAGGAAATTTATTAACTGCCACAACTTTTTGTGTATATACCATAATCCCTTCACTAGAAACAAGATGGCGCATATAGGTCACAAAATTCCACCAAAACTCATGCTTCAGGAATTTTGCATACAACCACTGATCCTTAAGGGTCTACAACACTATAAAGAGGTGATCATCATGATCCGCCTAACTCTAAGAATACACCAAAATATCATGAATAAGCACAATTATGAAAGAATCTAAGAATTGAAGGAGGCCTCATTTGATACGATCCATGAATGTTGTTGGAAGATTAGTCAAATAAAAGGATATCACCAAGAACTCCAAATGACCATACTAGGTTTGGAAAATAGTCCTAGGTATATCTAACTCCATAATATTTAACTGATGATACCCAGATGGAAGATCAATCTTAGAAAAGTACTTACCATATTAAAAATGGCCAAAGAGATCATTAATGCTTGAAATAGGGTACTTATTCTTCACAATTACCTTATTCACCTGGTGGTAATCAATACACATCCGAAGGGATCTATCCTTTTTATGCAAAATGAGTAAAGGAGAACCCCACACAAAAATACTAGGATGAATAAAACCCTTATAAAGAAGGTTTTTCAACTGCTCCTTGGGTTTTTTCAGCACTGATAAGGCAATTCTATAAGGAGGGATAAAGATAGAAAGAATGTTCAATAAAAGATCAATCCAAATATCTATTTCCCTAAAAAAAGAAACACAGATAAGATCATCGAGAAACTCTTTAAGAAATCTAAAGACCACAAGCACAGATTGCAAAGAAGGTCCCCTCTAATCCACTAGTCATTATATTAGTCATACTTTCAGTATTTGTGTCGTATTTATAAGACCACGAGTCATAAAATTTAGAGCACAAAAGTGATATTTGATATTCAAATATCCCAATTACTAAGATACTATGTATGAGTTATACAATTGACCATGACTCATGCTATCAGTCATGGTATAGGCTGCATCAAAATTTTCAACAACATTTCATTAAGTGTAAATTTGACTTTTCATTTTTTTTTTCACCCATTCACATAATGTTTTTGTCTTGAAGTGAACTAGGGACTGGATGTGATAGGTATATTAAGTCCAACAATGACCTGAAACTACCCCTTGCCTAGTGAAACAAAATACAATATAAGTACTGTAGTGGAAATTCAAACATATCACAAGATGAATATGTATGACTCTAATAAAGTCTAAGAATTCAATAACCAATCCCAAATCCATAATAATATCCATAAAGCCTCTACAAATTCAAAAATCAATCGAGGATGGGACATGCCCCCGATGCTGACAATGATAATGTATACTCTTCAATTCTAGAGTATGAAAGAACTATGATGAAATGACTAAGTCTTCACCAATTCACAACAACAACTGATGAACCAATTTGATCCAACCAACATAGTGTAAGAAAATTAGAGGTGTCATTGGTTCATACATTGCATAGGGATACTATGTCCGGAGATATTTAGTAGTTTGAGCCCTAGCATGTAACACAGGGATAGGTGATAAAATAATGCCAAGTTAAATCCAACTAAAAATGATATGAACATTATCATGTACATACATAAATAATATGATGGGATAGGGAACTAGGCTTAGAATGATATAAAATAAATCCAGGACAATGTAGTGCAACTATTATAAATAGGCACCCATGGGCTACCTGGGTTCAGTTACCCTACTGAAAGGTCCTCAATATGTGTTAGCCATATGAATTGAAGGAATGAAGAATGACCAGGGAATGCCCCAGCCGAACGTAAAGCCAAGATACAAATATATCAATATTGTGACCTATGCACACAGGGAATAAATACCAAACCTCACGTTAGCAAACATGAGATTATAGTACAAGTCATCCAAAGACCCACACCTTCACGACTTATCAATATAATCCCTATTATTCCCAATTTAGAACATGTTAACATAACCCATTTATTAAAAAATGAATCAACTATTAAGGTACACAATAGGTATCATCATACCCCTTCACTTGCAAACATATCTCTATACCATTACACTCGCATTAACTTAGGGGTTTGCCTAGACCAAATTTAGTTTATCAATTTAAATTGGCGGAATGCCTCGACCTCATTTGTTATTTAAATAAAATAATAGCCAACAAGGTTCAAAATACATGTTCATTATTTAATCATTTATGAAATACAATAACTGTAATACCCGTATCATTTCTTAAGCCTAAATCCATCTTTTGATAGGATTTGTATGACTTCCAAAGTGATTGATGTTTAAACCATGTTGTATTTCTAAAATTTCTACTTTTTTTCATATATAGCATTGAATAATATTTCCATCTATACCAATTTCATCAAAATTCAACATCGGATGAGTGAGTTATGGCCGTTTTACTCCAAGGTATCAGATCGCCCAGGTTTGACGGTCGACCTAGTGGATCGTCAGGTCCTTGGTGGACCATCAAGTGCCCCGTCAAGCCAAAGAAGTGAATCTTTTTTCAGTCCATCATGCGACGACCAAGTTGGTGGATCGTCAAAAAGTTGACGGACCATCAAGGGGTCCGTCAGGTCGAGACAAAATGTCTCATTTCTTTCCCTCGAGTGACGGACGACTTGGTGGACCATTAGTTTCCTGATGGATCGTCACTTCGACCGTCATGTCGAGGTAGAACGTTCCAGTTTTGTCAATCGAGTGACGGACGATCTGGTGGACATTCAGGAGACTTGACGGACCGTCAGATCGACTGTCACATGCCCCGATCAGTAAATTTCAGCATTTTCAAAAAAGGGCATTTTGGTCATTTCCTCCCCATGTGGTCTTATATTTATATCAAAGTGGAGAAGATCCACTCATTTACTTCTCCTTTATCTTCCAATCTTTCAATAATCTCCTAGAAACTAGGGTTTCTACAAGATCCAAAATCCAAATCCTCTTCCAAGAAATTCAGAGAATCTTCCATGAATTTCTCCAAGTTGTTCAAGAACTAAGTTTCCCAAGTCAAAGGCATCAAGAATCTTGGACTAAAAGTGTGAGAAGAGTTCCAAAAAGGTTTCCACATCTTCAAATCAAAATCCAAGGTATGTGGGGTTTGAACAAGAACACTCCTTTCGTTCTTGTGCCTAAAGATTTACATTCTATTATTGATTTACATGATTTTGCAAGTGGGTTTACACCCAAATTTCTTTATGTATGATTTATGAGACTTGAATTGAATAAGCTTGATATTTATGGTTATTTCACCATCATGCTTCTTAAATTGAGTATTTATTCCATGAGATGTATATTGTCATTATATATTGATGATTTCCAAGTGATTTATGATAAGTGTCATGATTTGTGTTTTTCTATGAGAAATTTGACTATTGAATATATATATATCGATATTTGAATTGAAATTCAAGAATAAGTTTGATGATGTTTCCTTGAAGCTTTGGCATTAGAAATGATTTGATAAGCAAATGTACTTGATGTTGAGAAACATTGTTTGAATTTAAGTCGAGTTAGGAATCCACGGTCGTATATTATTTAACGATGAGATATACTATCATTTTGGTCATCATGATAGACCCATGAGTTGATATTGATTGAGGTGGATTTCCTAACACATTCTGAGCTGAGTTTGGGAGCAGTATTTAGCACCGAGCGAGAAATTTGGTATTTTTCCTGAACTACGTGCCACCCTAGGATTGATGTTGATAGTTATGGTCCAAATGCCAAGTATAAGATTGTGATGATGAGATTGAGGTTATACTCTCTGGCAAGAGTATGACACCCCCGCCAATATGGGGTTCTTTCCTTAGGAGGGTAAAATATTGGACTCCATGCGGCTCACATGGTGTAGTTATGTCAGTTATAAGAAACTCCCACGTCCATAATTATCTAAGTACCATGAGTTACCGAGTCACTCTAATTCATGATTCAAAGAGTTTGTGTTGAGTTAAATGATTTATGGGATTTATGAAGCATATGTTATTACTGATGACTTCCGAAAATGATATTTTAGATAATTTAAGGAAAGAGAGTTACTATTGTCCGCATGCATGATTTTCTTATATATTTATGATATTATTTAAAATGTTGCATCCACCCCTACATAAACAGTACATTCCCAAGTACTGAGTCCCATACTTTTTTGTACTTTATATTTCCTCATGATATAGGTTCAGGTGCTCAGTCTCAGCAGCGATAGTGATCTTTGAGTACCTTCATCTACATTTCTGCGGTTTGTAAGTCCTTATGGTTTGAGGATCTATGTCTCCAATTTTGTCTGGTTAATAGATGGTTGTTTAGTTTCAGTTCAGTACGAGTCAGTTGGGGATCTGTCCCAATGGATCCTCAGTCCTAT
This sequence comes from Capsicum pubescens, assembly GCA_030864215.1. Lineage (NCBI taxonomy): Eukaryota > Viridiplantae > Streptophyta > Magnoliopsida > Solanales > Solanaceae > Capsicum > Capsicum pubescens. The sequence continues at coordinate 182,839,117 of CM061547.1, read as the reverse complement.
GTAGTAGAGGCTTTGTCAGACTAGTGTACCAGTGTGTACAGAGATTTCAGTATTTTGTTTGTACAGGGAAGTATTACTTCATGTTTCAGTATGTTTATAACATGGTTATTCCTCTTTATGATAGAATGATTTGCGCTATAATGAGTTCTGAAAGTGATGACAAGCTTAGAGGGTTAGCTTGAGGCCACGTGTGGACTTGAGTACCATGTGATGTCTCGGGATAGGTTCTTGGGTCATTATAATAACATAGGTTAGTAAATCATACCAAGTTACAATTTTATAATTCTAAGCAATTTAAACAAGTGGGTTGAGGAAACACAAGTATTCAAAACCAATTCCAATCTCAAAACATCAATTTGGGTGGAACCATGACACCTTTATTTATTCACCATTCCCATACACCCCATAAGTTTAACACTATTTAATAAGCATAAACATTGCATAATATATCATGAAAAAATAATTTAAGAATCAACCATATTAAAACCTCAAGCATATCAAAACCCATATACAAAACCATCCAATTAATCATTTAAATACATGCATTTCATAATGTAATATTGGTTAAGAGTAACACTCCTGAAATACCAAACTTTATGTAGAGAAATCAACCCTTAATCCCTTAGATGACCAACTTTTTGGAAACGCTAAGTATATTAACCGTGGAGAATTTAGAGAGTTTTGAGAAAAGAGAGTGTGTCTTGATTATGTTATGAATAAGAAATAACACCCTTGAGTACTTTATGGACATGGGGTCTAAGTATGTAAAAAGGGGAATTGACCAGATTTCCCTTAATAAAAAGACTGAAAATTGACCGCACAGTCACTACGGGTTACCTTAAAACTCGTAGGGTCACCTTACGACTCGTAAGGTACCACTTTTACTCTAGACATTGTCCATGATCACCAACACTGACTTGTCTATGTGTCATACCATACGACTCATACTTAGACATTACGACTCCCATGGTCTAATCGTTATCAAAGAATAAATAATTAGGCATCATACTAGTTAGGTTATGAAAGACACCATATGACTTATTTTGATTCTTTACGTCTCGTAAATCCCTAGTTGTAGTCATAGTCGAAAATCCAGGCCAACATATTGGCCATGCTATAATTTTGTCCTTAAGACCCATCAAGGCTCCCTACGACTCGTATTGATAGTCGTAGTCAGAGCAGTGAGGATGAAATCTCATAAATCTTCAGGGAACAAAATCTTCAATGTTAAAGTTTAGGACTAAAATACCTATAGATATGAGATCTTAAAATCACATTTTACTATAAAATTGTAAGAACAAGTAGATAAAAATTCAAATCAAAGATCAAATGAACTAGGGTTGCTAGTAAAACATGTTTATCTAGTTTTACTTGTCAGATTGTTATCTTTATTTGTGTATGCAAGGTTCAATGGTTGATTCCTTTTATTCTCTAGCCAAATTACATTGATGATATATGATATTTTGTTTCAAAGCTATGGTTCATACCCTATTTATTAAATTTTTATTCTCTAAAAGTTTTATTTGATTTTTATGAACAAAGTTTTCTCATGTCTTATGATTTTTGTCTCATTTATAATTTATGCATCAAAAGTAATGCTTTAAGATGTTTTTATAGACAATGAACTCTATATTGAAGATCCATTCTTTCAAACACCTAATTTTCTACATATGATTTATGACATGATATAGAGCTTAGCTCAAAATATTAATAAGTTGTAGACATGTTGAGAACAACTCAAAGCCATGGTTAAATCCATGATATAGTGCATAATTGTGTTTTGGGAGGATTATTTTGAACTAAAAGAATGAGTGTTTAGATAGTCCAAGTTCTATAACTATATTTCAACTCTAAGTTTTTCCCAAGAGGCATATTTATAGGATCCTCATATATATGGTTCTAGACTTTAACTGATCAGAACAATCTATTTTACTGTGGGGCATGAAACTATGCATCAAGAAATATCTTAACAATTTTTCATTTAAAATAAATTCACCATATTACTATAATTTATGAAAATTATTATTTATATACTCATGTTGTACATGTTTAATCTAGCATGATTTTACTTCTCAAGTTTTAGCATATTTAAGGCTTTCGCAATATGTTTCTATATTACATTGTTTAGTTTATATTATTTATATATACCTGCATACCAATACTTACTATTATATTAATTGCATCTTTAACTATAATTTTCATATGTTATAGGTCTAGGTTCTTGAGCACAAGGTGTACTACTAGGCATCTAGTAGCACCTAAGATCTAACTAATTGGTAAGCACTCCTATCATTTATAAATTTTTTTTATAGTTATTTAATTTTTTTAGAATTTTATTGAATAAAGAATGAATTGTTAAACAATATTTTGTGATGACATTATCTTATTCATTCAAGTTACGTCTTAATAAAGGATTAATCTTTTCATAATTTATCCCACTATGACTGTCTATGTTTCTAAATTGGTTTAATTTATTCTATTAATCTATTTATATGCTATATCAAGGGTCCCACCGGACTACTAGTATGCAGTTACATATGGCTCACGACAAGGGTGTGGACTCGGGTAACTGTAAACATGATATTAGAGGAATAGGTTCAGGTCTCCTAGGGTGTCTGTATGTCATGTATAGTAGTTTCCAACGTATTGGTATGAAGCACACCATATTTAGCATTAAGAGGCTTTAGTGCATCATGTAATATTTCCCTTCTTTCATGATCTATTTCATTCAACAGAGTTTAACTATATGTTTTTATTTTTACTCATACTTTATTCATGTCTTAGATCATTCCTCCTAAAATAACTACTAGTCAGAGAGCCACTACTAGTGCTAGAGTGGAGACCACTCCTACTCCCCTTTAGTGCATTGTTAAGACCAAGAATGAAGCTTATTTAGTTGGTAAAAATTCAAATATCGAGAGTCCATAAATAACATCAGTTACAAAGAATGGTTTTGGTTCTTCTTTCGCTGAGCCGTCTAATGTTAATCTTAATGATAATTTGAGGAATACTATTAAATCATTGACTCATATAGAGGATACTTAAAGTAACAATTAAGCGCTAGTGAATATTTTCTCTAAAGTTTATTTGATGATCCATGACATTCTTTGTTAGAATCCTTCAGAGATCTCAAGGTCAAATATTAAAAAGCATCTACAAAATTTCATTGATGAGGTTAAGAAAATACTTTGAGTTATGCATATATATATGTAAAAAAGGTTTAAAATATTTCATATTAGAAAATACTTTGGGTTATGCATATATATATGTAAAAAAGGTTCAACATATTTCATATTAGTAGAAAGATGTTGTACTCATATGATATAAATTGTTGGAAAAAGTTTGAGTAGAGGATGTTGTACATGTAGAGTGGGTTGAGTTTTAGGATATTTTTAGTTTGATTCCCCAAAAGTTGAGGAATCTTAGGTTAGAGAGTTCTTGTATTGGTACTAGGATTTGAAGAGTGAAAAGAAGTATGATCTTAAGTTTAATAAACCATCTCTCTATGATCTAGATTTAGTGTCCAATATAAAGAATCAAAGCAAATAGTTTGTTTTAGGGTTGTCCAGACTCTCGATTAAGTAGAGTAAGTAAACAGTGTTGACCGGATACATAGATATATCTTGAACATAGATTCATGTTCAATAGATCAAAAAGTTAAAATTTATGCAGAAAGAAGAGTTTTAGAGTAGGTGGGCCAATATGGACAATTATGATCACTGTCAATTGAAGGTGACAAATCTCTACCGATCTTTCTCCTATAATAATTATTTTAGATTAGCCCAATCTGAGTTAATGCCCCAACATAGTAGTTCACAAGTTATAAAAAATCATAGTTTTTGATCCCTTAGTCTCAAGGAAACATTGCAAGAGGATCTTCATATCAATTTAGCAGCAAGTGTGAAAAGCACTTTCTAGGTGATCGACTCCATGATAATGATGCGCTTTTTGGATGTGGACATCAACATATATAGTAAAGGATTGTTCTTTGTATAGATAGAGAAATACAGGTAATAAAGCCTACACTACTCCATCAGCTCCGATAGGCCGTGGTAATCATTAAGGCAATACAATCATTAGTGGTCCCCAAATATCATGACTAGTACATTGAAAATTTTCTCTCTCAATGTTAATGCTTTGTTAGATTTTGAAGCTGCCTTTTCTTTCAATACTTTTTATTGTTATAAAACTCTAAATTAGTCCAAAACAACTCCTAGAGTCTTTTTTTATATCCACTCCAATTATTGAGTTTATCTTAGCTAAGCAAATCTATAGAAATTTCATCGTGTCTATTCTCAATAGATATCAACAATCGATCTACTAAAGTTAGATGATAGATCTTGATTTTATTTTAGGCATTGATTAGTTATACTAATGTTATGCCTCAATTGGTTGTAGAACCTAAATTATGAAATTTCTATTCCTGAATAAACCCATCTTAGTGTGGAGAGGTGGTTGAGTTGTGCTAAAAGGTCATTTTATCTCTCATGTTAAAGCTAGAAAGTTGATTACTAAGGGTTCAATATACCATCTTATTTGGGCTAAGGATTATAATATTAAGATCACTTATCTTTAGTCGATAGTCATAGTTTATGAATTTCTAGAGGTCTTTCTCTATGATCATCATGGAATCCTTCCCAATAGGGAGATAGATATTTGTATAATTGTTCTATCTGACATGCAATCTATCTATATTCTATCATATAAAATGGAACCAACTAAGTTAAAAATTCTCAAAAAATTGTTGAAAGATTTCCTTAATAAGAATTTCATTAGGCTTAATGTTTCTTTATAAGGTGCTCTAGATCACTAAATGTGCAATAAATATTGTACCCTCAAAATGAAAATCGTTATTGAATGATCAACAAGGTCACTAGTAAAAACAAATGTCCCATTCATGTATAAATAACTTGTTCAACCATCTTCAGATTGCCAAGTGTTATTCTAAAATGATCTCCAATCTAGTTACCGCTAGTTGATGGTTATGGACATTCCAAATATGGCTTTAAACACTCGATATAGTTAATTTCACTTTCCTTTCCTGACCATTAGGTTAACTAATGCTTCTTGAATAATGGTTTAAAGGGGTATCTTGATATGTTTATAGATAATATTCTAATATACTTCTACTATCACAACCCAAATGGACAAGAGTGGTCCCCACACCATTATCTGATGGAAGAAACAATTACCCCAGAAGAATTAACCAACAACTAAACGAATAAAGGGCAATAGTCCAATAATAATTCAAAAAGAGATTCAATGTCTAAAACAAACTAGAAAAAATATCAAACATTATCAATACATATCCCTAGGATTCAAAAGTCGATGACCAAAGCTATTAAAGATTGTAAAAAAAAAAATGCAACCCCCAAAACCTAAAGGAAATGCATGAGTCTAGAACAAAGGCTATATCATGAAAGAAGGATCCATAGGATCCCAAAATATGCTACTCACTCTTGAATCCAAATCATATGCTATAGTCATATGTGAGGTCTTGTAGGAGCCGCTGGAATATTTGTTACACTTAACAAAAATAAGAGAAGATGTAGTATTAGTACATAAGAAAACAACAGTATATTGGTAGGGTTATTTGGCCAATCCAAGATGAGAAATTTGAACACTTAATCATAACATATTTAAAAATGTTAATACATTTTCACCTCTACTACACCTTAAAGATTAAACTAAAACTTAAAGAACTTTTAATTTCCTAAGGAACAAGTCAAAAGATGCCAACATATATGTCAGTCAAGTTAGGTGAAGTCAAGTAAAGTAAAGTCAATTCAATCATTAAAACTTAACAACAATATATATTCCCCCATTTAACACATGGAACCACCAAACTCAATTGTACTTTGAACATACATGCCAAGGTTCTTATGATTTTCCACTAGGCTTGACCTATAGGGGACAAATTCTATTTGTGCACTAAATACCACACACAAGTGTCTACTAACATTATTCCACCAATATCCCATTAGAATGCCTAAATAATAGGAGATTCAAATTGTATATATATAAGAAATCACATAAAATAATGGCAAAAACCACTACTTGTAATATTCCAAAGCTTTACAAATAAGTTTAGTAAAATGTGATCATACCTAACAATAAGCATCAACAAGAAATAATAAGAAATAGTTAACATTCACATATATCACAAGTTAGATTAAACTGTGCAACCATCACTACCTTAATCAAAGCTTTAACAACTCAACAAAGCATCAACCTTGCCTTTTCGTGTAATTTTCGCTTGATTTTGATCGAGACATAAATACGAAATAAATAATCAATGTATGACCTTCCCTTTAAGGATTATATCTCATCCCCAACCCCTGAGGTCAAGTTCCTGACCATTTCCTCCCCATTCACGGGGATTTTAAACATAATTCACTTAAAACTACCAATTTCATCGATAATTTAGTGAATTAACAACATACAAGAGTATATTAAAGATTATTAGCCAAAACCCCATGATTTTATACCTCAATTACTCCTTTGCACTTGAAACTAACTAAAACTAGCCCTTAGCACTCCCCAAACTATGTAAACTAGCAATTCTAAGGCTAGATAATAATTTATTTACTTAACATGGATGGATTACTTACCTTAATGGAGAAGATTGATAGAAAATTGATGATTTTTTCCAAAGTTGCCTCTTTTGAATCCCCAAATTTCTTTTTTAAAATATAAACCATTTTGGTAGGTATTAGGGTTAAATAGCAATTAACATTTTATAGCGACAAATGTCACTGTAGCGGCATTGCTATAATGACATAGTTGTTTTAGCAGCCTTTGACTGCGTTGACTAGTCACTGTAGCAAGAGTTATTCATTTTTTGGGCATGTCATTGTAGAAATATCAATACTGCTATAGAGATGAGGATGAGGTAGAATAACTAATTTTCTCTTGAATTTCCTTGTTTTGCAAAGCACATTAATTCCAAGAGATCACAAAAAAATTTCTTCAAATCAAGATCAATTTCGAGACTAACCATTAATAATGGAAAAGTTCGTTACAACATATACCAATTTACCCATTCATCATCTTTGAAACTAGGAGAGAAGAGAATACATATATCAACAATCAAGTGAAGGTACTTGTCTTGCATGTCGTTCTAAGTTTTCCAAGTGGATTCTTCAATACGATGATGATTCTATTAGACCTTGACCAAATGAATTTCCTTCATCCTAAAGTTATGAACATCCCAATCAATAATTATGACTTATTCCTCCTCATAATACAAAATCCTTATATAATAAAACCAAGTCCTATTTAATAATATAATCTCTATCCCATGGTACTACCTGATCATGGAAAAATGAAAAACTGGATAAATTCCCAACAACCCCAACAACAATACTACTCTATACGCAATCTAAACCACTTTCTCAAGAAAACCAATATATTGAGCACTGTGCTCGCTCATAATATAAAACTTCACAACTCCATTCATATGACAAAGTTAAAGAAACACATATTCATCAACCTTGAAAGAAGTATATTTTACTTTATGATGCGCATACTCTTTTTGTCTACTTTGAGCAGCCACCAAATTGGTTTTGATAAACCTTACCTTTTCTTTAGCCTCCCTTACTAAGTTAGTGCCTAAATATTTAACACCTTTAGTCTCAATGAACCTAATAGGTGAACTACACATCCTTTCATAGAGTGCGTTAAATGGTACTATATCTATACTAAAGTGATAACTATTATTATATGAAAACACACACAATGATAGGAATTGGTTCTGTTACCAAAAAAAATCAATCACACTGGCTCTTAATATGTACTCTAGCACCTGTATCGTCCTCCCTAACTACCTATTAACTTGAGGGTGAAAAGTTATGCTAAAGGTGCGTTTGATGCCCAACTCCTCATGAATCTATCCTAAAATTTATAAGTATATTTTCATCCATATCAGAATTGATAGTAAGGTGAACCCCATGAAGACTTACTATCTCATTGTTGTAGATTTTTTTTGTTGCTTGGAGTTGTAGTCTAAGTGAACTAGCTATAAATGATCTAACTTTATCAATGGATCCACTATAACCTTGATGAAAACATATTTTCCAAAGGTCTTGGAATGACCTACTATGTAATCCAAAACAATATTTTCCCATTTCCATATAAGTATAAGCTTTATTCGAAGCAAACCCATAGACTTTTAATGTTCATACTTCATCTAATGATAGTTGAGACGCTTGGACGCATACTCAACTATGTCTCTCTTCATCTTAGGCCACTAATAAAGTTGTATCAATTCACGGTACATTTTTGTTGCACATGAATTAACATAATAATTCATACCATATGCTTCAAACACTACATTACAAGTCAAATCATACACTCGAGGACCACGTATGCTTCCTTTAAACCACAACAAACCATCCATGTCAGGAGTGGCATCCACCATCACTCAGCATCTCACCTTATTCCAAAGTGCATTAATTTAATTTCTATCAAATTATTCATCCTTAATTTGATTTAGAAATATTGACTCTACCACGACATTAGCAACACACCCACCTTTGTCTAAAACACAAAACTATATGCATTATCATGCGAAGTTTTTAAACTCTCTGGCCAAAAGTCTCCTAGAAACCCTTATAAAATACAAACTACCCATATTTAAAGCCTTCCATCTAAGTATATCTACCATAACATTAGCCTTTCTCAAATAATACAAAATAATTATATTTAGAAATTCAATCCATCTCCGCTATCTTAGATACAAATATCATTTAGTAAATACATGTTGTAGGCCTCAGTGATATGTAATGATCTCACATATGATACAATAAATATAGTGCCTCCAAATCTTTAGTGAAAACACTACCTTTGCAAACTCCAAATCATGGGTGGGTTAGTTTCTTTTCATGGGGGTTCAATTTCCTCGAGCATAGGTAATAAAATACTTATCCTTCATTAACACAACACCCAATCCCAAATATGAAGAATAAAAAGCACGATAAAATCCCTACCTTTAGTTGATACAGAAATAATAGAATCTATGATAAAAAATGTTTTGAACCCTTCAAGCACTCTTCCCAATCATCCAACCAAACAAATGGTACTTCTTATTGAGTTAACCTTGTAAAGTGCATTTCTATTGATGTACTGTTGATGGAAGACCTATGGTGGTAGGTAGAAAAACCCATAAAACTCTTTACTTCAGTCATTAAGCTATGCCTAACCTAATTCTTAATTGCCTCAATCTTCTGGGGATCTTTTATCACACCATTTTTTTCAAAATGATATGCCACAAAAGAGATCAAAGACAACCAACATTCATATTTTGAAAGCATGGAATACAACCACTTCTATTTTAGAATCCCTAAAACTATGTGAAGTTGACTACATAATCCTTCTTATTATTGGTGTAAAATATAATATCTTCAATGAACACAATATCAATAGAGTCCACACCAATATAAATATAACATTTATCACACTCATAAAAGATTTAGGCTCATTGGTTAATACAAAGGACATAACCAGTAACTTCTTATGGCCATGTTGAGTTCTAAATACTGTCTTTAGTATATTTTCTAGAATAATTTTCAGCCTATGATAACCTAACCGTAAGTCAATTTTTGAAAATATTGTCGCACCTTTTAACAGGTCAAATAAATCATCTATTGTGAGGAAAAGAATATTTATTCTTTTTGGTAACCTGATTCAACTATCTATAATCACATCCTCATGCTAAAATCTTTCTTCTTAACAAATAGGACTGGAAAACAACAAGGTGAAACACTTGGATAAATAAACCCCTTGTTGAGTAGTTCCTATAATTTAGTTTTGAGTTTGCTCAAGTCTGCTTAAGCCATTGGATAGGGAGGAATATAATTAGGCTAGGTTCCCCACTATAAGTCAATACAGTAATCAATGTGTATATAGAGGCATACCTTGTGAATATAAAAGTAACACCTCCTCAAATTCTGAAACTGACAAAATTTGATTTATTAAAGAGGATCCCATACTCGCATCCCAGAGGTATGTTAAAAATATTGAACACCAATTCCTCAGTAAATTCCTAGCATTGAAAAATAATATAATATTTACTAGTTATACTTATGTGATCCCTCCCTCTCTAGTTCATTCTTCCATGCATAGATAGAGTCACTTTCTTAGCGTTATAGTTTGATATATCATAATATAGAGGTAACTAGGTCATACCTAAAATTACATCAAACTCAAAAAATATTTAGAATAGTCAAATACATGCAAGTATGATAACCAAAAAAGAACATGGAACAATAATAATAAACATAAGTTACAACCACAGACACAAAAACCAGAGTAGACACATAAACGTGATGGTGAAGTACATCACTAACTAATTTCAAACCCATAGAAAACTTTATAGATAAATATGTATAGGTAGACCTCGTATTAAATTAAAATAGAAGCCATCTAATCACAACTTATAATGGTACCTTTGATAACAACATTAGAAACCTAAAAATTAGACTTTTCCATAAAGGTATAGCAGTAAGCCTCATCATCAAGCTGAGTAACATCCTATCTGGCTGTGCTCCTCCCGTTGCATAACCATTTCATCCACCACCTCTACCATATTATTGTTTCCTCCTCATACTTGTGAATGACCCTGTAACGACCCGAACTAGGGCCTGGCCGTGATGGACATCCAAAACCATGAAGGCCCGAATGGCCTACTCTATATGGTAGTCATGGACAACATTCATATAATAATAGAAAATGCAGAATTTATGATATTATACGGATACATGGTGATACTCTAGATTAAGTTTAACAATAAGGAATGAAATATAAAAATTATTAACAACATCTGGAATAGTCTATGAAATCTCCACTACATGAAAATCTAACAACTATCTGAAAACTGGGACAAGGCCCCCAGTAGACACAAACTATAATAGATGACATAATCTGAAAGGACATGCCTTCTGGAATAGAGAAGGCCCACCACTGCATAATCTGATCTAATGTTTGAACTATCTACTGCTTATCGGGACCTCTAGACTGAGCCTCTGAACCTAAAAGGTAGGGGAGGGAGGGTCAATACAGATGTACTGGTACGCAGAGCAAATCCAAAATAGTAATTTGTATCCAACATATATGAGAACAATTTAAAACAATTCATAAACATATCATATAGTAAGAAATCTCATAGGAATTTTCGTGAGATTTTGAAAAATTATCTGAACTCTGTGACACTCTTTGTTTTACTTCTGCACTAGGTAGTATACCCTACAACTATGAAATTCCATGGGCTATATAGAATCTGCCATTAATTCGGCAGCTAAGCCCCCAACCAAAGTGTGCTGCAAGGGTTGGAGTCTCTGAATCTACTATGCCACTTGGCCATCACCATCATACAATAGTAATCTACCTGTATCGGCAAATACGGTTTTAGGCTAAGAGTTACGTGAACTCAAGCCTTATTTGGGTAACCACCTAACCCTCTTTATTCCTATTTTAAACTCTTTAGAAATATGCATTCTCTGAAAACATATTCTGAAAACAATCTCTGAAGACATACTCTGAAAAACGTACTCTGAAAACATACTCTGTTATGGCATACATACTTATGGTATCGTCATACCATTGACTTGCAAGTCACATATTTGGGCAATTATTATCATATTAGAATCTCTGTTTCCAAAACATAAATTTGGGACCACCAAATCAATAAATCAGTTCAAAGAACCCTTTTCTTTAATTACTCATGTAAACATATGTATGGAACTCTCTTTGACAATATTTCCAATGATACAAGGTTGTCATGTCAAAATTATTAATCTTATGCATATATTTCTCTCTTTAAAAAACATTTATATCAAAAACTCCCTCTCAAAATATCTAAATCATGCTCAAAATACTATGGTATTTGAGTAAACTATTTTCGAGCCATAAATCATGGATATCAAATCATTCCCGACAAGACCAAAAATTTAAAGTCACCACAAGAGAGGGATTTCATAAATTATGTTCTCAAACATCTTTAAATATGAATTTTTTTCATACATATACATATACATGTAAATAAATTTAAGGGGAAAAGGCCTAAAGACCAAATCATCAATATCTTTAAACATTCATAATGCATAATAAAATCATGGATCTAAAAATCCCTTTATAAATTCATGCTTGATATATATCTAAATGATACTTGAATATTTCAACAAGCGCATGTAGTTTAGGATAAACCCCACGTGCCTAAGATTATTTAGTTTGAAAGATTGAACCCGTATCTAGATAGATGGAACCCGAATCTAGATCGGTTTCTTGAACATCTTCACGTAAGAGGATGAATTCTTGATACATTGAAGGGAAGGAAACTTAAATATTGATTTTTTTCTTGGAAAACTCGAACTGAAGGATTGATTTTCTTGATTTCTTGATCTTGGAGGAAACCCTAGTTTCCATCTTGTTCTTGAGAGAAGAGAGGATAGACATATTGTAAACGTGATAATATATGGATTAGTAACACTTAAGGGGTGATTTAATTCATGTGAAAGATTTTTGGAGTGAGGAAAATACCAAAATACCCCTACGAAATCACTTTCTAGTTGCTAAAATCTTTAGCTGACGACCAAGGCTGATAAACCGTCAGATCTATGATATCCCATCAGCCCAGGTCGTCACCTAGGAGATGAAATTTATGAGTTTCTATCAAAGGCTGATGACATATTCTAATAAGTCATTAAATTTGTGACAAGCCATCCGAATTGTCTTCACTCAGTTGCCAGGCTCATCCGTTGGAGTAAAATGGGCATAACATTTTGCTCCGATATTGGATTTGGGAGAAATTAGTATCGTTGGAAAGATAATTCAAAGATATATGGTTTCATATATATTAATATACCTAGTTAAATATATATAAGGAGTTATGGTCAATTGAAGTTTACCCAAGTTTCGACACTCACTAAAACTCGAATTATAGGAAAGCTTTCAACTTGTCCTTGAGTTAGGGGATCTCTATGATCTCAATTCATGCTCAAATATGTTCCCATACAACATAATTTATTAATATAACAAATTTTAATAGGATTTATGGCTTTTGGAACATCAACGCGTATAAATGATGGTTTTCGTTCTAGGCCGAAATATGGGGTGTTACATTATCTCCCCCTTGGGATCTTTCGTCCCCGAATGATGGGTATGAAATTATTGAAAATTAAAGGTATGGAATAATGAATACATGATGTGACTTATAATAAAGGGCATAACTGATCTAAAATATTTAAATTTCTATCATGAAACTGAATTATGAGCTGACTTGACTTTTCTTGCTTTAAGAAACTGATTCGTGCTGAAAATTTAGGATTCCCTTCAAATGTTCATGATCCAAACTTACATATTAAAATTTGGAAGCGATAACCTAGGAAAGTATGAATCATAATACAATAAGACTTAGATCGTACAAGGGTATTTGATGTGTGAGCCCATGATAACACATTTACAACTTTTAACTCTAAATAATTGCAAAGTATTGAGAAACTAGTTTACTTTGATTTTGAGGTATAAGTTAAGAAGAAGGGGAACCACAAATATAGAAAGAAAAAAGCATGAAATTGGAAGCAAATAAAGAATAAAGAGAGGATGACGACATCCATGACACGCCGTCAGGCTGGTGATAGCCTTTTAAGGATGCCATCAACCTTAACCAGAGAATGAAATTTTCTTTAACATTGTGACGGTATGTCATGATAAGGCATCATAGTTGTGATAAGGCGTCAGGATCACCGTCAACCTTAGGCAGAAATTCTCCAAATGGAAGAGGAGTTGATGACATCCATGATGCGTCGTCAGACACCTGATAGGACGTCATTGTCGTCGTTAACCTTAGGAAGTAGAAGATAAACTTCCAGAGAAGCTGACGATGTCCGTGATAGACCGTCAAACTCCTGATAGGCCATCACGAGCGCCGTTATCTATTCCAAAGAAAATCTGAACTTTAATTTTATTTCCTTATTTAGGGATAACTATTTAAATCCTCGTTTTAGTTTTTTTTTATATTATTATTCATTCGATCATTGTATATAGACATATCCCACAAGATAGAATATACGAGTTTTCTCTCTCGCTATTTCTAAACCAATATTTAAGTGTTTGCTTTGTGATTCAATTACAAGTTCAGTTTTGATTTCCTTTATTATTGTAAGTTAATCTTCTCAATTATGAATTCAATTTGTGTGATTATTTCTTACATCATGAGTGAATAAACACTCTTAACCTAGATTACGGGATCTAGGGTTAGGTCATGATAAGGTGGTAATTAATTACTCAAGGTTTAATAGGTGTTAGGATTTCTTGGTAATTCTGATTTTAGAATTTATAGTTGTTGTTTGCAACCAATAGGCGTACCTACTTTGGTTTGCTTGTGAAAGAAATCATAAATAGTAGGAGGTGAATTATCAATAGGGATTCGAAAAGGCTTCTTTTAATAATCAGCGGTGTAACAAGGTTGATTAACTTGAGGTAAAATCTTGGCAGTGAGTTGCGATTCCCTAAGTACGAGAGGATTAGGAAATTGGATGCTCGGATAGGTCGAGAGACATTTGCTCATATCATCGATAAAGATTGCTTGTCATCCTAACAACAGTGAGAGTCTTGAGTAAATTTTGGCATCTGTCATGTACTGTAAGCCCTAGTGAACATAATTTTGGTTATTTCATAAACTCTTGATTGACAAATATTGAAATTGAAGTGACCAAAAAAAATATTTGCTAATCTCCAAAACCCCCATTTTATCTTTTTATATCGTTTAGTTGAATTTAACTTGTAGCTTTAAAGTCAAACTAATTTAATCGCCACTCACATTATTCCCTGTGGGATTCGACCCCAACCTAGTTGGGTTTTATATTGACAACGATCGCTTACACCCATTGAAGAGTGTAATTTGAGCTTTATAAAAAATGGTGCCATTGCTGGGAAGCAATTTAGAGAATTGAGTTTGTTTGAAATTTTAGCCTATTAGCTTGAATTCAAACTTGTAAATATTTGTTTTCAGTTTTCTTTTATTTCTTGTGTTAGGTAGATTTTTATTTTAGTTTACTTATTATTATGGCATCATGGAATAAACATGAGCTTGGTGGTTGAAAATCTTAACTTGATGATCCATATCCATATTATGATGGACCTCACTTTTGGCAAGATTGTAGATATGCTCTCCGTAGAGATGTGTGCACTATCTCCATCCTATCAGGAGTATGATTATTCTTTATGTTGTGGTCGAGATGGACATTGGAATGATTGTCTAAATTCCCCCTCCCCCTATTGTGCTAACCCATATTCTAGTTTCTCTTATGAGTTTGATAGGTCTTATGGTCAAGAAAAAGAAGAACAAAGAACCGGTAAGAGTAGCAATGAAGCTATATTTCAATGAATGTTGGATCTCCAGAAAGAAACATATGATATCATATGTGATATGCGTTAAGAAATGAAGACGATCATTCATGAAGAGATGGATAAAGAGGTAAATTATTCAAAGCATTCTTCTATATTATGTTTAGATCATATCTTGTCGGTGGAATCATTTAACATAATGGAAGAGTGTAAAGATCAGGAGTAAGAGTCCTATACTAATGATGATCTTTATGTTGATCTTCCATTGGAGATTTCCCAGACAACCAAACCATTCATGAATGAAGATGCCAAAGATGAGGAAATGGTACTAGAATTGAAAGAAGAAATCACGAACAATCCTTGTGAAAACTCTAGTCCATTTCAGGGTAAAGATACTAATAGATATGCTACTCTAGAATTGAGAGTCAGTCCTCATTTGAACCACTTTTCAACAGTATGCTTTGTGGTTGTGATGAAATTCGAACCACCCAAGAAAATGATTAATTTTGACAATGAGGAGGAAAATTCTTACATTTTGGAGTTTATCTTTCCAAAAGGGTATACTACAACCCCAGTCTTGAAGGCCAAGAAGCTTAAAGATCGATATCCATTTAGTGGCTTTTTAAGATCCTCATCATTGGCCAATGATCCCACACGAAAGTTTGATGCAAAATTGGGCAAGTGGTTCAAGTCTTCGAAGTGGCGTGATAGAACATTCCTTATCATGCCCTCACATTTTCCCAATGGACCTAAAAGATGTAAAGATCAAAAGATGGAACGATACTAAATTAGGCACTTCTTGGGAGGCATCCCAAGGTATTTTGTTGTTTGTATTCATATTATGTGATTGACATCAGATCTTCGCACCAATGGGGCCACAGGTATATTTCTAACTCTCTTGTTTTGGTTTGATGCATTGGGGACATTGAATGATTTTCAGTTGAGAGTGTTGGGGCTACTTGTAGGTGTTGATGTCCTCTTGGGGTTTTTTTTGTCGTGCCTATTTTCCCCGGAGTCTTGTTCCTAGTAGAGCCGGCATGTTTAGGCGTATTGTGCTTGTTTTGTGATGTGTTGTAGTTGACAAGGAGAAATACAAGTCCCTAAGGCAGTTAACTTTTTTTTTGTGATTTTTGAGCACCTCTTCATTGGTCTGATATTTTACTATGTGAATTGCATCCATTTGTGACCACGGTGCATCTTTTTGTGGCATTAGTCTGGCAGTTGAATAACCTTTGTTAAACAAGTGCATGAACTGGATAAGTAGTGATATGCGAGATACTTGTGTGCCCTATGTGTTGAAGGTCTTACTCAATTCCCGTTGTGTGTTGAATCTAGAACTTGGCCTGTTAGTCTTGCCATGGTCATAGGATAGGAGTTAGGAAAGGATCATAGTCCTTTTTTTATTTTAGCCCACTTTAGCCAAAATAATCTTGCCTATGTGCATAATATCTCTTGATCCCTATTTTGAGCCCAATTAGCCTATTTTTTTGAATGACACCTCTCACTTTCCCATTTACATCACAATGAACCTGTTTTGGCCCTGGTCCTCTTTGAACACTTTGCACCTTGACTTAGGCAAACAACCTAAGTTGAGGGTGGCTATCATAGGGGTGCATCATACAAAATGAGTATAAAGAGAGAAAGAAAAAAAGAAAAGAATAAAAAGTTGGGTGCAGTGAAAAAGGAATAAGAAATGAGAAAGTTGTACAAAAGATGATAAAAAAATAATGTGATAATTGAAAAGACCGCATCCATCTTGAGCATGTGTGATCAATAAAATAGATTAAGAAAAGAAGGTTAGGAGTTGAAACCCCAAGAGTTTAGTGTAGTGTCAAGGAGGCATAGTCACTCTGAAATATCCATGAATATCATACTATTCCTTAGCCTACGTTACAAGCTTAAGAAAATCCCTATATTGTTCCTAACTGACCTGTCTGAGGACTTGGGTACTGACTATAAGGGCAAGCCTATGACATTTGATGCGTAATGTTGGAACTTCATTATTAGAGTGAGTTTTGTGTTTAACCCTATGTTTATGTATGTAAATTCTGTCTTTGTGAAAAAGGGATTTCTTTGTTGTGAGGGAACACTAGGTATGTTGCTAATCACTGCCTTATTTGGATAGTGTAATTTTGGTATGTGGTGGGTTGTTATTGCTAAAATTCTTGCCATATCTTGATCCTCATGAGTTGCATGGGTATTTTCAATAATAGACACAATTGTTCTTAATTTGGCTGACCTTGGAGATGGTTCATGTATTCTAAACTGATATGAGTAGTTAGCTGGCAACTTCTACTTTGTATACTCTTGGTTATGTTCTGGTTGCTTAAGGGCAAGCAATTGTTTAAGTTGATGGTGTTGATGTGTAAGCCTATGCTAACACATTTACAACTTTTAACTCTAAATAATTGCAATGTCCTGAGCAACTTTAGTCGTTTTTGATTAGATTACTTTGATTTTGCAGTATAAGTAAAGAAGAAGGGGAACCACAAATAAAGAAAGTAGAAAGCATGAAATCGGAAGCAAATAAAGAAAAAAAGGAGGCTGACGACATCGATGACACGTCGTCAGGATGATGATAGGCTACCAAGGATGCCGTCAACCTTAACAAGAGAATGAGATTTGTTGTAACGTTGTGACAACATGTCATGATAAGGTGTCAGAGTTGTGATAAGGCGTCAGGATCACCATCAACCTTAGGCAGAAATTCTCAAAATGGAAGAGGAGTTGATGACATCGATGATGCACCATCAGACTCTTGATAGGGCTTCATTGTCGTCATCAACCTTAGGCAGTAGAAGCTAAACTTGTAGAGAAGCTGACGACGGCCGTGATAACCCGTCAAACTCCTAATAGGCCGTCACGAGCGCCATCATCTATTCCGAAGAAAATATGAACTTTAATTTTATTTCCCTATTTAGGGTTAACTATTTAAAGCCTTGTTTTAGGTATTTTATATTATTATTCATTCGATCATTATCGATTGACATATCCCACAAGATAGAATATACAACTTTTCTCTCTCTCTCTCTCTAAACTAATATTTCAGTGTTTTCTTTGTGATTCAATTACAAGTTCACTATTGATTTATTTCATTATTGTGAGTTAATCTTCTCAATTATGAATTCAATTGGTGTGCTTATTTATTGCATCATGAGTGCCTGAACACCCTTAACCTGGATTATTGGATCTATGATTAGGTCATGATAAGGTGGTAATTAATTACTCAAGGTTCAGTAGGTGTTAGGATTTCCTGGTAATTCTGAGATTAGAATTTATGTATGTTGGTTGCAACCAATAGGCGTACCTACTTTGGTTTTCTTGAGAAACAAATCATAAACAGTAGGAAGTTAATTAACAACAGGGATTCGGAAAGCCTTTGTTTAATAATCAGCGTTGTAACAAGGTTGATTAACCTAAGGTAAAATCTGGGCAGTGAGTTGCAATTTCCTAAGTCCGAGAGGATTCAGAAATTAGACGCTTGAATAGGTCGAGAGACATTTGAGCATATCATCGATAAAGATACCTTGTCATCCTAACCACCGTGAGAGTCTTGAGTAAATTTTGGCATATGTCATGTACCGTAAGCCCTAGTGAACATAATTCTGGTTATTTCATAAACTCTTGATTGACAAACATTGAAATTAAAGTGACCAAAAAAAATTATTTGATAATCTCCAAAACCCCCCATTTTATCTTTTTTTTATCGTTTGTTTGAATTTAACTTATAGCTTTAGTCTCAAACTAGTTTAATCGCCACTCACATTGTTCACTGAGGGATTCGACCCCAATCTAGTTGGGTTTTATATTGACAACGATCGCTTACACCCATTCAAGAGTGTAATTTGAGTGTTATCTACTTACACTATCTGAGCTGAAATACTTGGAAAATTTTAAGATTATACGCTGAACTCTTATGCACCGAGTTATGAATAGATAGCTAAATCTGAAACATGATGCTTAGAATGAACTGAATTCACAATTTATATGGATGGAATAGATTATATCTTAGGGATGGACATACTCATGAGACTTTGGATAGTAGGAATGGGTGAAAAGGTGGAAAAACCATAGTAACTTGTCTGCCCGGCTGTTAAACTGAATTACAGACTGAATTATACTGGACACTTATACTTAACTGGAGTATCTCTTCATCACTCTTTCTAAAGAAGTTCAAGTAGCATTAAGGAGAAAAAAATCTTGGGCATGAGTTACACAAGACATCTAACTAAGGAATCACCACAATTACACTACTCTATAGCATGGAATAAGGACATATAACTCATAAACTAGGATAGCATTTCCAGGCCTTAGGCAATGCAACTTCTTACTTTCAAGCTTAGTTCACTCCTCGAATACTCCGTTAACTATACTATTCCCCTTAAATACCATACTCATTGTTTCAACTTATAATTCACATATGAGCATTGACAAATCTTTCTACTAATGTCTAAAGTAGCTTAAATCCTTTCACTGTGATTAAGCCTAATTCTAAATCACAAAACACAAAATGCCACACCACGATACTAGTCTAAACCAGATGATTCAACCTTCTATATCTTTTTAAAGATCACATCCTAAGCATAATGTGCCATACCACTTCAATAACTAATTCTGAACTCTTACTATAAATATAATAGTGCATATTGCGTTCCTCCACATAAATCCCAACATGTCATTCAAGCCTATCTTTATAACCACATATGAATTTCAAGGGAAACACCTGGAAGCACATACTTCACATAGTCTCTAAACCATTGTCAATATAACTCCCATGCTCTACCCCAAGAACATACACACACAAATTTCCACTAACCATCACGTGTATCAAAGACTTCACCCTAAATCTTACTTCACACTTATGGCCTCATCAAAAATAGGCATACAATGATCTTTCATTAACAAGAACCATTTACTCATCTCCTCTATCATTACATAAGGATGAGTAACTAAAAGGTTAGAACATAAGACTGTGAAATATGGAATGATACTATACAAAACTCGACACTTAACAGAGGCGTGAGGAACAACGAATCGACATCAGGGATTCATCAAAGTTATTTGAATCGAGGCATACATGACTATAAGCTGAATCTCATCAATTGTAAAGTATAATATGAATAATAGGAACTGAGCACACCATAAAGCGTCAGTACTTGAGTCATGAGTTGCATGACCTCAATTTGAAGTTCATAACATACGGAATATGATTCCGACTACTGAATGAACTGGAACTCCTCATTTTTGAATTTTAATAGTACATGACTAATAAGGCATGAGTAGGTATTTCGATCACTGAAAAATACTGAGATAAGAATGGGTTGGGTCTCACCCTCACTTTCTGATGTTCTATATCATACTGGCATCACTACTAGAATCTTAGAGCCTGACCTGGTTACTTGTTCTATCATCAACCATTAGCTTTAAGTCATCTTCTTAAGTTCGAGAGATCCCTTAATAGACTCTAAACTGAATTACACTCCCTATACTCTGGGGTCTGGAATACGACAATACACATAATTAATAGAACTTAACCTGAATGACTACACCTGGAAGTGGAAAAACCCACTGCCAATACCACCTTCTGAGACACACTCTATTATTCTATAGCCCCAATAGTCATCACATAATACTGGAACACTTACTTACTTTGGATCTTCATAAGTATCCCCATAGTCGGAGTGCACACCCTCTAACGCTTCAACTCTTATTTGTATGAGCTCAACCTTCAAGAACTCAATCTTAGCTTCTAACACTTAACATGGATATCACTTAGCCTTTGATGAACCATACTACTTCCGTCATATCCTACCAATATCGCGACTCCAAACTTATATCTCTCTACTATGAGAATCAAGATCATATAAAAAGGCTCAACAATATCAATCAAAACTCCTTAACTTAGCAATTTAGAACACCACATACCGTCAAACTAGTCTTTCTCCACTAGTAACTTAACGGTACTACTAACAACACACAATATATAATAGTCTTAGAAAATGCCGCAACTCCATATCACCTTAGGCATACTTGTACAACATACATACAACATCACACTTCATTACAAATGAAATAAACATAAGCTTTTGCATACACTGTTCAAGCCTATTAGATCACTTCCATATAACTAGTATCATTAATCAAGAAATCATCACATCCACCTTCATGGCCATCAATTGTCCACACTTAATGTCTAGTGCTAAACATGATGTAGAACCCAACCATACACACAATTCTCACAATCATTCATCATTAATCTTAAGCCAGTATTCTTACATCCACATTCTACATTAAATTCAAGCCTATATTCTAGCATCATTCACCTACCACCAATGAAGAATGCAAAATAATATACTAGTCCATCAAATTGGGACATTCTATCCATATACATCAAAAATCTACTACATGCCTTATCACAAGTAGTACTAGTTTACAACTACCAAAGAAAAGAAGGTCAAGGGAGGGTAAAGTCACATAAGAGACATGGTCAATCTTAATATTATATTATAACCCCATACAATCCTATATACTTATACGACTTTCTCATATCACCCTTACTTACCCCAGTGGGCATTTAGACTACCTTCAAATTCGATATTCAACAGTGAGTCTATACTTACAACTTACAGGCTAATCTAGCCATTTTCATTAACAGCCTATAAGGGGTTTCTATAACCACCTTAAATATCCACTCTAGGCTCTTTCCCTATTTTGAAAAAAAAAATAACAATCTGAGTCAAACACTTCTTCCATGGACTACCACACAATCCACATATGGTACTACCATATTAGTCTACCATCACAAAATGGTAAATCATTCTCAAACAATAGTTATTCAACTATACATATTTAGTTACACAAAAGTCACCCTTACTCTGATCTCTAAACTTGTGACTTCATCTCACCAACTTCTTGGTCTAATTTCACTACCAATAGGTCATGACACTGACACTTTAACTTATGCCACTACTCGGGTGGAAATACAGTTCCAACAAACACAAGAACAACAAGATGAATAGTAAGTTGCTAGTGAATCGAAATAGACCTAACACGGCTTCACTAGACTTTGATTTTTTGTGTTTTGAACAAGAAAATGAAACAAATAACAAAGCAACTATGATAGTGAATCGAAAGATCCCCACACAGATTTACTAGACTTTTTGTTTTCAACAACACAATGATATCAAGATTACAGGAGATAGAAACTTGACACATAATATTCAATGACCCAAGAATACATATCTTACTCTTGTCTTAACTGAATTCCTCATAAGTACAAGGACACAATTTTAAACTAGGGAGCTTTTCTCCAGTCTTTTGTGCGACTTTTGAAATCTCTGCTAGTAAATCTGAGAGCATTATCTGGGAAAACCAGATTAAGGAAAAATTTAGGATAACTTTTCTTTCGTATGGGAGACATCATAGCATGAATTAGAGTATGAAAGAGGAACATTCTGAATCTATTACATGAACTAGAACATGAAGAAAGAGAGACATTCCTAAATGATTTGTAGCCTCCTACTTATAAGTTTGGTGCACTACACACCTATAAACAAGATTCTACCCAATGCGATTTCGCAGACACCCTGGGACCATGAACCGTGCTTCGATACGAAGTTTCTCACAACCTGAATTAAGGCCTGGCCATGACGAAAAACCCAAACCATGAAGGCCTGGATGTCCTACACTATCTGGTAGTCTTGCACAACATTCATATAATAAAAGAAAATGCAAAATTTACGATATAATATGGAAATATGGTCATACTCTGGATTATGTTTAACAATAAGGAATGAAATACAAAATTCATTAACAACATCTAGAATAGTCTGTGAAGTCTCTACTATATGAAAATCTGATAACTATCTAAAAACTAGGACAAGGCCACCAGTAGACCAAAACTGTAATAAATAACATAATATGAAAGGACAGGGCTTCTGAAATAGAGAAGGGTCACCACTGCACAATCTGATCTACTATCTGAATTATCAACTACTTATTGGGACCCATAGACTGAGCCTCAGAACCTGAGAGGTAGGGGAGGAGGGGTCAATACAGATATACTGATACGCAGAGCAAATCCAAAATAGTAATTTGTATTCAACATATATGAGAGCAATTTAAAATAGTTCATAAACATATCATTTATTAAGAAATCTCATGGGCATTTTCGAGATACTCTGAAAACTCATCTGAACTCTGTGACACTCTTTCTTTTACTTCTTCGCTAAGTGGTATACCCTATAACTCTGAAATTCCACGGGCAATATAGAATATGCCATTAACTTAGCAAAGCCCCTAACTGAAGTGTGCCGCAAGGGTCGGAGTCTCTGAATCTACTATGCCACACGTCCGTCGCCAGCATACAATAATAATCTACCCGTATTGGCAAATACGGTTTTAGGATAAGAGTTACTATAACTCAAGCCTTCTTAGGGTAACCACATAACCCTCTTTATGCCTATTTTTAACTCTTTAAACATATGCATCCTTTGAAAACATATTCTGAAAACATTCTCTGAAGACATACTCTGAAAATATACTCTGAAAACATATTCTGTTATGGCATACATACTTATGGTATCATCATCCCATTGACTTGCAAGTCACATATCTGACCATTATTAGCATATTAGAATCTCTATTTTTAAAACATAAATTTGGGACCACCATATCAATAAATCAGTTTGGAAAACCCTTTTCTTTAATTACTCATGTAAACACATATATGCAACTCTCTTTAACAACATTTCAAATGATACATGGTAGTCATGTCAAAAGCATTAATCTTATGCAAATCTTTCTCTCTTTAATAAAGCACATTTATATCAAGAAACTCCGTCTCAAAATCTCTAAATCATGCCAAAAATACTATGGTATTTGTGTAGACTATTTTCAAGCCATAAATCATGCATATCAAATCATTCCCAACAACATAAATTTAAAGTCATTACAAGAGAGGTATTTCATAAATTATTCTCTCAAACAATCTTCAAATCTGAATTTTTTTCATACATATACATATAGATGTAAATCAATTTAAGGAGGAAAGGCCTAAAGACCAAATCATCAATATCTTTAAACATTCATAATGCATAATAAAATCATGGATCTAAAAACCCCTTTATAAATTCATGCTTTATAGATATTTAAATCATACTTGAATATTTCAACAAGCCCATGTAGTTTAGGATAAACCCCACATACCTACAATTATTTAATTTGAAAGATGGAACCCGGATCTAGATAGATGAAATCCAAATATAGATTCATTTCTTGAAAATCTTCACTTAGGAGGATGAATTCTTGATCCATTGAAGGGAAGGAAACTTAAATCTTGATTTGGTTTCTTGGAAATCTTGAACTGAAGGATTGATTTTCTTAATTTCTTGATCTTAGAGGAAACTCTAGTTTACATCTTGTTCTTGAGAGTATAGAGAATTAAGATGTTGTAAAACTAATAATATATGGATTAATAACACTTAAAGGGTTATTTAATTCTTGTGAAAGGTTTTTGGAGTGAGGAAAAGACAAAAATATCCCTACAAAATCTTTTCCCTGTTGCTAAAATTTTCAGGTGACGACCAAGGCTGATAACCCATCAGATTTGTGATAGCCAGTTAGCCCAGGTCGGCACCTAGGAGCTGAAATTTATGATTTTTTGCCTAAGGATGATGACATATTCTGATAAGTCATCAGATTTGTGACAAGCCATCATAATTGTAGTCACTCAGTTGCCAGGCTGATATGTTAGAGTAAAATGGGCGTAACTTTTTGCTCCGATATAGGATTTGGGCGAAATTGGTATCGTTGGAAAGATAATTTGAGGAGATCTCATTTGATATAATGTAGTCCAATCCTTTAATCATATACATAGAGTTATGGTCGATTTAATTTGACCCAAGTTTTGATGCTCACTAAAACTCAAGGAATAGGAAAACTTTCAACTTGACCTTGAGTTAGGGGACCTCTATGATCTTAGTTCATGCTCAAATAGGTTTCCACACTACATAATTGATTAACATAACAAATTTGCATAGGATTTATGGCTTTTGGAAATGCGGGGTGTTACAGACCCCTGTCATTACTTTTTTTCTCTCTATATGATTAAACTATATCTTGAGTTTATTGGTGTATCTATGTATCATATTTCCATAATAGTCACACAATCATAAGATAACAAAGAAATCCAAAATAATAATATCCACTCTTGATAGAAGTTTAACTAATAGAAGGCTAAGAAGTCCCTTGGCTCCTTATAACCTGGGACATAGAAGAGGACTTAGCTAGTCCCATAATAGAAGTTAGAAATCCTGGAAGAATAGGATGGTCTAGGTAAGCTTTCTGACTATATCACCTGGATTAAGACATGATGAAATACCCAATATTGTGAGACTTTTTAGCTAATATCTTAGGCTAACACATTTGTGTGACCCCTTCTAACTTCTTTACATAATCTAAAACCTCAGTGAACCCTTTCCCAGTAGAAGTTATATAAACAATGAAAAACTAAAGGTTATAATTTAAACCTTTGATGACAAATAAAATACCTTGCTTCTTAGTTGTAAGAAATTGAGTAGCACAGTGATTCAAGACATGAAACTTATCCTCATAGTCTTCAATTGACAAATCATCCTACTCCAATGCAAAATACTAATCAATTTTACGACCATAGAGGGATCGAGGTACATACTTCTCTTGAAACAAAGCTTGAAATTTCCCCCAATTCAACAGTGATAATCCCTAGAACTAACATTTAAAATTTACTCTTCACTATGATTTTAAATCCTTCTCCAACAAAAAGGTCACAAACTTAACCCTTTGTTGTTTTACAATGCCCATCTTATGTAACTGCTAATAATAGTAAATAGTGAACTCAAAAGTGACTTCAACACCAATACCTTGGAATAATAGAGCTTTTATCTTAATAAACTTAGTCTATTAGTAGCAATCATCTCAAACCTATAAACTAGAAAAAAAAGCATTTGTTCGAGAATCGTCATCCATTTTCGGATCCATAATGATAGTTTGATAAGTACTTTAACTCTAAACAACTTTTACAATACGAGTGTCTCCAGTTCCAATCAAGACAATTAGATGTAATAACATCGGTTATATAACCCCATCAGACATAAGAGGTGAGAATGGACCTCCAACATGTGCTACCACCTCTGGCTCTACTACTTACTTCTCTATTAATTTTATTTCCTTTAATTTATCCTAGGTTGTGAGAGGTGATGATTACCTTTAATGAGTTTGACAATAGTTTCTTGAGATCCATACTTGGTGAGTATTTCTCTTTCCCTTACTCTTTTTTTCTTTCTCTTACTCACCCTCTTTCTCTTATGACTTGCTCTACAGTTGGAGTTGCTGGTATCAGGGCTACTTTTTAGGTTTTGTTCAACTTAGCAGTCATGATCTGTAGTTAAAAAGTAAATATGATTAGATATAATTTTAGCTAACGAGACACCAATTAAGATAAAGTTATAAAACAAAAGAACCAGGATCGATAGTTTTCCTAAAGTCCTATTGCCTCTTGAATAAAGGTACAAACATATTCACACTATTTTGTGAGACTTTACTGGACTTATTTTTGTACAATAATATTGTAAAACCTTATCTCTAGTACAAAGATTTTCATGACCTAAATATATATGATGGTGTTGTAAGACCCCGCAAAATTCTCTCATAGTGCGAGCCTTGGGGCGTGTTTAGTGAAGTGTTAATACGGCCCTAAAAGGTTGAGAAGTGTCTTCAAAAGTGAAAAGTATTTTAAACCGTGTAGAAGAGTTCATGAACCTAAGGCAAGGCTCCATGATAGTGAAAGAGTATGGTCTTAAGTTCAACCAGTTAGCTAAGTGTGCTCCTGACTTGATAGCTGACCCAAGAGTAAGCACGAGTAAGTTTGTGATTGGTGTATCCGAGTTAGTGTTGAAAGAGTGTAGGGCCACTATGCTTAATAGAGATATGGAACCTGCTAGGTTGATGATGCATGCGTAGTAGATTGAGGTAGATAAGATGAAAAAAAAAAAAAGAGTGAGTAAGAGAGCCAGAATAGGTAGTCAAGGTTTCTCTCAGGAAGGGTCCCAAGGTGGTAGCCATTTTAAGCATAGTAAAAAATTTTCAGTCCCAGCTCTATCCTCACCTAGTCTACCCGTACCAAATTTTGGGGATGTCAGTTATGATGGGGCGCTAGGATCCAAAGACTTGAGTAGTGCTAGTTGTGTTTGTACCAATCCTCTTTGTGAATAGTATGGAAAGATCCACCAAGGTATGTGTAGAGTTGGTAGTGATGTGTGTTATGGGTGTGGTGTGCTAGGATACAGAATACGAGAATGTAGATTGCTGGCTCTGAGGGGTAGAGAGTTTCTTTAGCAGGGTGCCCCTTCCGGTGCCAATAGTGGCCAGCATCAGAACTGACTCTATGCGCTTCAGACCCACCATGATCGAGAAAGGTTCCCTGATATAGATTCGGGTATGTTATGAGTCCTTCATCTTTATGATATGCATTGTTAGACTATTTTCTGCAATTTTGAGCTTATATGTCAGTATTAGTCATGCATTAGTTTTAAATCTCAGTCGGTCAATCATTACCCAGTTCGTAGGTGCCTCGTACACCACCCCAATATTTTAGCAAAGTGTGTTTAGAGGGACATAGAGTTCCAAGGGGGAGATACCCCATGATATTGCATGCTTTCACGTCCTTAGACTCATTCAGATGCATGTTCAGACTATCTTTATGAAGTTAACATCAGTTATCATTGCATAGCCATACATGTTTTCAAGAGTCAGTACAGTCAAACATTCATGCATTAGATATTCATGTTTAGTAGAAAGAGTTTAGTTTTTCAGTGTATTCAGTAATGGTTTCATAAGAGAAACGCAATTTTGGATCCATGCATTATATATTCATGTATATTATGAGAATTGAGCTTATAAGTTGCTTCAGTTAAGTATTCCATATATCAGATATGCATGTCCAGTATGAGAGTCTAGAATACCAGTAGTTCCAGTTGAATAGTTATGTTTCAGATGCTCCCGTTCCTTGAGTAAGTTCAGTCGATTTGTATTCTTAGCTTATCAAGTGATATTTGAGGATGAATTTTTCCAAGGGGGATATATTGTAAGACCCCATGAAATTCTCTTGAAGTTTGATCCTTAGAGCGTGTTCAGTGAAGTGTTAATTCGTCCCTAAAAGGTTGAGAAATGTCTTCCCAATTGAGAAGTATTTTAAACCGTGTTGAATTTTCCTAATATCAACTTTTTTTCATATAGAGAATCAAATAATCTTTCCGTCGATACCAAATTCTCCCAAATCCAACACTCGGGCAAAGATTTAGAGCTATTTTAGTGAGACAGTGTGCCACCCGTCACTTTAGCACATCGCGGATCCAGCAAAAATGGCAATAGTCAAAATCCTGTGAGCCTCCATGATTATGGCACGTCGTGCCAAGGTTTAATTTTAGAGTTGTCAATTTTTAGTGCACCAACGCAATTCCACCGCGTCGCGGTGCCTTTTTAGTTCGCAACCTAGGTGGCAACTTGATTTCCACCATGTCACGCCACCAACCAGTTTCCCAATTGTCTAGTTTCTAGTAAGCTAGCGTAATTATGGGGCGTCACACCAGCATTTAAAATCAGGATTTTTGAGTTTAATTCCAAGGGCGAAAAGGGTCTTTTCCCAACCCCTATATATACTCCTTAACATGTGATTTGGCCTCATTTTAATGTAAAAATACTAGTTTTCTCTCAAAGATTTTCAAGAACAAGAGCTAAGGTTTCTACAAAATTAAAACCCTTCATTCTTCTTCAAGAGAAATCAAGAAATCAAGAAACTCTCTTAAAGGTTTCAAGAAAGAGTTTCACTAAGGTATGTAGATATTGATTCTTTAGTCCCTTTCATCCAAGAAGCTCAAGAACCCTTTTTAAAAAAAATTAAAGATCTTATGTTTACATGTTTTTCTTGATTCATGTGTGTTGAAATTGATGCTCATGCTATTATTGAGTTATGATTCATGTTTCTTTACAATGTTTTCAAGCTTGACCCTAGTATGTGAAATTCATGTGATGTTCATGATAAACCTTCTTCAAGTTGCTTGTTAAGTGATGTGTTCATGTCAATTAGTGTAGAAATTGTTGAATAAGAAAATCATGCTCCCCATATGTTTGATAAAATGCTTATGTGAAGGAATTAGAGCCATTCTAGGATGTTTATTAGAAATCCCCAATTATGTGCAAGCCCATGCATGCCAAGTGTTTGTTGAAAAGCCTTAGTGAATGAGTTTTGACATGATAGCATAAAATTCCCCAATTATGTTCTCTTTGATATATGCTAAGACTTTAATACATGCTAAGTGTTTGATGCAAGATTTTGTTTAATGAAGTATGATCCAATAGTTTGTCTCCCTATACTATCATATGTTTATGATTCCCAAATGCTTGAAGAGATGCTGTAGTGATTGTGATAGTGAATGAATTTCCATGGTCTTGATAATTAAAGAATGGTTATGCTTAAATTTATGTTATCGAGTCCTGGGGATATTTATACCCAACAATTTAACTGCAGTCTAGAGCCAATGTTATTTTTCTCGATAATCTCAATCAAGCCATAATTCTCAGAACTCAGTGAGTTATAAAACTCTGTACTCTCAGACAGATGTATAACTTTAGTAATCTCTGTAGTCTCAGTATTTCTAGTAATCTAGCCTCAGTTCTTTACTCAGTTCAGATCTAGTAGTATTCAAGTGTTCAGTTCTGACCTCTGTAGTAACCGAGTAATTTATTCAAATCTCAGTGTCATTCAGTCAGATAACGAGATTCTATAGTATTCCATCAGATATCAAACCAACTGAATTCAACTTAACTCAAT
This sequence comes from Capsicum pubescens, assembly GCA_030864215.1. Taxonomy (NCBI): domain Eukaryota; kingdom Viridiplantae; phylum Streptophyta; class Magnoliopsida; order Solanales; family Solanaceae; genus Capsicum; species Capsicum pubescens. The sequence goes on along the minus strand of CM061547.1, from coordinate 182,808,906 downwards.
CAGATTATTCGAGGAACATGATCAGTATAAGATCAACTTAGTTTGTGTTCAGTTAAGAATCAGTTCAGAGTCTTTCAGTTGGGAGTAGGAGCTAGCACCGAGCAAGTGCAAGGATAGCGTCTCCCTGTCAGAGAGGCATAGTCGTTAGGAGAGATCCCTAAACTCCAGAACTACGTAGCCAACGCAGGATACAGAAGTCACCTATCAGGAAAGGATGGTCACCCATCATATATGATTAACTATTATATTGCCTTAGGCTTGACTTCCTGTGAGGGCTACACATTAGATATGTTTGAATAGAGAGATCTTTACCCATGGCACTGTATTAACACCCTTCCAGCTGGGGTTACAGGTTGGACCCCACCAGTTATGATTTAAGGCATGTCGCTTAAGTGACTACTTCCCACAGTTGCAGTTTTAGTATCAATCTTCAGAAATCAGGACTGTCAGATACAATCATCTATATTAGTGATCACCGTCAGATAGGCTTGATCTAAGTCTCAGATTTAGTTGAGTATTCTTATTATCAGATCTAAAGATCACCCATTAGATAGGCTTGATCTAAGTCTCAGATTCTGTTGAGTATTCTTGATATTATATCCTGAGATCACCCATTAGATAGACTTAATCGCAATCTCAAATTCAGTTGAGTATTCTTGATGTTAGATTCGGACATAATCATTTCTTATAATTGATAATAGATTCCAGAATCATCCGCTAGAGAGGTTTGATCTTTAATGCAGTAAGTTGAGAGTGGTAAAGATTAAAATTAAGTCAATGACTTAAGTTTACTTAGTCAATCAACTTCAGTATCCTCAGATTCCGACATCACTCGTTGGATAAGACTAATCTCAACTCCAGTACTCAATTAACAATATCATTTGATTCAGGTGTTCAGTATCTCAATCATTAGTAGTAAGTTCAGATGACATTAAAGAAGTATTCGAGTTTCAGTATTTCGAGTCACGATGATTTTGGTTATGGTTTATGCATTTATACATGTGTTCTTATTCAGTACGCTTATGATTATTGAGTTAAGTAATTGTTACTGCATAATCCCTTGCATTTACCCTTACCTCATCTTCATCCTCAGTATATTCCCGTACTGATGCATCTGTACTATGGTATTTTATTTCACACCATAGGTTCGGAGGCATGAGATCCAGAGTACTCTTAGAAGCTCAATCCTTGTCAGCAACAGTATACATAGCAATATGTCCTCTTCAGTCGAGGATGATCCTTATTTTATTATCGCATCAGATTTAGGTTTTTTCAGTAAACAGAGTTAGTTGGGGACATATCCCATCAATTCCATAGTTCAGATAGTTTAGAGGCTTTTCACATAAATATATCAGTGTTCAGTTTTTAGTTTTGAGTATTTTTAGATGTTTTGAACATTATGGCCACTTTTTGCATTTATTATCTATATATGAAGTGTTCAGGTATAGATATCAGTAGAGGGTTATCTTGGATTCTTTCGAGATCATGAGCACTGTGTGACGTTGCGGTTACAGAAAATCAGGTCGTTACAGGTGCCCACCCCAATATCCAGTGACAGAAACAATTACCCCAAAAGAATTAACCAACACATCAAAAATAAAGGCAAGCAATTCTTTAATAATTCAAAAATATATTCAATGTATAAAAACAATTAGAAAAATATGGAACATTATCAATACCTGTTCCATGGATCAAAAGTCAATTTACCAAAATAATGATAAAATATCAAGTAGGGGATGGAACAGTAAAAACTTAAAGAAAATGCATGAGTCTAGAATTAAGTACTATATAATCACGGAAGGATCAATGGTTGAACAAAAGATACTGCTCACCTATGAATCAAAATCACACGCTAAAGTGAAAAGTGAGGTCTTTCAACAGCCGCTAGGATATGTGTTGCACTCAACAAAAGTAATAACAATTTTAGTGTCAATAATAAAAAAATGGGTTATTGGTAGGGGAATTTGGCCAACCCGAGAGGGGAAATTTGTACACTTAACCATAGCAAAGTGCAATAAGTTAATACATACTCATCTCTACTACATCTTAATGCAATAAGTAACACTTACAAAACTTAATGTAACCTTACCAACAAGTTAGAATATGTAATTATAACTTGTTCCTAAGACCTAAGGACAAGTTCATGATAATTCTGTCACCATTCTAGGGCTATTCTGTAACACCCCACTCTTTTGGGCAAAGTTTGAATCATATTTTCTATGCGTATAGACCAAATCCCAATAATTCTTTGTTAATAAATGTGTGATGATCAATCTAATTGTATTTTAATACCTTTGAATGTGAATTAAGGTCACAAAAACCCAATCTCAATGATGAGTTGAAACCTTTCCTGTAGCTTAAGTTTTATTGAACATATAAACTTGGGTCATCTTCCATCAAGCATAACTTTTTGTATATAATGAGTTAGAGGGAAAACATAAATCAAATGAAAGGTCTTTGAGTCTTCTTTCCAGAACCACTGATTTTTCTTTAATCCAATATCGGAGCAGAAAGTTATGCTCATTTTAAATCAAAGTGTTTGTCTTCAAAAATATGACGACAAGGTTGATGATCGATCACCTATGTGATAGCCCATCAGCCCTAGTCGTTAGCCTAGAGTAGAAAATAGTAAAATACATCCCAAAAGTGAGAACCTAGGTGACAGCCTATCACCTGAGTGACTTCTCATCAACCTTGGTTGTCAACTGATGAAGTTCTAACCCTTTTTGGTTTCCTTAGGGGTATTTTTGTCTTTTGCTCACTCCAAAAACCTTTCCCACGAATTTAATAACACTGTAAATATTATAATCAATCATTATTAGTTATATAACATCAAAATTCTCTCTTCACTCTTAAATACAAGATCAAACCAGGGTTTTCTCCAAGAACAAGAAATAAAGAAAATCAATCCTTAAGTCCAAAATTTCGAAGGAACAAATCAAGATTCAAGTTCTACACTTTAAACCTTGTAATCTAAGGTATGTGGGGTTTTACTAAAGTTCATGGCATGGTGAAATCATTTTAATTATGTTTAAATGTTGAGAAATCATGAAATTTTACAAAAGTGTTTTGAATGTACATTTACAATTATGCATTGTGAATCCTTGTTGACAATAATACTTTGGTCTTGAGGCCTTACCCCTTAAACTCAATTTAGTTTATATATATATATATGTATACATGTGTCTTGATGTTTGGAATTTTATTTGAGAGAAAGAAGAATTATAATTCCTCGCTGGATATAAATCCCCGTGTTTTTATATGTTATGAATTATTCAATTTCATACTGAGAAACATGTTACAAATATGTTTACAGAGGTTTAAGACTTGATCTTGATTATAAATTAAATAGATGGTGTTTTTTTTATATAAAGGATAAGTGATGATTTTAAAGAGTTGCATGGTTTGTCATAAAATACTTGACCACCACATATTTTATGAAATGTTGAAAAGAGAGAATCTCTGCATAGTTTGAAATATATTTTGAACATAAGAACTATCTTGCATTCTTTAATTAATTTTGTGGCCTAAAATTGTTTTTCTTTATAAGAGTTGTAATTTGACAATGTAAGGCTGATAAATATGTCTTGTAAGTCTTGGTATGACAAAACCACAATAGATAATGTCATAATAGACTCAGAATAGAATAGAAGTTAAATTTCATTTAGATTTTCAAAATTTGAATTCATAAATATGCATGTTTACAAAAAGGTTAAAAATGGGATTAAGAGATATTAGGTGATTATAGAAGAAAACACGAGTTCAAATATCTCATTTCCTAAAACCGTATTTTGCTGAGACGGGTTATTTTGTCCCTAAGAGGTATTACATACTGGCCTAGTTCACTGTGCCATATCAGACTTAGAAACTCCAACTCTTGTGGAAAAATTAGGTTGGGGGCTTACCCACCGAGTCAATAGTGGATTCCATATAGCCCGTGAAATGTCAGACTTGTAGGGTGTACCACCTAACTTAGAAATAAGACAATGATTTTGAGTTGATTTGCGGAACTATTTTTATAGGCCTATTTACTATGCCCATGCATTTAAAAATGGTTTATGATGATGTATTTTTTTCATAAAATGCTCTAATTTATGTTATTTATTAAAGAACATTATTTTGGATTGCTCTGAGTAACAGTACGTATGTATTAACCCCCTTTATCTCAGGATCTGAGGCACAGTTCTGGGGTCCCATTCAGTAATAAGCTTGAGTGCATCAGAAGTTGCAGTTGGTGAGCCTTCTCTATTCTGGATTACCTGATTTTTAGATTTTGTTATTTTGTTCTGTTTATGGTAAACTGGGGGCCTTGTCCCAATTTTAGACAAGATTTTGGTTTTGATGTATTAGAGATTTCGCAGACTAATGTTAGATATTGTTAGTAGTTTATGGATCCCATTCCAGATTGATCAATTAAATTGTGATATTGACCATGATTCTGTATTATTTTATACTTTCTCCTTTTCCATCATATTATATGAATATGTGTATGATTACCAGATAGATAAGGGCCCTTTGGACATTATGGTTCGGGATGCCTATCGTGGAAATGGAGTCTGTAAAATTGTGTCTAATTGAGTCTTGCTTATCGGTGTGTTATGCACCACACTTATAATTAGGAGTCTACAAGACATTGAGGAGTTGTTTCTTATTCTTTAATACTCTAGTTCGTGCTATAGCGTCGTCTATAATAATGTTATCTAAATTCCTTCCTCGTTCTAATTTCCTGGGCCATGCCTCATTTTTAGGAATATAAGTCTAATAGAGTTATCCCTAAATTTATGAGATAGCACAAGGAATTGAGACTAGTCTATTAGTTCTTCAAGATGTATTGATTCGAGTGTATATCTTTATCTGTAAGTAATTGTGCTTTCCAGCCTGAGGTATGAAGTGTATTTAGTCCCCTTTAAAAATTCTTATAGCAAATGTTATGCATAAGGGTAATGATGTGTAGTAGAATATTGGAACTATATTTCCACTTGAGTGGTAGTATATGTTTAAGTGTCATGACCTATTGGTAGTGAGATGGTCCAGAAGTTGGTGACTTAAAGTCACAAGGTTAGCAGTTAGTGTGAGTGTGACTTTTGTGTAAATAAGTAGTTTTATTTGTTTAATGCTTTTATTGAGGGATGGTTTGCTCATATGACCAAATTACAACTCTCGTTAAAAAGTATAAGCGGTCGCTGTCAAATATAGAACCCAACTTGGTTGTGTGTCAAATCCCAGAGGTAATATTGTGCTAACTAAGTAATGTCGTTGTTATTAGACTGTTGATCAAGGGTTCCAGAATAAAATATGGGTTTTGATTTATCAACTGTATTCAAATGTTTGTCATAGAAAGTAATCCAAATGTCGATTTGTATTGCATATAGTAATTCAGTATGAATAGTCAAATTAGAGTTACGGTTACCAAGATGCTTAAGCAGCTAGGGTTGCGAACTATTTTGAATTCCCAATAAACAATTCTAATTACAAGAGTAATTGAATTCTCAGGTTTGCTCATTAGTTTCTCAACCTAAATGAGTGCTTATCCCTTAAATCTTTCAAACATAAGGAACATATTATTAATTTAACTATATTCTCACATGGGTTGATCTGGTTAAGGCATCTACCCCCCATCCATAGGTTACAACTTTTAGATTTATGTAAACCATTTCTTTTCCGAACAAATAATTTTCTATTTGAACAAGTGATATTTTTGGGCTGACTTTTCAAGTTTGCAACCAAGAAAAGTCATTAAATTGAAGAAGGGTTTATGCAATATCAATTAATCATGGGAATCTACTAGATTCACAACTCCCAATAAACTATTCACATCAAGGCTCACATAACTCTAGTTATGGGAGCTTAGCCATACATCTCCATAATAGAAAGAGTTTAAGTCATTGATTTATTCATAAATTAATTCAAAATTTACTTACAAAAGTCACAATTATTGTTCTTCAATCTTTAATGGAGAAAATAATGATGGAATCTAGATCCATAAAATCCATGATGAATCTTAGAGAAAAACTATGTACAATATATTTCAAGTATGGAAACTCTGATAAAGGATAAAGATCTCTAATAAAACTAAAAACTGGGTATATACATGTTCCCAGGTAAAAAGGATTTAAAATTTAAAATTATAAAATCAACGTCAAAAGTGACGGCCAAAATGGTGGTCCATCAGAATTGTGATAGTCCACCATATTAGATGTTGTTGATTATCCTTGAAAGCCAAGTTCTTCTTAGCACTGACAGCCAAAGTGGTGGTCCATCGCAAGACTGACGGTCCACCATATGGGCTATCACTGATGATCCTAGAGAGGCTGGTTCTGCTTAGAGATGACGGCCAAAATGGTCGTCAATCACAAGACTGACGGTCCACTGTATGAACCATCACTGATAATCTTAGAGAGGTAGGTTTTACTTAGCACTGACGGCTAAAGTGGTGGTCCATCGCAAGACTGACAGTCCACCATATCATCCGTCGTTGGATGTTTCAGGATGCCATGTTCTGCTTTGACTTGATAGCCAAAGTGGTGGTCTGTAGAAAGACTGGTGGTCCACCACATAGGACATCGCTGAGTCTCCTGAAATCCTAGGTTCTGTTTGGGCCTGAAGGTTAAGTTGGTGGTTTATCACAAGACTAGTGGTCCACCATTTTGACCGTCGGAAGTTTTTTTCTGCCAACCTTCTGAGTCTTTTCCTTCAGCTAGCTTCTTACCCTGTAACACTAAAACCCAGCATTAAATGCAACCTTGGTTTCTTGAAATCATGCAATTTTCTGAAGAAAAAGATGCAAAATATTCCGTCAAAAGCCGAAACATCAACTCCCTCAACTTAAGATAATTGCTTGTCCTCAAGTAACTTAACACTAAATTATAAATATGAATAATGAAATGGCGGACATTTACTACTGAACCAATGTTCACAAAACAATTCACTTTTCATCCAAATCATATATATGGTTTAACATGTCAAAGTCCATAACCGGCATTGTTTCAAATTCAATTCATCTACACAACATGGGTACAAGATTCTACAGAGATTAGCCAAATTAGGTCTGACTCTAGTTACCCTCAAAATTAAGGAAATCTACCACTCATTATATTTTTTGGATACAGATAAAAACTCTCTTGCTCATCAAAAAAGTTAAAACATAGTGCATACACCCATAATCTTGACTTTTTCATCCAATGCCCCCTTATAACTGAGTTTTAATATTAAGAAGGTCTTTTCTAGTCTAGTAATGAGGTATCAGGCTAGGTCATGAAGGAATTTTTGGTAAAAGTTACTAAATACTAGGATTGAACTCTCTTTGCCTTTGAATTATTCCAACAAAGAATGTTGCTTTGCTAGCTCACTAACCCGTTTCTTGCTCATTCATGTTTCGCCACAATAACTGCCTTTTCTCTCTTTATATATATATATATACACACACACAGAAGCATCATCCACCCTCAACGTAGGCTGATGCAATAGGTCAAGGTGCACATTGTCTTGAATAGACACGGTCCAAATGGTCTAATTCAAATTCTAGAACAACTTTCCATTAGATGGTTAACAGCCCTACAATAGCCACCCTCAACTCAGGTGTTTTGCCTAAGTTTAGGTACATATTCCTCATTATTTGGCTAGGGACAGAGCTAGGTGTCAACAACTTAAACAGAGTTAACTAGAATGCTTGGTGATGAAGAAAAAATAATAAAGGCTCAAAGAAGGATTAAAAAATGGAAAATTATTTTTTTGATAGTGTTAATTACTTTGGCTAAGTGGACTAAAAGCACAAGGTGGCCTGCCATCCCTTCTTATCTCAGTAACTACAAAACAACATCAATTAAACCAGGGAAGTTCTAGGTGATATACTATGTAAGAACTAATACAAATACTCACACACATAGCTACAACTAAGTTAATGTCATTATACTTTTCTTAAGATTTGCATCACATGTCATGTGTATTTATAGGTTAATGCCAACTACAGATTCACTAACAGTAGATCACATATCCTAGGAGAAAAAAGTAAAGAGTCATATGGAAATAGTCATATCTTGATACCAACATCATTCATCATCCGTATTCATAACAAGATACTAACATAAACAACACTTTTATTTCATGTACCAACATTAAAAACATACTTAAAAAGAAGAAAAATGAAAACCTAAAGTTAAACCTATAAAAAAAACTGTAACTACGAACTTAACATAATCGTAGACATGCCAATTCTCCTATATAACACATGGTAAGGTCAAGAATATTGGAAACACAACCCCCCATGGTACAAGTACATGACCCCCACATAAAAAACATATGCATTATCCTCAAAGCATTTAAATTAAAGTAAAAAAGAATGGGTATACTTGTATTTCCTCTTATTCATATGAGGAATCTGTGAAGTGTGGTGAGGATCCTGTGTCCTCAACTCTTTCAATGTTGGACCCTATGGTGGTAGGGGCACTCAAAACCTCACCCTCTAAAATCGGTGGAATCATCTCTTGGACTAAGCCTGAACTTTGCACCCTTGCTGGGGAAGCACTAGTAGATATTCCTGCTAATTAATCTTCCTCTTTCTTCTTTCTCTTTTTTTCATCTTTCGTTGATTTCTTTCATGGTATCTTCAGATCATGTTGTTCTTATTGCTCTGATGTTATTTCTTCTCTCTTTTTCCTCTTTTCATCTTTCTTTGCAACTTGTTCATCTATGTGCTGCTTTCCTTTGTCTTTCATAGGTCTTCCCATTAGGTCCACAATTCCTTCATCATCATCACTCACCACTAAGGTTGGGTCAAAGATAGTCTATTGTGGTTTCCTTTACTTTAAATCTGCTATATCAGCCTTTTCCTGCTCAAATTCAATCATGATCTTGGCAAGATCAGGGAGAGAAAGTGCATATAGGCTTTTATTAATGCGGTGTTCAATGTTGTCCTTCCTAGCTTGAATAGTTTAGAATGGATGGATTGCCTCAGCTACAATTCCTTAAAAAAGGCTAGAATTCTAACGCCTATTTATCTAACTGTTTCTGAAATATCTTTTACAGCTTCACCGATTTTACAAACTTTTCCGACGTTAACCTGTATTCGGCAAAGTCTGCTCCACCCATAGATGGAGTGGAACCTTTCCCTACATATGTACTTGGAGGCACATACTCACGTGACACATAAGTTGTGCTAGGCAAAGGCATACGTGTAGGAATTTTGGTAGCATCGGGAGTTGGTGTAGATTGAGTTACGTAAGCAGAAGGCTTAGTGACACGTAACTCGAATTTTGATTCATCTTTTGACTTCTCAATATCTTGTCTATGTGTAGTCTGGACTGCGTTGTCAACTCCACGAATCAGTGGTACACCTGCTTTCCTACACAACTCTGTGATCAAGCTTAGGAACAATAATGCATTGGCGGTTTTATGTTCCATTACGAATATCTCATCTACAATAATCTAGCCGAAGTCAATCTGCAGCCCTGCAACCAAACTGGCCACCAATATAGCTTTGTGTTTATCAAAATTTCCATCACCTTTTGTTGGCATTAGCCTTAAATGAACAACAGCCCACCATAACTTAGCGTTGGAGCTAGTGGAATATTTTGCAATGCGCTCTCATGGATTGGTCACCCAAGAGGGGTTACCATCATAAGTCAACAGAGTAGCCCCCAAGGCATCTAAGTAGATGTAATTTTTAACCTATACACAAAATCAGGCATAACAGGTAGAGCTTCGTACTCTAGCTCAAACAACATCCTATTGATTGTTTGGGCTGAAATATCGACAATGACTCCTCGAACAAGTACTGACTCTCTGTTTGGAAAGTTTGTTACTGACGCCCCCTTTGGACAGTCCTTCTCTACTAACACTAGATAATTAGCAAAGAACTCTCTGACCCGATTCGGTTGATACGATCCTGGTGGCCTACTCATCCAATCTAGTTCATACTAATTAAAACGACATTCCAACTCAAGGTATTCATGTAAATCTATTGTTACTATCTGATGTTCCTCAACAAATAGACTTTTGATACCTCTTGCTGTAGTTGTCAATCCATCGTAGAATATTGTCCTTGCTTCTTCTATCTTCCATCTAATTTCCTCCTAAACTTGAGTATTCTTATGCTTAATAACGTTAGCATCCTCAGGTTCAGTTTCTACATCAGTTGTTTCCATTTGTTCTCCCACGTTAGCAACCTCAGTTTCACCCACAGTAGTCTTGGGTTGAGTTGTATCAACCGTTGCCACGTTTGGGCTCTAGATGGTACTACTCTTATTGTTGTCACTCTCCTTTTTAGACTGGAAGAGTGTGGGAGTTTCCCTTTCATGTTGGTTGGTGTTGTAAACGGGTGCAGGCTTTCCTCTACCCCTTTTAGATCTTCCTCATCATTTTAGTAGTAGTTTCCGAGCCATATTGCCTGAATAAAAAGTACAGATTTAGTTTACAACACAAAAATAGTCAAAACAGTGGAATCATTAACTTTACGGCCACACTGGTGGTCCGTCTGGTAGTTTGGCACTGGTGGTACACCAGGTGGGACATTAGGTCCTTTCCAGAAGACTTGAGATTTTAGAGCATTGCAACGGTCCATATGGTGGTTCGTAAAAAAGCTGATGATCCACCATTTTGGCCGTCGCATTATATCCAACGGATGTCAATTATTGGGTTATTACGATGGTCTATATGGTTGTCCATCGCAAACTGACAGTCCACCATTTTGATCGTCGAACCCCCTTCTCCAGATTAAGCTTTCAAATTGGCATTTTGTTGAATTTTTAGTATGCAAACTCAATTTTTTTAGCAACAATTTACACGAATTTCACATTTATGCACAAAATTACCTGCTTTTGAATGTATGAGTCACTCAGGCTTCACCAAACAATGTATATTCAAGTTCCAGACTTAAAGTAATTCAAAGCAACATAGAAATACAACATGGAATTTTAACAATAAACCACTCATTCATTTCATATTTTTGTGGTTCAACAAGAGAAGAATGGAGGTGCTCATACCCTTCTTTTGTAGTAGCTTCTCTTTTACTTTATTGCTACTTAAGAACACGAACATAACTTCAAACTCTAGTAATTTACTCTAAAGATTGCTTGTGATAAATATAAAGATGAAAAATGGGTTTTCTTAGATAGGGAAAAAGGAAGGAGTCGGAGAGACCTAAAAAGAGCAAATATCTCCAGATTCTTTAAATCCAAAATAAGTCGATCAGTTAAAGAAGTTAAAAAGGGTAGAACATATGTAACCGCTCCCTTTTTTTTACCTCTTTAAAATTATTTGGGTCAAATATGGGTCATTTAAATAAGCATCAATTTAAACCCGACACAACCCAAAACTAGGGTAACAGAGACAGCTGCACCGATGGTTCGTTGGACCTACGGAGAACCACCAGTTGGGATGTCGCGCCTTACCAGAACATGGACCTCTCAGCTTAATTTCAATGGTCAATGTGGCGGTCCATAAAATTTGTGATAGTCCACCACTTTGGCCATCGTATCTTACCAGAACCTGGGTAATTCAGCTTGATTTTGACAGTTAGTGTGGTGGTGCACCAATTTAGTGACGGTCTACCACTTTGGACGTCAAATTTCTTCAGTGAGTGATTTTTTCATCATGTTTGTGATGGTGGAAATGGTGGTCCATCAAATACGCCATCACTTATGTTCCAGTAGCTTAGACTTTCAACCCTTTTTCCAACTGTATCATTCCTTTTTTTTCTGTATTTTCAATCCTGCACACTTCACAAACACATAAAAAATGTACTAAAACAACAAAATAACTTAATTAATGCTTTGCAACAACACACTGTGGGTTACCTCCCACTAGCGCTTGATTTATCATCGCGGCACGACTCAACTATCTCGATTACTCAGACTTCTTTGAGATAGATAGTAGCAATACTCTTTATCGAGTCCATTGGACCGATATATAGTTTCACACACTGCCCATTTACCTTAAAGACATTTCCATCTTTATTTTCAAGTTCCACTACTCCAGATGAGTAGACTTGGTTAACTTTAAATGGGCCAGACAATTTAGACTTAAGATTACCTGAAAAAGTTTGAGTCTGGAGTTGAACAGGATCACCAAGTCACCTTTCTGGAAATCCCGCTTTTAAATCCTGTAGTCATGGTATTTATTCATTCTTTTCTTGTATAGATCAACCTTTTCATAGGCTCCAAGATGGAACTCATCCATCTTATTCAGTTGCCCCAGTCTTATATTTGTTGCCTCATTCCAGTTCAGATTAAGCCACTTCAGTGCCCACAGTGCTTTATGCTCTAGCTCATTCGACAAATGACATGCCTTGCCATAAACCAACTGGTATGACGACATGCCAATAGGTGTCTTGAAAGATATTCGGTATGCCCATAAGGTATCGTCCATTTTCCTAGACCAATCTTTCCAACTAGAATTTACATTCTTGTCAATGATAGCCTTGATTTCCCGATTAGAGATTTCCACCTGCCCACTGGTCTGTGGGTGGTATTGGGTAGTAACCTTATGTTTCTCTACTCCATGTTTTTCCAAGATAGATCTGATCATCTTGTTACAAAAGTGTGATCCTCCGTCGCTTATGATGGTCCATGGTACCCCAAAGCGAGAGAATATATTTCTCCTAAAGAATGCAACAACTCCCTTTCCTTCATCATCCACAAGAGACACAACCTCAACCCATTTTGACACCTAGTCAATGACAGCTAATATGTACTTCATCCCAAATGAGCTCACGGAGGGCCCTATGAATCAATGCCCCAGACATCAAATAATTCTACCTCTAGTATTTTAGAGATTGGCATCTCATGGTACTTTGAGATAGACCCTTGACTTTTACATTGGTCACATCTCTTCATGAACTCATAAGCATATTTAAACAGGGAGGGCCAATAGTACCCACTTTGAAGCACTTTTCTTATAGTCCGATCACCTGCATGGTCACCTGTAGCTTTGGAAGAATGAATCACTTCAAGTATACTCAACATATCTAATTCTATGAAGCACCGCCTAATAATGCCATCAGCACAACGCCGAAATAGATATGGCTTATTTAAGAAATAATGTGTCACATCATGGAGAAACTTTTTCTTCTGATGAAAGGAAACTTTCTCCAGCAACACTTCACTTACCACATAGCTCGTGAAGTCAGCATACCAATGTAATTTTTCGAGCACTGCAGTTAATATTTTATTATCTGGAAAGGAATCATTAATATCTAGCTCCTCCTTGACTACTTGCTTACCTTCGAGTCTAGATAAGTGGTCTGCTACTTAATTCTCACATCCTTTTTTGTCCTTGACTTAGAAGTCAAATTCTTGAAGTAGCAATACCCACCTGATCAATATTGTCTTAGCATCATTCTTTCCCATTAAGTTCCTCAATGAAGCATGGTCAGTCTGCACCACTACCTTGGTACCTAAAAAATATGCTCGAAACTTCTCAAAAGCATACATAACTGCTTGAAGTTCCTGCTCAGTCACATTATAATTTTTTTGGACCCTATTCAAGGCCTTGCTTGCATAATCTATTAGATGGAACAAATTCTCTTTCTTTTGGACAAGAACAGCACCAAGTGCCACTCCACTGTCATTTCACGTAATCTCAAATGGTTTCGTCCAGTCAGGAGCAACAATGATTGAAGCCTCTACTAGTTTCAGCTTAAGGCATTCAAAATTCTTTCTGCAGTCATCGTCAAAAGTGAACTTACCCTCCTTCTCCAGTATTTTGCAAAGCGGGTTTGGAATCTTTGAGAAGTCTTTTATGAATCTGTCGTAGAACCCTGCATGACCAAGAATGCTACTTACCCCTTTGACTGAGGTAGGGAGACCTAGTTTCTCAATCACTTAAACCTTTGACTTATCTACCTCAATACCTTTGGCTGAAATTTTATGACCGAGAACAATGCCTTCCTTCACCATGAAGTGGCAATTTTCCCTGTTAAGGACAAGGTTGAACTCTTTACACCGCTGTAACGCCTGACTATGATTCAGCAAGCAAAGCTAAAAAGAATCACTGACAACTGAGAAATCATTCATAAACATCTCCAAGGTGTCTTCAGCCATATCAAAAAATATCGATATCATGCACCACGGAAAAATGGCGGGTGCTTTACACAAACTGAAAGACATTCGCTTAGAAGAAAATGTATTATATCGGCACGTGAATGTCATCTTTTCTTAATCTTTGGGAGAAATAGAAATTTGGTTGTAACCAGAATACCCATCTAAGAAATAGTACTAACCACTTTGTGCTAGCCGATCAAGTATCTGATCAATGAAATGCATTGGGAAGTTGTCCTTCAATGTCCACGCATTGATTTTTTTGTAATCCATGCACACCCTCCACCCATTAACAGGCCTGAGTGGGATCAACTAATTCTTCTCATTAGCCATAACTGTCATGCCCCCTTTTTTGGGCACGCACTAAATAGGATTCACCCACTTACTGTCTAAAATTGGATATACAACTCCTACATCTAGCCACTTGATGATTTGTTTCTTTACCACCTATTACATAGACGGGTTTAGACGAAGATGATGCTTAATAGTGGGAACACAATCCTCCTCTAGCTGAATCTTATTTGTACATATACCAGGAAGGATACCGATGATGTCTGCAATCACCCAACCAATTGCCCTTTTAAATCTATTTAGAATAAAGATAAGATCTTTCACCTGTTTCTCAACCAAATCAGCAACAATAATCACAGGTAGTGTATTCCCACTGCCTAGAAACACGTACCTTAAATAACTAGGTAACTCCTTCAGCTCCAAGGTAGGTGGTTCTTCTATAGAAGGCTTAGCAGGTGGACTTGGATAATTTTTTACGTCTAAATACAACTTCTTGGGTGCATATGAATAAGACCCTAAGCCTGTTAAGGCACACACCGTCTCCTCATAATCTTTAATACTGTCATGATCAAAATTCAATAATACAGTAGTAAAAACTCTCCACAACAAATTTTTCTTCTATAGGAACTTCCTGATCCTCCATATAATAAACATCCACAATAGAAAATACACTCATATCTTTATGTTGTTTCATGGACTAGAATTCATTGAATCAAAGTACTTCATCATTCAACCTGAATAGTAGTTCATTTACTCTCAAATCATTAAGTACACTCTTGGTTGCAAGGAAAGGTCGACACAAGATTATGGGCACCTCAAAATCTACCTCAAAATCCAGAATGACAAAATCAACCGAAAATATGAAAATGACCACCTTAACTAATACGTCATAAAGAATCCCCACGGGCTATTTCACAGACCTGTCCACCATAACTAATCTCATGTTTATAGGAGTAGGATCCCCCAATCCTAATTTCTTATACACAACAAGAGGCATCAATTTTATACTAGATCCCAAATAACATAGAGCTTTTGCGAAATCAAGAGGCCTAATATTACATGGGATGGTAAATTCTCCCGAGTCTGCCTTCTTCTACACTAACGACCTTGTGCAAATCTCAACATAATGATGGAGATTGTTCGTTAGCTTACAAATAAATATCCACTTCTTCATTAAAAGGTCTTTCATAAACTTTGCATACCTGGGCATTTGCTGCAATGCCTCCACCAATGGCAAATTGATTGTCAACTGCTTAAGAATGTCCATAAACTTACAAAACTTTATGTCATCGTCCTTCTTATTCAATCGATGGGGAAATGGAGGAGGTGGTTTTGGGAGCGTAGTAGCCAACACTTTAGACTCCTTCCCCTTGCTCTTCTACAACTCATCAACCTGTTGATGGTTAGATGATGTATCATCAATAACCTTATCCAGTTTCTTAGGCACCACTAGATGATCAGTATACACTTTATCAACATCATCTACCATAATATCAACCACAGTCTTACCCAAAGAAGGGCTTACTAATACCTTACCACTCCTAGTGGTAACTGCTATACACGAACCATCCTTTCTCGGGTTCTAAATTATGTCACTTTGTTAAGGTGCCACTCTTCCTCTGATTTAATGTGGCAGACATTTGGTTCATTTTCTATAAGAAATATTTTATAAAAGTAAAGTATGAATCAACTATCTAATTCATCAAGGACAAATAACTTTTAATCTCAGCCACCACAGTATAGGTTGATTCTACTCTCTTGAATAAGATAGCCAGTATATCCTCCATGGAGATCTTTCCCGAGTTAGTCGCAGGATCCTTGCAGTTTCCAGGAGAAGAATACAAACCACTACTATAATTTTTATTCTTCCAATTCCCTTGATCGTGGTCCTTATAGCCAAATTTATCGTAATAGTTCCAACCTTTGTTTCCTTGGCCACTGCCTGAGAAACCTCCCTGATTATTCAAATAATTGTCTTTCTTCTAAGAATTTGATTCATCCCTTCACTGTGACGCCAAAGCTTTAACCTTCTCTGTCTTTTCAGATAATAAGTGCTTAGTAAGAAGATCCATTTGCGTCTTCATGTGCGCCATGTCTTGGTCATGTTCTTCTTCCCTTTGCCTATGCTCATTAGTCATGCTAATAGATACAGTAGATCTTACTACCTTAGAATCCCTGGTAGTCCAAGCTCTACTCTTCTTTGTTATATGATCAAGCATCTCAGCTTCTTCAGGAAAAGTGATGTCGATGAATGACCTACCAAAGGCTTTATATATTACTAGATTTAGCACAGATTTCAAGGCCCAATATAAGATTTCTATCAAGAGGATATTGGTCATCTGATGATTTGGACACTGCATAAGATTCTTCTTGAATCTCTCCCAAATCTCATGGAGAGCTTCAGTTAGAATCTTTCTGAAGTTAATTATTTTATCTCTCAACTGTTCCCTCTTGGATGGCGGATAGAACCTTTCTAGGAAAGCTTTTTTTAGTTTCCTCCAATTGATAATAGAGTTGGGATTTAGCCCATTCAACTATAAATTTTCCTTCCCAAACAAAGAAAATAGAAACATCCATAATCAAATAGCATTTTTCCTAACTCCTGGGTTGTCAAACCATTTTTATATCAACATAAAGTTGACCAAATGCATATTTGGGTCATCACCCATAAGTCCACCAAACATCCCTTTGAGGTGCAACAACTGGATCATAGTACTTGTAATATTAAACATAGATCTCGGTGCTAAGGGAGGAAGAATAATAGCCCCTGCTACACCATCTCCATTAAAGTCATCATCATCATCCACAAGATTAAATTAGACTCCCTGGCACTTTGGTCTCTCCCTAGCGGGGTAATTTCCATTGACATTCTTATTTACCGATGCAGGGACATTGTTTACATGCCTCTGGTTGACTAGATTTAATAAATCATCATCTCTTAGATCATCATCATCTAGGTTTAGTTCCCGGCCTGGATTATCTACATTCTATTGATTCAGTTGTGCAGTTGCTAAGGCAGCTAGTCTAGCTTTTTCCTACTGAGCAGCTACCCTCTCTGGGTCCTGTAAACCATTCATTGTACCAATAAGTTGAGGTTATGGATGAATAGGTAATAAAGCTTCACCTGATCTCTATGTACTTGGCATACAAGAAAATAACCTGCAAAAAACAAAAACAACATACAAAGAGTAAAATTTGGGAATCTTTGACCAAATATCAATTAACAACCACAGACTAAATTCATAACCGTATTCCTCAGGAACGGCACCAAAATTTGATACATCCAAATTACAACTCTCGTTAGAATGTGTAAGTGGCCACTGTCAAATATAAAACCCAACTAGGTTGGTTGTCGAATCTCACAGGGAATACTGTGCTCACTATATATTGTGGTTGTTATTAGACTGTTGATCACGGGTTCCAGAATAAAATGGGGGTTTTGATTTATAAATTGTATTCAAATGTTTGTCACTGAAAGTAATCCAAATGTCAATTTGTATTGCAAATAGTAATTCAATAGGAGTAGTCAAACTAAAGTTACGGTTACCAAGATGCTTAAGCATCTAGGGCTGTGAACTATTTTGAATTCCTAATAAACAATTCTAATTGCAAGAGTAATTGAATTCTAAGGTTTACCCATTAGTTTCTCAACCTAAATGAGTAGTTTATACCTTAATTCTATCAAACTTAAGGAACGCATTATTAATTCAACTATATTCTCACATGGGTTGATCCGGTTAAGGCATCTACTATCAATCCAAAGGTTACAACCTTTAGATTTATGTAAACCCTTTCTATTCCCGATAAACACTTTTCTATTCGAACAGGTGATGTTCTTCAGCTCACTTTTTAAGTTTGCAACAAAGAAAAGTCATTAAAGTGAAGAAGGGTTTATGCAATATCAATTATTCATGAGAATATACTAGATTCACAACCCCTTATCAACTATTCCCATCAAGAATCCCATCACACTAGTTATCGGAGCTTAGCCACAAATCTTCATCATAGAAAGAGAAGAGGTTATTGTGTTATTCATAAATTAATTAAAAATTTACATACAAAAGTCACAATTGTTTTTCTTTAATATTCAATGGATAAAATGATGATGGAATCTAGATCCACAAATTCTAGAATGAATCTCAGAGAAATACTATGTACAATATATTTCAAGTATGAAAACTCTGATAAAAGATAAAGATCCCGAATAAAAACTAAAATTGGATATTTATATGTTTCAAGGTAAAAAGGATTTAAAATTCAAAATTATAAATTCTGTGTCCAAAGTGATAGCCAAAGTGATGGTCTGTTGGAATTCTGATAGTCCACCATAGTAGCCATCGCTGATGATCCTTGAAATCCATATTCTGCTTAGCTGTAACGCCCCAAGTCTGGTACCCCAGTCATAACACGGTGCTCATGATTCTGAAGGACCATAAGCTAACCCTTATCTGCTATCTATAACTGAGCACTGAATAATATACTGTAAAAGGAAGAAAAATATTGAGGAAGCTTTCCATAAGCTTCAAATATATGAAATACAATAGAAAACTGAATACTAATACAATTAACTGACAAGTCTAGTCTAAAAGCCTCTAGATTGTCTTAACTGTGGAGATGATGAGACAATCCCCCACCTAACTCTATATACTAAAATACTGAATCTACAAAAATAACGAACTAATAAAACAATCCTCCAATGATGAGGACTCACTGTTGGGTCTAATGTTACTGACTGACACTAAACTGCTAAGGGTGGTATGGATCTTGTGCTTTTAGACCTATGGTATAAGACACCATATCACAAGAGAAAAGTATGCGTCAGTATATGAGAATTTACTGGTATGCTAGATTATGTACGGCTAAGTTCAAAGGCTCATTTTCATGAACTATAGCTGACTGAATAACATGAATATACTAAATAAGGAATACATAAATGAATGTGTAAACTATAACTGAAATCATAGTAATACTGAACACTGGTTTCTAATAACTGGATTATTGATACTGGGTTTATTGATAACTAATATGTACTATTACTGTATTTTTAAGCTTACTGATACTAAATTCTGATAATTGGGTCTACAATTTTTGAAATCTGAGATCAGGCCTATCTTGTGGGTGATCACTGGATTTACTGATACTGGTACCTAAATCTTGATTAACTGAATTTGAGATCAAGCCAATCTAGCGGGTGACCTATGTATCTATTGGTAATGAAAAGGATTAATTAACTCTGAGATCAAGCATATCTAGTTGTGATATCTGAATCTCTAGAACTATCTAAGTTCTTTACTAAGATGATCGACTCTATCACATAGTTTGGATTTCTGTATAGCTGAATTGTGTTTTATTACTAAGATGGAATTTGAATTCGAGACTGTGGGAGGTAGTCATTTAATCTACATGCCCAGAATATGAACTAGTGGGATCCAACCTGTAACTGCAGCTGGAAGGGTATCATTACCGTGCCATAGGTAAAGACATCTACTATCGTCAAGCCTGTCTAACGGTTAACCCTAAACAGAAAGTCAAGCCTAATCTAACGTGTGACTTCTGGGAGGTATCCAAGCCGTAATATAATGGGTGACTCCCATCCTACACTGGCTACCAAGTTCTAGAGTACAGGGATTGCAACTAACGACTCTGCCTCTCTAATTGGGAAGCCATCATCCCTGCCCTCGCTCGGTACTGAATCCTACTCCCAACTGAATAGACACTTAACTGATTCTTAGACTGTGCTAGACTGAGCTGAATCTGTTACTGATCATACTATTTTACTGAGTTGAACTGAGATTACTGAATTCTATTAAATGATGGAATACTACTGAATTCTATTATTTGATTGACTTCTATTGAGTTTTGGACTGAATACTTGAATACTACTGAGGTCTTAACTTAGTACTCAGCTGAAATGGACTGATACTGAAATTACTAAGTCTTTCTAAATTCTGTAACTGACTGAGTTCTACTGATCATAGCACGACTGAGATTATCTTGAAAAATGATTCAGCTTTAGGCATACAACTAAATTATCCATTGTTAAATACCCCCAGGACTCGATAGCATAAATAATACAAGATATAAGAACTCTTGAATAACATGACAATGGGCTATCATTCACAATACAATCAATGAGACATCTCTTCAAGCACGTGAAATTCTCAATTATCTAAATGAACAGGGATGCATACTAATGTCTCATATTTCATTCACTAAGGTCTTTCAACAAACACTTGGCATGTATTAACTTACACAAACTTGGGGATTTCATATTAACATGCTATAATGACATTGTTCCTTCTCATAGACATTTTATCAAACACATAGGAAACATACTTATACATTAAATCACAAAAACTTGGGGTTAACATGGATACCAAATCAAATTGCAAATTAAAGGGGTTTATCATGTATATCAGGTAGTCCAACATATATTAGGATCAATTCTAGGAAACTTAGAATCTAATTAATAGATAACACCTAATTATGATAAATTGAATGTCCACACTTGCAAATTCAAGGATTATAACATGGGGATTTCTCAATTCATTTCACATACAATTCAATTTCATGAAATCTATCACTAATCATGGATTAAAACTCAATTAATACCATAAGGCATGAATTCAATCAAATTCACACATGGATATCATAAATACACAATCATTAATCTTTGAAAAATGATTATTGGACTTCATGGGTGAAAGGGGACCATGAATGAACATCTAGCATACCTTAGGAGACTCTTTCTTGAAAGTTCTTAGAGGGATTCTTTGGGTTGGCCTTGATTTCTTAAACTAGGGTTCTTGCCTCCTTGAGAGAGAGTGACTTTATTTTTGAGGAAAGGGAGGAAAAATAATAGGACAATGGGTTACTTGGGGTTTAATTTAATGTTTTAGGTTGAATAGGGTGAAGGAAAAATTACTGAAATAACCCTGGGTTCACGATTGTTTTAATGACTTGACTAATAATAGGCACCAATGCGTTGTACGACACGACATGTCGATGGCATCAATACGATGCTCAATGCGTCACGCCATAATCGCATCAGGCCTTAGTACTTTTGATCGACAGTCCTGGAACAATATCGACCAACGTGATAGGTGAAACGGCGCGCCAAGATCGTGTTGTTCCAGTGTTTTGGAATTTTAGACATGGTCTAAATGAGGTCCTAAAATTCAAAACTCATCCGGGAATACATATCGACCTTCCTAATCATGAATTAGCTAAGATATAAAAATTTTATGGATGCAAAGGTCATGAAATGAGAATACAAGGTTTTGAAGGCTAAAATAGCACTAACTTTGAATACTTGGCTAGGAGATTCTAAGTCTGGGACCTATTTTCAGGCTTTAACAGACTAAACTAAGCTTAGAATTTTTTGGGCTCTTATATTATAGTTGACGGACAAAGTGGTGGTCTATCGCAAGACTGATGGTCCACCATATGGACCGTCGCTGATGATTTGGAAAAGCTAGTTTTGCTTAGTGCTGAAGGCCAAAGAGGTGGTCCATCCCAAGAATGACAGTCCACCACATGGGACATCGTTGATGATCCTATAGAGGTAGGTACTTCTTAGAACTGACGGCCAAAGTGGTGGTTTGTTAAAAGACTGACAGTCCATAGTATGAGCCATTGCTGGTTATTTTAGGATGCCAGCTTCTACTTTGACTTGACGGCCAAAGTTGTGGTCCATCGCAAGACTGGCAATCCACCACGTGGTTCATCGCCGAGTCTTCTAAAATTGGTGGTTCTGTTTTGGCCTAACGGTTAAGTCGGTGGTCCATCGCGAGATAGGTTGTCCATTATTTTGACTATAAGAAGTGTTTATCTACCAATCTTCTGAGTCCTTTCCTTTTGCTAGCTCTTTACATAGAAACACTAAAACCCAACATTAAATGCAACCTTGGTTGCTTGAAAATATGTAATTTTCCCAAGAAAAGGGTGCAAAGTGTTCCATCAAAAGTCGGGACATCATTTGCCATTATATAGTGGTAGACTAATATGGTAGCAATATTTATAGATTGTATGGTAGTCAATAAAGAAAGAGGCAGGATATGATCTTTATTTATATAAATTAAGGAGCCTAGAGTGTATAGTTAAGGTGGTAATAGAAATCAGTTATAGGTTGTGAACGAAAAGAGGGAGACTAGTCAATAAGTCATGAATAGAAACTCATTGGTGGTTATGGAATTTGGTGATAGTGAGAATGTATACATGGGTAAGTGAATATGATGTGAGAAATTAGAATATATTGATAAGATAGAAATGGGTTATATTATAAAGTTAAGATTGACTATCCCTATTACGTGACTTTACCCCCCTTTGATTGTATTTACTTTATTAGTTGTAAACTAGTACTATTTCAAAATATAGGTAGTGGAATTTGAGGTGTAATAGTAATGTCATGGAGGGGATGTGATTGTAGGAAGTAGCTAGGAGAAATGAAGTATATCGGGATTATTTCCCAATTTGATGGATTAGTATAGCATGTAGCATACTTTGTTAGTGGTACATGATTAACATTAGATTATAGGCTTAAACGTTAGATGTGAAGTATGGCGGTAAGAGTAGTAGCTTAAGATTAATGATACATGTTTTATTGGAATTAATTAGTAGTCATGATGTCATGTGTAAAATGGCCTAGGCTTATAATTTATGAAAGGTTTAAGTGGTAATTGTGACATATATGTGTACATGAGGACTAGTGTAAAAGCGATGAATTATGGTTGAATCATTAAGTGGATAAGAACGTGAGTATAAAGGAATAAGTTGAACCTCAGGTAGAAGGTTGTTAGACAAAGTTTTATGTGTATAAGTGTTTGGTATACCTAGTCTGTGTTTTAAAATTTATATTAAGGAGACGACAGGGGAAGACTAAGGATTTGTTGTATGGTGTTCGTTATAGAGGAATTGAGAAAATATAGGTAGGCAACATGTGCCTTTTGTATAGTTTCACAAATTTTGTTAAGTTGTAATATGTGTGATTAGAGCTGTAAAGTTAGTATTCTAAGGAATTGAAGATGGAGTGTTAAGTGTTTAGAAGAGTGGGTGTCTATGCCTATGATGATGACAGTCGTAAGTTAATGACCTTAGTGGTTGGAGGAAATTATAATTTAGTCTCCCTAAAATGGATCGGTTTTATAAAAAAATTAGTATCTTTATACATTTATTAAGGGGATTTTGTGTTCATGTGTATATTGACATCACTTAGTGATAAGGTGCATGGATTTGTACGCTCATGATAGTCGGAGTTATAGAGTGATGGCTATAGAGGTTAGCAAAAGTTAAGAGTAGTATTTTCGGAAAGCAAGTCTTTCAAAGTATAGTTCATCAAGGAGAGTTTAGAGTTTAAATTTATAGTAGTTTGCATTGTGAGTTGTGGCTGCAGATTTTGATGTGAGGTTATGCCTACAAGTCTAAGGGCGTGACTTTGTTCTAAGGGGGTGATGATGGATTAAAGTAGTTCTCAAATTTTTCTTGTGGTGTCAAGTTTCAAATAACAATCATGATAAATCAATTCCTATTCAAGCAAGCTCCTCCTACTTCAAATTGAATGGACATCTACCAATGTCTAATGTATTTAAGTCCTACCTATGTCTACGGTTTGAGCTCCCTATGTAAATCATGTCATGTTCTGGCCTCCAAAGTAGATGCAGTAATACCCCTCAGTTATCTAATATTCAATATATTCAAGTTCTATGTAATGTTGCTCATGATCCATAAAAGTCCATGTCTCACATGATGCTTGATTCAAAGAAACTATGCTTTCCATGTGTTACCGATTCATTTTATGTCGGGATTAGTCAAAGTGATAAAGTTTATGATAACTCATGGAAAATCTCAGTTCTTTAAATGTGGATCAATCTCTTTAAGTGGAAAATCCTTGTCTTAGTTATTAACTACATAAATTTTGTCATTATGCCATATAGCTCATGATATGCGCACCCACGTTTCTCACTATGGTCTATCCAAAGAAATAATGTAGTGTTGTTTTTATGACAAACAACTCTTTACTTATGATCTGGACACTTGATATATTAAGCACTTTCGAGTCTATTCTCTCTTATCTTCACCTCATGTCTCCTCATTAGTAGTGCAATAAGTATAAGTTGTGATCTGACAAGTATTACTTTAATTCATGATGTCTATGTTCGAGTTCCTCATTGACCTTCTGTATGTTAGTGTGATGGTGGTTGTGGAAGAGTAGTAATACGTTAGGTAGGGGAGTGGATGTTCTTGAAGGTGAAATTTTTATGTTATTTCTTGATCTAAGTCTGTAGGAGAAGAGGATATAAGGAGATGAACTTTCGTTATGTGAAATAGTTATGAAGGAGTTATATGGCGAAAACCTTAGTAAGAATGATTGAATTGGTTGGTCTTAGTGGGGACATCCATTAAGTAGGTGTAGTAATGATAGGCTTGAATGTTGTGATTGATGAAAACAAAAATCAATTTGTTATTTTGTTGGTACTCTTTAATTTAAAACCCGTATGGGTTTATTGGTAGGGACAAGGTGAAGTAATTTTCTTAGTGGGATTGTATAGGGTTCCGTAGATTAAGTTTGCACCTTTCAACTCTGAGTTAGGATTCAACGTAGAAGTACTATGTAGTGTGATTCAAACTCTTGTGGTTAGATGTGTGATGGCTGAGTCATAAGTTGTAAATGAATAATTATGTTGTTTATTTATTATTTGGGGCATAGTCGAGTAGTGCCTAAAAGTGAGATTCATTCATTTTAAATTGTACGTTGGAGAATTCTTTAATATGTATCTTCCGCGAAATCTTATTTCATGATTAGTACCAATGGAAATCAATCCTATGATCAACAAATAAACTTATACCATATATTGTGATGATCATGATCCCTAGAATTTATGTACAAAGTCGTCCTTATGTTAGTTAATATCCTCTCACGCTTCATGCTTACATGAATCACTTGGCAACATCATGGATGCTTTTCTTGAGGTCTTTGTAAGTTTATTTAGGAGAAAATTCTTAGAGTAAGGTTACATACTTTATTCCATATTTTTGGAGCTTCAACAAGTCCCTATCCATCATTCGAGGATGAATGATCCCAAGGGGGAGATGATGTAACACCCTACACTTTTGGGGGCTAAAGTTTGAACTGTCTTTTGTACGCATATAGAACTAATCCCAATGATTCTTTGTTAATAAATGTGTGATGATAAATCCTATAGTTTGTGAATACCTTTGAAGGTTAATGTCGGTCACAAAAACACCCTAGCTCAAAGAGGAATTTAAAACTTTCCTATCGCTGAACTTTTAGAGAACTTTTAAACTTGGGTCAAATTCTATTGACCATAACTTCTTGTCTATAATGAGTTAGTGGTACTACTATATATAATAAAGGTTCTTTGAATCTTCTTTCCAACGCCACTGGTTTCACCTTAATCAAATATCGGAGTAGAAAGGTATGCTCATTTTACTTTGAAGTGTCCATCTGCCAAAATGTGACGATGAGGCTAACGACCTATCAGCTAGGTGACGGCCCATCAGCCCTAGTCGCCAACCTAGAGCAAAAAGTGGGAAAATCCATCCCCAATGTAAAGACCTAGGTGACGGCCCATCAACTTTGGTCGTCAACTGATGAAGTTTTGCGACTTTTTTTGGTTTCCTCAGGGGTATTTTGGTCGTTGCCTCACTCAAAAAACCTTTCCCACAAATTTAATTAAAATCTAAATATTATTAATAACTCATTATCAATCATACGACATGAAAATTCTCTCTTCACTCTCAAATACAAGATCAAACTAGGGTTTCCTCCAGGAACAAGAAATCAAGGAAATCAATCCTTAAGTCCAAGATTTCCAAAGAAAAAGTAAAGATTCAAGTTCTACACATTAAACCTTCTAATCTAAGGTACATGGGGTTTTCCGAAACTATATGGGTATGGTGAAATAGTTTTAATTATGTTTAAACATTGAGAAATCATAAATTTACTAATGGTTTTTGAATGTATATTTACAACTATGCATTTTGAATCCTTCATGACAATAACGTTTTGGTCTTGAGGTCTTACCCCTTAAACTCGATTTTGTTATTATATATATATATATATATATATATAAATATATATATTTATTTATATTGGGTGCATGTGGTTTGATGTTTTGAATTCGAATTCAGAGAAAGAAGAATTATAATCCCTCTCTTGTTATAAATCCCCTTGTTTTTATATGTTATGAATTATTCAATTTCATACTGAGAAGCATGTTACAAAGGTATTTACTATGGTTTGAGACTTGATCTTAATTATAAATTAAATAGATCGTGTTTCTCGTTTATATAAATGAGAACTGATGATTTGAAAGAGTTGCATAGTTTGTCACAAAATACTTGGCCACCACATGTTTGATTAAATGTTGAAAAGAGATAATCTCAACATAGTATGAAAAATATTTTGAAAACAAGAACTCTCTTACATTGTTTGATTGATTTGGTGGTCTAAACATTGTTTTGCTTCAAAAGAGTTGTAATTTGACAATGTATGGCTGAGAAATATGGCTTGTAAGTCTTGGTATGGCGATACCAAAACAGATAATACCATAACAGACTCAGAACAGAATAAAAGTCAAATTTTATTCAGATTTTTTTGAATTTGAGTTCTTAAATATTCATGTTTAGAAAAGGTTAAAAATGGTCCTGAGAGATGTTAGGTGGTTACCCGAAGAAGGCGTGAGTTCATATAACTCAATGCCCAAAACTGTATTTTTCCAATACGGGTAATTTTGTCCTCAAGAGGGATTATATGCTCGCCTAGTTCCCTATGGCGTATGAGACTCAGAAACTACAACTCTTGAGGCAAACTTGGGTTGGGGGTTTACACGCCGATTCAATGGTAGATTCCATATAGCCTGTGAAATATCAGTCTTGTAGGGTATACCACCTAGCTCAGAACTAAGACAAGGATGATGAGTTGATTTACAAAACTATTTTTAAAGGCCTGTTTACTATGCCCATGGATTTTCAAATGATTTATGATGATATATTTTTTTCATAAAATTCTCTCACTTATGTTATTTATTAAAGTAAAATATTCTGGATTGCTCTGCGTACCAGTACATATGTATTAACCCCCTTTATCTCAGTATCTAAGGCACAGTCTCAGGGTCCCATTCAACAATAGGCTTGAGTGCATCAGATGTTGCAGTTAGTGAGCCTTCTCTATTCTGGAAGGCCTGATTTTCATAGTTTGTTGTTTTATTCTATTTATGTTCTACTGGGGGCCTTGGCCCAGTCTTAGATAAGATGTTGGTTTTGATGTATTAGAGATTTCGCAGACTGATGTTAGATATTGTTATAGTTTATGGATTCCATTCTGAATTGTTCAATTGAATTGTAATATTGACCATGATTCTATATTGGTTTATACATCTGCCTTTTCCATCATATTATACGAATATGTGTATGATCACCAGATAAAGAAGGTCGATCGGGCCTTCACGATTTAGGATACCCGTTGTGGCCGGGGCCCTGACTCGGGTCATGAAATATTCTATCTTAGATCACCTAAACCTACCAATTTAATGGAAAATTTAGTGAATTAATATCACACGAGTAATTTTGAGGGATTTTACTTGATAAAGTCAATTTTGGTTTTTCATCAATTTCAAGTCAGATTTCTACTCTTTCTTAGTTGGGTTTTCATATTTAGAATACTTTAGTATGGGGTACATGATTCTTAAATAATATTCAATTTTACCCCTATGAATTTTGAGTTCCTATTCAAACTATTTTTGGATTCTCAATAAAAGTAGTATATATAGGTATTATTTGAATCCTTTTAACATATAGCTTATGTTTTTAACAATTTTAGTTCGTTTTGAAGCTGCTCATATAGGGAAGACTATGTTTTGTAGCTGCTCATATAGGGAAGACTATGTATTAAAGGGGCTAGGCTTATTTTTTGGCTTTTCGAGGTAAGTTATGTATTAAATCTTAATAGACTGTGCTAAGTAGTTAACAATTCATGTAAAGAATGCTATGGGTTAGTGATTTCATCCTGAGATAGTTCATACATAGCCCCATGATTGAAATTTAGATACTCATGACCAATTATAAAATAAATATACACATATCTTCATTGAGTTCATCCATAAAATACAAATATTGCAAGATAATCCCAAATGCGAAGCAAGAAATCATGGATAAATAGCTAAAATCCACTCCAGGATTTCTATTAGAAATTGTGAAATCTCCACATTGACAGTTTTATTAGTGTACAAGCTAATGTGTTTTGAAAAATCAATATCTTTGGTCACTTTGATTGTCAAATAAGCTTTTCCTTAAAAAACCTTACTTACCTCGACCTAGATAAGAATAACACAGAAAAGGTAGTCTTTTTTTTCTATATACAACAAAGAAAAGCCCCTCCACCTTGATTGGAATCCTAATACTATTATTAAATAGTAATAATAAAATAATAAAATAAATATCCAAACATAAGATCTTCTAAATCTTGAGATAGAAGTTCCTATACATTCTCTAGGTTCCTAACTTCAAAAGAGATTTAAATAGATGTAGCAAAAATGGGGCAATTGATTATAGAAAAGCTACCGCGTTCGAACCTACAAAGGTGGAGAATATCACCAAATACTATAGCAATTCATAGAAGTGAATTGTTATTATCAACCTTGATTTAACTTTAAGATTTAGGGGTTGACATCTAGATACTTTTGTGATGGAATATGGCATAGCTGATTAAATTTTGTGATGCACCAAATTACTATTCTTCATTGCTTCACATGACCCAAACCAGGGCCTTGTCGTAATGGGAAATCCCATGCCCAACCAATACTGGGAACCGCTCCCGTTACCCAACCCACACACCAAACATATAACAAGATAGTGTATCCAACCATGTTGTGACTCTAGGATAAGTCTATATTCGAGACCAACCATCCAACTTTAACCGCCCAATAACCTACCAATCCATTTCCAAAACCCATGAACCAAAACCAATTATAAGAATCTGATGCATGTATTTATGTGTTTTGAAACATAACTAAGACATAACTTACCCAAATCCACAGTTGTCCATACAAAGCATCTAGACCTACAAAAAAGTATCTGGTTAGGACATGCCCCCGACCATACCTAAAAAACAAAGACTATGAAAGACAAGGAATATGTAAAGTATCCCATGATATGAAATAGATGCCTTCCGAACAATAAAAAGTCACTTCTTCAATCCAACATCGACTATCCCCGAATTCGATCTCAAAGTAGGAGAAGTAGAATTGGACGGTCCCTGCATAGCGTGGGTATACAACTGCCCGAAGACGGGTTAGTGGGTGAACACTAGCATGCACTCTGGATAAGGATAAAATAATACCATTTAAAAAGCCTAGTAAAACCATCCTAAATGCATAAAACCTTACATATACATGTAATTAAGCAGGGAAAGGGAACTGGGTTTAGCAGGACATTAAAACCTTTACTTGGGTTGTGTAGCTTTGCCGTCCTAAACCACCCACGGGCTATATGGGTTCAACTCCCCTTGCTGAAAGAACCCTAGTACGTGTAACCATATGACTAGAAAAGGAAGCCTGGAATGACTAGAACATCCCCTAATATAAAGTGTGACATCATGCACACGGTCACTAAGACCAAAACTCATATTGGTAAATATGACTTTCCGGTTTTGGTCCCCCCGGGATATCAAATTTCCATGGATTTTCTACATATCTCGTCATTATTGCTTAATTAAAACAATTAAAAAGTTACCAACCAATCCATCAACCATTTATTAACCAAGGCTATTAATAGTGGAATCGTCATACCGACCATACTTGCATGTATTAGCCATAGCCAACCATTTATAAGTTTAAGGGATTCCATGTACCCTTCCATTAACCATATTAAACCACTTGGCGGGATTTACATGTACACCACAAGAATAACCAATAAATCCATAATTGTTATTCAAACCAATTCAATTAATGCCTTCACTTGGGGGATTTTCATGAATCCTGCAAAGTTTTCAAAATCGGCCAACCTTAACTACGAAAACCTTTACCCTTTAAACCATTCCAAACCATTTTAGACCATGCCAAACATTTAAAGCAGTTATATCATTTAAACAATTTAAAACATTTAGAACCATCATAATCCATTTAAAGTTCCATTACCAAACCAAACCATGAAAGAGTTTCAATGAAAGTTCAACAATAGAATAAAAACATTCTTCTAGGCATTTTATCAAACATGTTAAGGGTATACCTTTACCAAGACCAAAACCAATGCATAAAATAATCCAATTTAGGGTTACCCCTGACACATCTGTTAAACCATAGCCAAAAAACACCCACATGTGCAAACCATTACCAAAAACATGTAAAAGCATAATTTATACTAATACCAAACCATATGCATCAATACCCTCAACATATATTTCGAAAACCACCATTCATGATTCATAGATCAATGTTTAAAATGCACTACGAATGCCTTTAATTAAAATTAATAATGAGGAAAGGATTACAAGCCTTATACAAGAAGATTCCAAAGAGAAACATGACTCTTGATCCCTTTGAAGAACAAATGATGAAACCCTAGCCTCCAATCTTCATGAGTAAATTTGATGGAGTATTTGGAGTGTTTCCATCCTTAATTAGTGTTATGAAAGGCCACCTATGGTTATATAACATGAGAACATAAGGGCTTTGATGTAAGAAATGTTCGGACTACCCTTGTCATAAAATTAAAATAAGCCACGAACTGGGGTACGACTTACCCTTAAGATCTATATCCCAGGGTAAGAGTGGTACCCCAACTCATACCCAAGACCCTTCACACTAGTTCATATACGACTCACACCTCCCTAAATCGCACATAAGGGTACGAGTTGTATACTTAATCATACCGACCAAATGTACCATGGGCAGACTCCACAAGACACCTAAATCAAGCACTATACGACTTTCCTTGCACCACACGTATCATTAGATATTACTCGTACCTTGATGAGTCATATCATTTTCAATAACCAAGCCAAGCACACTGCCTAACATACAATTGAACTCTCCATCCATCCCACACATTTTTTTCGAGGGTGCAATTGGTACCCTTGAGTTGTACCAAGTCCAATAATTCCTAAACAAAAGAAATTTTGAAAGGGTCTAAGACTTGGGGTGTTTTACTTTCCCCCACTAAGATCATTCATCCTCGAATGATGGGGAATGGTTAGAAAAAGTACGAGGTAATATGTTAACACACATTAAAATTTCCTTTTAACCAAAATAGAAGACAAGGACACAACTTAAGATAAGAAGATCACCATAAACCCAAAACACAATTTACACCCCAATACCTCCATTTTGACCATTATCTAAGTTATAAAACAATGATGTGAGAGGAGCCATTCCTCACCTTTAACCAAGTTAGAAACCAAGATTTGATAAAGAACATATACCCTACACATGAGTTCCCAAAAGAACCAATATGGATTCTTGGACTTCATGCCCACTTACGCATCCCAAATGGCTTTCTCAGACTTTTGGTTCGACTATGGAACCTTTACCAAAGCCATACCTTTTGCTCCCAACCGGCAAACTTTCCTATCCAAAATCCTCACTGGGACCTCCCTAGGGAATAAGGAATCCGAGATACCAATACCACCTAAAAGAACCAACAAACCAAGGACAATCCACACCAAACTCATACAATACCAGATGAATAGACTCATGCAAGAGAAAGTCCAATTCAACTTAAAATTTATCAAGACAGACCAATATGAGAGCTTTAGTCTAGATATATACCGCCTCCATGTTCAAATCTATCCAAAACTAAAAGGAGTTAACTGTGGCCACCGGACTCTACTCCTTATATCTATCTTGAAACATAACACCGCTTCAAACACCATTATACTATGGAAAACATTAGTAAAGGACATGGAAAAACCATATCCAACAACTATAACGGAAACACCCAACCTACAATTGAACAACCAAAATAATACACTACTATTCCATGAAAACAATTCATATAACCATTTCCTATAACATATCTCAAGTACCCTACACAACTATTGGTATATCTACCGATCACAACATTCAAGCCTACAACTTATATATAACTGTGGTATGATCTATCCATCAAAAGATCAATCACCCCTTAAAACTTCACAAGGTTTTTACCACCCATTCCTTTCCTAACCATTTTTCATAACAACAACCTTACCTTACCTTCAAAAACCATAAGTCTGGTAGTCACCCTAGAATCTGCCCCACTTAGGGACTTCTATATTCCTCATTTGACAACATCACCATGCTCCCTAATGCCACAACCCCCTAACATAACAATTGTCATTTAAGAAACCAAATTACAAGAGTCATCCATGCCTTCCAAGACAAGATCCCAGAGATAAGACACAACACTATAGGCATGAAGTACTTCATAACAACCATCTAGACCATAATAAAGAACCATCCCAACAAAATCATACAATTAAAGTTGTTAGGATGGATTACTAGAGAACCACAACAACCTATATAATGAGTAACTGAACACAAGGTCAAGACTAATATCAAGGGAATAAGGTGAATGAAAAATTTAAACATTAGGAATAAGCGCTAAATGAATACACGAAACACTAGTAAGTACTCTCTTAATCGGGAAAGAAGAGTATTATCAGAATATGCAACCCCGACCATCCCTTGAAGTTCACCCCTAAAAGAAAATTTTGACTAACCATCAACCCTCACCCTATTATACCTACAAACATAATACTCTGCTCTAAAAGGTATCACCAAGGATATTCACCAAGATGTGTGGTTCTCCTATGCCTAAAACCTAACTAAACCAAATTCTACCTAGATCCCAGCATAGGATGCAAAAACCATGAGACCAATTGACTCCAAGGTTTTATTAAACCTAAACTATTTAAAATAAAATCATGGCCACCAAGCCTTTTAAAAATCATTTGAATCAAACCAAAACCACTTCATATTCCTTTAATCATGTATTCAATGCAAAGATTCAAGAATAGTCAAATCATATGTAATATTTTATTCAATGCCGATTTCACAAACATTTTTGAGGGCATAAAATTTCTAAGACCAGAACCAAGTAATTGGGGAATCCATAGTACCCCAAAATCCTTTTAACATTACCATGCATCTCAAAATGTTCATAAACGTTAATAAAGCAAGAATAATGCATCTTAATTGATGGAAAATTAATTAAATGAGTACTCATATCAAAGCCCTCAATTGTGGAAAAATCCACATTTAAAATAATGAATTAATAATTAATTGCATGCCAATAATAAAGTACAAGATTAGAGACAAAGGCACTTGCAAGTTTCATGATCTAACCTGTCCAATGAACAAAATCCTTGACCCACCAAATTACCTCCACATTTTTTGCATTACTATTCCTGAGCTAACATTCTCTTTTTTATTAACATCAACAACGAAGGTCCACACTTAGTGTTCATAAATCACCATGCACTACCAGTAAAGTACCCCATATAAAATGGAACATACATATATGATCAATTCCACAAGAAGGACACCATAAAATTGCATATGCACCAACCGACCATATATTTATATACACGAAAACCATCTCCCGTATACATAAAATAAAGGGGACACCCCTTTTTGGAGAACAATCCCCGAGCTCCAAGATATAACCTTTCCCTTAAAAACTAGGGACCCGAACGAAACCATTCTCCCATTCTATAACTGGATTACCAGGGATCCTAAAAGCAACCTTTTTATAGATCTGGCAATCTAATGAAGAATAGAATGGGTGCAACCAATCCATTCCCCTAATAACATCGAAATCCACCATATTTGAGTCAAACAAGTCCACCAATACCATCTTTATTACAAACAAACATCACACACACCCATAGACCTTGTTGGCAACCAAAAAGTCATCTACTGAGGTAGAAATGGAAGAAGAAAAAAGTTTGAAATAATGTTAGGACTAAAACCAGAATACATAACCACAGGTTGGGCCACAAAAGAGAGAGAGGACTCAGACCAAGTAAACCGTTCATATCATAAAGAAAAGAGTTTACTACAAACCAGTATCGACATTGAAAGATGCCCTGAACTCCTGAGGAATAGTAAATATATTGAGATAGTTCTGACCAGTGTCAAAACAAAAAATAGGAACCAGTACTCTAATTGCCCAAGAAGAAAATTGAGACACTCCTATTGCATGTGACCCAAATGACTACAATTAAACAACCAATTCCTTCCTTCCTCAAAATAGTAATTGTGCGATTGATAATGAAATTTATAAAGTAAATAGGATGATGCGAAATAGGCCCCATTAGCACAAGATTAGGAACCTTGTGCCCTAGAAGAAAGTAGCAATATGAAAATACATGCCTCCCAATTGAATACATTTAAAGAACACAAGACCTAGAGTAGGAGCTAGGAGTCACCTAACTGTTCTTTTTTGGGCCATTTTTCTGTCATACCATTGTCCTCCCCTTTGGTTCAAAAGACTGAGACTCTCTTACCTTGCCTATTTATAAACCTTATTTCATTTCTCCCTATACCAATAGGAAAGGACTAGCGTGACAAAGTTGTCACTATTTTGGTTAATAGATTATTAGGATAAAAAACTCAACATTGGTAACCTCTTCTTGAGGTAACTGAGTATGAGTATCCCTTTTCGAGATAGGGTCAGTGTAGATCGATAAGACTTTACAGGGTCAACCATAAGTCGCGACCCTTGGCTGGGTCTACGCCCCATGTATTAGACTAGGTCTATCCATGTTGTCTTCCAGTAGTATAAGCGAGTTTCCATGAACTTTAGATCTTTGAGAAGGCATGATCCAAAGAATAGGCCAAGGAAGATTCAATGAAGAGTTCAAGACCTTAGACTCTATATCCCAAAACTAGGATAACCAAGAAAGTAAAACATCCCTAAATGCCTCATTACCCCCTAATTATAAGTGTAGTGCACGATATATACATAAGTAAGACTCTAGTCCATATAACTCTATGGTCACCCTATCACACCAAAACCTAAAGCTCTGATACCAACATTACATGAACCAAACCAGGGCTTTGCCAAAATATGCAATCCCAAGCACAACCATGACTGAGAACCAACCCTATTACCCAACCCAACAATTAAATGCACAACTTAAATTGACTAAAGTCTGAACATATAACAAGATAACATATCCAACCATGTGGTAACACTGTGATAAGTCTATATCTAAGAGAATACCAACCAAGTACAACCACCCAATGACTAACCAAACCAACGCCAAAACCCATAAACCAAAACCAATTATAATAATTCGATGAATGTATAAATATATATGAAACATAACCAATCCATACCATACCCAAGTCCACAGTTGTCCATATAAAGCCTCTAGACCAATCAATAAGTACCTAATCAGGACATGCCCCTGACCATAGTCAAAAACCAAAGTTTATGAAAGTCAAGAAATATGTGTAGTAACCCAAAGAATGAAATAGATGTATTTCAAACTACGAAAACTCACCACTTAAATTAAACATTGATTATGCTCAAATCTGATCACTAAGAAGGAATGTAGAATGGTCGGTCCCTATATAGCATGGGTATATAACCACCCGAAGATGAGTTAGTGGGTGAACACAAGTATGCACTTAGGATAAGGCTAAAATAATACTATTTACAAAGTAAAGTAAAACCATCCCTAATGCATACAACCATATACATATATATATATATAACCATGCTGGGAAAGGAAACAGAGTTTAGCATGCCATTAAAAACTGTACCTGGGTTGTGTAGCTTTGCCGTCTTATACAGCTCACGGGAAATATGGGTTCATATCCCCCTGCTAAAGGGCCACAGTACGTGTAGTCGCATGACCAAGTAAGAAAACCTAGTATGACTAGTACACCCCCAATACAAAGTGTGACATCATGCATAGGGTCAACAAGACCAAACCTTATATCGACAAATTTGAGTTTCCAGTTTTGGTCTCCCCGGGACCTCCACCTTCCATGACTTTACTACACACCCCGCCATTCTTTCCCAATTAAAACCATTACCCAATAACCGACCAATCCATTAACCATTTATTAATTGAGGCTATTAATATTTTTATAGTCATACTGACCATATTTGCAAGTATTATCCATAGCCAACCATTCATAGGTTTATGGGATATCATGTATCCTTTCATTAACAATATTAGACCACTTGGGTGATTCTTATATACCATATAAGCATAAAAATTAAGCCATAACCGTTATTCAAACAAATTCCATTAATGCATTCATTTGGGAGATTTCCATTTATCCCACAATGTTTTCAAAATCGGCCAAGCATGACCACCAATGCGTTTACCCTTTAAACCATTCCAAAAAATTTTAAAACATGGAAAACATTTAAAGCATTTATATCATTTAAACCATGTAAAACCATCCAAATCTATTTAGAGTTCCATTATCAGACCAAACCATGCAAGAGATCCAATAAAAGTTCAACAATAGAGTAAAAACATTCTTTTATCCATTTTATCAAACATGTTGTGGGCAAACCTTTATGAGGACCAAAAACCAATGCATAAGCCTTCCAATTTATGGTACCCATGATACATTTGTTAAACCATAACAAAAAATCATCCACATGTGAAAACCATTACTAAAAATATGTAAGAACATAGTTTAAACAAATACCAAACAATATGCATCAAGTCCCTCTTCATATATTTCAAAAACCGACATTTATGATTCATAAATGAATGTTTAAAATGCAATATACATGCCTTTAATTTGAATTAACAATGAGAAAAGGAATGCATGCCTTATAAAAGAAGATTTTGACGAGAAATATGACTCTTGAGCCCTTCGAAGAACATATGAAGAAACCCCAGACTTCAATCCTAAAAAGTAAATTTAAGAGATTATTTGGAGTATTTCCATCCATTAATAAGTGTTACAAGTTGCCACCAAGGGTTATATAACGTGAGAACATAAGGGCTTTAAAGTATGAAATGTCCATACAACCCTTGACTAAAATTAAAACAAGCCATGATCTAGGGTATGACTCACCCTTACAATTTGTATCCTAGGGTACGAGTGGTACCCCAACATGTACCCAAAGCCATACAAAGACCCTACACACTGGTTCCTATATGACTTACCTCTCTAACTCATACCTAAGGGTATGATTGGTACTCTCAATCGTACCCAAAAATTGTACCATGGGAAGACTCCACAAGACAACTTTATAAAGCACCAAATGACTTGCCTTGCACCACTCGTATCTTCGGATATGACTTGTACCTCGATGAGTAGTATCTTGTAGAGTAACCAAGCCAAGCACAATGCCTAATATAGGATTTAACCTGCATGCCATCCCACAAGTCATATTCACGGGTACAATTTTTACCCTTAAATTGTACCAAGTCTAGTAAGTCCAAACCCAAGGAAATTTTTCAAGGGTCCAAGACTTGGGGTGTTTCATTGCTGATTTTATTCAGTTGAAACTTCGTCGAACAGTTATCATTAGAGATAGATGCAAAGTTTTAGCGATATGCAGGTTGCTTTAGTGATCTGCCAAACATCCCAATTGATGTTTTTGGACTTTTAGCTCCAATAATCCATATATTTTGTTCCATATTCTCCTTTGATCACTTCGTGGATTTTACCTAAAAAATAAACCAAATCAACATTAAAACAAATTCAAATTGGCATTGACTACTTACTTTATTATATTTTTTAGGCCATATGAGTCCCAAATTGCAAACTCAATAACACTAATTAATTAAATCTTTGATCGTCCTTGAGCTAATCAAAGCACACATAAAAAAAATTATGAATGCATACAACCTGTACTACCTGGGAGCTTATGCCCATGCTTATTTTGTGAAAACACTTTGCCTTCATGGTTTTGAAAATAATGGCACAAGTTTCACATATATAACACTTAAATTATGAATGACAAGACTCAAATATTTACTTAATATTACCAAATCATGCATATTATCATAGACTCCTACTAATATTAATGAATTTAATGGTATTGCTATCAAGTGCCCTCACACAAAGAAGTCCCTTCCCTTAAGAAAAGATGAACATCAAAACAAAACTATCATGAATCATTCACACTCATAAAGATGATCATGAACATGAGTAATACACTATATTCTTGCCCATAAGCTCCACTTCAACAAATTCAAGCATGCTACTTTTGAAATTACTAGGCCTTACTTCGATTTGCAGCATAGGCAATGAGTAAGGTAGGAAAAGTTATGTATATAGTTAATTCTCCCCTTTGAAGGATATAAAGAGTCATCAATTACACTTTTTTTCACAAAATGTTCCTATACAATTCCCAGGACAAATTCTCTAAAATTTTCAAGCTATCTTCCTCTTTCTATACTTTCAAACATTAAAATATTTAAAAAATTTAGAAACTATAAATACAACTACAACTCTTTTTTTATTTCTTTTCAATGTTTTTATAATTTTTTTTATATATCAATAAAGGGTATGAAAATAATTAGAAAAGAAAGTGAACATCGCCACATTATGAACTTTTGATCACAAAACAAACTCAATGGCTCCACTACCAAGGTGATTGAAGATGAGTTTGGTTAAAAAGAGGGAGTTGTGGAAGAAGGGTTTTGACTTTTATTGAGGTTGTCCAGGAAAAAGTGTTCCAAGGATCAAACTAGGGACAAAATTTGTTACTCAACTCACAATGGGATGTTTATTTTTGTCAAATTAAAGGTTCACTCTCAATCAATGTCCTAAAATCACTTATCCAACATCAAACACTCTACCCTTAGCTATAGAGAAATCAGGCAAGTTTGGGGTGGACTTAATGAGCAAGAGCGAGTCGAATCTGACCCACACATAGCATTTAATATAAGACTCAAAGAAACCTTCCTACATTGATGCACCACATTCATAGAACATGTCAAAGAAGGTTCTTAAGTATTAAAAATTAATGGGTTGTTTATAATTAATGAGAACCTAACTAGTTCAACTAAACCCAAGAACAATTTTGAAAAAAGGGGCACATTCTGAAAAATGGAGAAACTCACAACAATTTATTATTTTTAAGAGTTGTGCATGTGGAAATTTTTTATAAGAGCACTAGTTGAGTCAATCTATTCTATTTCTAGTACACTCTCTTAAGTATATATGCTATAATGGATTTATTTATGACTCAACTATGAATGACTAACATAAGGAAAATGAAAATAAAAAAGATCACAAAGCACTCATAAAGTAATCCAAACACAAAATCTAGAATATTAAAACCAAAAAAAATATATTCAAAACATCATCCAAATAAAATCAAAACCACACATGAAATAAAATTATCCAAAATAGAATATCTCAAAAACAAAGCTGAATATTACAAATCAGAATAAATAGTATCCCCCAACTTTAAAGTATGCACTATTCACAAAGAAAAAGGAATACAATAAATAAAAGAGAATGAGAGTGAGGGTCACAATGAATGATTCTAAACTTTGGATGGAGACTAGCTCAAAAATTTTGCCTCTATATGAGACTTAGTGTACCGCTCAACTCTAGTTGTAGTCAACAAAGGTGTGTCTTATATGATGGCCTCGTTCTCCATAGCAATAACAAAGATGGACGTCACAATATATGTAGTCTCTTCAGTAGGCCTCTCTAATGTATCCAAATAATGGCATCCTTAGTCACCTGCCTATCGTCCTTCAAATCTACTTGCACCTTCAAAACTTTATCGATAGCTACCTATATCTCAAAAATGTCTTTATCATTAAAAAGATGATCATCCTCCTCTATTTTTTCCTTCTGTACTACTAGAACATCCACATGAATAGGTGTTGGGCCTAGTGTTTGAGATGAAGCTCCCCATAAGTGTGAAAATATTATAATCTAACCTCATCCATATGTTCCTAGAGAAAAGTGAGCTTAGTTTGCATCTACACCATCAAAGACTGTAGGATGTAGGTTGCAACTTATATAACTTCTTAACATATATATATGTAGGGTCTCATGAATACCCTACAACTCATCATTAATAGCACCATGGTATCTTATACTACATCATCAATCATCCAAGGCATCTATATATCCAAATTCGATGATCTTGTATCACTTGAATTAACAACATAACCAAATCCAAATAATGTTAGCAGGAGTCAAAGGATCCCTTGAAGTGCGGGATAGTGGATGGAAAATGGAGGGAGTGATGGGTCTCAATGATTTGATGATTGACCTGTAAAGAAAACTAGAAAATTAGAAGTTATAGAAGTAGGAGTGGGTTAGCTAGCTCCACAATCATGCGAGCTAGTATCAATTGTCAGGGAATCATCCACAAAGGCTTTCTTATTCCTAACTTCATCCATCATCTTAAGTTTAGTAATGTCCATAGTAGACGTAGGCGGGTGCTCAAAATCCTTCTATATATAAAAGGAACACTCACCCACATCGTCACTCAATAATTAGGCATGAAAACAAGAATGGTTTGCATTTATTATCCTAACAAGCAATGTTTGGGGCAATGATCGTAGAATGATTGAACCTTGATTCTTCTATAATTGTTCCGACTAGAACTTTCTGAGGGTGTATAAGGATTGTTTGTTTCTTCAAAGCCTAGAGATTGTTGCATACAAAGATTAACAAATATTTTATTTCCAATTTATATCACCTTTCTCAATTTTAAACTTTGGTGCAATCTTTGATTGTTGGATATCACTTAATAGTAGGGCTAACCAACCCCAAGCTTCATCAACCAACTTCATTACTTTGGTGGTGAAGTAGTATACATTCTGTGTTTTGAATCCATACATTTTTTATATAATGCTCTCATCACATCAAATACTGACACCAAGATCTTTAGTCTCCTGTTATCCCTTCTATTTCCTCACTAGAAAAAACTTCCCATAGGCCTTATAAAACTCTTTCCCCAACTTTAAACTTGTCACAGACCAATTTACAAGTCATGATGGCACCTACTCTATCCCAGTAGTAGGTAGTCCAAACCATCGCTCAAAGTTTATTGTAATGGACTAGTCTAGTGTAAAATACCCCAAAAGGCAAATTCGACAATACAATTAATGTATAAATAAGACAATAGAAATAGTCTGAAAAGGTAGTCATAACATAGAAAACCATTCCACGAACTTGTATGATCAGTACAAGAGCTACTACAATAAACCATAACTTATAGAATAGTAAATACAAACTATCTCAAAATTAAAGACTATACATAGATAAATAGAAGGAGAAGGGGAAACTCCAACTCCAAGAGCTCACCCTATCTTAAAAATCCACCACAACACGATCCTTGAATCAATTGTTGCAACTAGAACTCGGTTCATCACCAACAAGTTACATAAGTGTACTATGAGTACT
Source organism: Capsicum pubescens (assembly GCA_030864215.1). Taxonomy (NCBI): domain Eukaryota; kingdom Viridiplantae; phylum Streptophyta; class Magnoliopsida; order Solanales; family Solanaceae; genus Capsicum; species Capsicum pubescens. The sequence goes on along the minus strand of CM061547.1, from coordinate 182,767,223 downwards.
AAAACCAAAGGTACACACTAGACACAACCAACCGACTAAGCTAAATCATGATATAGATATGATAGGATGCAAGATAACATAATTAAGTCAAAATAAAGGGGTACACCTAAAAGTAACTCCAACCTTGTTGTACACAATTAAATACATTAACTAGCACACAATATAAAGATCAAGATATTATAACTACAAAATTGGACATAAGCCAATAAATATAGAAAAGAAAATAACCAAAGCAGGACTCTATAAGGATAGAGGGTACAATCAAGGAAATATATAATACATATACTCGAGAAATCACAATTTGCAAAACTTTAGTCTATCGCAGAGAAATCATTTGCAATGTGTCCCACTAAGTACAACTCCACTTAACAAACTCAAACCTGTGTTCATATCCTCAACGTCATAACTATTAGTAAAACTTGAACCAATCTACATATCATAAATATCATAATCAATGATCGGACAAGAAATAATAAATATATAATTAATAACAAATCAATAGACGAACTCAAATTGGTATTTATGTCATTCATATCAAAATCAAAAGCCTGACTTGAACAGATATTTATATCCTCAATATAATAATTGTCGAGTCTTACCATAATTAGCATCAACTCCCAATATCAAACTATCATGACTATTAAGTAGTTAGCCTCAAAAAGCCTCACAATAAGAATTTCAAAAGGTATAATGAGTGTATAATGGTCTACAGATTAGTTCAAGACTTGGCCTAAGGGGGTCCAAAGGAGCTCACTTCTAATCATGAGATCTATTATAAGGAAACTATATGCTAAACTATACTATGGTATCTAAATCTATTTTTAGATGTAATGAAAGTCTTAATTATCCCTAAGATAGAAATCTACAAAGTAACTAAGCAACTAACCCATTGAAGCCCACCTTATGATTTACAGATATCCTAAACGATCCAACAATCCCAAGTAAAGTCATTCATATCGCCAATACCTAAAGCCCATACCAAATGTAACATACATAAATGTACTATCACATAGCTCGGTCTGTGGGAATGGAGAACCTAACTGTCACGACCCAATCTTCTCATGTCATGATGGCACTTACTATAACCTATGAGTTGGCAAACCATTTTTATCATCTGGAACTGTAAGTAATAGACTACTAAAATTATAAAAACAAGAATGCAAAATAGGTGAAATAAAATACTAACATTCATAAGATAATCCCAAATCCTACTGGGTTTAGTAAAAGAGCATCAAACATAAGAATTATACAAATGAGGTCCTAAATGGATACACAAATACACCCATCTTTGAATACAACATAAGGACTAATCTAGTACATAAGAGGGAGAAAAGTAATACTTCGAACATCAAGAGCTCACTCTATATGTATGAATCGTGGCTTCTCCGTACGATGCACACGACACTGCTAATATATGTAGAAGTGTAATATGAGTACCAAATAAGTTCTACTTAGTTGGAAAATGCCGACTTAGCACCAAAGATTATACATATATATAACATATAAATAGAAATGGAGTCTAAAACCAAACGTCCAGCAACCACTTAATAAATCTAGTTAGATATTAAGTCTAAAGTATCCTACTCATTTCTACGAAACTTAACATAATAAGGCTAAGGAAGTATTAAGGATGAACTATGTTATTCCATCAATACTCAAGGATCTCAACATAATATAGTATATCACCAACGAATATACAAATAAAGCATAAAATAGTTATATATAATAGTATACAGTGCCGAAGAATAATATTCTATCTTAATAAATAAAGGAAGGGAGGGATATATAGTAATACCATAGATACATGAAAATATATATATATATATATATATGTACGTATGTATGTATGTATAAACAAGGTCAATTAATGTTAGAACTTAAGTAATCAACCTTGAATTTTAGACCTTATAATCATAACAGGAACTAGTGATAGTATACTCAGGGTTTCTAATCCATACCTCTAATAATGAGTTAATAATGAATAATAATATAATTGTAATATGAATGATCTAGAATCATACCTCCAATTTTGTACTAGATCACTAACATAGCTTCCAAAAACTAGTTATAATAATGATCATAATAATAATAATAACAATTTTAATGAAAACATGTGTAACCGGCTAGTTCAGACAAGGAATGCCTAACTGATCCTTTCACTAACCGCCACTACCCTAGGATTAGAATGTTGAATAAATATAAAACCCACTACAAACCATACTAATCACCAATACATATGCAACCCCCATAAGGGTGATAAATATTGGTGCATACTGGTGATAGGCAGCGCACATGCAAGAATGAATGCCAAGATAAAATTTGTAACACCATAACCAATCAAAATATTATACAAAGTAGCTGAACTCGAACTGGTAAAAGTACAAATATGTGTATCATCAAAATCATCCTCTGGCCTTACCGAGCATATAAGCACAACATAATTATCCTCCAACCTTACTGAGCATAAATTCATATCATTATAATCATTCATCGGTCATACTGGCTTAAATGTATATCATCATAATAATACTTCGGCCTTGTTGGGTATATATGTATATCATCATAATCATCCGCAATCATTTAGGTTTGACCTAGAATTCATATCATCAATACATATATATAACATCGGTACTATAATACATCATTTGGTTTTACCCAATATTCATGTCATCAAAACATATATATAACATCAATCCTATAATCTAACCTCGAGTTTTATCCAAAATTCATATTATCAATACCATTATCCTCCTTTATCTAATACCAGAGAGATGTGTATATAGATATATAATAGTTGTACGGACCTATGCCATGGCTAAAAAGAGCATAAATACATAAATCCATTGCCTGGGTTAAAATTCATGATTAAATCATTCTAAAAGTGTAGAATGTGTTGGAATTTCTCACTACCCAAGTAAATATTAGTATAAAAATTATAGACTAGAATTTGTCTTGGTCAAATTTTTAAAACATCATTTCCAAATCTCTTTACACATAAGTTGTTCATTAAGATGGTTCAATTATTGTTATAAAAAGGTCCATTTTAAGGTGAAAAGTGGGAGTTAACCTCTATATAGGAAAAATGGTAGTAAAATTATATTTTAGATCAAATTATTTCATTTACCGATTTAATGATCATGAATGTACCGAATCTAGGCATGTCATCATTAGTATTCAAACAATGGAACCATAAGCTTCAATATAACTATAATCCTACATCCATATCCTTTACAAGTATAAACACTCACTGGATGTCTATCTTGAAGCATAACACGACCTTGGGCACAATAATGTTTTCAAAATAACTACAACTCCATAATCACGACCCTAGACCCATACATATTCGAAACCTATATTAATAATCATATTAGTAAGCCATCCCATATGTATAAGACATAAAATATCTATGATGCCTATCATATCTATACAACATAGAGTATTCATAAGGCATATCATACCTATGAGGGTTTAGCCGAGGATTTGACATTCGTAAGACATATCACGTCAGGCATATCATACCTATGGACTTTGACCGAGGGTTCGACATTTGTTCAAAACCCTATGCACATAAAAAAATATGCTACAATACTAAATTCAACATTTCAGACTCGATGGAACCATCAAAACTTGCATCCGAGATCATTTCGACTAAATATGGGCCCAAACCTTAGTTCTAATTCTCAAATAATTCGTCCAATAGCCTAAAATGAGTATGGAAGCCTCAAAACCTTAACAAGGGATACCCTTTGCCTAAGATCAAAGTTCAAAAGCTGATGGCACAATCAAAATTTTCATTCAAGCTCATCTACTAGTATTTTTGGTTTGAGACCAAATCCTAAACAAAAAAAGCTCCAAATAGTGAAATGAGCGTAAAGTCTAAAAGAAGTGTATGATCACCGAACCGATAGTTCCGATAAGTCATAAATGACTTGTAGCTTCTGTGGGAAAGCTTGAAACACTAGAAATTTATGTGGATCAAGGAAATAACAAGGATGGTCATTACACTAGCCTACTTGGACCCTAAAGAAAGCTCGAAGAATTTAGAAAGCTCGAAGAATTTGCTAAATCATCAATTTTTCTTTTCAAGAAGATTCTGCAGGGTGCCCCTCTATCAAACTCTCCATATACTAATCAATACGAGAATGATACCCATATTGCACTATTATGCTTTGAGTCCAAAATCACCCACTCAATATCCCCATATGGCCAAGGAGTAATTACCCTAAAAAATGGGTGAATTTCAAACTATATTTTTGCTAAAATCAAGTCACCAAGCTTTTGGGATTTTAGAGAACAAAAGAGGAAATAAACCATGAAAATGGAGGAATATTACAACCAATTTCAGAGAAATGCATATATGATATTTATCCAATATACTACGAAACCATCCGAACCATCTGGAAGAGCTAGAACAGGAGTTGAGGTGAGTCAAGTCTTCAACTCTTGAAAAATCTTCTCACAAGGATCTGACCACTGAAACTTGACCTTCTTCTGAGTCAATCTGGACATGGGGGATGCAATAGAAGAAAATTCCTCAACAAACCTACTGTAATACCCATCCAATCCCTAAAAACTCCTGATATCTTATGGAGAGATAGGTAGAGGTTAGTTTCTTAACGCTTTGGTCTTCAGAGGATCTACTCTTATGCCATCACTGGAAATATTATGGCCAAGGAATACTAATGATCTTAGACAACTTGCACTTACTGAATTTGGAGAATAGCTGGTGATCTCTGAGAGTCTGAAGAACAATCTTGAGATGGTCTGAACGATCATGATCTGTACGGGAATAGGCTAGGATATCATCTATGAAGACTATGATGAACATGTCCAAGTACTGCTTGAACACACGGTTCATCAAGTCCATAAAAGTGGATGGGGCATTGGTAATACAAAGGACATAACTAGAAACCGAAGTTACCATATCGAGTACGGAAAAATATCTTTGGGATGTCACATTTTCTAACTCTGAGCTGATGGTAGCCTGATCTGAGGTCTATTTTGGAGAAATAACTGGCACCCTAGAGTTGGTCAAACAAGTCATCTATTCTGGGAAGAGGATACTTGTTCTTGAACCGTAACTTTTTTAAGAGGACGTTAATCAATATGCATCCTGAGAGAACCGTCTTTCTTGCACACGAATAAGACTGGTGCACCCTATGGATATACACTGGTCCTAATGAATCCCTTACCTACGAGATCCATCAAATGATCTTTTAGTTCCTTGAGTTTTTCTAGTGTCATTATGTATAGCGAAAGTGAAATAGGTTAAGTATCTGGAGAAAGATCAATGCCGAAGTCTATTTCCCTTTCGAGAGGAATACCTGGAAGATCTTCGGGTAACACGTCTGAATACTCATTTACAACTGGGACTGATTAAAAATTAGGAGATTCAGAATTGGAATCTTTAATATGCATGAAATGATATACACACCCCTTAGAAATTATTTTCCTTGCCCGAAGATAGAAAACAAGATGACACCTGAAAGATGAAGTGCTACCCTTCCTCTCCAGGACGGGATCATTTGGGAACTGAAACTAAACTACCCTAGTTTTACAGTCGACTGTGGCATAGCAGGAATAAAGCCAATCCATGCCGAGAATGACATCAAAATCATTCATCTCTAACGCGACTACATCTGCCGATGTAGCTTTCTGATATATCATAACTGGGTTGTTCCTATATACCCTCCAAGCTATGATGGTTTTACCCACTGGGGTAGGGACTGAAAAGTAATCTGCTAATATTTCAGGACTGATTCCAAAATTGCCTTTTATATAAGGAGTAACAAAAGGTAAGGATGCACCTGTATATAGCAAAGCATAAACATGGACATGGAAAATATGTAATGTACTAGTAATGACATCAGGAAAATTTTCCTGATCCTCTCGGGTGTGAAGAGCATAGAGTTTGTTTGGGTATTTCCCACTAGTAGCAGTGGAGGTGGCACTCTGCTGATTTGGGCGACCGGGCTGGGCTGTGGAGCGATTTTGCTGACCCTGTAGACCTGACTGTGGAAACTCTCTAATCCTATGTCCTGGCTTGCCATAACCGAAACAAATATCACTACCAGCTATACAGGTACCCTTGTGGTTCTTACCATAAGTCTGACACAGGGGATTAGTTCAGGAACTGCTGACACTGCCCTGAGACTTAGAGCCTTGTGCTCGATGTCTGTTTCCATCTTTGAATTTTGGCACTGGTGAACTGGCATAGGAAGGAGCTAGACTTGCTGGCTTAGGAAAAAACTGCAAACGGTTTCCTCCTTCGGATTTTGGTTGAGCAAAGCTTAAACTGCCTGACCTTGCTCTCTTTTTCTGCCCTTCCCTAGTCCTAATCTCCTCCTCATCTATTTCTTGAGCATGAGTTATGAGCCTCGCTAATATCATATCACTGTTCAGCATCATAGACCTATACTTATTTACCACTCTATCATTAACCCCTGACATGAACTTGCTCATCTTAGCCCTGTTGTCTGTAACCACATGAGGGGCATATCTGGCTAGCTGAGTAAATCTGACAGAATACTCCTTAACCATCATATTTCCCTGCTTGAGGTTGATGAACTCTAGAATTTTTGCCTCTCTCAGTTTTTGGGGAAAGAATCTGTCTAAGAAAGTTGTGACAAATTCCTCCCACTCTATAGGACCCGCATCCTCTAACCTCTCGAACTTCCATTATTTGTACCAAGTGTGAGCAACATCCTGCAACTGGTATGCGGCTAACAAGAAACTCTGACAAGAAGTAACTCCCATGATATCTATGACCTTCTGTACTTGGTCAATGAATTCCTGAGGGTCTTCATGCGACTTAGACCCAAAGAAATATGGAGGGTTCATTCGGGTGAAGTCTCAAATCCTAGCTACGACTGATTTGTCCACTCGATTAGCTGGAATAAATAGTATCCATTCAGTTTAGGCAGCCACAGACTGAGCAATTGTGGTGAATACAACCCTAAACTCCGCATGAGAAATATGTTCGCCCAAAGGGTCTTCGGGCTGAGGAACTGGCTGGTTTCTTCTCTTCAGAGGATTATTCTGAAAGAAGAGAAGAATGGACTAGACTGAGAGTTTAACTTGAGACTATGCTCACTAGCATGATATGAATACAGAAAAAAGGGAAACTATTCCCAAAACATCTTATAGCCTCTTACACAGAAATATGCCACGCAACACACCCATGCACAAGACTCTACTAGATGCGGCTTACAGACTTCCTAGGACTCTATTGAACCTTAGGCGCTGATACAAAGTTTGTAACGCCCTATTTTTCTGAACCGAATCACTACACAATACCCATGATACCGAGGGACCACAAGCTAACCCATAACTGATATCTGTACCTGTATACTATAATGTATGACGTAATAATGCAAAAAACATAAACAATAGAATCTGAGGTTCAACTGAACAATATTCTGACAAATCATAACATCCATATGGGGTAGCGAATACCCAAAACAACTGAAATTTAAATCAAATCTAAACTAAATCTGAAAGACTCTAAATACTATTTGAATAAAGAGTTGAAGGAACATGTATCCAACTAACTCCATCGAGAAAAACTGAACAAAAATAATAAATGAAATAAATAATATTGTCCTGAATAGATGAGGTGTCACTATAACTCTGCAACTGGAATGCTACTTCTACTGCTGATATGGAGGTCATATCTGTGAACCTATGGTGCAATATTAAAGAAAGCACCATAGCACAAATGCGTTAGTAGAACTGGGAGTACTAAATATATGAGAGAGGTAGGCTAAATGCAAAAGGGTTTACATGCCTGAATGATACTAACTGACTGACTGATATGAACGTAAAAGCTCAAATATGCATAAGTAGTAATGAGATCATTATTTTGTGATATCAAGCTCTAGACACTAATTCATGATCAAATGATATCTAGCATGACAAATACTGAAATTCTGATAACATAGATAACTGTGTCTGATAGTCCATAATCTAATGGAACTATCTGTGTTCCATTCTATACTGAATTGACTGTATCTGATAGTCCTGATATACTAAAATCTGAAGATCTATATGAGCTCTTTTACTTAGGTTGAGAATGAAATTGTGGGAAGTAGTTTTTTGACTTACATGCCCTAACAATGCATATAGCTAAGTTGGGGTCTAATCTCTGCCCCAATTAGGAGGGTGTCAATACCATGCCACTGGTAAGGACAATTGTGAGTGAGCATTAGCTGGAAGGTACTTAAAATGAGAATAGTGGGAACCCTAAACTGATGAATTAAGACACCGTATTAACCCTAATATGATAGATTAAGATGTCTCAACCTACGCTGGATATGTAGTTCTGGAACATAAGGATGATTTCTAAGAATCACACCCAAAACTAGCATGTGAGTTCCCATCCTTGGGTTCACTCGGTGCTAATTTCTACTCCCATCTGAAGAGACTGAATGTGATTTAACTGATGGTACATGGACTGAGTAACTGACTTTCTTTGACTGACGAATTAGTACTACTAACTAAGAATTAAGAAAAATCATGAGATTTCTGAGGTTTTCTCAGTCACATGCTCGACTGAGTTCTATAGATCATGGCTTGACTATGATTGTCATGATAAAATTAAATGGCCCTAGGCATACAACTATAATTCTTTGGGTACAAGTACCCCCTGGACTTGATGGAAGGAAACTGACACACATAACTGACTTGATCGTAAGAGTAGAGTTCATAATTGACCATATCATGAGCAGGGGATTTCACACTAAGCATAGTTCTCAACATCTTATACATGGAAGGTAAATTCATACAACATGTATATACTTGCATAGATTCAATATCATGGTCAATCCATCTCAAAATAACAACGCATATAACTCACATGGAATTCATGGTAGATCGTGCAACATTGAGCATGGCCTTGTCATTTAAACACTTTTCATGCATTCTTTTGACTTAAGTGTGTTAATGAGTTTCACCATATTAATCCACATAAGGATCATGGGTTTCAACTAACAAACACATATACTTCATGAAAACACCTTTTAATATCATCTTGAAACTTAAACCACAATCATCAACATGTACATGCTCATATCACAAGAAGACAATCACAAAATATTTCAAATATGGTTCTTGAGCTGTATGAACAAAATGGATCCATAGATGAACACTATACATACCTGACACAAGGTTCTTGATGTTTTTTGAACTTAAAGGATTTGAAATCCTTTGATGTTTTAAGAAGATAGGGTATTGTTCTTAGTGATTAAATTTAGAGAAAAACCCTAGTTTTTGTTTGTGAAATAATAATAAGCAAAATGGCTGAATTCGGACTTATCTGGGTATACATAGTCAAGTGGTAAGTGACCAAAATACCCCTGTTGAAATGTCCTGGAAGTAAACTAAATGTGGCGTGTGACGACCTAACTGATGGTCCATCAGGAACTTGACGGTTCGTCATTTTGACCGTCATATGTGGACCAGAAATGGGGTTTACTGGATAAGAGTTGATGGCCTGGATGATGGTCCATAAAAAATATGATAGTATGTCAACTCATCCATCAATCCTTATACAAAATGCGGCCTTACTTCCTTGTTTGTAATGGTAAAAGTGGCAGTCCGTCACTTGTTTGGCGGTCTGTCAACTTGGACGTCACACCTGGGCGTTTCGGTCAGTTTTGAGTAAAACATCCATAACTTCCTTGTCTGGTGTTAGATTTGGAAAAAATTGTATCATTAGAAATCTTACTTAATTTCCCACGTGATAGAAAGTAGAAATCTCAAAAAATACCATGGGTACAAAAGTAGATTTGTATTTCAAAGCAAGTACTAGCATCCTCGACAAATCATCTATAATAACCCACATAACCAATAAATCTACGAACCAATGTCAGAGATGTAGGTATATCCCAATCATGAATCACCTATGTCTTGGATGGTCTACCATAATCTCATCCTTATACACCATATGTCCAAGGAATGTAACTGACTCATGGTAGAACTCACACTTGGAGAACTTTGAAAAAATCAAATAATTTCGCAAAGTATCAAGAACAATCCTTAAATACTTTTCATGCTCCTCTCTACTACTTGAATATACAAGGATGTCATTGATGAACACAATCATGAAAGAATAAAAATAAGTACTGAATACTCTATTCATCATATTCATGAATGTGGTTAGGGAATTTGTCAATCCAAATGATATCATAAGGAATTCATAATGACATTAGTAGTTTCTACAAGTTATCTTGGGAAGTCCTTAGCCTGGATTTAGTGCCCTAAGTGTTATATCTTTAAAAATTTATGATATTTTTCACTCACTATCCTGACTACGACTAAGCATATTAGTCGTAGGGTGTCTTGATGGGTCATTAGGAAAAGTAATAACAAAATTGGTAAGTTTGTGGATCGATTTTGATCTAATTATGACTGGATTACTAAGAGAAGCAATGATTCATCATAATTCATTAGGTTTAAATTATATGTTATCTAGGGTATGCAACAATTTGGGTTCTGTATTGACTATGACTAGACCTATGAGTCGTAGTATCTCATTTAGAGTCATGTCAATGATTACTATGGTCAACAATGTATGATGTATTGGTGGTTAAATCTTGTTTACAACTCATGGTGATGAGTCGTACGGAGTGGTTATGAGTCAAACGTTGACCTGTTGTCAATGTAGTCACTTTTTTATCTTTTCAGTTAAGGACATTTTGAACATTTACCCTCTTGTGCAAACTGAAACCCACATCATAAAACCCCTTAAGGGTGGAATTATTATGCATAAAATAGTCTAAGTATCTTCTCAAACACTCCAAAAGGCTCTCTAAATTCCCTCAAGAAAGCCAAGCTAGTATTTCATCAAGTTAGTTATCCAAGGGCTCTAGACATAAATTCTCTTTGTAAAACTTTATATTTTAGGAATGAGACTCTACCTTATAATTAATATCTCTAATATATGAAAGTACACGGTCATTTCTATATTAAATATATGGGCTTTTACAAGAATCGTTAGTTAATTGCTTTCCCATGGTTTTGTTGTTTATTACTCATGTCTTGATTATTGTTTTCAACTTATGGGGTATGGTTATGGTGAATAAAATATGGCATTGTGATTTCCAAGACATTTGACTATTGAAGTGGTTATGATCCTAACCCCATATTGTCATATTGTTTTCAGTTCTGAGAAATATAAGAATTTTACTATTCCAGAACTATTGCATTATAAGATTTAATTTGAACCTTTTTGGTTAGTGTTTTCAAAATCTATTTCATAATTTAACTAAGAGGGGTTGAGAATTCCCCATGAAATGAAATTATTTCAGCATGTTGATTTTACCTTACATGTGTTGTTAATATGAAATACCAAAAATGTATGCTTAAATGTGTATTGCTGTTCTATAATGGGATTATCTGATAATTGATTTTAATTTCTATTTAATGATGGTTGTGTAGCTAAGTCATAAAAGTGGAGGTCCGTGAGACCAAATAGTGTTTGCCGATGTAGAGGTCTATATGATCGAGTGGTTCAAGTCCTCTATTATATTATTATTCTATGAATGGGTGGTTTGAGTCCTCGATATCTCATTTAACTATTTTGTTCTTGTGTTACATTGATATGAGGGAGTTTTATGTCTCCCATAGTGCATATGTTTTCCCTCTGGTTAATGTGGCATATGCCCTTAGCCCCTACCTGTTAGGGGAGAGTTGGGCCCATATAGGTTGTGGGTGATTTGTATGTTATGATAGTTAAGCTACACTATCAATACTAATATTTTAAAATACATGTGAAGTCTAATTCCATATCTCAGCATGTGATATATATATATATATATGTATGTATGTATGTATATGCATTAGATAATGCTTATAAAATCTCGAATGATTTTGAATTATTGATAATGAAATTATGTTATCTCGTATACCTGAGTTATATGATAGTACTCAAACAACTAACCATCTTCAGATGTTGTAGCCCCACATGATGTAGTAACTGACCATATTTTTACTTCTTCATCTTAGTTATTAGGTTTTGAGATTAACTCATAAGTTGGCATTGAAGCGGTGAGCTTCCATACACAGGAAGACTATGTTTTATGTTTTTTCACTTATGTTTTATACTTTTTATAGTTGTTTTTGGCTATAGTCGGGGTCATGTCCCCAATACTTTATTGATATACAATTTTGGTTAGTCTTTAGGAAACTATACTGGATTACTGAGGATTATGCTAAGTTGATCATTGAAGAGATCATGAAGTTTTGTGGTGATATAATTCCCATTATTTTTATCAATGTAAATAGTTCTCATCTTACTTTTGGATGCCATTTCAGAGGGTTTTGGGTATTAAGGTGACTCTTAGCATAGTTTTCCACCTACAGATGGAAGGGCAAGTGGAAAGGACAATTCAGGTTTTGTAAAATATACTTTGGACTTGTATAATTTACTATGGTGGTAGGTGGGTTGACCACATGACACTTATAGAGTTTTCTTTCAAAAATAGTTATCATTCTAGTATTGATATGACACCTTTTCAGGACATGTATCATACGAGATATAGATCTCCTATCGGGTGGTTGAAGTTGGTGAGATTGATATGTTTGGAAAATATTTGGTTCACCAAGTAATGCAAAGGTGAAGATGATTCGGGGTAGTCTTAAGACTACCCCAAATTGCCAAATGTCCTATGCAGATGTGAGGCTAAGAGAATTGGAACTTAATGTGGGAGATTGGTATTTCCCTAAGGTGTCTCCCATAAAGGGAGTGATGCAATTTGTGATGAAATAGAAGCCAAGTCCCCGATATGTTGTCCCATATTTGGTTGTGAAGAGGGTTGGTAATATTTCTTACCAATTGGAGTTGCCTTCTATTAAGACTCCATTCACGTGATATTTCTTGTGTTGATGTTGAGAAACTGCATGGATTAACCTTTGACGATTGTCCCATTGAAAAAGGTAGGTATTTCAGATTCCTTTTCTTATAAGGAAGTTTCAGTGGAAATCTTTTATTTACAAGTCCATTCATTGCGGACTAAGGACATGGTTTCAGTAAAGGTTATTTGGAGGAACCAAAAGGTGAGGAAGCTACTTGGGTATCCGAGGAGGACATAAAGTCCAAGTATCCTTTCTTGTCACCCCATTTGGTAAATCTTCCTTAAGGTATCTGTGTTCCATAACATCCTTGTTTTTTGACTTTGTAGAGGAAATTGGGATTTCCTTGGAATCTTTTTGTTCTGTATTTGTTAATGGTAACGGTGGGAGTACCTTGTGTTAAATCATGCAAGCATATGCCTTGTCCTATCATTCAAGGATTAATGATCCTAAGGGGGAAGTATGTGGCGCCCTAAATTTTTGGTCATTGAAAATTCCTAAAATTTTGCTATCACTGCCTTTACTATGACTTAGCTGAGTTGTAGGGAATCTTTATGATTCTTTTTGATACATCAAAGCCAAATCAATAATTTTGTGTCTAGATTATGCTCTGAGTATGAGTGGGCTAAGAGTTGTACGGATTTGTTATTAGTCATTAGGTGTAAATTATACGGTGTCAAATGTATGCCGCAATTTAGATTCTTTGTTAACTATGACTTTACCCGATGATTCATAGGTACCATTAAAAGTAATGTCATTAAGTTGTAAGGTTAGCATTCTATGGTGCCTTAGTGGTTCTATAATTGTTAGGAATCATGGTGATGTGTCGTAATGAGTGTCTACGTGTCAATGATTGACCAATAGTCAATGGTGGCACTTTTTTATCTTTTATGTTAAGGATATTCTTGACATTTCCCCTCTTGAGTAAATTGAAATCCAAATGTTATAACACTTTTAGGTTTTCATTTGTACTAAGAAAAATATTGAAGTAACTTTTCAAACACTCCAAAAGTCTCTCTAAATTCCCTCAAGCAAGACAAGCTAGGGTTTCATCTAGTTGGACTTCCAAAGGCTCTTTAGTTACATTTTCTATGTGAAACTTGATATTCTAGGAATATGCCTCTACCCTTAAACTTAATATCTTTATTTCTTGAAAGCACATCGTTATGTTTGTGATTAAAATTAAAGGTTTTAACATGATTGAGGGTTTTGACATGAATGGTCAATTAATTGCTTTCCCATTATTTTATTGTGCATTTCTCATGTCTAAACTATGGGACTGTGATTTCCCAAAATTATGACTTTTGAAATTGTTATGACACCAACCCAATAGTGGGAATTTTTTTCAGTAATGAGAAATATATGAATTTTACTATTCATGAAATATTTCATTATGATATTGAATTTGAACCTTGTGGGTTGGTGTTTTCAAAGCTCTTGCATAATTGAGCTAAGAGGGGTTGTGAATTCCCGGAGTAATGAAATTATTTTTTCATTTTGATGTTACCTTGCAAGTGTAGTTGTTATGACGATACCAACAATGTATGCCTAAATGTTTAATGTGGTTCAACGAATGAGATTGTCTCAAAATTGTTTTTAATTGGGCTTTAAATAGTGTGTGTATATGAGTCATGAATGAGGAGGTCCAAGAGACCAACACTAGAAACTGTTGTTGCGAACAGGTGGTTTGAGTCCCCCTATTATTGTTCTTATTATTATTAATATTATTATTATCATATTATTATTATTATTATTATATGATTGGGTGGTTCGAGTCCCATATCTCATTTCATGATTTGGTGCTCGTGTCGCTTTGATATGTTGGGACGTTCGAGTCCCCCATAGTGCATATGTTTACCCTAAGGTTAGTGCGACCACACACACTGGGGCCCTACTAGCTGGGGGAGAGATAGACCGATATAGACCGTGGGTGCCTTTTATGTTATAAATATTGAGCTATACAATCCAGAATAAGGTTTTAAAATATATTTTAAGTCTCGTTACCTATCCCGATATGTGATATATATATGTATTTAGATACATTTGATGATGTGCATGAAATCCCAAATTGCTTTGAAATGTTGATCAAGACATTATGTTATACCGCATCCTGAGTTACATGCTACCTCTCCAACCGCTAACTGTCTTTGAAAGATGTTTCCCTAGGAGATACAGGAACTGTCCATACTTCTACTTCTCCTACTCATTGATTTAGATTTGGGATCAGCTCATGCGTTGACATTGAAGTGGTGAGTTTCCATGCATCGGAAGACAACATTTAATGTTTGGTCTCTTATGTTTTAGACTATTTAGATTTGTTGTTTTATAAAGTTGGGGGCATGTCCCAACACTTTATTAATAACATTTTTTGTTTCTTGCTAGGAGGCTTTGTTGGATTATTGTAGACATGGGTCGGATTGGCCATTTATTTTGGCCGGTGGTTTGTAGTTGATTATAGAAGTATTAATTGTTCTTGAACCTGTGTTGTTATACTTTAAGAAATCATCCAATACTGAGAATGTTGGCTTTACATGGTTAGTGGTAGGGGGTGGTCTCCAGTCCACGTGGTCTTCAGTCCACGTAGGACTTGAGATACCCATCACGGCTAAGCCCTAGTTTGGGTGTACTATGAATAGGTCAATTTTGCAAATAGTGACCAGAAATTCCAAAAGTAAATAAGGAATAGGAGTTGAACCAGAACTAATAGATCTGACTGACTCAGAGTAACCATCACGACTAGGATAACCATTAGGTGAACATATTGAACTTTGAGCACTAACCTAATTAGGGCGACCACTAGCTCTATATTTTCCTTCATCATTAATCTAAAGTGCTTCATGAATCAGTTGACTAGGCTGAATCTGAGTCTGATTGGATCAAAACTGAGGATATATACTCTGCGAATTGTCATCTTTATGTTGGGAACTATGACGACTCCCACTGAATCATACTTGAAACCTAGGCCACTTATCACGTCCCTCAATACCCTCACTGTGTATCTTCTTCATCAACATAGAATGATATAAAACCTCATCAAAAGATATACCCGCAATAACTAAACTATGAGTAGACGTACGAATACTTCATCTCAAATAACTAACAAGCAAAAAACTCTCACATAGTCAGTATCCACAATAGAAGTCGCATACCTAGAAAAATCATTAAAACAAGTCTAATACTCTTCAATTATCATGGAGTGTTGCTCCAATTCAGAGAACTAATCCCCCATTTGATCTCTAAGGCTTTGAGGCATATACTTCTCTAGAAACATCTCGGAGAACTGGGTCCATGAAAAGACGGAAGATCTAAATGGACAACTATCCATATAACCTATCACCAATGATGGGCAAAAAAGTACAACTAAAATATGGTATAATCCACACCACGATTCTTAAAAATTCCAGAACTACAATGCGTATACTTACAAGCAATAAAAATCTCATCTGCATCATTGCCCGGTGCACCGCAAGACCTAGTCAAAGCTAATCTCAAGAATCTACCTAGTATATTCTCCTCCTCAAAAGACTTGGAAGACTGATCAATTACTGGTTGTGCAACTACTGGCTGAGCAACCGACGATGCAGGAGGAACCTTAACTTTGTGAGACACAGCTACAAGATGTGCCCTTGCCTCCGTACCACTTTTATTTGTAGTTGCACCATTAGGTGACACATGAAAAACTAAACTCAAAATATAAACTAATGCATCTCTGAGAAATAGTGAAGAAATATACCTAGCGGAGCCTAGTCTAGTCCTCGGCACACTACTAGCTGGAGTAGAATTACCTATGGACTAGGAGTGGGAATATGACCTGGGGAAGGAGGACTATACTGGACACTAGCTGGGTACACCTTATGATAATGTTCACGACCTCTAAGTCATCAATGAATAGGACAAGAATCCTAGGTTCGGTCTTGGGACCCTCATCCCGTGTAGTGGTAGAACGTCTCTTTGCCATCTGAAAATGAGTAAATCTAAGGGAATACTTTAACAAAATAACTTAGATTCTTAACATGATATTAATGAAAGAATTACTGAACTCCTTAGAATGTCCCATGGCCTCCCAAATATAGGAAATGGACGTAATCATTCTGATCCGTAAGACTCCACTAGAAACTTGCTCTTATACCAACAATACAGGTGGAACCTAAGGTCTGCTATAAATTTTTCATGACCCAATTAATAAGTCATGATATCACCTTCCAAATACCTCTAATAGGTAATCAAAACCAATACTCAAAGCTAACACAATGGGTTAATTTTTTAGGAAATACCCAACATAAGCCAATATTCATGAAACACAAGTTATAACAAAACCAAGTGTTCTAAAAAGGTAAAATAGATAGTACAAGACACAAAACCCAAAAATTGGTAGAGCCAATAAAAGAGCATCTAATATTATTAATAAAATTCAAAAGTCTAGAAAGGTCTATGCATTTGTCTATAACAAAGTCACTAAAAATAAAGTTAGAGGGAAATAGGTGACTTGAACTCCAAGAGCACACCTTATCTCAAAAAATAAGTCACCGTATGAACAAAGATCAATCACAGCAACTTGTACTTATATCTGCACTAGAAATATATAAAAGTATAGTATGAGTACCAAAACTAAGTGTACTCAGTAGGCATCATCGGCAGACTGAGCTAAATCATGACATAAGTATGATAAAATGCAAGATAACATAAACTAAGTCAAGATACAAAAATAAACCTAAATCATCTCCAACAGTGTTGTGCATAATCAGTAATTAAATTGAAATAATAATATAAAAAGAGACATCAACATATACCATTATCATCGTGCAAATAAGCCAAAGAAATTCAGAATAACAACGTATAACAAAGAATCATAACAAGCAAACATAACTACAAAATTAGCTCCCATATGCCAATTGGTGAACAAAAGTAAAGAACTCACCATATCCTCCCATACTACCGAACAGCACACTCCAAAGAATGATAACTTTCATCGTTAGTTGAACATCATTCAACAATTATAGTCAATACACAATTCCCACATTATCATAACTCTCAAACATAAGGAAATATACTCACATTCTAGAATATTATAGCTATTTAATGTATTACCCCGTGTCTTTAAGGTTCTATGCATCATACGACTTCTCCCTTGAGTCGGACATACAACATATGAGTGGTATGTTGTAGTCAAATACAAGACTGTATTGCATGGTGAACCAACTAGTGTAGGAAAAACATGACCCCTATAAGAAGTTATATATGGTACGAGTAGTATGAAGCTAAAATCATAAGTTCGTTAGTATATACTCCTTATGTTTTTATCAAACATAAGAGTAATGGCTATAAGTCATAATGGCTTGTTACGAGTTGTAAGATATGACTCATATCCTGACTAGTAAAGGATCCAATAATAAATACTCATGTTTATATAGATTTATAGGTTACTTTGACATGTATTAAGTTCTCAAATATCTCCTAGCTCTTGAACAAGTCGAAACATCCTTTAGCAATTAAGTTCTTGTGTAAATATAACTATGGTAATATTCAAATGATTATAATTTTTGTTATGAAATTTATTTTATATATCCAGACCCACCAAAAGATATATAATTGAATTATCTTTCCAACTATATCAATTTTTCCATAATCCGATTTCGGGGTAATAAGTTATGGCCAAATTACTGAAGCACTGTCAAAGTTGTCAGTGGATACAACTGACTCATGACTACTCATAAACAGTCCATATGAGTCATCAGGAGGAGACATATCCACTATAGTAGGGGTTGAAATATGGGTTTTTGGTGATGAGTAAAGAAATGATCCATACCTACTACATATGAGTCATAACCTAAAACGTCGGAATGGCTTCGAAATGATTTCAAGAGGCTTTCTAAGGGTTTCTTTGGTCTTTTCTCCTCTTTAAACTCCCAAAACCATGACTTAAAATCATAACAAGGCATTATTTTCCCCAAATAATGAATCACTTAACATATTATTTCTTCCTCCCTACATGAATAATATCAAGAACATGAAGATTAGGATTCCTCATGCAAAATTCATCCTTCAAGTCCCAAGATTCAAACTTTATTTAAAAGTCAAGAAACTTTAGGTATATGGTATTTATGAAAAATAATATTATTTTATCCTTTTGCCAAAAACTTGTTTTAATGTTATTGTTATATGAATTGCATTTAGGGTTCACTCCCAAATTATCTTGTCTTGAGTTTATGAAAATATCATGTGATTGAAGTATTAAAGTTCATGTTCTCATCTATTTATGTTTTGACTTAAAGATTCTCTATTATGATTTGAATATAATGAGTTTGATTTGAAAACATTTATCAAAGATTTGCAATTGAGTTTTGAGCATGATATTGTATTACAAGTTATATGAAAGAAAGTGTGACTTAAGGCTTAAATATAAGCAGTAGTTTACAAAAAGGTTTGATCTCTTTATTTAAATGGAAAGACTTAATATGTAGAACTGTTCATTTTTATTATGGAATAAATAAAAAAGAAGCATAATTGGTTTCTCGTATACAAGACCTTAAGTTATTTTAAGGTGGATTTCTTAAGTATGCGCACAAATAAACCCCTTTTCCAGAAGATTCTTAAGTTGATCCTTGAGTTCCCTAAACTCAGCTGGAGCCATTAAATACGGAGAAATATAAATTGGACAAATTTCCAAAAGCAAATCAACACCAAACTCTATTTCCCAATTTGGAGGAACGCCAGGAAGAATATCCAAAATGACCTCTAGAAATTCATTAACTACGGGGACCAAGAACAAAGAAGGACCTTCCGAGTTAGAATCTCTAACTAGAACCAAGTGATACAGACAACCCTTAAGTATTAACTTCTGATCTCTAAGATATGAAAAAAACCTCCCCCTAGGAGCTAAGGAACTACCTTCCCATTCTGTAATCGGTTCACTAGGAACCTTAAAGATAACCCTATAGGTCCGACAATCCACAGATTTATAACAAGAATAAAACCAATCAATACCTAGAGTTATATCAAAATCTACCATATCCAACTCAAACAGACACGCCAAGGTCTGCTTGCTACCAATAAATACCCTACACACCCTATAGACTCTCTTAGCAATAATCGAGTCAACTATAAGGGCAAAAATAGAAAAAGTATCTGAGATAACTTTTGAATTAAAATCAAAAGATACAACCACATATGGAGTCACAGAATAAAAAGTGTACCTTAGATCAAGAAAACAATATATGTCACAAGAGAAAAGTTGTAACGTACTAGTAATGATATCTGGTGGTTCCTTAGATTCCTGTTAGGATGACAAAGCATACAACTTGTTTTGACCAACACTAGAACCAAGAGCAGTAATAGAAGTAGATGCCACCCCACCAGGTGTAGGAGCAGAAGATAAAGCAACAAGAATATTATTTTCCCATGTAAAAACCTTATTGACCATACAATCCCTGAGCTGGTGGCCTACCTAGCCATACTTAAAGAACTTGTCCCTATCTTACTCACAATAACCTCGATAAAGATAACCCTAGAATCATTAAGGAGGACACAAAGAAACTGATTGACCTCAGCTCACTTGAGATTAGGCCTCCTGTGCCCAAGAATTATCACAACTTTGATGATGACTGTCTCCCAATTGATAATAAGAATTATCAAAAAAGGGGGGCCAAACTCCCTCACTTCTTTTTCTTCTGCTTGCAACCATCCCCATAACTATGACACTAAGAATATCTCTGATCAGAAAACATGCTCTTCTTTCCCTACCTATCCCCAAACTCTAGCTGCTTTCTCTTTTTATCTTTAACTTGTTACATATGAATAATAAACCTCGAGATGTCCATATCTTTAATCAACAAGGTAGTCCTGCTCTCCAAAATCAAATCTCTATTAAACCCAGAAGTGAATTTCCTTATTCTCTACCTCATATCAGCCACCAAGTTAGGAGCATACCATGATAACTGATGGAACCTCAAAGCATATTCCATTACAGACATCTTCCCCAACCTGAGGTTTACAAACTCCTCCATCTTCGCTTCTCTCAACTCTTACAGAAAGAACCATTCTCTAGTCACAATCCATTCTCAGCCATGTACCTCTATCTCTGTCAAACTTCTTTTACCACTATTAATCAACATCCTTGAGCTGATAAGCTACATAGTTAATACCCTCTAAGTTGGTAGTCTGCATCACCCGAAAGTTATTTTCCATCTTATCCAAGAAGCCCTGTGGATCCTCTTCTACTTTCACCCCCGTAAAAGTTGAAGGACCCATCTTCATAATTTTACCAACTCTTGTGGCCTTAGCCGACAAAGCATCAGTTGCACCCCACTCAGACTTAGCAACAGCCAATTAGGCTATGAGATTAATAGATTGATTAAATTCTGCTTTCATCACGTTGCCCTGAGGAAAAAATGGAGAACTAGACGGAATAGTATGAACTCCATCTTTTTCAAAAATAAGACAATGAGATCGAAGATGTACTCAAGATGTAAGACAAACCACATAAGCATTATACTTAGATGGGATAGAAGAATTTACTTGTGTTCTAAATCGAGAAAGCATGATCTGAAGGAAAAACAAACAAGGATTAGGGGAGATACCATGTTTGAGATTTCAAGCTTGAAGATAGAATACTAAGAAAGTGAAACATTCAAAATTGGCTTATAACTTTTCTCTTATAAGTGTAGCATGTTTCATACACTTAAAAGAGGATCTACTCAACATAGCTTTGTGGACTTCTCAGTTGACCATGAATCTAGGTTGTTATACCAACTTAATACGATCGGAAAATTGTCCTAGCCATAATGGGCATCCCAAGTCCAACCAAGACCCATATGGCCATTTTAGCAGGGGGAGATTAACCGATATGGTCAGTGGGTAGTTAGGAAAATAAAGCTAAACAACCCAGGTAAAGGTTTTAAATTCATGCTAAACTTGATTTCCTTTAGCTTCACTTATATATGTATGGTTGTATGCATTTTGGATGGTTTCACTTGTTTTTATAAGTTATGATCAGTACCTATGACCCATATCTCTGGCAGAATAAAATAATAGGAGGATCAAATATTACCCACCATACGAGTCCTTGATACACCTCATACCAAGCCTTACGACTTATACCCTTAAGTCATATCCATTATAATATCCAAAACCATCTCACCAACTAACACTTGTCATCTTACGATAGGACCCTACCACTCGTATACCAAAATGCATCTTGTACCAATGAGTCATATTGGCTTCGGAGAATGGATATCCAGGAAATTTTCTAAGTATAAAAACCTAGGATGTTTCAACAACTCGTGCCTTTAGTGAAATACTTGTGTAGTTGTGAGTTTATAGGTTGATAAATTAATCTTTTGGAGTACTCTTCTGTGGTATGGGATGATGTGATGAGTTCTTTGTTTATTTTCCTTGAGTGTACTTCCCGATGGTATTAGATGTCGTGGTATGCTCTTTTTCTTTATACTCTGATGACGGTAATTGTGTTGATTATGGTAATTACTTGATTATTATTATATATATGTGGTTTTACGATTACAACAAGATTGCTCATATAGTATGAAAGTTATGGTATATGTGGATAAAGAATGTCGTGCTATTATTCTAATTGAATAGTAATATTAAAGAATATTCATGTTCGATTTTGTACCTTGACTTTAAGTTATTATATTACTCCATATCATCCGTATATTCTATCTATTTTTTATGCAGACCCAAGTTCTAGTTGCCACTTTTTAGTCGAGGTCGTGCGGTGTTTTTCATCAAGAGACAGGGTGAAATCATGGAGTTTGATTTGACATTTTACCATTCTATCCTTATTCTATCTATTGTATTCAAGATGAATGTATGAGACAATTTAAGATTATTAGATGTTGAGCTAAAATTTCTATTGTCGAAGGTAGAGATGCTCTTGTACTAATACTTTCAGGTCATGGGGTTTGTATTCGAAAGTTAGTTGTTTCTTTGTGGAATTTCATTTTTATATTGTGTTACCATATAGGGTCCATGTTTTCCATTTCTACTAATGTAACCAATTTCATTAGCTCTGGGTTACGGTGTTTGCTTACATATTGGTGGATTATCGTAGGGGCCATCATGACTTAGAAATTGGGTCATAAAAAATTTGTATCAGATCCTAGGTTTAACCGATATTGATGGTACAACAAAAGGTGTCTAATAGATTTCTATGGATAAGAACGTTTACGACCGTTTCTTTTCTTCGGGAGGATATGGACATTCTTAGGAGTCCCTCATTTTTTTCACTTATATAGTACTAAGAGCTTAAGTTTGTTGGTTTGATATTCTTTGGACTTTATCCGTTTGCAAATACTAAGGACTAATGGTATAGTTATATGTGAGGAGGGTCATAAAACGCAAACTCGTGATGTGTCCCCAGTTAGAGATAATGGTGGACCTCCTCTGAACCCTATTCCAGCGCCTGAGCTAGAGACTCCTTTACCTCAACTAGCGGTGGGCCAAGGACTAGCCCAAGAACCACCAAAATTCTTCCTCGCTTTTTATCTTAGAGATGCTTTAGTTCAAATATTAGGTATTGTTGATGATTTGGAAACAACTGGGCAGGAGTGTAGCTGCAGCTGCAACTCATGGAGTTGAGGTTCCTCTAATTCCAGCAGTTTTTCATCCGACAGTGGCTTGGCTATTCATGACCCAATGATAACGCTCAACTTACTTATCAATTTAAGTGCAAAACAATCGTTGTCAATTTATTTACCCAACATTAGAGTCGGGATCAAATCAATGAGGAACAATTTGAGTGGAAATCAAGTTAATTAAAAAAATAGCTACAAGTTAAATACAAACCTATAACATAAAATATAAAAATGGGGGAGATAAGAGTCTACACTAATGTTTCTTTTTGGGTTTTTCTAATATAAATTTAGGGCAATGAGCAATTAGAGTTTTCAAACAATTAAGCACAGATCTTGGGATTATGTATTACTAAGGGAACCAATATGTGGATGCTAGTAATTAACTTTATTATAAGTACATCAAGTGTGGGTAGGTTCGGTTATAGGTTTTGATGCTAGTCTTTCAACAAAACACCAAACTTTCAAACATTGATTCTTTAGAATACCTAATTGGTGTGTTCAATAATGGGTAACCAAACCTCAATCTAGGCATCCCTATTCCTTGGAAGATACCCATGGTGTAGTTAACTTCACAACCATCCATATGTCTAAGAAAGTAATAGATTATCAAACTACACACATAATTATCTACCATTGCTTTAGTTTCTACATCACTCTTTCAAGGATGATGTGGATTCCTAAAGTTCACCTAAAACCTTTCTTTCAAAGTTGGCTATGGGCTTTCTTGATCTTGGAGTTTTCACCCATCAAACCCATGTGTGTATTTGGGGATTTAATCCACGAATCCCAACCTTGTTAGCATAGCAATGTTAAAACTCATCAACAAGGACTAATAAATAGAGGATAACAATAACAAACCACCCATACTTAAATCCCTATTAAGACATAACCCTAAGAGGGAGATCTAGCTACACATAAGATAAATAAGAAAAGATATACCCATAATCTCCATTGAAATTATTTATTGAAGCTTAAGTGAATGTTACTTCAAACTTTGGATTCCCCCAAATCTCCAATGAAAGTTAACTATTCCTTCACTTAGAAGGTATCCAATGTATTCTTCACCCTAAATTTATACCATATTTTCTTCTCTAAGAATGGAGGATATAAATCATGAACCAAAACCTAACTATTGGGGAAAATTGAAGTATGAATCTGAATGAATCACTTGGTGTTTGGGTCTTCTTGCCAAAAATTGGGATCGGCCACATGTATTTCTATATTTTCCCTTGGGCCGCATTCTTTAACTAAGCCACAATCACGAGGGCCTGGCCGCAACTGCAGCTATGCTACCACTATTTTGTTCCACGAAATTGGTTGCTTGACTTCTACTTAACTGTCATGACTACAGTCTCTAGACCGCGACTGCACTAACTGAGGGTAGTTTCTTCTCTAAGTCTTCAACTACACTTTATTGCTTCATTTTAATCATTTTCATCTCCAATCCACACCTTTTTATCTTTTTTACAATATACCTGCAAAGTGTGGAAGTTAGTGTATTTAAGAACAATGGTATCTCTTTTATTCATTCAAAACAAGGTAATGAGAACAAATGATAAGGTAAAATAAGTGGTAAAGTCACCAATAATCAACACCCCCAACATAAAGCTTTTGCTTGTCCTCAAGTAACACTACCTCTTACCTTGAGACACAATTATTTATGCCCTAACATCATACCTTAAAGATCACAATGACTTCAACCTTAGTCATTACCACAAGTAGCTCATTGTATATCATCTAAGCTATTTTTTAACTACTCCCCCATAATAAGATAAACTATTAAAGGATACAAAAGACTTCCTAGATAAATCAAGCAACAATAACTAATGCTCTATAAGTGTGTCACTTTTTGACCAAAACTAAGTTAACTCCATTTGTCTCATCGCTTGGAAGGGGACAAAATCACCCATCTCAGCTTGTTTCATAGGACAACCTCACAAGAAAAAGAATTCCACACACCAGGCTACGAAATATGCAACATGGAATTTTAAGTGAAAAAACTCTCTCCCCCACAAAAGAAATATCTATGCAACAAGTGTCATACCATAGGGTTGCCCCTATTTTCAACTGCCAATACAAAGAAAGTAAATGGTTGGAGATATCAAAGGACTTTCTATGATGGTAACATAGGTTTGGGTTAGGCTATGATATACTTTTTGAGCAACATGGCTAAATCCTTCCTTGAACATCTACATAAAACTTTTAGATCCTCCTTTTTTACTATAGGACAGTCTTCATTGTTTACTATCATTTATTCATGCCTTATTTTTACCTTGTTTGTTCCTCAATTTTATTCCATTTCTTTTTCTTGCACTCTAGTGAAATTCATTCCTTTGTTGGACCCTCTCTTTTTCTATTCATTTTCTTTCAATGCTAAGGCACAATAGATATTTCACTTACAAATTCATGGCCCAAACATACTTCCATCAATCTTTACGACCCCAACTTACGCTTTTATCCACAAGTTTCATTTTTAAGATCAAGGAGGGCATGGCTCAAAAGAGGGATATAAGAATGGTTCATATTTTATAATGATTTTGCCAAAGAAAGGTCCAAAATCTCAAAGTGGGTGACTAAGGATTATACTTATGCACGGGTAGGCTTTTTAGTCTAGAGTGGGTTTCCAATGACAAATGATGGCCTAAGATTATTTCTCTAACCAAATACAATTGGCATTAGCTTTGTAAGACTAATGGGGAAAGTTCAAGATAAAAAAACTATATAAGAGAAGAATTCAAATAGATCATCAGTCATGGAATGAAAAAATTATCAAGGGATCTCAAATGTCCCTCCCGCTAGAAACATATTTGGATTACCCATTTCTATTCACAAGTTAAAATTTTACGGAGCCACAAAAAGAGAAAAGGTTTTGTTACAAAATTTCCCACATCCATGCAATTGATTTATGCAAAATTTTTGAAGGAAGGGGTTGTTTGTTTTGCATTAGCACCAATTAAATTTGCTAATTCATGGCAAAAACCAAAGACTTAGCCTTATATTTTGGATCAAAATGGGAAAACCAACCATACAGCTACTCAGATTTTACCAATGGTGTACACTGTGATCCCAAATTTATAATTTACAATGCCATAAGTACTCAAACTACCCTTGCATTCATTATATTTATGATATGGTTACTCCGACTTCCCATTTATATATGTCTCAAAACCCAAAAACGACGCTTTACCCTTAAGAATGCCATCACTCAATTTCTCATAGGGTAAAGCTTGTCAGGCATCCATATCAAAATACAATTAAAGTAAAAGAAATCCTAGGACTAAAAACAACATGATAATCCATAAAACGTAGGCACCATCAAAGTTCCCAAAGATATAGCATCTCTAAGAAATTTTTTTTATCCAGAATGTCATAAAAAAATAGCATAAAGAGAAACATCCAGCAACATATCACCAAAATAATACAAATCTAGGGGTACCCCTAACTAAAAATAATGCAATTTCCTTAGTGCATGTGATATAAAGAAAGAGTAAGAGGGGTCTTCCTGAATTGGCATCAAGAGCTACGCTCTCTCGCTAAAAATGCACCATCATAATCATCAGCATCATCAGCAGAACAATCTGTAGGGGCCTCATCTTCACTGTCTAACCTCGGTGAAGGTAGTCGATGATTGGTCTTAAGAACATAAATATATCCTTTACCCCCTTCCAAAGATTCATGAAGAACCTATCTATTTTCTTCTCTCTCTTTACCATATTCTCATGTGAGTCCTTAAGGTCTTTGTGCCATCCGACTAAGGCTGAGTAGGCCCTCTCCATCTTTGAAATAGTAGCTTGCTGCTTCTTCTTCTCCTTCCTTAATTTCTCATAATCTGATTGGGCTAAATATATGTGGCAAGAAGTGGAGGACTCTCCTGGAACCTAACGCAATATCGATATTATATCCTTAACCACACATTTGTGATGTGATATGTCATCAATAGGGTTAACTAATGAAGGTCTACAAGAGTTTGTGTCCTCTTAGGTCAATTTATCGGAGTCTGCCTTACTTTTCATGCTATGGTCTAGGGCATCCTCACACCTAAATTTTAGTTGAAAGATGTGGAGACCTACGTTCACCCAAGTATCTACAGTGTAGTTCTCTACTTTTGCACTCTTGCAAAGCTCAATCATAATGGAAGGGAATGGAGAAGCATACCTCCATAATTTTTTAAAGAACACTCTCGCCCATGTTAAGAGGTATTCCAGATAGAATGCAATCCTTGATCTAAGATAAAAAATCTGTTACAATGGTCATATGGTTGCATGGCGATACTAGGCTGCATATAATGATGAACCAAAGCCTGGCCTTTTCCATGAAATCATTCATCAAAATATCTCTCTTAGTGATGGCATAGGGAACTGCTTTTCCAGGATATTAAATATTTACCATACAGGTCCTTGGCTCACATGTTCTTACCTGGAACTGCTCTATGTCTGCATCCGACAGCCCATACAACTCATTGATTCACTTGGCTCAGAAGTTCACTTGCTTAACCCAAATTATCATTACTCAATTTTTGAGAGACACTACACTGAGGTTCACATAGAACTCATGTACCCAGTGCTCATTTGCATAACATGGGTTTTCCTTGGGTTTGAGGAAAAGCATATCCACTGGGTCTCAGTGAGTTGAGCATACAATTCTGGGAGTTTCTCCTCCACCTTGTCTAGGCTAAAACTTTTTTCTGGGAGTAACATAGTCCTGTGGAAATCCACATAGTAGAGGTGTTGGAATTGTGCGACCATGAACCAGGTGTTATCAAAATCTCCAATCTTTAAGGTTTAGAACCTGTGCACAATGCAACTCAGCCTATCATTAGCATTGTCATACCTAAAACATGATAAATCAAATATATAAGCTCATGTGACAGTGTTATAGAGGGTTTGGGGGATAGAAATGGATATGCAAAAATTTTTGTTCCTGCAGATACCACCCTCAGGTATGGAGATCATTGACCATTGACCGCGATCGTAGTGCTGCGATCGCTATCATCCGGACCGCGATTGTGGTACTTGAGACCTTAGTCTACAAATTTTGCCCAATGCTGAAAACAAAATTTTAACCCCAATTCCTTGTATCAGTTAGGCATATCAACATCATATGCAAGGAATTTAAGCCTAGAATGCGTAATTATGGCCCCATACTTTGAGGTTAAAATTGAACTCATTTTGAGCATTAAATCGACCATGGTGCACATGATTATTTCAAACATCTTTGGCCTAAATTTGGTCAATCAATACTTCTCCATTGGTGTGTACACCAACTAAAATATCTAACAACAACAATGATTATAAATAGGATTGCATTTTGTAATTAAAAAAAATTAGTTCAGAAATTTCTCTAAACTACAAGCTCTAAGAATGAAATTAAGTTAAAAGTACGGAATTAGGACGACATACCAAGTTTGGATGATCCAGTTGGAATAAAATGACACTTGGATATGCAATGCAAAGACAAATATTTGGGAGAATTTGGAAGAAATAAAGAGAGAATGTGTGTTAGCAATGGGCATTCGGATGGTCATTTAAACTTATTTTACCGCAATTGCAGTCATAGTTACGAGATCACGGTCACGTGGACTCCGCCATTGTGGTGGTACAAACCATAGTCGTGGTAACTAAGACCAATAACCAGGTCACCTACACTTCTTATTGAGTCCAAACTTCTAATTTCACACATTCCTTTTCACTTATAATCAATATTACTCTAACTACCAACATTTCATGGATTATGCACGAACATAAATAAAAATTAAAACATCTGTATCATGTATAATTAAAAAAGATATGTGCGACTTTTTATGGAATGATGGGTTGCCTCCCATAGAGCCCTTAGTTTAATGTCTTAGCATAACACACCTTCCACTTTCTTTTGTGTCTCCACATAGAAGAGCTGAATCTCTGTCCCAAATTCCATTCGGTACACAATGAGCAGCAGAGGAACAGAAAATCCACATCTTCTAAGAGGAGGCTTAGAAGAGGTGAGGAAGTGGAAAGTGAGCTTATGTCTCTTAATTTTCAAGACTAGATCCTTTTACCCAATTTTACCTCAAATTTTTGGTTTGGTTCTTTTGGCAAAGGTCAGAACAAGAATAGGTAACTCGGCGGGATCAGAAGTGTAGTTTCTTAGCCATTTAAGGTGTGGCTTCTTTTTGTTCCTTTGGGGTGTAAAATTCCAAGATATAGGGATTATACTTCTCCTCCTAACATTCTACCATTTTCCTAGGTAGATGGATTCTCATCATATCTTTGAGGAACAATGTTGAAAAGTGGCTTAAATGAGGTCCAATTCCTATTTTTGGAGTACCCTCCTCCGTAGCATCTTCACCATGAAATGAATATGAGTCATAATAAGAGATTTTACTTGATTCTTGTTTTCACTCTAGTACCATTTCCTTTAGTTTAGTATCTTCTTCCTTTTTTGATTTGGTAGACTGGGAGATCACCGAGGAGTCTTCGCTGCCAATCTCATCATCGTAGATTGGTTTCTTTTCTTGATAAACCTCCTCTTGGTAAATAGGCATGGTAGTGATGTTTTTAAGATTTGTTTCATTGCCCATTTCCTCTATCTTTACAATCTCCCTTCAAAGTGCCTTATGGAATCGATGCATGACTTGCACGTTCTCTTTCGTTGCCCGATCCAAAATAGTTTGAAGCATTTATTTAAGACTAGTCGACCCAGTATATTTCTCTTTCTTCTCCTTATTATAAGACCTATCAACTTATAAATGGAACTAGTAACTCTATTAGCATAAAATGGGGAGGCGGCATTTGAGTGATTACTCCAATATCCATCTCGACCACCACATAAAGAACAACTATACTCCTAATACGATCGAGATAGTTATTCTGTCTCTTTCAAGGGTGCATGTTACAATATCCCCTAAAGTAGGGTATATCACCATATGGACATAGGTCATCAAGATATGACTTTCAACTATAAAAATTGTATTTATTGGAAGATGTCATGGATAAAAGTAAAAGAAACCAAAAATACCTAACACGAGAAACAAAAGAAAATCACAAACAAATATTTACAAGCTTGAATTTAAGAAAATAGGATAAACTTACAAACTAAATATGCCATATTGTTTTCCAGTAACGGCACAATTTTTGATAACGCACAACTTACACATCAATTTAAGTGCAAGGTGGTCATCGTCAATAAATTTACCCAACTTTGGAGTCGGGGTCGAATCCACATGGAATAATGTGTGTGGCAATCAAGTTAATTTAAAATAATAGATACAAGTTAAATTTAAACCAAAAGTACTAAAAAAAATAATAGGGGAAATAGGAGTCTACACTAATGTTTCTTTTTAGTTTTTTCTTGAATAAATTTGAGGCTGCAAATAATTAGAATTTTCAACTAACTATGCACAAATGATAGGATTATGTATTACTAAGGGAAATGACATGTGAATGCTAATGATTAACTTATATATTAGTAGATCAAGTGTGGATAGGTTCGGTTATAGGTTTTGATGTTATTTTTTCAACAAAACAGCAACCTTTCACATATTGATTCATTCAAATACCTAATAGGTGTGTTCAATAATTGGTAACCAAACCCCAATCTAGGCATCACTATAAGACCCATATGATGTCCAGGGGATAGTCTTGAGGGATTACTTTTGACAATCTTAGCATCAATATACACTAATCACCATTTACTAGTTAACTTTCTCATATCAACTAATCCATTTGACAACTAGTCATCAGATTACCTCTAATCATCATTCAACAACTATTTGCAACATAGCCACTAAACACTAATCATTAGGAAAATCATCATTACTTAGGTAGCATCATTTATTATATAGTCCACATATACCAATAAATTTTTGTTACTAACTAGTAATTATTATCCACTTAAAAAATATCCACCACTAATAATCAATTATCACTAGTCCTCTATTATCATAAATCATTAATCAAAACTAATCATAAAACATCATTAAACATTAATTATACCTCTTTATTAACGTTTAACACTTATGGGAAATAACCAACATCATTAATATAAACAACATATCCAAATTTCATATAAGTTAATACAAATATATAATTTCTATGGGCCTGACTAGAACTGGAAGATTTACACCTGGGCATATCAATATAATCAATATCCAGCATACCTAGGTATTACTATCGTCACAATGTTATCCGACCTTATCGATCATCATATTATCATCATTATATCCTCCGAACTTTTTTGGAATCAACATATAATCATACTATCCACCGACCTTGCTAGGTATCTACATAACATCATTATTTTCTTCGCTCTTGTTGGGTATCTACATATCATGATAATATCATCTGGCCTTGCCTGGTATCTTCATATCATAATAATATCCTATAGACTTGTCGAGCATCAATATCCCATAATAATATCCTCCATCCTTTTCACGTATAAATATATCATCATAAATTACTCCGGTGATGTCGGGATCAATATATCATCATAATAACAATTGGTGGCAAAATAAGTAACATAAACATCATATAATGAATCATCATTATTTTACTCAAAATGAACGACATAAATTACAAAAAATAATCAATAAGCATGTCTTCTAACATAATTCACGGCACAATTCTTAATATCATCATTGGGAATATTTTCTAGCATTATTTCTTAGCATGATCATAATCATAAGCAATACCTTGAACAATGACTCATTAATAGCCTATGCATAGATCTATCATTATCATAAAGATAGATTATTCATATAATGATCCATAACATAATTTATGGCTTGGACAAAATCATAGTCAAGGGCTCATTCAATAGTATATTCAGTAGCCCAATCAATAGACATATCAATAGCATAATCTATAGCCCATCAAAAGCTTACCCAATAATTATATACATGGAATAATCATTAGGAAATACTTCTAACATCATTCATCATAACCTAAAAGTACCAATGTTCCACAATATTGCCTCACAGAGGAATTATCTAATCATATAATAAGCATATAACGGTTTCAAGAAAACTATCATCTATCTTGACTAAGGTGGGTCAAAGATCCCACTTTTAAATCTCCCAAACATTATTTTATGTCAAATACTACCCAGGAATAGGCTAAGGTATCTAAATCTACTTTTAGATGTATACCAAGCCATGATTATTCCTAAGGTTAAGGTTCTTCTCAAACACAACAACTAAGACAATATATCAACTAACACAACCTTTCTTTGGTGTAAGCAACTAAGGCCTACTCATCCTAATCTTGAGTAACTAGAGCATTGTACATAATTTAGAGAAAGCTAAGGAATTCTCATACAAATCATGAGCAATAAAGTCTAATGTAATAAGGTTAAAGGTAACAATCTAAACATTTCAACTCTACATTTTCAATTTAGCCTAAACAATCCAACTAAACCTAACTGTAGCATTTCAAAATTACAATACCTAAAACACATCCCAAATACAACAAAATATCATAAGAATACTATGTCATAGCCAAATCTAACAAGGGATAAACCTAGCCTACCTCAATGGAAAAAAAAGCTCAACTAACTACTAAACATTCATTTTTTTCTTTTGAGATGCCAAGATATCAAAATCACATTATACATATCAATATGAGTATAATGATATATACCTATATTTAACAATTGTGCTTTGGGTCAAAAAACGACATCCAAAAACCATAGTTGGTCTCTATGACGAAAATCATGTTTTCAAGGACAACCCAAAATTCATAGATGATCAAGGAATCATAACCCTCAAGAATGGGAGGAGAAAAAAGATAAATTAGTTGTAAAATCAAGCTCATATGTTATTTAAAAGGGCCAAATATTACCTCAAATAGTTATATAATCGCAATATTAGATGTCAATCGGTCTCATAAGATATCGATAAATCTAAATTTTGAGTTACCAAACTCTGAAGGGATTTTTCTTTCAAGGTATGCATGAAAAATGAGATAATTCATGACCTAAGGTGTCTATTTATACCCCTTGATTGTAATCTGGTGTTACAATCGCAATATGCAGGTGTGTAATTGCACAAGTTGGCATTAAACACAGATAATACAATTGCATCAACCTTAGTGTGACCGTACTACCACCTTTGCACACTAAGGAATGATATTTATTCAACAGGTGTGATCACAGATGCACCAGATATTAGTTAAACATTGGAAATTTTAATAATTTCCACTAAGCAACGAGATTCATTCAAAATCTGATATACAAAAATAAACTATATAACCATATTAAATTTAATGTTTCGGATGCAATGGAAAATTTGGATTTTCCATCTGTTGCCTTTTTGACAAAATGTGAGTCCCACACCCATATTTCTAATTTTCCAACTTTCCTACCAATAGGTCAAAATGAGCTCATGGGCATCGGCACTCGAACATAAGGTTAACCTACCCTAAAATTGATGTTTTAGAGCATTTGTGCAGTTAGAATTACCATCCGAGATTATTTTACTAAATTTTTTACCTATTGGACCTTTTGAACCAATGAAGACTTCAAAATAGGGTATTGGCTCTCAAACTAAATGAACTACCCAATAACCAAACTGTCAGTCCTAACATGTCATAAATGGCTTAGGGCGGCAATGTAAATGATCTAATAATAAAAATAAGTAGAAATATGAAAAATGACCTAAGGGGTTATTACACTATTGAGATAGGTTAGGCATTGCTAAAGTAATGGTCTTACTAAAATAATCCATGGTTGCATGATAGTGGGATAACCAGTCCATGCCCAGAGTCATATCAAAATCCACTATTTCAAGAATAATAATATCAACAAAAGTATCAGCATCACTAATAGTAGCAACACATGATCTGAAAACTTGATCCAATACTAGAAAATCACCCACAGGAGTAGATACACACAATATAGCTGATAATAATTCATAAGAAAACTCCAACTGTAGTGCGTAATAACAAGATATATAAGAATAAGTGGATCCCAAATAAAATAAAATAAGGGTCAACTGGCGGCACACAATAATATACTTGTGAATATCGCATCTAAAGTCTTAGCCCCAGGTCTAAAAGGTACTTCATACAACTGACCATACCTGTCACCTAGCTGGGCACCTGATCCGCCCCCAGTTCGGCCTGCTCAAGAACCTCCTTGAGTACCCTAGAAACCACACCAACAACTATAAGAACAATCTTTAATAGGAGGTGTACTCTGAGCTAAAGCAACAATCACCTCATGACTAGGGCAATCTCACTAATAATGACCAAGAAGTCCACAACTGAAATAGGAAACATGATCTAAAACAGAACTAACAAATCTAGATGACCTAGAGTAACCACCACATCTACACTAATAGATTAAGAACCCCTTGATTATTGACCATTAATATTACCAGGGAGATTACTAGCACTATGCTGACCTTTATGAGTAATCTGAAGCGATACCAAAACCGATCGACTAGGCTAACTATAAGTCTGATAGAATGGATGTGGAGGATACCTACTCTTAGAACTACTATCTGTGGGTTTGTATCTATGATGGATCCATTGAATCTTCACTAAAACCTAGACCTTTTATAACAGATATCACGACCCTCATAATGCATATCCTCTATCACCCTAGTGTGATTCGACACCTCAGAAAAAGACCTACCTGCAACAACTAAACACTAAGTAGCCATACAAATAAAAAGTCTCAATACACTAAAAAAGTAGTGAGCTCTCTCAAAGTCATATTCTAAGATATAAATTGCATGCCTAGACAAATCATGATAATGAGAATTATACACTTCAACTATAATAGAGCCCTACTCCAATCTTGAGAATTATTCCCTCAAATGACCTCTATGGTTGTGAGGCATGTACTTCTTTAAAACATAGTAGAGAACTTAGTCCATGACAAGGTAGAAGATCCATCTGGTCCCAAAGCCATATTACCTCTTCACCATTGGTGAGTAGCAAAATCAAACTAAAATGTCGTGTAATCCACACCATGTATCTCAACTAGGTAAAAATTACAAAGCCTATCCTCACAAACAATCAAAAAATCATATGCATCCTCACCTGGAACACCAGAAAACCTAGGCATAGCCAATCGCAAGAATCTACCTAAAAACTTCTTCTCCTCAGTGATGTGTGAGCATATGCTAAAAAATTTGAGGATTTTAACTAAGAATAAATGCAAAATCTTAAGAAACTTTTGTAGTTTTGGATTGTTTTATGTATGATTGTGTAGTAGAAGTTGATATGATAGAGAACCAACGAGAATGGAAGTAAAGAAGTTAAAATCTGAAGAAATATAAAGAAAAGCATGGCTGATGACATTTGTGATTAGTCGTCATCCCCGGGATAATCTACCAGCTTCATCGTCAGCAGTAAATAGAAAATTGGCCTAAGTTGAAAGCTGTGATGACATTTTGTGATAGGTCATCAAGGGTCTGATAAGCTGTCAAGAATGTCCTCAGCCTAAGGTAGCACAGGATAACTGAAGCAGAGCCTTGACGATATTTTATTATAGGTCATCAAGGAGATGATAAGTCATTGATGATAGGCGAATTTACGCGCCTATATCAATATATTTTGTCCATATTTTAGCCTAGTTTTGAGAACAAATTATATATTTCATGCACTTTTAGTCCTTTTTCCTGTAAATGAGCTAACGAACATGATTAGTAAAGTTTCAGGTATAAATGATGCATAATTCAGCATTTTATGGCTTACTTGACGCTAAAGAAAGCTCACGAAGGAAGGGAAGGGAGTTTACACGCCTAAGGACCAAAACTGCTGCATGGAAAATCTGTCCCGGGCTAAAACAGCATTTCTGAAGACTTTGGGGGACCAAAACTGCTGCATGGAAAATCTGTCCCGGGCTAAAACAGCAATTCTGAAGACTTTGGGGACTTACAGACACAAAGCTGGATTTTGACAATGATACATTAACCTAGTACAATTAGGTTATGTATTTCATTATTTTAAGTGGATTATGATAATGTTACCTTAACCTAGTACATATGGGTTAAGGATTTCATTAGTCTAGTAGGATTTGGTTATTTATTTCATTAGCTTAGTAGGATTAGGATATGGGTATTATAAATACCCTATCATGCTAGAGATTTAGGGAGATCTGCTACTCCTCTCTTATTCTACACTACAGACAATTCTACAACTCTTCTACTCTTTCCATCAATTCTATTTTCGTCTATTCTTATATTCTTAAATTCTGCAACAAGAGAAACGTTACTCTACAAGAAATCACACCTAACGCCTACCACTCTTGTGCTACACGAAATTGATCATTATTGTGGTATAATAACAATGTCAATTGTGGTTTTCTTCGCATTCATGGGTAACTAAACCTCTCTGTTGGGGTTATGGAAGCCGTATGAGATACTATCTATTGCTATGAGTTTGTGAGTTCGAGGCACGTATATTGCTTATATCATTATTCTCTTCATCTTAATCTACATTCTTCGCGGTTGCAAACGCAAGAATACGCCAGTCTAACATTTAACTTGTTCGAGAGAAAAGTTATTTGGCTGGAAAAGAGATAATGTCAAGGTAGTAGGACACCCTTTCCTATTAAAAAGCTAGTGCCGTAACTGGACTAACCTCTTGGAGAATTCGTACCGTTAGATACACTTTAAGCTCGAGAGAGTTAAAGTGAAATAGTCCTTGTTTAGGTCGAAAGACGCTTGGATTTACCATCGAATACAATTCTCTATAAGCAGTTGCATGTCAGAATTCTACACGCTCATAGCCAATAGAGACGTATACCTCAGAAGGTGGACATAACCCCAACTTCTCAATTCTCATTGTTTACATCTCACTAAAACATTCTTTCTCTTTTTACTTTGCTATTGCCATTTTTAGATCTTATTTTGGTTACATTACTTGCACGACAAGACTCCCCCATTTTTACGAGACTTGCACTAAAAGTCTAGTAACCTTTACTTACTTGTTGACCAAGCTATTCCCTGTGGGATCGATACCCAACCCAGTTGGGTTCTATATTTGCTAACGACCGCTTTACACTCCTACGAGAGCTGTAGATTGAGCGTTATCAAAAATTGGCGCCGTTGCTGGGGAGCTATCATTCCACCACCATTAGCGCCCGGAGCCAAGTTCAACATCACAAGCACCATGATTCAGTTATTGCAACTCAAGGGATTGTTTGGTGGACTAGCAGGCGATGATCCGAATATGCATCTCATAAACTTTATTTCTACATGCAAGTCTTTTGACAATCCTGGTGTTGGTCAGAATGCAATTCGATTACGTCTATTTGCATTGTCTCTGTCTGGGGAAGCAACACTATGGTTGAATGGGCTGACTCCTGATTCAATTACAAATTGGAGGCAATTGAGAGACGCTTTCCTAGAAAGATTCTTTCCGCCTTCCAAAAGGGCACAATTGAGAGATGAAATCAGCAACTTTCGTCAGCTTCCCACTGAAGCTCTTCATGAAACATGGGAGAGGTTCAAGACAAAGCTAGCAAGATGCCCAAACCATCACATGACTAATGTTCACCTCATGGAGATATTGTATAGAGCCTTGAATTCAATAACTAAGCCAGTGGTGGATAACGCAGCTGGAGGATCTTTTATGGACCTCACATTTGGTCAAGCAAGCAATATGCTAGATCGCATGACGAAACAAAGTAGAGCTTGGCATACCAGGGATTCTGAGGTAGCAAGCCCTACTTATTCTATAGGCATGACTGCAGACCAAAGAAGAAGACAAGAAGAACGTGATCAAGATATGGCGCACATGAAAACACAAATGGATCTTCTTACAAAGCATTTATTATCAGGGAAGACCGAAAAAGTGAAAGCTGTGGCGCTAAAAGGAAGAGACGAATCTGATTCAGAAGAAGAAGCCAACTACTTGAACAATCAGGGGGGTTTCCGAGGGAATGCCCAAGGAAACCAAGGTCGGAACTATTATGATAATTCTGGAAACAAGGACCAAGGTAGTTGGAGAAAAAACAATGAAAAGAGTGGTGTTTATGTTCCCCCTGGTAGACGTGATACCACCACATCTAATTCTGGAAGTATGGAAGACATGATGGCTAAATTATTGAAAGGAGTGGAAACAACAAACGCGGGAGTTACTGAGGTAATCAATGATTTGTCTTCTATGAAACAACTAGTTGATTCTCATTCCACTTCAATCAAGCAAATAGAGCAGCAACTAAGCCAACTTTCAGCAGCACTCAATCAAAGAAAGGCTGGCACTTTACCTAGCGATACTGTGCAAAACCCAAGGAAAGATGGGTCATGCATGGCCATCACTACCAGAAGTGGTAAGGTGCTGGAACCTTCAGCAAAAGGCAAGCAAGTGGTTGAAGAAGTTGCGGACATGGATGATAACGCAAAAGGAGAAGATGCCGCAACAACCAGTCCTGACGTCAAGGACGTCATGCCCAGTGACGTGCAGCCTAAAAAAATAGAACAGCGGAAGCAAGAGGAGAAGAAAGCCATGGAGAGAACACTTCCATACCCACCACCACCTTTTCCTCAAAGATTGAAGAAGGTGGCTGAGGACACGAAGTTCAGCAAATTCATGACTATGTTAAAGCAGCTGACCATTAATGTTCCATTGGTGGAGGCACTTGAACAAATGCCTGGGTATGCGAAGTTTATGAAAGATCTTTTGACTAAGAAGAGGGCAGCAAGTTATGAGCTGAAGGATGATGTGCATCATTGTAGTGCAATTGCTACCCGATCGATAGTTCAGAAGAAGGCCGACCCCGGAGCTTTCACTATTCCTTGCACTGTCGGATCTTTGAACTTTGCCAAAGCATTATGTGACTTAGGAGCCAGCATCAACTTGATGCCATTATCGATCTACAAGAAGTTGGGGTTAGGAGATCCTACGCCAACTAACATGAGGCTGGTTATGGCAGATAGGTCGGTAAAACGACCGGTTGGTATTCTATGTGATGTCTTGGTAAAGGTTTCTTCATTTATCTTTCCAGCAGACTTTGTCATCTTGGATTGTGAAGCAGATTCAGAGGTTCCCATAATCTTGGGACGCCCTTTCCTTGCTACAAGAAGTGTGCTCATTGATTTGAGAGCTAATGAACTTTCATTCAGAATAAATGACGAAGTGGTTCGATTTGATGTTTGCAAATCAATGAAGCAACCCAAAGATCTGAGTGTATTTTCTGTGGCTGATGTTGTCTTTGACGATGAGAAAGGATGCCGTGAAGAAGAGCAAATTCTTGATGATCCTTTGGAGGTTTTGCTCATGAAAGGAGAGAACGAGGATGCTGAAATTTCTGAAGAAGCTGTTTGTGCGCTATCGGGATTAGGGACATATCGCTATATTCCCAAGAAGCTGGATCTTGATCTCAAGAATCGACCCACACCACCAGCCAAGCCATCTATTGAAGAACCACCCACACTAGAATTGAAGGAGCTGCCAAGTCATCTGAAGTACGCATTCTTAGGAAGCGGAAACACACTTCCAGTCATAGTGGCAGCCGATTTGGGTGAGCAACAAGTTGCAGCTCTTATTTCGATCTTACAAAAATATATTAGAGCCATTGGATGGACCATTGCGGATATTATTGGTATTCCACCTGGGATTTGCTCACATAAAATTCAGCTTCAAGAAAAGTGCACACCCACCATTGAACATCAAAGGCGTTTAAACCCACCTATGCAAGAAGTGGTGAAGAAGGAGATTATAAAGTGGTTAGACGCAGGAGTTGTATATCCTATCTCTGATAGTACGTGGGTAAGTCCTGTACAATGTGTTCCCAAGAAAGGAGGAATGACGGTAGTCGCAAATGCAAAGAATGAACTGATTCCACTCAGGCCCGTTACTGGATGGAGAGTATGCATGGACTACCGCAAGCTGAATTCGTGGACACTCAAGGATCACTTCCCCATGCCATTTATGGACCAAATGCTAGATCGATTATCGGGGAAAGGATGGTTTTGCTTCTTGGATGGTTATTCAGGTTATAATCAGATTTGTATTGCTCCCGAAGATCAAGAGAAGACAACGTTCACATGCCCATATGGTACGTTTGCCTTCAAACGCATGCCATTCGGGTTGTGCAATGCACCAGCCACCTTTCAACGGTGTATAATGTCTATTTTCTCTGATATGGTTGAAGACACTTTGGAGGTATTTATGGACGACTTTTCAGTTGTCGGTGAGTCTTTTGAAGCATGTTTGGCAAACTTGAGCATGGCATTGCAAAGATGTGTAGAGTTCAACCTTGTGCTGAATTGGGAGAAGTGCCACTTCATGGTAAAAGAAGGAATCGTTCTTGGGCACAAGATCTCTGAAAAAGGAATAGAGGTTGATCGAGCAAAAATAGAGGTAATTGAGAAGCTACCGCCTCCAATTTCGGTGAAGGGAGTCCGTAGTTTTCTTGGCCATGCTGGTTTCTATCGTAGATTCATCAAAGACTTTTCCAAAATCTCTAGTCCATTGTGCAAACTACTGGAGAAAGATGCGAAGTTCGACTTCAATGACAATTGCTTAAAGGCATTCGAATGTCTTAAAGGAAAACTTATTGAAGCCCCTATCATGGTATCACCAGATTGGACGCTCCCGTTTGAAGTCATGTGCGATGCTAGTGGTGTAGCCGTTGGTGCTGTTCTTGGACAAAGAAAGGAGAAAATATTTCATCCTATCTACTATGTGAGTAAGGTCCTAAATGAAGCCCAAAGGAACTACACTGTTACTGAACAAGAGCTCCTAGCGGTTGTATATGCGTTTGAGAAGTTTCGTGCCTATCTATTGGGTACCAATGTGATCGTCCATACAGACCATGCAGCTCTTAAGTATCTAATGACGAAGAAGGATGCCAAACCAAGGTTAATTCGATGGGTACTGCTGCTGCAAGAGTTTGATTTCAAAGTCAAAGATAGAAGAGGTTGCGAGAACCAAGTGGCTGATCACCTATCTAGACTTGAGAATGAACATGTGGCGCAACCTAAAATTCAGATTGATGATGCATTCCCTGACGAGGAGATATTGGCGACAAAAATGGAGAAAGTACCATGGTATGCCGACTTTGCAAATTTCGTAGAGAGTAATGTGATACCTGCCAACTTATCTTACCACCAAAGGAGGAAGTTTATGCATGACGTTCAACACTACTATTGGGATGAACCTTATTTGTTTCGAAGATGCGCGGATGGGATCATTCGACGATGTATATCCCATGAAGAAGTACCTGCTATATTGGAAGCATGCCACACTTCGCAAGTTGGTGGACATCATGCAGGGAATCGAACCGCAAGAAAAGTATTGCAAAGTGGATATTATTGGCCCTCGATATTCAGAGATGCATACGACTATGTGAGAAGGTGTGACCAATGCCAACGTCAAGGTACTATTTCAAAACACCATGAAATGCCCATGTCCAAAATTATGGAGGTAGAACTTTTTGATGTGTGGGGTATTGATTTCATGGGTCCATTCGTGAATTCGTTTGGAATGAAGTACATCTTGGTTGCTGTGGATTATGTTTCGAAATGGGTTGAAGCTGTAGCATTGGCCGACAACGAAGGAAAGCGTGTTGTAGCGTTCTTAAAGAAGAATATCTTCTCTCACTTTGGGGTACCTCGTACTATCATAAGTGATGGAGGATCTCACTTTTGCAACAAGCTATTCAAATCTGTATTGGCCAAGTATGGTGTCAAGCAACACAAGGTAGCTACGCCTTATCATCCCCAAACTAGTGGACAAGTAGAGGTTTCCAATCGCGAGATTAAGCAAATCCTTGCAAAGACGGTTAATGCAAATAGGAAGGATTGGTCTCGAAAACTAGATGATGCACTATGGGCATATAGGACTGCATTCAAGACACCCATTGGCATGTCTCCTTATCAACTAGTTTATGGGAAGGCTTGTCATCTACCCATCGAGCTTGAATACAAGGCATTGTGGGCATTGAAGCACTTGAATCTGAATTGGAATGATGTGAAGAATCTGAGGTTGGAGCAGCTGAACGAATTAGATGAGTTCCGTCTCCATGCATATGAAAGATCGGATTTATACAAGGAGCGGATGAAGAAGTATCATGATCAGCGGATTGTTCGACGAAACTTCCAAAAGGGTGATATGGTACTACTCTTCAACTCCAGATTTAAGCTCTTCCCAGGTAAGTTAAAATGTAAGTGGTCTGGTCCATTTAAAGTTATCCAAGTCTACTCGTCTGGAGTAGTCGAATTGGAAGACAATAAGGGTGTTGTCTTCAAAGTGAATGGTCAACGTGTTAAGCCGTATATCGGTCCTCTTGACTCGATGAATGACAT
The DNA here is from genome assembly GCA_030864215.1 of Capsicum pubescens. Classification (NCBI taxonomy): domain Eukaryota; kingdom Viridiplantae; phylum Streptophyta; class Magnoliopsida; order Solanales; family Solanaceae; genus Capsicum; species Capsicum pubescens. The sequence continues at coordinate 182,724,548 of CM061547.1, read as the reverse complement.
GGCCATCACTTATCTCGACGAAGTCTAAGTACTCGAGATTACTACGTCGAGCCACGACAATAAATAAGGCGCTAGATGGGAGGCAACCCATCGTTTATCGTTTATCATTTTTCATTTCAGTATGTGTTTTGCTTTTGATAAATAAAAATCCAAAAATAAGAGTCGTGCCACGACCAAAACTAAGGCGCTTGGTGGGAGGCAACCCATCGTACTAATCGTTTTCATTTGTTTGAGCGAATATAGATGCAAGAAGTTTTCAACGAGGAGATTGATTTCAATTGACGATTTGGACGCATTGTATGGTAAAGTTGGTAAATTAGGAAGGGTGATGCATAAGGCTATGGATTGAGCCTTTCCCACACCAAAATAGGCTTCGAGGAAGGCTAGGCCTTGGTAAAACTAGGCCACAAACGATGCACAACCTATCCTATAGCCTAAGGTCTCGGAATCTAGTGTGCTATACACTATGCGCCGCCTATTCCTAAGTATGCTTTTGACTATGCGCCGCCTATGCTATGGCATTTGGTCTCAGTATCTCATATGCCATAGACTATGCGGCGCATATGTCCCATTATGACATAGATAATGCGCCGCATATGTCTACAAATGCCATAGACTATGCGGCGCATATGTCCCATTATGCCATAGACAATGCGCCGCATATGTAGGAATTTTGTCTCCAAAACCGATTGTAAATGGGTCATAACCCGACCCATACTCTTCCTATATAAAGAGGACTTAGTCTTATAAACACAACCACAATAGAAACTACCCTAAAGGCGCCGCATACTCTCCCAAATCCTCTAAAATTTTTCTTCTTTTGCTCTTCCAATTCACAAAACCATCTCCATAAGCTTCAAGCAAGTAAGTGCTCTCTTATTCTTCATTTATTTCTCGTAAGTACTACGTTGCTATGGCTATTATTAACTGCTAAATTATATAAGATTGTTGGTGATGTTCATGTGTTTGGATTGTTGTTACAAAATCATGTGAGTGAACATATACGTAGGTAAATCTTGACTTGTTTCCGACTTGAATTTGGTTTCAATAGCATTATTATGATATTTGCGGAATTGCTATGGCTATGAATATTGCTTAAGATTGTTGTTTGGATACTGACATGTTAGACTATCCCGGCCATCGGGATAAGACTTATAGTGCCTACCGACTTAGGAGGTTGTGATTGTTGTAAGAATAACGATAACCCCCATGTAGTAGTGTTGCTATATTTACCATGAAAGTAGCCCAATGGCTGCAAGTAAGTGATGCATTACTGATTTTCTTGCCGGAATGCAATCCTTAAACGTATGTCAACAAAATCTGAGTAAATCAACTACTTTCACCTCACTGATTTGTGATAACAAAACTAAGTGTGGGGTGGTACCCCTAATGCTTGCTTATAGATTGTATCAAGCGAAACTGTGCTGCAACTAACACTATTTCTAGTCTCAGGTACAATGGCACCTAAAGCGAGGCAAGGCAAGGAGAAGGCGACCACTTCCCAAAAGGGCAAGAAGAGAAGTCGAAAAGACCAAGGAGAATCATCCTCAGCACAACCTCCACGCAGAATGTTCGGAATAAAATGGGTTCTTGAGGAAGAAGCCAAAGCATGGTACAGCAGCAACAAAGAAAGAAAATATGTGGACGTCGACTTGATCAACAAGGATACCTTAGCAAAGAAGGAGCCGCGTATGTTGGCAAAAATAATGGCTTTGAAGTTGGATTTCATCTTCCGCGACATGGGAGAGTGCAATCTGGATCTAACAAGAGAGTTTTATGCCAACTGGTTGCCAAACACAACAGGCAATGAAGTCAAAATTCGGGGCCAGGTGTTACAGCTCACCGCGGACTGGATCAACTCTTTTCTTGGCTTACCTTCAATCGACGCAGCACCATTCAAAGAGCTGTGCAGCAGGCCTCCTTATAGAGCAATACGACACACGCTTTGTGGAAGCAGATCAATGGCAAGGTGGGGCAGACATAAAGAAACAGGCCGACACAACACCTTTCCCTATGCTCCACTAAATAGGGAAGCAAGAATCTGGATGCGCATTGTCAACTCATGTCTTATTCCTGGGACTCAATACACCAAGATATCAAGAGATAGAGTGTGTTTGGTTTATGCTTTGATGACGAATGTCCCAATCAACTTTGGGGCAATCATTCGATCCACTATGAGGAAGGCCAGACTACACAAAAGGTCCCATTTCACATTTGGCAATTTGTTGACAGCAATATTGCGGAAGGAGGATATCGAAGAGGAACCAGCTGATCATAAACTCCCACACAATCCGAAGAAGGTTGACCTCACAAAGGTCAAAGATGCTGAATCAACACATGGCATAAACCTTACTACGGCAGAGAGACATGCTCGGGATGAGAGTTTCTCCCGCCATATGTACGGCATGATGAGGTTTACAATGATGAGCGGAGGTCGTATTCCAACTGCTGCAGAGCTCCAACAGCTGGACCACGATTATCCCATGAACATGCATGCACGGGAGATGTGTGGAGTGGGCGTATACTTTGAGGAACCTCTAGATGATGATGTGCCGACTGATGACGATCGACGCTTACCAGACTCTGACGAGGAGGAGAACTCTGACGACGACTCTTATGATGATTCCGACGAAGGGGGTATGACCCCCGACAATGAGGAAGAGTCCGACTAACCAGGTTCCTCGTATTTATTTCCACTGAGGGCAGTGTCCCGTTTAAGTGTGGGGTGGCAGTATCGTATGCTATACTTCTCTATTGCATCTATGTTTGTTTGCTTTGTTTTTGTTTCGCTTTTTTTCATTTTTTTTTAGTAGTAATTTTTTTTTCTAGCTTCGCATGAAATTATTTTGATAGGCAGCATGAGATTAGAACAAGAGTATGTGCTTCAATTGTGACTATTGAGACATTTAGGCTCTAGTTGTGACTCAATATGTGATATTGTGTGATTCAATTCCTTCACTTGTTGGGTCGAGAGTCTATATTACTTCCAATCAAGTCGACCATGTGCCTTGTGTGTGTGAGATAATAGTATATTCTATGTATGTGGCTGATGCTAGAACTTGCCTGGTATGTATGCAAAGCGAAAATAAGGAGTGTAAGTTTAGGATATGATTTAGGCATTTCTTTGGCAACCTATACATGTTTACCTTCAGTTTTACCTACCCATGGACATCATCCTAGTTAACCCCTTTTGAGCCTTTAGCCTATTTCTTTGACAACCTTGTATGTAAGCCTAATCCATTTTGTTCAAGACCGTAATTTGATCCAAATTCCTAAGTGCTTTAAAGTGAAAAAGTCATGTGACAACATAAGAGGAAATTGGGTAAGTATGATGCTTTAAATTGTAAGGGTGCTTGAATGTGTTATGAAAAAGAAAGTGCTATCATAAGAGGTATGTTATGAAAAGAAAAAGGAAAAGAAAGCTGAAAAGTGAGTTATGTTTAAAATTGAAAAACAAAAGAAGAGAACAAGGGTGGTATAACAAAAGAAAGAAGAAAGGTTGAAAGAAAAAAATGTTAAAAGAAAAAAAAAAAGTGTCAATGATACAAAGTGATGTATTAAAGCGCTTAGGAACTTAGTCACTATTCCTGGCCAAAATAGTCCTACCCGTCCCTTAGCCTACATTACAACCATCAAAAGACCTACTTGATCCTAATCTTAACATTCCAACATTTAGTAGAGTATTACATTAAGGGCAAGCCTATGGTCATCAGTTGCTACATATGAATTCTTTGTGAGAGTGAGAGCAAGGACATTTTGATACCCATGTTTGAAAAATATGCTATATTTGTGAGTGATTATGGGTACTATATGGTGAGACACACATGGTTGATGAGTTTTGGATAGTTGTATATGATTCTATGCACTTTAATGTTTGCATGCGAGTTGATCACCATCACGAGTCTACGCTAGAGGTTAAACTGTTTCTACTTATAATCGGAAAGCTACTCTTTGTTGATAATTGTTGTGCTTGTCTTGAAGAATGTTTTGTGTTGTTTCTGTAAAAACCTTAAGTTGATGCTTAGAAGGACATGATATGTTGTTCGAGGACGAACAAAGCTCTAAGTGTGGGGTGTTGATGATAGGCGAATTTACGCGCCTATATCAATATATTTTGTCCATATTTTAGCCTAGTTTTGAGAACAAATTATATATTTCATGCACTTTTAGTCCTTTTTCCTGTAAATGAGCTAACGAACATGATTAGTAAAGTTTCAGGTATAAATGATGCATAATTCAGCATTTTATGGCTTACTTGACGCTAAAGAAAGCTCACGAAGGAAGGGAAGGGAGTTTACACGCCTAAGGACCAAAACTGCTGCATGGAAAATCTGTCCCGGGCTAAAACAGCATTTCTGAAGACTTTGGGGGACCAAAACTGCTGCATGGAAAATCTGTCCCGGGCTAAAACAGCAATTCTGAAGACTTTGGGGACTTACAGACACAAAGCTGGATTTTGACAATGATACATTAACCTAGTACAATTAGGTTATGTATTTCATTATTTTAAGTGGATTATGATAATGTTACCTTAACCTAGTACATATGGGTTAAGGATTTCATTAGTCTAGTAGGATTTGGTTATTTATTTCATTAGCTTAGTAGGATTAGGATATGGGTATTATAAATACCCTATCATGCTAGAGATTTAGGGAGATCTGCTACTCCTCTCTTATTCTACACTACAGACAATTCTACAACTCTTCTACTCTTTCCATCAATTCTATTTTCGTCTATTCTTATATTCTTAAATTCTGCAACAAGAGAAACGTTACTCTACAAGAAATCACACCTAACGCCTACCACTCTTGTGCTACACGAAATTGATCATTATTGTGGTATAATAACAATGTCAATTGTGGTTTTCTTCGCATTCATGGGTAACTAAACCTCTCTGTTGGGGTTATGGAAGCCGTATGAGATACTATCTATTGCTATGAGTTTGTGAGTTCGAGGCACGTATATTGCTTATATCATTATTCTCTTCATCTTAATCTACATTCTTTGCGGTTGCAAACGCAAGAATACGCCAGTCTAACATTTAACTTGTTCGAGAGAAAAGTTATTTGGCTGGAAAAGAGATAATGTCAAGGTAGTAGGACACCCTTTCCTATTAAAAAGCTAGTGCCGTAACTGGACTAACCTCTTGGAGAATTCGTACCGTTAGATACACTTTAAGCTCGAGAGAGTTAAAGTGAAATAGTCCTTGTTTAGGTCGAAAGACGCTTGGATTTACCATCGAATACAATTCTCTATAAGCAGTTGCATGTCAGAATTCTACACGCTCATAGCCAATAGAGACGTATACCTCAGAAGGTGGACATAACCCCAACTTCTCAATTCTCATTGTTTACATCTCACTAAAACATTCTTTCTCTTTTTACTTTGCTATTGCCATTTTTAGATCTTATTTTGGTTACATTACTTGCACGACAAGACTCCCCCATTTTTACGAGACTTGCACTAAAAGTCTAGTAACCTTTACTTACTTGTTGACCAAGCTATTCCCTGTGGGATCGATACCCAACCCAGTTGGGTTCTATATTTGCTAACGACCGCTTTACACTCCTACGAGAGCTGTAGATTGAGCGTTATCAGTCATCAGGATTATCGTCACCCTTAAGCAGAAAGAGCCAAAATTGAAGAAACAGTAGACGATATTTTTGATAAGTCGTCATCTTCCTGATAGGCTATCACAAATATCATCACCTAATCTAAGGGATTTTAGAAATTTTATTATTTTGTTTCCTTATTTAGGATGAACTATTTAAAGTGGTATTTACGGTTTTCTTAAAGAGGCATGTACATTGAGTTTTGATGATACTTTGATATTTTCTCTCTCTAATTTTTTATCTTAAAAAAACAAATACTTTAAAGATATTATTATCATTATTTTGGGATTTACATTATGATCTAATCTGTGATTCACTAGTTATTATTCTTCCTGTGGTAAGTTTAACTTTCAAAGCATGAATACAACTCATTGTTTCAATTTTAGAATTATGAGAGGCTAAATTCCATTAACCTGAATTATGGGATCTAGGGTTAGGGATTGATAAAGTGCTGAGTGATCCGAATTCAAAAGGTGGTAGGACTTCTTGATAATTCTTAGTTTTTAATTAACGTCTTTTGGTTGCAAACAATAGATAAAACCAACTTTGATTTTCTTGAGAAACAAATCAAATATAGTGGGAAGTGAATTATCAATAGGGAGTTGTAAATACTCCCTTTAATAATCAGCGTTGTAACAAGGTTGGTTAACCTGAGGTAAAATCTGGGTTGTGAATATAAATTCCCTAAGTTTGATAGGATTAGGTATTTAAATTCTTAAGTATGTCGAGAGACATTTAGGCATAATTTCGATTAAGATAACTTGTTGTCCTATCTACTATGAGAATCTTGAACTACTATTAGCATCTTTCAAGTACCAAAACCCCTAGTGAACATAATTCTTGTTTTTCATAAACTCTTGATTACGAACACTTAAGTTCAAGTGACAAACAATTTATTGGCTAATATCCAAAACCCCCATTTTATCTTTTCATATCATATGTTTAAATTCAAATTATAGCTATAATATCAAATTAGTTTAATCGCCACTCACATTGTTCCCTGTATATTCGACCCCGACTCCAAATGTTGGGTAAATTTATTGACGATGACCGCCTTGCACTAAATTGAAGTGTAAGTTGAGCATTATAAAAAGTGGCATCGTTGCTGAGGAACAATTTGGCGTTTTGAGTTGGTTTGGAATTTTAGCCTACTTTCTTAAACTCAAACTTGTAAATAGTTATTTTTAGCTTTATTTTATTTCTTGTGGTAGGTAGATTTTTATTTTATTTTACTTATTACTATGGCATCGTGGAATGAACATGAGCTTGGTGGTTGGAAATCTTATCTTGATGATCCATGCCCATATTGTGATCGACCTCACTTTTGCCAAAATTGTAGATATGCTCCCTGGAGAGAGATGTGTGCACCATCTCCATCCTACCAGGAGTATGATTAATATGTATGTGGTGGTCAATATGGATATTAGAGTGATTTCCCAAATTCCCCCTCCCCCCATTGTGCTAACCCAATTTATAGTTCTTCTTATCATTTTATTAGGTCTTTTGGTAAAAAGGAAGAAGAAAGAAGCACCAGAAAGAGTGGCATTAAAAATATGCTTCAATTAATGTTGGATCGTATGGACACAATGAATGATATCATATGTGATATATGTTAAGACATTAGGGCATTTAACAAGGAAAGAGAAATGATAAGGAAGATAGATATCGAGGTCAATTATCCAAAGCATTCTTCTACATTATGTTTAGATGATATCTTGTATGTGGAACCATTTAGACAAATTGAAGAGTATGAAAATGAGGATCAAGAATCCTATAGTGATGTTGAGCTTGATGTTGAGAAACCCTTGGTGATTTCACAACCAACCGAACCATTCATGAACAAAGATGTCAAAGATGAGAAAATGGTACTAGAGTCGAAACAAGAAATCAAGCACAATTCTTGTGAAGATTCTAGACTATTTTTGAGTAAATATACTATAATGGATGCTACTCTGAAATTGAGAGTTAGTCCTCATTCGAAAAAAATTTCAACATTATTCTTGGTGATTGTAATGAACGTCGAATCACCCAAGGAAATGATGAATTTTGAAAATGAGGAAGAAAATTCTTACATTTTGGAGTTTATCATTCAAAAAGGGTATTCTACAACCCCAATCTTGAAGGACAAGAAGTTTAAAAATCGATGTCTATTTAATGGCTTTTTAAGATCATTACTATTGCCCAATGAGCCAACATGAAAGTTCGATGCAAAATTGGGCATGCGTTTCAAGTTTTTGAAGTGGCGTGATAGAACATTCCTTATCATGCCTCACATTTGCCCAACAGACCTAAAAGATGTAAAGATCGAAAGATGGGTCAACAATTCAAATCGTCCAAGTGGAGGGATAAAGGATGACTAAATGTTATCGTCCCGCGACACTAAATTAGGCGCTTCATGGGAGGCAACCCAAGGTATTTTTTTGGTTGTATTAATATTATGTGATTGACATCAGATCTTCTCAACCATGGTGCCACTGGTATATTTCTAACTCCCTCGTTTTGGTTTAACACATTGGGGACTTTGCATGAATTTATGTTGATGGTGGAGATACTTTTGGGTGTTAATGTCCTCTTGGTGTTTTTGTTGCCGTGCCTCTTTTCCCCTAAGTCTTGTTCCTAGTAGATCCGGCATGTTTAGGTGTATTGTGTTGGTTTTGTGATGTGTTGTGGTTAACTGGGGTATAAATAAGTATCTAGGACAGTTGACATATTTTTGTTGATTTTTCTTGGAATGATAAATACCTCTCCAATTATCTATCTAGTAACTGTGTGATGAGCATCTATATATGACTATTGTGAATTTTTTATGGTAGTAGTATTAGGAACATGATAATCTCTGCTAACAATTGCATGACCCAAATGGGTAGTAGCTTGGGATGTACCTTTGTGCCATGTGTGGGTGAGATGCTACCTAGTTCCCATTTTGTGTAAAATCTAGAACTTGACCACTTGGTCTTGCCTTTGTTATAGGATAGCGGTTAGGAAAGGGTCATAGGTCGTTGTTTATATTAGTCCACTTTTATCATAAATGACCTTCCATGTGTGAATAGTATCCCTTGATCCTTATTTTGAGCCTGAATGCCTATCTTTTTTTTACCTATCACCTTTCCATTTGTATCACAATGAACCTGTTTTGTCCCTGATCCTCCTTGGATATTGTGCACTTTGACTTAGGCAAATAACCTAAGTTGAGGGTGGATATCATAGGTGTGCATGATGTAAAGTGAGTATGAAGAAGGATAATAAATATATATATATATATATATATATATGCAAGGCTGGGTGTGGTAGAAAAAGAATAAAAAAAGAAATATTGTGCAAAAGAGAAAATGATTGATTAAATGACCACACCAATCCTGAATTTGCTTAATCAAGAAAGGGAGAAATAATGTAAAGGTTCATAAGTGAGACCCCCCCAAAAAAATAGTGTAGTGCTAAGGAGTCTTAGTTACTTTAAATATCCTTGCGTATCATACCAGCCCCAAGCATACATTACAAACTAAAGAAAAGTCCTATAGTGATCCAAATTAACGGTCTGAAAACTTCGGTAATGAAAATAAGGGCAAGCTTATGGTATTTGGCATACATTGATTTGAACTTTTTACTGAGCATGAGTGTCTCTTGACCGTCCCTAAATTTCCATGCTTGATTTCATATATGAGTGAGGAGGGACTTCTTTGTTGTAAGGGCACATCGGTTGCATTGCTAGTTTCCTACTTATTTTGGTAGTGTAATTTGTATATAGGCATGGTTATTGTTGCTAAGTTGATTCCTTATCTTGATTCCTTCCTGTCACATTGTTGATCTTCATGGATATAGAAAGATGGGTTTAAAGTGATTGAAAAAGGAGAGGGTAATGTGTTTTGAACTATAATTGATGATCAATTGTCATAGGTATCTTATGTGTCTCTTGGTTAAGCATCGTAATGTTGTGTTATAGTTTCTTGAGGAAAAGCAATTGTTTTAAGTTGAGGGTGTTGATGTGTGAGAAGATGTTAACACATTTGAGGCTTTTAAATAATAATAGTTGCATAGTCTTAAGTAGTTTTTGTCGTTTTTGATTGTTTTATGTTTGATTTTGCAGTAGAAGCTGATATGATAGAGAACCAACAAGATTGGATGCAAAGAAGTTGAAATCTGAAGAAAAGTGTGGTTGGCGACATTTGTGATAGTCGTCATCCCCGTGATAAGCTATCATCTTCATCATTAGTAGTAGAAAGATAATTGTCCTCTAAGTTGAAAGCTGTGATGAGATTTTGGGATAGGTCGTGAAAGGTCTGATAAGATTTATAGAATGTCGTAAGCCTAAGGCAGCGTAGGAGAACTGAAGTAGATCCTAGATAACATTTTGTGATAGGACGTCCAGGAGCTAAATAACTCATCAAGATTGTCATCAGCCTTAAGCAGGAAGACCCAAAACAGAAAAAAGGAGTTGACCACTTTCGTGATAGGTGGTCCGCCTCCTGGTAGGCTATCACAAATGTCTCCACCTAATCCGAGGGATTTCTGAAATTTTATTATTTTGTTTCCTTATTTAGGGTGAACTATTTAAAGCTTTGTTTAGGGTTTTCTTGGAGAGGCCCGCACAATGAGTTTTGATGATACTTTGATATTTTCTCTCTCTAAATTCTTGGCTTGAAAAAGCAAATACTTTGAAGAGATTATTATCTTTATTTTGAGATTTCCTTTGTGATCTAATCTACGATTCACTAGTAATTATTCTTCTTGTGGTAAGTTTAACTTTCAAATCATGAATACAACTCATTGTTTCGATTTTAGCATTATGAGAGGCTAAATTCCATTATCCTAAACTATGGGATCTAGGGTTAGGGCTTGATAAATTATTAAGTGATCAGGATTCGAAAAGTGGTAGGACTTCTTGATAATTCTGAGGTTTTAATTAACGTCTGTTGGTTGTAAAAAATACATAAAACCCACTTTGATTTGCTTGGGAAAGAAATCAAACATAGTGGGAAGTGAATTATCAACAGGGTCTTGGGAATACTCCGTTTAATAATCAGCGATGTAACAAGGTTAGTTAACCTGAGGTAAAATATGGGCTGTGAATATAAATTCCCTAAGTCCGAGAGGATTATCTAATTAAATGCTTGAGTAGGTCGAGAGATATTTAGGCATAACTTCGATAAAGATAACTTGTTGTCCTATCTACGGTGAGAATCTTGAACTACTATTAGCATTTGTCAAGTACCAAAACCCCTAGTGAACATAATTCTGGTTTTTCATAAACTCTTGATTACGAACACTTAAGTTAAAGTGACCAACAATTTATTGGCTAATCTCCAAAAACCCCATTTTATATTTTCGTATCATCTATTTGAATTCAACTTCTAGCTATAGTCTTAAATTAATTTAATCGCCACTCACATTGTTCCCTGTGGATTCGACCCCGACTCAAAAAGTTGGGTAAATATATTAACGACGACCGACATGCACTAAATTGTAGTGTAAGTTGAGCATTATCACTCAGCAGACATAGTAGGTTGAGCAATTAACATTTAAAAATGTACTTGTACAGAAAACACTTATTATAAAGAACCTAAACTCTTTGAGTCGCAGCAACAGGTTGTACCCCTGCCTCAGTACCACACTGATTTATAGATTTTGAATTATTAGTCAATTCAACACTAACTAAACCCAAAAGATAAACCAATACATCTCTGAGCACCAAAGAAGAAATAAAACTTGGTGCAGCCTGGGCTGGTGTCTGAGCCACCACTTGATGCGGTGGAAGAACCTAGCCTAAAATCAAAACAAGGACCTAGGGAAGGCAGACTATCTTGGACCCTAGCTGGTGCCATATCACACAGTTTTTCATGACCTCTAGGTCACCCAGGAGTAGTTGAAGAATCCTAGGCTCGATATTGGGACCCTTATCTCTCATTGTAACAACATATGTCCTGTCCAACTAAAAAAAACAAAGTCAAAGGAATACATCTACAAAATAACTCATACATTAAGGAAGATATAAGTAAAAGAAGTGAAGAACTCCTACGTATTTCCCATAGACACACGAATAGAGGAAATAGGCATAATCATTCTGATATACAAGACTGTACTAAACACTTTCTTTGGTAGAAGTAATACTAGTGAAACCCTGGTTGTGATAGCAATTTGTCACGACCTGATTCACGAGTCATGTTGGCACCTACTAAATTCCTTGAGTAGGTAAGCCAGAACCATAAACTAGAGGTAATGTAATGTGTTAATTTAGTAGAGCATTTCATAGGAAAAATTCAAGAACACAACTCATAAATAAGAAAAGCTTTCTAGATAACTAAAACATTCAATAAAAGATACCAATCCCACGACCTCATATAGACAATACTATAGCATCTAATAGTTTCAATACACCTCAAAAGAATAGAATAGTCATTACATCTATCTATAAATAAAATAATGAAAATAAATAGTTTAAATACAACTCAAAAGTCTTGAATAGTTATTACATCTATCTAGAAATAAAACAATAGAAATAAAGAGAGAGGAAAATGGGTGACACAAACTCCGAAAGCTCACCCTATCTCAAGAAATCATTCACCATAGAAACAATGATTAACGGCGATATCTAGTACTTAGATCTTCCCTAAAAAGGTACAGAAGTATAGTATGATTGCTAAAACAATAGATATTTAGTAGGAATCATCTATCGACTAAGCTATTTCATGATATATGTATGATAACTTTTGAGATAAGATAACTAATTCAAGGTACACAAACAAAACTGAATCATATCCAACATCGCTCTACATAATTAGTAATTATGCTAAAATAAAATGATAACATAAGTCATCAACACATGCCAATATCATAGTGCATAATAAGTAAGCCATTTCGAATAATTAAATTTCATAAAACATTAACACAAGCAACCACAAACTACAAAATTGGCTCCCATATGCCAATTGGTAAAGAAAAGTAAAGAACTCATCACATCTTCCCCTACAACTGAAGAGTACATTCAATAAAGGTATAAACCAATCAACCAATACTATAGCTAACTTTCATCGTCATTTAACCATTATTCCGCCATTATCATCAATCGTTCAGTTACCAATATTTCACAATTAACTAGTATTAGACAATTTACTCACATTCCACTGTATTATTATCATTCAACAATCTTAACTTCACTATACAGTAGACACCATTTACTAGCTAACATATTACTAGTCCATTTGACTATTAGTCATCATATAACCTCTAATCATCATTTAATAACTATTTACAACATAGACAATAATTATCATTTGATACCAATCATAATTTATTACTAATCCTAATTACCGAGTAAACCTCATTTATAAACAAGTCATTACAAACCACTTAAAAAAAGCTAGTACTAAGCCTTATTTATTACCGATCATCAACTAAACAAGTTTATAAACATTTATAACTTCTGAGATACAACCAACATCCGTTATGTCAACACTACCCAAATTGCACACAAGTATATATACATATATACATATATATATAAACATATCATTGTCATACATAGGGCTAGTCGAACTCTAACTGGTAGATGTAAACATTGGAACATCAATATAATCATCCTCCGACCGTGTCTAGTATCAATGCATCCTCATGATCATCCTTCGGCCTTGTAGGGTAACAATGTATCATTAAAATGTCCTTTATCCATATTGGGTATCAATATCATCATAGTATCCTCAGTCCTTGTCCGGTATCGATATCATTATAGTAACCTTTAGCCTTACTCAGTATCAATATCCTTATAGTATCCTCCAACCTTGTCGTCTATCATTATCATCATAATTTGTGGAAAAATAAATAGCATGAGTATTCATATAATAAAATATCATGATTTGAAGCATAACAATTAAAACAACTTCTTATTCAATCAATACGAATGACTTCTCACATAATTCATGGCACAATTCTAGTATCATCATTAGGAATATTTTCTAGTATAATTTTTAGAATAATTTCTTGTCATTATTATAATCTTAAGAAATATTATGAGCCATGATTCATTAATAGACTATTCAATTCCCTATCAATAGAATAAATATAGTTTATGAATATCTTGAGCAATATCTAATCCATGGCAAAATCTTCAGCATATTCATAGCATAGTCAATAACATAATTTATGGTGTAGGTGATATCATTGTCAAGGGCTCATCCAATAGAATATTATGTAGCCCAATAAATAGCCAAAACAATAGCATAATCAATGGATCATCATAAGCTTATCCAATAACTTGTACATATGGCATAATCATTTAGGCATTACTTCTACCATTATTTATTATGGCCAAGAAGTACCAAGGTTCCTTAATTTTGCCTAAAAAGGGCATTCTGTAGGTATTCAACAATGTATAAGGGTTCTAAGGATAACTAAAATTGATCTCAACTGAAGATGGGTTGAATAGCCTACATGTAAATCCGCAAAATACATTCAAAGTAAAATTCTACCTTGGAGTAGGCTAAGGTATCTAAATCAACTCTTAGATGTCTAGCAAGCCACACTTAGTCCTAAGGTAGATATTTACCACAAGTACTTCAGCTAAGTCTAATGAAATAAAGGGAAACTTTATTAGTATAATAAACTAAGGACAACCATATCCTAAGCATGGGTGACCATTTCATTATATCTATCTTAAATGATCAAAGTAATTCTCATTCTAAACATGAGACATGAAGCCTAATTCATAAGAGTTTAAGGCAACAAACTAAGCATTCAGACTCTACGATCTCAAATGACATAAATAAATCAACTAGTACCATGTCTTGCCTTTCATCAATCCAAAACCTAAAACCCATCACAATCTACCAATATATTATAAGAATACTAAGACATATCTCAATCTAACAAGGGATAAACCTAGCCGACATCATCCCAAAAGAAAATTCAATAAACTGATAAACCTCTGATTTCCCCTTTCGAGCGGCCTTCTAAAGATTCTAAGCTATAAAAAATACATGTTACTCATCGATACAACAATATCAATACCCATATAGCACCATTGTTCTTTCTGGTAAAAAATGATTCAAACCCCTATATAGGTCGTATTTACGAAATCACATTTCCAAAAATAACCTGAAATTCATCCTTGATAAAGGAATCATGACCCTTAAAAATAGGTAAAAATCATGATAATTTGGGGATAAAATAAAGCCATAATGATTTTGGGGTTTTGAGAAATTAATTATGAAATTCAACTATGAGTTTAGAGGATGCTTACTTTAAATCCATTGGAGAACCAAGAAATGGGTGTTAATCTAGATTTTCCATTACACATAAGTTTTAATTTAATGATCTCATATTATTTTAAGGTTTAACTATTAAGGGAGAAGATGAAAAATACCTAAAATTGTTGAAAAAGACTCAATTTATACCCAGTCTAGGGACTCCATAGTATCAATCTTGATCAGCAGGTGTGCGACCGCCATATCTTGTGGTTGCACATTGGAAGTACCATTGCAACCTAGCCTCCACTATTGCACTATCTCCTCTGCTCGTTGTAACACGATCACGATCCATAGAGTGGCAATCACGGTGAACTAGAAAACCTAATCCACCAGATTTTCTTAAAACAAGAATGGACTCAATCAGGGGCTTAGGACTCAATTTGAATCTCATATAATTAAATAAACAATCTAACCAAACAAAATTTGAAGTTTCATAAATGATAGAGTAGTCATATTTTCCATCCAAGGTCATTTCGACCAAATATGTGTCGCACACCCATATTTCCTATTTCTCAACTTTTCAACCAATAGGTTAAAATGAGCTCGAGTGCCTTAGGACCAAACCAAAGGTCTACCTAGACTTAATATTCTAAAGCTTCTGGTGTAGTCAACATTTGCATACGTGATTGTTTTACTAATTTTTTTTACTAGTGGCTATTTCAAAGCACTGATGACTTCAGGATAGGGAATTGGTTCTAAGAACCAAATGAACTACCCGATAATAAAACTATCAGTACCAAAAAGTCATAAATGACTTGGGGCAGCTATGTAAAATATTTTACAATGAAAATAAGTTAAAATACAAAAAATCACCTGAAGGGTTATTACATATCTATAAGGTAACTTTAGCAGATTAATAGAGATTGAGATGATAGAATTTGATGTTATTCTTGGCATGTATTGTCTTCGTTCATTCTATGCATCGATCATTTTTGATATCCAAAGGGATATATTTAAGGTTCATAATGACCCAGACCTCGAGTGGGAGGGTAATTTCGTATTTCCAAAAGGTCATTTAATCTCTTATCTTAAAGCCAGAAAGTTGATATCAAAATGGTGCATTTACCATGCAGTTTTAGTTAAACATATTAAGTTTCAATCCCTAAACATTCAGTCTAGCTGTGTGTCTAATAAGTTTCCAAAATTCTTTTTAGAGGATCTTTTCGAGGTACCTCCTAATCGTGAAATACAGATTGGGATTAATGTTCTTCTCGGTACCTAACCTTTCAAAATTCCACAAAATTCTATGGCTCCAACTGATCTTAAAAATTTCACAGAGCAGTTTAAGTACCTCATAGATAAAGGGTACGTAAATCCTAGTATCTCTCTACGGGGTGATCTAGTTCTATTCATGCATAAGAAGGATGACACTATCAAAATTTGTATAGAATACAAAAAGTTAAACAATGTCACCATCAATAATAACTATCGTATTAACGGAATTAATGATTCATTCGATTAGCTTCAGGGTGCCTATTGGTTTTCAAAGACTGATCTTAGGTCATGGTATCATTTGTTGAAGGTCAGGGAGAGTGATATCCCAAAGTTTACTTTTAGAAGTGGTATGTTCACTTTAATTTTATGGGTATATCTTATGGTTTAAAAAATTCTCCTGTAGACTTTATGGATTTAATGTACAAGGCCTTTAAGTAGTACATGCACTTGTTTTTCATAGTTTTCATAGATAATATACTTGTATATTTTTAATGTGAGGAGGAGCATACCGTCAATTTAAGAATAGTGTTGCAGACTCTTTTGTATTGTTAACATTACACAAAGTTTAGTATGTGAATTTTTGTTGGAGTCTATAACCATTTTAGTATATGTGATTTATGGTGTCGTTATTCATATACACCCTAAAAACTCATGCAGTGAAATATTGTCATAGGACCATTACTCCATCGAATATTCAAAGCTTTCTAGTTTTAGCCTATTAATGTAAGAGGTTTGTTATGGGTTTTCCCTCAATACTACACCACTAACTAGGTTGTCACAAAAGAAGGTAAATTTTTTATGGTTAGATGAATGTCAGAAGAGTTTTCTATAGTTGAAGGATAGGCTGACTTCAATCCCATTTTTAGCTTTTCTTAAGGGATTAGATGATTTGTAGTGTATCGTTATGGCTCCAGAGTTGGGTGAAGTTGGGTGTTGATGCAAAATAAGAAGGTAATAGCCTATTCCTACAAATATCTTAAGACCATGATAGGAAATATCCAACCCATGATTTAGAGTTAGTAATTATTGTGTTATCCCTGAAGATTTTGAGACACTATTTGTATACTGTGCATATTGATAAGAGTTACAAGTATGTATTTAAAAAAAGGAGTTGAATCTTCATATAAGAAGGTGATTAGAGTTATTAAAAAATTATGACATGAAATTTCTTTACCACCTGAGGTTAGGTGAATGTAGTAGTAGATGTGTTGAGTAGACTCTCTATGGCTAATGTGGCTCATGTGCAAAACGAAAAGCTGGAGATGGCCAAGGAAGTGCATAGACTAACATGTTTTGGTATTTGTTTTCTTGATAATGATGATGGGGTGTAGTGGCCTAACATGGATAAGAATTATCCTTACTAGAAGAAGTAAAAAAGAAGCAGCATAGTGATCCTCTACTTAGATAAATATTTGATGCAGTTCAGTAGCAAAAGGTTTAGGTTTTCTCCCAAAGGGGAGATGGTGTCCTTCACTATAAAGGTCACATTTGTTTTCCCCAAATTGATAGATTCATAGAAAAGATATTAGTAGATTCTAATAGTTCTAAATATTTAATTCATCCTAGTGCTACAAAGATATACAACGATCCGCGAGAAAAATTACCATTTTAATGGTATCAAATTGTACATGGAAAAGTTTCTGACTAAGTTTTCGAATTATCAGAAGGTAATGATTGAGGATTAAAACCTCAAAGGTAAACTACAATATATTGTCATTCCTACTTGTTAGCAGAAGGTCATTAAAATAGATTTCATTACAGGACGTCCTCGCACTAGGCGTCAACACTACACGATATAGGTCATCATGTATTGAATGACCAAATCAACCCATTTCTTACCTGTTAAGACATCAGATACAATAGAAGATTATGAAAAGATGTATATTCATGAGATAGTAAGAATCAATGGGATTCTTTGTCCATTATTTTAGATTAGATACACAATTTACATCCAAATTTTGGAAATCATCTTAGAAAGTCCTTGTTATAAAGGTGAAACTTAGTATGACTTTACCTCCATAAACAGATGGTCAGGATGAGCGTACAATTAAATATTGGAAGATATGTTGGGAGCCTGCATTATGGATTTTAAAGAAAATTTGGATGATCATTTAGCCTGATTAGATTTTACCATTAACAATAGTTGTCATACTATTATTTTAATGGCTCTATTTTAAGAATTGTACGGGCGTAGTATAGGTTATTGGTTCAATGTTAGTGAAGAATCTTTGGTCGGGCCGAATTTTGTTCTTGAAGCAACGGAGAAAGTTCAATTTATTCGTGAGTGGTTTAAAATCACTCAAAGTCATCAAAAATCATTAATAGATGTGAGGAGAAGAGAAATAAAGTTTGAAGTGGGTGATTAGGTTTTTTGAAGGTGTTTCCCATGAATGGATTAATGATATTTGGAAACAAAGGAAAGCTTAGTCTTTGATATATTTGTCCTTATAAGAGAGTGAAGTGTATGGGAGAACTTTCTTATGAGTTAGACCTTTACTCAAAATTAGTCATCATCCATCTAGTTTTCCCTGTGTTGATGCTAAGAAGGTGCATTGGAAACCCATCTTTAGTAGTGACCGTAGAGAGCATTGGGGTGAAATATTTCTTTTACTACCAAGATATTCAAATTTATATTCTTGGCCAACAAGTTCGAAGGTTAAGGACGAAGGATGTTGCCTTAGTGAAAGTTCTTTGGTGAAATCAATTAGTAGAGACATAGACTTGGGAAGCTAAGATATAGATGATGAATTGATATCCTCACCTATTCACTTCTAACACAGAGTTCGTATGAGTTAAGAAATTGATCCAAGTCTAATCTATTTATGCATATCCTTACTCATACCTTATGACGATCACATAAGTTGAGTCATTTAATGTCCTAACCCAAACTAAGGCCTGGACGTGATTGGTATCTCAACTCTCACATGGATTGGAGATCATCCCTGCACCTAACAAATCCAAATATATCAAACACCAACATAAGATGAATTTTGAATATATGACAAGATAGCATACATTACTTAAGAAAAGTTTAATGTAGGTCTATAACCAACAATCAGTGACCGGCCAACCAACCGACCAACATCGCCTAAGAACCAAAGTAGTCCAGACAAAGCCTTCTAATACTGACCAAAACAGAATAACCAAAAAGTGTCGGGACGTGCCCCTCACTATAGCCAAAACAAGTCTAATCAGTCTGAGACATAAGTGGCCAATACATGAAATATAGTATTCTAGTGTATTAAATCTAAACACTTCAATGTGAACTCACGAGATGATCTCGGATCCTAACCACTGAAATGTAGGAGTGGAAATATGACAAATTCTTGCATCACGCGGGGATACAACATCTGAAGATAGTTAGCGGTTGGAGTGCTATAATGTAACTCAAGGATGAGGATAACATAATGACATGGTCAATTGTTCAAATCATTCAAAACAAATGTGCTTAATCAAATGCATATACATATTTATATATCACATGTCGGGATTGGGAACAAGTCTTTACATGTAGTCTAAATACTTTAGCCTTGACTATGTAGTTCAACCTTCAAAACATGTATCCTCAGGCTATATGGGCCCTATCTCTCACCCTTAGTTGGACCCCAGTGTGTGCAGCCGTACAAACCTGAGAATAATCTCATAGTTATTAATGGGGGACTCGAACATCCCTATCATATACTATGGTGACATAACCACCCAATCATGTGATTATTTGTGGGCGATCGAACCTCCCTAATAATGAATTAATAATAAGGGAAACTCGAACCTCCCTGGTCACTTTGACCACACGTCGGCAAATACGATTTCCAATATCTGTCACTTAGACCTCTACTTTAATAACTCAGCTACACATGCCATTTTAAAGTCTAATTAAAACATTTACACACTATCCCATTCATTGAACCACAAAACATATTTAGGCATATATTGTTGGTACCGTCATACCAACTACACTTGCAAGGTAATATCAACATGCCAAAACAATTTCCATTAACTTGGAGAGAACAACTCCCTTAGTTCATTATTATAAGCTGGGGGTAACACCTACTCTCTTTTCTCCTTTAATCATACCATTGCATTTCAAATACCTCTTTGTATAATACAATAGTTCAAGACTAGTTAAATTTTACAAATTCACACAGTTCTCATAATTAAAAATCAAGTTCATATTATGGGGTTAAGGTCATAACCATTTCAAATGTCACGACTTGGGAAAATAACAATTCACTAGTTCATTCACCATATCAAATCACCCCCATGTTCAAAACCATATTTAAAGCATGAAAATCATATTTAAAGGATGAGAAACATCGTTCAATTCATAAGCATTCAGAAAAAACCCAACCTCTGTATCAAAACCAATAAGAACATCTCATGAACAATACTTTAAACACATGATTTTAAAAAATTAACAATGAGGGAAGAGTAACATGCCTTAAACACCAATAAGTTGGAGAGAAATCAACCCTAGATCCCTTAGATAACCAACTTGATAAAACACTAGCTTAACTTGATTGAGGGAATTCAGAAGGCCTTTTGGAGTGCTTGAGAAGTTACTTGATTTGTTTCTGAGTGCTAACGATACCCTAAAAGGGTTGTAATACATGGGTTTTAAGTTGGTTAGAGGGAAAATTCCAAGAATTCCTTTAACTTAAACGATGGAATAGTGTCGTCGTTGACTTTAGGTCAATCAATGACTCATAGACACTCTTTTGGACTCATCTCCATGATTACTAACCAAGAGAATCTCTAGGACGCCCACACATTGTTGACTTTACGAATAATAGGTACCACTTGTAATGAGACCCTATGACTTATAGGGTCCAATCATAGTAAACACAGAACCCAATTGGTTAGACACTGGACATTCTACTATTTTCACCCAATGACTCATAACAAGTCCTTATGTCTCATGGTGAGCTACTCGTACTCAGGGTAGAACTTAGCCACTTAATTTTTTATTTGGTTATGATTCTATCCCTATGACTCTTCATTAGTCTTTACAACTCGTACCATCAAGTCGTACCTTAGATAAAAACTCAGACACCACTTACTAGACATCTTACGACTAAGGTCACCTGGCCCGTGAAGACACCCTATGAGTCGTCATGTTAGTCGTTGCCAAGGAAGAAATCTCAAAACTTCAAAAAATTTCGAAGACCAAAAACTTTGGGCATTTCATACTCCCCCTGAGGATTATTCATCCTAGAATGATAATATAAGGTATTTAACAAACACAAAAAACAAAGATACAAAGCAAAGCACTCCGTCCTTTAAAAAAGTCAGGAAACAAAGATGTTAAGAAATACACATACCTTAAGCACGATTATTTGGAATGATAAAAAAGAAGAGATGTTTCGGCTTCATGTTCTCCTCGACTTCCCATGTAGTTTTCGCAACCTATTGGATACTATAATTTTTTTTACCAAAGCCAAGTCCTTCATCTGCAAGCAATGAACTTAATGATCAAAATTTTAAACCAGTACCTCTTTGTAGGACAATGAATCGAAAATACCCACCTTCTCTAAAGGAACAACAATTGAAGGATAACCCATACATTTCTTTATTATTGAAACATAAAAGACCGGATGAATGGGGCTCATACTAGAAGGAAACTCCAACTCATAGAAAACATTACCAACCATCATTAAAACCAAGTATAGTCCAACATAAAGGGGGCTGAGCTTCCCCTTCTTACCAATCTGCATCACTTCCTTCATGGGAGATACCATTAAGAACAACTAATCACAAATACCTAATTCCAACTCCCTTTTCCTCATATCTGTATAGGACTTTCTGAGACTTTGGTCATCCTTATGTCTATCCCAAATCACCTTTACCTTCTCGATGAATTCATGACCCAAATTGGGGGAAAAAACTTATTTTCACCAACCTCAAACCACCCAGTAGGAGACCTATACCTCCTACCATATAAGGCCACAAACGGAGACATACCAGTGTACGAGTAATAACTATTGTTATAGACAAATTCTATGAGAGGCAGGTGGTTAACCCAACCACCCCCAAAATAAAATACACAAGCCCGACACATATTTTCTAAAACTTGAATTTTCCTTTTTTCTTGCCCATTCGTCTGTGGTGGAAAGTTGTATTTATGGTCACCTTAGTCCCCAAAACTCTCTGGAATGACCTTCAAATGTGAGATGATAACTGAGTACCGCGATCTGATATGATGGAAATTGGAGAACCAGACAATTTCATGATGTCCTTAATGAAAAACTTGGCATAATATTTAGAAGAGATATTTAACCGCACTGGCAAGAAGCAAGAAGACTTAGTCATCCTATAGATAATGAACTAGATCTAATTAAATTTCTGGCGAGACCACAATAGACTGATAAATAAATTCATATTGATTACTTTCTATTTCCACACTGGCAGCTCAATCTCTTAAGTCAATGCGTCGGGCCTCAAGTGTTCTACCTTCACTTGTTGACACAACATGCACTTAGAAAATAATTATCCATATCTCGTTTCATATTATTCCACCAATAAATTTCCTTAAGATCATGATACATTTGCATTAAATTTGGATAAATAGTATAACACGACTCATGAGCTTTGGCCAAAATTCTTTCTCGTAACCCATTAATGTCGAAACCCACAGTCTGTCTTGGTACCTAAAGATACCATTACCATCAATTATGAAAACCATCTCTCATTGCCTAACTACGTCTTTCTTGATTTGCCTTATAATAGATTCAACACTTGTTTCTCCTTCACTTTAACAATAAGAGATGACCTCGCCACCTCTAGAAAAGTCATACCACCATCCATAAAATTAAAGATATGAACAACTAGATATTCCAAACGGTGAATATCCTTCACCAAATCCCGTTTCTCTTCATCCACATGAGACAAGCTTCCCATGGACAACCTTCTTAGACCATCAAAAAACACATTAGCTTTACCTTGATGTTAGTGGAGACTCATTTCATAGTCCTTTAGCAAATCGATCCACCTTCTTTTCTTAAGATATAATTCCATCTAGGTGAACATGTATTGTTGTCTTTTATGATCCGAATAAATAGCAACATGGATCCTATAAAAATAGTGCCGCCAGATCTTTAATCCAAACACAACAACTAATATTTCCAAATCATAGGTCGGATATTTCTTCTCGTGAACCTTCAAATATTTAGAGGCACAAGAAAATACCTTGCCATGCTGCATCAAAACAAAACCAAATCCCACTCGGCATACATCACAATAGATAACAAAATCATCAGTACCTTCATGTAGAGTCAAGAATGGAGTTGAAGTCAACTTATCCTTCAACTTCTCTAAACTAACCTCACAAGCATCAGACCATAAGAATTTCACCTTCTTAGGAGTCAAATTAGTCAATTGGGTTTCAATAGAAGAGAAACTCTCCACAAGCCTTCAATAATAGTCGGCCAAATTCAAGAAGCTTAAAATATTCGATGGAATCATGGGTCTAGGCCACTAGTTAACCACCACTACATTTTATGGATCCACTATGATCCCTTCACTATAAAAAACATTGTCCAAATATGTCAGAATATTGAAGGAGAATACTCACTTAGAGAATATTTCATAAAACCTCTTATCCTTCAGGGTTTGCAACATAATTCGGAAGTGATAGTCATGATCCGACTCACTCTTAGAATATACAAAAATATCATCAATAAAGACAATCATGAACAAATCCCAGATCTAATAGAAATCCCTATTCATAAGATCTATAAATTTTGTTAGTGCATTGGGAAAATCAAAGGACATCACAAAAACCCTCAAAATGATCATACCACATTCAAAAACACGTCTTAGGGATATTTCCCTCCCAAATTTTAAACTATTGGTACCCAAACCAAAGATCAATGTTGTAAAAGAACTTAACATCTTGAACCTGATCAAAGATATCAAAATCCTCAGATGTGGATACTTATTCTTCATGATTAATTTATTTTGTTGTCAATAATCAATACACATACAAATAGAACCATTCTTCTTATGCACGAAGGGAACAAGAGAATCCCACAGAGACACACCAGAGAGGATAAAACTTTATTAAGAATATCTTTCAATTGCTTCTTGTGTTCCTTCAACTCAGTCGGAGCCATATTTTAAGGAGGAATAGAAATAGGGTGAGAGTCAAGAAAAATATCAATCCCAAAATCAGTTGCTCTATCGGGAAGTACACCAAGAAGATCATTAGGGAACGCCTTAACGAATTCACAGACTGTAGGGATAGTCTGAAAAAAGTATATTTGGATCTAGAATCCTTAACATGCACTAATTAATAGACACATCCTTTTTTTAAAAAAATTGGGATCTAAAATATGAGAAGAACCTTTTCATAGGCACTAGGGAACTACCTCCCAATCGATTATCATCTTGCTTGAGAATAGAAACTGATCCTTCTGGTCCAACAATAATGAGAATCATACCACGAATGCAACCAATCCATCCTAAAAATCATATCAAAGTCTTACATGTCAAATTCTATTAGATCCACCAAGGTCCCTCTACTATGGACTGACATCACACAATACCTATAGACCTTTTTAGCAACAATGGAGTCACCCGTCAGATTGGACTTAGAAAAAATGTCTGAAATATACTTTAAAACCAAAATAAATAGCCAAATAAGTGGTCACATAAGAGAGAGTAGACCCAAGTTCAAGTATATAATATACATCATGAGAAAATAGTTTTATCTTACCAGAAATAACTTTAGCGGATGCCTAAAAATCCTAATGTCACGACCCGAGGCTACCCCCTAGTTGCAACAATAGTTCTTACGGTCACCAGTGGTCACAAGCTAACCCATGAGCTGGTACCTGCGGTGAGCACTGAGTAAAAATTGATAATTAAATACATGTACAAAAATCAATTGAATACACCATAAGGTTTGAATAATGAAAACAATACATCTTAATGCATAAGTCTAAAATATATGCAAAAATACAAAAAATCTAATTGATAAACTATCTGTATGTCTGAAATGACTGAAAGCCTCTAACTAATTTAAAAGAGTGTTGATGGGACAGGTCCCAACTAACTACAAAATGTCCAACTAAAATAAAATATAGAAAGACTAAAATAACATAACAGTTCATCAAAATATGAGTACTAACCACAACTGTTGCTACTGACTGACAGGACTGTCTAAGTGCGGTCGGGAAACTAGGCATCCAAACCTATAATATTAAATACATAGCGCAAAGAAAACTTATATGATCAGTACTTCAAATGTACTAGTACACGAGATGAGGTTAGGATAAAATGCACAGGTTCATGTGCATGAAATACTAACTAACTGAGTAGCTTGAGATATTGACTAACCAAATAACATGAGATAACATATGCAAAATATTTTTGAAAGCTATAAAATCTGAGAATGAATGACTAAGCATATAACATGATACTGAAATATTCTATAAAACTAAAATACTAAAATCTTATAACTCAATAGCTATGAATCTGTATGCTTTGGTTAAGAAAACCTAAACTAAAACTATATTAAATATGGTACTAAAACAATGGGAGGTATTATCTAACCGACATGCCCCAATTTGAGCTAATCGGGGTCCAGCATGTAACCCAGTTCAAAGGGTGTCAGTACCATGCCAAAAATACTAATGTTGGCTATGTGGATCCACTAATCTGGTGTAATAAAGGACGAGCATATAAAGCCTAAAATAACAAGTGAACCATGGGAGGATGTAAAGCCTAAACTGGTTGGTGACTCTTTAGAGATGGTCAATCCTATACTGATCGACGACTACTCTTATCATACTGTGTTTATATAGTTTTGGAATACATGGACTGTTACTAAAGACTATGCCTAACTGATAAGAAATCCATCATCTCTGCACTTGCTCGATGCTAAATCCTACTCCCAACTGAACTGACACTGATTTTTGAACCTTTCTATGTTTAATTGTCTATAATAATTGAGTGAACTTTGAATACTCATGATATATCTAAAATCATTCTGAATGTACTGAGGTTATATCTGAAACCATTTTGAATGTACAGAGACTATGTAAAAAGCAAAGTTTTGGGTATTCATAACACTTTACACTGAATGCAAATAACAACAAAGGTATGCAAAAGCTTTGAAAGACCTTAATGGGGAGCCATTCTACAATATCATTCTCTTTGGCATTTCATCAAACACATGGGGATTAAAGCTTTAACATGGGGATGCTTTTAAACATAACATGATAGCATGATCACATGACAAAAACCATAATTTGAGGATTTATCCTGAATTTCTTGAACATGACATAGGAATTTCAACATCAAAAACATATTATAATAGATTCAACTTTAAAACAATTGTATTTTTAACCTTCAATCAAAAAACAAAAAATTCATTTAAAACATGGAAAACTCATAATTTAACAATTAAAATAGGATTCTTAGACTTTAGGGTGAAAGGAAACCATAGATGAACATCACACATACCTTTGATACCTAAATCTTGAAAGAGAACAACTTGCTTGAAAGTTGTTAGATTGTGAAGCTTGATTTCTTTAATTTTTGTGAATTGAATAGAAGGGAATTGTTAAACTTTGGGAATAATTAGGCTTTGTTTTTTACAGTAAAATTCGGAGAATTTGGACATATAATGCCCTAACTGAAGTTAATTCCCATGTTTATATGAATAGAGGCAATGGGAAAGACAAGATTGCCCCTCAGGAACTTAAATTCATAACTGGAATGCTAATTTGAAAGCCCCTGCGATGCGCTAGGGGCCTCATAGATATACCACCATAACACACCAAAATTGCGATGAGGCTCTGGAATAGAAATCCAAACATGCCTCAATCCTCATCCAAAAGTATAAAACTTCCTGAGACATGCGCCTTACACCCCTACTATGAATTAACCCAAAAACATACGTGTCGGGGTATGTAAGGTCAGTTTAAAAATCCTCTAAGTTAAGAGGCCAAAAATAAGGCTAAGTCCCTAACACATAGCTAAATTTTCAGGTTTTAATCCCCTTATGCATGCACCATGAGCTGAACTGAACTAGGAAAAGTAAGGGGTATTACAATATCTCCCCCTTGGGAATATTCATACTCAAATTAGATACATTAAGTTGAAAATACTGAGGTACTAAGATTACATACTGAACTTCCATAACTGAAAACATGATTACATGACAGAGTCTGAAACATGATGCATGACTGAACTTATTCGTGTATGCATGCAATGACGTGAAGATGATTTTATGGATGGAACTTAGAATGGAACTAAAATATCTAAGGAAAATTGTTACCTTAAGCTAACTCTGAGTTAGCGGAGAAAAGTGGAGGGTACTTTGTACGCATAACTGCTTATGCTTCCCAAGTGGCTCTCTCAACAGACTAATTCCACCAAAGAACTTTGACCTAGACAACTTCTTTGTTCCTCAATCTACGAATCTGAAGATCAAGAATATCAACTGTAGTTTCTTCATGTAAAAAACTATCCTGAATATGTGTAGCCTTTAACTGAACTACTATTGTTGAATTACAAATACAGTTCATTAACAAAGACACATGGACCATTTGAGTCACTGATGAAAAATTTGCAAGCAACATTAGCTCATAAGCTACCTTTTTGAAATAGCTCAGGATTCTGTAAGGGCCAACATATCGGTGACTAAGTTTTCCCTTTCTACCAAACTTCTTCACTCCCTTCATGGGAGAGATTTTAAAATATATGTATTCCTTAATTCCAAACTATAAATCTATCCTATGAACATCTACATAGGATTTGTAATGGCTTTGAGTTTTTTTTAGTCTCTACATGATTGAATAAACTTTCTCCATTGCCTTAAACACTTAATTAGGCCCTATTAAAGAATTTTCACAGGGCTCAAACTAACTGATAGGTGATCAACATCTCCTTTCATATAGAGACTTAAGCGGAGCCATGTAAATACTGTTGTGATAACTATTATTGTAAGGAAACTCGATCAGGGGTAAGTGATTATCCCAACTTTTCTCAAAATAAAGAACACACCCCCTCAACATATACTTTAAGGTTTGAATGGTCCTCTCTACCTGACAATCTATCTAAGGATAAAAAGGTGTACTGAGATGAACTTGGGTACCAAGACCCTTCTAAAAACTCTTTCCAAAAGTAAGAGGTAAACAGAGTACCTCTATCTAAAATGATAATAAATAGAACCCTATGCACCTCAACCAACTTAGTAATATAGAGCTCGGCATAATCCTCGACTGAATAAGAAATATGAATTGGCAAGAAATGGGTGGATTTTGAAATTCTTTCTGCAATAACCCATAATGAGTCATGATAAGGAAGCGAATATGGCAACCCTATCACAAAATCCATGTCAAGTTTTCCCACTTCCAAGTGGGAATGCTAAACTCCTGCATTGTTCCTCTAGGTCGCTAATCCTCAACTTTAACCTGCTGATTATTAAGACACTTAGCCACAAACTATGAAATATCCCTCAACAAACCGCTCCACCAATAGATTTCTCATAAATCATGGTACATCTTAGTTGCTCCTGGGTGAATCGGATAATGTGCACTACGTGCTTATGTAAGAATTCGTTGTCTCAAACCATCTACACATAGTACGCATAGTCTACCCTAAGATCGTAACATACTATCTCCCTCTTGAGCTATAATTGATTCCTTTAACTTAACTAAATTGGGATCCCTATCTAGTTTCACCTTTACTTTGGTAGCCAATGACAATTCTAAACTATTCTGAACCCAAACATTACCTTCAACTAAATCTACCAATCGAACACCTAACCTAACAAGTTGATAAAAATCCTGAACTAACTTTTTCTTATAATTCTCAACATGAGCAACACTACCCATAGACAATCTACTAAAGGCATCTGCAACTTTATTTGCCTTGCTCGGATGATACAACACACTCACATCATATTTATGTAACAATTACAACATTTTTCCCTAACAAAGATTTGAATGTTTTTACGAGAACACATTCTTCAAACCTTTATGATTAGTGAAAACACCAACATGAACACCATAAAGAAAATGCCTCTGATTTTTCAAGGCAAATACAATAGTTACTAACTCAAGATAATGTGTAGGGTAATTATTTTAATGAGGTTGAAGCTGTCTAGAGGCATAGGATATGAACTTACCTATCTGCATTAACACACAACCAAGGAAAGATCTTGAAGCATCATAGTAAACAACAAACCTATCTGAACTATTTTTTAAGGTCAAAACTGAGGCTAAGGTGAGTCGGGTTTTCAACGCCTGAAAACTCTTTTAAAAAGAATCTGACCACTAAACCATGACTTTCTTCTAAGTCAATCAATACATGGGGGAATAAATATAGGAAAACCCTTCAACAAACCACCTGTAATAGCTAGCCAAACCCAAGAAACTCCAGATATCTGATTAAGAGATTGGTCTTAGCCAGTTTCTAACTGCTTTGGTCTTTTAAGGGTCAACTCTAATTCCATAACCAAAAATAATATGGCAAAGAAAAGATACTGATCTTAGCCAAAATTCCCACTTTCTAAATTTGGTGAATAATTGATGGTCTCTAAGAGTCTATGATATAATTCTGAGAAGTTATGCATGCTCATTTTCACTATGGGAGTAGACAAGAATATTATCAATAAAGACTATAATGAACATGTCCAAGTACTGCTTGAACAATCTATTCTTCTAGTGCATGAAAGTTGTTGGGGAATTCTTTAGTCAAAAAGATATAACTGTAAATTTGAAGCGACCATACCAAGGTCTAAAAGCTATTTTTGGAATGTCACATTCTCTGACTCTTAGCTAATGATATCCGAATCTGAGGTCTATCTAAGAGAAAAAATTGTCACCCTGATGTTGGTCGAACAAGTCATCAATCCTGGGGAGTGGATACTTATTATTTATTATGACTTTATTAAACTGATGGTAATCGACGCAAATTATAAGAGAATCATGTTTCTTATGACCAAAAAGGATTGCAATGCCCCACGAGGAAACACTAGGTCTGATGAATCACTTATCTAAGAGATTATTGAACTGTTCTTTTAACTCATTTAACTTAGCTGGAAGTATTATATTGGGCAGAATAGAGATAGGCTGCATAGTTGGAAGGAGATTTATTTAGAAGTCAATTTCCTTTTCAAGTTAAAACTACGTGGAGATCATCAGGGAACACATCTGGAAAATTCCTCAATACTAAAATTGACTCAAGACTTGGGGTCATAGATTTTGATTGTATGACTCTAACAAGATGGTAAACACACCCCTTTGATACCATTTTTCTTGCCTTAATATAAGAAATAATTTGACCCCTAAGTGATGAAGTACTAGCCATCCATTGATTAACGGGTTCATTTGGAAACTGAAACTGAATGACATTATTTCTTCAATTAACAAAGGCATAACATGAGTTGATCCAATCCATACCACCAATGACATTAACATTAGTCATATCGAACTCCACATGGTCAACTTAGGTGACTTTCTGGGATATAATGGCCAGACAGTTTATGTATACCTATCTGTCCATATAAAGACACCTACTTGAGTAGACACTAAGAAGGGTTCTGCTAAAGATTCGAGACTGACACAGAAATTAATAGTTATATATGTGGTTCAAAAAAAAGTAAAGCTCCAGGATCTAACAAAGAATAAACATAAATGTAAAAGACATGTAAATTACTTGTAACCACACCAGCAAAACTTTCCTGATCCAGTCGGGACGGAAGTAAATACATCTTATTCAGGCACTGACCACTAGTGGCACTGGAAGTGGCGCCCTGCTGAGTCCGGAGACCTGCTAGAGCAGATGACATATTGGACTTGCCATGCTGGCAAAATTTTCTCCCCTCTAAGCAACTACTCGACACTCCTGAATCCTATGGCTTGGCTTACCATACCCCAAACACAAATCATATCCCGCTTTACACTGACCTTGATGATTTCTAACATATTTCTAGAAAACTGGGTTATTGCGGCCATTATTTACACTACCCTGGGACTTAGATCCCAGTGCCCTCTCCCAATTATCATTTTATAAATTTGGCACTGGCGCACTAGCAATAGAAGGAGCTGGGGATGAATACTTCTGATGATACTTAGGATGATTACCACCCTCTAACCTCGGTTGACAAAAATTAAAGAGACCTATTTTGGCCCTCTTATTCTCCCCCACTCACTTCTTAAGTTTCTATTTTTCAATAAAATGAGCATGGAGCATGAGCCTAAATATGTCCATCTCATTAATCAACATGGTAATTCTACACTCCTTGAGCACACTATCAATATACAAGACATAAACTTACTTATTCCAGATGTATTATCAGCCACCACCGATGGATCAAAACTGGCCCACTGAGTAAACTTAAGAGAATACTCCTCCACATTTATACTACTATGATTTTGATTAATTAACTCCATCACCTTAGCTTCCGTTAAATCAAAAGGGAAAAATCTATCTAAAAAGGTTGTGGCAAACTCCTCCAACTCTATAGGCCCATCATATGCACCCCTATCTTTATGCCACTACTTATACTAGGTGTGAGCAACATCCTGCAATGGGTAAGCAGCTAATTCTACAATCTCACTAAAAGTGACACCTATGATATCATCTACCTTCTTATCCATATAAAAAAAATCATCTGAATCCTCATTAAACTTAGATCCCGAAAATAAAAGAGGGTTCATTCAGGTAAAGTCCCAAATCCTAGATGCAGTTGTATTAGCGATTTGATTTGTTGGGTCAGTAGCCGGTTGGTTGTTTTGAGCTTCTACTAAGTTAGATAAGGTAGTGAAGGAAGCTTTGAATTCATTATGAGAGACATGCTCTTTTCGGGGATCTTTCTAAACAGGCAGAGTTGTGGGTTAATTTCTGTTTCTTCTTTTTGGGAGACATTTTCTGTAAACAGAAGGAAGAATGCATTAGAAAGAGAGTTTAATTAGACCTCGTGCCCTTACGCACAATATTAACACTGAAAGAAGGGAAACTTTTCCTAAAATGTCTTGTAGCCATTTTTCCATAAGTGTGTTATGCTTCACACGCATGCACAAGACAGTAATCAATACGGCTTTCAAACTACCTAGCACACTATAAAACCTTTGGCTCTTGTACCATGTTTTATCACTAACCGAGGCTACCCCATAGTCGCGACAACAATGCTTATGGTAAGCAGTGACAACAAGCCAACCCATGAGCGGGTACATATTGTGACCGCTGATTAAAAATTTATGATAAAAGACATGTGCGGAAATCAACTAACGATGCCATAAGTTTTAACTACTAAAAACTATACATGTGAATCTATAAGTCTAAAAAATATCCTAAAACACTGAAAATCTAACAGATAAGACTGAAAAACTATCTGATTGTCTAAAAGCCTCTAACTGACTGAAAAGAGAGTTGATGGGATAGGACCCAACTAACTCCAAACTATCTAACTAAAATGTAATATGGAAAGACTTAAAAAACATAATAGGTCCTCAAGACTTAATGACTTACCACTGCTACTACTGTTGACTAGTTTGACTGTCTAAATGCGTTCAGGAAACTGAGCGTCCAAACCTATGATATTAAACATCATAGAGCAAAGAAAACATATGCTATCAGTACTTTAAATGTACTAGTACAAGATATGAGGTTACACTGAAATACATAGGTTCACGTGCATAAAATACTGATTAACTAGGTAGAATGAGATAGTGACAGATTGAACAACATAAGATAACTGATAAATAATCTGTGTGACAGCTGTAAAATATGAGAATCATGACCAAACAAATAACTTGATCCTGAAATAGTCTGTAAATAGAAATATTGATATTTGATAATTGAATAGCTGAGAATCTATATACCTTGGTCAAGAAAACCTGAACTGAAACTATACTAAATACTGTACTGAGACTGTGGGAGGTATAATCTAACCAATATGCCATAATCTGAGCTAATTGGGGTCCAACCTGTAACCCCAGTTGGAAGGGTGTCAGTGTCGTGCCATGGGTATTAATTTTGGTTGTGTCGATCCACTAATTTGTTGTACTGAAGGACTAGGGTGTCAAGCGTAAACTGACGGGAGACCCCTAGGAGCAAGTCAAGACAAAAATGATGGGTGACTCCTCAGAGTAAGTCAATCCTATACGGACGAGTGAGTACTCATATCTTACGCTTGCTACATAGTTCAGGAATTTAGGAACTATTACTAAAGCCTCTCCCTAAATTATAGGAAATCCATCATCCCTGCACTCACTCGGTGCTAAATCCTACTCCCGACTAAACTGAAACTGATTTCTAAGTTGTTCTAAGTTAAACTGTCGATGATAACTAACTGACTGGTACTGCTCAAGATATATTTGAAATCATTCTGAATGTACTGAGACTATGTTAAAAGCTAAGTTTTAGGTATTCATAATCCCCAGTACTAAATGCAAATAACAATAAAGCCATGCAAATGCTTTGAAAGAGCATAATGGGGAATCCTTCTACTAAATCATTCTCTTTGGCATTTCATCAAAAACATGGGGATTAAGGATTTAACATAGGGATGCATTTAAACATGATGAGATAGCATGATTTCACGACAAAAACCATAATTTGAGGATTTATCCTTAATCCCATGAACATGACATGGGAACTTCAACATCCAAAACATATTATAATCCATTCCTCTTGAAAATAATTATAATTTTAACTTAAAATTTAAATAACAAGAAATTCATGGAGATAATTCATTTAAAACATGTAAAACTCATAATTTAACAATAATAAGGGATTCTTGGACTCCATGGTAATATGAAACCATATATGAACATCACACATACCTTTGGTACCTGAATCTAGAAAGAGAACAACTTTCTTGAAAGTTGTTGGATGCTTAAGTTTGAATTCTTGAGTTTTCTTGAAGTGAAAGAAAGGGAATTGTTGAACTTGGGGGGATGATTAGGGTATGTTTTTTAGAGTAAAATTTGGAGAATTTTGGCATATAATGCACCTAAATAAAGTTAAATATTGTGTTTTTATGAATTGGGGCAGTGGGAAAAGACTAGACTACACCTCAGTAATTTAAATTCATAACTGGAACAGTAATTAGAGGGCCACCGCGACATGCCAATAGCCTTATCTCTATAGCACCGCGATATTCCACAATCGCGGTGAAGCTATGAAATTGAATTCCAAACGTGCCTTAATCCTTATCCAAAAAATCTAAAACATCCTAGAGACATACCCCTTACACCATAAACATGAATTAACTTAAAAACATACGTTTCAGGGTCGGGAAGGTCAGTTTAAGAATCCTCTAAGTTAAGAGGTCAAATATAAGGCTAAGTCTCCAACACTTGACTAAGTTTTCAGGTTCTAAGCCTCTTATGCATTTAGTATAAGATGGACTAAACTAGGAAAAGTATGGGGTATTACACCATTCAAGTGGCAAGAGCATATAGAAGGTATCGACCAGATACGGAGCCAGAAGAAACCGTAGCAACCATAGAAACCTTTGGTGCTGGAGCGGATAAAGTAGACTCAAGAATCTTATGCACCCAGACGCAACCTTAGAAGGATAATCCCTCTACAGATGACCAGTGTTACAACATTTAAAGTACTTATTCCTCCATTCCTCAAAAAACCCATGATACACTGGACCACCAATTATTTAAGGAGGATACAATGAAGTTGACTAAGCTACACTAGACTGTGAGTTAGCTTTTAGTGCTCTCAACCCACTATTATACTAAGAACGTTGATCACCTAATGACTTCGGATAAGGAGTATCTTGAATTACCCCACTTAATTTTAGACCAGTTTCCACCATCTCTACCACTTTGTTGTTGACCTCTACCCTCATTAGAATAGCCAAACTTCTTATTCTTCCTTTCACTCAACTCTTCTTGGTTATTATTTTCTTTATACATTTGTTATATATAAACAACAAGTCTAGATATGTCCAAATCTTTATTCAACAAAACATCCTCGCTTTCAAAGATCAACTCCTGGGACAACCCCAAAGTAAGCTTTCATATTATAGCCCATATACGAGATACCCATTCAGGAGCATAACGTGACAAATGATGAAACTTCAAGGCATACTCCTTTACTGACATCCTTCTTTTCTTCAGATTAACAAATTCCTCAACCTTTGCCTCCCCCAACTTCTGAAGAATGAAGAGGTAATGAAAGAACTAGAAAAATCATCCCACAAAGTGGACAAAACATCATCTCCCATGGACTATTCCCACTCCTCAGACAATTGGTATGAAATATTCTTGAATTGATAAGAGGTGACTCTAAAAACTACCCATAAGTAGCATGCATCACACAAAAGATCTCTTCTATCTCATCAATAAAGTGTTGAAAATTTTCCTACACTTTATAGCTAGTGAAAATAGAAAGACTCAACCTCATTAATTTGCCAACACTAGTAGCCTTAGATGATGGGGCAATAAAAGAAACAAGTTAATTCTTAGAGGACACCAATTGTGTAAGAAAATGAATCAACTAGATAAACTCAGCATTAGACACATAAGCTCGAGGTTCTTGAGAAGGGGTAGGAGGAATTGGTGGATCACCCTTAGGGCAATTAGAAATAGCTATACTAGACTGGGTCTAAGCTCCTAGAGTTGGATGAGCTCCGCCCACATTATCCTGGCCCGAGATAGAAGAGTTTCCATGAGCATTAGATCTTCTAGGAGACATGATTTGAAAAGCGAACACACAAGAATTAGACAAGATTCAAGACTGTAGATTCTATTTCTTGAAACAAAAGAACAAAAAAGTAAAACATTCTTAAATGTCTTGTAGATTCTCCCTTATAAATGTGGCCCGCTACACACCCATAAATGATTCCTTACTTGACATGGCTTTATTGGATACCCAATGACACAAAACATAGGCTCTGATACCATCTTTATCATGACTTGAATGAGGGCCTAGCCGTGACAGGTATCTCATGTCCCACGTGGACCAAAGGTAATCCCCTACACCTAACCAACTAAAAAAAATAATACACCAAGGTTGGATGAATTTTTAACATATAACAAGATTGTGTGAAATAACTTAAGAAAAGTGAAATGCATGTATATAACCGACATTCGGTGACCGACCAATAAACCGACAAACACCACCCAAAAACCACAGAAGTCCAAAAAAATCCTTCAAACAATGAATTAAAACTTAACATCCAAAAAGTGTCGGGACATGACCCCGACTATAGAAAAAATATGTTAAAACTGTTTGAGACATAATAGATAAAAATATGAAATGTAGTCTTCTGTTGAATGGAACCTCACCACTTCAATGTCAACTCAGAATCTGATCCCAAATCCTTATCACTGAGTAGATGGAGTGGAAGTATGAAAAATTCCTGAATCACGTGGGGATAAAACAACTAAAGATAGTTAGTGGTTGAAGCGCTAGCATTTAAATTAGGGATAAGGATAGCATAATGACATGGTAAACAATTCAATATTATTGAAAACCAATGCGCATGATCAAATACATAAACATATTCATATATATCGCCTGCCAGATAGAGAACAAGGCTTAACAAGAACTTTAACAACTTTATCCTAGATTGTGTAGATCTATCATAATAATATGTATCCAAAATCTATATGGACTCCATTTCTTACCTCCTAGTTGGGCCCTAGTTTGTGTAGACGTACTAACAAGAGAATAATATAATATATATACACGGGGGACTTGGAACTCGCAATCATATACTATAGTGAATTTAGCACCCAATCATGTGATAATTTATAGGGGACTCAAACCTCTCTAATCCTAAAATAATTATAAGGGGGAGTCGAACCTCCCAAGTGACTTTGACCACCTAGTCGGAAAACTCAATTTCTTGTACCGGTCACTCAGACCTCAACTTTGAAAACTCAGCTACACAAGCCTTATTAAAGCCTAAATAAAATATCTATCACACAATACCATTCATTAAACCATAATACACATTTAGGAATACATTGTTGGTATCGTCATACCAACTACACTTGTAAGGTAATATAAGCATGTCAAAACAATATTATTAACTTGGTGATAACAACTTCATTTGTTCATTAATACTAGGAGGTGGAAACACTAACTCCCTTTGTTCATTAAATCATATCATTTTATTTCAAATACCTCTTTCTATCATGCAATAGTTCAAGACTATTTCAATTTTACATATTTCTATATTTTTCATAATTAAAAACCAATTTCACATTATGGGGTTGGGTTCACTACCGCTTTAAATATCACGAGCCTTAGAAAATCATTATTCTCTAGTCAATAAACCATAACCATGTACCCACCCATTCAAAAGCATATTTAAAGTATGAAAATTATATATAAACTATGAGAAACATTGTCTAATTCATAAACATTCCAATAACCCCAACATCTATTTCAAACCCAACCTGAACATCTCATGAACAATACTTTAAAAAATGATTTTAACAAACTAACAATGAGGGGAGAGTAACATTCCTTAGAAACCAGGAAATTTTGAGAGTAATCGACCCTTGAGCATATAGATAATCAATTTGATAAAACCCTAGCTTGAATTGCTTGAGGGAAATCAGAGAACTTTTTGGAGTGTTTGAAAAGTTACTTGATTTGTTTTTGAGTTCTAACAACACCCTAAAGGGGTTATTATACGTAAATTTTAATTTGACAAAGAGGGAAAATTCCTTGAATTCCCTTAACTTAAATGATAAAATAGTGTTTCCCTTGACTATAGGTCAATTAGGGACTCATAGCCACTCATTACGACTTATCACTATAAATCGTAACTAACACAGTCTCTTGGACCCATACACACTGTTGACCTAAAGACTTAATAGTACCACTCGTAATGAGACAGTATGACTTGTATGGGCCAGTGGTAGTCAATAAAAAACACAAATGGCTAAACACTGGACATCCAATAATTTGCACCAATTAACTCGTAACAAGTCCTTAAGGCTCATGGTGAGGTACTCGTACGCAGAGAATAAATTAGCCACATAGTTTTTTTATTTGGTTATGATTCCATTCCAACGACTCATACCCTCATGTTGTACCCAATACGGAAACTCAAACACCAATCACTGGAAACCTTATGACTAAGATCACCAAACCTGTCAAGACACCCTACGACTTTCCAGGTGAGTCGTTGCCAGGGAAGAAAACTCAAAACTCAGAAAATTATTTAGGACAAAAAAACTGGGGTGTTATATTTATTGGCAAGTTAATGCTTGAGATGAAAGATTTCATTCTTATAGTAAATCAAGTTTCATATCTTAGCTTAGCGAGCCCATGAGATAGTTGTTATTAGTTCCCCACCTTAATTCTAGGACGAATAGTTCTATGGGTTAGAAAATGTTAGACCCTAAAAATTGTATGATTGCATTTTTGCACTTTCGTTGTGTTTAATGGTTATTTCTCTATTGAATTATGACAACATGGCCAATAGGAAGTTTCTGGAAATTATAGATTATATTTTGGGAAGTTTTGAGACCTCAAAATAGTAAGGGTCCATATGATGGGTATACCATAAAGGGGAGGCACACCCTTATATGGAAACTATTAAAGGTCCACAATAGGAGTGCATCACATACTCACTATTCTACTTTAAGGGCATGCCATTCCCTTGGAGTGGCTCGAGAAGGACGTGGCATGCTCAAGGGCAAAAAAATGCTAGCTTCATTTTTTTTAGTTTGGGTTGAGGTCTATTTGTTCTTTCAAATATTCAAAAATTTTCAAAAAGTTCTAAAAACAAAACCCACCCTCCTATCTTAGTTTAAAAAAATCATGTACTCCTAAAACCCTCAATAACGCAAAAAAAGGCTTTGCACCCAAAATTTATGCTTCTAAGATTTTAAATCAAGTTTCCCTCAGGCGATTCACTAAGTCTAGGTACTTGTTGTTTGAACAAGGATAGTCTTTAATCCTTGTGCCCAAAAGTTCATTTTCTACTTGAATTTATGGAACTGATTTACTAGGGTTCTTACCCAGTTTTTCTTATGCTTCTAGATTATGATTTTTATACATGAATTAAGTCTTATTTAGCATAAATTTTTATGTTTTATTATGTTTTTATCCATTAACTTGATCTTATGCACTTATTTGATATTTCGACATGATTTTTCTATTAGTTGATAACTAATTATGATTTTGAGAATTATGTTCTCTATCTAGAAGAAGTTAAAGCTTATCAGTTTAAGTTACAAAATATTACGTCATGACTTAAGTTTCATGTTAATCTTATAATATCACATAAGACATGAAATTCACAAGATTCTTTATGAGTATGATTTAAGCACAAAAAACATAGTTGGTTTTTAGTTTATATACCCATATGCTACTTTAAAGTGAATTTCATAAGCATAAGCATACAATAATATATTTTATGAGTAATAATTAGAATAAAAAGGGGAATATGGGTTCAACGCATCAAATATCCCAAAAACTACTTGCCACCATAGGTTTTAGGGGCCTCATTAGGGAGTGTTCCCCTTTGCCCAAATGCACTCATGTTTAGTGATCACTCTAAGACAAGGTTATATACCGATGGCAAGGATAGAACAACCTTTCTTAACATGGGTCAATGATTGGACTCTCTACTATGTCACATGGTTTATGTAAGTTTTGAGAATATCCCACTAAGAAAATAAAAGTAATGATTTTAGAACGTAAGTGTAATGACTCACATGCCTTATTAAAATGGTTTTTATGATTTATGCTGATGTTATTCAAGTTTCTTGTTTTATTCCTAATCAAGCTGAGTCCATCTACACTTAGAATTAATGATTTCTGTCATGACATATGACATTTTTACTTAATCCGCTCACCCCCACATACTCTGTATATTCTAAAATTACTAACTATATATATGTCTATGTGCTTTATTGTTTTATAATGTAGGATTTGGTATATCTCCCCTGCATTACGAATAGCCTAGATCACCATTTCTTATATCCAGATAGTTGGTGATTCCTCATAGTTTGAGGGGGAACCTTTGGTCTATTCCAGATATTTATGATTGTTATTTTAGTCAATTATTTTTTAAATATTAGGTGAGCTGAGGTCTGTCCAGTGGCTCTTTAATTTTAGCATGAGACTTGTTAAGTCTAGTCACAGTACATGTTTTTTTACCTTCTCATTGATTTAGATATAATTATGTAATGGTATTTTGGTTGAGGTGATTTATCTATTTGAATATAATTTTTTTCAATTTTTTTTATATGTTACGCTTACATTTATAAGAGTTCAGTGCTGAGAAAATATCATGGGTTAGCTTTTAGGTACTCATACTCCTAAGCACCATGTGGCATCTAGTGGTATCTTTGTAGTGTTACACAAATTCTATCACATAGCTAGAGATAACTCTATCCACGCACTCCTAATCATATAAGGTTTATGCAATGATCCGATTTTTGAGTCATGATGGCACTTAATAAATCACATCAATAGGTACACCAAAGAGTAACCCAAAGCTAAATGCTAAGGGTTGATCTAGTCAAAATTACCTCAAAAGGGTGAAAATCAACATCACAATGTATAAGTAAATGAAAGAATGGAAATAGACCAAGGGTGTCAAATCATACGGAGATAATCCCATGACCTGGTAGAGCCAGTACAAAAGATGAGCCAGTACAAAAGCACCAAGTAATAGTATAACTCAAGTATTAAAATATTCAACACAATTTTGTCTCAAAACTAGAGACTAAAAATGAATAAGATATAAGAAAATCGGCAACTCTAACTTCAAGAACTGGCCCTATATTCTGAATCTAATGTAGTATGATTGGCAGATTAACGACATCAACTAGTATTCACATCTACACTAAAAAGGTATAGAAGTGTAGTATGAGTACCAAAATCATAGGTACTCAGTAGGCATCATCGCTCGACTGAGTTAAATCATTGTATAAATATGAGAAAATGCAAGATAGCATAACTAAGTTGAGTTACCGACAAACATGAATCAACTCAGACATTTCTATTCTTAATTATATAAATAAACTAGATTCATAACATAACATAACATAAAAGATTAAACAATTGCCACTGTAAATAAAAAGTTAGCCCCCATAAACCAAATAAAGAAGAAAGTAAATAATCCAATGCAAGCCTTCATAAGTCTGGTTGATATGAATAAGAAAATACAACCCAAACAACCCTCATTCTCTACTCTAAATATAACATTAGAATCATTCCAAGCATGTCATATCTTATCTGTTTCCTCATTTTTAGCCTAGGCAGAATCACTATTGTCAATCCACACTATGAGATCATCATATCATATTAAGTATATCATTGTAGTATAATATAAATATCCAGACTCTAATAGGTAATATAATTAATAGCCAGACATAAACAGGTAAATTTAATTAGTATCCAGACTCAAACTATTAAATATACTATCAATGTCAAAATCATCCTCAAGACTCGAACTGAGTATATCTCACAAATATCATAATCATCCTCTGGACTCGAACCTGGTATGTTTCACTTATTTCATAATCATCCTCCAAAATCGAATCGAGTATATATTAATACATGAATATAATAAATAGTATCATCAATATCATAAGTAATATCATAATCAATAGGCAACAACCCTCTACACCAACCATCATAATCATTAAGTGTCAAAGTTCAGTATTATTACATCTACGAGCATTTTTAGGCGTCTATCAATCGTATAAAGATCTACAATAGCTAACATGTATCTTACCCTATGGTGAGTCAATGCCCCACTTTTAATTCTCGAAGTTCTATTTTAGGAAAATTCTACACGAGCTAGGATATGGTATCTAAATCCACTTTTATATGTCAACTAAGTCATTTTTGGCCTAAGATTGGAATTTTACCCAAAACATGAGCAACTAGATCAGTTATGCCTAAATTACGATTTTTGAGTGGACAAAAAGGTTCATCTAACCCAAGAATTGAAATTACTCACATAAACACCTAAAACCCATCCCAAATATAAAACAATATTATAAATATACCATAAGTTACCTCAATCTACAAGGAGGGTAAACCTAACCTTCCTCAATCTCAAAATAAGCTCAATAGATCCATTAAATCACCACCTTTCCATTCTAAGAAACTTTTGCATGATGCCAAGCTATAAAAATCATATAGTACTCATAAATATAAGAATAACAACACACATATTGCACGATTAGGCTGTGGGTCAAAAAATAACACCAAAATCCCACATGGATACCTTTTACAAAAATTGTACTTCTGAGGTCAACCCATCATACCCTTATTCTCAAGGAGTAATTACCTTAAAAGATTGACGAAATTCAAGCTAATTTGGAGCTAAAATCAAGACTCCAAGTTTTAGGGATTTTGAATAAGAAATGGAAATATCTACCACAAAAAGGGTGAAATCTTACACTAAATTGAAAGATGATCACATAAACAAGTCTTAGCAAAGCTCTGAAATCATCGCAAGATTCAATACCAAGCTTTTTATCTCTTTTTGGGTTATAATCTCTAGAAAAAGGATGAAGAATCAGAAAAAATGAGTTGAAATATTCTTTTTATTCCCATACTAGGTCCTTAGATATTATTATTGTGAAACATGCATTGTTATCGCGATAGATTGGAGTTGCACTAGTGAGTCGCGATCGCGATAATTAGCCTAGAAATTATGGCATGTAATATCCTGCTCAAGGGAATGATAATTCCAGCCCAACAGATTGCTAGTAGCAATGGCTCCAGGTACAGTTAAGACTTGAAATTTTTTGGGTCTCCGCCAGGCCTTTGGGTTTCATTCGATATCCCATATAGGCAATAAAACTTTGCAACCACACAAAATCTGACATTTCGGGCCCAATAGAGTAGTAAAAATTTCCACTTGAGGTCATTTCAACAAAAAGGGGGTCACACCCCTAATTTCCATTTTCTTAAGTTTTCGAATGGGTCAAAATTAGCTCAGGTTCCTCGAAACCCAAACTAAGAGTCCTCCTAGCCTAAAATATATATTTCAAAACTGCTGGAAAAGTTAAAATTTTTATATGAGTTCATTTGACTAATAAATTTCCCAGTGGCTATTTAGAAACACTAAAGACTTCATAACATAGAATTGGATCTAAACACCACACGACTGCCCGATAATTGAATTATCAGTCCCAGTGAGTCATAAATGAATTGAGGAAGCTATGGGAAAGCTCTAATTATTAAAATAATTATAAATTCAAAAAATGACCTAAATAGTCATTACAATATCCACTATTAAAGGAACTTTCATCTGTAAAACTTAAAGGGTTATAATGTAACAGAGGTATAAAATAGGTGAGTGGTTTTGCATCTCACTCGCGATCCCCCAAATAGCCTCCTCTACTGGATGGTGCCTCCACTGAATGTTAACTATACAAATTACTTGTCATGATCGGAGGCTGCCCCCTAATCGTGATAATGGTGCTTCCAATCAAAAGTGTCCAGAAGCTAACCCATGAGTTGAAAACTGCTATAAGCAATGACTATAATAGCACTGATTTAACGTATGTAGAAAATAAATTGTTAAAATACAATAAAATTGGATATTGAAACATGAATTAAAACATGTTTGAAATATCTGATAACAACTGATTACACTGAAATGATTGATTGACTGTCTAATTAAGTGTCTAAAATCCCCTAAACTAACTGAAGAGTTAATGGGACGGAATCTTAACTAACTGAACATATGAAAATATAGAAACAACTAAAATTAGCAGATCTTGTCCTTGATAGATAAGGACTCACC
Organism: Capsicum pubescens; assembly: GCA_030864215.1. Classification (NCBI taxonomy): domain Eukaryota; kingdom Viridiplantae; phylum Streptophyta; class Magnoliopsida; order Solanales; family Solanaceae; genus Capsicum; species Capsicum pubescens. The sequence goes on along the minus strand of CM061547.1, from coordinate 182,680,776 downwards.
ACTACTACTGCTGAATATCACTGTGTTGTCAAAGAGTGGTAGGGAAATGGAGTGTCCGAACCTTTGTTATAAGACAATATAGCGCAATAAAAAGTATGTGGTCAATACTTTATATGTACTGGTATATGAGATAAAGATTGGCTAAAATGCATGGGAATAACTAAAGATAAATGCATGATCATATAAGATGTATGATTGCAAGACCAAATATAAATATATTTTTGCAATAATTTGTAAATTGAATAACTGAAATTTGTATAACTGAATATATGAGGTTCTGTACACTTGGTCAAGAAAAAATGAACTGAAATATATTGAATACTGTACTCAGGCTATGGTTTGTATCATCTAACTAACATTTCCCAATCTAAGCTAATAGGGATCCAACATGCAACCCTAATTTAAAGGGTGTTAGTATCGCACTACGGACATTAATACTGGCTATTTGGATCCACTAATCTAATGTCTTGAAGGACTAGGGATTATGTCCCAAACTAACGGGTGACCCCTAGGAGAGTCTCATTCCTAAATTGGTGGGTGACATCGTATAATCCTACGCTGGCTATGTAGTTTTGGAACTTAGGGACTGCTACTAAGGACCAGTCCAAACTGGCAGGTGAACCCCTAACCCTAGGTTTTCTAGGTTATAAATCATACTCTAAACTAAACCGACACTGGTGCTGAATTGAGATGAATTAGATACAACTGAACATACCACTGATATTTCTCATCATGGTCTGATCATAATAACTGCCTGAATGATAATACTCATGGTTCAACTAAAATCATATTTGACACACTGAAATGATGTATAATAACTAGGTATCGGGTGTTCATAACCCACCAGCACTGAGTTGTTATAAAATACAATACCAAACTTGAAATACTATAGAATAAAATTACTGTTCAAATAACCAACATATGGGCATTTCATCAAACATGTAGTAATCATAAACTTGGAAATGTGAATTCCTTAAGCATGAGGAAATCAACGTGATTACATGGGTAAATTCATAACATGAGGGTTAATCCTAAAATTAATGGATCATGACATGGGAATTGCAACCCTTGAAGAAAGATATATCTCATTCTACTTTAAAACACATGTAACTAAAATTTGAAATTCAATTAACAAGAGATTCAAGGATTTATTTCATCAAGAACAGGCATAATCTCATAATTTAAACCAAAAGAGGATTTTTGGCTCCATGCTTGAAAGGGACTCATGGATGAACATCCCACATACCTCACTAGATGAATTCTTGAAAATTCCTTGAGAATTTCTTCAACTTAAAGCTTGAATTCCTTGATTTACTGGAAAAGAGTTAGGGTTTGTTCTTGGGATGAAAAATGGTTTTCTTGAGAGGATATATAAGTAAAAGGGAAAATAATGCTCCTTGGTTACTCCAATTTCATGGTATGGACGAATTAGGTAAATGGAATTGACCTAAATAACCTTAAAAGTGTCAAGAACAAAGCTTGATGGAATAGTGGTCAATGCGGGCCTTGGAGTAGTGGACTACTCCAAGCGGCACCTTCCTTACCCCGATGATCTAAAAGTGGCAGTGCCTGCCTATCCCGGTGGTGCTTCTATTTTCGTTTCCTAAACACACCCCTATGCTCGTCTAAAAATTCTAAAACACACCTAAGATAGACTTTAAACAACCCCGATCATGAACTAACTCAATAATCAACATCCCGAGGTACCGATGGTTAAAAATAAAATTATTAAAGTTTATGTTTCTTGAAAATAGCTAAGTCCTCAACATTTAGTAAAATTTTCAAGTCTTGAACTCCTTTAAACATGCAACTGCGACTTGAATTTAGCTATGATCCCATAGGGTATTACAATATCTCCCCCTTGGGAATATTTATCCTTCAATAACACTGTGTAGCTGAGATTACTGAGAAAACTAAGATCATGTACGAAACATCCATAACTGGAAATATGATTACATAACTGAGTTTGAAACATGATACATGAACTAAAGTGGTTTCATGAATGTATAAAATGACATGGAAATAGATATATAGAAAAAACTAACAATGGAAGTGAGTGAATCTGAGTAAAATCATTACTTGAATATGAATCTAAGTATGCAGGGAAAAGATAATGGTACTTGGTTCGCATTTCTGCATCTTTTTCCCAAGTGGCTCCCTCAACTGACTGATTCTTCCAAAGAACTTTAACTAAGGGAACTAATTTGTTCCTTAGTCTATGAATCTAACGATCAATGATCTCAACTGGAACATCTTCATAGGAAAGTCTAGACTTAACATCCATGTCTTCTTAAGGAACAACTACAGTTGGACAACCAATACATCTCTTTACAAAGAAACATGCAATACCGCACGTGATGAAGCCAAATCTGTTGGCAACTCTAGATCACAATCTACCTTCACAAAATGACTTAAAATCCTATATGGGAAAAATAATGGGGTCTGAGTTTGCCCTTCCTGTCAAATCTCTACACTCCCTTTATTGGCAAAATCTTCAAATTGACCAAATCACAAACCTCAAACTCAATATCCCTTCTCCTCACATCTACATAAGATATCTGACAACTTTGGGATGTCTTCAGTCTCTCCCATATGAACTAAACATTACCCATCGCATCAAAAACTACATCTGGACCTATTGATGTTGGGCGTATTTATACGTCTAAGCACCATAATTTACCCATGTTTTGGCTAAGTTTTGAGGATAAAATATATAATTCTTGCACTTTTAGTCCATTTTCCTTTAAGTGAGATGACCTATCTGATTAGCATGTTTTTCAGGTACTAATGATGAAGATTTCAGCACTTTGTGGACCTGTGGGCAGCAAAGGAAAATTTCACATAAGAGGGAAGGTAGATTTTGGACTGAATGTGATGCATGGGAACTTCTTCCCGGGCAAACCCAGTATTTTTAAATACTTAAGGATGCAGTAGCAACTTATTAGACAAGGATGCCATTAAAAACCTTATTGCTGAATTTTTCAACATCATTATCATTCGACATTATTCATTATTCCCGTTGGAGGATTTTGTACGAGTTTGGAGAACAGAAAACGGCTCACTTGACCAACGGAGAAAGAAAACACGTTTCATCTCCATAGTCGAGATTTCTCTAAGTTTTGGTATGATGATGATGTCTACTTTGATTTCCATTGTATTCATGAGTAGATAAACTTATCTGTTAGGGTTATGGAAACCTTGTAAGATACTATCTATTACTATGAGTTTGTGAATTCTTGATGTTTTATGCTACTTATATCATTACTCTCTTCGTTTTGATTGAATTCTTATGGTTGCAAACATAGAGAATACGCCATTATAGCATTAACTTGTTCGAGAGAAAAGTTACGTGTTTGGAAAAGAGAGTGCGACAAGGAAATAGGGTTTCCAACCTCTATTTACACGTTAATGCCTTAACCGAATTAACTTCTTGGAGAATTTGTACCATTTGTTATACACTTTAGGCTCGAGAGAGCTAAATCAAAATAAATCCTTGATGGTTGAGAAACACTTGGATTTAGAATTAGAATACGATTCTCTATAAGTCCATGCATGTCTAAATTCCGCGTTACTCATAGTTAATAGAGAAGTAGAACTTATAAGGTGGACATAACCCTAACTTATCAATCTCTGTGATTAAATCTTACTACGCAAATCGTTCCATTGTTACTTTGATAATATTAGTTCACGCCTAAACCAAACCCCCCTTTTTCCTTGGAATTTTCGACCAACAGTCTACTAATAATTGCAACACTTAGTGACCAGAGTATTCCCTGTGGGATTCGACATCCAAGCCAGTTGGGTTCTATATTTGACAGCGACCGCTTACACTTTCTAACGAGAGTTGTAATTTGGGCGTATAAAATTTTGGCGCCGTTGCCAGGGAATACGGTTGTTAACTAAGTTTGTGATAGTTAATGGACCCTTTGGTCAAAGATTCTCGAATTTTACTTTTTGTTTGTTGTTTTTATTTTTTTCAGGTTTATTGGAGTGCATGCTAAATACCCCAAAGTTCTGGTCAACCGTTATTAACTATAAATCCTGAACCACATCTTATTGGCAGAATGGATGTGCAACGAAACCTTGAACGGATGGCTGCTCAACAGGAGCAGGAAAGATTAGTTGCATTGGCAGCTGCGCATCAACAGAATATTCATAACCCAGGTCGGGCAACAAATCTTGATGAAAAGGACCTGGGTGATGATGATTTATTAAATCCAAGGCTTACTGGTGAGGTGGCAGCATCTATGAACAGAAGAGATCATCAAGCTAGAATGAGACCTGAACGCCGAGTTGTGCAGGCCCCTTTCGATGATGATGATGACGATTTGGATGCGGCTGGTGCCACAGGGGCTATTATTCCTCCACTCTTGGCACCCGGAGCCAAGTTCAATATCACCAGCACCATGATCCAGCTATTACAACTCAAAGGCTTATTTGGTAGACTTGCAGGCGATGATCCGAATATGCATCTGATCAACTTTATCTCAACATGCAAGTCATTTGACAATCCAGGAGTTGGACAGAATGCAATTCGACTGCGCTGATTTCCATTGTCTCTATATGGAGAGGAAACTCTATGGTTGAACGGGCTGACTCCTGAATCTATTACTAATTGGAGGCAACTGAAAGACGCTTTCCTAGAAATATTCTTTCCGTCATCCAAGAGAGCACAGTTACGAGATGAGATCAGCAATTTTCGACAGCTTCCAACTGAAGCTCTCCACGAAACATGGGAGAGGTTCAAGAAGAAGCTTATGTGGTGCCCAAATCATCAGATGACCAACATTCACTTGATGGAAATATTATACAGGGCGTTGAACTCGGTGACTAAGCCAGTGGTTGATAATGTTGCAGGTGGGTCATTCATGGACCTTACTTTTATTGAGGCTGGTGATATGCTGGATCGTATGACATAGCAGAGTAGATCTTGGCATACCAGGGATTCTGAGGTAGCAAGCTCTACTGTATCTACTGGCATGACAGCAGAACAGAGGTGAAGAGAAGAGGAACGTGACCAAGATATGGCTCACATAAAAACGCAGATGGACCTTATTACCAAGCATTTATTATCAGGGAAGACAGAAAAGGTCAAGGCTCTGGTATCACAGGGTAGAGATGAATCCGATTCTGAGGAGAAAGCGAATTATTTGAATAATCAGGGGGGTTTCCGAGGCAATGCCCTAGGAAAAGAGAATTATTTGAATAATCAGGGGGGTTTCCGAGGCAATGCCCTAGGAAACCAAGGTCAGAACTATTATGAAAAATCCAGATTCAAGAATAAGACTGACAGGAGTGGTTTGTACGTCCCTCCTGGAAATCGTAAAGCTGTTGCAACTAGTTCTGGGAAGATGTCCATGGAGGACATGATGGCCAAGATTTTGAAAGGAGTAGAGGCAACCAATACGGGACTAGCTGAGGTAAAAAATGATTAGTCCTCAATAAATAAATTGGTTGACTCGCATTCCACTGCAATAAAACAGCTGGAACATTAAATGAGTCAACTATCAGCGGCATTCAATCAAAGAAAAGCTGGCACTTTACCTAGTAACACTGTGCAAAATCCACGGAATGATGGATCATGTATGGCTATTACTACCAGGAGTGATAAGGTGTTGGAAAATCCATCCAAAGGCAAGCAGGTGGTTGATAATACAGAAGAAAATGTTATAGAAGCAGATTGTGATGATTCTGTAGAAGCTGAAAATCAGAATGAGAACGTTCATGACACTACACCTAGATGTCACCAGCCTGAAAAGATTGATAATCGGAAGAAAAAACAAAAAGAAGTGGTGGAAAAGACTCTTCCAAATCCACCACCACCTTTTCCTCAGAGACTGAAGAAGAAGGCTGATGACACCAGGTTTAGTAAATTCATGACCATGCTGAAGCAGCTGACTATTAATGTGCCTTTGGTGGAGGCACTAGAGCAGATGCCAGGGTACGCCAAATTCATGAAGGACCTTTTGACAAAGAAAATGGGAGCAAGTTATGAACTGGAAGCTAATGTTCATCATTGCAGTACAATTGCCACGAGATCTTTAGTACAAAAAAATACAGATCCTGGTGCTTTCACTATTCCTTGCACGGTTGGATCCTTGGATTTTGCTAAGGCATTGTGCGATTTGGGGGCTAGCATCAATTTGATGCCGCTATCTATTTATAAACATTTGGGGTTGGGCGATCCTACACCAACCAATATGCAGCTCGTGATGGTAGATAGGTCGATAAAACTACCTGTTGGTATCTGACATGATGTATTAGTGAAGGTTTCTACCTTCATTTTTCCTGCAGACTTTGTTATTTTGGATTGCGAGGTGGATTTTAAGGTTCCCATAATCTTGGGTCGACCTTTCCTCATAACAGGAAGTGTGCTTATTGATTTATGAGCAAATGAGCTTTCATTTCGGATGAATAATGAAGTGGTACGTTTTGATGTAAGCAAATCAATGAAGCAGCCTAAAGATATGAATGTGTTCTCTATAGCTGATGTTCATTATGAGGATGAGAAGGAATTATCTTTAGAGAAGTAGCTTACTGTTGAGCCATTGGCTGCTGTGCTTTTGAACTTTAAGCGTGAGGATATTGAAGAGAACGAAGAAACTATCATGCTTTGACAGGAATGGGGTCGTATTCATATGATCCCAAGAAGCTGGACCTTGACCTTAAGAATCGACCCTCACCACCGGCGAAGCCACCAGATATCTTGATGAAGTTTGAGTAATCGAGATAACTATGTCATGCCGCGATAATAAATCAAGCGCTACATGGGAGGCAACCCATCATTAGGAGTTTGTTTCGTTAGGATTTTGTTTTTGATAAATAAAAGTTCAAAAAGAAGAGTCGAGCCACGACCAAAACTAAGGCGCTCGGTGGGAGGTAACCCATCCTTAAAATCATTTTTGTTGTTTTTGATTAAGTGTAGGTGCAAGATATACAAAGGAGGAGATTAGTCCCAAATTTTGATTTGAAAGTGAGCCATGCTAAAGGTGGTAAGTGAGGAATGATGGAGCAAAGGCTATAGGTTAGGCATTGCCTATGCCAATCTAGGCAACGGACAAGGCAATGCCTATGCCATTGCCTATGCTCACTACCTCACATAGGCAATGGACAAGCAAAGGCCTATACCAATATAGGCAATGCTATAGGTGCCGCCTATGCCATTGCCTATGCTCACTGCCTCACATAGGCAATGCCATAGGCGCCTCCTATGACAATCTAGGCGATAGGCAAGGCGCCGCCTATGCCAATCTAGGAGATAGGAAAGGCGCCACCTATGCCTATCTAGGCATTGCTAAAGGCGCCGCCTAGTCTAAGCATAGGCAAAGCATTAGGCGCCGCCTACTTATCCTTTTTCACCTCCTAACCCGATTGTATATGGATCAAACTCGACCCATGGCTTAGCCTTTAAATAGATACTCAACCTTAGACTCAGATGTGGAGGACAACTCTGATGACGATGACTCTGTTGATGATTCCGACGCAGGGGGTATGGCACCAGACATAGAAGAGGAGTCCGCCTAATAAGGTTTTCCTTATTTATTTCCACTGAGGACAGTGTGTCCCGTCTAAGTGTGGGGTGTGGGTATATGTTTGTTGTATTGTATTTCTTTTCCTACATTTATTCTTGTTTGTTTGAATTAGTAATTAGTTAGTTAGATTTTAGATTTTGCATGAAATTATTCTGATAGACGGCATGGTATATTATAACAAGAGTTTGTGCTAAATCATTACTATTGAGACTCTTAGGCTCTAAGTTGTGACTCACTGTGTGATAAATTGTTGTGGTTTAATTCATTCACCTGTTGGGTCAAGAATCTATAATGCCCCCAATGAAGTTGACCATGTGCCTTGTGTGTGTGAGGTTATTGTATATTCTTTGTTGTGACTGATGCTAGAACTTGCCTGGTGTATGTGCGAAGCGAAATAAAGAATGTGAGTTTAGGAGATGATTTAGGCATTTCTTTGGTAGCCTGAAATTTTTTACCTTCTTTTTTTTACCTACCTTTGTACATTTTCCTAGTGAACCCCCTTTGAGCCTTTAGCTATTTTCTTTGGCAGCCTCATATGTAGCCTAATCTATTTTTTTTTCAAGACCATAATTTGATCCAAACTCCTAAGCGCTTTAAAATTGTTTAATCATGTGGAAAAATAAAAGGAGAATGGTGAAAGTGATGCCTCATGGTGTATTGGTACTTGAAATTGTTGTGAAAAAAAGTGGCTATTATAGGGATGCTTTCTTAAAAAAAAAGAAAATTTAGAAAAACAAAAAGATAGTTGTGTTTATGATTGAATAACAAAATGGGTGAAAAGGGGTTGGTAGATGAAAGAGAGGTAAAGTGGTTGTTAAAAGATAGTGTAAATGGCATATTGTAGTGTATTAAAGCTCTTAGGGAACATTGTCACTATTTCTGGCAAAAATAGTCCTACCTTTCCCTTAGCCTACATTACAACCTATAAAGACCTATTTGATCCTAAACTTAGCAGTATGATATTAGTAGAGCATTACACTAAGGGAAAGCCTATGGTCATCAGTTGCAATATAAGAATTCTTTGTGAGAGCGAGAGCAAGGAGAGTCTTATACCCATGTTTCGAAAAATGCAAAACTATGAGTGATTATGTGTGATATCTTGTGTGAGCACACATGGTTGATGGTTTTTGGATAGTTTTATATGTTTCTTTGTGGCTTAACTTGTGGATACGAATTAACCATGAATTAACCATCCTAATGAGTCTATGTTGGAGGTTGAGTTGTTTCTAGTAGTGATCGAGAAACCTACTCTTTGTTAATAATTGTCGTGCATGTCTTGTTAAAAATTTTGTGTTGCTAGTGTGAAATTCTAGTTAGGTGTTTGCATGGATGTAATATTTTTTTCGAGGACAAACAAAGCTTTAAGTGTGGGGTGGTGATGTTAGGCGTATTTATACGTCTAAGCACCATAATTTACCCATGTTTTGGCTAAGTTTTGAGGATAAAATATATAATTCTTGCACTTTTAGTCCATTTTCCTTTAAGTGAGATGACCTATGTGATTAGCATGTTTTTCAGGTACTAATGATGAAGATTTCAGCACTTTGTGGACCTGTGGGAAGCAAAGGAAAACTTCACATAAGAGGGAAGACAACTTTTGGACTGAATGTGATGCATGGGAACTTTTTCCCGGGCAAACCCAGTATTTTTAAATACTTAAGGATGCAGTAGCAACTTATTAGACAAGGATGCTATTAAAAAACTTATTGCTGAATTTTTCAGCATCATTATCATTTGACATTATTCATTATTCACGTTGGAGGATTTTGTACGAGTTTGGAGAACAGAAAACGGCTCACTTGAGCAACGGAGAAAGAAAGCACGTTTCATCTCCATAGCCAAGATTTCTCTAAGTTTCGGTATGATGATGATGTCTACTTTGATTTCCATTGTATTCATGAGTAGATAAACTTATCTGTTAGGGTTATGGAAACCTTGTAAGATACTATCTATTACTATGAGTTTGTGAATTCTTGATATGTTATGCTACTTATATCATTACTCTCTTCGTTTTGATTGAACTCTTATGGTTGCAAACATAGAGAATACGCCATTATATCATTAACTTGTTCGAGAGAAAAGTTACATGTTTGGAAAAGAGAGTGTGACAAGGAAATAGGGTTTCCAACCTCTATTTACACGTTAATGCCTTAACCGGATTAACTTCTTGGAGAATTTGTACCATTTGTTATACACTTTAGGCTCGAGAGAGCTAAATCAAAATAAATCCTTGATGGTTGAGAAACACATGGATTTAGAATTAAAATAAAGATTCTCTATAAGTGCATGGATGTCTAAATTCCGCGTTACTCATAGTTAATAGAGAAGTAGAACTTATAAGGTGGACATAACCCTAATTTATCAATCTCTGTGATTAAATCTTACTATGCAAATCGTTCCATTGTTACTTTGATAATATTAGTTCACGCCTAAACCAAACCCCCCCTTTTCCTTGGAATTTTTGACCAACAGTCTACTAATAATTGCAACACTTAGTGACCAGAGTATTCCCTGTGGGATTCGACACCCAACCCAGTTGGGTTCTATATTTGACAGCGACTGCTTACACTTTCTAACGAGAGTTGTAATTTGGGCGTATCACCTATCAAAGAAGCTTCTCCTTCCATATAGAGCCTCAAACGGAGCCATCTGAATACTGATGTGATAATTTTTTTTATAACCAATCTCAATAAAAGGTAAATGGTCATCCCAAGTACCTTTAAAGTCATTATCATATGCCATCAAAATGTCCTCTAAGGTGTGAATAGTCCTCTTAACCTGCCCATCTATCTGAGGATAAAATGTTGTACTGAGATGAGCTTGAGTACCAAGACCCTTCTAAAAAGACTTCAAAAAGTGAGAGGTAAACTGAGTACCTCTATATAAAATAATAGACAATGGAATCCCGTGCAACTTAACCAACTCCCTAATGTAAAGTTTGGCATAATCCTCAGCTTAGTACGAAATAAGAATTGGAAAGAAATTAGATGATTTGGTTATTCTATCTAAAATAACCCATATAAAATCATGTTGACAACTCGTACGAGGCAACCCTATAACAAAATCCATGTTCATCACTTCTCACTTCCATGTGGGGATACTGAACTACTGCAGTCCTCCTTTAGGCCTTTCATGCTCGACCTTGACCTATTGACAATTCGATCACTTAGCCAGAAAATCTACAATATCCTTCTTCATACCACTCCACCAACAGATTTCCCACAAATCACGGTATATCTTTGTTGCTCCTGGATGGATAGAGTATCGCGCACCACACACTTCTATAAGTATTCATTGTCTGAATTCATCCACACAAAGAACACATAACCTTCCTTGACAAATAAGCACACCATATCCCCTTTGGGAAATAATCTCTACCTTCTAATATCTAACTGTCTCTTTTAGATTAACTAAACTAGGATCCCTATCTTTCTTTTCTTTCACTTAGGTAACCAATGAAGATTGTAAACCATTCTGAATCTATACGCTACCTTCAGTTAAATAAACAAACTGAACACCTAATCAAGAAAGCTGATAAACCTTACTCACTAACTTCTTCTTATCCTCCTTAACATGAGCAATGCTACCCATAGACAATCTTCTAAGGGAATATGCCTCTACATTAGCATTTCTCGGATGATATAACACACTTATATCATAGTCTTTTAACAACTCAAGACACCTTCGCTAATGATGAGTGAGATCTTTCAGCATGAACATGTACTATATACTCTTATGGTTAGTGAACATATCAACATGAACCCCATAAATATAATGTCTCCAAATTTTTAAGGCAAAAACATCAGCTACCAACTAAAAATTCTGGGTAGGATAATTCCTCTCATGGGGTTTAATATGTCTAGAAGTGTTGGTTATAACCTTACCTCTATACATCAAAATACCCAAGACCACCTTTGAAAGAATAATAATAAATTACAAACCCATATGTTCCATTTGGTGAAGTCAAGACTGGAGCAGAAGTGAATGAGTCTTCAACTCTTTAAAACTCTTCTTACAAGAATCTAACCACTGAAATTTGACTTTGTTTTGATTCAATCAAGATATAGGCGATGAAATAGAAGAAAACACTTCAAAAAACATTCTTTATTAGATAGCCAAACCCAAGAAACTTCTAATATCTGATGGAGAGATAGGTTTGGTCCATTTCCTCACTTCTTCAGTCTTTTGATTGTCAACTCTAATGGCATCATCAAAAATAATATGTCCAAATAAAAGCTACTGATCTTAGCAAAAATTCACACTTACTTAATTTGGAGAACAACTTATATGCTCTAAGGGTCTGCAACACAATTCTCAGATGGTCTACATGATCATTCACACAGCGAGAATAGACAAAGATATCATGAATGAAGACTATATTGAACATATCCAAGTACTTCTTGGACACCCTATTCATCATGCTTATGAAACCTTCAGGGGAATTCATTAGTCCAAAAGATATAACTAAGAATTCATAGTAACCATATCTAGTTTTGAAAGTTGTCTTCGAAATATAACATTCTTTGACTCAAAGCTGATACAGTCGAATCTGAGGTCTACCAAAGAGAAATAGTTGGTACCTTGAATTTAGTTGAACAAGTCATTAATTCTGGGGAGTGGATACTTATTCTAAATTATGAGTTTGTTCAACTTATGATAATCGATGCATATTCTGAGATAACCATCTTTCTTACACACGAACAAGTCTTGAATGCCCCATGAGGAAACACCGCGCCTTTTTAAACATTTATCTAGGAGATATTTTAACTGTTCTTTCAACTCTTTAAGCTTAATTGAAGCCCTTTTATAGGGTGGAATAGAGATAGGTTGGGTATCTAGAATGAGATCTATTTCGAAGTTGATTTCCCTTTAGAGAAGCACTTTGGGAAGATCTTAAGGGAACACATCTGGAAATTCCTACACTACTAAAATTGACTTGACACTTGAAGTCTCGGAACTAGAGTCTTTGAATCGAACTAGATGGTAAACACACCCTTTAGATATCATCTTTCTTGCTCAAAGATATGAAACAAACTTACCCCTAAATACTGAGGTACTACACCTCAATTCAAAAACAAGTTCATATAGAAACTAAAACTGAACGACGCTATTTCTTCAATCAACTAAGGCATAAAATTAGTAGATCCAATCTATCTCAAGAATGACATCAAAATCCCTCATCTCTACCTATATAAGATCAACAGAGGTAACTTTATGAGATATTGTGATGGGGTATTTCCTATATACCTTCCTGGCTAAAATAGAACTACCTAATTGATTATATATTGAGAAGGGTTCTATAAAAGTTTTGGGACTTTCACCGAAGTTTACTGCTACGTTGGGGGTGACAAAGGAAAATGAAGATCTGAGATCTAATAAAGTATAAACATAATTATGGAAAAGTTGTAATGTACCCATAAATACATTAAGAGAAAATTCCTGATCATGTTGAGCCTGGCGTACATACAGACTGTTCTGACGCTGCCCACTGGTTGCACTAGAATTGGCAAACTAATGAGTTTAGCGACCTGCTGAAGATGATAAAAGATTAGACTAGCCCTATTGTCATGAATCATATCCTCTTTGAGAAACCATTAGACATTCCAAAATCCTGTGAACTAGCTTTCCACACAAAAAACACACATCTCTACCCACCTTACACATACCCAGTTGATTCCTACCATATTTCCTACAGAGTGAATTAGTACGAACACTGCTCACACTGACCTAAGACTTAGAGACTGGTGCCCTTTCCTGATTATCCTGCCTGAACATAGAGACTTGCGCACTAGCTGAAGATAAAGCTAGGCTAAGAATTTCTGATAAAACTAAGAATGATTACCAACCTCTAACCTTGGCCGAGAAAAGTTTAAACTACTTGTTCTTCCTTTCTTGTTCTTTCTCTCCCTTACCTTACACTTTTCCTCCTCAATCTGTTGGGCATGAACCATAAGTCTAGGTAAGCCAATATCCTTAATCAACATAGTGGTACTACACCCCTTGATAAAACTATCATCTATATAAGACACAAACTTACTCCTTCTAGACATATTATCTCCCACCAAAGTAGGAGGTTACCTCACTAACTCAGTGAACTTAAGAGAGTACTCCTTTACACTAATATTACCCTACTTCAAATAGACGAACTCCTACAACTTAGCTTTCCTTTACTCTAAGAGAAATAATATTTCTAAGAAATCCATAGAAAACTCCACCCACTCAATAGGCCCTACCTTCACACCTCGTCCTCTTTCCACTACTTAAACTAAGTGTGAGTTGCATCTTGCAACTGATATGATACCAACTCTGCACAATCACTTAAAGTGACTCCCATAATATCTGTCATCTTCTAAAGCATATCAAGAAACTCCTATGGACCCTCTTAAACTTGTATCCCAAATATAAAAGAGAGATTCATTCGGATTAAATCTCAAATCCTAACTACAACCATATTTACAACTAGATTTTCTTGGAAAAAAGCTCACCGGTTGTTTTGAAAAGCTACTGAATGGGATAAGGTAGTGAATGCAATCCTGAATTCAGCATGAGAGACATGCTCATTCAGAAGATCTTCCTGAACAAGTCATGGCATGGGATGATCCCCATTCCCTTTTTCCATTGTTTCTTCTAGAAGGAATTGTATATTAATAGAACAAAGGACGAGTTAAGAGATTTTAAAAGGAGCATTATGCTCTTTTGCATGACGCGCTTAACACCCATGCACAAGATATACTCAATAAAGATTTTAGGCTCCCTATTACACTCTGACCTTAGGCTCTGATACTATGTTTTTTCAAGAGTTGAGGCTACCCCCAGTCACAACGATGATGCTTACAGTCACAAATGACCACAATATAATCCATGAGTTTGTAGATACTATAATCACTGAATATAGTAGCATTGATATAACGTATGCAGAAAATAAATTGATAAAATATTGTAAAACTAAATGCTCAAACACGAATTGAAACAAGTATGAAATATCTGATAACAACTGATAACACTGAAATGACTTACTAAATGGCTAATTATGTGTCTGAATTCCTCTTAACTGACTGAAGAGTTGATGGGACAGACCCCTAACTAACTCCAACTGCCTGAACATATAAAAATATGAAAATAACTGAAATAGACAGATTATGTCCTTGATAGAAAAGGACTAACCACTACTGCTATTGAATGTCACTGAGCTATCTAAGAGTAGTCAAGAAACTGAGCATTTGAAATAATGTTATAAGACAACATAGCACAAAAAAAGGAATACGATCTTTAGTTTGAATGTACCGGTATATGATATGAGGACTGGTTGAAATGCATGGGAATAACTTAACATAAATACATAATCATACAATATTTATGAATATAAGACCAAGTATAAATATGTTTCTGCAATAATCAAAAAATTGAAAACTAAAATCTGTATAACTAAATAACTGAGGGTTTGTACGCTTGGTTAAGTAAACCTAAATTGAAATATATTGAACACTGTACTTAGAATATAGGAGGTATCATCAAACCAATATTCCCCAATCTGAGCTAATTAGGGTCTGACCTATAACCCTGGTTTGAAAGGTGTTAGTACCGTGCCATAGGTTCTAACACTGTTTATGTAGATCCACTAATCTAGTGTCCCAAAGGACTAGGGAGTCATTCCTAAACTGGTGGGTGACCCCTTGGAGAGTTTCTATCCTATAGTGGTGGGTGACATCTCATAATCCTACATTGGCTATATATTTCTGGAACTTAAGGACTGCTACTAAAGACCTAGTCCTAAATGGTGGGTGAGCCACAATCCCTAGGTTCGCTCGGTGCCAAATCCTACTCCCAACTGAATTGACATAGGTGCTAAACTGAGTTGAATTAGATACAACTAAACATCCAACTGGCATTGCTCATCATGGTATAATTTATAACAACTAACTTTGACTGAATGAAAATACTAATGGCTCAACTAAAATAATTTCTGAGACACTAAATTCATGTAAAACAACTAGGTATAAGGTGTTCATAACCTACCAGCACTGAGTGATGATAAAATACAATATCAAACTTGAAATATTATAGCATATAATCATAATTCAAAGAACCAACACATGGGCATTTCATCAAACATGTAGTGATCATAAACTTGGACATATGAATGCCTTAAACCAAAGGAAAACAACAAAATTACATGGCTAAATTCATTACTTAAGGGTTAATTCTAAAATCAATGGATCATGAAATGGGAATTGCAATACTTGAAGTATGCTATGACTCATTCTACTAGAAAACACTTGTAACCATAACTTGAAAATGAATTAACAAGAGATTCATGGATTTATTTAATCAAAAATAGGTATAAACTAATTATTTTAACCAATAGAGGATTTTTTGTTCCATGGTTGAAAGGGACCTATGTATGTACATCCCACATACCTCACTAGATGAATTCTTGAAGATTCCATGAAAATTTCTTAAACTTGAATCTTGAATTCCTTTAATTCTTGTGAAAGAGTTAGGGTTTGTTCATGAGATGAATGATGGTTTTCTTGAAAGCATTATAAGACCCCACAAAATAATCGTCGTCTAAATCCCTGAAATGATGCCCAAAGAGTTCCTAGACTTATAAAATCTAGTTACGTGTTGGGATTTAGTCATTTCTAGAGCCTCAAAACTTTGAGGATTTTATTACCAACCTTCCCAACCTTTGATAGTTGATATTTGAGATAATTCAAGATCCGCGAGGTCAATGGGTGTTCCCAGATGATTTTAATATTTTTTAGACCGCGTTTAGACCTCGTTTGGTGTCCTAAAATAGTGTACCAATATGACCTTGACGTTTCACGTCGCCCATCGTGTTGGTCTAATTTTGTGCGGGAACTGCCAGTCAAAGTACTAAAGTTTGGTACAATTTTGGAGTGACGTGTTGGTATCCCATTGATGCAATCGACGCACCGCATCTCCTATCGGTCGATGCCCAGTTTTTCATCTTATAAAATCCGCGTCCAAGGAGGTAATTTAGTAATTTTTCCTTACCCCCAATCAGTCATAACTGAAAATCAAAGTCCCAAAACACAAAAACATATCCTTCATCTCTCAAATTCACCAACAACACTTTCTAGGGTTTCAACCCAAAGTTTAAGATAACTCAAGATTCCACCTCACTTTTCAAAATTTCTTCAAGAATCAGAATCCCCAAACCAAAGGCATCAAGAATATCCGTTCAAAGTCGTGAATAGAGTCACAACAACGAAAGTTCTTTCAAAGTTCATAATATAAGGTATGTGGGGTTTGAACAAAAACACTTCTTCTGTTCTTGTGCCTAAAGCTTTGATTTAATTAAATAATTTCATATTTTTATAGGTGATTTTATATCCAATTTACTCTATTTTGAGTTTATGAATTTAGAAATTGTTCAAGTCTGGAAATTGCATGTTATCTCAATTAGTTATGCCTTGGATCGAGGATTAATATTGTGAATAGTATTTCCTATTAAAAATTGATATTTTTAAGTATTTCCAAAGTTGAACTCAAAAATTAAACCTTATTATGAAATATAGATCATTTGAGTATATGTTGATGCTTTAAGTCAAGTATGTGTTGTGATGTTTCTTGAAGGTTATGTTTTTAGCATGATTTAATAAGAAAGTACTTTGATTCTTAAAGAAAGATTGCTTTTGACCCTAAGATAAGTTAGGAATCAATATTATTTATGATTTGAAGCAAAGAAAAGCATAATTGGCTTTCATTTTACATTAGTGTACTATTTTAAGGTGGATTTCCTAAAAGTTTTAAGCCTAATTATAGGAGTAGTATATAGCACCGAGTTGGGCTTGATTCTAAGGTTTCATGTCCCAGAACTACTATCCACCGTAGGATGATAATTTACACCAAGAGGGTTAAGATAGGGATCACTAAAGTCAAGGTTCTATTCCAATGGCAAGGGTATAATAGCTTTCCCAAATGTGTGTAAGACATTGGACTCCATGCCAACTCACTTGGTTTATGTCAGATAGAAGAAACTCCCAAGTTTCCAAAACTATCCCAAAGTTCCATAATCATAAGTCTTTTAATTCCTAAAGTTTCAAAATAAGTTCTTTATTTTCCTTAAGATAAAAGTATAAGTTTGAAAGTTATTGTTTTGATATTTCTTTTTGGTTTACAATCTTTGAAAATAAGAGGAGAATATAGATTTTAGAACTAATTATAAACACTCACGATATTTGTGTTACATGTTTCATTGTTCATGACTTATGAGATTTATATTTTGGACTTATTCAAGCTATGTGAGTCATTAATATTTGCTTGCATGGTTTCATAAAGAGTAATGATATTGTTTACTTAAAGCATACAACACCATATACTCAGTACATCCTCAAAGTACTAATCCACATATACGTCTGTGTGATACATTATCTCGTAATATAGGTTAAAGTGCTTTGTCTCAGCTGCGATAGTGATTCTCGAGTACCTTTCTCTACACTCCGCAGTTGGTGAGTCCTCATGTTTCGAGAACCTATATCTCATATTTTGTCTTAATATCAGTTTATATGGCTTTTAGTTTAGTCAAGTTAGTTGGGGGTTTGTCCCAATTACTATCTAGTTCAGTAGTAAGTAGAGGCTTGTAGGACTAGACTAGTAGTTGAGTTCCAGATTTTTAGTATCGATTACTCAGATGATTATTTCAGTTGATTTAGTTCAGATTTGATATGATATCATGCCGTTTAATGACTTGTCTATCCTTAAGTAAGTGTTAGAAGTAGTCGCAGGCTCTAAGTGTTAGCTTGGGGCTACTTGTTGCCTTATGCACCGTGTGATGTTCCCGGATGAGATTTTGGGGTGTTAAAAACTTGGTATCAGAGACTAAAGTTTAAAGAGTCCTAGGGGGTCTGACAAGACACATTACGTAGAATCTTGACCATCAGTGCGTAGCGCGCTACAACTATGAGAAAGAGTCTACAAGATATTTGAGAAAAAGTTATCTCTTTATTTCATAATCCATCGTGTGTATAGTTGTCTCTCTCTAATATTTAATTCATGCTCTTTTATAATAGAAAATTCCTCTATAAAGATATAATGTCCATTGGAATGATTACCAACAACCTCTGCCTGTTGATCCCGTGAATGAGAATGTGTCTCATGCTGAGTTTCGGGCAGCTTTTCAGGTGTTATCCCAAGCGGTCACCGCGAATGTTCAGGACACTAACTAGGCTATAGTTCTGCATCAGCAAGGAGCGATTTAGCTGCATCCATGATTTGAGATTTTATAAGGATGAATCCGCCAGAGCTCTATGAGTTGAAGGCAGGTGAGGACCCACAATTGTATCTTGATGAGGTGAAGAAGATCACTCAAGTTATGTATATTTTTTAGGAAGAGAGTGTATATTTGGCATCTTATAGTCTAAAAGATGTTACATATAATTGGGTTATGATGTGGAGGAAGACTAGAGGGGAGAATGCAACTCCTATGGCTTGGCAGATATTACAGGATGCATTCCTTGATAAGTTCTTCCCACTTGAGATAAGGGAAACGAAGATAGAGGAATTGATGAACCTGAGACAAGGCTCTATGATTGTAAATTAGTATTTTCTTAAGTTCAACTAGTTATCCAAGTATGCTCCTGATTTGATGACTTACCCCAGAACCAGTATGAGTAAGTTTGTGATTGGTGTGCCTGGATTAGTTGTTAAGGAGTATAGGACTACTATGCTCAATAGGAAAATAGATATTTCTAGATTGATGATACATGCTTAGTAGATTGAGATAGATTAGATAAATAAGATATAGAGTGAGAGGAAACAAGAGGGCTATATCAGAGCAGCATGAGTATGGTCAAACTAGATCCCATGGAGGAAACCGTCCGTAGTTTCAAAGTCGTTTATCTATGCAAGCACCTTCATCATCTAGAGCTCCCACACCCAAAAACTGGCAGGAGCAGGGGAATAAGTCTTCTATGTCCAGATCCCAGAATAGTGTGAGTAACAGGTCCAGTTATCCCCCATGTGCTAAGTATGAAAAAACCTATCTCGGTGAGTGTTTGACTGAGTAAAGGGGTTGTTTCAATTGTGGTAAGTTGTGACACAGACTTATAGAGTGTTTGTATGGTAGGTAGGGGAACAAAGATATTTGACTCTAGACTCAGGCTACCGGTGCACCAGTTACTTTAGTCTGTCCAATCCCTTTTCAGGGTGCTTCATCCAGCACATCCGTCGGTCAGTTCTAGAATCGGTTCTATGCCTTACTATCCCATCAAAAATAGGAGTATTCTCCAAATGTTGTTACTAGTATGCTCCGTGTCTTTCACTTTGAAGTTTATGTGTTGTTGGACCCTGGGTCAAGTTTCTCTTATATGACCCCATTAGTTGCTATGAATATTGTGATAAATCCTTAAAATATCCCTAAGCCTATCCTGGTTTCTATCCCAGTATGTGAGACAATTATTGCAAAACAAGTTAAGAAAAAGTGTCAAATTACTGTTTTTCATAATGTCATATTTGCTGATTTGATAGAGTTAGATATGGTAAATTTTAATATTATTCTGGGTATGGATTAGTTTTATTCTGGTTATGTATCTATAGACTATCGTACCTGTGTTGTCAAGTTTCAGTTTCCTGATGAGCCAGTTTTTAAGTGGTCCGATAATTTTGTATTTCCCAAGAGTCATTATCTATCCTATCTATAAGCCAGAAAGCTAATATACACAGGTTACATCTATCATCTAGTTTGAGTTATAGACACTAAGTCTGAGACTCTAACTATTCAGTCAGTAAGCATAGTTAATAAGTTTCCTGATGTTTTTCCAGAAGATCTCCCAGGGGTACCTCCCGATAGAGAGATAGAGTTCGAGATTAAAATTCTTCCTGATACATAACTTATTTCTATCCCTCCATACTGTATGGAACCCAGATAAATTAAGAAGTAGACAGAGAAACTTAAAGATCTTCTAGATAAAGGTTTCATAAGGCATAATTTTTATCCTTGTGGCTCACCCGTCCTTTTTGTGTGAAAGAAAGATGGTTCTTTGCGTATGTGCATTGACTATCATCATATTGACAAGGTCACAATCAATAAAAAGTACTCTCTTCTTAGAATTGATGACATGTTTGATCAATTGTAAGAGGCAACTTATTTCTCAAATATAGACCTTAGATCTAGCTATTATCAACTTAAGGTAAGAGAGTTTAATTTTCCAAAGACAACCTTCCTAACCCTCTATGGTAATTTTAAGTTTCTAGTAATGTCTTTTGGACTAACCAATGCTCCAACAAATTTCATGGACCTCATGAATCTAGTGTTCAAACAGTATCTGGATATGTTTGTCATTGTATTCATAGACGATATTCTTGTGTACTCCCATAGTAAGGATGACTATGCCGACCATCTTAGAATTTTCCTACATACTCTAAGAGATCATCAATTGTTCACTAAATACAACAAGTTTAAGTTTTGGCTAATGTAAGTATCTTTTCTGGGTCATATTATTTCAGCCGAAAGAATTTGAGTAATCCCCAAAGGACTGAAGCTGTAAGAAATTGGCCTAGCCCTATCTCTCCATCTGACATTAGAAGTTTCTTGGGTCTAGCTGGCTATTACCACTATTTTTTTAAAGTTTTATCTTTTATTGCATCTCCCATGACCCGATTGACATAAAAGAAAGTTAATTTCCAGTGGTCAGATTCCTATGAGAAGAGTTTTCAGGAGTTGAAGACTCGAATCACATCATCCCCTATATTAACTCTACCCGATGGTATGAATGGTTTTTTGGTGTATTGTGATTCCTCTGGAGTTGGCCTGGGTTATATGTTGATGCAGAAAGGTAAGGTTATAGCCTACGCCTCTAGTCAGTTCAAACCACGAGAAAATAATTACCCAACCTAAGATCATAAGTTAGCTACAATGGTTTTTGCTTCGAAAATATTGAGACAATATCTTTATGGTGTTCATGCTGATGTGATTAGTGATCACAAAAGCCTGCAGTATATGTTTACTTAGAGGGAGTTGAATCTTAGATAGAGTAAATGGTGAGAATTGCAAAAAAATAATCATATAAGTGTGTTATATAATTCGAGCAAGGACAATGTAGTGGCAGACGCCCTTAATAGGTTGTCTATGGGCAGTGTGGCTCATGTGGAGAAGGGTAAGAAAGAATTGGTTTGTAAAGTTCATTGTTTGGCTAGATTAGGTGTTAATTTGTTTGATTCTGATGAAGGTAATGTGTGGATTCAGAGTAGTTCTGAATCCTCCTTCGTTTCGAAAGTGAAGGAGAAATAATCCTAGTTTGGTCAAACTGAAGGAGTCAATTAAGGACCAAAAGGTAGAGGTTTTCTCCTAAGGGGGAGAAGGTTTGTTGAGGTTTTGAGGTAGATTGTGTGTTCCTTGTGTTGGAGATTTGAGGTAGAGAATTATGGCTTAAGTGCATGGCGCGCGATTTTCTATTCATCTCGGTGCTACCAAGATGTACCACAACTTATAGGAAATCTATTGGTGGAGAGGAATGAAGAAGGATATAGCAGAGTTTGTGGTGAAGTGTATAATTTATCAACAATTTAAGGTAAAGCACCAAAGACCTGGTGGTGCAATGCAAGAGTTGGGTATACCCACTTGGAAGTGGGAAAAGGTGAATATGGATTTCATGACTGGTTTACCCCTTTCGCTTCATCATCATAATTCTATTTGGGTTGTTATAGAAACGTTGACTAAGTCATCACATTTCCTGCTAATGCATACATCTTAAACAACTGAGGATTATCCTAAACTGTATATCCTAGAGTTAGTTAGATTGAATGGAGTTCTCTTGTCTATCATCTCTGATAGGGGTACTCAGTTTACTTCCCAGTTTTGGAGAGCTTTTGAAAATGGTCTTGGTACCCAAGTGCATCTTAGTTCCACCTTTCATCCGTAAATACATGGTCAGGCTGAGCGGACCATTCAGACTCTAGAAAATATATTGAGGGCATGTGCCCTTGATTTTAAAGGACGTTGGGATAAGCAATTTCCATTTATTGAATTTGCGTATAACAATAGTTTTCATTCTAGCATTCAGATGCCCCATTTGAGGCCCTTTATGTGAGGAGATATAGATCACCATAGGTTCGATTGAAGTGGGTGAGGCTACTTTTATTGGACCTAATGCAGTGTTTGAGTCTATGGATAAAGTCAAGCTGATTAGAGAGAGATTGAAGAAAGCTCAGAGTCATCAAAAGTCATATACAGACATGAGAAGAAGGGACCTCAAGTTTGAGGTAGGTGATTTGGTGTATTTAAAGATTTCACCCATAAAAGGGGTGAAGATATTTGGAAAGAAGGGGAAGCTTAGTCCCCATTATATTGGCGCCTATAGAATTTTAAGCTGTGTTGGGAAAGTAGCTTATGAGGTAGAGTTGCCCGCAGATTTGTCTGCAGGTCATCCTGTCTATCACATCTCCATGCTTAAGAAGCACATTGGTTATTCCGTTGTAGTAGATCCTTCAGAGAGCTCAGACATTCAAAATTGTCTTTCATATGAATATATTCTAGTTGAGATCCTAGACCATAAGATTCATAGACTAAGGAACAAAGAAGTTCCTTTCGTCGAAGTTTTGTAGCGAAACCATTCAGTTGAGGGTGCCATTTGGGAAGCAAAAGCAAATTTGTGAGCCAAGTACACCCGTCTATTCTACACAAGTTCAGATCAACATGAAGGTACTACTCGTCCTTAATTCATCTCCTCTTTAACCAAGGATTTAGCTATATAGCTATTCTCATTATGAGTCCATGCATTCTTTTAAATACTTAAAGTTTATGACAATGTAGAGTTAGTTTAGTAAATTAATTAAGTTGTTCATCTTAAGTATTCTCTATTTTCTTGTCCTAACTACTGACATTCAAGGAAGAATATTCCCAAGGGGGAGATATTGTAATACCCCACAAAATCCTCATTGTCTAAATCCCTTAAACGATGACTAAAGAGTTCCTAGACTTAGAAAATCTAGCTAAGTATTGGGATTTAGTCATTTCTAGAGCCTCAAAACTTTGAGGATTTTATTACAACCCTTACTGTCCTTCGATAGTTTATATTTTAGCTAATTCATGATCTGAGAGGTCAATGGGTGTTCCCAGACAGGTTTTAGATTTTTTGGACCGTGTTTAGACCTCGTTTGGTGTCCCAAAAAAGTGGACCAATGTGATCTTGGCGCGACGCGTCACCCATTGCGTTGGTCAAATTTTGTGAAGGAACTGCCAGTCAAAGTACTGAGGCTTTGTGCGATATTTGAGTGACGCGTCGGTATCGCATCGATGCCATCAATATCCTGCGTCGCCTATCGCGTCGACGCCCAGTTTTTCAGCTTTTAAAATCTGTATCCAAGGTGGTAATTTAGTAATTTTTCCCTGCCCCCAATTATTCATACCATGAAATCAAAGCCCCAAAACACCAAAACAGAACCTTCATCTCTCAAATTAACCAAGAACACTTTCTAGGGTTTCAACCCAAAGTTCAAGAGAACTCAAGATTCCACCGTCTCTTTTCAAAATTTCTTCAAGAATCGAAATCCCCAGATCAAGGGCATCAAGAATATCCGTTCAAAGTCACGAATAGAGTCAGAAAAGCGAGAGTTCTTTCAAAGTCCATAATCTAAGGCATGTGGGGTTTTAACAAGAACACTTATTCCGTTCTTGTGCCCAAGGTTTTGGTTTTATTACAGAATTTCATATTTTTACAAGTGAGTTTATATCCAATTTACTCTATTTTGATTTTATGAATTTAGAAATTGTTCAAGTCTTGAAATTGCATGTTATCTCTATTAGTTATGCCTTGGATTAAGGATTTATGTTATGAATTGTATTTCCCATTGAAAATTGATATTTTTAAGTGTTTCCAAAGTTGAAGTCAAGAATTAAAACTTATTATAAAATTTAGATCATTTGAGTATATGTTGATGCTTTAAGTCAAGTATGCGTTGTGATGTTTCTTGAAGGCTATGTTTTTAGCTTGATTTAATAAGAAGGTAGTTTGATTCTTAAAGAAATATTGCTTTTGACCCTAAGATACGATAAGAATCCATATTATTTAGGATTTGAAGCAAAGAAAAAAATAATTGTCTTTCATTATACCTTAGTGTACTATTTTAAGGTGGATTACCTAAAAGTTTTTAGCCTAAATATGGTAGTAGTATTTAGAACCGAGTTGGTTTTGATTCCAAGGTTTCATGCCCCAGAACTACGAGTCACCGTAGGACGATAATTTACTTCAAGTGGGTTAAGATAGTGATCACTAAAGTCAAGGTTCTATTCCGTTGGCAAGGGTAGAACAACTCTCCCCAACGTAGGAAAGACATTGGACTCTATGTCTTTCTCACATGGTTTATGTTGGTTAGACGAAACTCTCGAGTTCCCAAAAGAGTCCCAAAGTTCCATAATCGTAAGACTTTGAATTCCTTAAGTTTCAAAAGAAGTTCTTTATTCACCTTAAGGCAAAAGTATAAGTTTGAAAGTTTTTCTTTTGATATTCCTTTTTTGTTTAAAATATTTGAGAATAATAGGATAATAAAGATTTTAGAACTAAGTATAATGACTCAGGAGATTTATATTATATGTTTCATTGTGCATGACTTATGAGATTTATATTTCGGACTTATTGAAGTTATGTGAGTCATTCATATTGGCATGCATGGTTTCATAAAGAGTAATGATATTGTTTACTTAATGCATACACCCCCATATACTCAGCACATCCTCAAAGTACAGATCCACATATATGTCTGTGTGCTACATTGTCTCATAATGTAGGTTTAGGTGCTCAGTCTAAGCCACGACAGTGATTCCCGAGTACCTTTGTCTATACTCCGCAGTTGGTGAGTCCTTATGGTTTGAGGA
Organism: Capsicum pubescens; assembly: GCA_030864215.1. Lineage (NCBI taxonomy): Eukaryota > Viridiplantae > Streptophyta > Magnoliopsida > Solanales > Solanaceae > Capsicum > Capsicum pubescens. Next base: position 182,655,408 of record CM061547.1, on the reverse strand, counting down.
CCTATTTATCAGATTTTTAGTCTTAATATCAGTTGTTATGGATTTCAGTTCAGTCAATTTAGGTGGGGGTTTGTCCCAATAACTCTCTAGTTTAGTAGTAAGTAAAGGCTTGTTGGACTAGACTAGTAGTTGAGTTCAAGATTTTCAGTATTGATTTCTCAAACTATTATTTCTATTGTTTTAGTTTAGATTTGATATGATTTAGTTTTATTTCTTGACTTATCTATCATAAAGGAAGTGTTAGAAGTAGTAGCAGGCTTAAAGGGTTAGCTTGGGGCTACCTGTGGCCTTAAGCACCGTGTGACATTGCGGGATGAGATTTCGGGGCGTTACAAGGATTTATGAGTAAAAGGGAAAATAATGCTCCTTAGAGACCCCAATTTTGTGTAATGGATGAATTGGGTTAATGTAATTGACTGAAGTACACTTTAAAGTCTAAAGAACAAAGATGGATGAAATGGGGGAGCGATACGGGGCTTGTAGAGGTAGAGTACCCTGAGCGTGGCACGCCTTAGAGCGAAAGACTAACCCAGGCGAAGCCCACATTACAACATCGGTCTAAAGGGGGTGGCGCCTGCCTATCCCTGTGGTGCTCCTATTTTAGTTTCCCAAACACACCTCTACACTAATCTAAATATTCCAAAACTCACCCGAGATATACTTTGAACATCCTCTATTATGAATCAACTCAAAAATCGACATCCCAATGTTGGGAAGGCTAAAAATAAAATCATTGAAGTCTAGGGGTCTTTAAAATGACTAAGTCCTCAATACTTAATGAAATTTTCAAGTCTTGGACCCCTTTGAATTTGCAAATAAGAGCTAAATTGAGCTAGGATTCTATGGGGCATTCCATTACTCTAGTGCGCCATAGATCACTATCTAAAATAAGTAGAAGCTCCTACAAGAAGGTCAACCGCTCATACAACTGCACTTAGTCCAATGTAAGCATATAGGATGGATCAACAATATATCACTCTAACATAGAAACATGGAAAACTAGATAGACAATAATAAAATCTAGAGGTAAGAGTAACTCTGAAGCCACCTCACCAACTATACAAAGAATCATGGATGGTCCTATATATGTGGGGTTACGCCTACCCTTCCTCCCGAACCTCATCATACCTTCATGGGCGATACATGGAGGAATACCCGATCACTAACTCTAAATCTCAAGTTATTAACCCTACGGTCAGCATAGACCTTTCTCCTAGTCTAACCTACTCTCACCATGAATTCATCCAAATACTGCAGAATCAAATCAGCACCACCAGGTCTAATCTAAGAAGTAACAAACCATCATATCATGAAATGATACCATCTACCATACAAAGCCTCAAAACGCGTGATCTCAATACTCAAATTATAATGTTTATTATAAGAAAACTTTGCCAAGGCTAAGATCTACTACTATTGACCTCCATAATCCATAATACAGGCTCAGACCATATCATCGAGAACCTGGATGGTATACTACAACCAGCCATTAATTTTCAGATGAAAGGTTGTACTAAGAACCACCTGAGTGCCCAAATCTTCCTGAAAAGGTCTCCAAATGCTAAAAATGAACTTGGAAACCCATGCTAAAATGATAGATATTGGCACCCTATGAAAATAGACTCTCTCACTAACAAATACATGATCCAATCTCTCATCATTGAAGGACATCTGAATAGAAATGAAATGTGTTGACATGGTTAACGATCTACGATGACCCTTTGACGACCGGATTTATGAGTCATGATTGCACCTACTTTATTCCACGAGTAGGTAAGCCAAATCATAACCTATAGATAAACACAACGATTTAACTTGGTGGAAAATATCCAAAATAGGTGGAAATCAACAAGTAAAACTTGTAAATAAGCATAGTATTTGAGATTGATAAAGATTGTCAACATAGATACAATCCCATGACCTGGTAGAGTCAGTACAAGAGCATCAAGTAATAATAATATCTATCTCAAAACCAAAAAGACTGAACATAAAATGATTAAAGAAAATAGGTCACTCCGAATCAAAGAGCTCACCCTACCTCCAGATATAAACATAGCACGAGCGTTGATCAATGACAAAAACTAGTACTTGTATCTATAGCAAAAAGGTACAAAACTGTAGTATGAGTACCAACACTACGGGTACTAGTAGGCATCATAGGTTCACTGAGCTAAATCATGATATAAGTATGATAAAATAAAAGATAACATAACTAAGTAAAGGTATAGACAAACCTGATGTAACTCAAAAATCGTTGTCCATAAATAAGTAAACAAACCAGAATAATAGCATGACATACAAATAAGCATCCATACATGCAATCATAATGGTAAAATTGGTTCCTACACTAAAATTAGTTAGGAAAAGTAAATAATCACAATCCCCCATAAGTCTTAAAGGTACAAACAAGATAGAGTAACCCAACAATGTAATTCATCAACCCTCATAATACAATTGGAAGTCATCCAACTTATGTCACAGTATAGGCATCAATTGTGTATCTTCATCATTTGCCAATTAATCGACACTTAACAACTAATCATCATGTAGCATCTAATTCCCATATTTCAATAAATTACCCTTTATCAACTAGATATCACAAATCAACTAATACTAATATTGCTATTAGTCATCACTTATCAACAAGTCATTTTTTATCAACTAACCAATATTTATCAACTAACAAATATTTATCAATAAATTATTACATCCCTAGGATCAATTCATATCATACGATATTATAACTATTTCCTCATTTTCATACTTCATTAGAATCTCTATTGTCTCACACCTAAATATTGTCATACCATAATACGTAAGACATTATAGTATAAGGTGTGTCTTTAAATATATTTGTATATATATATCCGAAATCAAACTAGTATGGATATTAAGTAATATCGTAGGAATATCATCATCGATATCATCCTCCATATCATCACTGCAATATCATAAATATCCTCATCAATATCATAGCCATCCTCCGGATTTCTGTAGGCTATAAATAATTTATATCATCACCATCCTTCAAACTTCTACCAGGTATAAATAATTGATATCAACATTATTATCCAAACATGAATAAGTAATCATATTATCATTATCATGGCCACTAATGTAATCATTAGAGTATTTGATAGAATATCCATTAACATAGTATATTAACATGATTAATTATCATAATTGAAATTGTGAGCTCTAGCATAATTAACAACATGATTGCCGATATAGTATATAAGCATAATCTTTAGCATAATCAATAGCATGATCTCTAATATAATCAATAACCGTGCTCTTTATCATAATCCATAACATATTTGCTAATATAGTCAGTAAACATAATCTCTAACATACTCAGGATGTTTTATAAACCATTGGCAATAACTTATCAATAGCCTAATTAAGGGATTATCATTAGTATAATATAAAGTTGATCATTTGTATAGTTGATAGCTTCCCAATATCTTGATTAACAGTTAATGAATGGCATAATCGATAGTTTATTATTAGTATAATCAATAACTTAATTTCTACTGTAGTCATTAAGCATAACCTCTAGCATGAACAATAGCATAAACGTTAATATATCGATAAGAATGATCACTAACATAGTTAAAAGCACATTCATTGTCTCAATCAATAACCTAATTTTTGGCTTTGAAAATATTATAATCAGGGGATTATTCAATGGTATATATAGTAACCCAATCAATAGCATAATCAATAGCTCATTATAAGTTTAATCAATTATTCACTCATGGCATAATCGCTAAGAATTATATTCAATGCCAACCATCATAACCAAAAAGTACCAAGGCCTCTAAACATCACTGAAATAACCCATTTCCTTGATGTACAAAAGCGTATCAAGGGGTCTTTAATAACTATCACGAGTCTTAGTCTAAGGTGGGTCAAAGATCCCACTTCTAAATTCCAAAAATCATCTATCAAGAAATGTGTACCCCAGTCAAGTCTATGGTATCTAAATACACTATTAGATTTTGAATAAGGCATATGTAGCCCAAGGGTAGCAATTTTTCCTAATAGTGAGCAACTAAGTCAATTCCACCTAAAAAATGGAATTTAATGTCAATTTTGCCCTAAACTCAAGTGACTAAGGCAATCTCCTCATAAGAAGAGTAACTAAAGCATTTCTAACCTAAGCTTAAACCTAAAAGGAAAATTTAACCTATGGTCTGGTAAATTAGGCTAATCATGCCAAAACAGTATCCAAAGTAGCTTAAATGATGCAACTTATCCCAAGTAATGCAATTTATTACACCAACACCTATGACCCATCACAAATCTAGCACAATATAATAAACATATGATGAAGTAGTTAAATCTAACAAGGGATAAAACCTAGACTACTTTGATGCTGAAGAAAGCTCATAAGATTCGGTAAATCACCATTTTTTCCTTTCGAGAAGCATCCACAAGCTGTCAAGCAATAAAATTCACTTACTACTCATTAATATGAGAATAATGATAACCATATTAAAAAATTATGCTATAGGTCTGAAAATCCCATATGTTTTCCATTTATGGAAAATCTCATTTCTAAAACCAACCTAACGTGCCCTAATTCTCAAAGAGTCATTACACTAAAAATTGGTGAAATCCAAGCTATTTTTGGGGGGGAAATTATGCTCCAAGTTTTTGGGATTTTTGAACAAGAAATGGGAAATTGTACTACGAAAATGGTGAAATATTATTATAAATTGGTAGATAGTCACATAAACAAGCATAATCTGAGCTCCTAAATCACCCATAAGCCTTAATTTCGAGCTATCTCCATATTTAGTGTTTTAGCTCTCTTGGTAAGTATGAAGAATTAGCAAAATCCAAAAAAAGAGTCTACTTATACCCATATCAAGTTCTCAGGTATTGCTATCGCGACCCGAATATCTTTACTGCGATATATGACGGTTGTCACATGAGTTGATATCATGGCAAAGGTATCATGATCACAATAAGTTGGGGAAGTACAAATGAGTAATGATCGAAAAACCTTAGCCCCACAATTGCGGTATATTCTACCCCACTCAAGGATTCACGATTACAACCAAAACCATTGATATTGATATGCACTAGATGCAGCTGAGACTTGGAAGTTTTCTGAGTCTCCGACAAGCTCTAGATTCATCCAAAATCCCTTATACACTAACATACTATTTAACCCTATAAAATTTGATGTTCTGGATTTAACGACGTAGTTAAAATTTCCTTTTGAGTTCTTTTCAACGTAATGTGTGTCCCACATCCAATTTCCATTTTCTTAACTTTTCGACCAATAGGTCAAAATGATATTTGGTTCCTTAGGACCCAAAAAAAGAGTCCACCTAAACTAAATTTGTTATTCTAGAGCTACTAGAACAGTCAAATTTTTTGTTTAAGGTCATTTGACAGATGTTTTTGCCCTATGTCCATTTGGAACTAGTGAACACTTCAACATAGGAAAATGGCTATAAAAAACAAATGAACTTCTGGATAAATAAAAACTATCAGTTCTAGCAAGTCATATACGACTTGCGCTTTCTATAGAGAAACTACAACGATGAAAATAAGAATAAGTATGGAAATTTACCTGAAGGGACATTACAATATCCATAACTAAAGAAACTTCCATCCTTAAAAGTTAAAGATTAAAATGTACCTAATGTCTCAAAAAAATGAGGATATGTGCATCTTGTTCTTGATCTCCCAAGTATCCTCCTCTATATGGAGGGACCACAACTGAACCTCAACTATATGAATCTCCCTTGGGCACAACCGCCAGACATTACTAGCTAATGTGAGCACAGGCTTCTCCATAAAGGTCAACCGTTCATCTAGCTGGACTGTATCCCATCAAAGAGCATAAAATGGATCAAGAATGTGTTACCACCACATAGAAACATGTAAACCTAGATGAAGCACAAAAAAATCTTGAGGTGAAGCTAACTCATTATACATCTGACCAATTATGCGTAGAATCTCAAAAGATCCAATATATCTTGGACTGAGCTAGCCCTTTCTCAAAAACCTTATCACACCCTTTATGGGTGATACTTAGGGTAATACTCGATCACCAACTCAAAATCTCAAGGTACAGAGTCTACATTCCGCATAGGCCTTCTTCCTACTCTTATCTGCCCTCAACCTATCCTTAATCACCCTGTCTCTATCTAACAACTCAAGAAGAAAATTGGTACCATGAGATAAAACCTCAAAAGTCTCAAACTATCCAATCAAAGAATGACATCTCCTACCATACAAAGCCTCAAAAGGAGCCATCTAAATAATTGAATGATAGTTGTTGTTATAGACAAACTTGGCCACGACTAAGGTCTCCTCCCAATAATTTCCCAAATCCATAATAATGTCTTGAAAAATATCCTCAAGCACCTGAATATTCTACTCAAACTGTCCAACAGCCAAAAATGGAAGGTAGTACTAAGATCCACTAAACAACCTAAAACCTCCTAAAAAACTCTCTAAGATCTAGAAGTGAACATAGAACCTCAGTCTAAAATGATAGATTTAGGCATACCATGAAAGCAGACTATCTTAAGAACATAGATACAGGAGAACCACTCAACAATGAATGACATTCGAACAGGAAAGAAATATGTTGACTTGGTCAATTGATACATGATTACAAAAATACCATCAAAACCATGTGAAGTACAAGGCAAACCACTGACAAAGTCCATGGTAATCTGCTCCTATTTCTCCTTGAGAATGGGCAACCTCTAAGTGAATCCACAAGGTCGATGATGCTTGGTCTTTAGCTACTGACAACATAGGCAACGAGCTGAAAAATATGCCATATCTCTCTTCATGCCACTCTACCAGTAATATTGTTTTAAATTACTATACATCTTAGCTATGCACAAACAAATCGATTATTTAGTGTTGTAGGACTCACGAAGAATCAACTGAATTAAGTCATCAATCATTAGAACATAAAAGATGCTATTAGATGTCAAATGTCCCTCTAAATCTATGGTGATCCTTTTACACTCACCTCTCAACTCCTGATCATGAAGGAATAGAAGCTTTTTTTTCCTTAAATTGACGATCTTAAATCTTCTCAAAAAGCAAAGACCTCACCTGAACTTTAGTAAGAATCCTCATAGGGTCTAAACTATCAAGGTAAACCATCAAGTTGTCTAATTATTGAATGTCCCGTGAAAATGACCTTTGAGAAACTGAAATACATGCCAAACTACCCATATTCACTATTTTCTGACTCAAGGCATCTGGTACTCGCATTAACCTTGCCCGGATGATACAAGATGGAAATATCATAATCCTTAATTAACTCCACCAATCTACACAGTCTAGCATTAATCTATCTCTGGGTCATAAGATGTTGAAGACAATGATGATCGATGAAAATCTCACAATGCACACCATGGAGATAATGCCTCCAAACCTTAAGCACAAAAACTACTATTGCCAACACAAAATCATGAGTGGGGTAGTTGATATTTAGAACCTTAATCTATCATAAAGCATAAACAATAAAATAATGATGATGTATCAAAACACAACCTAGAACAATACCAGATGAATCATAATACATATTGAATACCTTCCTTTATACATAAAGAGATAAAATAGGATCTAAAATAAAGAAATCCATGAGCTTTGAAAATCTTAATTAACACTCCTCCGACCATCAGAAACGAATCTCCTTATGAGTTAATCTCGTCATAGGTGGTTTAGTAGTAGTAGAACTATTCATAAAGCCTTAATAATAACCAGCCAAACTAATAAAGCTACGAAACTCAGTTGGAGATATAGGGATAGCCCAATCACAAATTTTCACAATCTTATCTAGGTCTACCATAGTACCATCCTTAACACCACATGTCTAAGGAACATCACTAACCCAATCCAAAACTCATATTTTAAGAACTTAGCAAAAACAACATGTTCTCTCAATGTCTGGAGTATAATCCTTAAATTTTGTGCCTGCTCCTCTCTACTCATCGAATACAAAAGGATGTCATCAATGAACACTAAAATTATGAAATCTAAATAAGGTCTGAATAACATATTCATAAAATCCTTAAATATGGCTGGGACACTAGTGAAGACAAATGACATCACCAAGAACTCATAATGACCATAAAGAGTCGTAAATATATCTTTTGAATATCCTTAGCTCAAATCCATAACTTATGGTAACCAAATCTCAGATCAATCTTAGAAAATATTGTTGCCCCAAATATTGGTCAAACAGTTCATCAATGTGAGTCATAGGATCATGATTTTTCACTGTCACTTTATTATGTTGCCTATAATCACTACACATTCACATGGAACCATCTTTATTCTTCACAAATAATACAAGATCTCCCAAAGAAGACACACTCAGTCTCATAAAAACCTTACCAAAAAGACCCTAAACCTACGAATTAAGCTCTTTGAGTTTGGTACGAGCCATTTAGTAAGGTGACCTACAATTAGGTTGGGTGCCAAACTCAAGATCAATAGCAAACTCAATCTCCCGGATAGGGGGAATACTAGGCAGGTTGGTACAAAACATATTAGGAAACTCATAAACAACAATAATAGAGTAACGATGAAATCTCCACATTAGTATCAAAAATATAATCATGATAAAACTCAAAACCCCTTAAAATAATCCTCCAAGCATGAACATCTGAAATAATCCTGATCAAATCATGGATAATTGCTCCCTGCAGCACGATTGGGGGTATACCAGAATTGCTTAGATAACACTCTTGGAAAGACAATCCATGACCTCTTAATAGTGGTATAACCAGTCCATGATAAGAATCATATCTAATTCAACTATATAAAGAATAATAAGATCAGCATGAGTACCAATATCTCTAACAGTCAAAACAAAGGATCTAAAAACCCATCTACTACTAAGTAATAACCCAGGAGAGCAGAAACATGCAAGGTCTTACATAATAAATCCCAATATAACTCTACGAGAGGAAAATAATCACTAAATATATAAGAATAAACGGACCCCTAATCAAATCAATAAAGGGACAAATGATGGTATACCAAAATCATATCTATAATAAGGTCATTCCAAGACGCAACTTAGGCCTAGCAGGTACTGCATACAACTGGCCACTCCCACCACCTGGATGGGCTCCTGACCGCCTCCTGTCCTACCTGCTTGAGAACCTTATCAAGTACATTATAAAATATCCATAACACCCTGAGAACCATCTCTATATGAGGGATAAACTCTATAATAAGGGGAATAATTTGTTTTAAAGAAATAATTTCCCCATGACTTTGGAAATCTCATAAATAATAACCACGATATCCATAAATATAACATATATAGGAGTTGAACTAGATTAGACAAATTTGGATAACCCAAAATAACCATCATGTCAAAAATGACCAGATAATGAACCTCTCAAAGATGAACCACTACCATGACAAGCAAGATCACTAGCACTAGACTGACCTCCTTTAGTAATCTGAAAAGCATCCCAAATAGGTCATTGGGCTGACTCTGAGACTTATAGGATGGATGCGGAGGATATATACGATGAAAATGTCCAACTTTTTATTGGGAACTACAATAAATCTCATTGAAACAACCCTAATGTCTACTCCTCATATTGCTGCAACTATAAGCCTCATGATGTATCTCATCCATCACTAGAGCATGATCAAAAAATTCAGCAAAAGTCCTACCTACATTAACAAAGCATCGAGAATACATACAAAGCGGAAGTCTTAACCCTCTAAAAAGTAACAAACTCTCTCATACTCAGTACCAAAAATAAAAGTAGCATGTTTATCCCTCTCATAAAAATGAGCCTCATATTCCACAACTATCATAGAGCTATGCTCTATTCTAGAGAGTGCATCCCTCAAATGATCCCTAAGTATGTAATTCATATACTTCTATAAAAACTTCTCAAAGAAAAGGGCCCATGTCATAGGAAAAAAATTGATTGTAATGACCCTCTAGGTTATTTTCATGATTTGCATGTAGTTTTAGTGTTTTGAGCCTTCCCACATTGGCGACAGTCCATTTATGACTTGTCAAAACTATTTGCTCATTTCTCTAATTTTGAGCTTTTACTAGTTGGGATTTGGCCTCATACCAAAACTCTAAGTAGATTATCTTAGATGAAAATTTTGACTACACCAACATCTTTGAAATATAAATTTTTATCTATGTAGATATTTGGTTCAGGTACCGATACACCTTGAATCATTTGATTTATTGGTAAAAGTTGAGAAATAGGAATATAGGTATGGGACCCATAATTGGTAAAAATAATCGCGGATGGAAAATCTGATTGCACCATTATGTCTGGAGCATTAAATTTAGTATGGTTAAAAGTTTATTTGCATATAAAGGATTCCAAATGAATCTAGAGGCCTTAGACGAGACTTAAATGAATTCTAAGTATTTAATTATCATCTGGTGCAATGTTTATCGAAATCTTTTGGATGTGATTATAGTAGTTCAATGACACATAAGGAGTCATGATCACGGCTTGTTGTGTAACCATTAGATATGGAGATCGAACAATGTCCTATCGTGATTGCAAATTTAAGGGGTTGTACATAGTATAAAAGGACCTCATAGTCCATGATTTCTACTATTTCCTCATATGTCTTGAGAGAAAAAAACCTTGAAAAAGGAAAATCTTAGTATTAATATAGTTGATACTTAGGGGGAGCTTATTTATCCAACATTCGGTGATATTCATTTGAATTGATGGTAAGTTTCATTCAAATTCATAATAAATTCTTAGAAATTAGGTGTTTGAACTCCAAAACATTTAGGGTTGATTTGAGACCTTAAGTGTGTTCCATTTGTTCTTAATAGTTGAGCACAACTTTTTTGTGCTTTGAGGTACCTCGTGATGATTTCAATTTTTGAATTCTATTAGAGTTCCCAAAATGCCCATTTTTTACAAAAAATTTAACCGCACCTATTATGTGGGAATATTGGTCTTGTTATACTCCTAGTAATACATAGATTATGATTTCGATTGCATAAAGGCATTTTGTGATCATGGAGTGAAGATGAACATTTGTTGATGATTCAAGAATTTGTGCTTTGGCTTTGAGGTAGGTTTCTATCTACTCTTCTTCGTAAGATGATGTGTGTTATAAATTGCATGTGAATGTGAATGTTATGATTGTTATGGGTAGAATGACTTGGTCTTGATTATTGATGTTTAGGGATTAGATGAGGGTTTTGACCTATAATATGAAATTCATGTTACACTATTAGAATCCTATTGCCTTCTTTCTAGATTAAATTAATTTATAAAATTAATATGATATGATGCTAGGTTTGTGATATGGGTTAAGTACTAGATCATGGTTACTATAATTAACCTTATTTGGACTATTTTTGTGACCTTAAACCTATAATATAGGTGGATTTGACTTAATCACCCATGTTCTAGGTGGAATTCCTATCTTATGATAGATTATAGCTTATTTACCATCAAGATGTCAATTTATATAGCTTAGCCTATTTTGGGGTATAAATTTCTTAAATATGGAATTTAAGGATTTGAAGTAGGTTCTTCCGGCCCACCTTAGGAGAAAACTTGTGTTAGCCCATGTGTAATTTATGGATGTTAGTCATAGATGAGACTTGTAAGACTTTACTTTTTGGTTACTTCACAACTTGGTGAGTCATAATGGCATTTTCTTGGATAATGATTACTAGATCGAGGCCATGACATAGTCATAGATCTGATATTTGGCCTATAGAGATGGTATTCCTTATAAATATGATATATGACCTATAGATATGAGTTTCCTTATATATGTGATATGCCTTATAGTTATGATTTACGGCTTAGTGATATATTATGTAACCTAGATTTGAGTTACCTTATTTATATTATTCTCCTAGATGTGGGAGACTTTATTTATATTATGACTCCTAAATGTGAGATGATTGCAAGTATGCTTTAGGACTTATAGATATGTAATTCCCCATAGCTCACTGTGGATTATATATATAAGATGGCTTACAAATATGATTATAGATATGAGTTTCAGATACTTATGTTGACCTAAATCCATTATTATGATGTTGTAATTATTCCAGATGCATTATGGGGACAAAGGTCGTGTTATGATATATATTGGACATCTAGGAAGTGCATATCCTTGTAAAGGATGTTGTTGTAGTTTATGAATATTGATGCTTATGGTTTAATTGTTTGAATACTTGTTATGACATGCATAGATTTGGTACCTTCGTGATCATTAAATTGGTAAATGATATGATTCTAGTAAAAACATGATCTTGTTATAGTCTTTCCTTGGTAAGGGTTAAATCCCACTTTATACCATAAAGACCAACTTTTCATAACAATAATTGCATGTCTTAATAGATAACTTATATGTAATAGGGATTAATAATGATATTTTAATAACCTGACCAAGGCAGATTCCGGTTTGTGATTTGATATTACTAATTACTCTAGTCTTGAGAGAATTTGGCCATTTCTACATTTATATAATTATTTAGTCCTGAAGTTCACTCTGACTAATAGAATTATAGATTTACACTCTTTTTAGCCACAACTTATGTCTGTGGACCTATTATATCTATAAATACATCTCTTCGGTATGGGATGGAGAAACATATTGTATTGATATTATAAATTTTGTGTTAAACACAAGGATAGATTTTAGGATTAATGCGATAGATATGTGTAGATGATTATGAAGATATTGATGATATACCCTAAAAGAATGGAGGATGACAATATTGATGTGCCTATGTGTACATCTAAAGATACAAGTCCGCTAGCCCTATGTGTGACAATTATATTCCCGGCATAACTGGAGAATGATTATGATGAGGATGTTTATGATGATGATATTATTATATTGATTATACTCACTTGTTTGAGTCCAGATATATATTATAATACTTGGATCGGTTATGGTATTGTAGATTTTGTTGCATTCATCATTGCATGCACGTTTCCTATGACCATTAGGTACCTATATGTATCATCCTTAAGGGGAATTACATAGGTATGGGTGATGATTACACCATGTATGTTGACTTAACATTTTGATATTGGCCGGTGGGTGTACGTGAAAGGCTCAGCTAGGTACTAGTGTTCCGGACTAGATCATTACTCATGCTGTCATTGATATGGTTATTATTATCGTTATGATCATTATTAAAGATAGTTTGTGACAAATTGGTTACTGATATTTGAGGTATAATTTTTTCTTTTCTCTCTTATGATTTCATTATTATACATAGTTAACTTCTAAACTAATATATGGATAAGAAACCCTGAGTATCATAGGACTTGTTCCTACTATGTTTTTGAGGTCTTAAAATGCAATTCTTATGATTTAGGTTTCACTTTGAGTTGACCTTGTTTATGTGTATATATATGTATATTTAGATATATCTTTCTATGGTATTAATGTATATCCTTTGTCATTTATTTTGATTGTAAATTCATTCCTTGCCATTGTACACTATTGTATATACTTTTATCACCCTTTATATGTATATTGGTCAGGGATACACCTTAGTGTTGAGATTCTAGAGTATGTCTAGAATAGGATAGTTTATCTTTGAAACTTCCTTAGCCTTATCATTATAGTTTTATGGTTTTGAGTATAATGGTTTCCCTTACCATCTCACAAGTTTTATTATGTGTTTTCTGGAAATTTGGATGTAGTTCTTATTCTTCTTATATGTTATATGTATCTGTATTATATTATGAGCTCAGTTGGCAATTGCCTACTGAGAATTACGTGTTTGGTACTCATACATTACTTCGGCAGCCTATATATCATCGTATGGGTTATCACCATTGATGTGTGCATCATGCAAAGTAGGGGTTTGTTGTTGTTGTTGTACTGATACCACCGGGTTTTGGGACTATATATTTATTTGATCTTTTATTACATCTATTCTAAATCCTTTCCTTAATCTATTTGGGTTGTCCGTTACTAGATGTTCAAGCCCAAGGATTTTTCTTGCCTACTGGTGGGTTATATTAGGCACCATCATAACTTAAGAAATTGGGTCACGACATCGTCAGGTCTAGAATCCACATAACCACTCATCCGATGTAGAGTAGCCAAGTCCAACTAAAATTTTGTGTAATAAACACCACGAGTCTCATAAGGCCTAAATTATGGAACTTAACCTAAGAAGTAATCAAAAACTTGTATCCATCCTTGCCTGAAGCAATAGAAATTCTATGCGGAGCCAATCTCAAAAATCTACCTAACATCATCTACTCCCTGATAGACATAGTATGTTAGGCAACCATTAGATGATAAACTATAAGATGAGAAACCGCAGGAGCAGGCAGGACCTCAACTCTGCGAGTCAAAGCTACATATTGTGCCCCCATCTTAGTAGAACTTTGATATGTAGTTTTTGCATCACTAACTAACCCAAAAGGTTGATCTAAAGCATCTCTAAGAAGTTAAGAAAAAATAAACCCTGGTGGAGACTGGCCGGTTCCTATTCCATTGCTGGCTGGTGTAGAAGAATCTCTGACTCAGGAGTGAGAATATGGTCTGGTGAAGGCCCCCTCTCCAGGCTCGAAGCTAGGGACATATATCTAGGCTATCCACAATATCTAGGTCCTCTATGAAATAGAATAGGATATGTAGGCTCGGTCTTGGGATCCTCATCTCGTGTAGCAGTAGCACATGTCCTTAACATCTAAGAAAAAGTGAAATCAAAAGGGTGATCTATAAACCAAATCAGACTCTTAGAAGTAAATGAGTGAAGAATTGAAGAACTCTATGAACTTTCCATAGCCTCCCAAAGATAGTAAATAGACGTTATTGATCTTATCTGCAAGACAATACTAGACACTTTCTCTTGTTCCAATAATACCAGTGAGACCTAGGATCTAATATGAATTTTCATGACCTGATTTATGAGTCATGATGACACATACTTTATTCTTCCAGTAGGAAAGCCAAACCGTAACTTGTAGCTAAACACAATGAGTTAACTTGGTATAAAATGCCCAACATAGGCAGAATTCAACAAGTACAACTTATAAATAAGCATAGTATTTGAGATAGATAAAGATATTCAACATAGATACCATCCACCCACCTTGTAGAGCCAGTACAAGAACACTTAGTAACAATAATACTACCCAGGTATCAAAAATAGTCAATAACATTTGTCTCAAAATAAAATATTGAACAAAGAAAGATAGAAGAAATGGGTTACGAAGACTCTAAGAGCTCACCCTATCTCTGTGTATCAACATTACATGAACGTCGATGAACGACAACAACTAGTACTTTGATCTACACTAAAAGGTACAAAAGTGTAGTATTTGTAAAAGGACAATGAGTATTCAGTAGGCATCATCTCTTGACTGAGCTAAATCATGATATTAGTAAGATAAAATGCAAGATAACATAACTAAGTCAAGGTATAGAAAATAGTAATAACTCCAACATCGTTGGGCATAAATAAGTAAATAAACCAAAATAATACCATAAAATAACAATATTCATCAACACATGCAATCGTAACTACAAAATTGGATCCGATATGCCAATTAGTGCATAAAATTAAGCAACCCATTGCAAAACCCCATAATCCTGGAAGGTACCCACAAGATAGAATAACCTGCCACCATCATTCATTAACTCTCATAATATAATCAAAAGTCATCCAAGTCATGCCACACTATAACAATTGATTGTCCATATTCAACATTTGTCCATTAATCAATACTTAAGAACTAATCATTATGTAGAAACAAATCCCCATGTATCAAGAAATCATCCTTTATCAACTAGACATCACTTATCAACTAATCCTCATATAGCTACTATTCATCACTTATCAACTACTCTTTGTTTATCAACTAACCAACATTTACCAACTAACCAACATTTATTAACTAACAACTATTTATCAACTATACATTATTTATCTACTAATTATTACATTTCTAGATTCCATTCATATCATACCACATTATAACCATTTCCTTGTTTTCATACATATCTAGAATCTCTATTGGCAATCTTACACCCCGATATTGTCATATAATAATAAGTATAAAATCATAGTATAAGGTGTATAGATGTAGATATAAAGAGTAGAATCAGTATGAATATTCAATAATATCCTCATAAATATCATCATTGGTATCATCCTCCTTATCATCATCGTAATATTATAAATACCATCATTGATATCATCATCAATAACAATATTAGTGTTGTAGTCACCTTACGTATTTCTACTTGGTATAAATAACCGATATTATCATCATTATAATATCCATCCTCTTAATTTCTTATAGGTATAAATAATCGATATCATCATCATTAATTGGACTTTAACCGGTATTTGGATACTTCATAGCATAAGTAATATTAGGACTTGAACCAGTAATTATATCAACATTATCATGGTCCATAGCATAATCATTATAGTATTTAATAGCATATCCATTAACATCATATATTAAACGAATCAATAATGATAATTGATATCATGTTCTCTAGCATAATTAATAGTATAATTTCCCATATAGTAAATGAAGACGATCTTTAGCATAATAGCTAGTATAATAAATAAGCATTCTCTTTGGAATTATCCACAACATATTTGCCAATATAGTCAATAAACATGATCTCTAACATAATCACGATGCACTCTCAAGAATAGGCAATAACTTATCATTAGCCTAATTAATGACTTATCATCAACATAATAGATAGTTTATCGTTTGTATAGTAGATAGCTTACCAATAGCATGATTAACATATAATCCATGTCTTAATCTATAGTTGATTCATTATATAATCTATAACTTAATCACCAAGATAGTCATTATGCATTACCTATAGAATGAACAATGGTGTAAATGTTAATATATCGATAAGCATGATCACTAGCATATTTAATAGTTAATTTGTAGGCTTAATCAATAGCCATATTTATGGATTAGTCCATATAACAATTAAGGTCTTATTCAGTGGTATATTTAGTAGCCCAATCAATAGCCAAGTCAATGACATATTTAATATCTCATCATAAGCTCAATTAATGATTTATTCATAGCATAACTGATAAGCATTAATTTCAACATCATCCATCATAACCAACAAGTATCAAGGTGTTTAAAAATTACTGAAATAACCATTTAACTAGATGTACACAAACTTATCAAATTATCTTCAATAACAATAAAAAGTCATGGTCTAAGGTGGATCGAAGAGAAGACTTCTAAATTTAAAAATCATTTACCAAGAAATGTCTACCTTGAAAAGGCTAAGATATCTAAATCCACTATTTGATGATAAATTAGCCATAACTATCTCTAGGATAGCATTCTCTCCCTATAGGGAACAACTAAGTCAATTCCACCTAAGAAATGGCAAATAAGTTCAATTCCACTCTAAACAAAAGTGACTGAGGCATTGTCTTGATTTGAATTGTAAGTAAAGAATTTCCAACCTAAGAATAATCATAAAAGGCCAACTTCACCGAATGTATGAATAACTAGGATAATCTTGTCTAAAAGAATATCTTATGTAGCCTAAATGATATTATTAATCCCAAGTATTGCAATTTATCACACCAATAGATAAAACAAATCCCTAATCGAACATAATATCATGAACATACTATGAAGGAGCTCAATCTAAAAAGGGAAAAAACTAGGCTACCTGGATGCCGAAGAAAGATCACAAGATCTGCTAAATCACTGCTTTTCCATTTCATGAAGCTTTGAAAGATGCCAATCTATCAAAATCACATTCTACTCATCAATACAAGAATAAAATATTTCATAATGTTCTTTGAGTCAAAAAATCTCATGTCGGTTCCCTTTATGGAAAATCACTTATTTTGAAACCAACCTAACGTTCCCTCATCCTCGGGGAGTCAGTACCCCAAAAATTAGTGACATCTGAGCTAATTTAGGGCTAAAATAAATCATCCAAGTTTTTGGGATTTTTGAACAAGAAATGGGAAATTCTATCATGAAATGGGTGAAATCGTACCAGAAATCGTAAGATAATTGCGTAAACAAGTGCTAACAAAGCTTCTAAATCACACACAAGACTCAATTTTAAGCTATCTCTTTTCTTGGGGTTTTAGCTCTATTGGAATGGATGAAGAATGAGAAAAATCATGCAAAAAGGGTCTATTTATACCCATACCAGGTGCTCGGATATCACTATTATGACCCAACTATCTCTATTGCTTTATGTGGCATCTGTCACACAAGTTTTTATCGTGGCAAAGGTATTGTGATCGCCATAACTTAGGATGGACAAAGGAGTTTAAATTGCGATAGTTAGCCAACAATTATGACATATTCTACCTTGCTCAAGGAGTCATAATAGTGGACAAAACCATCAAAATAGAGATGCACTTGATACATCTCAAACTTTGTGATTTACCAAGTCTCTGCCAAGCTTTAGAGATTCATCCGAAATCCCGTATGTGCAAATGGAATTTGAAACCTTATCAAATTGGACATTCTAGTATTAATGGCCCAGTCAAAATTTCCATCCGAGGTCATTTTAATGAAACATTAGTCCCATACCCATTTTCTATTTTTTTAACTTTCCAATTAATTGGTTGAAATGAGCTTGGATGCCTTGGGACCTTAACCAATAGTCCACATAGCATAAGATTGATATTTTAGAGCTGTTGGTTAGTCCAAATTTTCATTCAAGGTCATTTGACTGATGTTTTTGCCCTATGACCATTTGGAAAAAATGAATATATTAAATAAGGGAAACGAGTCCAAAAAGCAAATAAACTACCTGGTAACCGAACTGTTAGTTCTAGCAAGTCATAAATGACATGGGGAAGCTATAGAGAAGGTCAAAATGAAAAAATAACTGGTAATATGAAAAATGACCTAAAGAGTCATTACTGACAAAAATACCAACGAAACCACGGGAAGTGCGTGGCAAACCACTAATAAAATCGATGGTGATCTGTTCCTCTTTCAATGATTACATCGATGATTGATACTATTTTTATTAGAATATTATATTTTTATCATTGTCACTAACTAAGGGTTAAAGCCACTTTCTACCTTAATAATGGATTTCTACATAATAATAAATACAAGTTTTAATGAATAAATTATAGGTGAAAGAGGTTAATAATGATGTTTTAAATACTTGATCGAGATGAGTTCTGGTCAAAGATTTTATAATACTAATTACTTCAATTGTGAAGGATTCCTACCCATTTTTTAATTTTATATTGATTCAGTCTTAAAGTTCACTCTGAGCAACAAACTAAAAAATTTACACTCTTTTAGCCATGACTTAATCCCCTACACCTATGATATCTAGATATACATATCACTAGTATGGGATGGATAAAGTTATTGAATTGATAATATAAATTTAGGGTAAAACCATGTGAAAGTTTTAATTTTTCATATTATGCATATATGCTTATTGATAATGTGATATTGATGATGAGTAGTGAATTATGGAATTATACTCTACCTTTCTTCTTTATTTAGGTTTATTTACTTTAACCCTCTTAGGGCTTGCATTTTACTCTAGCCCTTGTCGGGCTCCCTCTTTATTATTGATATTTATTTGTATATTAAGATGATATGATGATTCTCAGCATAGATAGAGGATATTACGATAATATTATTATACTTGGAAAGTTCATAGTATAATATTATGAGTGTTCTAAATCACCTAGGCATGACTAATGTAGTGGCTAATGTTCTCAGTAGATTGTCCATGGGTAGTGTTAATCACGTTGAGGAGGTAAGAGGAAATTAGTTCAGGAAGTTCATCATCTTTCCAGGATAGGTGTCAATTTGGTTGATTTAGCTGAGGGTAGTGTTTGGGTGCAGAATAGTTCAGAATCATCTTTCATTTCAGAAGTTAAAAGAAAGAAGGAAAGAGATCCCAGTTTATTTAAGTTTAAAGAGTCTTGTAGATACCATAAGGTAGAGATTTTCTCCCAAAGAGGAGATGGTGTGATGCATTGTCTAGTTAGGTTATGTGTGCCATTTGTGGATGGCGTGAGATAGCTAATTCTTGCAGAAGCACATAGTTCCTGTTAGTTGATTCATCTAGGGGCCACTAAGATAAACCTGACTTGCGGGAAGTCTATTGGTGGAGTAGGATTAGGAGAGACATTACAGAGTTTATGGATAATTGATATACGTGTCAGAAGGTTAAGATTGATCATAAAAAAACTAGTAGGTCTATACAAGAGTTTAGTATTACCACATGGAAGTGGGATGAAATGAACATTGATTTTGTGATGGGTTTTCCAAGTACTCGTCATCCCCATGATTCGATTTCGGTCATTATGGATCGGATGACCAAGCCAACCCATTTTTGGCAGTCCATACCTCTTATTCAGCTGAGGACTATGCCAGGCTCTATATTAGAGAGTTGGTTAGGTTTCACCGTGTCCCATTGTGTATCATTTCAGATAGAGGTACGCAGTTCACCTCTTATTTTTGGAAAGCCTTCCAAAAGGGTCTAGGTACCTAATTTTACCTCAATACAACCATTCACCCTCAAACAAATGGTCAAGTAGAGAGGACCATTTAGAATTTACAAGATATGTTGAGACCAAGTCTTATTGACTTTAAGTGTAGTTAGGATGACCACTTACCTTTGATTGAGATTGCGTATAATAGAAACTATCATTAAAGTATTTAGATGGCTCCGTTTGAGTCACTTTATGGTAGTAGATGTAGATC
This sequence comes from Capsicum pubescens, assembly GCA_030864215.1. Classification (NCBI taxonomy): domain Eukaryota; kingdom Viridiplantae; phylum Streptophyta; class Magnoliopsida; order Solanales; family Solanaceae; genus Capsicum; species Capsicum pubescens. The sequence goes on along the minus strand of CM061547.1, from coordinate 182,634,691 downwards.
ACCCATTAGTTTGTTTGTCGTAGGTGAGGCCGCAATAGTAGGGCATGACTTGGTGCTTGATACCTTAGAGAAAGTCCAGTTAATTAGAGAGAGGCTTAAGATAACTTAGAGCTAATAGAAATTGTATGCAGCTATGAGAAGAAAATATCTCGAGTTTGAGATTAGTGACTTTATGTATTTGAAAATCTCTCTCATGAAGGGAGTAAAGAGATTTGGAAAGAAGGGGAATCTTAGTCCCCAAAATTTTGGTCCTTATAGAATTCTCAGTTTTTTCGGTAAGGTAGCTTATTAGCTTGAGTTGCCTGCAAACCTAGCATCAGTGCACCCAGTGTTTCATGTCTCATTGCTAAAGAAGCGCATGCGTGACCCTTCAGTTGTAGTCCCTATAGAGAGTTTAGATGTTTGTAACGCCCCGAGTTTATACCTCGAATGCTACACGGTGCTTATAATCCCCAGGGATCACAAGCTAACCCTTCATTGGTACCTTCTGTAATAACTGAATAATAATACTCTATTATGCGGAAATTAGGTGGAAACTTGCCATAAAGTTCAAAACTGTAAATAAATACTGAGTATTGAAAATTGAATACTGATACATCTGTGTGAAATACTCTAGTCTGATAAGCCTCTACTGTCTGAATAAGGGTTTGATGGGAGAAACCCCCAACTAATGAAAACTGCTAAATTGAGATACTAAAGTAATTATCATGTTCTCGAATTATGAGGACTGATGATAATGCTAAAACTACAGCTCTCGTAAGAGTGTAAGCGGTCGTCGTCAAATATAGAACCCAACTGGGTTGGGTGTCGAATCCCACAGGGAATACTCGGTCACTAAGTATGCAATGATTAGTAGACTTTTGGTGAAAGTTCTGCGGATAAAGGGGGGATTTTATGCGTGAAGTAAAATTATCAAAATAGCAAAGTAAAAATGGAATATTTAGTAAGATTTTAATCAATGAGAATTGTAAGTTAGGGTTATGTCCACCTTATGAGTTTTATGTATATATTAACTATGACTTATGCGGAATTCATACATGCATGCACTTATAGAGATTAGTATTCTATGCTAAATCCTAGCGTCTTTCAACCATCAAGGATTATCTCACTTTAACTCTTTCGAGCTTAAAACGTATAACTAATGGTACGAATTCTTCAAGAGGTTAATCCAGTTACGGCACTAACTTTTAAACAGGGGTTGGTAGCCCTATTTCTTTTTCACTCTCTCTTTTCTAGACATGTAACTTTTCTTTCGAACAAGTTAATGCTATACTGACGTATTCTATATGTTTGCAACCACAATAATTCAATTAAGATGAAGAGAGTAATGATATAAGTAGCATGCGCGTCACGATTTCACAAACTCATAGTAATAGATAGTATATCATAAGGCTTCCATAACCCTAACAGAGAAGTTTAGATACTCATGAGTGCAACGGAAATCACAATAGATATAATCATCATACCACAACCTAGAATAATCTTGGCGATGGAAGTGATATGGCGTCAAAAGCTCTCACACGTTTTGCCCTAGCCGTTCTTCTCAAGATAGCTGAGTTCTCTGTATTAGACTTACAGAATATTGTAACGTTAATTAGGAGCAAAAGTCGAATGAAAAAGTCTAGAATTAATGAATGAGTGAATAATAAAAAGCTTGCTGAAAAATTCTGCAAATAGGGTTTTTATAACATCCTTGTCCTAGTCCTACTGAAATAGGGTTTTTATCCTTGTCCTAGTCCTACTGGGTTACTGCATACTTGTCCTAATCCTACTAAGTTACTGCTTATCCCCCAAGTCTTTAGAAATGCTGTTTTTGCCTTGGAGAAGTTCTCTATGCATCACTTTCAGTCCACAAGCTTCCAGAAGCTGCCTTCCTTCTTACGTTAAGTTTCCTTTGGCGTCCAACAGTCCATAAAATGCTGAAATCTTCATCATAAATACCTGAAAACTTGCTAATCACGTTGGTTAGCTCACTTACAGGAAAATGGACTAAAAGTGCAGGAATTATATATTTTGTCCTTAAAACTTAGCTAAAATATGGGTAAATTAAGGTTCTTTAGGCGTGTAAATACGCCTAACATCAACACCCCACACTTAAAGCTTTGTTCATCCTCGAACAAAATATTACGTCCATGCAATCATCTACTTAGGGTTTCACAGTAAAAACACAAAATGTTCAACCAGACAGGCACGGCAATTATTAACAAAGAGTAGTTTTCTGATCATTACTAGAAACAATTCAACCTCCAATATAGACTCGTGATGATGGTTAATTCGTATCCACAAGTTAAGGCACAAAGAATCATCCAACTACCCAAAACTCATCAACCATGTGTGTCTCACATAAGATATTACCCATAATCACTCACAAGTATTGCATTTTTCAGACCATGGGTATAAGCTTCTCCTTGCTCTCACTCTCACAAAGAATTCATATGTTGCAACTGATGACCATAGGCTTGCCCTTAGTGTAATGCTCCACTAATATCAGAATGCTAAGCTTAGGATCAAATAGGTCTTTATAGGTTGTAATGTAGGCTAAGGGACGGGTAGGACTATTTTGGGCAGAAATAGTGACTATGCTCCTAAGCGCTTTAATACATCACATTATGCCATTAACACTCTCTTTTAATCAACCCTGCTACCTTTCTTTCATCTATCTCCCCTTTTCACTTATTTTGCTATTCAAACATAACTATCTTTTTATTTAATCATAAACCCAACTATCTTTTTGTTTTTCTATTTCTTTTTTTTTTCTTTCTTTTATAACACACCTCTATGATAGCCACTTTTTTTTAATAACAAATTCAAGTACCATTACACTCTAAGGAATCACTCTCACCTAATTTCCTCTTATTTTGTCACATGATTTTACAATTTAAAGCGCTTAGGAATTTGGATCAAATTATGGTCTTAAAAAAATGGATTAGGCTACATATGAGGTTGTCAAAGAAAATAGCTAATAGTCTCAAAAGGGGTTAACTAAGATAATGTCCACAGGTAGGTAAAAAGAAGGTAAACAATCACAGGCTGCCAAAGAAATGCCTAAATCATCTCCTAAACTCACACTATTTATTTCGCTTTATACACACACCAAGCAAGTTCTAGCATCAGTCACAACACAGAATATACTATAGCCTCACACACAAAAGACACATGGTCAATTTTATTGGGAGCAGTATAGATTCTTGACCCAACAGATGAAGGAATTAAACCACACACTTATCACACAGTGAGTCATACTTAGAGCCTAAACATCTCAATAGTAATGATTTTAGCACAAACTCTTGTCATAATACCATGCCACCTATCAGAACAATTTCATGCAAAATCTAAAAAAAATACTAACTACGACTAAATCAAACAAACAAACATAGATAAATGCAAATACAGGAAAGGAAGTATAGCATACAAATACCAGCACCCCACACTTAGACGGGACATACTGCCCTCAGTGGAGAATACATAAGGAAAACCTGATTAGTCGGACTCTTCTTCTATATCTGGGGTCATACCCTCTGGGTTGGAATCATCATCAGATTCGTCATCACCAGAGTTATCCTCTACATCGTCAGTCGAGGTATTTGCAGTGAGGAGGACTTAGCTCGCCCTTTTCTAACCTTTCTGTGAGGTTGACACTTTTTTCTTTTCCTGGTCGACCTTTTGGTGTCATTTTACCACCTTTAATATTGCTCACTTTCAAATAAAAATTTAAGACCAAGCTCCTCCTTTATACGTCTTGCACCTACACTTACTCAAAAACAACAAAAATAATTAGAACGATGGGTTACCTCCCATCAAGCGCCTTAGTTTTGGTCGTGGCTCGAAAAAATCCTAGGAAAACAAAACAATTAAAAACGATGGGTTGCCTCCCACCAAGCGCTTGATTTATTGTCTTGGCATGACATAGTTATCTCGATTACTTAGACTTCATCGAGATATATGGTGCATCATTTTTTGAATGGATTCAGACGACGCTGATGCTTACTTGTGGGCATGAAATCTTCTTTGAGATGAATCTTGTGCGTACATGTCCCAGGAGGGATACCAATTATATCATCAATAGATCAACCCATAGCTCTCTTGCAACTCATCAGAGCAGAGATGAGAGCCTCTACGTGATGTTCACCTAAATCAGCCGCAACACTCACCGAAAGTGTATTTCCACTTCCCAAAAATACATACCTTAGATGGCTGGGGAGCTTTTTCGATTCTAGCACTGGTGGCTCTACAATGGAAGTCACCGCTGTTGGTGAAGATTGATTCGCTGTTAGAGAAAAAATGGTTTCTTCATATTCTTCAGCCTCCTCACACTCAAAATTCAACAGCACATCAGATAGTGGCTCAACAGTAAGCTGCTTCTCTACAGATAATTCTTTCTCATCCTCATGATAAACATCATCTACAGAGAACACATTTATATCGTTGGGCTGCTTCATTGCTTTGCATACATCAAAATGGACGACTTCATCATTCAACCGAAATAAAAGCTCATTAGCTCTTAAGTCAATAAGCACACTTCCAGTTGCGAGGAAAGGGCATCCCAAGATTATGGGAGCTTCAGAATCCACCTCGCAATCCAAAATAACAAAGTCTACAGGAAATATGAAGGTAGAAACCTTCACCAACACATCATTCAAGATACCCACAGGTCGTTTTACCGATCTATCTGCCATCACGAGCCGCATATTGGTTGGTGTAGGGTCACCCAACCCCAACTTTCTGTACACGGATAGCGGCATCAAATTGATGCTAGCTCCCAAATCAGACAACGCCTTAGCAAAATCCAACGATCCAATCGTGCAAGGAATAGTGAAAGCACCAGGATCTACCTTCTTCTGTACTAGCGATCTTGTAGCGATTGCACTGCAATGATGAACATTATCTGCCAGCTCATAACTTACTGCCTTCTTCTTTGTCAAAAGGTCCTTTATGAATTTAGCATACCCAGGCATCTGTTCCAGCGCCTCCACCAAAGGAACATTAATAGTCAGTTGCTTCAACATAGTCATGAATTTGCTGAACCTGGTGTCATCAACTTTCTTCTTCAGCCTCTGCGGAAAAGGTGGTGGTTGAAGGGGAATCATTTTCTCCACCACTTCCTCTTTATCTTGCTTCCGATTATTAACCATTTCAGGAGTGTCGTCCGCCTTGTTCTTCAGTCTCTTAGGAAAAGGTGGTGGTGAGAGGGAAATAGTTTCCTCCACCACTTTTTTTTATCTTGCTTCCAACTATCAATCTTTTCAGGTTGCAGACGTCTAGGGGTGACGTCATGAACACACTCTTCAACTTCTTTGGCCTCTTCACATTCTGCATCAATAACATTATCCGCTATATCATCAACTACCTGCTTGCCTTTGGACGGATTTTCCAACACTTTACCACTTCGGGTAGTAATAGCCATACACGATCCATCATTCCTTAGATTTTGCACTGTGTCGCTAGGTAGCGTTCCAGCTTTTCTTTGATTTAATGTCGCTGAAAGTTGACTCAATTGCTGCTCTAGTTGTTTTATGTAAGTGGAATGCGAGTTAACCAATTGATTTATTGATGACAAATCATTCTTCACTTCGGTTACACCCATGTTGGTTGCCTCTACTCCCTTCAACAACTTTGCCATCATATCTTCTATAGACATCTTCCCCGAACCAGATGTCGCGGCCTCCCGACTTCCAGGAGGAATATACAAACCACTCCTGTCAGTCTTATTCTTCCAACTTCCTTGATCACGGTCCTTGTTTCCAGATTTATCATAATAGTTCCGACCTTGGTTTCCTTGGGCATTTCCTTGGAAACTCCCCTGATTATTCAAGTAGCTGGCTTCTTCCTCGAAATCGGATTCGTCTCTTCCTTTTGACGCAACTGCTTTGACTTTTTTGGTCTTCCCTGATACTAAATGCTTGGTTAGAAGATCCATCTACATTTTCATGTGCGCCATATCTTGATCACGTTCTTCCTCTCTTCGCCATTGTTCTGTAGTCATGCCAATCGATACAGTAGAGCATGCTACCTCAAAATCCCTGGTGTGCCAAGCTCTACTTTGCTTTGTCATACGATCTAACATATCACTTGCCTGTATAAAAGTGAGGTCCATGAATGACCCACCTGCTGCATTATCAACCACTGGCTTAGTCACCGAATTCAAAGATCTGTATAATATCTCCATCAAGTGGACATTGGTCATATGATGATTTGGGCACCGCATAAGCTTCGTCTTGAACCTCTCCCATGTTTCGTGGAGAGCTTCAGTTGGAAGCTGCCAAAAATTGCTGATCTCATCTCTCAACTGTGCTCTCTTGGATGGCGGAAAGAATCTTTCTAGGAAAGAGTCTTTCAATTGCCTCCAATTAGTAATAGAATCAGGAGTCAGCCCATTCAACCATAGAGTTGCCTCCCCAGATAGAGACAATGGAAATAAGCGCAGTCGAATTGTATTCTGTCCAATGTCAGGATTGTCGAATTACTTGCATGTAGAAATAAAGTTGATCAGATGCATATTCGGATCATCACCTGCAAGTTCACCAAATAACCCCTTGAGCTGCAATAACTTCATCATAGTGCTAGTGATATTGAACTTGGCTCCGGGTGCCAAGGGCGGCGGAATAATAGATCCTGTGGCCCCAGCTCCGTCCAGATCGTCATCATCATCATCAAAAGGAATCTGCATAGCTCGGTGTTCAGGTCTAAGTCTAGCTTGACGATCTCTTCTGTTAGCAGGTGTCGCCACCTCAGCATCACGCCTAGGGTTTAGTAACTCGTCATCACCTAGGTCCTCATCTTTAGGATTTGTTGCTCTCCCAGGGTTATCAATATTCTATTGATGTACTTGGGCAGCGGCCAACGCAGCTAGTCTAGCCTGCTCCTGTTGAGCAACCCTTCTTTCAATGTCACGTTGCGCCTCCATTCTGCCAATACGATGTGGTTCAGGATTGATAGGTAATAACGGTTGTCCTGAACTTCGAGTGTTTGGCATGCACCGAATAAAACCTGAATAAAGCAAAAACAACAACTAAAAGTAAAATTTGAGAATTTTCGACCAAAGGGTCTAGTAACTATCACAAACTTAGTTGACAACCGTATTCCCCGGCAACGGCGCCAAAATTTGATAACGCTCAAACTACAGCTCTCGTAAGAGTGTAAGCGGTCGTCGTCAAATATAGAACCCAACTGGGTTGGGTGTCGAATCCCATAGGGAATACTCGGTCACTAAGTATGCAACGATTAGTAGACTTTTGGTGAAAGTTCTGCGGATAAAGGGGGGATTTTATGCGTGAAGTAAAATTATCAAAATAGCAAAGTAAAAACGGAATGTTTAGTAAGATTTTAATCAATGAGAATTGTAAGTTAGGGTTATGTCCACCTTATGAGTTCTACGTATCTATTAACTATGAGTTATGTGGAATTCAGACATGCATGCACTTATAGAGATTAGTATTCTATGGCAAATCCTAGCGTCTTTCGACCATCAAGGATTATCTCACTTTAACTTTTTCAAGCTTAAAGCGTATAACTAATGGTACGAATTCTCCAAGAGGTTAATCCAGTTACGGCACTAACTTTTAAACAGGGGTTGGTAGCCCTATTTCTTTGTCACTCTCTCTTTTCCAGACATGTAACTTTTCTTTCGAACAAGTTAATGCTATACTAGCGTATTCTATATGTTTGCAACCACAACAATTCAATTAAGATGAAGCGAATAATGATATAAGTAGCATGCGCATCACGATTTCACAAACTCATAGTAATAGATAGTATATCATAAGGCTTCCATAACCCTAATAGAGAAATTTAGCTACTCATGAGTGCAACGGAAATCACAATAGATATAATCATCATACCACAACCTAGAATAATCGTGGCGATGGAAGTGATATGGCGTCAAAAGCTCTCACACGTTTTTCCGTAGCCGTTCTTCTCAAGATAGCCGAATTCTCTATGTTAGGCTTACAGAATATTGTAACGTGAATTAGGAGCAAAAGTTGAATGAAAAAGTCTTGAATTAATGAATGAGTGAAAAATAAAAAGCTTGCTGAAAAATTCAGCAAATAGGGTTTTTATAACATCCTTGTCCTAGTCCTACTGAAATAGGGTTTTTATCCTTGTCCTAGTCCTACTGGGTTACTGCATACTTGTCCTAATCCTACTAAGTTACTGCTGATCCCCCAAGTCTTTAGAAATGCTGTTTTTGCCCGGGACAAGTTCTCCATGCATCACTTTCAGTCCACAAGCTTCCAGAAGCTGCCTTCCTTCTTACGTGAAGTTTCCTTTGGCGTCCAACAGTCCATAAAATGCTGAAATCTTCATCATAAATACCTGAAAACTTGCTAATCACGTTGGTTAGCTCACTTACAGGAAAATAGACTAAAAGTGCAGGAATTATATATTTTATCCTTAAAACTTAGCTAAAATATGGGTAAATTAAGGTGCTTTAGGCGTGTAAATACGCCTAACATCAACTGACCACTAGTTTGCTTCTGATGGATTAGGATACTAAGTATGATCGGAAGATCATGTGTCTGAACCTATGATATAAGACATCATAGCATAAAATAAAGGTATACGTCAGTACTTTGAATGTACTGGTATACTAAGTGAAGTAGGCTGGGATGCATGGGTTGATATGCTTTAACAATACTTTATGAATAACCTAAGTATAACTAAATGAAAGTACATGAATGAATATATAAACTGCAACTGAGGTCGTGATAATACTGGATAATGAGTTTTGAATTTCTGAGTTACTTAAATATGATTTTACTTTTACTGTATTACTATTAACAGGGTGAATGTATTTGACAGTCTTAATTCTCTAGAACTGCTCTGAATTCCATACTGAATTAAGTGACTATGTTTGATAATCCTGATTTCTTTAGAACTAAATTGAGTTCTATTCTGAAGACTAAAACTGAAATTATGGGAGGTAATCATCTAGCCTACATGCTCCAATTTGAATAGATTGGGGTACAACCTGTAATCCAGTTGGAAAGGTGTCTGTACAATTCTACTAGTAAATACAACTGTGAATTAATCCTATCTAACAGGAAGCTCTTTCGTCAACCCTCATTAGCAGGAAAAATCATATGAGATGTATCAACCCTAGTCTAGGAGGAAGATATCTCAACCTATACTATCTACGTAGTTCTATAATGCATAGATTTCTACTAAGTGTCAAAACCTCTGCTGGTAAGAATGCCCCCATCCCTAGGTTAGCTCGGTGCTGGATCCTACTCCCAACTAAATAGAAACTGAACTAATTCCTAGTTCATACTAGGCTTGACTGAACTATTACTGATTATACCATCTAACTGAATTGAATTGAGTTCACTGAGTTCCATTGATTGACAAAATACTACTGAAGTCTACTAACTGACTGAATTTATTGAGGTCTAAATTATATACTGAACCAGACTGTACTGATATTAAGCCTACCGTGTTTTTACTGAGTTCTATAACTGACTGGGAGTACTACTGATCATGACATGATTGAGATTATTCTGTAACTAACACTGGCTCTAGGTAAACAGCTAAATTGTTGGGTATTAAATAGCCCCATGACTCGATAGCATGAAAAATAAATAATTGGATAAACTTGAAAGGCATAACCATATGCACCTAATCATAACTTATTCATAGAGACATTCCATCAAACACTTGCATTACATAACTTGCACATAAGCCAAAATGACATGATTGATTTCCCTTTTTCATTGTTCTCATGAGCAATTTATCAAACACTTGGAGAACATAATCTATGCACATGACACTAAACAACACATAGGCATCATAATTTAAATACCCATTTACAATTTCAAGTTTTTAGCATGGATTCACAAGATTCTATATGAATATCAAATAACTCCACATGAAACTTGTTACAAAATTTGGATTAGAAACCCAATTAATCATTTTAATCATGAATATGATCAAACACAACATAAAATAAATGAAATCAATACACTTGAAGATTTAAAAGTAGTTTCTTGAACTCCAAGTGTTGAAGGAACCCTTGGATTAACACTTGACATATCATAAAGCTTGAATTCTTAAAGATTGATGGATTTTCTTGGAACTTTGATTCTTGAATGTGATGAACTAGGGTTTGTTCTTTAAAAATTCTATGGAGAATTAGTAAATTTTGCCTTTTTTACGACTTAATCACATGTTTCGGGGGCTTATATAAGATGAGAAAAGACCCATTTACCCCTCTGGATTCAGGTTTTTTATTACTGAAAATTGGACTAGCGACGCACAAACCGATGTGCTGCGTCGTTGGCATTGATGTGATAGCCAACTTAACATGTCGAGTTTCCGTTGGTTCACTGGAATTTGCACTGGGAGTTGGGGAAAAATACTAATCGATGCAATGGGCAACGCGACGCGTCGATACACTAGTTTCAGCTTTCAAATATGTTTCAAATGAAGTCCGAAAAATCTGAAACTTGTCTGATAACACCTACTAAAATTTCTGATCATGATTCATCCTAAAAATTATTACTTTAAGGTCATGAGAGTCATGAAAAATGATCATCAAATTATGAAAGATAAAATAACTCTAATTATGAATACTTAGCTGAATTTTTTTAAGTCTTGGACCCCTTACTAACTTTTACAGGACTGAATCAAGTTTAGGATTTTGTGGGATCTTACAATATCTCCCCCTTGGGAATATTCATCCTCGAATGAGAATGGCTAAGTTGGGAATACTTATATACTGAATTTAGCTACTGGATATGCACAACAGCAGCATGATTTCATAACTGACACTACAACAACAATATGAGTACATGGCTGCAAATCTTATAATCAAGGATTTTTACTGGGATCTCCTTATTAGTGAGGTTGATTTGAACATCTATAGTCCCTACAGGGATTATAACTGCTGGGTAAACTATGCATTTTTTTAGAAAAATGACATGGAACCCTGTATGAATTAGAACTATGTCTGAAGGAAACTCTAGCTCGTAATCTACCTTTCAAAAATGGCTGAGAATTCAGTAAGGACCAACATATCGGGGAATAATCTTCCCTTTTTTTCAAACCTCTTCACTCCTTACATAGAAGATATTTTCAAATGAACATAATCATCAATCTCAAACTCGAGATTATTTTAATGCACATCTACGTATGATTTATGTCAGCTCTGAGCTGTCTTAAGCCTTTCCCTGATCAACTGAACATTTTCTAAGGTATCAAATACCAATTCAGGACCTACCACTGCGGCCTCACCCACTTTAAACCAACTAATGGGAGATATACATCTCCTCCCATAGAGCGCCTCAAACCGAGCCATCTAAATGCTAGAATGATAGTTGTTTTTATATGTAAACTCAATCAAAGAAAAGTGGTCATCCCAATTACCTTTAATGTCTATCGCACACGCATGAAGCATATCCTCTAAAATCTGAATGGTCCTTTATGCTTGACCATCTTTCTGAGGGTGAAAATTTATACTAAGGTAGACTTGGGTACCAAGACCCTTTTGGAATGTCTTCCAGAAATAAGAGGTGAACTGTGCACCTCTATTTGAGATTATAGACTATGGAACTCCATGCAATACAACTATCTCTTTGACATAGATTTTTGCATACTCCTCGGCTTAATAAGAGGTATGGACTAGAGGAAATGATCTGATTTGGTCATCCTTTCTATAATGACCCAAATTGAATCGTGATGATGACGAGTACGAGGCAAACCTGTCACAAAGTCCATGTTTACCTCTTCCTATTTCCAAGTGGGAATACTGAACTCCTGTATAGATCCATTAGGTTTTTATGCTCAATATTAACCTACTGATATGTCGAGCACTTAGCTACAAACTCTTCAATGTCTTTCTTCATCCCACTCCACCAATAGATCTCCCACAAATCATGGTACATCTCAGTATCCCTGGATGAAAAGAGTAATGCGTACTATTCCCTTCTGCAAGAATCTTCTATCTAAGGTCATCTACACCTGGCACACATAGCTAACCCTGATAACTCAATAACCATCTTCCCCTTGGGAGAAAACCACTATCTTCTGATCTCTAACTGATTCATTCAACTTAACTAGGCTGGGATCCCTATCCTGCTTTTCCTTTACTTCAGAAACCAGGGATGATTCTGAACTACTCTGCACCCATACATTAACTTCTAACGAATCAAATAAGAAGATACCTTATTTGGAAAGCTGATGAACTTCCTAAGATAACTTATTCTTATAATAATCCATGTGAGAAACACTACCCATAGACATCCTACTTAGAGCATCAACCACTATATTGGTTTTACCCACATGATACAGGAAGCTCATGTCGTAGTCTTCAATAACTCCAACCATCTTCTATGATGGAGGTTTAGTTCTTTATGAGAGAACACATACTGTAGGATCTTATGGTCAGTGAACACATCAACGTGCACTCCATACAAATAGTACCTACAAATCTTTAAGACAAAAAATACTGCTGCTAACTCAAGATCATGAGTTGGATAATTCTTTTCATGGGGTTTGAGTTGTCAAAAGGAATAGGATATCACCTTACCTTTCTACATGAGTAAACATCCCAAACCTACACTGGATGCATCACAATACACAACAAAGTTATCTGAACTATCTGGCAGAGTAAAAACTGGGACTGTGGTGAGTCGAGTCTTCAACTCCTAAAAACTCTTCTCATATGAATCTGACCACTGAAACTTGACTTTCTTCTGAGTTAATATTGACATGGGGGATGCAATAGATGAAAATCCCTTAACAAACCATCGATAACAGCTAGCCAAGCCAAAGAAACTCTCGATATCTAATGGAGATATAGGTCTGGGCCAGTTTCTCACTACTTCGGTCTTTTAGGGATCAACTCTAATGCCATAACAGAAAATGATATGGCCAAGGAAAGTTACTGACCTTAGCCAAAATTCACACTTACTGAATTTGGCAAATAGCTGATGGTTTCTAAGAGTCTATAGTACTATTCTGAGATGGTCTGCATGATCATATTCACTACAGGAGTAGACAAGGATGTCATCTATGAAGACTATGATAAACATGTCCAAGTACTACTTGAACACATGGTTTATCAAGTCTATGAAAGTTGCTGGGGCATTGGTAAGAACAAAGGACATGACAAAGAATCCAAATTGACCATATCTTGATCTGAAAGCTATTTTTGGAATGTCACATTCTTTGACTCTGAGATTATGATAGCCTGATCTGAGGACTATCTTAGATAAGTAACTAGCACCCTAAAGTTGGTCAAAAAAGTCATCAATTCTGAGAAGTGGATACTTGTTCTTTACCGTGACTTTATTTAACTAACGATAGTCAATACATATTCTGAGGGAACCATCTTTCTTTCAAATAAATAGAACTGGTGCACCACATGGGGGCACACTGGGTCTGATGAATCCCTTATCTTTGAGATCTTTCTACTGTTCTTTTAAATATTTTAGTTCTACTGAAGCCATTCTATATGGTGTAATATATATAGTCTGAGTATCTGGAAAAATATCTATTTCGAAGTCAATTTCCCTTTCGGGAGGAACTCTAGGAAGATCTTTGGAAAATACGTCTGAGAATTCACATACTACTGATAATGACTCAAGAGTAGGGGTTTCTGAACTAGAGTGTTGGACTCAAACGAGATGGTAGACACATCCCTTAGATATCATTTTCCTTGCCCTAAGGTACGAAACAAGATGACCCCTAAGTGATGAAGTACTACCTCTCCACTCTAGGATGGGCTCATTCAAAAACTGAAACTGGACAATACTATTTCTGCAGTTGACTGAGGAATAGCAGGAATAAAGTCTATCCATACTGAGAATGACTTCAAAATTTTTCATCTCTAATTCGACTAAGTCTACTGAATTTACTTTCTAAGATACCATAACCGTACAGTGCCTGTATACCATCTTGTCTATGATAAATTTACCCACTACGGTAGAGACTAAAAAAAGCTATGATAGAATTTTGGGACTGACTTTGAAGTCAACATCTATATAGGGAGTCACAAAAGACAAAGAAGCTCCAGAATTTAGCAAAGCATAAACATGAAAATGATAAACTTGTAATGTACTAGTAACCACATTAGGAGAACTTTCCTAATCCTATCCGGACTCAAGTGCATAGAGTATGTTTGGGCGTTGCCCACTGGTGGAACTGGAAGCGGCACCCTACTAATTTTGGTGACCATACTGAGCTGAGGGATGGTTATGCTGACTCTACGAACTCACCTGAGGACAATGTATGACTCTATGGCCTAGCTTACAACATCCAAAACATACATCACTGCCAGCTTTGCAGACATCCTGAGTGTTTCTGCCACACTTCTGGTAGAGAGGATTTGTTCAGGCACTACTAATACTACCCTAGGGTTTAGGGCCTGACACCCTATCTCTATTACCAACTCTGAATTTAGGAACTGGAGCATTGGCTGAGGAAGGAGCTGGAAATGAGGATTTTTTGTAGAACTAAGAACGATTCTGACTCTCTGACTTAGGATAAGCGAAGTTGAAACTACCTGGTCTTGCTCTCCTTCTCCCTATTCTTACCCTCCTCTATCTGCTGAGCATGGACCTTAAGCCTGGGATATGTCTACCTCCTTAATCAATAATGTGGTCCTACACTCCTTGACCATACTATTAGAAATGCCAGAAACAAACTTACTCATCTTAAATCTGCTATCTTCTACCACATGAGGAGCGTATCTTGTTAATTAAGTAAACTTCAGAGAATACTTTTGTACCATCATATTTCCCTGCTTTAAATTTATAAATTCTAGAACCATCGTTTCCCTAAAATCTAGAAAGAAGAACCTATCCAAAAAAGCAATAGCAAACTCCCCCCATTCTATAGGCCCTGCATCTGCGGCCCTCTTTTCTTTCCAGTATTTGAATCATGAGTGAGCCACATCCTGCAACTGATATGTAGCTAATTTTTCACTCTAACTAGCTATCAACTCTAAAATATTTGTATCCTTCTACACTTGATCAAGAAATTCCTATGGGTCCTCATCTGACTTTGACCTGGTAAAAGATGGAGGGTTCATTCGGGTGAAGTCCCTAATCATGGCTGCAGTAGTATTAGCCACTGGGTTGGCCGAAATGGTAGCTGGGCATTCATTTTGGGCAGCTACATAATGATCTAGGGTGGTGAAAACGGCTCTGAATTCGGCATAGAAGGCATATTTGTCCTGGGATCTGACTGGACGGGCTGAGATTAGAATGAGAGTTTAACTTGAGCTCATGCTCAATTACACAACATAAATACTGAAATAAGGGAAGATTTTCCTAAAACATCTAATAGCCTCCTGTCCATAAGTGTGGTGCGCTACACAACCATAAACAAGATTCTACTAGATATGCCTTTCAGATTTCCTAGGACTCTGTTGAACCTTAGGCTCTGGTATCAAGTTTGTAACACCTCGATTTTGTACCCCAAAAGCTATACAGTGTTTATTATCCCGAGGGACCACAAGCTAACCCATGACTGGTACCTACTGCAATAACTGAATAATAATACAATAGTATGAGGAAATTTGGCGAAAACTTGCCTTAATGTTCAAAACTATAAATAAATACTAAATACTGATACATCTATCTAAAATACTCTAATCTGATAAGCCTCTATTGTCTGAATAAGGGATTGATGGGAAAAACCCGCAAAAAACCCCGACTGCTGAAAATTTATAAATTGAAATACTAAAGTTGCTGATGGATCAGGCTGCTAAGTATGATTGGGAACCCGAGTGTCTGAATCAATAATATAAGACATCATAGTACAAAAGAAAGGTATGCATCTGTTTTTTGAATGTTCTGGTATGCTATGTGAGGTAGGCTGAGATACATGGGTTCATATGCATGAATAATACTAACTAAATAACATTAGTATAACTAAATGAAAGTATATGCATGAATATGTAAACTTTAATTGAAGTCATGATAACACTGTGATAAAAGATATAAACCTAAAACACCCAAACCAGCCACTAAACACTACGAAATTGAGTAGGAACAACACAAACTAGACTAGAAGAAAGGAGATGAATAAGAACAACACAAACACCATTCAAATTCAACATGAAAGAAGAAGAAAATTTCATTAAAAGATAAAGGATAGTAATGAAACTTACACCACCTTTAATGATTAGAACCAAAGTGTATATAAAATAGTTAGACACACCTCACCATTGACGGATAACACTTCATTATTAGGTAGACACAAAGGAAGTCACTTTCCCCAAGCACCAATCTTTCTTACCAATTTTTCATCACAAATGAAATCCATCAATTGTGCTAACCCTAATTTTTGTTTCTCTCTCTTAAGTAGAGGGAGAAGAATACAAGCTAATACTACAATGACAATCTAAAAAGTCACTCAATTCATTATGTCAAAACTTAGGAAAATAAGAGCTAAGGTGTCTATTTATACTATTACATAATAAAAGACTTCATAGCCCTTAATGAAAATGCTAAAAGAGCTGCCTCTTGAGTGTAGATTTAGAGTGAAAATTGTCTTCAATTACCTTCACATGAGGAACCTATGGAGTGTATAAGTCCTCCTCCTTTAGTTCACATGAACAAGGCTTCAAAATACTCCAAAAAAGACTTCAACTGCTTTTCAAATCCGAAGCTTGAACCTTGGACAATATCTTGTTCTCTAGGTACTTCTCATGCTTGTATCATCCTCTCCATCTTGAAAGGAATTTTTCCTAAAATTCTGGTCTTGCAAAACCAAAGAGAAGGAAAACAAGCACACAATCCTCAACAGAGGAGGGTTAGCATTAGTACCAAAAGTTATATAGATAAGCCAAGGTTGCTCACACTTGACATACATCCATGGATCCTTTGTTTGAGATATGAAAGACTTAGCATAAATAGCACAAAGAAAGTGAATAGGATCAACATCAAAGATGAATGGAAAAAATCCAAAGCTATCCCTCCCATACTTCAAGAAGGCATCGAGATCAAATGGTAGAAGTAACAAAGGGCATAAGCTGAGACTAAACATACCTTTCACTAAGGGATCCAACTCATAATCATCCAATACATTACACACAACTATGTCATACACAAAGTCCCTATGAATAAGGTTAATGTCATGGTTTTCAACACACAAGTTCAAAGAAACACTCCAAGGAGGTACACATTTGAAATACAACAAACTATCCTTCGTTATGCACATGAAACACCTACCACAAACATCATAATGGACATGGCTAAGGCAAGCATCAAAAGTTAAGGAAACTACAAAGTTCCACATAAGCCATATATCATTGTAACTCAAGGTGGACCAACAAACCAATGTCCTACCACTAAATAAAACAAATCCAACACTTGCATGGATATCATCATAAAAAAGAGGTAGTATAGAAAGGAATAAATTGTAAAGGCATCATCCAAGGTTCTATCATCTATATGAATGCCAATTGATTTAATAGGTTTAGCACATAAGGTTGGAATTAAGTCATTTAAACTCATACGGCTACTTCCTTTCAAAAGAAACATAAACTTGGCATCTACAAGTTGAGATTCAAGTAACTTAACAACAAGTGTGTCAAACAAGGATGTAAATGTATAAGCAGTACCCCAAAGAGTAAATGACACATTTGCCTTAGGGTCCTCAATCATGAATCCACCTTCTCTTTATAAAGAGTATCCCACACACATATTCAAACCATAATGGGAAGAAAAGGTATAACAATCAAAACCATTTGCACAAGTACAATCACAATTCGGGTCTCCTAAACATTCTAGCAAATCAAGGTCAACTCCACCTGATTGAACATTTTGCACACCCTCACTAGTTGTTGGCAACTCACATACCAACATAGACTCACCTTGGTTTTAACAAGGGTCAATTGGAGTGTAAATACTCTTTTCACTTGGTTATGGAACCTTATTCAAGTTATAAGTGCTAGCACTGGATGGACACAAATCTTTCTTACGAAAAGAATTAATTTTGTCATCTAAAGGATTAACTAGTTCTTGCATACTCAAAACAAAAGTTTGGTCCTTATGAAACCTAACAACACCAAAAGTATTACAAAAGTATTATTCATACACTTATTCACTAGGAGAATCCGAAACTACACCACTTTTGCCACTACTAGCCACATCATAACAATTCAAGTTTCTAGGGGTATAAAAGATAGCTTTGTTACCTTGTAGATCATGGGAAGTGTGTTTTTCACTTGGTTTTGCATCATGGAAACCTTTATGCTCCACATTACAAGGTAATATGTCATGTTTTCCCTTTGGACTAACTTTTTCATCACCTATCCCACAATTGGGACTTTCGACCAAGGGCTTAAAGGAAACTTTCTTCGGCTTCTCCTCAGGACTTCTTGGGTCTTGAACCTACACATGAGAAGAGAAAATACTAGGTAAAATGATAATATTTTGGTAAGTGAGTAATAAGGATTCTTTATGGAAAAGTTTCACCATCAAGCATTTCTTTCCCATTCCAACTTCACTACCCATGGTTTCCTCTTTCTTTTCCCTTTTTTTCACAACCTTTTTGTATCCCACTACTAAGTTTATCTCCATCTTGAGGTTTGGCCTCATTATCCTTGGGTTTTAATTCTCCCATTTCTCATACTTGAGTGGATTAAGTTTGATTTAGTGGATGTTGGGGAGGAGGCATTAGATTTAATCGGTGATGGATTTGGATTTGTGGCATGGAATTTTGTGGAGTGTGGTGTCCTTGGTAAAGTGGATTTGGGACATGGTGGTTTGAATTTTATGGAGGATTTGGTGGATATAATCTATCGATCCTCGCTTTCATTATAATATCACCACCCATCAAGGATGTCATTTCACTCCTCAAAGAATCCATATCACCCATTATAACATCGTGATTATCCTCCATTTTTTGGGGAAAGACCTCAAGACGAGCCATCAAGGCTCCAATAGCATCATTTAACAAAGGTTAAGATTAAGAACCCTCGGTTCTATGTTCAAATATACCTAATAAAAAGAAAAATACAGAAGAGAGAAAACCTATAAAACGATCAAACAAGTTAGTTCAAAACAGGCCTCACTTCACTCACACTCGTATCTTACCTCACACTTGGTGTCACAAGTGTTGAATACTTGAAAATACTTGATAAGTGAATTGAGTGGCAAATAAGCTTTAGTCTGGAATCAATTTTTGCTTGATATGACTCAAATAAAAATGATGTACGTACTTGTACCAACAAACTACTATGAATTCAAAAATGAGACAAGCAAGACACGAAACAAACGGACTCTAATCTAATTACCAAACTAGTCGGTACTTACTAACTTAATAATTAGGGATATAATAAACTTATAAGAAACTAAAATAAAAAATTAGAAAATAAGAAATCTAACTAAGAACTTAATCTGACCATTGAGCTGTGATGATATGGCATTCAATGATTGGCCATTGAGTTTTCAAAAATTTTCAACCCAAAATTAAATGTCTCGGCCTTGAACACCTTTGGAGAGGAATAATTTTATTTGGAAGGGAATATTTTAAGGTTTGAAAGCCTTTTGGAGCTTCAAATGAATTCAAAAACAATGGTCCACCCCATTTTTACTTGGATTGTACTTGGAATTGTACTTTGATTATTCCTTTGTCTCTTCCTTCTTTTTGATGACTATGAATATACCAAGGAATATTCTTTCACAAACAACAAGCATGCTCTCCTTCTTCTCCCTTTTTGTATCAAACACACTTTTTGAATATTCTTCTTTAGCAAGACTTGATGAACATGAAAAAAAAAAGATGAATATTTAAGAGTTGACCAAAGTTTGACCCCTAACCAAATGAACCCTAATTCTTTTAGATCTAGGTTCCTTAGGCCAAGATGATCTCAAATATCAACAAAAAAGTCAGAAAATACATCACCCACTCAAACCCAAAATTGATCTAGCTTCTTAAAGCTTCAAAACGCCATAACCATGGTGGATCTAGCTCAAAATCGACCAAATATTATTCCGAGTGTAGATCTAGACTCCCTAGGTTCTATACAACAAGAATCTAAAACTTGAAACCAACAAAACAACACAAAATTTTGTAGATCTAACTCCAAAACTCTGTCCAAGAACAAAAAATGTGAAACACCTTCTTTATTTTTCTTGACCCTAGACTCTTTTTTTGTGGAGATTTTCTTAGACCCAAGGCTTAGAGTTGTGGAAATAACTCTAATACATGGCTTTTATACCAAATGATTCAATATATAAACCTAAAACACCCAAAAAAGCCACTAAACACTGCAAATCCGACCAACAACAAGACAAACTAGACTAGAAAAAAAGAAATGAAGATGAACAACACAAACACCATTTGGACTCAACAACAATGAAGATGAAAATAACATTAAAAGATAAAGAATAACAATGAAACATACACCACCTTTAATGATTAGAACCAAAGTGTATAT
Organism: Capsicum pubescens; assembly: GCA_030864215.1. NCBI lineage: Eukaryota > Viridiplantae > Streptophyta > Magnoliopsida > Solanales > Solanaceae > Capsicum > Capsicum pubescens. Next base: position 182,614,305 of record CM061547.1, on the reverse strand, counting down.
CAAACAATTAGACACAACTCACCATTGACGGATAACACTTCATTCTTAGAAAGACACAGAGGAAGTCACCTTCCCCAAGCACAAACCTTTTTTGGCAATTTGTCAACACAAGTGAAATCCAATAATTATGCTAACCCTAATTTTGGTTTCTCTCTCTTAAGGAGAAGGAAAAGACTACAAGATAAGACTACAATTACAATCTAAAGAGTCACTCAATTCATTATGTCAAAACTTAGGAAAATAAGAGATAAGGTGTCTATTTATACTATTACATAATAAAAGACTTAATTTACCTTAATGAAACTCCCAAAAGAGGTGCCTCTTGAGTATAGCTTTAGTGTACAAAATGTCTTCATTGCCCTTAATTTGAGGCGCCTATGGAGTGTATGACTCCTCCTCATTTTATTCTATTAAAAAAGGCTTCAAAATACTCTAAAAGAAACTTAAATTACTTGAAATTCCGAAGCTTAAACCTTGTACAATATCTTGTGCTCTTGGTAATCCTCATGCTTATATCACACTGGATACTGAGTTCTGAATTTCACATGTACTGATATCTGATTTTATTGATACCGTACTATTCTTAAATACGTGAGTGCATAGGACAGTCTTGATTCTGTGGAACTATTCTGAGTTCCATATTGAACTAAGTGACTGTGTCTGATAGTCTTAATTTTTGAATAACTGAACTGAGTTTTATTCTAAAGACTAAAATTAAAAATGTGGGATTTTATTATCTAACTGATATGCCCCTTTCTGAATAGATTAGGGTCCAACCTGTAACCCCAGTTGGAAGGGTGTCAGTACCATGCCACCGGAAAAGACAACTGTGAGTTAACCCTCCCTGATTGGAAGCTCTTTCACCAACCCTCACTTGCAGGAAAACTCATTTGAGATGTATCAACCATAGTCTGGCAGGAAGATATCTACACCTACATTAGCTACGTAGTTCTCTAATGCAGGGATTGCTACTAAGGGTCAAACCATCTGCTGGAAAGAATGCCCCTATCCCTGGGTTCGCTCGGTGCTGAATCCTACTTTTAGCTGAATAGAGACGGAATTTATTCCTAGCTCATAATAGGCTTAAATGAACTATATGTGATTATATATTCTAGATGAACTGAACTGAGTTTACTGAGTTTCATTGATTGACGTAATACTACTGAATTCTATTAACAGACTAAATTTACTGAGGTCTGAAATTAATACTAAACTAGACTGGACGGATACTAAGTCTACTAATTATTTCCAGAGTTCTGTAACTGACTGAGAGTACTACTGATCTTGACATGACTGAGATTATTCCTTAACTGTCCCTGGCTCTAGGTAAACAAATAACTTTTTGGGTATTAAATACCGCTAAGACTCGATAGAATAAAAAATAAATCCTAACATAAACTTGAAAGGTATAACCATATGTACGTGATCATAACTCATTCATAGAGAAATTCCATCAAACACTTGCATGATATTACTTGCATATAATCTAACATGAAATAATTATTTTCCCTTTTTGTTTGTTCTCATGAGTAATTTATCAAACACTTGGAGAACATAATCCATGTATATGACATTGAAAAAAACATAGGCATCAAAATTTAAATCCTAATTTACAATTTCAAGGGTTTATCATGGACTCACATGATTCTATACGTATATCAAATAACTCCACATTAAAATCTTGTAAGAAAAGATTGATTAGAAACCCAATTAATTATTTTAATCATTAATATAATCAAACACAATGTGAAATTCATGAAATCAATACACTTGAAGTTTTAAAAGTAGTTTATTGAACTCCGACGGTGGAAGGGACCCTTCAATAAATACTTAACATACTTTGAAGCTTGAATTCTTAAAGATTGATAGATTTTCTTGGAACTTGGATTCTTGAATATGATGACCTAGGGTTTTTTCTTGAAAAATTATAGAGAGAATGAGTAAATTTTACCTTTTGGACGACCTAATAACATATTTTTGGGGTTGATATAAGATGGGAAAACACCCATTTACCCCTATGGATGCGGGTTTTTGATTACTTAAAATGGGACAAGCGATGCGTAGACTGATGGTCACATCATTGACATTTACGTGATAGCCAATGCACTGAATCGATTCCACATAAGTGCACTAGAATTTACACTGGGGTTAGGGGAAAAATACTCATCAATGTGATGGGAGACACGGTGTGTTGAAATTGCATCGATCCACTAGTTTGAGCTTTCAAATTTGTTTCAAATGAAGTCCAAAAAATGCAAAACTTGTCTGAGAACAGCTATTGACATTCCTAATCATGATTCAAACTAAAAATCATTACATTAAGGTAATGAGGGTCATGAAAAAGGATCACTAACTTACGAAGGCTAAAATAACTCTAAGTATGAACACTTAGCTGAAGTTTTCATAGTCTGGCACCCCTTACTAAATTTTACAGGACTGAATCAAGCTTAGGATTTTGTGGGGTCTTACAATGTTTAGAGAAGTCTCTCTTATGAATAAATCCCAGTCGATATCCTTGATCTTTAAATTCGCAGATAGAGGAAGAAATAAGTTCATTTGGTCAAAATTCTTTGTCTGAATTAGTCCCTTGAGGGAGCTACTTGGGAAGCAGAAACAGGCATGTGAACCAAGTATCCTTACCCTTCTCCTCCATCTTAAATTCAGCCTAAGGTAACATACTTCCTTATATTTACTCTATTGCATATTCAGTTATAGCTGCATCACATTCTTATATCATTAATGCATTCATGAAATAGTTCAGTCATGTGTCATATCTCCAGAAACCAGTCATACTTCAGTTATGCATGTCAGTGTAAGTATAGTTCCTCATAGTTCAGACAGTCTCATTCGAGGAGGAATGTTCCCAAGCGGGAGATATTGTAAGACCATTCAAAATCCTAGCCATTTCAGTCCTGTATACCATGCCAAAAGAGGTACGAGGATTAGAAAATTTTAGCTAAGTGTTAAGACTTAGAATCATTTTAGCCTTCAAAATTTGGTGATCTGATTTTTTATCTTTCTTACCTTAGAATCTCGATGTTCAAGTTAATTTATGATCTATGATATAAATACCTCATATTGGGTGAGTTTTGAAATTATTGGACTTCGTTTGGATCACATTTGGATGACCAAAATAGCAAGCCAACACGATCTTGATGCGTTGTGTTGGCTATCGTGTTGCACCCATTGACGTGATGCATCAGTGATTTTGTCAACCCTATCGATGCGGTACGTTGGATATTGCATCTCTAGGACAGTTTTGTGTGTTAAGTTACGTTTTTTTTAGGGAATTTATGTCCTTTTCCCTGAACCTAATTCGGCCAAAACACAAAATTTTATATCCTAAAGAGCAAACTACATTGATTCTTCTATAAATCCTCCCAAGAAATAAACCCTACTTTATCAAGTTCAAGTCCAAGTTCTAAGAAATCCTCCATAATTCCCATGAAATCAACAATCAAGGGATTTTAGGTGTTCATACTTGGGTTTCCTTCTGCCGTTGGAGTTCAAGAAACCTTTTCAAAAACTTTAATTATGATTTCTATGTTGTGAACTAAATTATGCCATGTTTGAGCTGTTTTATAGATTTCAAGTTGAAATATTTTGTGAGTTCCATGGAATTATGTTAGAAAGTGTGTTGAATTATCAATCTTTCATGTAAAAACACTTGAATTTGAAGTTTAAGTTGTAGTCATGACGATTATGTGTTGTTCATTATCATGTGCATTAATTATGCTACCCAAGTATTTGATAGAATGTCCAGGTGAATTGAAGAGTCAAATCATGACATGTTAAAATGTGTTCCCAATCATGTACAAGTCCATGACCTCCAAGTGTTTTACAAAATGACTCAATGAATGAATTGTGAACGATTGACTATTGCTATGATTTCAAGATTTGTTATGTTTTATCCATTTTGATAGAGTCCATGGGGGTATTTATAACCCAAAATCTAGTTTTTTACATAGTTGCAGTAGTTATAGATTCATCTATGTAAAGGTTAAGAACCATAGTAATCAGTCAATTGATAAAACTTAGGGAATTTAGTCAAGTTTAGTCACTCAACACGATTAGTGTCAGTTCAGTCAAGCCTAGTACAATCTAGTGATCATTTTAGTGTCGATTCAGTTGGGAGTAGGATTCAGCACTAAGTGAACCTAGGGATGGGGCCATTCCTTCTATTAAAAGGCTTAACCCTTAGTAGTGGTCCCTGTGTTACAGAACTATGTATCCGACATAGGGTAAGTCGTCCTCCGACCAGATTAGGGTTGACACAATTATATATAAATATATATTTCATGAGTCTTTCTACCAGATTAGGGTTGACATAACATTGTTAGTATCCCTCGGAAAGGTGATAATACCCTTCTAACTGTAATCATGAGTTGGACCCCAACTCAGTCTATAATTGGGGTATTCGGTCAGATGAACACTCTACAATTATAGTTTCAGTCTCAGTATTCAGTAAAAAACTCAGACAATTTTATAGAACTATGGCTATCAGTTATCAATTACTTATCCATCATAATTCAGTACTTCAGTATCAGCCTAAACTTTCTGTTATCATTATTCAGTTATTAGAACTCAGTACTTAAGTTTCAATCTAATTTAGAAAGATGTTATATGCGTAGTATGTCATATTCAGCATATTCAGTAGTTATAATTTTGCATGTGTTCTCATCCAGTTATTTGATGATGTTCATTTACTCAGTTATCAACTCATGCATATGAACCCATGTATATAAGCCTTCCTCACTTAGCATACTAGTAGATTCAAAATACTAACGCATAATCTTTCTTTGTGCTATGATGTCTCATATCATAGGTTTAGATGAACAGGTTCCTGATCATACTTAGCAACTGAAGATATCAGCAGTAGATTGAATAGTGAGTCCTCATAAATCGAGGATATTATGTTTTTTAGTATTTTAATTAGTTCAGTAATTAATATAGTTGGAGTTAGTTGGGGGTGTATCCCATCAACTCCATATTCAGACAGTTCGAGGCTTTCCTACTTGCAGAGTCAATTATTCAGTTTTTACATGTTATTGTCAATACACTCAGTATTTATTTTAGTATTTTGAGAACCTTATGGCATTTCAGTTTTTCTTCCGCATATGTTTTCAATATTAATATTGAGTACTCACAGTAGGTACCAGTCGTAAGTTAGCTTGTAATCCTTTGGGGTTGTAAGCATTGTGTGATATCTAGGGTAGAGACTCGGGGAATTACAACTTCTCCTTGCACTAAGGGAAACACGACATCCTTAATCTCGTATTTATGTTCTCCGACATATGCAGAGGTAGTACGGGCACTGAACCAGTAAAGGATTTCACCATATTTAAAGAATCTAAGAAACTTTCAAGAATTCCTTCATTTCAAAGCCTAAAAAGTATATAGGGAGAACCAAATCAATAGATTGTACTAAAAACATAAACAACAACAACATTCCCAACATAATCAATCAATCCCAAAAGTGGGGTTTGCCAAAAGTAGGACATACACATACCTTACCCCTACCTTTATGATAGTAGAGAGGTTGTTTTTGGTAAACCCTCGGCTTGATAGAAGTATTAAAAATACTTGTAAGCGCATAAAAAGCATAACAATTCTAGAAATAAGGAATGCAAGATCCAAGAACAATAAAACCAAACAATTCTATAGCAAAATCAAGTTGTTTCTACACATAATAATTCAAAGAATAATACCATAAAACAGATATATTCTAGAGATTTACATGAACAAAAGATTCAAATATTCAATTTTTATCCAAAAGTATTCATATTACCAATAGATCAATTCAAAATACCTTGGAAATATTCTTAGATGTAGAGATCTTGATAAAATAGGAATAGCTCGAAGATACCAATCGTTTTCCATAGTTTAATGATAAACTTGACATCTCAAATATGTCTCACATATTGCGGAACCAATCAATGACAACCTATTTTTATTGCCATTTTCCTGTCAAAAATTATGCTACTAACTTCCCCATTTCAATCACAAATTATTTTCCAATCACGGAGATAATTGGGGGTTGTTGGTGCTGCTCAACTAGACATTTAAAATCCAAGTGAACAATCAAACCACCACAATTGCTGAATTTACTCTCAATCACCCTTTCTAATTTCTTAATCTTGTTAACTATTTCATTCTTATCATGCTAGAATTCTTGGGCCATCTGGATGATTTATATGTCCTTTAAAACCCCCACTTCCCCTTTTTTAATTTCACTATAAGGGTCATTTTCTACACCTTTTAGCTCACCTTCCACTACTAAAACTAAATTTCTTATCTTCCCTCTCAACATAATCTCCATCACCCTCTCCACTTTATTAATCCTTTTCAAATTACCCTAATTTCCTTGCCCTAAACTACCCTCACCCCCACCTTACCCCTACCCTACTTGGGATTTAAATACATATTCCTACTCACAGTGGTTGTTAGAGTATCTTTGAAATCTTGGTACGGTGGTCAGATTAGTGGTATAATAGGAGCAGTATGGTGGTCGGAGCAATGGTATGATTGTCAGCGTATAGTTTTCAAAACAGAGGTATTGTAATTGACGTATGGTTGTCATAGCAGTGGCGGATTGAATTTAGTGAAATATTTTTGGCGAATTGGAGTATGCCATATGATTAGTGATAAAATATTATGATCGACTATTTTAATTTTGTATAAAAGGGTTTTTGTTGGCGGACATAGCAAAATTTTATAGTGGGAATAGTTATGCAGTTGCAATAGCATTTTTAATCCAACAAGGAATTAGAATAGATGATTCTAGCACAATTTCATATTTAAGGATGTCGAATAGAGCATTAATAATGGTGTGTATTACTAAGTTAATCCCTTGGAATTATGATTTGGAGCTTATGATAAGTTTGGAGTATTAATGCCTACCCTTCTTCATGTTTGGTTTAAGCAATTGAGACCAAAAAATTCAGCTTTGATGTTAAATTTTAGCTAGGAGTTGTAAAGCATGAGGACATCCTTTACTGTAGATTTTTCTTTGATCGGATTTTAGTTATAGGATGGATGATCCTACTCAGTGGTTGCCTATTCATTCCTATCAACTTTGATTGGATTATCGTTGATAAGTGCTCATATGACAACCCGTTGTTTTGGTAGTTTTCTTTTAGTTTTGACCTCAAGTTCCCAGTTTCCTTTTGGAATTTTTGATGATATACTTAGTAGGAGTAATATACTTGAGTTGGATTTACTATGGCTTCATTCTTAGTTTATGGTATACCCTGGAGCAGATCATCCAATGATGAGTAGTTATGCCTTGATCTTTTGGATTTTTGTTTGATCACCAAATAGACTAGCTATAACATTGGCTTTGATTGTATACCTTGATTATCTCTATATATATTCCTAAACAGATCCTTATGGGCTCGTTCTCATGTTTTCCATATAGACTTTCATCATATCAATTTTAGTTCTTTGAGTTCTTTGTAATCAGATTGAAAGATTTAGACTCAAGTGATTTTCCTCCTAGTTTGGAGTAGATTGTAAGTATGGATTGGTAAAAAAAGGTTATATTTGGATTTCAAGTGGATTGTATGACTCAAGGTTTGATTTTATTTTGGATTTTGTGAGAATTGGATTAGTTTGGGTGGTTATCAAAATGGTATCAGTATGTTATGGTTAAAATTTATGTGCATTATCCTTTTCAGTCCAGCTGGAGGCATTAGTAGTTTAAAACAAATATTTGGTAATTTGGAAGTGATGTCAGAGTGCTAGCTAAAAGAAAGATGCCCATGGAGAAATCCATTTGAAGTGTTCTCTCTTCATGAAGATTATTTGGGAAGTCACACTCAGAGCATGCGGTACTATTACCTCATCTTTCCTTGCTTTTAAGATTCTTTCTATTCTTTGACTTTTGGGGAAGAAAGTCCTTTTGGTAGTGGATATTGTAATGATCGTTTCGGTTATTTTTTTTATTTCCTCTTATTTCCACCATTAGAGTTTCTCAATAGTTTTCCTAATTCATTTATAACCTGCTGGGATTGATAGTTTTTTTTATCCTATAGTTTGTTTGTTTTTTAGAGTTAATTCCCCTGTTTAGAATCTTTCTTTGATCCAAATGGAATCCGAGCCAAAACTTTAGTGCAACGATCTAGTATGCCAATTCTACTTCACCAATAACTATAAATTATCAATCTTAAGCAAGGTAGACCTTTTGTTTGGATCCCAATGAACCCAAGCTCATTTCAACCTATTGGTCAGATAGTTGAAAAATTGGTAGTTTGGGTATAGGACCCATATTTTGTTTAAATGACCTCGAATGGAAAATTTTACTATGTCATTACGTCTGGAACGTCGATTTTAGGCTAGGAGGACCCTTAGTTCAGGTCCAAATGCTTCCAAACATATTTTGGGCTATCGGGCGAATTTTATGAAAAATAGAACTATAGTTGTGTGCCCCACTTTTTTCCAAAATTATCTCGGATGCATGATTTGATGATTCCATTGGATCTAAAATGTTCTTTACACTTTAATTTCACTAGTGGATCTTGTTCTTTGGGTTCTAAATGTGTTGCCAGGGTAAAAAACAAGGTGTTGAGTTTGTTTATATTTGGTGCACACGGGGGATACTGTGATCGCACAATGTGTATGGTGATTGTCCTATGGAGATCATAATACAAGAGATGTGGATAACAATATATCTTTACCTGAAAGGGATATAAATAGATCCCAATTTCACAATTATGGTCATTTTCTCTTCATCATTTACACCTAAGAACCCTAAAGGTTATGGTTACTCAAAATTGAGTCTTGTAGGTGACGTCAGAGATTGATTAAAGTCTATTATCATGAATATAACTCAAATTAAGGTAAGATTTCATCATCCTCTTGATTAATTTCTTTGTTTTTGACCAACAACCCCAAATTCACAACTTGATTTTAGGCCAATGTTTGCTTTGTTTTCACCTATTTTTTAGGGTTTTTATTTAAAGAGCCTGATACCATGTTGGGTTGGCCTATGAAACTTATTTCTATAAGTTTGAACCACTTCGTGGTTTTGGTGTTGTTTTTGGACCCAAAGAACAGTGGTGCAATATGGGTATCGTTATTCTCGTATTGATGAGTAGATTATGATTTTTATAGTGTTACAATATTTTGAGACAATTAATTAAAGATGAGCATTTTGTGAATGATGTAAGGATTTGCAGTTCAGCATTAAGGTAGGCTTCTATCTAATCTTTTTCATAATATGATGTGTGACATATATTGAGTGTGAATATGAATGTTAAGATTGATTATAGGTAGAATAACTAAGTGTTGATCATTGAAGTTTGGGTATTGGATGAGGATCTTGGACCCATATGGTGAAATTCTTATTACACTTTTAGCACACTTTTGACTTCTCCCTATACTTGGCTAATTTGTATCATAGATATGACATGATGCTTGGATTGGGATGTGGGTTTGAATGTTGGAATCGTTGTTAGTATAATTAATATTAGTTGGTCTAGACTAGTGATTTGAAATCATAATTTGAGCAGAGTTTGAAATAGTAATTTGAGCAGAGTTTACTTAAATGCCCATGTTTGTAGGCGAAGTTCTCATCTTATGATTGGTTATGGCCTACTTGACATCTAGAAGTTGAACTAGATAACTTAGTCTAGTTTGGGGTTATAATTTTCTTAAGTATTGAAATAGTGGATTAGATGTGGGTTCTTTCGGCCAAACATAGGCCAAGACTTGTGTTAGCCCTTTTGGACATAGTTGCGAAAGTTAGGCCAAGTTGAAACTATTGAGCCTGTATAATAAGTTTACTTCGTGGCTTGGTAAATTGTGATGACTTCCTCGGATCATGACTAGTGGCCTATAGAGATGATATTTCCTCTTAAATATGATATTTGGTGTATGGAGATGTTATTCCTCTTTGTCATAGCCCAATTCCTAACACTTTCTACCTTTTGAAGATCTACCATAACCCCTTTCTTAGAAAGAATGTTCCTCGAAAAGGATACCAAAGACAACCAGAACTTACACTCAGAATATTTATCATATAGTTGATTATCCTTAAGCAGCCCCAACACCATACTCTAGTGAGCGTCATGATCTTATTTTCAGTTTTAGAGTAAAATAATATGTAGTCAATGAACAGAATAAGAAATGAATCCAATAATTTCTTAAACCCCAAATCCATTAAACCCATCAAAGTAGTTAGGGCATTGGTTAAGGAACATGACATAACTAGTAACTTATAGTGCCCACAACGGGCCAAGAAAGCTGACTTTTGTATATCATCCTACCTAATCATGAGTTGATGGTAGCTAGATCTCAAATATATTTTGGAGAATAATGCAACTCTATGCAACTTGTTAAATAATTCATCTATTCTAGGTAAGGGATATTTGTTGTGAATGGTTGCCTTATTCAACTGACAATGTCTATGAACATTATCAAGATAAAAAAATTCATTTTTAAAAATAACATAGGTTCACTTTAAGGATAAAAACTCAAATGAATTTATCATGACCCAATTACTCAAGTCATGATTATGCCTACCATAATCCACCAGTGGGCAAGCCAACCCGTAGTCCAGAAAGGTCAATAACGGACTAGTAAAAAATATCATGAAAAAAATGCAGAATAAATGAAATAAGGATCAATACTTAATAGCATCTTAAAATCGTGTGGTATTAGTATAAGAGCTTCTAATATCACAAAGGTACAAAGTGAAACAACAATTAAACTACACTCATAAAACTTATACCTGAACATTATGTAGATAGAATTCTAATAAAAATGAGAGAGATAAGTAATACTCCAAACATTAAGAGCTCACTCTAAGTCTCCAAACCATGATTGTTCGACACAGTGCACACATCAACAACAATAACCCTACTATATTTGTAGGTTACAGAAGTGTAGTATGAATACCAAATAGTGTCCCTCAGTAGGCAATTGCCAACTAAGCTCCAAAGATAAATCAGATATAAACAACTTATAAACAGAATGGAAACTACACCCAAGAATCAAAAAATCATATAACAAGTCAATGAGAATAATAAGGGACAACTAACCTATTAAAGTCCAAGAGTCTAACATAGTAAAACTAAGGAAGTATCAGTGCAAACTATCCTATTCAAGTTACAATAAATATTCCTCAATAGAGTACCGTATATCCTAGGCCAATATGTAAATGAAGAGCGAAGGAAAAATATATTTATAGCAATATACAAGGACAAGAAATAGTATACAATATCTACAAATTAAGGAAAGGATATACGGTAGTTCCATAACTTTAAATACCTATATATATATATATAAATGTGACATCATCTCAAAATGTAACCTAGATCATCATATCATCCTTCTAGGACATCATAATGATATTACCAATATTTAATACCATCATACTCAGGGCTTCTAATCCACATGGCTAGAAATGAAATATTGTGCTATCATAAGATAGAAAATGGTGTAGACATACCTTAGATCTCGATATCAGATCAATGACCCATCTGTCATAAGCTATCCATAATAATGATCCTAACAATGATAATACCAATATCAATAATACCGTGAATAACTGGATATTCCGAATAACCTAATACCTAGCCTAGCCAATGCAAACCCCTACCACCCCAAACTTTAAAGGTGCAGTCTATATAAAAAAACACAAGGCATACTCTTTAATCTTCCCATATCGACTAATAGATAAAGGTTTATATTCGTGATAGGGATGCATATGCAAGAATGAATGCAAAGTACATAATCAGTTTCACAATCTCATCACCACAACCATATCTATCATAATAGTCATCATCATGACCATCATCAGAGTAATCAACCTTTAGATAGGATACGCAAAGATATTCTTATAGCACCCCTCAACACGAAATAAGATTTTTAAGGATTTATAAGACTTTTGAAGAGAAACAATATAGCAATCGCTAATTCTCAATAACTGACTTAGTATTTTGTTCTTTGCTCCACTATACTCCATTTGCATCAGTTTTTGAAGTTGACAATATCACCTACCTCAACTTATTCACGTGCCTCTTTAAAAGAAACAAAATCCCACACACTCCAATTTATCAACAATACAACAAGGTATTTAAATTCAAGCCTCTTTGTCACAAAGTAATTTCGATGATAACAAGTACCATGCCTTTAGGCTTTCCCCTATTGACAATTGACACTAAAATGAATACACTTGGTTGGAGATCTCAAAGCTCTTTTATATTGTAACATAGGTTTGAGATAGGGCAGGATATCATTTAAGAAAAAAATGGTTATACCCTCCTTGAACATCTGCATTACACTTTTTTCATCCAACTTTTCACCATGGTCCACTTCTCTTATTTTCACGGTTTACACATGTGTCTAATTTCACTACCTTGATTCACCAATCATTTAGAAAACATTTAATATTAACCACTTGGAATTTTACATTTCATGATTTTCTTTACTTTATTGGTTCCGTCTTTTTCCTATTCACTTGTTCTCAAAATTTAGCTCTTTGGTACTAACTTACAATCTCACGACCCAAAGGTACCTTTTTAAATTTTCACCATCCCAACTTAGGCTTTTAGTCTCTAGTTTTATTTTTAAGTTCATGAAGGGTAGGGTTAAAAATACAGATAAAAATCGAATGGCCCATGGCTTGAAAAGTGTTTGCCTAAGTAAAGGTCTAAAGGTTCAAAGTGGGTGACTACGGATAACATCTATGCACGAGTAGGATTTTTAGGCCAGAGTGTACTTCAAAATTCATAAAGATGGCCTAGGATTATCTCACCAAACAAATATAATAAAAATTACCCTTGAGAGACTAATGGGGTAAGTTATTCAAGTATACATGAGATTCAAACAAATAAGCTCACCGTACATGGCATGTAAATTCACTAAGAAGGCTCAATTGCGCCTCCATATAGAGACAAAATTGAGTATCTAACAATTTTCACAAGCCAAAATTATGGTATCTCAACAAGATAAAACATATTGTACAAGGTTGTTCACGTTCGTGCCTTTGATTTTGAAAAAATGTTGAACGGAGGAAGGTGTTTGCTTTGTATTTGCACCACTAAAAATTTGTTAATTATCGCACCAACCAATCCTAATTCATTTTTTATTACATATGGTAAAATCATATGGATACTCATACTTCTCCATCAGTACAAGTGAGATAATAAAAAATTCCATAGGTACTCAGACTTTCCTTGCATTAATAGCCCCGAGGCTACGGGCACTCAGACTTCCCCTACATCTGTGAGTCAAAACCCAATCATGATGAGTTTCCCTTAAGAATGTCATCAACGAATATATAATAGGGAAAAGCTCTCCCAACATCATTATTAAAAGAAATAGAAAACTAAAAATGAAAACAATCAATTCACAAACTTTCCAATGCTTTGTGTGAACTAAATTCATGTGTTGCAAACCAATAATTATGCACAGGTTTAGGTCAACAACACCCACTACAAGACTTATAGTGACCTTATTAAAAAACATAAAAACATAAGAAGGGTAAAATGGCTCCCTAAAACTACATTGATAACCATGTTTAAAGCTTAACACAGAGTCGCAATCGCTATATGATCGGCGTGATCGCAATATCGCAATGAAAATCCTCAAGCCCCAATTGCAATACCTAAGGCATTCTTCTCACCTATTTTTCCCTATTTTCCAGCATGGGTGCCACACTTCTAAGCTTGGTTTTTCCCTATTTTTGGCCTCCAACTAGTATAACGTATCTACAAAGCATTAAAATTTTGTGACTTATTCAAAAATAAATAATGTAAACATGTAAACGATTGGTTTTCTCCCATAAAGTTCTTAGTTTAACGTCACGACAAGATTCCTCATTAATCATCATTTATGTCTTCACTTATAGGATTTGAATATGTGCCCTAACTTTTGATCAATAAGTCTTCGAGGTACTTGGGGACGTGGCGAGGGGAAACAATGCTACTTTTATCATGCCACTTTGAAGACTTGAATATTTTACCCAAATTAAATCATATTTCCAAATAGGATCGTTGTGTATTAGGGATGAAATAGTTAATCCATTTAGTATATCTGGTGTTTTACATTTGTTACCCTTCAAGTGGTGGGCTCCCTTTTTCTCTTTTGGAATGGCTAACTCCAAAATGTTGGGATTTTAATCCTCATATACAAAAGTATTCATTTTCTTAGGTGGTTCTAGTTTCATTACATCCACCAAGCATAATGTTGAAAAGTGGTTCAAGTGAGGTCCTCTCCCTAATCATATAGTTGCATTAGTTTTGCATTCTCGCCTCTAAATAGACTAGAGCCTTAACAAAGGATTTGTTTGGCTTTTTCTTTTATCTCTAGTGACATTTCCATAATGTTTGCATCATCTCTAATGTTTTGTTCAGTTGTTTGGGAAACCATTGAGGGTTCTTCAGTATAAAGCTTGTCGTCCATGACAGGGCTTGATATCTTTTACTTATTATCCTCATTTTGAAGATTTGGTATATTCATGGTACTTGAATGATCGACGCTCTAACCCACTTCTTTTTCTTTTTTACTCCCCTATCCAAATGCAGCCATAGATTGATGTAAGTAACTCACATCTCCCTCCAATGTAGTTGCTTGATCCAAAAGAGTTTGAAGCATTGCTTCAAAACTATTGTTCCCGACATGTTTTTCTTCCTTTATCGCATCATGAGACCTATCAAAATCATTAGAAGAACAATTATTTGGGTTGGCATAACATGGGGAGGGGGTATTTGGACAATCACTCCAATGTCCGTCCGACCACCACATAAATAATAATCATGCTCCTAATTGGATCGAGATGGTGCACACATCTATTTCTGGGGAGCATATCTATAATCTTGCCAAAAGTAGGATACGTCACAATATAGACATGGATCATCAAGATAAGATTTCCAACCAAAAAAATCATTTTTATTCAAATATGCCATAGTATCAAATAAACAAAAACAAAGATCTACCTAACACAAGGATAAAAGAATCTCACAAATAAATATTTACAAGTTTGGACCAAAGCAAATAAGCTAAAAGTCAAAACTATCTGAATACGAAAAATTGTTCCACGACAACGTCACAATTTTGGATAATTCTCAACTTACATGTCATTTTAATTGCAAGGCGATCATTGTCAATATATTTATCCAACTTTGAATCGGGGTCGAATCAACGAGGAACAATGTGAGTTATGATTAAATAAGTTCAAAATAAAAGTATTTACTAAATTTAATCCTAGGATACAAATATTTATGGGTATTTGGAATTTTTTCAAAATTGTAAGAATTCTTGAGCTTCTAAAGGAATAATTTGAGATTGAGAATAATTAGACCGTAATTAATTAGAAAAAGATATTGGGAATATTATTTCCTATGGTCAAGTTATGAATGGGAACATGAAGATTTAGTAAAAATTCTAGTCGTTAATGATGTGGTAGGCTAGGTTGAAAATCCTTGAGGCTAATTTGTTAACAAAGTCTTAAAGATGACACTCATTAATCCTTTCGAGTACCTAACAAGTGTGTCAATTAAATCCATCCAACACCTCAATTGCGCATACCTATTTCTAAGAAGATGCCCAAAATAAAGCCTACTCTCTATTCACCTTTATTTCTAAGATAGAAATAAGATAGTAAAGTACATCCATTATTGTCCACTATTATTTTGATCCCCATAGACCTCTTTCAAGGATGCCTTGGGTTCCAAAATTTCACCCACATACCTCTTTCAAAGATGATATTACCTTTCAAGAGTTTGAAGTTTTCACCCACGAACCCATTTTGGGTGTTTGGGGTTTTCACCCATAAATCCCAACAAATTAAATCCAGCAATAGTGAAACCCATCATCAATAAACATGAATTTACACAAATATATCACAAATCACACACAATTGCACCTTATAATAACATATTCCCAAGAGGAAGAGCTAGCAACTAACAAAGATAGTAAAAAAATAGACCAAAGTTTCCATCAAATAGATTCATGAAAAATAAAGTGAAAGCAAATCACACTTTAAAATCAACTGAATATACTCAATGGTATTTGCCAATTCTTCACTTAGGAGTCACTCTAATATCTTCTTATCTCAAGATTAGTCTAAATTTTTCTCCAAGCTCCAAGTAAATACAGAAACCCTAAACTAAGAATGGGATAAAAATCTCAAGAATCTCCCAAAATGAGAAAGGGTTTAAGCCTTTAAGGGATTTGGGGTCGTCTGGGAAAAAATTACAAAATTGCTCTTGATGATAATCCCAAATTATCGTGATCGCTGAAGCTTGATCAAAATTGTGACCGCCGTGATTGAGTTAAGAGCACCACGATTGTGGTTGACCTGGCTTGACTAGCTATGATCGTATCCCTTAA
The DNA here is from genome assembly GCA_030864215.1 of Capsicum pubescens. NCBI lineage: Eukaryota > Viridiplantae > Streptophyta > Magnoliopsida > Solanales > Solanaceae > Capsicum > Capsicum pubescens. The sequence goes on along the minus strand of CM061547.1, from coordinate 182,597,970 downwards.
CCAGGATCATAGTAAATGTGGCTAATCTTTTGCTTCAGGTCTTCCTGCTCTAGTTCTTTTCTCTTTTTATCCTTATCAACTCAAATTCAACTTTTTTCTTCTCATAACTATATACCTGCAAGATGTGGAAAATACTATATGAAACCACAAATTTGTCTCATTCATACGTTTAAATAATTGTAGTGTACAAAATGTTTATTGCAAATGAGTGATAAATTCACCACTCATTAACTATGTGTTGTGTGTTGATTGGACCTTCTTGGTTATGGGGTCTGGCATAGGTATTGATTCTTTAGGCTAGCTGATTACTTTATATAGTCATTATTGTTATGGTTATTTCATGGTAGATTGATTATTCATCTGGTATTAAGATTCGAGATATCATTTTGATTTATTTCTCTTTTAGTTATATTAATACACTTGCTTATCCCATGTTTATGCATTATGGTTTTAAACCCAGTTTAAGTTAGCACTAGTTCCTATTATTATTAGGATGCCTGGAGATACTAGTATAACAATTTTAGTTGTACCTTTGTGTTAGCCTTTTTTATGTACATATATTTATATACGTAACTATGGTATTATCTTATATTTTTCAGTCTTTTATCTGTTCATTTTGTATATCCTTTTTTTGGTCTTGTATACTTTTAAATATCAATCATATGTTGCTTATTTTTAATTATGGTATAGTGCTTGGGTTCCTCAGTATTAATATAATAGAATAGTTCATCCTTATTGCATTCTTAGCTTTACTATGTTAATATTTATTCTGCATTCATTCTTTATTTCTATTGGTGGTTAATTACTAGTTGTTTTGGACTACTGGTTGGCTAATATACTGGTGGGTTATAGTAAGTTCCATTATGACCTGAGAAATTAGTCAGTGATGAACTGGTATCAGAATCAGGTTTATCGATATATTGATACGAGATCATATTATCTAGCATAGTCCTTAAGATCATGGTAGAGACATTTGTATCCTATCTTCAGGAGGCTATACGGCATTTCTAGGAAATTGTGTTCTTGGATCCTTAATGTGTTCTCATATTTGTATGAGCCTTAAATATGTTTCTTGACCCTATTCTATCCCAAATGGATGATGTGAGGTTATTGATAGATATGGATGGGACTTTAGCATGTATTTCCATAACTTTAGTACCATATTGAACTAAGGATTTATGGATGGATATTAAAAATCTTTAGCATCAGATTGAGGATTTGGGGCTAACCTAGGCTTCGATATAGCTCTTAACGACTTCATCCCTTTAAGGTTCAACATTATGGATAATATGTCTTTTTTGGGATACCTCATACCCAGGGATGGCATTCCCTTTATTCAGATATTCTCCGACTAGAGATGCAAGTAGCATCTTAATCTACGGGTGGCTCAAAGATTAATTGTGGTGATAACATTGAGTGGAGTTCTTATCAAACTTTGCAAAAGTGTTGGGGAAGAATATTGTTATGGATCAAATAAGGAAACATCTAAAAGTATTCTAAGTGGATTTTTCTGTTTTAGCAAGATGGGACAGTAGTCTAGTGGGTGCCCCAAATACTAGTTGGTTATTCAGAGTGAGTTAGCATACATTTCTCCTCTACATCCTAGAGTTCTTGAGACATGTTATGATTGCAGGAAGTATTTTAGTATGTATTGCACTTGACACCAGTTAGTCAACCAATTAGGGTTAACTCAGATTTTTTGCAAGGTTAGGGAATCAAGGGTTTGCTAATACTGTAGGCAGATCATTCAATGTCGAAAGAATGTCCCCAGTGTAGAATTATTAATTATTTAGATCAGTATCATAGTGTTGTGGAACTTTTGTTTAGATGTAGTGCATATTGTGCAAATATTTGTTATATAGACGATCAATCTGAGTTTGTACACGTTTAGATTCATTATCCCTCAGACCCTTTAGGCATGTGAATTTGGATTCCACCATAATAGGTGTGCTTTTAATTTTCCATCTTTACCCTTATTGTAGAGTTTATTTTGGTTTTCTTACCCATCGCTAATTATGTGCCTTGGTAGGATTGTATAGATTATTGTGCTCCTTTATATATTATTAATTTTTATATGCGTACCTCTATAGATAATTCATGTTAGTAGTGGATGGAGTATATCAATGTTGATATGTCCTTGGAGATGTACTCTTGGGTTAGAGTCCAATTAATCTTGGTAAATTGTCCTTCTTATGGTCCATGTGTGATATTTGTTATTGATTTTAATTTTTGGGTATGATGTATCTTTTACATTTAAGTTTATATTGGTGAAAGTATTATAGTCATGCTTTGATGTTGATTGATCCTCTCTTGGTAGATAGCTAGGCTAGTGGTATGTAGTTAGAATTCCCTTCCTAGTAGTTCTTATTTATTTTCTTGGGTTGCTAGCTTTGTTGGATAATATTTCTTTTCTATCAAAGTGAAGTTGGTCATTTTCATCTTTCACTGGCGAGTCTAGATCGGTTATTAAGTGGATTATAGTAGTAAAGCTAAGTTGACCTTCCATTTTTCCCTTATGGTTTTAGAGTTTGGAGATTGGGTTTGGTAAACCATTTTTGAGGTTGACTAGTTAGGGGTCTATTCTTTTGATTTGACATGTTCATCACTCGGTAGTTGTTTTTATGTTGATGTCGAGAGTTGTTCAATTTGTCTTTTAAATTTTATGGAGTTCATCAATGGTGATGGATTGCACTTGCTATTAGTCTGAAGTTTCATACTCTATTTTTATTAGGATGCAATTTTTGTTCTAGTGGAGTTAAGAGAGTTGGAGATAAGTTATCTTTCACATGACCTCGTCTTTAGATGATAAGTAGATATTCGTCATTAGTATGGAGTATTTGATTGATTAGTTTTTAGCTAAAGTATCATTTATCCACGATTCTTGGTTTGTGGTTATATCTAGTACAATTTGCAGCTTTGGTGAGTACATAGGTATGCCAAATAATTTATGTGCTCCAGTAGATATGGAGTTTATTGTTTGTTCTTCCATCCAAAGGTTTATCATCTATTATGATCACGTTTTTCTATTATATTTTGATTTTGGCTCGGACATAATTTAGCAATGATATGTTTGATTTTGATAGTACATTTGATTTAAATATTTAGCCACAGTATAATCTTGCTAGCTTTATTTTGTATTTGAAACTTTAGAATAGGATTTAGAGGCTATAATAGATTGGGAGTATGGATGCTTACCATTTTTAGGTTTCGTTTGGGTAGTTGAGAACGAGTGGTTAAACCTTGGTGTTGAGAATTTAGTTTGGAGTTTTAAAGTATGGGTGCATCCTTCGTTTTCGAATTATATCTCAATTAATGTTGCATTTATAGTTTTGCTAAGCCTACTCCATTGTTAACTATTCAATCTTCTCCAGTTTAGATGAATTTTGGTTGATATGTGTTCAGATGATAGTATGTAGACACAATGATTGTTCCTTCAGTCTTGACCTTGATTTTTTGTTTTTGATGGGATTTTTAGTGAACTACTTAGTGGAAGTAGTATACATAAGTTGGGTTTATCATGGATTGATTTTTGGTCTATGGGCCTTCTAGAGAGAGTCCTTCAAAGAGGAGTAGTTATGCTTTGGGCTCCTAGATTCCTATTTCGGTGGTCATTCAGACAATTGTAGCATTGACATAGGTTGCAAACCTTGGTTATCTCCATTTGTGTGACCAAGTGGCCATATGTGTTTACTCTAACGCTTCCCATGATGGATTTTTAATGCATATGCTTTAGTTCATTAAGGTTAGTGTGATGGAGCTGCATGGCAAGACTCGAGTGACTTTCTTGTTAGTTTATATTGAATAGCAAGTTACGAAATGTAAAAAAGGTTATATTTGGATTTGATGTTTGTTGCATAACTCATTCCTTGGTTTTCCTTTGGCATGGATGAGTTTTCTCTTAGTTGTACTGGTATCAGTGTGTTGTAGTTAGGATTTTCATACATCACCCTTCCTCGGTTGAATTGAAGGACAACTGTTGGTTGAGGATAAGTTTTTATCATATGCGAGTGAAGAAAAAAATGATTAATAAGGGATGCCTGTAGAAAATCTCTTGTAAGTGTTGTCTCTTATAGGAGGTTATCTAGGGAGTCATTTTTAGAGTATCTTGGCCTAGTAACTCTTCCCTTTTAGTTTCGTACTTCGACTATTCATTTGACTTTTGCGGACAAAGTCCTTTTAGTAAGGGCTATTGTAAAGACCCTCTAGGTCATTTTATTGATTTGGGTTTTTTCTAGCATTTCAAGCCTTCTCACAATAGTTATAGGTCATTTATAACTTGCCAGAATTTATGATTTGGTTATTGCATAGTTTAATTTAATTGTACACTGTTTTTCATGTTTTGACGCTTTCGATGTTTAGGATTTCATCTCGGACCAAAACTCCAAGTAGATTACCATGGATGAGAATTTGACAACTCCATCATCTCCAAAATGTTGATTTTAGGATAAGGGGACCCTTGGTTCAGGCCCCGAGGCTTCTAGACTCATTTTGGGCTATTGGGCGGAATATGTGACAAATCGGACAATAGGTATGGGTCCCATATTTATTGGAAATAGTCTCAAATTGAAGTTTCTATGGTTTTATTGAGCCCGAAAGGTCGAATTTAGTATTGCTGCAAAGTTCGTTTGCACAGATGGGATTCGAAAGGATTCACAAGTAACCGATCAAAGTCCATTTTTGTCTTGGTAAAAATATGGTGCATGAACCCTTATTGGACTCTTAAGTTCCTATTGGGTTGCTTTAGCGCTCAGCACTATAGCACCATTGGGTTGCTCTAGCGGGACCCGCTACTATTGCCAATCCGCTTAGGCAGTCGTGTTTCGACTTCAAGGTAGGCACTTTAGTATCCAGATGTTTGTTTTAGCAGCACCTATAGCCTTTTAATCACATTTTCTCCTCCCTATTTTCCTCTATTTTGTAACGCCCCGAAATATCATCTCGAGATGCCACACGGTGCCCAAGGCTACATGTAGCCTCAAGCTAACACTTTAACCCAAAACACTACCCTTGGGTTCCATCACAACAACATACACGCTACGCTAAGGATGAATATATAAGTATATATCTTATCACATCGCACATGGCACAGAATATCGTTAGACTGTACATATATGGAATGTCTATACACAAACCAACCCAACAATACACTAGTCTGACATAGCCTCTATACAGCAAAATCAACGAGCCATTGGGACAAACCCCCAACTAACTCAACAGACCAAAGGGATCACAAAACAACAACACCAAAACTAGAAACTTGGTCCTCGAACCATGAGGACTCACCACTGCAGGAACGTAGATGCGGAACTCGGATATCTCTGTCGCGGCTGCGGCTGAGTACCTGAACCTACATCATAGTAAGAATATAGCCCATAGAGAAATATGTGGGTCAGCATAAGATACGTACTGAGTATGTGGGGGTGCATACAATATATAAATAATATCATAAATTTCGTAAAAACGTACATACGGACCATAATGACACAACTCGCTTGGGTGACATTGAATCGTGCAACTCATAACATCTTAGATTGGAAATGTAGGAGAAAAACCTCATAAATCATTATTGATCATCATAGGCAACTTGACTTACCACATCAAAACTCGGAGTGACTCGGTATTTCAATAAACATGACTCTTATGGACAAAGGAGTTTCCTATAACCGACAACCCTACGTGACCTACGTGGAATACCAATGTTTGAAACCCCCATTGGCGGGAGCGTCATAATCTTTGCCAGGGTGTACGACCTGAAAACTGCAATAATCACAATTGGGCTCTCTGGCCAATAATATCATCATCAAACAACCCTATGGTGGCACATAGGTTTGGGGAAATACTGAATTTTCCTCTCGGTGCTAAGTACTACTCCCCGACAAGCTCAGAACGCACTAGGAAATCCACCACTATATCACAAGGGTCTATCATAAATACCAAATCAAATCTCTTTCTCATTTATCAAATCATATCAATTTGTGGATTCCTAACTCAACATATTTTAGCTCAAAACATTTTAATATTCCTCAACATCAATAAGGTATCAATGCATTGAACCATAACTGACTCGACATTTGGACAAGGATATGAAGACTCAATACATAATATTTTCAATAATTTAACTCATCAAAACCATCCGGAAAATACCAAGACTCATTGCAACTTCAATATCAACATTTCTCAATTTTCCATCCAACTCTCATTTAAAGGTACTTGAGACATCAACCCATAGTAGGGATATAGAATTTCCAATATCAATTATAAATTCATAATAAGGAAATAGTGGAATGATAGTATAAATCAACGCTTAACAAATTAAATCATCATACTCTCATAATCAAATACTTTTTGGACATAATTCCATCTCAACATCATACACATATCGGATGACATAATCCCATAGCTCATGGACAATAATATAAGATATAAAACCATATTTCTAATTCATGGAAAAACATGTAAAATCTCATGTCAATGTAATTAAACAAAAATACCGGGCACAAGATCGAAAGGATAATCTTGTTTAAAGCCCCGCATACCTAAAAATGGAAGATGAATATGAACTTCCGACTCCGGAACTTTATTCACGAAAATAAAGGGTGCTTCTCGAAGCCCTTAACATGATCAACTCGAATCCCAAATCAATTTTTAATTTCTACGATTCAATTAAGAGATATAGAAGGATGAAATTTGTAGTATGGTTGGGGTTTGAGCCTTAGGAAATTTTGGAGAAAAATGAGCTATTGAATGGTCTTAATGGACTTAAATCCATGGTTTACCTGGATGGATTAGAGCGGGAATGACCAAATACCCTTAAAAATCAAATAATGTCAAATCTGTCCTTTGGTGGACTATTTTGATAGGCTGAAGTAGATCGACCATAACTTTTTGATCCGATGGCCAAATTGGATGAAACCAATTTCATTGGAAAGAGGACTTTCATAGATTTCTGTTGATATATAGTATCTCACCCATACCAATATGTACAAGGATTTATGATCATTTGAATTTGACCCTAAAATTCGCCTGGCCTCAGTATTTTTTTCCTACACATTTACTGTTCACCACTATTCACGGTTAGATCGGAATGATCATAACTCATCGCTCGAGTGTCCGTTTTGGATGATCCACATATCATTGGAAATTTTATTCAATACTCTACGCGATGACGGGTCGCATATCCAAAAATTCCACACAGAAAAATTATTAATCAAGATAAAGAACAGAATTCAACACATTTTTGTCCGAGATATTAATGTAAAAAATTTTCTGGGGCATCACATCTTTTCACACTAAATTGAGAACTTAAAAAGAAGAAAAAATAGGAAAACATCCATATAAGTCAAGGTAAGCTAACCTCATTATTTCTGGTCATTACCCATTAATTTTTCCTTCAATTTAAATCCTTATTATGGTAAATTCTTAGAAATTAGGTCGTAAATTACTATATATTAAGGGTTGATTTAATACCCAATTTATGATTCATTAATGCTAAACTTTTGGGCTGATATTTTTTATTCTCCGAGAGACCTCATGACCGATTCAATTTTTGATTTTGTTTGTAGGCCCTGTAGGCCCAGTGTTGACCTGAACTTTGACCCAACCATTTTCATGGAAATATAAGTCTCATTTTTCTCCTAATGACATGTAGATTACTATTTTGATAACATGATGGAATTTTTGGATCGTGGAGCAAAGAAAGATTATTTATAGGTGATTCAATATTGTGGATCATCATCGAGGTTGGCTTGTATCTACTCTTCTTCATCGAATTGTCTATTATATATGTTGAATATAAGATAGGGATGTTAGTTTGAGATATTATCTAGAATGCTGTGACTTAGCCAAATTATTGAGTTTTGGGGCTCGAAAAGTAATTAAACCTTACGATGAATATAGTTATTATGATCTTGAGATCCTATTATCCTAGGTAGCTCACATATTTGCCATAGTTTAGAATAATGATCCTTGAGGACAGTATTAACTACATTACTCAGTGAAATATGATGATTTTCCTAAATTATGATGTTATGGTTTTATCAAAAATATTATTGGGCCAAAGGACGTGATTATGATAGTGGTTGGATTTTGAGAAGTGTTTTATACTTTTAAAGGACATACACCTACTTAATAGAAATTTTGATGCTTATAATTGCATTATTTTGATATTGGTGATAACATGCATAGATTTGGTACATTTACACTCACTAAAATGGTTAATCCTAGATCGGGACTATGTCAGGGTATACAGGTATTCCTGAACACCCTATGGGCCTTTTCAAGCATAATTCATCATGTCAGAGAAGATAGGTCACTGTAGGTCCTACTTTTTTAAGCCGTCTAGATGAAGGAGGGCTCTACATTAAGTTTCTATATGGTACTTTTATTGGTTATTGTAGTAGGGATTATACTTTATATTCATCCATTCATGCGCATTTCCTATCACTAATATGTGCTTATATCTACTATCCTTATAGGGGTTGCATAAGAGTGGGTAAATAGTATTGCTTGTGGTGTGTTATGGGTCGATTGTACCTTTTGGGTTATGGGGCTCAATTTAGGTATTTATTGTCCTGGCTAGCCGATAACTTCATATAGTCATTGTTATTATGTTTAGTTCATGACAAGATTATTAGACTGGTATTGAGATTCGAGGTATGATATTGATTCCTTTCTTTATTGGTTATTTTACTATGCATTCTTATCCCATGGTTAGGCAATATGGTTTTAAACCTATTTTATGTTAATGCTAGTTCCTATAATGATTAGGAGGCCTTGATAAGCTATTATGACTACTTTAGGTTGCACCTTTGGGTTATCCTTGTTTATGTACATACATTTATATAAGTAGTTATGGTAAAGGGTTATCCTAGTTTATGTACATAAATTTATATAAGTCGTTATGGTATTACCATATGTACCTCCCTTCCTTCATGTGTTCATATTGTATATTCATCCTTTTTCTTTGTGTACTATTATAAATCCTTAATCTACTCCTTATTTGTATACACTCCAGTGATATACGATATAGTGCGTGGGTTCCTGAGTATGGATAGAATAGGATAGTTTGTACTTATTACCTCCTTAGATTTTCTATGTTAGTTCTCTTTATATTTGAGTGTACTTTACATTCTTGCATGCATGTTATGTATATTTACATTATCTTTGGAGCTTAGTCGACAGTTGTCTACTGACTACTATGTGATTGGTAATCATAATACACTTCTGTATCCTCTAGATCATAGTGCGGGTTCTCCTCATTGTTCTATGTCATGCGAAGCTACTAAGATTTAGAGACATAGGGTGAGATCTTGACATTCAGAGTATTACTATTCTCCCTCCTATATGCTAGATTATCCTTTATGTTGTATTCATAGATAAGATGTATTATTATATTCATTTAGTACTTCATTTTGTAATCTGATTACACTAGAAGCTTTTTTACTGATTTCACCAGGTTTTTGGACTATCTTATGTATTTATGCCTTTTTACTATAATTATTCTACATTTTCCCTCTATTTCTCAAGGTTGTCCATTGCTAGTTGTTTCAGACTATGAGTGTCTTACCTTCTGGTGGTTTATAGTAGGTGTCATCATGACCTGAGAGATCAAGTATTGAAACCTCTTCAATTATGTATATTTCATAATATGTTCCTCACATTATGACATCACAAACCAAACCCACAAACTCTATAATCAATTTCCCATAACTCCATTTTAGGTGACAAACTTTGATATGACTTTCTAAACTCGTTATCTATCTAAAAATAAGTCAAGAATCACCACTAATTTTAATATTAGTACCAAATGTTTCTCAGTTAGTACACCATTAAAATTCATCCAATACTAGTGTCACGACCTAATTTATAAGTCATGGTGGAAACTATTCTATCCCTTAAGTAGGAAAGCCAACCATAACTTGGAGCAAAACATAACATGTTAACTTTGTGGAAAACTTCAAATCATAGGCAAAAATGAACAACACACTTATATATATTCAAAAGAGTTCTAAATAGATAAAACAATCAATAAAAGATACCATCCCATGACCTGGTAGAACAAGTACAAGATAATCTAACAGTATTACAATTCAAGGACGTAGAATAATCAACAACATCTGTCTCCATAACTAAAGGGTGAAATTAAAAAGACCTAAGGAAATAGGTTTCTCTAACTCCAACAGCTCACCCTAACTCAGGATAACCAACACAACAAGATCAACGATCCACAACGACAGCTAGTACTCTGATCTACACAAAAAAGGTACACAAGTGTATTATGAGTCCCAAAATAATAGGTACTCAATGGGAATCATTGATCTATTGATCTAGATCAAGATATATGTATGATAAAATGCATTATATCATAACTAAGTCAACATACAAAAACAAACCTGAATCATCTCTAAAACTTCTGCACAAAATAAGTAATTCAACTAGAATAACAATATAACACAAGGAATCAACGTATGATGTTAGAATAACAATATAACACAAGTCATCAATGCATGACAACCTCACTGTACAATGTATATACAATAAATTAGAATAATAATAATGTATCAAAAGGAATCTGTAACAATCTAAATTTTTAGCCCTTGAAAATTTCTAAAAAAATTTCCTTATTGTCCTGACTATGACTCGTTGAATGAGTCTTAGGGTGTACTGATGAGTTGTAAGGAAACGAACTATGTGAGTGACTAAGTTTTCTATTTTTAGTACTAGTGGCTCCCAATAAGTCATATGGATTCAATACGAGTCGTGGTATCTCAACTGCAGTCTAACATGTGTAAGTTCTAAGTGTTGTTGTCTTGGTGAAGACTAGGACCCTATGAGTTGTAGGTTCCCCTAACGAGTCAAATGATGTCAGTTACATGGTCAACAGTATGTGTTCCTAATGACACAGTTTAGTCTACTATTCATGGTAATGAGTCATAAAGTGTCTTTAGGAGTCCTAGTGTGACCTGTAGTCACTGCTGATAATTTTTTAGTTTTTATGTTGATGGCACTTTAGATATTTTCCTCGTTTCCCTACTTAATAACTACGACCATAAAACAACCTTAGGGTATTCTTTCCACACTTGAACACATCAAAGACACGTTTGATTCTACCTAAATTCCTCCAAGTAAGATACTTAGAGTTTCCAAGAAATTGGTCATCTAAGGGATCAAGGGTTTAATTGTCTCCATAAAACTTGGTGTTTAAGGAATGCAACTCTTCTCTAATCCTCAAATTATTAAAAGCATGTGCTTAAATGGTTTTAATTTATGCTTTTGAATGTGGGTTTGCAACATCTGTTAAGGGTTTTGAATGATTGTTGTTTATATGATGTTTTATGTTTACATATGCATTGTTTAGGTTTTAAATGGTGGTTTTGAAATAAATTCGAGGCATGGGTTTGGGTAATAAACTAGGGTATTTTTATTTTCCAAAATTTTTGAATATTGACAAATGAATTTATAATAACCCAAACCAAATTTTGTGAAAGTGGTTTTCACTATGAATAAAATTGCATGAACTATTTTTTGAACAATTGCATGATATAAAGAGGTTATTGAAATATGGTGGTTTAATTTAATGAAAAAAGTGAGTCATTTTCCCAAGTTGTTGGAATTTTAATGGCATGTTGGAGTTACTTTTTTAGTGTAGTTGGTATGATGATACCAACAATGTATGCCTAAATATGTAATATTGTTCAATGAATGAGAATATGTGATAACTATTTAAATGGGGCTTAAAATATGGTTGCGTTGCTGAGTCACTAAAGTGGATGTTCTTAGCGATCAATACTATAAACTGTGGTTGTCGGCACGGGGTCAAATGACTGGGTAGTTTTAGTACCCCTTATAATACTATTGTTAGATTTAAGTCCCTCATATTATATTGCATTATTAGATGCTTAAGTCACCTTGGTATGTCTCTTGTGGTGTCTCTAGTTTGCGCGCCTACACATACTAGAGCCATTTCAGTAGGGAAGAGCTTGACCCATATAGCTTTGGGTGCCTTATTATGACTAGTAAATCAAGGTTAATGTTTTATAGTGCATGCTAACCCTTGTTCCCTTTCCTGGCATATTATTTATGTATGCATAGATGATTTTCTCCTGGTTTTGAATTTGATTTGAGTTGAATTTATTTTATCCCCTATCCCAAAAGTTACATGATAGTGCTCAACACACTAACCATCTACAACGTTGAATCCCCATCCAATACAGGCACCAAATATACTTCTACTTTTCCTGCATAGTGTTAGGTTGATCCAATTGATTCATTAGTTGTTTTAGTGAAGTGAAGAGCTTTTATTCTACAATAGACTTGGACATTTCATCAGTTTCCATTCATATATTAGTATTGAGAGTTCACATTATCATTAACATTGTCAATGTCATTACAAGGGTCGAGGATATGCCTCGACTCTTTATTGATTTTGGTTTTGTTAGAAGGCTTAATGGATTACTGTGCATTTGAAGAAATGTTGGTTTGTTGTTTTGGTCGATTACCGATTATGGATTATAGACATGTATTAAATTTTCCGAGCTTATCTTATGCTATTTGTTATATTTTCAAAATTCATCCACTATTAGTTAATGGGTGGTGTTTTTGCTAAGTACATGGGGTGGTTTATTGTCCCCAGTGGACTTGAGATACCCCTCACGACCACCCCTGGTTTTGGTCATGAAAAAGTTGGTATCAGAGCCTACTTTTGTATCTTTAGGTTTCCACAAAGCCTTGTCTAGTAGAGTCTCTTTTATTGTTGTGTACCATGCCCCACTTATAAGGAAGAGGGTATGAGGCATTTATGAATTTTCAATTTCTTATTGTCCCATAATGGGATATATAGTCTAAGAACTTGAAATCTCCTCTAATTCCCATAGGTTTTCTTTTTTATCATGCCTCCCAGAAGATATCATGATCGTGGAAACTCTTATGTTCCATCCAAGGAAAATATCATTGGAGCTCATTCTACAGATGGAGTTTAGACCCAGTCTATAGCTTCAGCTTATAATTTGACTGCCTTACGTGGAGTTCTACCGGTTCCACCAGCCCTCATCGGACACCTTAAGGTGATGTGTCTAATACTGAGTTTTGCTTGCTGATCCATTTTCTTACCCAATTGGTGGCCTCTCAGACAAGGTGTTTTGCTTTTGTTGCTCCATCTTTTGAGGTCACTAGAGTTGGCCAATTTATGAGGTTAAGCCCTCTAACTTTCACTAGTTCTAAAAGTTAGTAAAATTCTCAAAATTTCATTGATAAAAGGAATAAATTTTTTGTGTGATGCATTCTACTAACATGTAGGGTGTAGAATTCACTGCTTATCAGTTAAATGATATGGCGTATCATTGGTATAAGGAATGGTACAAGTCTAAGGGTGAAGATGTTGAGTCGGCTTTGTGGGATGACATCTCTAGTGATTTTCTTGGTTGCTTCCTTCCTCAGGTATTGAAGGAGTTGAAGGCTGAGGAATTCATTAATTTGAAGCAAGAAAAAATGAAAGTGAATGAGTATGACCTGATGTTTCATAAACTATCTCGATATTCTCCGAAATTAGTGTCTAGCAAGTGGTCTAGAATGCAAAAAATTGCATCTAGTTTTTCCCGCGATTTGATCTTTGAAAGCAAGGCTGCCTGGTTGAACAAAGATATATAATCTCTAGACTTGTGGTTTATATGAAATAAGTTGAAGTGGAAAAGAAGTATCAAGTAGAGGTGAGTGAAAGAAAGAATGAGAAGTTCCAATATTCGGGTCAGGGAGGAGGTCAATAGTATAGTTGTAGAGTCGGTGGAAAATGGTCTAAGATGAAATAGGGCAATTATTGTTCCAACTCTATGTCTATGACTCCTTATCCAAAGAATTCATATGATCATTGTTTTCAAAATAGTGTTGGTCCTAGGGTACAAGGTGCTCAGCCTAAAGTTTATGGGGCTCAGTCATTTCCATCATATTCCTGTTTTAGATTTTATGGTTAGGTGTATCGAGGTGTTTCAAAAGAGGGGAGGAACACGTGTTTTAAATATGGTCAAACTGGTTATATACAGATGGACTATTCTTCCAGGGTTGCTTCAGGGGAAAAAAAGATCTTTGTTGTTACTTCATCAGCTCCTGCACCAAAGGATGCAACTTCTTCTTCTGGTTCCAGCACAGGTCGAAATTGTCTGTACACTCATGCCACCTATAAGGATTTTGAGGCATCCCCCAATATTGTTACTCATATGCTCAAACTTTTTTCTCATGATGTATATTATCTACTAGATCTTAGGTTTACCCTCTCTTATGTGACCCCTTATGTGGTTGTGCATTTTTATAATACCCCGCAAGATCCTAGACAAATTTTTTTCTATATGTCTCATATTTAGAAGTGCCAATGGGATTTATTTAACATTAAATATAAGAGACTTGAGTGATTTTCAAACCCTAGGATTGTAAACAATTTATTTTTTATCTTCCTGAGCTTGAATCATTGATTTATCAGTTGAAATAGGTTTAGGGGTATTAAAAGTGTCATTCGGGTTAGTTTTTGAATATTTGTAAGAGGATCATGCTTATTTTGAACCACGGAGGCAGTAAACCTCCACGATTTAGGCATGTCATGTAGGCTACTCTCATAGATAGACTACATGCCATATATATTGTATTTTTCTTGAAACTTTATTAAAAGCCCAAGGGGCATTTTGGTCTTTTTCCCTCCCCTAATCGTCCAAATCATGATTTGAAATCCATGAGGGGAATTATTTTCCCCAGTCCTTATCTGTTAACTATGTAAGAATCATCCCCATTCCTAAGAACACAAAATTTCAAGTTTCCTCTAATAAATTAAACCATTCCAGGTCCTAATTCCAAGACTTCTTATAGAATTAAAGAAACTCAGGCATGTGGGTTTTTAATAAATCGGTTCCTTCCACCCATTGAGTCCTAAGAATCCTTTGTATTTTATGTATAAACCCTTTTTCCTTCTTTTTTAAAGTTCTAATGTTAAGCATGAATTTACACAACGTTCTCATAGTAATTTTGAATTCAAGCCATGCTAATCTGTTATCCCATGCAAATTTGTTATTATATACTTAAAATTTCAATAATCCATATCATGTTATTGGTATCATGTTAACCTTACAAATTCATTAATTTCACCATATGAGCATGTTGTCCTCATAAGTTTAATATATTCCTATACTTATAATCATTGAATAAAAAGTATTATTCAATGTTGGGGGGTTATGATCATCTGATACCTAAATGTTTACACATGTTTCCATTTCCAGTACCAGGTTAGTAAGATCGTGATTTTATTTTCAGAGTAATATATTCATGCTGAGCACTTATCAGAACCATGTCATGTCAAAATTAATAATAATACCAGTGCCATTTATTTGAGAGTAACAGTTAGCACTGAGTGAACGCAGGGATGGCAACTCCCCCGTCAGTTAGGCACGAGTTGTTACTAGCAGTCCCTAAGTTCCATATCTATGGAGCCACCATAGATTATGAGGAGTCGACCATAAGTAGAGAAAAGACACCGTTGTCCTTCAGGACATTAGCCTTGTGGATTCACATCTTCGGCCATGTGTTTGTACCTCTTAATAGTTACCATCTCTCTTCCAACAAGGGCTATAGGTTTGACCCCGATATCTTAGATTAAGGAATACCAGTTGTAGTTATCTCCCACAATCTCAATTCAGTATTAAGACCATATAAGCTCATGTTTATGTGACTAATTATTCAGTATTTCAATTATTCAATTTACAGATGATCTATATTCATATGTTTACTTGGTCTTGTATTCTTATTACATGTTCATAAATATATGCCCAGTAATTATATGTATCTTAGTTGTCCCTTTCTCACGTACCACTACATTCCAAGTACTGACTGGATTCTCTCTTTTGTGCTATATTGATTTCACAATAAAGGTTTGAACGCTCAGTTCCTCTATACCCATTAGTTTGTCCAGTTCCACTCAACATCATTTGTGGTGAGTCGTAATACATCGAGGACAATTTAATTAGATTTATTTTTAGTATTTTACTATTTTATTTAGTTAGAGTTAGTTGGGGGTTTGTCCCGTCAACTCCTCATGTCTTAGAGGCTTTCATATATTTTGATATTTCTATATTTAGACATGTTTTAACTTTTTATCAGTATTTTAAACTTTGTTAGTATTTGTTTCAGTATCACATCTTATAACACTTAAATTACACTCTTGAATGGGTGTAAGCGATCGTTGTTAATATAAAAACCAACTAGGTTGGGGTCGAAATCCACAGGGAATATGGTGTGAACTTTATTTTTTTGCGATTTAATCCACTAATAGTTTAATGTCTCCTGAAATAGGGAGTTTAGGTCTAACAAGTTGTTGTTTGTCACTTTACTTTCGATGTTTGTAAATCAAGAGTTTATGGAATAACCAGAATTATGTTCACTAGGGCTTCCGGTGCATGACAGATGCTAGAAGTGGTTCAAGATTCTCACGGTGGGTAGGATAACAAGCTATCTTTGTCGATGTTATGCTTAAGTGTCTCTCGACCTACTTAAGCGTTTAATTCCCTAATCCTCTCAGACATAGGAAATTTCTATTTACTGCCCATATTTTATCTTAGGTTAACCAACCTTGTTACAACACTGATTATTAAATGCAATATTTTTGAGTCCCTGTTGATAATTCACTTCCTACTATATTTGATTTCTTTCTCAAGCAAATCAAAGAAGGTGTTTCTACTGTTTGCAACCAACAGACGTTAATTAAAACTTTTGAATTATCAAGAAATCCTACCACCTTTTGAATCTTGAATACGTAGCACCTCATCAAGACCTAACACTAGATCCCATAACTCAGGTTAATGGAGTTTAGCCACTTATGATGTAACTAATAAAACAAATAATTGAATTCAAGATTTGAAAGATAAACATATAGAGAATAATAATAACTAGTGAATCGTAGATTAGACAACAAAGGAAAAATCACAAAATACTAATAATAATCTCTCAAAAATAGTTGCGTTGTTATAGTCAAGAAGTAAAGAGAGAAAAATATCGAAATATGTTGTCCAAAACTTAAGGTGTCGACCTTGTGCGGAATAATAATAATAATGACAATGTGTAGAAAACCCTCAAACAAAGCTTTAAATAGTTTACCCTAAATAAGGAAACAAAATCAAGGTTACAACTTTTTATAAAAATAGACGATGACTATTGGTGATGCCTTATCAGGATCCTGACGACTTATCAAGAATGTCATCAGGTTTTCTTCAAATCTGCACTAGTCATGTCTTAGGTTGACGGCAACTTCTGACAGCTTATCATGACTGTGATGACTTATCAGAAATGTCATCACACTTTTGCTCCAATTCTCATGTCCTTCCTAAGTCTGACGGCATTCCTGATGACTTATCACCATTATGATGTCCTATCACAAAATGTCATCGATTCTACCAGCTGGAACATATTTCATGTTTAAGGCTGACGATGTCCTTGATATCCTATCACCGGGTTGACGACCTATCATGAATGACATTAGCTGCACTTTTCTTTTAATTGCTTTAAATTTCAGTCTTTTTGCTTCCATTATTGTTGGTTCTCTAACATATCAGCTTCAACTGCAAAATCAAACATAAAACAATCAAAAATGACAAAATTTGCTTATGACATTGCAATTATTCTTAGTTAAAAGCCTTAAATGTGTTAGCATATGCTCACATATCAACACCCTTAACTTACAACAATTTCTTGTCCTCAAGCAACCAAAATATAACTAAGAGAATACAACATACAATTTGGCAGCTAACTACTCATATTAGTTCAGAATAATTTCACCATCTCCAAGGTCAGTCAATTTAAAACTCACTGTTGATGTTTTGAAGAACAACCATACAACTCACAAGCATCAAGATACGACAAAACTTCAGCAATAAAAATCATGCCATACCAAGATCACACTATCTAAACAAGTCAGTGACTTAGCAATAAAGAAATCCCTTTTTTACTTATATCAAAATTCACATACCTAAACATCGGGATAATCACAAGTCTCACTCTCGGAATGAAGTTCCAAACACTGCATGTCAAATGCCATAGGCTTGCTGTTATAGTCAGTACCCAAATCTTCAGGTAGGTCAGTTAGGATCACTTTAGGGATTTTCTTAGGCTTGTAATATAGGGTAGGGGTTGGTATGATATTCATGGATATTTTAGAGTGACTATTCCTCCTTTACACTACACTAAACTCTTAGGATTTCACTTCTCAACCTTATTTTCTTGTTCTTCTTTTATTGATCACACATGCTTAAGATGGATGCGGTATTTTCAATCATCATATTATCTTTTTTATCATCTTTAACACAACTTTCTCTTTTCTTATTCCTTTTTCACCGCACCAAACTTTTTATTCTTTTCTCTAATTATACCTCTCTTTATGCTCATTTTGCATCACACACCCCTATGATAGTCATCCTCAACTTAGGTTGTTTGCCTAAGTCAAGGTACATAGTGTCCAAGGAGGACCAGGGCCAAAAAAGGTTCATTATCAGATAAATGAGAAAGTGAGAGGTTTCACAGAAAGAAACAGGCATATAGGCTCAAATCAGGGATCAAGGGATATTATTCACATTGGGAAGGTCATTTAGGCTGAAAGTGGGTTACAATAAAAAATGGCCTATGATCCTTTCCTAACCCCCATCCTACAACCTAGGCAGGACTAACAGGGCAAGTTCTAGATTTGGCACATAGATGGAGCTGAGTAAGACCTCACACATACATGGAATTCAAGTACATTACATATCACTACTTATCCAATTCATGTAATTTGTTCAGCAAAAATTGTCAAGTCACCAGACTAACTCTACAAAAAGATGTACCGTAGTCACAGATGAATGCAATTCACATAGTTATAAACTCAGATCAATGGAGAGGTGCTCAAAAGTCACAAAAAAAGCTAAATGCCTCATGTACCTGTATTAATCCTAATTATCTACCAAAATAATTTACAAAAAAATCCTACCCTACACCCTCAACTTAAAATTGAAAATAAAGCTAAACTAAGGGTTAGAGTATACCTGGAATGGATTAATCTCAGGATTCATGGGTTGATGACCCTACTGCTGCATCATCTTCTACCTTCTCTTCATTGGGAGCTTTTGTCCTGCAGTGGTAGGGGGTCTGCTAGATGAGGCACCTGCAGCCCTGGCTTTCAAAGACTCCTCCCATCTCTCATTGTCTGCTAGGGACTTCAGTCTTTCTTTCTTCAACTCCTCTTTTTCGGTATTCTTTTTCATTCTTCTTTTTTCCTCACAGTAAGGATCTTCTATCTTATCTTTACCCTTCTGCTCCCCCTTCTTCTTTTTTTCTTTGGTGAATCTCCAGTAAGGTCAAGAATTGGAATTTCTTCCTTAGATTCATGCATAGTCGGATCTGTCATCACTATAAATTAGAGCTGCTGCAACATCCCAACTTCTTCCTTTACCTTGTTCAAGACAGCTCTGAATTTAGCAACATCAGCCCCTGATATTTCTTTTACCCATGAATCAAATCAGTTCTCCAAATCTGCAACCCGTCCAGGAAAAGTTACAAAAGTCTCAAGGAGATCCTCGATTCTCTTATCTACTGCAATGGCAAACTATTTGGCAAAAGTATGTAGCTTTGCCTCACACCATTTGGCTTGTTTTGCTACTTTTCTGATATCGATCGGATAAAATGCTAATCCTGCTGATGCTGTAGGAGCTGAGGGATTGGGTTCATTCTCAGGCACTGAATCTACTAGTGCTGAAAAAATTGGCTGCACAGTCTTAGAATCTTGCACTTCCACATTAGGTATTGAACCGACATCTGTAACTAGAGGTTCTGCTGCTACCTCTACACCTCTATCAAGTCTCATTCCTGGCTGATTTTCATCATACCATATAGGATTGTGGGTCTTTTGGGCAGGAATGTTATCATCAACCTCTGTAATCTCTAGCACATTAGCAGCTTGGCACAACTCTGTGATAAGAAAATAGAAAGGATAAGTAGTGTCGGTTCTTGACATTCTAATATTGATCTCATCAGAAATGATTTCCCAAAAAGTAAAGGGGAGATTCTACACCATGATTACTACTAGGATAGCTCGGTCGTCACCCAGAATGTTGTCTCCATCAGTGGGCATCAACCAGATACGCACTACACCCCACCAAAACTTTTTCTCTTGAGTGAAAGAGGACACATATATTCTCTCATTTGGGTTGGTCACCCATGTTGGTTCCCCTTAGGCTATGATATTGGCCAACCACGAACGTTGATTTTCCAAATTCTTAATCCGTGCATAGACTGGTAGTGAAGTGGCCTGAGAATTAAGTTGGGGCCATCCAAGAACCTGTTGATGGTTTTGATTAAGATATCAACCCTTACACACCCTACCTGAACTCTCTCTAACAGGGGCTGGTCTGCAACTCTTTCTCCTAACCTACACATGTTTTCCAACTGAGCCTGGTAGTTCACGTAAAACTCTCAGACCAGTGCAGGGGAAAATAAGCTTCCCCCTTTTGTAGTCCATCCCAAGCCGTACTCTTGGATCATATATTTTACTTTAGAATACCTATGCATACCTTGGGTGATAATCCTTTTTTCATCCTGAATCGGCCTTTTAGTCCTTCTTCTATCAGTTCTGCGTAGCCTAGAAGTGAAGATGCCATCTGCCTTGGGAATTTACTATCTAACATTGTCTCAAACTTTGGGGTTCTTACATTTGATAAGTATTCCCTGAATTGGAGACTCCTCATTATCTTGTTGTTCATTGGAAGGGGATTGAGATGTTGTTCCCTCACACTCAAGCTCTTCAGCCCTTTCATGTTTTTCCTCTTCAGATTTAGCATGTTCAGACTCATGTTGCTCATGTTCAGAATGTTCAGATGTCTCCTGCTCAGAAGCAACTATTGTTTCAGTATCCTCACTATTCTCCACCTAAAATACTGGGGGTGGTGGAGGGTTCTTAGGGGTTTTCTTCTTCTTTCTCTTCCAGAGCATAGGTTCTTCCTCTTCATAATCAGACTCCTCATCGATGAGCTTTCGGTGTACACTTTTATGTTGTTCCTTGTTTGTAAGAATTGGTCTCTTTCCTTTGGTTTCCATTATACGATTTTTGTATCAATAGCAAAACATTAGTCAATTCTCAAGAGCCTAAACACAAACACATTAATCGTTTAAGCTTCACATCCTTCGAAAAGGCTCATTCATGCTTCAGGTTCTAGGTGTGATAAAATTTCTTGATAATCCATCCTGACTGTGATAGCTTATCATAATTGTCATTAGCCTTAGACAGAACCTGTGAAACTTTATTAACTTTTGATGACATTTCTAATAAGCCATCATAAATGTGATAGTCTATCACAAATGTCGTAAGCTCTAAACAGAACTCACTTCATTCTTAGTAGCCTTTGACGGTATTTTTGATAAGCCATCACAGTTGTGATAGATTATCATGAATGTCGCCATCTCTTATCAGAACCCCACTTTTGATTTAAATAATATTTTTGGTCCTATTATATCTAAAAATCCACTCGAGTTCTGATTTGTGAACTGAATTTTAAGCCTTAGGCTTGCACAACAAACACCAGTTCCAAATTTCAGCCCTTTTTCCAATTGAACTTGGTTCAAGTCTCTTGGTAAAATGGGTTGTCATCAATCTATCCCTTACCACTTGAAAAGAAAATTCAAATTTAGTGCATACCTAATGGCAGCCTTCAATGTGATTACAAGAGGAAGTAGGAAGAAATTCTTGATTTTAATTGCAAACCCACACAAGGAAACTTCCTTTTTGTTTTACTTGAAAAAAAATTGAATAAGGAAATAAAATACTCTAAATATTGAAGGCAAATAACTTAAAAGAAAGTAAAAACAAGCGGGAAAGTGGAAAGGTTCGATTGAGCCCGGGTCGGATCTTTATAATTAGAACAAATTTGGTTGTTAAGTTACTTTCTAATGACATATTATGATGGCTTATCATAGGTATGATGACCTATCACGTATGTCGTAAGCCTTAACAGAACTTCAATTCAAAATTAGCCTCTTTGTGGACAATTCTGATAGCTTATCATAGTTTTGATGGCTTATCATAATGCCGTCAGGACCTTTACTGCTGATTTCATCAGTTTTCCACCTTTTGTGAACTAAATCCTAACTACAAAAATAAACACTTTATTGGAATATAAAATTTTGGGTTTCCTTCCAATAGCGCCTGATTTACTATCGCGACACGACTTGTTTATCTTGACGACTCAGACTTTACCAAGACAACCTATTGATACTCATTTATCATCTTCATAGAATACATCGATGATTGAGAAAACACCCATCTCTTTTTGCTGAGTCATGGATGAGTGTATTTCAAAGCGTGTTTCTTTATCATTTAGCCTGAACTTCAGCTCATTCAGCTTAATCTCTACGATCACTCTCCCAGTTGCAAGGAATGGTCTACCTAAGATGATGGGAACTTCAAAGTCCACGTCGCAATCTAGGACTACAAAATCAGCAGGCAGAATAAAATTGGCTACCTTTACTAAAACATTGTGTAACATGCCCACTGGTTGCTTCACAGACCTATCTGCCATCACCAACAGCATATTTGTTGGGGTAGGATTCCCCAATCCTAGTTTCTTGTACAAAGATAGTGGAATTAGGTTTATACTGGCTCCCAGATCTCATAATGTTTTGGTGAATTTCAGGGAACCAATAGTACCCGGAATGGTAAACGCTCCCGGGTCTGCCTTTTTCTGCACTAAAGACCTTCTAGAGATAGCGCCACAATGGAGAAGATTGTCCTCCGTCTCATTTATAACCTTCTATTTCTTGTTCACAAGGTCTTTCATGAATTTTTTGTATCCTGTCATTTTCTCAAGTGCCTCAACCAAAGGAGCATTTACTATCAATTGCTTGACCATTGCCAGGAATTTGCTGAATTTTGCATCATCAGCCTTCTTATTTAATCGTTGAGGAAAGAGAGGTGGTGGTCTTGGGATAGTTTTCAACACTACTTTCTATTCCTTCTCTCTTTCCTTCTACGAAGCTTTAACAAAACTATCCAACTTCTAAGTCTCCACTAGATTGCTTTCTTCAAATTTTTCAACAACTACCTCACCATATACAAATTTTCCCACAGAAGGGCCAAGTAATATCTTACCACTCATAGTGGAAATCACCATACATGATCCATTATTTTGCGGATTCTAAACTTTATCACTTGGTAACGTTCTACTATTTCTCTTGTTAAATACAGTGGAAAGTTGACTCATCTCTTGCTCTAACTATTTGATGGCAGTGGAGTGTGAGTGCACCAACTAACTGATGGATGTCATATCGGTCATAATAGTCGTTACACCAGAGTTGGTGGCCTCAACTCCCTTCAATAAATTCTCCATCATGTCCTACAAGGACATCTTTCTTGAGCTTGTTGCAACAACTTCTTGATTTCTAGAAGGAACATATAAACCACTCATTTCATTATTTCTTATCCATTTTTCTTACTCCCTGTCTTTGTAACCAGGCTTGTCATAAATTTTCCGACCTTTATTCTCCCTGTTATTGCCTCAGAAACCCCCCTGATTATTAACATAATTAGCCTCTTCTTCAAGATCTACATCCACTCAGTCTTGAGATATTACAACTTTAACTTTCTCAGTCTTCCCTGATATTAAGTGCTTGGTGAGCAAGTCAATCTGAGTCTTTAGATGGGCCATGTCTTGATCCCACTCCTTATCTCTCCTGCGTTGTTTAGCAGACATACCAACAAAAATAGTGGTTCTTGCTACCACATACTCCCTGGTATGCAAATCCCGACTCTGTTTTGTCATCCTATTTAGCATATCTGAGGCATCTTGAAAAGATAGATCGGCTATGTTACAGAGTTGAGGGCCCTGTATAAAATCTCCATAAAGTATATGTCTGTCATATTATGGTTTGGACACTGTGTTAGCTTCTTCTTCAATCTTTCCCAAGTCTCATGCAAAGCTTCAGTAGGAAGCTGTCTAAAATTACTGATTTTGTCCCGTAACTGTACCCTCCTGGAGGGTGGAAAAAACCATTCTAGGAATTCTTCTTTCAATTACCTCCAGTGGGTGATGGAATCAGTCGTAAGCTTATTTAGACACAATGTTTCCTTCCCAGACAGAGACAACGGTAACAACCTCAACTTGATAGAGTTCTGGACCATTCCTGGGTTATCAAAAAATTTGTAAATGGTGACAAAATTCAGCAGATGCAGGTTCAGATCATACCCAGGAAGTCTACCAAACAACCCCTTCAGATTGATGAGTTGGATCATAGTAGTCGTATGTTGAACTTGGCTCCAGTTGCCAACGGTGGAGGAATAATTGCACCCATTGCACCTTCCCCTCCCATGCCATTATCATCATTATTCATATTATACTGTACTGGTTGGTACTATTGTCTTCTTTGGAATGGATGGTTCTGGTTAACATTATGTGGCACTTGTTCAGCTATCTTCTCTGCACGCCTTGGGTTACCAGAGTTCAATAAATCTTCATCCCCCAAATCTTTTTCCTCAGGGTTTTGATGTCGTGTATATTGCCCGACATTTTGCATATTCACCAAAGCTCTTGCTAAGGCTGCTAGTCTATCATCTTCTTGCTATTCTGCCATTATTCCTATTCGTTGCGGTTCTGTATTTAGTGGTAATAATGTTTCTTCAGAACTTTTGGTGCTTGGCATACACTACAAAATCCTGCAAATAAACCAAAACAATAAATAAATGTAAATCTAGGAAATTTAACTAACAGTCAATTAGCGCATACAAACTTCAGCTTCCAACCGTATTCCCCGGTAATGACGCCATTTTTGATAACTCTCAAATTAAAATCTTGAATGGGTGTAAACGATAGTTGTCAATATAAATCCCAACTAGGTTGGGGTTGAATCCCAACGGAAATATGGTGTGAACTCAAGTTTTTTTCGATTTAATGCACTGATAGTTTAATGTTTCCTGAAATGGGGGGTTTAGGTTTAACATGTTGTTGTTTGTCACTTTACTTTCGGTATTTGTAAATCAAGAGTTTATGAAATAAACAAAATTATGTTCACTAGGTCTTTCGGTGCATGACAGATCCTAGAAGTGGTTCAAGATTCTCATGGTGAGTTGGATAAAAAGATATCTTTATCTATGTTATGCTTAAGTGTCTCTCGACCTACTTAAGCATTTAATTCCCTAATCCTCTCGGACTTAGCGAGTTTCTATTTACTGTCCAGATTTTACCTCAGGTTAACCAACCTTGCTACAACGTTGATTATTAAACGAAGTATTTCCGAGTCCCTGTTGATAATTCACTTCCTACTATATTTGATTTATTTCTCAAGAAAATCAAAGCAGGTGTGGCTACTATTTGCAACCAACAGACGTTAATTAAAACTTCAGAAGTATCAAGAAATTCTACCACCTTTTGAATCTTAAATACTTAGCACCTCATCAAGACCTAACCCTAGGTCCCATAACTCGGGTTAATTAAGTTTAGACACTTATGATGTAACAAACGAAACACATAATTGAATTCATGATTTGAAAGATAAACTTACAGAAATGAATAATACTAGTGAATCGTAGATTAGATAACAAAGGAAAAATCACAAAATACTAATAATAATCTCTCAAAAATAGTTGGGTTGTTAAAGTCAAGAAGTAAGGAGAGAAAATATCAAAATATATTTTCCAAAACTCAAGGTGTCGACCTTGTGCAGAATAATAATAATACTAACCATGACTCAAATACCCTCAAATAAAGGTTTAAATAGTTTACCCTAAATAAGAAAACAAAATCAAGGTTACAACTTTTTCTTGGAATAGACAATAACTATTGGTGACGCCTTATTAGGATCCTGACAACTTATCAAGAATGTTGTCAGGTCTTCTTCAAATCTGCACTAGTCCTATTTTAGGATGATGGAAACATCTGACGGCTTATCATGACTATGACGACTTATCAGAAATGTCATCACACTTTTGCTCCAATTCACATGTCCTGCCTAAGTCTGGCGGCATTCCTGATGACTTATCCCAATTTTGAAGACCTATTACAAAATGTCGTCGATTCCACCAGCTGGAACTCACTCCTGTTTAAGGATGATGATGGCCTCGATAGCCTATCACCAGGCTGGCGACCTATCATGAATGTCGTCATCTGCACTTGTCTTTTAATTGCTTCAGATTTCATCCTTTTTACTTCCATTATTGTTGGTTCTCTATAATATCATCTTCTACTGCAAAATTAAACATAAAACAATCAAAAATGATAAAAGTTTCTTAATACTTTGCAATTACTCTTAGTTAAAAGCCTGAAATGTGTTAGCCTCTGCTCACACATCAACATCCCAATAGAAATTTATCATGTTAGCTTATGCACATGATGCTTCATTATTATCGTATTCAGTGATCATAATAGGTACTCGATCATAGGTTATCTTGGGGTTGCTTGTGGACTTATACATTGTGTTATGACTAGGGGGTAGCTTCGAGTTATGTCAAAACAAAGAATAAAATCCTAATGTTTTAATATTTCCTAGAGTGTCTGAAAGTCGTGTTAAGTAGAGTCTTGTGCATGGGTATGTAGCACTCCACACTTATGGGAAAATGGTTACGAGACATTTTAAGATAGTTTCCATTTTTTTAGTGTTCTGGTCATGCAAAACAGTGTGATCTCTATTGAATTTCCTTTTTCACACATGTCCTTAATACATTTAAGGAAAATGCCTCCTAGAAGAAACAATGAATGAAGAAATAGGGATCAACCCGCACCACCACCTATTTAGGAAGATCCTCTGAATAACCAACAGGCTATTGCCTCAATAATCTAGTAATGAATACTACTGAAGTTAGGATCCAAAACTTTATTCGGATAAATCCTCAAGTGTTATTTGAATCCAAGTCTTAGGAGGATCTACATGAATTTTTAGATTATATGCAGAAGCTGATCGAAAATATGAGTGTCACTTCTAATGAGAGTGCTGGGTTAGCTACTTATCAATTGCAACGAGTAGATCTCACTTTAGGTAGGGACTATACAACGGGTTGAGTTTGTTGTAGGTTTTTTGGACCGATTCTTCCCACTTGAGCTGAGGGAGGCTATGGTTCAGTAGTTCATCGATTTGAAACAAAATAACATGACTGTGAAGGAGTACTTACTAAAGTACACCTAGTTAGTGAGGTTTTCTCTAACTATGGTGGATGATTCTAGGTCCAGGATAAGTAAGTTCATGTCAGGATTTCATGAGGAAGTGGTTAATAAGTACTGGACAACTATGTGGATAAACGAGATGGATCACTCTAGGTTGATGGTACATGCTTAGAAGATTAAGGCGAAGAAGTGTAAGGAAAAGAAAATGAAGAATAAGAGGGATAGAACATGTATCCTCAACTCTTCTAGCAGAGTTTTGATGGGAGGAATTATTCTCAATTCCTCAAGAAATTTTTATCTCTAGCTCCATCTTTTGCTAGTTCACCAGTGCCTAAGGTAAACTAGGATAGTCAGGGTAGAGCGCTAAGATCTAATTCCTAGGGTAGCATAAATAGTGGTTGCACCAATCTTACTGGCAGGATGTGTGGTAAGAAATATTAGGGTGAGTGAAGAGCAAGTAGTGATTCGTGCTTTGAATATGGCAAGTCAGACCATAGGATAAGGGATTGATCGTTGGGTATGTGAAAAGTTAGATATGATCGTCAGCAGGGCCAGACTAATTCTTAAGAATCACTCGTAGGTCACACTACTCATCAGGGTGCCACATCTAGTGACACCAATTGACTCCGGTAGAATTGAAATTATCCTCTCAAGATTTGATATGATTAGAAAAGTTCACCTATCATGGTTATGGGTACTTTAAAAGTCTTTCATCATCATTTTTATGCAATGTTAGACGTTAGATGTTCATTGTTTTTAAACTCCTTATATAGATGTAAACTTTCTTGTCAGTCCCGATATGTTAGTAAAGACTTTTTTAGTATCTACCCTGTGGCTAGTTTTATTGGCGCCAGATTGGTATACAATAATTATTTGGTTATAGTGTCCCAGAATGTTACATTAGATGAACTTGTGGATCTAGAGATGACTAATTTTGATGTAATTCTCGACATAGATTGGCTCCACTCGTGATATACCTCAGTTTATAGGAAAAATAAAATTGTCCAGTTCTAGCTTCCTAATGATCCCGATATGCAATGGAGGGGCAGTAATTCTATTTCTAATGGTTAGTTTGTCTACTATCGTAAGATAAGAAAAGTGATATCCAAATGATTTATTTAGCATCTCGTCCGAGTCAAGGACTCAAATTATAAAACTACTAGTTTTGAGTCAATTCTAGTAGTGAATGATTTTCCAGAAATGTTCCCTGATGACCTTCCCAGAGTTCCTCCAAAAAGGGTAATTGACTTCAGAATAGATCTCCTCCTAGAGACCCAGCCTATCTCAATTCCTACTTACAAGATTGCTCCAACTGAGCTTAAGGAATTAAGGGAATAATTTAAAGATCTCTTTGATAAGGGTTTCATTAGGCCAACATTTCTCCAAGAGTTCTCCAATTCTCTTCATGTGCAAGAAAGACAGTTCCCTCAGAATATTCATTGACTATCGTCAGTTGATCAAAGTTAAAATCAACAATAAGTATCAGTAACACCCCGTATTTTTGGGCAAGTCTTTAAGCCATCGTTCCAATGTGTAAAAGTTATAATCCAAATGATTTCCATCTAAATATTAGTTTCATGATCTTTATCCTGATGTTTTATGTGCTTTCGAGGTGAAAAATATTCATAAGAATCACTTAGAGCCAAGTTGAGCTTAAAACGTTAGATTCATCCAATATTCAGGGTTTGATTCTTCAAGGGTATACTTTTGATGTGTATAACTTTATATATACGTGGAATTTTGAAGGGCAAGACCCCACCAAACTATAAAAAATTAAATTAGTTTTACAACGATACCAATTTCTCCTTAATATAATACCCGGGTAAAAAGTTATGGCATTTTTCGTGAGAGGAAGTAAGCCAACATGATTCAGACGTGACGCATTTTTCATGGATGTGATTAGTACCATAACATAATTTCAACCACGTAGGGAACTGTTTCACATGTTATTTCAGTTTCTAAAGGGTGTAGGGGCACTTTTGTCACTTTCCCTAACCCAAATCCATCCATAGAACTTAATTTTAGCCCCTAAAAGAATTATACGCTCTATTATTCATCTTTTGTCTCAGAGAAATATCCTATCCCCCTCAAGAATACCAAGAACTTCATCAAATTTTCTTCAAGAAAAGCAATAACTCAAGTTTCCCAATTCAAGAAAACATTTGAGGTGGTTTTTCTTCTTCAAGATTAAAGCTTTAAGGTATGTGGGAGTTCACCCATGGGTCAACTTTCACATGGAGCCCAAAAACCTTTCATTTCAATTAAAAATGATTATTTCAATCATTATGTTATTTTAAATGTTCTAAAAAGATTGAATTGCATGTTTTCATGTTGATTTAAATTAAATTTAGCCCATGTGTTATTCCATGCATGATTTTGAATTCCTCATACTATGAATTTGAGTTTCTCATGCTTTATTCAAGTAAATTCCATGATACATCCTAAATTAATGATGTTTAGAAAAATTCCCATGTTTTGAATTCATGCCTTCCACATGTTAGAGATAAGATTCCCATATCATGCTCGATCAATTTCAAGATGAATCCCAAAGTTATGAATTTTTCCAAGTAACTCTATTGTTCCCTCATATTTAAGACATTCTTACATTCAAGCTATGATCTAACATGTTTTAATGAAACACCCATGTCCTATTTCAAATGAATTTCATGTATATTCCCTAATTCAATATTTTGTTATGTAATCTTGCTATGCTACATTTTTGAGATATTCCCATGTTCAATTTCATGATCCCCATATTTTTAATGGATTGACACATATTAAAGTATTAATCCCCATGTGTATGATAAAATACCCAACTGATAGGTTTCTTAAAATAATGCTAACTTATTATGGTCTCAAATGCTCTTATGTGTTCTTATTATTATTGCTATCGAGTCCTATTGGTTATTTATACCCAAAATTTAGTAGTTTATCTAGTTTTCAGTATCTACAGAATGATTTTAGTTATACCATAGGAAATATCATTCAGTCAGTAATTGGTCATTTATGAGTACAATTAAGTTAGCCCAATCCGATTTCATTAGCATTTTTATTTTATACGTTAATAATTACCTCAGAATCCGTATGCATTGTTATTTTCCGAATACAATGACCTGAGATTATTAGTTATCTGTTAACAGTATATGCACCCGTTAGTATTCTAGTGTCATTAAGTTTTGAGTAGGATTCATCACCGAGTGAACCCCTAGATGGGGGCATTCCTACCAGTTTAGGGTTTGACCCTTAGTAGCAATCCCTGAGTTACAGAACTACGTAGCTAACATAGGTTTTAGATGACTTCCTATTAGTTTAAGGTTGACACATATATCATGAGTTTCTTTCCAGTATAGGGTTACTCCTTAGTCCTTTGAGACACTAATTTAGTTGATTCACATAGCCACCGTTAGTACCATGGCCCGATGCTGACACCCATTTAACTGGGGTTATAGGTTGGACCCCGATCAGCTCAGATTTGGGCATGTCGGTAAGATAATAACCCCAACGGTGTCAGTTACAGTCTCATAAAAGTATTTAGTTCAGAATTCAGTTTAAGCTTGCTTGACCATAGTATACAAGTATCAGTTATTTAGTTATCAAAATTTTAGTTTACAGACTATTTTAGAATCTTGTGGTATCCTTGGTGAAGAATTCTCAGATATTACAATTTTAACATATTCATGCTCAGTTATCTCATGTTGTTTAGATAGTCCTTAACTCATATGCATGATACTCTACAGTTGTAGTCCAGTTATTCAGACTAAGTACAGTCCAGTCTTACATGACCAGTATTAAACTATTAGTCATTCAGTTAATCAGATAAGCTTAGTATATGTTTTGTTAGGTTTTGTATGTTTAGGCATTCATGCTGAGTATAATTGTATATTCAGATCCATGATGTGATTTTAATTTTCATCAAGTTGTTTAAGACTCAATATTCATACAATATTTATAATTTACCATATCGAGCTTCTGTTCTACTTATATTATTAAAGTAAAGTTTTACAGAAACTAAGTATAGAGATTCACCATCTTATCGGAGTATGTTTGTCACTCCTGTTTTAAGATGTACTCAGCTATCAATTTATTCCAGCTTATTGGTGAGTCTACTTACACTAAGCATGCATGTTTTAAGATTATGAAATTTTAGTTTTACCTGTTGCATTCACCCCTACTTACTTAGTAAATTCTAGAAGTACTGATCCACATATACGTCAGTGTGACTACATTGTTTAATAATGTTAGCGTCATTTGTAGTTCGCACGTCATATCAGACAGTTGTAGATTCCAGCCAGCAAGTGATCAGTTCTCCTACTTCGGGAACTCCAGACAATTTTAGTTTATGTACAGTTCATTTATTTTCCTATTTATTTATTAGTGGTAGTTGGAGGGACGTCCCAACTATCTATAGTCAGTATAGTAGTGGCTTTATAGAAGTCAGTCAGATTTATTCATGTAAATTTTAGTTTCTTCCTTCAGTTTTATCAGATTATAAACTTTATTAGTATTCTATTTATTAAGATTATGCCACGATTATAGTTCCATATACTAGAACTTGTTATTTATTTTATTATAATTTAATTTCCTAACAGTATGCCAGTTAATGGGTTAGGTTGGGATCACATATGATTTCAAGAAACATATGATGACTAGGGTATAGTATTGGGTCATTACAAACTTGGTATCAGAGCCAGGTTTATGTGTGCTAGGTGTCTATAAATCTTTGTCTAGTAGAGTCTTGTAAAATGATACAGAGATATCTGTACTTTTTTTAAGAGGCTATTGGGTATTTAGGAAATATTTCCCTTCTTTTATGTCTCAGATTGTTCTATATAAAGGTTCTCTAAGAAAATTATACATATCCTCATCTTGATCTATTCATGCCATCTCTACCTTGTTTTTGAGGTAATAGAAACCATCAAGCTTAAATTTCTACAGACGGAGTTTTCTCAGACAGTTATGGGATTGCACGTAGGCTCAAAATATCCTATTAGTTTCGTTATGTTCTCCACTTTGAAAATATTCATTCTTATTCATGAAAATCGTGCATTGAGCTTAAGTCAGTTGTGCTCTCAAATCCTTTCTCAGAATCCTATGATAGAATATGATCTAGAATTGGAAGCATGACCCCAAAAGTTTAGCGGTAGAGAAGTTGAGATAGTTTTATCTAGATTGAGTATGTTATGTATCCATAGGGCTATATTTATGAAGGTAAACAAGTAGTCTTAAAATAGTGCATGTAAGAATTTATGTTTGTTAATTCAAAATTATATGTTGTTGATGTAGGATGTTCAGTTATGATGGTAGTTCTCATGTTTTAGATGTGATATTAGTAGGCTCTGAAGGAAGTTAGTATGGTTCATTGATGATTTGGGGATATCCAAGTTAAGTGTTAGAATGTAAGTTTGAATCTTTAAAAAATGAGCTAATAGAAAAAAAGGAGGAGTTGAGGCTCTAAATAGTGTGAACTCAGAGTAAAGTAATTGCATTTAGGTTTTGAGTTTTTAAAGGGTCCAAAGACTTAAGTTGATAGCTTTACTTTGAGGGGGAGATGATAGAACAAATGACCAAGTCAGTCTCTTAGATTTTAGTAGTAGTGCCAGTATGTGTGGTAAAGCAGTAAGGGTGGATGATACCCAACCTATTCTAATCTCATTGCAAAGATTTTTAAGTCATCATGACATCTACTCATGACTTACATGTCAGCCCTATGTTCACAGCTCATATTAATGTACTTTATAGAAAAATCATCTATGCTTCTAATTCCTAGTATTATGAGTTTTAGTTCACTCAGCAGTACAAAACATATTCGATGACATCATGAACTCCAAACTCAGGTCATACAACTCATGACTCAGGAACTCATGTTTAATAGTATGTTCAGTTTATTGCTCATGATACACTACTAATAATCAGCGAAATTTAGATTATGTCATGTATCTCCTCAGATTAGCTCTCTTTGATAAATTCATGCTTTTGATACTTAATTCCTCAGGCCTCAGTTATGTGTCAAAGTTATCCTTTCATGTTTCGGTCCCTTATGTTATAACTTTCTGTGACCTCTTCTCATGTCATGATTAGTTGAAATTCTATGTGTGTTTTCTTGGGCTAGTGCATGGAAGTTTAAAGGATAGAGGTTTAGTAAATATGAGAAAGATGCTTTATGGTTGTCTGCCTATAAGTTCTTGTGTGGTTATGAAGATAGGCTTGATTGTCATGTTGTTGTACAAGTGGAATATATAGTTGAGTATAAGATTTTAGTATAATTCAATTCGTATAGCCAGCAATCCAGTATAGCAGTCAGACAGACAAGTTCGTATGGCTTTCCATCTTTTCATCTACTCATACTATTTGAAATTCTCATGAATATGGCTATTCCAAGAGGTAATGCATTCGTATCTATGTAATTTGTGAATTTATCTCAGTTTATGCATCATGCATTAGTTTCAGATTCCAGATATTCAGTCACGATTCAGTCCATAAGTTTCCCATGCATCATCATAGTCTTTCCTTAGTATTTCAACCAAGTCAGTACCATTCGGGGGATGAAGTATCCTAAGTGGGAGATGTATTGTAATACCCCGATTATTCAAGTCCAAAACCTTTCATTTTTATTCATGAAATAAGATCAATCTTGAAGTAATGGTTACTCATCATTGACTCTCTCATTTCTATCTTAGCCTTATAATCATTCTCATGTCATTGCAGGTATTTAAGAAATTAGTTTAGTTTATGATATTCAGTTCATGTATCATGTTTCAGAATTAGTTATACAATCATGTTCCAAGTCACGCATAGTCAGAATATGATCTCAGTTACCATCGTAGTGTACATTCATTCTAACTAGTCTCATTCAAGGAAGAATATTCTCAAGAGGGAGATAATGTAACACCCCACAATTTTTGGCTAGTCTTTGAACCATCATTCCTATGTGTGTAAGTTATAATCCAATTTATTTCTATGTTAATATGAGTTTCATAATCTTTATCCTCATGTTTGATGTGCTTTCGAGGTGAAAATTGTCATAAAAATCAATTAGAGCCAAGTTGAGCTAAGAACCTTAGATTCATCCAAAGTTTTGGGTTCAATTCTTCAAGTGTTTACTTTTAATGTGTATAACATTATATATTCATGGGATTTTTCTATTAAAGATCCACTAAATTGTAGATAATTGAATTATCTTTCCAACTATACTAATTTCCCCTTAATTTGATTCCGAGCAAGAAGTTATGGCATTTTTTGTGGGAGGTAGTAAGCCGACGCGATTTGGATGTGACGTTTCGGTCATTGACACAATTAGCAACGCTATGTGATATCAACCATGTCAGAGATCTATTTCACATGCTATTTCAGTTCCAAAAGGGTAAAGAAGGACTTTGGTCACTTTCCCTCACCCAAATCTGCCCATAACACTTAATGTCAGCCCTCAAAAGCATTATACACTATTATTCATATTTTCTCTCAAAGAAAAACCCTATCCCCCTCAAGAACACCAAGAACTTCATCAAATTTTCTTCAATAAAAGCAAGAGCTCAAGAAAACATTCAAGATGGTTTTTCTCTTTTAATATTAAAGATTTTAGGTGTGTGGGAGTTCATCCATGGGTCCTCTTTCACCCATGCAGCCCAAAAAACTTTTATTTCTATTAAAGAATGAATTTTCGATCATTATGTTATTGTAAATGTTCAAGAAACATTGAACTGCATGTTTTCATGGTGATTTTAATTAGTTTCATCCCATGTGTAATTCCATGCAAGATTTTGAATTCCTCATGATATGAATTTGAGTTTTCCATGCTTTATTCAAGTAAATTCCATGATACAACCTAAATTCATGATGTTTAGCGATATTCCTATGTTTTTAATTCATGCCTTCCACATGTTTGATGAACTTTTCATATCATGTTTAATCAATTTAAAGATGAATCCACAAATAATGAATTTTGCCATGTAACTCTATTGTTCGCTTATGTTTAATACATTTTTTTAATAAATCTATGATCTTTACATGTTTTGATGAAATGCCCATGTCCTATTTCAAGTGAGTTTTATATAAATTCCCCAATTCATGATTTTAGTTATGTAATCATGCTATAAACCCATGTTTGAGATATTCCCATGTTCTATTTCATAATCCCCATTTTTTTGATGGATTGTCGAATGTTAAAGTATTAATCCCCAAGTATATGATGAATTGCCCAAGTGATGGGTTTCTGTAAATAATGCTTACTTATTATGGCCTCAAATGCTCTCATGTGTTCTTATTATTATTGCTATCGAGTCCTAGGGGTTATGAATACTTGAAATTTAGCTTTTTATCTAGTTTTCAGTATCTACAGAATGATTTCAATTTATACCATAGGAAATATCATTCAGTTAGTACTATGGTTAGTTGTAAGTCCAATGAAGTTAGCTCAGTCCAGTTTTAGTCCTAGTATCAGTTTATATGTTAAAAATTACCTCAGAATATATATGCACTATTATTTTTAGAATACCAAGAACTGAGCTTATCAGTTATCAGTTCATAGTGCATGCACCAGCTAGTATTCCAGTGTCATTCAATTGCGAGTAGGATTCAACAACGAGTGAACTCAGGCATGGGGCATTCCTACAAGTTTAGGGTATGAACATTTGTTGCAATCCCTGAGTTACAGAACTACATAGCCTGCATAGGTTTGTGGTATTTTCATGTCAGTTTAGGGTTGACACATATCTGATGAGTTTACTGTAGTATAGGGTTACTTCTCAGTCCTTCGGGACACCAGTTTAGTAGATCCACATAGCTGGCATTAGTACCCGTGGTACGGTACTAACACCCTTCTAACTAGGGTTTTATATTGGACCTCGACTGGCTAAGATTGGACTATGTCGGTCAGATGATACCTCCCACAGTCTCAGTTACAGTCTCAGTTTAGTATTGAGTTCAGAGTTCAATTTTATTTTGCTTGACAATAGCATACAATTATCAGTTATTTAGTTATTAGTAGTTCAGTTTATAGACTATTTCAGAATTATGTTATATGCTTGGTCTTGAATTCTCAGATACTACCTTATCCACATGTTCATGCTCAATTATCTGAAGTTGTTTAGATAGTCCTTAACTCTTATGCATCGTACTCCATGGTTTTAGTCCTATTATTTAGACTAAGTACTGTCTAGTCTTACATGACTATTATTTAGGTATAAGTCATTCAGTTAATTAGATAAGCTTAGTATATATTATGTTTGGTTCTATATGTTTAGGTATTCATGCTTAGTATAATTGAATATTAAGATCCCCGATGTAATGTCAGTTTTCATCACATAGTTTTAGACCCAGTATTCCTACATTATTAGAATTTTATCATATCCCAACATCAGTTCTACATATATCATCAAAGTAAAGTTTTATAGAAACTAAGTATAGAGATTCACAATCTTATCAGATTATGTTTGTCATTGATGCTTTAAGATGTATTAAACTTTTTATTAATTCCAGCCTATTGGTGAGTCTACTTACACTTACCATGCATATTTTAAGATTATGTTTGAAATAATTTTACTTA
The DNA here is from genome assembly GCA_030864215.1 of Capsicum pubescens. Taxonomy (NCBI): domain Eukaryota; kingdom Viridiplantae; phylum Streptophyta; class Magnoliopsida; order Solanales; family Solanaceae; genus Capsicum; species Capsicum pubescens. The sequence continues at coordinate 182,561,295 of CM061547.1, read as the reverse complement.
TTGCATTCAACCGTGCATACTCAGTACATTCTAAAAGTACTGATCTACATATATATCTGTGTGGATACATTATTTTGTAATGTAGGTACCACTTATAGATTGCACATCACGATCAGACATTTGCAGATTTCAGCCAGCAGATGATGAGTTCTCCTATTCAGGAATTCCAAAAAATTTTAGTTCATGTAGAGTGTATTTATTTTCATATTTATTGATTAGTAGTAGTTGGAGTCATGTCCCAACTATCAATAGTGAATATAGTAGAGGAATCATAGATGTCAGTTAGGGTCAGTCATGTAAATTTTAGTTTCTTCCTTCAGTTTTATTAGATTGTAAACTTTACCAGTAATGTATTAATTCAGATTATGACATTATTATGTTTCCGTACAGTAGAACTTGTTATTTATTTTATTATAATTCAGTTGCTTAACAATATGCCAGTTCATGGGTTTGCCTGGGATCACTTGTGCTTACAATCACCGTATGACGACTAGGGGGTAGTATCGAGTCATTACAGTATCCTATCATAATAATTGACGAGTTGGTCGACCAACTTCAGGGTGCAAGCTATTTCGCTAAGATAGACCTCAGGTCTAACTATCATAAATTGAGTGTCATACAATATGACATCCCGAAGATAGCCTTTAGAATGTGGTATAGTCACTTTAAATTTCTAGTTATGTCTTTTGGACAAAGGAATGTTGCTCTAACTTTTATCTACTTAATAAATATGAATTTCAAACAATAATTGGACATGTTCATCATAGTATTCATTGATGATATCCTTGTTTATTCCCATAGTGAAATTCATGACGCAGACCATTTTAGGGTTGTATTGCAGACCTTTAAAGATGATCACTTATTCGCTAAGATTAGAAAGTGCGAATTCTTAATGGGATCAGTAGCTTTTCTCGATCACATTATTTTTGGTTATGGCATTCTAATTGATTATTGAAAGATCTAAGCCATGAATAACTAGCTTAGGCCCATCACTACATCATACATTAGGAGTTTCCTAGGTTTAGTTGGGTATTATATATTGTTTGTTGAAGGATTTACTTTTACTGCTCCTCCCATGTCTTTACTAACTTAGAAGAAAATAAATTTTAGTGTTCATACTACTATGAGAAGAGTTTTAAGCAATTGAGGACTAAAATCACTTTTGCTCCAGTCTTGAATTTATTAGCAAGTTAATCTGAGTTTGTAGTATATTGTGATGCTTGTAGAGTTGGTCTTGGTTCTGTATTTATATAGAACGGGAAGGTCATAGCCTATGCCTCTTGATGACTTAAACCATTTAAGAAGAATTACAAGACCCATGACCTTAAGTTGGCATCAGTTGTCTTTGCCTTAAATATTTGGAGGCATAATCTGTAAAGGGTTCATGTTGATTTATTCATAGATCATAAGAGTTTACAATATGTGTTCACTTAAAAGGATCTAAATCTTCATAAAAAATAGTGGCTGGAATTCTTTAAGGACTAGGATATGAATGTGATGTATCACCCGAGTAAGGATAATGTAGTGACCAATAACCTTCGTATATTGTCTTTGAGAAGTGTTATGCATATGGAGTATGATAAGAAGGAGTTAGTGTATGAGTTTCATAATATTTCTAGGTTAGGTGTTTGGTAGGTTGATTCTGTTGAAAGTAGTAGTTGGGTTGAGAATGGTTTGGTATCTTCATTATCTATAAAATAGTAAGAAAAACTTAAAAGGGATCCTATTTTATTGAAGTTGAAGGAGGCAGTTCGAGAATAGAAAATAGAGGCTTTCTCCCAAAGGGAGATGATGTGCATTATTATTAAGGAAGGTTATGTGTTCTATTTACTAATGGGTTTAGATAGCAAATACTAGCAGAGGGACATGGTGTGCAATATCCTATACACCTAGGAATCACTAAGATGTACCATAATTTATGAGAAATTTATTGGTGGAATGTTATAAAGAATGATGTGGAGGAATTTGTGTCTAGTTGTTTGAATTATCAGCAATTAAGGTTAAGCACCAAAGAACTAGTGGTATGCTTCAAGTGTTCAGTAACAACACATGGATATGGGAAGTGGTGAACATAGTTTTTGTGATAGTATTTCCTTGTACCCATCGTCAACATGATTCAATATTGGTTATTGTATATAGAATAGCCAAGTCACCTCATTTCTTACCAGTTCATACTTTGTATTTAGTAGACAATTATGCTAAACTCTATCTCAGGGAATTGGTAAAGTTTCATGGAGTTCCATTCACCATCAGGTCAAATAGAGGTACCCAAATTACCTCTTACGTTTTGAAGAATTGTCCCAGAGTGCTGGTACACTAGTTTATCTTAGTACAAATTTTCATCCGAAGATAGATGGTCAGGTAGATATGACCTTCAAAACCTTATAGGATATTTTGAGTGCCTTTTTTATCAACTTAAAGGGTAGTTGTTATGACCACTTACCTTTTATTGAGTTTTCTTAAAACAACAACTATAACTCTAGTATTCAGATAGGTTCGTTTGAGGCTCTCTATAAAAAGAGTTGTAGATCTCTTATTGGTTTGTTTGAGGTAGATAAGGATTCTTTTCTAGGGCCAGATTCAGTGTGTGAGGTTATGGATAAAGTTAATTTGATCCAAGAAAGGCTAAAGATAGCCTAATTTCATGAGAAATCTTATGCAGATGTGAGGAGAAGAGATCTTGGGTTTGACAGTGGTAAGTTGGTTTATTTGAAAATTTTGCTGATTAAAAGGGTAAAGAGATTGTGTAAGAAAGGAAATTTCAGACCATTCTTTTTTGTCCCATATAGGATCTTGAGCTATTTTGGAAAGGTAGTTATGTAACACACCAAATCTGATACCTATAATGCTACACTGTGCTCATGACCCTGAAGGACCACAAGATAACCCATGCATGATATCTATACCTGAGCACTGCACAATATACTGTATAAATGCAGAATAAAAGGCTAAAATTCCATAAGGTTCAAATATCGAATAAAAGATATCATCTGAAATTACAGTATATCAATACCAAAACTGAAATAAATTGTCTAAACATACTTGTCCGAAAGCCTCTAAACTATCTAAATACTGTGGAGTTGATGGGATATGTCCCCAACTAACTCCGTCTACTAAAACTGAAATAATGAAGTAAGGAAATAATAATGTTATCCTCGAATGATGAGGACTCGCTGCAAATCTACTGATGTTGGATGAATTTGAAGCTAAGTGCGATCAGGAGCTTGAGCATTCGAACCTATGGTATAAAACACCATAGCGCAGAAGAAAAGTATGCGTCGGTTTGTCTGAATATACTTGTATGCAAAGTGAGGTAGGCTGAATGCATGGGGTTCATATGCATGAACAATATTAATTGACTGAATAACATGAACATGATGATACACGCATGAATACATAACTATAAATGAGATTGTGATAATACTGACTACTATGTCTGAATACTGATAACATCAGTTTCGTATAACTGATATACTACTAATTGAGTGACTGTGTCTGACAGTCCTGATTCTGATAGAACTAGCTGAGTTTCGTACTGAACTTAGTGACTGTATCTGATAGTCCTGAATCTGAAGAACTGCCTGAGTTCTTATAGTGAAACTAAGACTGAGACTGCCGGAAGTAATCATACAACCAACATGCCCCAAATATGAACTGGTTGGGTCCAACCTATAACCCTAGATGGAATGGTTTCAGTATTGTGCCACGGGTAAAGATAACCTATGATTTAACCCTCTCTGACAGGGAGTTATTCCGTCAACACCTCCTATTAGAAAAACTCAAATGAGATGTATAATCCCTAGACTCGTAGGGGTACATCTAAACCTAAGATGGATACATAGTTTTAGAATGCAAGGATTGGTTTTAAGGATCACACCCTCTACTGGCTGACATATGAGCCCTCATTCTTTCCTTAACTCGGTACTGAATCCTACTCCCATCTAAATAGATACTGAACCCATTTCCTAGTTCATACTAGGCTTGACTGAGCTATCACTGATCATGTTACTTACTGAAGTGGACAGATTTCTCTAAGTTTCATTGACTGACGAATACTAATGAGATCTTATAACTGTCTGAGATTACCGAGAACTGTGAATGACTAAACTGATACTGAATTTACTGAGTTTTCCTGAGTCATGTGACTGGCTGAATTCTAAGTATCATGGCTTGACTGAGAGTATATTGAAAACTGATGTTGGCTCTAGGCACACCGCTAAATTGTCGGGTTCAAGTACCCCCAAGAGTCGATAGCATGAAACTAACAAGACATGACACTTCTTTGAATACATAACCATACACTACAATTCAAAATACAATCATTGGGGGATTTCATGAAGAACTTGATATTCATAATCTTGTACATGGATAGGAATGCATTCAAACATATCAAAATTTCCCAATTCTAGTCTCATGAGCATTCTATGAAATAACTATAAGACATAGATTTAGAATGGGAGTCATTTTAAACATCTAGTTGTAGCCTAAGTTCATCATTTAGATCAACAAAGGGTCATAAAAAACAATTCAACACACTTAGGCATTTTATCAAACACATAGGATGCATATACTTAGGCTTGGGCATGAATAATAAACAATTACACCATGGCTACTTTAATAACTCAATTTCATGAAATTGAATCCATATGCTAACATAATGTGAAGGAATACATAAAGATTAGATCATGGAATCCATACAAATAAACAACATGGATACAATTTCAATCCACAACATGAACATCATTATTTAAGCTTTAAAAAACGGTTTCTTGAACTCCAAGGATGAAAAGTATCCTTGGATGAACACTTTACATACCTAGGTGGATGATTTCTTGAAGATTAATGGAGGAAAGCTTGAATCCTTTGCTTGAAATTGATCACATAGGGTTTCTTGTTCCTAAAAAATTGTGGAATTAGGAATGTATTTAGACAAAAGAGGGATAAATTTTATGTTTATGAGGGCTGAAGGTCAAGGAAAATGACCTAATTACCCTTAAGGAAATGGTCATTTAATGACAAAAACTAGGCACCGATGCGTTGAGCGACGTGGCAGGTCGATTGCATCGATGCTTTACCCGACACATCAAGCCATGATCGCGGTAAGCCTCATTAATTTGAACTCTGGAAACCTACAAAAACATTAACCAACAAGATAGGCGATGCGGCGCGCTAAGATTGCGTTGGTCCACTATTTTGGGACATCAAACATGGTTTAAACGAGTTTTAAAAATCTGAAACTTGTCCGGATACAACTATTGGCTTCCCTGATCATGAATTAGAAAAAATACCAACCATTAAAGGACATTAAGGTGGAAAAATGAGATTCTCAACTTTCGAAGGCCAAAAATAAACTATGTCTGGAAACTTAGCTAGAATTTTTTAAGTCTGGGCCTACTGACAAACTTAAAGGACTGAATTAAGATTTGAAATTTTTGCTGGGTCTTACAATATCTCCCCCTTGGGAATATTTATCCTCGAATAGGACTGACTTAGATGGGATAAATGGTAAGCCAAAGTACATACTAAACATGAACATCTGAAACATGAGTACATGACTGATCTGACTTATAAGCTGAATGTATTGTACTGAACATAAATATCTGATGTGTGAATAGCTAACTCAATGAATGCATGACCGGGATTACTAGTAAGCTGAATTTAACAAGTTGAGCATGCATATCTAATGCGTGAATACATAATAAAACTGACACATGAACATATGACTGAATATGCAATGGTAATTTATACCAAGTTTATAATCAGAATCTGAGCATGAAATTGAATACCAAGTTTGTAATGGAATCTTAACATAGATCTGAGTGAATTCATGGAAGACTGTTACATTAAACCAGAAATACTGATGAACCCGAGATCACTTACTGGGCATACGTGAATAGGAAATGGGAACATATCTAAGACTAAAACATGGTATATAAATTGAATATAAATAATCTGAACTAAGCACCTTGAATACATGGCTTGTGGCTGAGGTCGGAATTTGAGGGTCATCTTATGAGTACCCTTTACTCCTAACTATATTAAATATAAGGAGAGAGATTAGAATGTTTATGTCATGAAAGTTAGGGGGATTATAGTGTATCTCTCCTTTGGGATACTAGGTCCCTCGAAGAATACTGATTTTGATGATATACTGAGGAAAACTAACGTGATGCACAAGGCACCTACTAATTGAATTGTGACTGAATATCTAGGATCTGAAACTAAGACGTGATACATGTACTAAGCTTAGCACGCAACTACCTAGTTGGTGCAACTAACAATGATCACATTTGTGGGACTCCGAATAGTGCAACTAGATAGAACGAAGGAAAACCACACCATCTAAACTTGTTCGCCAGACTGCTAAATAGAATTATTGGCTGCTTAAACTAACTCATACTAACAACTTATACTTAACTCAAGTACTTCTCCGGCAGTCTTTCAACTATAGTCTCCATCTTAGTACAACTTATCACTTATGACTACCAAAAACATTCACATGGGTAATTATCACGACTACTTAAATAAACGCCTTATTTAATTAACTGAAGGACTGATAACTGAATGTTGGGTCTGCAAGACTTAACTGAACTTAGTCTGAACAACTGGACTGAAACTGTAGAGTATAATGCATAGAAGGTAATGACTGACTGGGTAACATGAGGTAACTGAGCATGAGTGAGTGAAAACTGTATTACCTTAACAATGCAAGATCAGGTGTCTAACATATTTTGGAAACATTCTGTAAACTGGGGTACTGAAAGACTAATAACTATGTAACAAATGGACATATGTTATGGCCGAGAAATCCGTGAACTAAACTGAGTTATTGAACTGATTACTGGGCTAGGAATGGGACTAATATTGTAGCTAAGACGGTAATTTGAACTGTAACCATAACTAAGACTGTAATTGAAACTGAATGATAGTTTCTGATAACCATGGTTTAGACTAGTGCTGAAATACTGAATTCTGATGGCTAAGTAACTGATAACTAAAAGCTATGGTTCTGTAAGACTAACTGAGTCCTTTACTGAATATTGATTACCAAACTGACCCTATAACTGAAGCCTGAGTGATAGAGCATCAACACCACGGATTCATGAGGGATCTAAACTAACAGTATACATGGCATAATCTGAGTTTGGTTGATCACTAAGAGTGGAGCATGAGTCATGAGTTGTATGACATGATCTTGGAATTTCTGTGTTCTGGGACATGATACTTAACACTGGGTGAACTGGAACTCCTTATACTAGGAACATGAAAAACATACTATTCAATGATAAGCGCGTGGGTATAAGCTGTATTCGTGGGACTAAAACGTAAAGCATGCGTAAGTACCATGATAGTTGAAGTACAAAACTTTTCACTGAGGTAGGAAGGGTCGGGAATCATCTTTCCTTAATTTCCTACACATACTGGCATTAATACTGGAACCTAAAAGCCTGACTTTCTTAGATATCATAATCGGAAAGTCCCTGGAATTTATGCCCTACTGATTTGGGAGACCGGACTGGGCTGAAGGACGACCATGCTGACTTTGAAGGCCAGGTTTAGGATAGTCTCGGACCTTATGACCTGACTCGCCACATCCAAAACACATATCACTGCCAACTCTACACACCTCTTTATGATACTTATCATACTCTTTGAGGGGAAAGAATCTATCTAGGAAGGCAGTAACAAACTATTCCCACTCTATAGGATCTGCATCTGTACCCCAGTCTACCTTCCACTATTTAAACCACATATGAGCTACATCTTGTAGCTGATAAGCGGCTAACTCAACACTCTCACTAGAAGTCACACCCATGATATTTGTGACTTTCTGAACTTAGTCGAGGAACTCTTGTGGATCCTCTTTGGATTTTAAACCTGAGAATAGGGGAGGATTAATTCAAGTGAAGTCCCGAATCCTGGCTGCAACAGTATTGGCCACTGATTTTGCCGGAATAACAGCTGGTTGTTCATTCTGATATGTGACTAACTTGGCTAGTATAGTTAATATAGTCCTAAATTCTACGTGGGAGACATGCTCGTCCAGGGGATCTTCCTAAACGTGCTGAGGGGCTGACTAATTTTCATTTCTTCTTTTGGGAGGCATGTTCTATAAACATAAATGGAGAAATGGATTATACTGAGAGTTAAATCTTAGCTCATGCTCACTGGCACGACTTGAATAATAAAAAATAGGAAACTGTTCCTAAAATATAATATAGCCTCCTATACATAAATGAAGTGCGTAACACACCTATATTCAAGACTCTACTAGATGTGGCTTTTTAGACTTGCTCGGACTCTATAGAACCTATCTCTGATATCAAGTTTTAAACACCCCAAATATAATACCCAGAATGCTACATGGTGCTCATGACCCCGAAGGACCACAAGCTAACCCTTTACTAATATTTGTACCTGTTCACTTCATAATATACCGTATAAATGTGGAATAAAAGGATGAAAGTCCATAAGGTTCAAATTTCTGATAAAATATAACATCTAGAATTACGGTATATCAATACCAAAACTGAAAGAAACTGTCTGAACATGCAAGTCTAAAACCCTCTAAACTGTCTAAAAACTGTGGAGTTGATAGGATATGTCCCCAACTAACTCTATCTACTAAAACTGAAATAATAAAGTAATGAAATAATCATGCTATCTTCGAATGATGAGGACTCACTTCAAATCTACTGATGTCGGCTGAATCTGAAGCTAAGTGCGATCATGAACTTGAGCGTCCGAACATATGGTATAAATCACCATAACGCAAAAGAAAATTATGCATCAGTACATCTGAATGTACTGGTATTCAAAGTGAGGTAGGCTAAATGCATGGGGTTCATATGCATGAATAATACTAACTGACTTAATAACATGAATGTGAGGATACATGCATGAATACATAACAGTAAATAAGATCATGATAATACTGACTACTGAGTCTAAATACTGATAACATAATTTTCGTATGACTGGTATACTATTAACTGAGTGACTGTGTCTGACAGTCCTTATTTTGATGGAATTAGCTGAGTTATGTACTGAACTGAGTGACTGTATCTGATAGTCCTGAATTTGAAGAACTATCTGAGATCTTTTACTGAGACTAATACATAGACTGTGGGAAGTATACATCTAACTGACATACCCCAAATTTTAACTGGTGGGGTCCAACCTGTAACCCCAGCTGAAGGGTGTCAGTACCGTTCCACGAGTAAAGATAAGGTATGAGTTAACCCTCTCTGATAGGGAGCTCTTCTATAAACCCCTCCTAGTAGGAAAACTCAAATGAGATGTATAATCCCTAGACTCATAGGGGTACATCTCAACCTATGTTGGTTATATAGTTTTGGAATGCAAGGGTTGCATCTAAGGATCACACCCTGTACTTGCTGACAGGTGAGACCTCATCTCTTTGCTCACTCGGTGCTGAATCCTACTCCCAACTGAATAGACGCTGAACTAATTTCTTAGTTTATACTAGGCTTGACTGAGCTGTGACTGATCGTGTTACAAACTGAACTGGTCTGAATTCACTAATTTCAATTGACTGATGAAATAATAATGAGATCTGATAACTGACTAAGATTACTGAATACTGTGAAGTACTGGACTGATACTGAATTTACTGAGTTTTTCTGAGTCATGTGACTGACTAAATTCTAAGGATCATGGCTTAACTGAAAGTATATTGAAAACTGACGCTGGCTCTAGGCATAACTAAATTGCCGGGAATAAGTACCCTTAGGACTCGATAGAATTAAACTAACAAGACATGACACTTCTTTGAATACATAACCATAGGCCACAATTCATAATACAATCATTGTGGGATTTCATGAAGCACTTGATATTCATAATCTTGTACATGGATAGGAGTGTATTTAAACATATCGTATTTTGACAATTCTAGTCTCATGAGCATTCCTTTAAACAACTATAAGACATATATTTAACGTGGGAGTCATTTTGAACATCTAGTAGTAGCCTAAGTTCATCATTTAGATCAACAAAGGGTCATAAATCACAATTCTACTCACTTAGGTATTTTATCAAACACATGGGATGCATATACTTAGGCTTGGGAATGAATACGAAACAATTACATCATGACTACATTAATCAACTCAATTTTATGAAATTCAATCCACATGCTAACATAATATTAAGGAATACATAAAGATTCTATCATGGAAACCATAAAAATCAACAACATGGATACAATTTGAATCTACAACATGAACATTGACAGCTCCCAAGCGCACACGCAAGTGTACGTGGTCTTATCAAGTAATATAGTGGCTTCAAGGAAGCCAAAGTATCTATCTCTGTAGGACTTGCGTTCGCCGCCTGTCCTATTCTAGTTTAAATAATTGAGGAGAGTACCAATAAAGTTGTAATTTTGAAAGTTAAAACAAATCTAAACTAATTCATAAAATAAAATCTTGGACAATCAATAGAGTATAGCCTAGGGTTGAGGCATTTCGAACAATCATACAAATCTCTATTCCTATCACAGTTTAGGTTATCGGATTGTTGATTCGCAAGGTTTATGCTATGATTTTAGTCTCCTGAACCTCAAATCTTCTATTTAGTGAGCATTGTACCTATAACTCCCGCAGAGATACAAAAATTCATCTAAATCTATGAGGTTATCTTCTTGCAATTGAATCAAACAAGGCTTCTATGTATATCCCTATCCTAGAGGCTAACTCAAATTCTTTATTTCATAAAAAAACATGAACCTTGTTCCCTAATTTCTTCATTCTATCTTATGATTCTCCTCCCGAATTCACATAAAAAAATAGATTTATTCTAATGGTAGATAATTATTAAAATAGTAGTCTCAAGAAATTAAGAACAACCCAAATGATAATCCGCAATTAAACTACAATAAAGAATATTACAAAGTATTCATGTTCTTGTCCTCAACCCCAGAAAGAGGGTTTTAGCCTTTAATGAAAATATTCATCATCCAATCCCTTGAAATGATGATGCAAACCATAAAAAAATAAATTAAAGAATGATAAAATCTAAAAAGAAGTTGTGGTATCCTCCAATGATGTTTCAAGTTTATCTAGGGTTTCCAAGAGGTCCCAGGATGATTAAAATGTGATTTAACACGTTATATTTAAAGTATACAAGTCATAAACACACTTGGATTGGATTTCCAGGCTAATTTACTTCAGCTGGGAAGAATTATCCCGATTTTGGGCATCGGCGCGACATGGAGACATGCAAATTCACAATTGTAAAGAAACTATCAAATTCTAGTAGCTGTTCGCGATTTCAAGGCGTCGTAGGGCCTCCTTAAACTCCAAACAGAGATAAAAGCGCAATATTTAAAAGAACTTGGGCTTCTTCTGAATAAATTTATGTTTTTAAATACTCCATTTTCCAACTGTAAAGTCAACACTCGCCTAATACTTTTCAGTGGTCCAACTTGCGTCTTGTGCTTTTGTTGAGCATTCCGAGCCTTCTTGAGTGGTTTCCACTTGATTTGAAGCTTTTATATTCTTAATATATAATCATAATCCATGAAAAAGGAATCCTAAATCATTAAAAAAATAAATTAAGAGCTCAAAACAACACAACATCATCACCAATGAACTAGAAACACAAGCTAAGCATAGGCTAAATTCACATTGAGCTTTAACTCACTGTTTTCACTCTTTTGTTGATCCAATTGATCCTTGAACTTTAGAACTAAGTTGTATCACATATAAATACACAATAAAAATCATATTAACTAATTAAAACACATTAGAACTCAACACAATAGACTAGAAAAATACCTAGCTCAAGCTAGTCATACTAGTTTTCTCGGTTGAACCCCAAATGGTCGAATTGAATCAAAACTTGTGTGGAAACACCATTAAACATTGTAAACACATACTTGGACACATAATTGATTATTTATATCATTATTAACATATATATCACAATAATCATCCTCAAAACAAGGCTAAATAAGATAGAATAGTAGCTTTGGAATGAATAAATTCACCCAACATCACCACCCCACACTTAAAGCCTTGTTCATGCTTGAACAATTATTAACTATAAACACCATGAGCTGAAGAGAATCCACACTTCTACTACAAGAAATACACTCAATCCAGAACTACAATGACTATATGGAATGCAAGTTTCTACACTAACCATGTTATGCACAATTGAATGCTCAAGAATCCTACTTCCAAAACAACCTAGACTCAATAAAGAATTCTACAAGTAGCAAACTCATGCACATAATTTAGTTAAAGACATCTTACAAATCACCCATATTCATCAAACATGTGCCCCTCACAACAAGAGTGTTACCCACAATCACTCAAAATAATGCAATTTATAATGTAATGGGTACAAGAATCAAATTACGCTCACTCTCACAAAAAATTCACAAGTTACACATAGTGAACCATAGGCTTTCCCTTAGTGTAGTGTTCCACTAATAGTCGAATGTAATGATTAGAATCAATTAGGACTTTTTCCGATTGTAATGTAGGCTATGGGTGAGGTAGGAACTATTTTGGCCAAGAATAGTGACTGACCTCTCTAAGAGATTTAATACACTACATTATACAATTAAAACCAATCTCCAACAAATAAATTATACCACTTTTGTATACCCATCTCATTTATTTTTGCTCCATCTCTTTTCTGCATTTTCATAAACACATAGTTTACTACCACAAGAATCAATTTTTCTCCTTTTTCACAATCATGGCAATATTTTTAGCATAAATTATATTACAAACATCCACCACACATCAATTATACACCAATAACTATTAACTTGGGGCATCAATTTTACCTTTTTCTTCTTCAATTTCTCAAACTCTTTTCTCAAACTCAATTTTTTTAATTAAAGCACTTAGGAGATTTTTGGATCAAATTATGGTCTATCAAAGAAGGGATTATGCTACATATGAGGTTACCAAAGAAAAAGCTAAAGGATCATTGGGGTTTAACTGGGATAATGCACAAGGGTAGGTAAAACATACGGTATAAAATGAGGATATCAAAGAAATACCTATATCATCTCCTAAACACACATTCTTTATTTTGCTTCACACTCACACGGGGTAAGTTCTAGACATCACATGTAACAAGGAATATATAAAAAACCTTAAATGCACATTGAACATTCTCAACTCAATAGGATCATCATAGACTACCAACCAAACAATAGCATGAATTCAAAATTAAGCCAACAAATACTAGAGTCACAAAACATGAGCCTAAGAGTCTCAAAAATAGTAATTCACTAAATCAACATGCTTTTTTCAACAAATCAAAAATAGAACCAACAAGAATATATCACTTATTTCTAACCTAATTTTTTTAAAAAATTAAGTTAAAATTGGGGAATTTCCCTACCCCACACTTAAAAATGTACTGTGTCCCCAAAGTGAATTTAAAAGTAAGAGATAGAGATACTCCCTGAGGCCTCTAGGCCTAGCTAGTACCATCTTTACATGAATGAGATCCATGGAAAACCACACTCCATCTTTGCCATGCTTCAAGCTCATGTTTACGGTAATCAGACTTCCCATTAACCTATAAATCAACCAAAAATAAAAAGCTACGTGAAATAAAAACTAAAAACTAAAAATAAAACCTACTTACCTTGGGTTGCCTCCCAAGAAGCGCCTAATTTAGTGTTGCGACATGACACATTCAACTTTTTCCTCCATCTTGATGATATGAATTTCACCCCTAAAATCGCATCCATTTTTTTGCCTCGATCATATGGAGGTGGTATAAAAATTAATAAGCCGAGTAATGGATTGATCATGATAAACCACTCGGCCTTAAAGTGAGGTGTGTGTTTGTGTTTTTTTCTAGTGTCAAATCAAGAATATAGGATTCTAGTTCCTCATATTCACACTTCTCTACTATTTTAAGTGATTCCACAGATAATATATCATCTAAACATAATGTAAAAAAGTGCTTTTAATAAGGACCAACCAATAGTACTTCAAAATTTACATTATCCTCAACACCTTCACTTTTATTCTCCTTCTCAATATCATCCTCAAGATAAAAATGACAATCAAATGACTACGATTCTTATGTTTGTTCCACAAGTTAGCTAATGTCCTCCTCATATTATTCTTCCCTCCGCAACTGTAGACATGGTGGCAGTGGTAACTCCTTAAGACTTTCAACAATTTCAATTTTTGAGTACTCAGACTTTGTCGAATTATCAACAACTTTGTCTGCAATCAATTAGATATACTCTTGATCTAGAGCCTCACTATGATTATTCAGATAAGCCAAAAACTGTGTTTGAGACGATAAAAGTTGTTTCAACATCTCTTCCAAATGGCTCATTTGAGTTGTGGCCTGTATGTTTAGTGTTACTGCTGAAACTGTTGTTGGTTGGTCTGTGATTGAATTTGTGACAAAGTCAACCCCTTTCGATTGCAGTAGTTTATATAATTTTGCAATTGATCATAGACAAAAAATTTAACTAAATCACGATTTCTCACACACATATCTTCTAAATGATTACTTTGACTATAAGCCAAACACCAATTTGCATTCTGTTCCTCAGATAGAACAATATTTGTATCATATTGTGAAGATCCCGTCCACGCACATTCATCAAAATCTGGACAATAAGCCTCATGATGTGGTCCCCCACAAAAACAAAAAGAATCATCATCACTCAAAAACCATCTATCCCAGGCTGACATTTTAAGAAGAATATGAGAAAAAATAGAAATAAAGGAAAATAAAAAGAGACTAAACAAAAACTATGTACAACTCAATATAGAAAAACTAAAAATAAGATAGTTGCCTAATAATAAGTCCCCGATAACTATCTTATTTTTAGTTGAGCATTTATAGGTGGTAAATATTCCCGCCTATCATGCGGGTGACCCAGGTTCGATCCCTGATAATGGTGCCAAAAACTTGACAGCGCCCAAGAGGACACGCAAGTGTACATGGTCTTATCAAGTAATATAGTGGCCTCAAAGAAGCCCAAGTATCCATCTCTCAGGGACTTGCGATCTCCGTCTATCCTATTCTAGTTTAACTAATTGAGGAGAGTAGAAAATAAAGTTGTAATTTTGTAAATTAAAATTAATTTAAACTAATGCTTAAAATAAAATCCTTGACAATCAATGGAGTAAAACCCAGGGTTGAGGCATTTTGAACAATCTTACAAATCTCTATTCCTATCACAGTCTAATTGATTATTGGATTGTTGATTCACAAGGTTTATGCTACGATTTTAGTATCCTGAGCTCAAATATTTTATCTATTGAACATTGCAACTACAACTCCCGCAGAGATACAATAATTCTTCTAGATTCAATAAGTTATCTTCTTGCAATTGAACCAAACAAGGATTCTAGGTATATCCCTATCATAGATGCTAATTCAAACTCCTTATTTCATAAATGAGTAATAACCTTGTTCCTTAATTTCTTCATTCTATCCTATGATTCTCCTCTCGGATTCACATCGAAATATAGATTTATTCTAATGGTAGCTAATCATATAAATAGTAAGATCAATAAATCAAGAACAATCCATATGATAATCCACAATTAAACTACAATAAAGAATATTAAAGAGTATTCATGTTCTTAGCCTCAACCCCAGAAAGAGGGTTTTAGCCGTTAATGGAAATATTCATCATCCAATCCCTTGGAATGATGATAAGAACTATAAAAAAATAATAAATTAAATAATGATAAGACCTAAAAATAAGTTGTGGTATCCTCCAATGATGTCCCAATTTTATCTAGGGTTTCCAAGAGGTCCCAAGATGATTAAAATGGAGTTTAGGACGATATATTTATAGTATACAAGTCATAAACCGACTTGGATTGGGTTTCCACTCTATTTTACTTCATCTGGACAGAATTATTCTGATTTTGGGCATCGACACGATGCGGTGACATTCCAATTCACAATTGTCAAAAAATCTGTCAAATTCCAGTAGCTCATCGCGATTTCAACGCTTCACGGAGCCTCTTTAAACCCCCTTATTAGCTGAACGCACCTTTATGTCAAAAACATGATCCTTTTATTAATATATTGGTATTTTTCACGCCTTCATTTTCCACATATACAGTCTAAATGTTTCCCATATATTTCATGTGTCCAAAATGCGTCCAGCTTGCGTCTTATGCTTCCGTGGTAATTTACGAGCCTTTTTGAGTTGTTTCTACTTGACTTGAAGCTTATATATTCTTCATATATCATCATAGTTCATTCACCAGGCATACTATAGCACTAAACACAACAATTTAGAGCTGAAAACAACACAACATCCTCAACGAAGAACTAGAAACACGAGCTAAGCATAGACTAATTTCTCATTAAGTATTAACTCATTGTTTTGACTCTTGGTTTGATCCAATTGACCCTTCCACATGATAAACAAGTTTTTTCATATATAAATGCATAATAAAAACCTTGGTAACTCATTAAGACACATTATAACCCTACACAAGACACTAGTCAACACCTAGCTCAAGCTAGTCACACTAGTTTTCTTAGTTGAACTCTAAATGGTCAATATGTATAAAAACTTGTGTGGAAACACCATTAAACATTGTAAACAAATACTGTAACACATAATTTCTCATTTATATCATTATTAACACATATAGCATATTAACCATCCTCAAAACAAGGCTAATTAAGCTAAAATAGTAGTGCTAGAATGCATAAATTCACCCAACATAAAACATCATTACTTATGCTTTAAAAAAATGGTTTCTTGAATTACAAGTATGAAAGGGATCCATGGATAAACACTTTACATACCTTGGTGGATGATTTCTTGAAGATTGATGGAGGAAAGCTTGAATCATTGGCTTGAAATTGATTACCTATGGTTTCTTGTCTTGAGCAATAGTGGAATAAGGAATGTATTTAGCCAAAAGTGGTAAAAATTTCGTGTTTATGAGGTCTGAAGATCTAGGAAAATGACCTAATTACCCTTAAGGATGCAGTTATTTAATGACTAAAACTGGGAACCAATACGTTGAGCGATGCGGTGCGTTGATGGCATCGACACAATTCCTGATGTGTCCTGCCATGATCACGCTAAGCCTTAGTAGTTTTTACTCTATCAACCTGCAACAATGTTAACCGATGTGATAGGCAATGCGGCATGCCAAGATCGCGTTGGTCCACTATTTTGGGATACCAAACATGGTCTAAACGAGTTCCAAAAAATTTGAAGCTTTTTCAGGAACACCTATTGACATCCCTGATCATGAATTAGCAAGAATACTGATCAATAAAGGATATTAAGGTCATGAAATAAGATTGTCAACTTTTGAAGGCAAAAAATAAACTAAGTCTGGAAACTTAGCTATAATTTTCTAAGTCTGGGACCCCCTTGACAATCTTAAAGGACTGAATTAAGCTTAGTAATTTTTGTGGTATCTTATAAGTTAATGAGTAAGTGTTACCTATAGATTTGGCATTCGGGAATTTTGTGTTTCATGTCTCTTTCCTAAAGAAATGTATTGGTGACTCAGCTTCGGTTGTTTATTTTGATGGTGTGGGCATGGAATATAGCCTTCCCTACTAAGAAGTTCCAGTTAAGATCCTTAACCTTTAGAATCGTAGGTTCAGGAAAAAAAAGTCCATTTGGTTAAGGTTCTATGGAGAAATAAGTCTGTTGAGGGAACTAATTTGAAAGCAGAAACAGATATGTGAGCCAAGTATGCCCATCTTTTGTCTACGAATTTAGACTCAAATTGAGGTAATGGTTTCTATCAAATAGATTCTCTCATTTTTTATCTAAGTTATTCAACTATCCCCATGTCAAGTTATGATTTCATGAAGTCAATTCAGTCTATACGTCATTTTTCGGGTACAGTTACTTAATAATGTTTCAACTCATAAGTTTAATGTGCATAATCTCGATATTCTTAATATCTCAGTTCAAAGAGTTTCATTCGAGGACGAATGAACCGAAAGGGGAGATATTTTAATATGCCGCAAGATCCTTGATAAGTTTACAACTATATGTCTTATGTTTTTAAGTCCCAAAGGCATTTATTTCACACTAAGTATAAGATACAAATAAAATTTAAGACCTCAAGATTTTGAACATTTCATTTTTGGACTTTCTGAGTTTGTAACATTGATTTATGAGTTGAAATATATTAATGGAACTTAAAACGGTCATCCGAGAGAGTTTTACTATTTTAAAAGTGGTTTGGGGAGATTTTGGACCGCGGAGGAAGTAAGCTACCATGATTTGGGTGTGTCATGGAGGCTTGACATCCACAATACATAGCGTGTATGGCTGATAGTCTCTATAATACATGCCATGTTATGGCGGCTAATCTATGCAATAGCCTTCTGGCCACGGAGGTTCTATGTTTTTTGCAACATTATTTAAATTCCAAATGGCATTGTGGTCATTTAACCCTTTCCCTAAACGTCCAAATTATTGTTTAAAACCTAAGAAGGATATTATTTATTCCAATACTCATCAGTTAACAACGTAAAAATCATCCTCATTCCCAAGAATACAAAATTTGATGTTTTTTCAAAAGAATTCAACAATCCAAGGTCCAAATTCAAAGTCTTCTTCAAAAATTCAAGAAACTCAGGTATGTGGGGTATTTATCAATGGGCTCCATATACCAATTGAGTTCAAAGTATCCTTTGTATTTCGTGTATAAACCCTTTTACCTCTCTTTATAAAATTCTAATCTTAAGCATGAATTTACTCAATGTTCTAAATGTAGTTTTGAATTCAGGATATACCAATATGATTCCCCATGTGAATTTTGTTATCATAAGCTTAAAATTTCAATCACTCATATAATGTTATTATCACCATGTTAAATTAAGAATCCATGAATTAAACCATATGATCATGTTGTCCTCATTAGTTTAACATATTTCCATTCTCATAATCATGGATTCCATCAGTTAGGTATATATTCAATGGTTTGGGTCTCTTAATCATTAATTCCCTTATTAGCTTATTGAATGATGTCATTGTGTTTACAGTATTATTTAGTGCTAGAGGGTTATAAAGTTTACAGTATTATTCAGTGCTAAAGGTTTATGAACACCTGATACCTACATATTTAAACATGTTTCAATTTTTAAGTAACAATTAATCCATATCATAATTTTATTTTAAGATTATTATGTTTATGTTGAGAAATTTTTAATACCACATAATGTTAAATGAATAATAACAATTGTGTATTTCATTTGGGAGCCAAACTTAGCACTGAGGAAACGTAGGGATGACGGCTCCCCCGTCAGTTAGGCATGAGTTGTTAGTAGCAGTACCTATATTCAATACCTATGACGCCACTGTATATTATAAGGGGTACTTATTAGTAGAGGTATGCCAACCTTGTCCTTTGCGATATCAGCCTTATGGATCCATATCATCAGCCATGCGATGATTCGCCTGGCAAGGTAGCAGTACATTTCTAACTGGTTTATAAGTTGGACCCTGATAACTTAGATTGGGACATGTTGGTATTGTTTTCTCCCACAGTCTTAGTTTAGTATTCAAATCATATCGACTCATGTTTTCTTAACCAAGTGTTCACATTATAAGTTATTCAGTTTACAAAATTTCTGAATCCATCCTATGTTTGCCCAAATAGGATCTAGTTCCATATTGGGAAGGTAGTTAATGAGTTAGAGTTACCTGCAGATTTTGCATTAGGACATTCGGTGTTTCATGTCTCATTTGTAAAGAAATTTATTGGTGACTCAACTTCAGTTGTGAGTTTAGAATGTGTGGGAACGAAAAATAGCCTTACGTACTAAGAAGTCCCAATTCAGATCCTTGACCTTCAGACTCATAGGTTGAGGAATGAAGTAGTCTATTTGATTAAGGTTCTGTGTAAAAATAAGTTCATTGAGGAAACTACTTGAGAAGAAGAAGAAGATATTTGAGCCAAGTATCCCTATTTTTCACTACAAATTCTGACTCGGATTGAGGGAATGGTTTCTCCCAAAGTGATTCTCTCATTTTCTATCTTAGTTTCCCAACCATCCTCATGTAATAACATGCTTTCATGAATTCATTTCAGTCCATGCGTCATGTTTTGGGAACAATTGCTTAATCTTGATTCATCTCATAATTATTAAGTTCATAATGTCAGTCTTCTTATTATCTCAGTTCAAATAGTTTAAATCGAGGATGAATGATCCCTAGGGGATAATTTTTAATACGCTACAAGATCCTATACAACCTTACAACTCTACATGTTATGTTTGTAAGACCCAAAGGCATTTATTTCACCCCAAGTACAAGAGACATAGAAAATTTAAAACACAAAGATTTCAAAAATTTAATTGTTGACCTTCCCGAGTTTAAAACATTAATTTATGAGTTGAAATATGTTTATAGATGTCAAAAGGATCATCCAAGAGAGTTTCATAATTTTTGAAAGAGGTTTGGGGTAATTTTTGACCACAGAGGATATAAGCTTCAAAAATTTCGGTGTGTCACGGAGGCTTGACCTCCGCGATAGACGGCGTCTCACAACGCTTAGTCTCTGCAATATTTGATGGCCTATATGGGCCAAAGAAGTAAAGTACGTAAATTGATATTTCATGAATTCTCATTAATTTAGTAAAAGAAAGACAATGAAATAAGGCCCTAACATAATTAAAGGTATATTTGTTATAGCTAATGTTTTTCTATTCTATCCTTGCATAAAGATTTTTTTTCTTATTTCCTTAGGTAGATTATCTTTATAAATACTGAATATTAAATAAACTTTTTAGAGTTTGAGAGCTTGCTGAAAACATATATTGTTTTAAGTTTATAAAGGAGGGTTGCTTAGGAATCTAATTCCCCTCAGGTCGTTCTCATAAGCTTAGGTGCTTGTTTGGGTAGTTAAAGGTGATCTCTTATTATAATTGAATTGGTTGCCTTTGATTCATCTAATACATATACCTTTCTATTTATATTGTCTTTGATTTGTCTTTCCAAAATGGAAAAAAGTCCATACTTCCCCTCTTCACTAGTTTTTGGACACAATTCTCATAGAAGTAGACTTAAAAGTATCTTTCTTCTCTAATTATCAATCCCAAGAATTTCAATATTACCATATTTTGTATAACAAACATAAATAACATCATAAAGATAAAACCAACTCCTACCTAATATACTATCAGACTACTCCATATCTAGAATAACTAAGTCTACAATGGTCTTAAACACCATAAACATCATAGGGTGTGAGCTAACAACATTAAAAGAAAAGTACACACATGGAAAACATAAATCAATTAGCTAACTACAAGTGTACACACTTCAAAAGCAAGATTATAGATCCTGATATTTTTGTTTGTTGCAACAATCTACCAGGTCTGGATTGAAAGAAATGCAAAGAGATTCAAGACTCAATAGAAGAACATTAAACAACTGATAAAAGATAGCTACCTTTAAACTCACATTAAAAGTCAATCATAGTTTAAATTGTAGGAATATTAGCAAAGTTGAATAGTCATCCAGTCTAGTGTAGATATTTTTGAAAATTCTAATAGATAAAAGATACATGAATATTCTTGTACTACAAATATTACTGGTTGAAATAAATTGCTTTTCTTTTGATAAAAAAAACATTCTTGATCAAAAAATATACACACCCGAACTGGCAAGGGCACATTTAATAAAGCATAAAGATATTGATAGTATAAGTCTCATCCCAAGACAAATTTCACAAACATATCAAGGTATGTTGAACTAGGATCAAACAATATGAAAGTAAAAGAAGTGTATATATGAAAATGAATATTTCATGAATTCTCAAAAACAAAGACAATGGAATAAAACCCTTACTTTATTAATGGTATATTTGTTATAGCTATACATATAAGTTTTGTTATTTCCCTAGGTATTTTCTGTTGATGAATACTTATTATTAAATACACTTTTGAGAGTTTGAGAGATTGCTTAAATTTATATTGCTTCAAGTTTAGAAAAGAGGGTTGCTTAGTAATCTAATTCCCCTGAGGTCATTCTCATAGGTTTAGGTGTTTATTTAAGTAGATAAAGGTGATCTTTTATTTTATTGAATGTGTTACCTTTGATTCATCTTTTACGTCTACCTTTCTATTTATTTTATCTTTGATTTGCCTTCCCAAATATAGGAAAAAGCCATACATCCCCTCTTCACTAGTTTTTGGGCACGATTCTCACAAGACTAAACTTGAAAGTACCTTTTCTCTCTAATTATCCATCCCACGAATTCCTATATTAACATATTTTGTATTTCAATCATAAATAACTGGTAAAGATAAAACCAACTTCTCCCCAATATAATACAAACTACTCCATATCTAGAATAACTAAGTCTACAATGGTCTTAAACACCATAAACATCATAGGGTTTGTACTAACAACATTAACATACAAGTAAACACACGAAAAACAAAAATCATGTGGCTAACTACTAGTGTACACACTTCAATGGCAAGACTATAGATTCTGATATTTTTGTTTGCTTCAACAGTCTACCAGGTTCGGATTTAAAGGAATGCAAGAAGATTCAAGACTCAGTAGGAGAACACTACATAACTGATAAAAAATATCTTCCTTCAAACTAACATTAAAAGTTAATAAAAGTGTAAATTGCAGGAATATTTGCAAAGTTGAATAATTATCCACTCTAGTGTAGATATTTTTGAAAATTGTAATAGCTAAAAGATACATGAACGTGATTTTACTATAAATGTTATTGGTTGAAATTAAATGCTTTTGTTTCGACCAAGAAAATATTCCTGATCCAAAAATATACATACTCGAATTGGAAAGGACACATTTGTAGAAGTATCAAGATATTCAAAGTCTAAGTCCCATCACAAGGAAAATTTCATAGACACATAGGGGAATGTAGAACTAGGGATCAAACAATTGGGAAGCCATATGATTACAAAAATAAATAGTACTTGTGATCACAACATCATAAGCTTCTAATTTAGGACAAGATAAAACAACGTAAAGATGAGCCTTATCGCCACCCTGATAGCTATCTCTACCAACCCAAGTATTATTTTTACCAGCCTATCTGCCACATTGGTTGTCGTGGTTAACAACCCTT
This sequence comes from Capsicum pubescens, assembly GCA_030864215.1. Taxonomy (NCBI): domain Eukaryota; kingdom Viridiplantae; phylum Streptophyta; class Magnoliopsida; order Solanales; family Solanaceae; genus Capsicum; species Capsicum pubescens. Next base: position 182,538,211 of record CM061547.1, on the reverse strand, counting down.
CCTATAGTCTGTCCACCACATTCATCATGTGGATGACCCCTACTATTTTCTCTACCACTATAATTTGATACAACTAAAGTTGTAAAGACTGTTCCTGAGTCAATTGACCTTTAGTCACCTTCTAATATGTCCCAAGCCTCCACACTCGTTGCACGGAACACCCATAATAGACTCTATACTAAAGATGATTATGTTGTTTGGCTATTTAGTTGTTTATGATAATAATTGACCCCTCCTTCTATAGTCATTGTCTTGGTTGAATTATAAGGCTTAGAAAAATCAAACCCCTTTGAGAAAGTTCAACTAAATTTTCCTGTGGTTTAGGCCTCCTCTTCTGCATTTACCTTTCCCTATTTCTCAAGTTCTTTAACCTTTTTAGAAAACTCAACTGCATCCTGAAAGGACTTCCTAGACACCACCATAGATAAGTTAGAAAATTAAATCAAAGAGTTCAGACCCTTCACAAAGTACCTAATCCATTCCTCCTCTAAGGCGATCAATTGTAGTGCATACGAGGAAAAGGCATGAAACTTGGCCCCACAGGCTACTACAAATATGTTACCCATCTCCAACCTTAAAAAATCATCTCTTTTCTAATTATGATATGTTTGGGTATCAAATTTCTTTAAGAATACATTCTAAAATTATGAGCAAGTAAGTGGAGATAATAAAAATATACACTCTACAAATTACCTCCACCTTTGATTGGTTTTTTGCGTGCATCTAAAAAGAAACAAACTCCACATCATGCCCTTCACCAAAACCCATATTATGCTTATTTCATGACAATCTATAAAGAACTTAAATGCATCATTTAACTTTGTACCTTGAAATATGGGATTTTTAACATCATAAACTTATAGAATAGTGTAGGTTCATTGTCAGTCATAACTGTCCTAAGAACTTGATAGGGATACATCTTTGTTTAAGAGTCTTCATCAATTCTTGGTGCAACAACAATAGTATATTGTAAGACAATGGGTGGAAATTTACTAAAATTTATTGTGTGTCAAGTGTTAGTCAAGATACTCAAGAATCCAAACATTTTCTAAATCAATTCTGCAGACAAAGGTACTAGGGCTACATTATTCACCACTAGCGCCACGTTCTCTTAAGATACTATATCCTCTTCCTCAAATACCACTTTTTAATTCTAATAAAGTTTTGGGGAATCAAACTATAAGGAAGGGATGGAAATATCTATATGGTCGTTCCTCCAACTACAGAGTCTCCACCTATAAATGGTGTTGCCCTTTATTTTCTTATTCTATCTCTTCCCCTAACATAAGGTTTTCCTTAAATCATGGCTCCAGTGTATGGTACGAATGCTAATAAGAGTGTGGTTGTTGCAACGATTGTAGCTCTAGTGGAATGATTATTAACTATATAAGAATTAGAGTTAATTAGTAAGATACCAATTTGGATCACTAGATAACAATTGAAATCAAGTAATAGAACTGAAGGGAGAAAAAAAATAATACTTTTGGAACTCGATACTTTTCTGCAGGACTCTACTAGACATATTATTGTATGTTTAGATCTACAAACCCAGTGCCCTAATACAATCTTTGTCACAACTTACCTAATTATGATTGGCACCCACCCTAACCTATTGCAATAAAACCATTCTAACCCAAATTTGTATTAACCCAAGTATTATATTTCATATTCACCTTATATTAGTGTCCTTCTAAAACAAGTACTAGAAGGTATCCATTCAATAAATAGACAAAAAATTATTAAACCAACATTAACATCCATGAACTAATGAGGACCAAAAACTTCTATTTATTGAAACCCTTGGACTTGATATCACAATGCTAAATATATGCGAATAATTATGTCTATAAATAAAAAATCAACCAACAATTCAAATATAACAAAAAAAAGTCTTAGTCTAAATAAAAAGAACATCACTAATAATATAAAGATCCAAAGGCTACGGAGTCATAGAGCTCATCTATGAAAGTGAATCTATAAAGGCTACCCAAAGTGGAATTCTTCATCAATGGGACACACTTTGCTCTCAAGAAAAAAAGAGCACATATAGCATTAGTAAGTCAAAATTTATGGATAGGCAGCAAAGGTCGACTCAACCCGACACCGTATAAATAAGCAAATGAAATAATTGTAGGGTGATCGTCACAAAACTTATAATAATAAACATTACACAATTATTATATTTCAGTTTAAACGGAATAAAAAATCATTCTCATGTAAAGATACACTCAGTCAAATCCAACAACAAATTGCATCAAAACAAAAAATTAACTAAATAGTAAATGCACATGAAGGAATATATGAATCCATGCCATATCATTACTTCTTATTATTCTTATAAACATAATCATCATCTCTAAATCATCACAATCATCATTAACCTCATGAACATCATTAGTTGTATATCTTTATCATAATCATTAATTCAACCATATCAATATGAATAGATATGCAAAGTTATCATTAATCACAATTAGCACTCAAAATATGTGACAAGCATTCAACACACATATAAATATAGTCAAGGAAGTCTTATTTCTCCAATAAATCATAACCTAACTTGAATCCTTCACAAAGCCATTTTTAAGCCACACATTAGCCTTTTATTTCACATTCAACTCGTTCTTGATCTATAAAAATAAGATTACATCGTAACTTTAATAATTCATCCCATTATTATAATACTAGAAATTAATAACCACTAGTTTTATCATAAGTTTTCCTTTTTTAATTATCTTATGGTTTTATTCCCCTTAAACACCATGAAACCTACTTGAATTGGCATGAACAACCTTAACTCTACAAGCATTAGTATTTTCTAACACCCTAGGATAATTATTTACCAATTTTATATTCATTCCTACTACTTTACTCCAATTTCAAGAATTAGAGATACACCCCAAATTCTACCATGACTATGTTTTCTAATGATTTTCAGAGATTATGAAATTTAATTCAAGTTAGAATGTAATTACTTAACTACAAAGATTAAAAATCCTAATTTCAAAAGAATATTAACCTCCCCTAGTGCTCAATTGCATTTTTCAAGAACTAGGGAATAAAAAACATTTTTTGGATTTTAAAACTGTCATATATTGTATATCACAACTAAAGTGGCTAAATTGAAGTTGTTTTTATTTGGAATACCAATATGTATCTCTGGTGGAGGTACTATTTTCTATTTCAACAGCAATGCTGCAATGGTTACTTTCCATTGTAGTAGTATGAGATAGAAATTCGGGACCCTTTGTGTAATGAAACTCCATGTCATTTTCTTTATTTGTGAACATTTCCTGTGTTTTGACCCTTCACACTATGGCTACTGGTTATTTATTACTTGCCAAAATAGGTTGTTTGGTTATCTAATAGTTTATTTAAACTTTAGGCACATGTCCATGTTTTAGAGCTTTCCCTATTCAGGATTTGAAAAAAAATAGTATATGACATCTAATCAGAATTACTATAGCTCCATGATCTCTGGAATATTTATTATAGGCTAGGAGGACCCTTGGTTCAAGTCTCAAGGCTATCAAACATATTTTGAGCTATTTGGTGGATTTTGTGAAAAATAAAACTATTGGTGTGGGCCCTATATTTATTTGAAAGTTTAAATGGTTCCATTTATCCTGTAACATCAAATTTTGAATGATAACATAGTTCATTTGCATGCATGAAGTTGCAAATGAATCTTGAAAACTCATTCAAATTTTTATGGACTTGGCACAAATTTGGTGCATTCCACCAGTAGGTAAGCTTAAGCACCTATTAGATCACTTTGCGCTCATTGATTTAGGGACCCTATCCCAAGCTCAGGGTCAACTAAATCGCTCAAAGGCCACTAATGTGATGCCCTCCTAAGCACCATTGGAGTTGCTTTAGCGGCACCCGTTACTGTAGCCAGACTACTTAAGTAGTTGTGCTGTCGCTTTAGGGGTAAGTGCCTTAACGCCCAGGAATTTATTTTAGTTTCACCTGTAGCCTTTTAACCTTATTTTTTCCACTCGATGTCCACCATTTTCACACCAAATTGAGAGCATAAAGAGTGGACAAAGTGGGAAAACATCCATATAAATTAAGGTAATCTAATCTAACTCTCCTTAGTCATTTCTAATTATTTTACACTTCAATTTCAATCCTAATTCATGGTAAATTCAATGAAATTAAGTATTAAATTCCTAAAATTTAGTTGTGATTTGTGACTTATTTTATGCTCCGTTTGGGCTCAATTATTTAGCACACATTTCTTATCCTTCAAAGGACCTTGTGATGGATTAAATTTTAAATTCCATTTGAGGGCCTCATGGTCCCATCCTTGACTTTAACTCTGACCCAAAACTTTCAATAGAAATATGGATCCTGTTTTACTTCCAATGAACTATAGATTACTATTTTTATAGCATAACGATAATTTAGGATTGTGGAGTGAAGGTAGATGATTTGTGGGTTATTCAAGGACTGCAGTTCGACACTGAGGTAGGCTTTTGTTTACTTTTCTTCATGAGATAGTGTATTATATATGTTCCATGTTCGATAGGATGTTAGGTTGTGAAATTGGGTAGAGCATTGTAACTTAGCCTAATTTTAAGAATCTGGAGGCTAGAAGAGTAATAAACCCCAGTATGTATACATTTATTATGCTTCTAGGATCCTATTATGTTAGGTTGCAAGCATGTTTGGCATAGTTGACTGTAATGAACCTTGAGTATTATATTTACATACATACTTGGTGGAATTTAATGGTTTTCCTGAATCATGATATTATGGTTATGTATGAGATATATTATTGGGCCCAAGGTTGTGATTAGAATTTTAGTTGGTTTTTATAAAGTGTTTTATCCTTTTTAAGGATGTGGTCGTAGTTTATAGATGTTTTAATGCCTATGATCGCATTGTTTTCATACTGGTGATGGCATACAAATATTTAGAGCATCTATGCTTACAAAATGATAAATGGTACGAAAAATATTGTTTTACTACTATTTTTCCTAAAAAGGTATTTATTCCCACTTTTCACTTTTAAAATAGTCTTTTCCTGCGAAACTGTCAAAATGAATATCTTTTTAGTATATGAGACTAAAATTTTTGTTTTAGAGATTTGACCTAGATAGATTTTTGTCCACAATTTTAATACTACTAGTTACCTCGATTGTGATAGATTCCCACCATTTCTACACTTCTATGATTATTTTTCCTTAGAGTTTACCTCGGATAATGAATTTTTAGAATTACACTCTTTTAGCAATAGATCTAGCCCCTACATTTATATATCTAGTACATGATGGAGCAGAGTGGTGAATAGTATTGCTTACGGTTGATAATGCTCAACTTACACATAAATTAAAGTGCAAGACGGTCGTTGACAATATAAAAGTAGTAACTAAATCCAAACATATGATAAAAATATTTGGGGAAGCTTTGAATTTTTTTAAAAGTGTAAGACAATTCTTGGGCTTCTAAAGGACTAATTCGAGACTAACAATAATTGAAGTGTAATTATTTTGAAATGGATCTTGGGATTATTCTTTTCTTGGGTCAAGTTATGCTTGGGAACATGATGATTGGGTGCAAATTATATTTTTTAATGATGTGGTAGGATTGATTGATAGTCCTTGAGGCTAGTTGGTCCACAAGGTCTCAAAAATGTCACTCATTGACCCTTTCAAGTACCTAATGAGTGTATCAATTAAATCACCCAATACCTTAATTGGGCATCCCTATTTCTAGGAAGATGCCGAAAACCTAGCCTACTCTCTATTCACCCTTATTTCTAAGATGAAAAAAAAGATATTTTAAACTACATCCATTATTGTCCACTAGTAATTTTCCCCCATAGTCCTCATTAAAGAATGTCGTGGGTACAAAATGTTCAACCGTATCCCTCTTTGAAGGAAGATGTGAGCTTTCAAGAATTTGAAGTTTTCATCCACAAACTCATTTTTGGTGTTTTGGGGTTTTCACCCACAAATCCCAAGTAATGAAAACACGCATTAGTGAAACCCATAATCAACAAACTAGAATCTACACAAATACATCACAACACACACACAAATTCACCCTATTCTAACATAATCCCAAGATGAAGAACTAACAACTTATAAAGATACTAAAAAGATAGACAAAATTTTTCATCAAATATATTCATGAAAAATAAAGATAATGCAAACCACACTTTAAATTCCAATGAATCCTTAATGGATTTGCCATTTTTTCACTTATGAGTCACTGTAATGTCTTCTTATCTCAAGAATAGTATAAATTTTGCTCCAAGCTCCAAGTCAATTAAAAAATCCTAAACTAAGGATAGGATAAAAATCCATAGAATCTCCAAAAATAAGAAAAGGTTTGAGCCTTTATCGAATTTGAGGTTAGCTGGGAAAATTACAAAATTTCCCTTAGGAATAATCCCACGTTACTGCAGTCAGTGAAGCTTGATCGCAGTCACCGCTGCCATGATAGCATTAAGAGCACCGCAATTGCGGTCATTTGACCTGGCTTGACTGGTCATGATCGCGGTCTGAGTGGTAAGTGAGGCTGATTTTCTACTTTAGGTCTTCCAACTGCACTTATTTTCTCCTTCTTTTATCCTTATCAGCTCAAATACACATATTTTTTTCTCATAATATGTATGCCTGCAAGATATGGAAAATAGTGCATTAAACCACTTGTCTCATTCATACATTTAAATTATAGTTGCGTGCACGAATTTTAACTGCAAATAAGTGTTAAATTCACCACTCATCAACACCCCCAACTTAAATATTTGCCTTTCCTCAAGCAACACTACCTCTTACCATGAGACAATGCACAATTATGCCCAATTTGTAAGGCCCAATGATTACAATGTCTCCAACTAGATTTCTACCTCAAAAATCTCTTCACACATGGTCAAAGCTATTATGACAACACCCTTCAACATTAAATGCAATTTTCAAGGATATAAAAGAACTTTGAAGAGCAACAATGTAGCAATCACCAATTCTAAAGAAGTGGCTCACCCTTTTTGTCTTTACTCCACTATAATCCATTTGCCTCATATTTTTGAAGTTGACAATATCACCTACCTCAACTTGTTCACATGCCTCCACACAAGAAAGAAAATCCCATAAACAACAATTTATCAGCAATATAACAAAGTATTTAAATACAAGACCCTCTCCCCCACACAAGGACTCTCAATGCTAACAAGTACCATGCTTTATACTGCCCCTATATACAATTGCTTCTACAACAAATACACTTGGTTGGAGATGTCGAAGGTGTTTTGAGCTTGTTACATTAGTTTGGTGTAGGGTAGGATATTATTTAGGAATAAAGTGGCTATACCCTCCTTGAACATCTACATTACACTTTTTCATCTAACTTTTGACCATGGGCCACATCTTTTATTTTCACTATTTACACATGTGTATACTATCACTACCTTGTTCACCCATCTTTTGGAAAGCATTTTTTTCAACTTTTTTCCTTGTATATTTCATGATTATCTTTCCTTTCATGGGTCCCTTATTTTTCCTATTCACTTATTCTCAAAATTTAGCTATTAGGGAGTAACTTACAATCTCGTGGCCTAAAGTTACCTCTTTCAATTTTCACCACCCTAAACTTAGGATTTTAGCCTCTAGTTTCATTTTCAAGCCAATGAGGGTAGGGTTCAAAAGATGGATATAAATTGAATGGGTTACGACTTGCAAAGTTTTTGCAAAAGAAAAGGTCAAAAGGCTCAAAACGGGTGACTACTGATAACATCAATGCACGGGTAGGCTTTTTAGGCTAGAGTGGACTTCCAAGCTCACAAAGATGGCCTAGGATAAACTTACCAATGAAATATAATAAAAATTAGACTTCAGAGACTAATGATAGAAGTTATATATGATACAAGTTTACATGAGATTCAAACAAATAAGCTCACCGCACAACGCATACAAATTCACCAAGGAGGCTTAATTTCCATCTAGCTAGAGACAAGAATGGAGTACCTACCAATTTTCACAAGCCATAATTATGGAGTCTCAACAAGAGAAAGAGTATATTTACAAAGATTTTCATATCCGTGCCCTTGATTTTTGAAAAATTTAGATCGGAGAGGGGTATTTGCTTTCCATTTGCACCTATAACAATGTGCTAATTATGACACCAACCCAAGCTTTTTTCCCATATTTTCTCTTTAATACGGTAAAATCATATGGCTACCCAAACTTTTCCATTGGTACAAGTGCGATGCCAAATCTAAATTTCCATAGGTACTTAGACTTTCCTTGCATTTATAGCCCCGATGCTATGGGTACTCAAACTTCCCCTGCATCAATGGCTCAAAACCCAATCATGACGAGTTTCCCGTAATAATGTCATCACCAAATCTATAATACGGAAAGGCTCACCCAACATCATTTTCAAAAAAATAAATAAAACTAAATATGAAAACAATTAATAGACAAAAATTTCCATGCTACATGTAAACTAAATTCAAGTATTTCAAACCAATAAGTACGCACAAGTTCAGTGACACAACCCCACTATAAATTTATAGTTACCTCACTACATAACATAATAGAATAAAAAGGGTGAAAGGGCTCCCTGAAACATCATTGATAACCATGTTGAAAGCTAGACACAGACTTGTGATCGTGATTAATAGGCATGATCACGATACCGCGATAACGATCCTCAAGCCTCGATCGTGGTACCTGAGGTAGTCTTCTCCCCTATTTTGTCCTATTTCCTGCATGGTTTCCATAATTCTAAGATTGTTTTATCCCTATTTTTTGCCTCCAACCTGCCTAACATATCTGCAAAGCATTAAAATTTTGTGACTTTTTCAAAAATAAATAATGTAAAAATGAAAATGATAGGTTGTATCCCATCAAGTATTTTTTTAAACATCATGGCGCGACACCTCGTTAACAGTCATTTATGTCTCCACTTAGAGGATTTGAATAGACACCCCATCTTTTGATTAATAAATTATCATGGTACTTTGGGAAGAGGCAAGGGATAAAAGATCCTACTTTTAACATGCCACTTTGAAGACTTGAATCTTTTACCCAAATATACATCATATTTCTGAATAAGCTCGTTGGGTATTAGTGAGGAAATAAAATATCCACTTATTACAGCTATAGTTTAGCATTTGTTTCCCTTCATGTGGTGGGCTCCATTTTTCCTTATTGAAATAGCTAACTCCAAACTATAGGGATTTTTCTCCTCACATCCAAAAGTCATCATTTGCTTTGGTGGTTCTTCTTTCATCACATCCTCCAAACATAATATTAAAAAGTGGTGCAAGTAAGGTGTTCTCCCTAATCCCAGAGTTCCATCCATTCTTACATTCTCGCCCCGAAATAGACTAGAGCCTTTATAAAGGATTTGTTTGGCTTTTTATTTCAACTGTAGTTCCATTTCCTAAATATTGGCATCATATCTCATTTTTGGTTTGGTTGGTTAGGTAACCATTGAGGGTTCTTCACTACCAAGTGTGTTGTCTATGACATGGCTTTATATATTTTCCTTATTATAGTCATTTTGAAGATTGGGTATATTTATGGTACTTGGAAGATCAGTTCTCTCACCTACTTCTTATTTTTTTCACTATCCTTTCAAAATGCTTCCACGGATTGATGTAAGGCATGCACATCCTCCTCTAATATAGTTGCCCGATCCAAAAGAGTTTGAAGCATTACTTGAAAACTATTGGACCCGATATGTTGTCCATCCTTTATCACATCATTAGACCTGTCAAACTCATAAGATGAACTGGTATTTAGGTTAGTATAACATGGGCTAGGGGTATTTAGACAATCACTCTAATGTCTATCCCGACCACCATATAAAGAATAATCATACTCCCAATAGGATCAAGATGGTGCAAACATATCTTTCTGGGGAGAGAATATCTACAATCTTTCTAAAAGTAGGGTCCGTCACAATATGGAAAGGCATCATCAAGATAAGATTTACAACCACCAAAATCATATTTATTCCAAGATGTCATCATAAAAAATTAATAAAAACAAAAATCTACTAACACATGGAACAAAAGAAAATCATAAACTAATATTTGCAAATTTTAACCAAAGCAAGTAAGCTAAAAGTCCAAACTATCTCAATATGCTAAATTATTCCCCGACAATAGCTCCATTACTGATAAAGCTGAACTTACAGTTCATTTTAAGTGCAAGGTTGTCGTTATAAATATAATTACCCAACATTGATTTTGAGTCGAATCCATGAGGAACAATGTGAGTGGTAATTAAATAAGTTCAAAATAAAAGTACTTACTAAATTCAAGCCTAGGATAAAAATATTTGGGTAGGGGTGGGGGTGAATGTTTTGAAAAGCGTAAGAAAATTCTTGTGCTTCTAAAGGATTATTCAAGACTAATAATAATTAGAGAGTAATCAATTAGACATGGATCTTGGGATTATGCTTTTCTACGGTCAATTTATGCATGGGAACATGGTGATTCCATGCAAATTCTAACCGTTAATGATATGGTAGGCTTGGTTGAAAGTCCTTGAGGGTTTGTCAATAATGTCTCAAAAATGACACTCATTGACCCTTTTGACTACCTAACGAGTTTGTCAATTAAAGTAACCCAACACATAAATTAGGCATCCCTATTTCTAGGAAGATGCCCAAAACATAGCCGACTCTCTATTAACCATTATTTCGAAGATAGAAAAATGATAATAAGGTACATCTATTATTTTCCACTATTGTTTTGATCCCTATAGCCCTCTTTCAAGAATGCCATGGTTCTAAAAGATCACCCACACACTTCTTTCAAAGATAATATGACCTATCAAGATTTTGGAGTTTTCACCCATAAACCTATTTTGGGTGTTTGGGGTTTTAACCCACTAATCCCAACTAATTAAATCAAGCACTAGTGAAACCCATCATAAAAAACTAGAATCTACACACCCATTCACAATTGCACCCTATTCTAACATAATCCCAAGAGAAAGAAGTAGCAACTCATAAAGATAATAATAAAAAAAAAAGTTTCCATCTAATAGATTCATGAAAAATAAAGTAAAAGCAAACCACACATTAAATTCCAATGTATAATTAATCGGATTTGCCAATTCTCCACTTAGGAGTCACTCCAATATCTTCTTGTCTCAAGATTGGTATAAATTTTTCTCCAAGATACAAGTAAATAAAAAAACCCTAAACTATGGATAGTATAAAAATCTCTTGAATTGCTAAAAATGAGAAAGGGTTTGAGGCTTTAAGAGATTTGGGGTCAACTTAGAAAATTACAAAATTAACCTCGGGGATAATTCCACATTATTGTAGTGGATGAAGCTTGATTGCGTTCATGACCGCCAAGATTAAGTTAAGAGCACCGGATTACAGTTATTTAACCTAGACTGAATGGCACAATCAAGGACCATAACCATGATCACAGTAACTGAGGCTTGTTTTGTTCTTCAGGTCTCCCTGTTGAACTTCTTTTCTACCTTTTTATCCTCATAAGCTCAAATCAATTTATTTTCTTCCCATAACCTATATGCCAACAAGATGTGGAAACTAGTGCATTAAACTAAAACTTTTTTCATTCATACGTTTAAATCATAGTAGTATGCACGGATGTTGAGTGCAAATAAGTGGTAAATTCACCACTTATTAACAGTGTGTTGTATTTTTATTGGACCGTCTATGTTATGGATCTTGGTTAGGGTATTGATTCTCCACGCTAGCCGATTACTTTATATTATCATTGTTATTATGGTTAGTTTAAGTTAGGTTGATTATTTGTCAAGTATTAAGATTCGAGATTTGATTTTGATTCCTTTCTCTTTTAGTTGTATTAATATGTATACTTATCTCATGGTTAGGCATTGTAGTTTTAAACCCATTTTAAGTTAGCACTAGATCCAATTATGATTAAGAGGCCTTGAGATGCTAGTATAACTACTTTAGTGGTACCTTTGGGTTATCCTTTTTGTATGTAAATACATTTATATAAGTAGCTATGGTAATATCATATATACCTCCGTTCCTTCATGTGTTTATGTTGTATATCCATCCTTTGGACTTATGTACTTTAAATATTATTCATATGCTCCTTATTTTTAACTAGGCTAGTGATATACACTATAGTGCTTGGGCTCCTAAGGATGGATAAAATAGAATAGTTTATCTTTATTACCTCCTTAGCTTTAATATGTTAGTTCCCTAAATATCTAAGAATAGTTTACATTTTTACTAGCTTGTTATGTATATTTACATTATCTTTGTAGCTCAGTTGGTAGTTGTCTACTGGGTACTATATGTTTTTGTACTTATACTACACTTTTGTATCTTGTAGATCATAGCATGGGTTCTCATCATTGTTTTGTGAATCATGTCGAGTAGCTTTGGTTTGGAGACATAGAGTGAGCTCCTAATATTTAGAGTATTGCTATTATCCCTCATATGTAATAGACTAATCTTTATATTGTATTTAGAGATGGGTTGTATCAATATATTAATTTAGTACTTTATTTTGTAGTCTTATTACATTACAATCTTCTATACTGATTCCACCAAGTTTTGGGACTGTCTTATGTAACTATATTTATTGTACATTTTTCTTTTATTTTTATTTATAGTCAATTACTAGTTGCTTTGGACTATAGGTTGGCTTATCTACTGGTGGGTTATAGTAAGTTTCATCATTATCTAAGAAATTTGTTCGTGCTAAATTGGTTTCAGAACCAGGTTTATCGATATAATAATACAAGTGCATAGTGTCTAATAGAGTCCTTCTGATATAGGTGGAGACATCTGTATGCTATATTCAGGAAGCTATAGTGCATTTTTAGGAAATTATGTTCTTGACGCCTTATCGTGTGTTCATATTTCTATGCCCCTTAAATACGTACCTAGATTCTATTTTATCCTAAATGGATAATGAGAGCTTATTGATAGATATGGATGGAACTTTGGCATGTATTTCTAGATTTTTAGTACAATATTGAACCACAGATTCGAGGATGGATATCAAAAATCTTCAGTGTCAGTCAAAGAATTTGGGGCCAACCTATGGTTTGATAAAGCTCTAGACTACTTACTACATTTAAGGTTATACTTTGGGGATCCTATGTATTTTTGGGGATACCTCATATCCTGGGATGACATTTTATTTATCAAGATATTCTTAGTATGGAGTAGGGTTTTGTGTATGTTTATTAGTGTTTCTTGTCAGTTTTATAGTATGAAATTGGATTTATTCAATGGGCCAGGCATATTGCTATGCTATATTCTTCAAAGCCTGACATGGGGCATTAATTTATTAGAGGATTAACATTGCCATTTCATTTAGCCTTAGACAATTTAATAACTATTGGGTCTTTCTATTCTTAGATTGTAGATCATGAGGGAGAGATAGATAGAGCATAAATTCAAACTTATGGAGGTAGAGTAAGAGACCTTGTGATCAACATAGTATTATAGGTATTCTATCTGGGAGTAAGGATCCACCCGATAGAGGTAAGTTCCTCTTGTATCCTACTGGTTCTATGCAAGTAGTGTCTTAGACTATGGGTGGCTCTCAGATTAGACGTGGTGATAACATCAAGTATAGTTCTCATCAAAATTTGCAAGGTATTTTATATAGGTGTTTAGGACATGGAAATTATTTTAGATCATATGAGTCAACACTTATAGTATTAAAGAGCATGTTTTTGTTTTGGCAAGATAGGACAGTAGTCTAAAGGGTGCCCCAAGTGCAAGTTGGTTGTTCAGACAAAGTTAACATATGTTCCTCCTCTACAACCTAGAGTTCTTGAGACGTGCTATGATTGCAGAAAGTATTTTAGTATGGAGTGCACTTATGTTAGTTGTTTAGCCAATTAGGGTTAGCTCATATTTTTGGCCAAGTTAAGGAATAAGGGGTTGGCTACGACTATAGTGAGATCGGTTACTGGTCCAAAGAATATCCCTAGTGTAGGATTATTAATTATTTAGATTAGTATCATAGTGTTATTTCAGTTTTGTTCAGAGGCAGTGCACATAGTGCAAAAATTGGTGATGTAAATAATCAATCTGAGTTTGGACCCATTTAGATTTATTCTCCCTCACACCCTTAAGGAATGTGAATTTGTATTCCACCATGATAGGTGTGCTTTTAATTTTCCATCTTTACCTTTTTTGTAGAGTTTATGTGGGTTTTCTTGCCCATCACTAATTATGCGCCTTGTTACTATCATATTCATTGTTGTACTCCTTGATATAGAATTATTGATTATATGAGTCCCCTATAGATGATTTTTTTTAGTAGTGAATGGAGTAGATCAATGTTTATATGTTCTTTGAGATAAACTATTGGGTTAGAGTCCAATTTATCTTGGTATATTGGCCTTCCTATTGTCCAAGTCTGGTACTTATTATTGATTTTCATTTTTTGTAACACTTACCTTTTACATGTATGTTTATATAAGTGATATCATTATTTTCATACTTTGATCCTCTCTTGGTAGATAGCTATGCTAGCAGTATCTAGTTAGAATTTCCCTTCCTCATAGTTCTTATTTGTTTGCCTGGGTGGATAGCTTTGTTAGATAATTTTTCTCTTCTATCAAGGTGAGGTTGGTCATTTTCTTCTTTCACTGGTGATTCTAGACCGATTGATAAGTGGATTATAGTAGTAAAGCTAAGATGACCTTCCATAATTCCATTATGGTGTTAGAGTTTTGGGACTGGGTTATGTATCTTATTTTTTAAGTTGACCCATTAGGGGTCTATTCTTTTGATTTAACATTTTGATCATTCGATAGTAGTTTTTATATTGATGTCGAGAGGTATTGGATTTGTCTTTGATGTTTGTCGGGTTAGTCACTGTTGATGGCTTGCACTTGATATTAGTATGAAGTTGGATACTCTATTTTTTTAGGAGGCGATTCTTGTTCTTTTGGAGTTAAGCGAGTTGGAGATAGGTTATCTTTCTTGTGACCGATTCTTTAGTTTGTAAATTGTTATTCGTCATTAGGATGGATTATTTGATTAATTATTTTTTAGCTAAGTATCATTTCTCCATGATTCTAGAGTTTTTGTTATCTTTAGTACAGTTTGCAACATTGGTAAGTTCTTTGGTATGCCTAAAGATTCATGTCCTCCGATAGATATGGAGTTGATTGTTTGTGCTTCCATCCAATGATTTATCCTTTGTTATGATCAAGTTCTTCTAGTATATTTTGATTTTGGATCAGACATAATTTACTAAGGATATGTTTGATTTGGATAGTAAAGTTGATTTAAGTATTTGGCCTTAGTATAGGCTTGCTAGCTCCATTTTTTATTTGAAACCTTAAAATGGGATTTAGAGGTTATGATAGATTGGGAATGTGGATGCTTACCATCTTTAGGTTTGGTTTGGGTAGTTGAGAAGGAGTGGTTTAGACTTTGTTTTGAGAATTTAGTTTGGAGTTGTAGAATTTAGGTGCATCCTTTATTTTCAGATTTTTTCTCAATTAGTGTTGCGTCTATAGGTTGGGTAAGCCTACTCTCTAGTTAACTATCCAGTCTCATCTAGTTTAGATAGATTATGGTTACTATGTGTTCGTATTATAGTATGTAGACACGGTGTTGGTTCCTTCAGTCTTGACCTTGATTTTTTTTTATTTTTGTTAGTATTTTTAGTGAACTACTTTGTGGGAGTAGTATGCATGAGTTGGTTTTTTCATGGATTGATCATTGGTTGATGGGAATCCTAGATAAAATCCTTCAATGGGGAGTAGTTACGCTATGGGCTCCTGGATTATTGTTTCTATGGTCCTCAAGACAAGTTGTAGCCTCTACATAGGTTGTAAACCTTGGTTATCTTTATTCGTGTGCCAAAGTGTCCATATGCATTTAGTCTAATACTTTCCATGATGGATATTTAATTCATAGGCTTCAGTTCATTAAGGTTATTGTTATGGAGTTTCATGGCAAGACTCGAATGACTTTCTTCTTAGTTTGGCGTGGATAGAATGTTTCAAAAGAAAAAAGGTTTTATTTGGATTTGAAGTTTGTTGCATAACTTATTCCTTGGTTTGTGTTAGTCTTTGATGACTTTTCTCTTGGTTGTGCTAGTATTAGTGTAGTATCAGTGTGTCTTGGTTAGGATTTCCATGCATCAACCTTCCTCAGTTCAATTGAAGACCACATGGTGTCTAAGGATAAGTTTTGATTATTTGACAAGTGAAGAAAAAAATATAATAAATAAGGGATACCTATAGCAAAATTTCTTGGATATGTTTTCTCTTCTAGGAGGTTATCTAAGAATTCATGCTAGGTGTATCAATTTCTATTAACTCCTCCCTTTGAGTTTCATACATCATCTAACGATTTGACTTTTGCAGAAAAAAGTCCTTTTAGTAAGAGATATTGTAAAGACACTTCAAGTCATTTTCTTTATTTGGATGTATTTCTCATACTTCAAGCCATCCCACAAAAGCTATAGGTCATTTATGACTTTCCAGAATTGTCAATTCAGTTATTGGACAGTATGTCTTGATTTTAGTCTTATTTCTATATTTTGAAACTTTTAATGTTTATGATATGGTATTAGACCAAAACTTAAAGTAGATTACTATGGATGAAAATTCAGGAAACTCCTTCATCTCCAAAATGTAGAATTTTGGCTAAGAGGACCATAGGTTGAGGTCCCGAGGCTTACATACTCATTTTGGGCTATTGGACAGATTATGTGATACTGGTGATTATAGAAAAATCCTATCTCAGTTAATAGACATTTTGATTCTTATAATTACATTATTTGGATACTGGTGATGGCATACATAGATTTGGTACTTTCATACACACTAAAATGGTAAATGGTACCATTCCAACTAAAAATATGGTTTTACTACTGTTTTCCGAATAAGGGATTTATTAACACTTTTCTCTTATAATACATTTCATCATAATGGGGATCATACCATCTTATTTAATTACTTATGAGCCTATGGGACTAAACATTATGCTTTAGGGATTTGACTATGATTGAATTTACTCCATTATTTTTCTACTTCTAGTTATATTGGTCATGTAGATTCTGATCCGTTATAGACTATTAACATAATTTAGTCTTGGAGTTTATCATGAGCAATGGTTTTACGAACTTACACTCTTTTGGCAATAATTCAAGCCTGTGCATTTATATATATATATAGTACTGGACGGAGTAGATTGATGATGATAGTTATTGGAAATCCTAGATTGGGAATAGGTAAGGGTTTAAAGGTATTCCTAAACCCCTTAGGGGCCTCTTCATCCGTAAGTCGTCATGCCGGAGAAGAGAGGTCATTGTAGGTCCTACTTTTGCAAGCTGTCAACTAAGAGGAGAGCTCTGTATTGAATTTTTATATGGCACTTTAATCGGTTATGGAAATAAGGATTATACTTTGTATTTATCCTTGCATGTGCACTGCCAATCACCAATATGTGCTTATATCTATTAGCCTTATGGGGGTTGCATAAGAGTCTGTGATGAGTATCGGTTGTGGCGTGTTGTGGGTGGATTGGACATTCTGCGTTATGCAGCTCAATTTAGGTATTGATTGTCCAGGCCATCCTGTTAGTGTATATTGTCATTGTTATTATGGTTAGTTCATAATAGGTTGATTATTAGACTATTATAAAGATTCGAGGCATGATATTGATTCCTTTCTCTTTTGGTTATTTTACTTTGCATTCTTATCCCTTGGTTAGGCATTATGGTTGTAGACCCAGTTTATGGTAACTCTAGTTCCTAAAATGATTAGGAGACCTTGAGATGCTATTATGACATCTTTAGGTTTCAAGTTTGGGTTATCCTTGTTTATGTACACAAATTTTTGTAACTAGGTATGGTAAAGGGTTATAATTATTTATGTGCCTATATTTATATAAGTAGTTATGGTAGTACCGTCTTTCCCTCTCTTCCTTCATGTGTTCATATTGTAAATTCAACCTTTGTCCTTGGGTACTATTATATATCCTTTGTCTACCGCTTATTTGTATATAGTCAAGTGATACATAATACAGTGCTTGGGTTCCTAAGTATTGCTAGAACAGGATAGTTTATCCTTATTGCCTATGAAAACCTAGACTTTGAACAATTGTGAAGCAACTTCATTTTGTGTCTCTTAGTTGGGTATGACTAGAGACTTGATTCATACCCTAGGTCATGAATCGTACTCAACAGGACCTCTCTTTTCGTACCTTGATCAGTCCATGAGGGTGGCGCACTATTTCTATACGACATGACCTCTCCTTGATCATACCCAATGAATACAAGTCATATGCAACTCAATCTTATGAATTGCTGTTTTGTTTTGGAGTGGATTGTTTTGTATACGGTTTGTGCATGCAACTAGGGATGAGTTATACCCTTTGGTTTTGACTCAAGGGTGATTAATCGTACACACAAAAGTATGGGTGACCTAGGATAATCCTAAAGTACGAGTTAGGGGATCACTCGTACCCTATTGTACGATCACTATAGGAACCATATAGATGAGTCATACCCCTGCACGAGTGAATTCTTTAGCTTTTAACTAAGGATCTTTGGATCATTTACCTTTCCTAAAACCCTAAACCCTCTCACTATATAAGGAATTGTAGGCTCTTAAGTCCTTATTTACAAGGATCAAACATTCTAAACACTCACAAAAAACTTCTTGGAGTAAAATTAGAGGCTAGGATTTGGAGGGTGCTCATCTACTTGTAACAAAGAGCTATAATTATTTGTGTGTCATCATGTTTAAGGCATGTATCTTTTCCCCTGTCTAAATAACTCTAAACTCTTGTATTTCACACTTGGATTATTAAGTGTACATGGTGGTTTTGAAATTAAAAGAAAAGGGTTTTGTTGCCTAATGATGAATAATGTTTACTATTGTTTGGACTCGTGTTTATACATGTTAATGTTGATGTCTTACATATTACAGTGCTTATTGTTTTTGGTATATTCAATGAGTCTTGAGAAACTCTAATGTTCATGATTGTTACTTTGAATATGACCTTTGTAGAGGCATATACACAAGGTATTTGTTAAATTGCGTAATTGAAATGACTGGCTATATGGTTGATAAGGTGTTGAACTAGTGCAATGGACCATATGAGTATGAATGATTGATAAATTATGTTGTAAATGGATTATGAGCCATGTATTGTGAAATTGGTAATCTTGTAGGTTGATGGATAATGAAAGGGTAAAGCCCTAGATATAAAAATAAACTTGAGTTGTGTATTAAATAAAGTGTGATAAAATGTAATATAATGTTCATAATGATAATTGAATAGTTTGTATGGGTCTTAAGGACCACAAATTGAATTGTATGATGAAATGAATGAAGGAATTGTCCTAGTGATATGGTTGAGCAATGGAGGCTCCCATGAGGACCATGTGGTCATGTATAGTGTCGAATTGGCTAAATGAGCCAAAGACCTTAAAAGAGATATGAATTGTATCAATGTAAATGCATGAACTAATGGGTCAATAGTTTAAATGTTGAGTAATAATGGAGAGTGATTTAAGATCCTCGTCTAATGAAATAACTAGTGAGTTGAGTTTCCAGTCCAATGAAATGTGAGCGATTTAAATTCCTAGTCTAATGAAATGGCTAGTGATTAAAGTTCCTAGTCCAAACAGATTTCTTGAGGTAGAATACCTCATCCAATGAAGTTACAAGTGGTTCGAGTCCTTAGTCATATGGAATGGCTAGTGATTAAAGTTCCTATTCAAACAAAGTGGCTTTTGGTTTGAGTCCCTTGACCGATGAGATGACTAGTTGTTTGAGTCGCTAGTTAGGATGGCTTGTGGTTCAAGTCCCCTACACAATGAGATTGTTTTAGGCTCAAAATCCTCGCTTAATAAATAATGTGTGAATCTACAAGTGTGAGAGGTTGGGGTTGTCCACATCATGATATGTGAATAAGTGTATTGAGAATGCTTGTTAAATCTTGTCCCCTACGAGGAATAGTATGAATATATTGTGTATGTCTATGTGTTTTAGTATATGTTCAAGAATGGCATTAAGGTTTGGTCTCTTGTTTAGCATGTGAAATATCTACATGTAATGATAAGTGTATGAATGTAATTGAAGATGATATATATATATATATTGACTCATTGTTGAATATTGATGTTATTTTATCCTTATCCTTGAGTTATATGCTAGCGTTCCACCACTAACCATCTCCGAACGCTATGTCCCTACGCGATATAGGGGTCGTAGCATCTTCTTCTCTTTCTACAAAGTAATTTATAGATCGAAGCGGTTCGTACATTGACTTCAGAGTGGTGAGCTTCCCTACTTCATAAGCCATTCATCCTTGGTCAGTTATCTTTAGACTTAGCCTCATTTAGACTTTTTTGGCTATCGTCGGGGGCTTGTCACAACATATACACTTATTGACTTTAGTTTTGTACAGAGATATTGTGAACAACTCTTAACTTGGGAGTGTCCTAGATATTAAAATGAATCTAATGTTGACTATTGATATTAATTCCACTAATTTGATATATGAATTGGAGTTCCTTCGACTCGTATGGTTGGATGAGATGTTTTTGATGATTTATCAGGGCGACTTCCGGTTTATGTTAGCTTGAGGTACCCATATTACATTGCTCGGGGTTTAGGTCATGTTAAGTTGGTATTAGAGCCAAGTTCATGTTCAGTTGGGTGTTCACAATACCATCAAGTAGAGTCTCTTTTATGGGTTTGAAGAGCGCCATACTCATAAAGGGGAGGTTATGAGACATGATAGGAAATACTTCCCTTTCATGTATTCCAATCTCAAGCTAGAAATTTTAAGGTCTTGAATTTATGTATTTACATTTTCTATCTTTTAGATCATGCCTCAAAGAAGATCTGAGACTCAAGAAAACACTTCTACCCTAACTGATGGCCCAATAGACGGAGCTCACCTAACATCAGGAGTTTAGACCTGAGCAAGGTTTGCGGCAGCCGATCTTCTTCGTGGGGTTGCTCTTGTGCCCATGGACCCTGACTTATCCCTTCAAAGGGATACTACTAATGTGGTATTTCATCTCTCCATCAACTTTTTGACTCAATTGGGTGCCTCTTAAGTGGAGTGTAGCACTCCGGATACCATTTCTTCTAAGGCCATATGAGTTGGCCAATTTATGACATTATGTGCTCTAATGTTCTTCGATGATAAGGTTGAGGAAGATCCTCAAGGATTTATTGATGAAATGGAGAAGATCTTCAAAATCATACATGCTTTGGAAATTAAAGACTTTGAGTTTGCCTCCTACACATCGAAGGATATTTCGTACCAATGGTACGAAGGGTGGGAGTTGTCTAGAAGAGTTGATTCTAGTCCCACTATGTGGGGGGATTTATCCTAGGATTTCCTTAACCGCTTCTTTCCTGAAAAGTTAAGGAAGAAAAAAGAGAAACTTTTGTTGAACCTAAAGCAAGGGAGAATGTCCGATCAAGAGTATAACTTGAAATTCCATCAATTGTCAAGGTTTGCTCTCGATATAGTTTCTAGCATGAGGGCTAGAATGCAAAAGTTCATCTCCGGTTTGTCTCATGAGCTAGTCCTTATAAGTAAGGCGACTTTGTTATTTTTGAACCTAGATATCTCGAGGTTGATTATGTATATGCAACAAATAGAGAATGAGAAAAAAAAGAAAGTTGAGATAAGTGAGAGGTAGGGAAGGAAATTTTGGTCTTTCGAGCATAGTGGTGGAGATGGTGGCAAGTTTTCCTAAAAAAAATTAGGGAGTTCAGGTTCATTCTCCTGGACTAAAATTCGCTCAACTTACTCAAACTTTTTGGGTAATCGTCACTCTTAGTTTAGTAGCAGGCCTCGAGCACAGGGTGCCCAATTCAAAATATTGGTTCATAGTTGGCTCCACCCTGCCCTTCTTGAAAATTTTATGGTTAGAATAATCATGGTCAATATGAGCATGGGAGAGACAGATGTTTTTATTGTAGTCACGTGGGGCATCTACTCGTCCTACTACCGCACCAAAGGGTGCTACATCTTCTTTTATTGCTGCTTCTGGCACCGTCAGTGGCCGAAACCGCTTGTATGCACAAGCCACTCACTAGGATTCTGAGGCATCTCCCGATGTTGTTATGGGTATTTGAGACTTTTCTCCCATGATGTGTATTGTTTACTAGATCCATGGTCTACTCTTTCTTATGTGACCCCGTATGTGGCTATTTATCTTGATTCTGATCTCGAGAGTCTGTCGCTCCATTTTTTTATTTCTACCCCAGAGGGAGACTATATGGTTGTTACATGAGTCTACATGGGATGTGTGATATCTTTTGGTGGTAGAGATAAATTTTTTGACTTGATTGAGTTAGACATGGTCGATTTTGATGTCATTTTGAGGATGGATTATTTGCATACTTTTTATGCTTCCATAGATTGTCGGACCCATATGGTCATGTTAAAATTCCCTAATGAGTCGGTTATTGTATGGGAAGGTTGTTCCTTATTTCTAAAGAGAAGGTTCATTTCTTATCTTAAAGCTCAAAAGTTAATTTCAAAGGGGTGTTTTTATCACTTGGACTGAGTTAAAGATTACAACTCAGAAGAACTTTCTCTGGAATCTGTTTCCATGGTTAATGAGTTTCCCAAGGTTTTTCCTAATGATCTTCCTAGTGTTTCTCCGGATAGGGAAATTGATTTTGGGATTGAACTTTTTCCGGACACTTGTCCAATATCCATTCATCCTTATAGAATAGCTCTGGCAAAGGTAAAAGTGCTCAATGAGCAATTTAAACATCTCTTAGATAAAGGTTTGATCCACACTAGTATGTCTCTATGGGGTGCTCTCATGGTATTCGTGCGCAAATAGGATGGTTTCCTTCATGTATGCATCGATAATCGTCAGTTAAACAAAGTGACTATAAAGAATAAATATCCTCTTCCTAGGATCGATGATTTGTTATATCAACTTTTGGGTGCGAAGTGTTTCTCTAAGTTTTACTTTTGATAGGGTTATCATCCTCTTAAGATTAGGGATGCATAAATTCCTAAGACTTTCTTTAGAACCCTATATAGTCACTATGATTTTCAAGTCATGTCTCTTCGGTTGACCAATGTCCCGGTGGTATTTATGGATTAGATGAATAGGGTCTTCCGCCCATTCTTGGACTTGTTTTTCATTTTCTTCATTGATGATATCTTAGCGTATTTAAGAGTGGGGTAGATCATGTAGATCACCTCGGTGCTATGTTAGATACTTTGAAGGATCATTGTTTGTATGCCAAGTTCTCCAAGTGTGAGTTTTGGTTAAAAGTCTTAACTTTTTTTAGTCATGTCATCTCTAGTGAAGGGATAATGGTAGACCCCC
Source organism: Capsicum pubescens (assembly GCA_030864215.1). Classification (NCBI taxonomy): domain Eukaryota; kingdom Viridiplantae; phylum Streptophyta; class Magnoliopsida; order Solanales; family Solanaceae; genus Capsicum; species Capsicum pubescens. The sequence continues at coordinate 182,514,918 of CM061547.1, read as the reverse complement.
AAAAGGTTTTGGCGGTTAATAAATGTCCTAGACCTATGACTCCAACCGATATTCAGTGTTTCATGGGTCTAACAGGTTTCTATAGAAGGTTTGTGAAGAGTTTTTCCACTATAGATTCCTCATTGATTAAGTTGACCAAAAATAAGGTCAAGATTTTGTGGTCTGACTCATGTGACGGTATTTTTGAGAAGTTAAAAGATAAATTGACGTTTGCTTTGGTTTTGAACTTGACCAAAGGTAGTGATGGCTTTGCGGTGCATTGTGATGCTTCTCGTATTAGTCTAGGTTTTATCTTATGCAACATGGTATGGTAGTGGCGTATACTTCTAGGCAATTGAAAGTTCATCAAAATACCAACCTCACCCATGAATTATAATTGTTAGCAATGGTCTTTGCTTTGAAAATGTGGTGGCGCTATCTCTATGGTGTTCATGTTGACATATTTTATGATCATAAGATCCTACAATATGTGTTTACTTAAATGGAGTTGAATCTCTGGCATAGAAGGTGGCTTGAGCAATTAAAAGACTATGGTATGAGTCTTCAGTACCATCCTGGCAAGGCGAATGTAGACGTCGATGCTCTTAGTAGATTGTCCAAGTGAGGGTTAGTTCATATGGATAAGGATAAATGGGAATTAGGGAAGGATATTCACCATTTGGAAAATCTTGGAGTTTGACTTACGGACTCTGATGATGGGGGTGAGTTTGTGCATTTAGTATCTCAATCATCTCTTGTTGTTGAAATAAAGGAGAAACATGTATTGGACCCTAACTTGATGAAGATCAAGAGTAATGTGGGTCAACCCAAGGTTGAAGACTTTGTGATTGGGGGGTGATGGTATCTTGAAATACAAAAGAAGGCTATGTGTTCCCAACGTCAATGGATTGAAGGAAAAGGTCATGCCCAAGGCTTATGGAGCTCATTATGCTATTTATCCCAGTTCTAAAGAGATGTATCATGACCTTAAAGAGTTTTATTGGTATAATAATATGAAGTGTAATGTTGCTATCCATGTGGCTAAGTGTATGGTGAGCCAGCAAGTAAAAGTTGAGAACTTGAGGACCGGTGGCCTATACAAAGAGATTATGTTGCCTGGGTTAAAGTGGGAGATAATTAATATGGATTTTATTACCAGTCTTTCTAGGTCTCAGAATTGATATGGTTCCATTTGGGTCATTATTTATAGAATGACCAAGTTCTCTCACTTCTTGCCCGAAAGAACTAATTACTCAATGAAAGATTATGCTAAGTAGTATCTAGAAGATATTGGGAAGTTCCTAGGTGCTCCGGTGTCTATTATCTCAGATTGTGGTCCTCCATTTTTATCCTAATATTTGAAGTCATTCCAAATAGATTTGGGATCTAATGTGTTCCTTAGTATTAATTTCCACCCGCAAATGGATGGACAAGCAGAGAGAGATATCCAAACATTAGAGGTTATTTTGCGATCTTGTGTAATATATTATGGTGGTAGTAGGAATTACCACTTTCCTTTTATTGACATTGCCTATAATAATAGTTACCAAACTAGTATTGGCATGGTGCACTTTGAGGCATTGTATGATAGGAGATGTCGATCTCTTATTGGGTGGTACGAAATTTGCGAGGGTAAGTTGCTAGGCCCCGACTTAGCACACCATGCTTTAGAGAAGGTGAAGGTTATCTGTGAGAGATTTAAAACCACTCAAAGTCACCAAAAGTCCTATGCAAATGTGAGGCATAGAGCATAGAGTTTTGTATTGGTGATTGGGTATTCTTGAAAGTATCTCCCATGAAGGGAGTGATGCCGTTTGGTAAAAGAGGGAATCTTAGTCCCCGGTATGTTGGTCCCTACATAATTGTGAAGAGAGTTTTCAATTCTACTTATGAGTTGGAGTAGACTTCTAGTATAAACTCCATTCACCTGATTTTCTATGCCTCTATGTTGCGTAAATGTGTCAATGACCCTTCATTAGTTGTTTCTTTGGAGAATGTCGGTATTTTGCACTCTTTTTCCTATGATGAGGTCTTGGTGAGGATCTTATATCATCAATTTCAATGATTACGAACAAATCAAATGGCTTCAGTTAAGGTTCTATCGAGGAACCAAAAGTCCTAGAAGGCTACTTGGGAGGGGGAGGGGGACATGAAGTCCAAGTATCCACATTTGTTTTCCATTTAGTAAACTCATGATTTAGGTATGTGTTAATCTTTTGATATGACATATTTCTTTTGTTAATAAAGGTTTCAAGTCCTTATAGTAATGGGTTCAAGTCCCTAAACTTTGAAGGAGCCATATGGGCTTGATATGTGACGGGTTTGAATCCTCGAATGAATGAAGTGTATGGTTGACTGATGATGATCATGATAGGTGTTGTGTTGCATCCATGTTGTGTTCTTGTTTCTAACTTGTATAAATGAACGAAAGCCCTTAAATACGTTATGAATTATATGAATGTAAATGCATGAACTAAGGGATGAAGAGTTCAAATGTAGACTTATAACGCACAATGATTCGAGTTTCTCATCTAATGAAATTACTAGTGAATTGAGTTCCTAGTCCAATAAAATGATGAGAGATTCAAGTTCCTCGTCTAATGAAATGGCTAATGATTCATGTTCCTAGTCTAAAGATATCTCTTGAAGTAGAATAATCGTCCAATGAAGTGACTACTGGTTCGAGACCCAAGTTCGAATGAATGGCTAGTGATTCAAGTTCATAGTTCAATAAAAAAAATTGGTTTGAGTACCTTGCCCGATGAGATGACTAGTTGTTTGAGTCCCTAGTACGGATGGCTTATGGCTTGAGTTCCTTTCCTAATGAGATAGGTTGAGGTTCAATAACCTCTCTTAATAAATAACATATGAATTTATAAGTGTGGGAGGTCGGGGTTGTCCACCTCATGACATGGGAATAAGTGTATTGAGAATGCTTGTTAAATCTAGTCTCCTTCGAGGCATAGTATGATTATGTTGTGTATACCAATGTGTTTGAGTGTTTGTTTAAGAATGTCGTTGAGATTTGGTCTCTTACTTAGCATGTAAAATATCTACATGCAAGGGTAAGTGTATGAATGTGATTGAAGATGATATATATATATATATATATTGACTCATTGATGAATATTGATGTTATTTTATCCTCATACTTGAGTTACATGCTAGCATTCAACCACTAACCATCCCTGGACACTATGTTCCTATGAGCTATAGGAGCCAAAGCATCTTCTTCTCTTCATGCACATTGATTAGTAGATCAAACTGGTTCATGCATTTACTTTGGAGTAGTGATCTTCCCATCTTTTGAAGACATTAATACTTGGTCACTTATCTTATCACTTGACCTCATAAACCTTAAGGGCTTGTCCCGACATATAGAATTATTGACATTGGTTTTGTATAGAGGTATTGTGAACAACTGTGAACTTGGGCGTGAGCTAGATATTAAAATGAATCTACTGTTGATTTTTCATATTAATTCTGCTACCTTGATATTTGACTTGGAGTTCCTTCTACTTCTATGGCTTGATGAGATGTTTGGGATGGGTTAATGAGGCGAACTCCAGATAATGTGAGATTGAGGTGCCCATATAATATGGCACGGGGTTCGGTTTATGTCAGCCTACTTAGCTTTACTATGTTAGTTCCCTTGATATTTGAGCGTACTTTACATTCTTTCATGCATGTTATGTATATTTGCATTATCTTTGGAGGTCAGTCGGTAGTTGCCTACTGATTACTATGTGTTTGGTACTCATATTACACTTTTCTAACCTCAAGATCATAGTACGGGTTCTCACCAAAGTTCTATATCATACGAAGCTACTATGATTTGGAGACATAGGGTGAGCTCTTGGCATTTGGAGTATTTCTATTCTCCTTCCTATGTGCTAGATTAATTTTTTTGTCGTGTTTAGAGATGGGATGCATTCATATATTCATTTAGTCAAGGTAGTCCATATATGCATTCGTATGCATTTTTACTATATTCATACATTAATTTAGAGATTAATTTATGCCTTTTTACTATATTTATTTTGCATTTTTCCTCTATTTCTCGAGGTAGTCCATTACTATTTGTTCCAGACTACGACTTGTCTTACCTACTGCTGGGTTATATAGGTGCCATCGTGATCTTAGAAATCGAGTTGTGAAACCTCTTCAGTTTTATCTATTTTACAATATGTTCCTCAAATTATGTCATCACAAACCAACCCCACAAACTCTATAATCAATGTTCTATAACTCTATTTTAAGTGGGAAAAGTTGATGTCTTTGTAAACCCATTATCTATCATAAAATAAGTTAGGAATCACAACTAATATTCACATTAGTACCAAATGTTTCTAAAGTAGTAAAATCATAAAATTCATCAAATACTAGTGTCACGACCTAGTTTTTAAGTCATGATAGCATCTACGCTATCCCTTAAGTAGGTAAGCCAACAATAACTTAGAGCTAAACACAACGGGTTAACTTGGTGGGAAAATCCCAATCAAAGGAAAAAATGAGCAACACACTTATAAATATTCAAATGAGCTCTAAATATATAAAATAGTCAATACAAGATACAATCACTTGGTAGAGAAAGTACAAGAGAATCTAATTGTATTACAATTCAAAGACGTAGAGTAATAAACAACACTTGTCTCAATAACAAAAGATTGAATATCAAAAGATATAAGGAAATAGGTTTCTTCATCTCTAACAACTCACCCTATCTGAAGATAATCAACACAACATGATCAATGATCAACAACGACAACTAGTACTCGAATATGCACAAAAAATACAAAAGTGTTATATGAGTACCAAAATAACGGGTATTAAGTAGGCATCATTGGTCAACCACGCTATATCATGATATAAGTATGATAAAATGAAACATATCATAACTGAGTCAAGGTACATAAAAGAACCTGAATTATCTCTAAAACTTCTGCCCATAATAAGTAATTAAATCGGAATAACAATATAACAAAGAGCATCAACAAATGCCAACATCATTGTGCAATATTTGTACAATAAATCAGAATAGTAATAGCACATCATAGAGCATCTGTAACAATCCAAATTTTCAACCCATGAAAATTTCTCAAATTTAATCCTCATTGTCCTGACTACGACTCCCCGTACGAGTCGTAGGGTATCTTGATGAGTTGTAAGGACACAAATCATAGATTGGACAGTGTGAGTGACAAACTTTTTTGTTTTGAGTATTAGTAGCTCCCAACAAGTCTATGGACTTAACACGAGTCATGATGTCCTAATCACAGTATAACCAGCGTGTGTTCATTGTGTTGTTGTCTTGGTCACGACTAAGACAATATGAGTCATAGGGCCTCTTAGTGAAACATATGATATAAAGTCGCATGGTAAGAATTATGTGTGACTAATGACAAAGTTCTATCTACCACTCTTGGTGAAGATTCATAACATGTCGTTATAAGTCACAGTGTGACTTATAGTCACTAGCAATAATTTTTTAGTTTTTTAGTTTAGGGCACTTTAGGCATTTCCCTCTTTTCCTAATTTAATAACCACGACCATAAAACAACCTTGGGGCATTCTTTCCACACTTTAAAATTCCCAAGACACTTTTTATTCTCTCTAAATTACTTCAAGCAAGGTATTTAGGGTTTCCAAGAAGTAGGTCATCTAAGAGCTCAATAGTTGAATTATATCTATAAAACTTGGTGTTTCAGGCATGTTACTCTTCTCTAAGCCTAAATTTATTAAAAGAATTTATTTGAATGGTTTTAATTCAATGCTTTTTAATGTTGGTTTTCAACATGGGTTGAGGGTTTTGAATGATTGTTGTTTATATGATGTTTTATGTTTACATATGCATTGTTAGGTTTAAAAATAAATTTTAGGCATGAGTTTAGTTAATAAAGTAGGGTATTTTGTATCCCAAAATTTTTTAATACTGATAATTAAATTGGTAATAACCCAACCAAATTTTGTGAACTAGTTTTGAGTATGAATAAAGTTGCATTGAACAAATATTGGAACAACCGCATCATATAAAAAGGTTATTGAAACATTTTTTTTTATTTAATGAACAAAGGGAGTCATTTTTCCAAGTTAGTTGAATTTTGATGGAATGTTGAAGTTACCTTGTAAGTGTAGTAGGTATGACGATAAAAATAATGTATGCCTAAATTTGTATTATGGTTCAATGAATGGAAATGTGTGATAAATTTTTTAATGGGGCTTAAAAGATGGTTGTGTAGCTGAGTCACTAAAGTAGAGGTCCCGAGGGACCAATACAGTAAACTGCGGTAGCCGAATCAGGGTCTAAATGATCGGGTTATTTAAGTCCTCTTTATTATATAATTGGGAGGTTTGAGTCCCTTATATTATATAGCATGATTATATGCATAAGTCATCTTAGAATGCCGAGTGGTATGAGTCCCCCGTGGTGCATATGTACATTATGTGGTTTGTGCGGCTACACACACTAGGGCACTTTTAGTATGGAAAGAGCTGGGCTCAGATAGTCGTAGGAGACTTCTTATTACTCGTACAATCTAGGTTAATGTTTTATTATTCATCCTAAGCCTTGTTCCCTTTACCGACATATTATTTGTGTATGCAAATGATGATGTTCACCTATTTTTGAATTGGATTTGATTTGGCTTTATTTTATCCCCGATCCTAGAGTTACATGCTAGTGCTCAACTCACTAACGATCTCCAAATATTGTATCCCTATAAGATGTAGGCACCATAGATATTTCTACTTTTCCAGCACAATGATAGGTTGATCCACTTGATTCGTCAGTTGTTGAGGTGAAGTGGTGAGCTTTCATTCTAAGAAAGACTTGGACATATCACCAGTTTCCATTCATATATTATAATTGAGAGTTAACGATATTATTAACATTTTCATTTTCATTATTAGGGTCGGGGGATGTCTCGACACTTTATTGATTTTTGTTTTGTTAGAAGGCTTTATGGATTACTGTGGACTGAAGGTGATGTTGTTTGGTTGTTTTGGTCGGTTAACAGTTATCAGTTATAGACATGTCTTAAATATTTTGAGCTTATCTTAAGCTATCTTTTTATATGTTGAAAATTCAGCCACTGTTAGGGTATGGGTTGTGTTTTGGCATTTTACAGGGGTGGTTTGTGGCCCACAGTGGACTTGAGATACTCGTCAGGACCTGGCCCTAGTTTGGGTCATGACAAAGTTTGTATTAGAGCCAAGTTTTGTGTCATTAGATGTCTACAAAGTTGTGTCAAGTAGAGTATCTTGTATGGGTGTAGAGCATGCCACACTTATAAGGGACAAGATATAGGACATTTAGGAATGTTTCATTCTCTTGTTGTTCTATTTTGATCTATAGAGTCTAATATCTTAAAATTTCCTCTAATTCCCTATCTTAACTTTTTTGATCATGCCTCCCAGAATATATGATGATCATGGATCTTCTCTGTCATATTTCTTGACCATATAGATGGAGCTCATGGTACTTATAGAGTTTGGTCCCAGTCTAGAGCTCCAACTCCTAATTAGACTACCCCACACAGAGTTCCATTGATTTCCCCTGGCCCTCATTGGACACCTTAAGGTAATGTGTCTAATATTGAGTTTCTGTAGCCGATCCATTTTAATAACTAGTTGGTGGCCTCTTAGACTGAACATGTTGCTTTTATTTCTCTATTTTCTGAGGTCACTAGAGTTTGCCAATTTATAATGTTGAGTTATCCGACTTTCACTTGTTCTAAAGTGGAGTAAGATCCTCAAAATTTCATTTATGAGATGAAAAGATTTTCTATATGATGTATTCTACTAACATGAAGGGTGTAGAGTTCACTACTTATCAGTTCAAGGATGTGGAGTTCACTGCTTATCAGTTAAAGGATATGGAGTATTAGTCGTGTGAGGAATGAGACTAGTCTATAGGTGATGATATTGAGTTTTCTTTGTGGGATGACATATCTAGTTCTTTTCTTGGTTGCTTCTTTCCTTAGGAATTGAGGAAGGTAAAGGCTGAGCAATTCATGAATTTAATGCAACGTAGGATGACAGTGAAGGAGTATGCCTTGATGTTTTATCAACTGTCATAGTATGCTTCAGAACTAGTGTATAGTATGAGGGCTAGAATGCAAAAGTTTTCTTCCAGGTTGTCCTGTGATTTAATCTTGGAAAGAAAGGACACCTACTTGGACAAGGATAGGTATATCTCTAGAGTTGTGGTATATATGAAATAAGCAAACGTGGAAAAGAAGAATCAAGAAGATATGAGTGAAAAAAAGAATGAGAAGTTTTGACATTCGGATCAGGATGGAGGTCAGCAGCAGAGTTGTAAAGATGGATTAGGATGGAGGTCAGCAGCAGAGTTGTAAAGACAACGGAAAATGGTCTGAGAAGAAATAGGGAAATTGTGGTTCCTACTCTATCGCTAGTTCTCCTTATCCAAAGTCGTTGGATAAATGATGTTTTCACAATAGTATTATCCTATTTTCCTAATGATCCTGATATTTAATGGAGGGCTAGTACTTCAATGCCTAAGGTTTAGTTTGTCTACTATCTTAAGGAAAGAAAGATGATATCCAAAGGATGTATTACCATCTCATCCAAGTCAAGGGCTCAAATTTTGAAACTCCAAGTCTTAAGTCAATTATATTAGCTTCCCGGAGTTCCATCAGAAAGGGAAATTGACTTTGGAATAAATCTCCTCCCAGATACCCAACCTATCTCTATTCCTCCTTACTGAATGGCTCCATCTAAGCTTAAGGAATTAAAGGAACAAATTAAACATCTCTTTGATAAAGGTTTCATTAGGCCTAACATTTCACCATGGGATACTTTAATTCTCTTCATGTGCAAGAAAGATAGTTCCCTTAGAATGTACATTGACTACTGTCAGTTGTAAAATGTCACTATCAAGAATGAGTATCCTCTCCCCAGAATTGATGACTTGTTCGACCAACTTCAGGATGCAAGCTATTTTTCTATGATAGACCTCAGGTTTGACTATTATCAATTGAGTGTCATAGAATGTGACATCCCGAACACTGGCTTTAAAATGCGGTATGGTCACTTTGAATTTTTAGTTATGTTTGTTGGACTAAGAAATGTTGCTACAACTTTATGGACTTAATCAACATAGAGTTCAAGTAGTTCTTGGACATGTTCATAATAGTTTTCACTGATGATATCCTCGTCTATTCCCATAGTGAATGTTATCTGAAAGACCATTTAAGGGATGTATTGCAAACCTTTAAAGATCATCACATATTCGCTAAGTTCAGCAAGTGCAAATTCTAGATGTGATCATTAGATTTTCTCGATCACATCATTTCAAATTATGGCATTCGAGTTGATTCGCAAAAGATCGAAGTAGTGAGAAATCGGTGTAGACCCATCTCTCCATTATACATAAGGTGTTTATTTGGTTTTGATTGTTACTATAGATAGTTTGTTGGAGGATTTACTTTTACTGCTTCTCCCATGTCTTTTCTGACTTAGAAGAAAGTAAAATTTCAGTTATCATACTCCTGCGAGAACTGTTTTAAGGAGTTGAAGACTCAACTCGTTTTTGCTCAAGTCTTGACTTTACTAGAGCGTTTAGATAGGATTGTAGATTATTGTCATGCTTCTAGTGTTTTTCTTTGTTGTGTATTAATGAAAAAGATAAGTCCATAGTCTATGCCTCTAGAAAACTTAAACCCCATGGGAAGCATTACCCGACCAATGACATTGAGTTGGTAGCATTTGCTTTGCCTTAAATATTTTGAGGCATTATCTGTAAAGAGTTCATGTTGATGTATTCATAGATAATAAGAGTTTACAATATTCATTCACTCATAAAGATATAAATTTTTCAAAGATGGTGGCTAGAATTATTGATGGACTATGATATGAATATGATGTATCGTTCAGGTAAGGCTAATGTAGTGGCCCATACCATTTGTAGATTGTCTATGGGAAGTGTTGTACATATGGAGGATTATAAAATGTAGTTAGTCTTTGAGGTTCATCGGCTTGTTAGGTTAGGTTTTTGGTTAGTTGATTCTTCCTAATGTAGTATATCAGTTCAGAATGGTTCGACATCTTCATTAGCTATCAAAGTGTAAGAAAAGAAAGAAAAAAAATACTATTTTAGTCAAGTTGAAGGAGGCAGTGAGGGAACAAAGAGTTGAGGCATACTCCTAAGAGGGAGATGATGTGCTTTGTTGTCAATGAAGATTATGTGTTCTATGTCTTGATGGGTTGAGATTGCAAATATTAGCAGAATCACGTGTTGTACAATATCCTATCCACCTAAGACCACTAAGATGTACCATAATTTATGAGAAATTTATAGGTGGAATTGTATAAAGAAAGATGTGGTGGAATTCATTGCTAGGTGTTTGAATTATCAATAGTTAAGGTTAAGCACCAAAGACCTAGCCACATGGATGTGGGAAGTAGTGAACATGGTTTTTGTGACAAGGTTACCTCGTACACATCATCAACATGATTCGATTTTTGTAATTGTATATAGTATGAACAAGTCAACACATTTCTTTCCAGCTCAAACTTTGTATTCAGTAGAGGATTATGCTAAAATCTATCTCAGGAATTACTAAAGTTTCATAGGGTTCCTTTGACCATCACGTCAAATAGAGGTACCCAGTTTCTCTTACTTTTTGATGTCTTTTTTGAAGGGTCTTGGTAGCCTAGATTATCTTAGTATAACTTTTCATCCTCAGACAAATAGTTAGGCAGAGAGGACCATAAGAAATATCGAGGATATATTGAGAGCTTATGTCATCAACATCAAGGGTTGTTGTGATTACCACTTACCTTTCATTTAGTTTTCCTAAATCAATAGATATACGTCTAGTATTCAGCTGGCTCCGATTGCATCTCTATGTAAAAGGAGGTGTAGATATCTTATTGGTTGGATTAAAGTAGGCGAGGCTAGTTTATAGGGATAGATTCAGTGTATGAGGGGACGAAGGAAGTTTATTTGATGTGAGAAAGGATGAAGACCACGTCAAGTCATCTAAAATCCTATGCATATGTGAGAAAAAGAGATCTTGAGCTTGACATTGGTGACTTGGTTTATTTGAAAATTTTATTGATTAAAAGGGTGAAGAGATTCAGTAAAAAAGTAAAGCTAAGTCCATGATATGTAGGCCCATATAGGATCTTAAGCCATTTTGGTAAGGCAATTTTCGAGTTAGGGTTTCCTACAAATTTTACATTAGGGCATCTACTGATTCCTATCTCTTTTCTAAAGAAATGTATTATTGACTCAACTTTGGTTGCTCATTTAGAATGTATGGTCATGAAAGATAGTGTTCCCTACTAACATGTCCATGTTCAGATCCCTGGCCTTCAGACTCATAGCTCTAGGAATAAAGAAGTCTATTTGGTTAAGGTTCTATGGAGAAATAAATCAATTGAGGGAGATACTTGGGAAGCAGAAGCAGATATGTTAGCCAAGTATTCCCATCGTTTCTTAATAAATTCAGACTCATCTTGCGGTGATGGTTTCTCTCAAATTGATTATCCCATTTTATATCTAAGTTTTCCAACCATCCTCATTTCATATCATGGTTTAATGAATTAATTTTAGTCCATGCGTCATGTTTCGGGTGCAGTTAACTAATCATCATTCAGCTCATATATATTTAGGGCAAAATCTCAGTCTTCTTAATACCTCTGTTCAAGTAGTTTCATTTGAGTATGAATAATCCCAAAGGGGAGATATTGTAATATACCACAAGATCCTAGACAAGTTTACAACTATAAGTCTTATGTTTATAAGTCCCACTGGAATTTACTTCACACTAAGTACAAGCGACAGACAATTTAAGACCCTAAAATTAATAACATTTCCTTTTTGGCCTTCCCGAGTTTGAAACATTGATTTAAGAGTTGAAATAAGCTTACAGATGTTCATTCGAGAGAGTTTTCCAGTTTTTAAAAGAGGTTTGGGAAAATTTTGGACCACGGAGGAAGTAAGATTCCAAGATTTGGGTGTGTCATGGAGTCTTGATCCGCACGATACATGAAGTGTCATGGCGGTTAGTCTCTATATTACATGCCATGTCACGATGACTAATTTCTGTAATAGCCTTAGTGCCATGGAGGTTATGTTTTATTGCATCTTTATTTAAATTCCAAGGGGTATTATGTTAACTCCTCCGACTCCCTAATCATCTAAATTAATATTTAAAACCCAAGAAGGGCATTATTTACCCCAATGCTCATCAATTAACAACATAAAAATTATCCTTATTCCCAAGAACACAAAATTTCAAGTTTCTTAAAAAGAATTAAACAATTTAAGGTCCCAACTCCAGGTCTTCTTCAAGAATTAAAGAAACTCATGTATATAGGGTATTTATGAATGGTTCCATACACCCGTAGAGTCCCATGAATCTTTTTTATTTTGTGTATAAATCCATTTCCCTCTTTTAACAAAATTCTAATGTTAAGCACGTACTCAACGTTCTCCTAGTAGTTTTGAATTCAAGCCATGCCAATATGTTTCCCAAAGTGAATTTTGTTATTATATGCTTGAAATTACAATAACCCATATCATGTTATTGACATCATTTTAACTTATAAATTCATGAATTAAACCATATGAACATGTTGTCCTCATAAGTTTAACATATTCCCATACTTATAATCCTGGATTCCATCAGTTAGGCATATATTCTATGGTTTGGGTCTCTTAATCATCAACACCCTTATAGTTTTCTTGAATGATTTCATTCAGTTTAAAGTATTATTTATTGCTAGAGGGTTATGAACATCTGATACCTACATGTTTACACATGTTTCCATTTTCAAATAACAATTCGGTCATATCATGATTTTATTTTTCTGAGTATCATGTTTATGTTGAGAACTTGTTAGCACAACATTATGTTAAATGAATAATAATACTAGAGTCATTCATTTAGGAGCAAAACATATCACCGAGGAAACACAAGGATGGAAGCTCCCTCGTCAGTTAGGAATGGGACGTTAGTTGCAATCCCTAGGTTCCAGTCTTATGGCGCCACCTTATATTATGAGGGTTCCCTTGTCAGTAGAATCATGAAACCCTCATCTTTTGGGAAATCATCCTTGGGGATCCACATCATCAACCATGTGTCGGTACCCCTGGCAAGGTAGCAGTACACTTCAAACAGGTTACATGTTAGACCCCAATAGTTCAGATTGGGGCATGTCAGTTGTAGTTAGCTCCGACAGTGTAAATTTTATTATTTAGACTATATCAGCTTATGTTTTTGTGACAAGGTTTTTATTTTATAAGTTATTTAGCTTACAAATTATTTCAAATCATGTTTTACTTGGACTAGAATTATTTTTACATGTTCATATATTTATTCCAGTACTTATATGAATATTGGGTATCAATATCTCACATACAAGTATATTCCATGTACTGACTGCATACCATTTTTTTCTATATTTATTCCACATTATAGATTCAGATGCTTAGTTCCCTGATCACCACTAGTTGGTCCGATGCCACTCAACAGCAGTTCTAGTGAGCCCCCTTCCATTGAGAAAAAGTTAAATGTAGTTATTTATAGTGCTTTCTTAATTTCAGTCAGTTAGAGTTAGTTGGGGGTTTGTCCCATCAACTTATCATGTCTTAGAGGCTTTCATATATTAAGATATTTAGATATTCAAACTTTTTTTTAGTTTTTATTACTAGTTTAAACACGTTGGTATATGTTTCAATATTACATCCTTACAAAATTTTATCAAGTTAGCTTCCGCACATGATGTTTCATAATTATCTTATTCAGTTCTCACACCAGGTACCAAATCATAGGTTAGCTTGGTGTTACTTATGTCCTTAAGCCCTGTGTTACGACTAGAGGGTAGCCTCGGGTCGTAACAATTTTAGTTTTGATCCTTAGTGTATTCCTAAACCCGTCACTGTGTCCATCCTGGTGGGTGACTACATTATATCTAAGAGAAACTATAGGGGTTGTGTGATGTTGGCATGTGTTAGGGAGACCACAGTTAATCTAATAGAGTTGGAGATGTATGGCATTGATCTGAATTTAAGGATGCATTAGTTGCATTCGTGCTACGCATCTCTTGATTTTTAAAATCGAAGGGTCAGTTTCCACTTTCCAAATATTTTAGTGATTGAGTTGGAAAGTAGTTTTCTAGTTCCTAAGGAAAGGTTCACTTTGAATCTTACATTTGAAAAATTAATTTCATGGCAGTACCACTACCATCTAGTGCATGCTAAGGTTTATTAATTTCATGGCAGTACCACTACCATCTACCATCTAGTGCATGCTAAGGTTTAAGTTTTCCTTGATGATCTTTATGGTGTTCTCCCTGATAGGGAATTTGATTTTTAGACTAATATTTTTCTGCTCCCTTAGTGTATAATAGCCTTGATTGAGTTGAAAAAACTTAATGAGCAATTGAAAAATCTCTTATATGAGGGTTTTATTTGCTATAGTACTTCTTCTTATCATTCTTTGGTTCTATTCTAGCTTAAGAGGGATGGGTCCCTTAGAATTTGTATAGATTACTGCCAGTTTAATAGAGTCATTATGACGAATAAGTATTTGATTTCTAGGATTGATGGTCTCTTTGACCAGCTTTGGGGTTCTAAGTTCTTTTCCATGACTGATCTTAGATTGAGTTACCATCATTTGAATATAAGGTAAGTGGATATCCTAAACACTATCTTCTAAACTCGGTATGGTCATTTTGAGTTTTTGGTGATGTCTATTGGTTTGACTAATACCCCGATGGCATTCATGGATCTTATGAACAAGGAATTCTATAAGTTCTTGTATTTGTTCATAATTGTGTTTATTGATAAACATTTTATTGTATTCTATGAGTGATTCAGATCATGTCGATCACTTATGCCTTGTGTTGTAAACATTAAATGATCAGCAGTTGTATGCAAAATTCTCAATGTGTGAGTTTTGGTTAAATATTGTGACCTATCTATGTCATGTTATTTCTAGTGAAGGGATCATCGTGGATCCACCAAAAGTGGTAGTGGTTAAGAAGTAGGCTATACCTACAACTCAAAAAAACATTCAATGTTTCTTGAGTTTAGCCTCTTAATATGACTTTATGGAAAACTTCTCATCTATTGTAGCTTTATTGACTAAGTCTATTTTTAGAAAGGTAAAGTTCTAGTGGTTCAATGCTTGTGAGGGTAGCTTTGAGAAGTTGAAAGAAAAGTTAACTTCTGATCTGATTTTCACTTTATCCAAGGGTACTAATGGTTTTGTTTTTATTGTAAAGTGTCCTAGGTGGCATTGGTTTGTGTGTTGATGTAGCATGGACAAGTAGTTGCATATACTTCTAACCAGTTAAACATAAATAAGAAGAACTAACTGACTCATTATTTGAAGTTGTTGGATGTGGTCTTATCTTTGAAGATTTGCCATCACTATTCGTATAGAGTCCATGTTTACATCTTCTCAGACAATAAGATTTTTCATTATGTGTTTTCTCAGAATGAGTTAAACCTTAGTTAGAGTAGATGGCTTTAGTTGCTCAAAGACTATGACAAGAGTGTACATTATCATCCAGATAAAGCTAACTTTTATTTCTGAAGCTCTTAGCAGGTTTGCCAAGGGTAGATTATCTCATGTATATAAGGAAAAATGAGGAATGGTGAAGGATATTCACTGTCTGGCTAATCAGGTAGTTCATCTCTTGGACACTAAGGATTGTGGTGTAATGGTGAAAAAGGTGGTGAAATCATCTCTTGGTGCTGAGGTTAGGAGAAATAGGTCTTGGACCCTATTTTGATATAGATCAAAGATGATATCAGTCACCAAAAAGTGATGGCTTTTAATAATTGTGTTGATGGTATCTTATGGTACCAAGGCAGGTTATGCATTCCAGATGATGATGGGCTAAGAGGGAGGATTTTTTCTTAAGCTCATGAGTTGAGATGAACTATTCATCCTAGTTCAACAAAGATGTACTATGAGTTAAGATAAATTTATATATAGAATAACTTAATGGCGGATGTGGCCAATGTTGTGGATAAGTGTTTGGTCTGTTAGCAAGTGATGGTTAAGAACTTGAGGCCGGGTGGTTTTTCTTAAGATATTAAATTGTCCATGTGTAAATGGGAAGTAATTAATATGTATTTCATTAGTAGTCTTCCACGATCCAGTGGTCAGTATGATTCCATTGGGTTCATCATGGATAGGATGACTAAGTCTGCTCACTTTTTGCCAGTAAGGAATAATTATGCGGCAATGGATTATGCTACGATCTTCATTGAGAAGATAGTGAAGTTGCATGGTGCTCAAGTTTCTATCATATTTGATTGAGGTACTCAGTTCTCATCATACTTTTATTATTTCTTTCAGCGAGGTTTGGGGACTAAGTTGAACCTTAGCATTGCTTTGCATCTTTAGATGGATGGACAAACGGATAGGATGATACAAACTTTGGAGGATATTATGAGGTCTTGTGTGATTGATTTTTGTTTTAGTTTTGTTAACCATTTGCCTCTCATTGAGTTTGTAAATACTAATTGATATCATTCTTTTATTGGGATGGCTTCATTTAAGGTTTTGTGTGGAATGAGGTGTAGGTCTCCTATTAGTTGTCTTGAGGTTGGTGAGAATAAGTTGTATGGTCCAGACTTGTTTAACCATTCTACCAAAATGATAAAGGTGATTAGGGATAGGCTTAAAGCTTCCAATAGTCGCCAAAGGTACTATTTGGATTTAAGGTAAAGGGACATAGAGTTTGATGTGGATGATTTAGTGTTCTTTATGGTGACTCCCATGAAGGAAGTGATAGGGTTTGGAATGAACGCAAAGTTTAGTCCGTGGTATATTAGTCCTTTTTTTATTTTTATGTAAGTAGGCAAGGTGGCTTATGAGTTAATACTGCCCTTGAGTTTTGGTTTCTTTCATCCGGTCTTCCATGTATCTGTAATACCCTAATTGTTTCTTAAGCCTAAATCTATATTTTGAGTGAAAATGGATGACTTCTAAATTGACTGTTGTTTATCTCATGTTATATTTCCCTGAATTCTACTTTCTATCATGTGGAGAATTGGATAAGCTTTCCATCGATGTTAAATCCTCTATTCCTCAATTCTCTACTGAGTGTCAAGTTATTCATAGCATCTATTCATGTGTCAGATCCTCATGCTTTAATCTTTTAGTTATCTTTCCTTATCCAAGATAGTGGTAGTGAATAATTATTTAGTTAGAAGAGAGGAGACATTTCCTTATCAACGATAGAGGGTGGCATGCTTACTTTAGCTAGGCGGTAAGGTGACGAAAGATTTAGGCTAAGTCTTTGATACATGTTATGTTTAGTTGAAGTTTAATGTGTTATGATTGGGAAGATTGTGGTGTATTTATTTTGTGTAATTTCATGAGTTGGAAGGAATATTGGAATGAAACGTTTGTGTAGGACTTGATTAGCTAGGAGTATGTAAGGTGTGCTTGAGGTGAGTGCATGGAAATATTTATTGATAAGAGGTTTGTAGGGAATAAAGAATAGGTTTTATAAGTGTTTGATTAGGAATGCGCATGTGGTTATGAATATAGGCTCGAATGTCGTGTTTATGTGCATGTGGATGGGTGCCTTGCACATTAGTAAATGGCTAGTGCTAGGTGGATTGAAGTTGTCGAACTAGTAATGATAATTACTCTTGAAGTGAGAGGTTGTAAGAATGTAGATGGGTGGGAGCTGATGATTCAGAATGGGGTTATGTGGCGAATCTTGTGGTTCTAGGTTACGCATGAAAACGATGAGGGGGTTTGGTTCGAGGGGATATGAGTAGATGGAAGTATCGGTGTCATCTGAGGATTGTAATTCAAATCGATCAAATATAGTATCAGAAGGATATAATATAGTCGAGAGAGTGTTTCAGAAGTGTGGTTGAGTTTAGAGTAAGGAGTTTCCTTGCTTGAAGCTTAGTACTTTTATCCTGACTTATGATTCATAGGTTTAGGTTTCAAGTTATGGGATTATGGTAATTTTATGATCTCTGATTCAGATGTCTTGTTTAGATCTTGGCTAAAGTTCTTTGCTCCTTTAGACCATTAGAATTCCTTGGGAGGGTGTTTAAGAAATCCTCTACTTAAGTATGAGTATCTAGTACAATTCAGTTTGCATAGCTAGCAACCCAGTTTTTTAAATTTGGAAGATCGATTTCTATGGTCTTCAATTTTTTTTGGAACTAGTCTGGTCTTACCACTTTAAATTTCATAGGTATGAGCAATTCGATAAGAAGTTGCTCACGCCCAAAATCTACGAATTCAGGTTAGTATGTGTATCAGGCATCAGTTTTAGATTTGGATATATAATTGTGATTAAGTCTGTGAGCATTCATTGAACAATCTTTGTTTTCCAAGTATTCTAGTCTAGATAATGTAATACGCATTGTGTAGTCCTATCATTGATTCTCATTACCTATGCCTGCAGAAATTATCTCTTCGCCGTCTTAGAGTACGATTGCACCCTTATCACATCAAGTGAATTATAAACTCTCAGTATGAGCCCGCTCTTTCATATAGGAAGAAGGCAAATCATCTCAGATTCAGTCGAGAATTACAGTTGTCCTCCATCTATTCTTTTCTTGTCTCAAATCTAGCTGTATAGCAACTATCATCATGAGTTTATACATTCAACGAAGTACTTAAAAATTTAGAAAGATATAGATTCATATTAGCAAGTTGTTTCAGTTGTGTGTCTTCAGTTTTCTCTATATTCTTGGCCAAAAATCAGCATTCGAGGACGAATGTTTCCAAGGGAGAGATATTGTAATACCCCGATCATTTCGTAAGCCTAAATCCATCTTTTGAGTGAATATGGATGACTTCCAAATTTATTTTTGCTTATCTCATGTTGTATTTCCCTAAATTCTACATTCTATCATGTGGATAATTGGATAAGCTTTCCATCGACATAAAATTCACCTGAATCGGATACCCGGTGATGAAGTTAGAGCCATTTTGTAATTTCCCAAGACTCTAACCAATAGTGAAACCATGAATCAAGCTCTTGAGAAATAAATTATAGTTCTTTGGTTGTTTTCTAATCAAGTATGGTGTGTATTAAGGCCTTAGAGATGTCCTAACGATTGGGCGAATCAAAACATTCTTTACGGATTGAGTTCTTGGGAAGGATATTGGTATAGTCAAATCAAACGAGCATATCTCTTATTATTCTTAGAATTTCTGAGATCATGACCTACCAACAGATATATAATTGAATTATCTTTCCAACGATACCAATTTCGCAAAAATCCGATATTGGAGCAAAGAGTTATGCCCATTTTACTCCAACATAGTACGACGGTTCTGAGGGGCTGCCACGTTTTTGATGCCATTTCTGACAACGTCGTCACTTTCAGACGATATTTTTGACAACATCGTCATCCTTAGGCAGAAAAATAGAAAGTTTGACCCTTTTGTGATGATATTTCGTGATGGCCTATCACGGGTCTAACGGCCTATCACGGATGTCGTCAGCCATTTTTTTGCAGCAATTAAGGGGCATTTTTAAAAGGGTATTTTGGCTTTTTCACTCATGTTTAGCCTCTATATATATACTAGTAGTGGAGAAAACCTTCATTATCTCTCATTCTCTTTCAAGAAAAAGATCAAGAAACTAGGGTTTTCTTCTAAAATTCTAAATCAAATCTTCTCCAAGAAATTTAAGAATCTTCCAAAGATTTCACCAAGTTGTCCAAGAATCAAATTTTTGAAGTCAAAGGAATCAAGAAACTTAGCTCAAAAGTGTGAAGAAGAGTTCTCAATCAAGATTGTTCATCTTAAATCCATAATCTAAATTCTGTGGGGTTTGAACAAGAACACTTCTTTCGTTCTTGTGCCCAAAGATTCAATTTCTACTATTGAAATCCATGATTTTGCAAAGTGGGTTTACACCCAAATTACTTTATTAATGATTTATGATAGTTTAGCTATTCAAGATTGACACAAATGACTATTTCATCATTTTATTTCTTAAATTGAGAACTTATGCCATGAGTTGAATATTATTATTTTCAGTTGATGATTTTCTAATGATTTGAGATAAGAGTCATGATTTAAACTTTTCTATAAAAATTTTTATTATTGAATATATATATATATATATATTGATATTTGAGCTTGAGAGTCAATAATTAGTTCTATGATGTTTTCTTGAAGTTTTTGATACATGACTATTTTACAATTTCCAAATTATGACTTGATATTTAATATTGTGAATTTCATGTTCTACTATGAGTTGGTATTTCAAGTTCTTTCAGACATGTGTCAAGATTTAAACTTCCTAATGAAAAAATGGATTATTGAGTATATTGATTCATAAGATTGAGTTGTTATAATGAGTCTTGATATTTCCTCAAAGTTATTGATGTTGCCATGACTAAATGAATTGATACATCTTGATGTTGAGAAAGATTGTTTGATTTTGAGTCAAGTTAGGAATCCACAGTTGTATATGTTTTACCGATGAGATATATTATTGTTTTAGTTTTCATGATAGACCCTTGAATTGATATTGATTAAAGTGGATTGCCTAACGCATTCTGAGCTGAGTCTGGGAGGAGTATTTAGTACCGAGCGGGAAATTTGGTATTTCACCGAAACTATGGCCACCGTAGGATTGATATTGATGATTGTGGGCCAGAGGCCGAGTATGGGATTGTGATTGAGAAATTGAGGTTGTACTCCTTGGCAAGAGTACGACACCCCCGCCAATGTGGGATTCTCTCCTTAGGAGGGCAAAACGTTGGACTCCATTCGGATCAGATGGTGTAGTTATGTCGGTTATAAGAAACTCCCAAGTCCATAAGAGTTCAAGTTTCATGAGTTACCGAGTCACTCTAAGTCATGATTTAAAGAATTTGAGTTAAGTATAATGATTTATGAGATTTATAATGCTTGTAATACTATTGATGATTTACAAGGAATATATTTCAGTTAATTCAAGCGAAGAAAGTTGTTATCGTCAGTATGCATGATTTTCATAATCATTTATTATATTATTTATAATATTCATTGCACCCCCACATACACAGTACATTTCTTAAAGTACTGAACACCATATATTTCTATATGCTACAGTGCCTTATAATGTAGGTACAAGTTACAGTGAAGATACCGCATTCAGTTAGTTTCCAGCTTTCAATCAGCAGGTGATGAGTCCTTTTGATTCGAGGGCATGAGTCATTTATACAGTTTGAGAAGTGTTGTATATTTCTTACTTTAGTCGTATTGAGATTGGGTAGTTGGGAGTCATGACCCATCTATCTGAAGTCAGTACCAGTAGAGGCTTCATAGACAGTCATTAGAAGTTGATGTATTCAGTTTCAGTTTAATTTGTAAAAGTAGAGTTGTAATCTTGTAAAGTTCATGTATATATTGATTGAGTTTAGAGAAGTTCTATATTTTCGCTAATATTATATAGATTTAAGCTTTTTATCCAGTTTATTATGAGTTATGCCATTAGGAGGGTTAGCTTGGGGTCACTTGCGCCCCTTATCACCGTGTGATGTCTCGGGACCCAAATTTTAGGGTGTTAAAAAATTGGTATCAGAGCACAGAGTTCAAGTGTCCTAGGGTGTCTAGGAAGTCGTATCTAGTAGAGTCTTGCGAAACGGTACGGAGACATCTGTACTTTTCTTCAAGAGGCTACAAGATATTTAGTTTAGGTCTCCATTCCTTGAAGTCGTAGATCGTGCTATAGAAAGGTTCTATGTGAAACTTATACAGATTCTCATCTTCCTTTATTCAGGGCATCCCCGCCTTATTTTTGAGGTATTAGAGACATTAAAGATCAACTCTTTGCAGATAGTATTTTCTTAAACATTATGCAGGGATAGTTACAAAGTTTTAAATGAACTAGAAAGTATCCTATTAGTGTCATATCATTCCTTGCTTATGAATCGTGCAATAAGCCCAAGTCAGTTGCGCTTCCAGATTCCTTCTCAGAATCCATAATGATAATCTATACTTCCTTATCTATGTACTGTTCCTAAGGTTACATGATCAGCGAGTTCCTATTTCAGAAGTCTCACAAACCGGCCTGAGAAGAGCTTACCAACGTGTTATGATTTTTCTATGTTCAATCTTATTCCCTCTACCTTATTATTCTTTTAGTTGAGACACAGTAAGATGTGTATTCTTAGATTATCAAATATTGTATGGGGAGTCTCTATCTCTTATAACCTTGTTATCTTCATAATGTTGGAACTGAAATTCTAGTGAAGCCGTGTGGGGCTCTTTTGATTCACTAGCATAATTGCTTTGTTATCCATCTCAAATTCTTTTTCAAAATGCAAATCAAAGACTAGTGAAGCCGGGTGAGGCCTATTTTGATTCACTAGCGACTCCTTATCTATCTTTTTTCCTTGTTCTAGTTAGAACTTGTTTAGAGGTGTTGTGGCAAGAAAGGGTGAAAAGTGTGATTTATTAAAAGTATGTATAGATGAGCCTTTTGCATATGATCGAGTTAGTGATGAAGTGATATTGTTCTTGTGTGTCGGCTCATGGAATAAAGAGAAGAAGTTATTGGTGGAGGTAAATAATGGTTTGCTTAAGGTATGAAAAGAGTTGTTGACGGTGTGTTGCACAAGGTAAGTATAAGTTATGGGTGTGGATACTTAGTGGATGAGTATTGTTAACTTAGGTACTCCTGAGATTGCAAAGGAAAGTTAAGTTGAGGCTTAGAGAGTTATTAACTAAATTAAGTTGTGTATGAAGGATAGATAGTAATGATGAGTAGAAGAAGGGTGCGTTGATGGATTATAAATGAGAGACTCCATATGATTATGACCAATTATTGTTATTAGGGGGTTTGAGTGGACTAGTGTTTATTGACGTTTTGTTTTATAGTTTCCAAGTGAGAATGGTGTGTGTGAGGTGTAGTTGTAAGTTATGCTAAGCGCTAGGCATTAAGCTTGGATGAATGGTGGCTATGAAGGTGGATGTGATGATTTCTTGGTTAATGGTGCTAGTTACAGGGAAGTGATCTAATGGTCTTGGACAGTGTATGCGAGACCTTGAGTTTGATCAACTTGTAATTAAGTTTGATTTTATGTTCTTGGTGAGAAATTTTGCCCAAGGTGCTATGGGGCTAATTTATTTTTTTCTAGGGTCATTGTATATGGCGTAATTAGTAAGTGTTGTGGAGTTTCTAGGTGGAGGAAGACTAGTTAGGTAATGAACGATGTTCCTAATAATTGAGGCAAGGAGTGTGATGGCTTTAGTCTAAGAGGGATATAGTAGAACAAGTAACTAGGTTAGGTTGTCAGGTTCTAGTAGGTATGCCAATAAGTTATGGAACAGGTGTGAGGAGGGATACTGCTTGACCTATTCATATTTCAGTATTTTCAGTCATTCCTGTATTTATTCATGCTTTGCATTTTGATTCCATGATCATGATTCATGTCCAGGAATGCCATAAAGAATCTTGTCCTCACTTAGTTACCAAAATGTGGAGTCTCAGACCTTTCACTGGTTGGAATCATATTTCATAGTTACGAATTCCCAATTTAGGTCATGCAACACATAACTTATGTACTCGAGCTTTGTGATATGTTAAAGTTCTATTTTTAATGATCAGAATTAAGATTTATATCGTGCATGTCCCCGGGCCATATTTCTTTGATGGGTTTATGATGTTAAATCCTCAATTCCTACAGCCTCAGTTGAGTGTCAAGTTATT
Source organism: Capsicum pubescens (assembly GCA_030864215.1). NCBI lineage: Eukaryota > Viridiplantae > Streptophyta > Magnoliopsida > Solanales > Solanaceae > Capsicum > Capsicum pubescens. The sequence continues at coordinate 182,491,263 of CM061547.1, read as the reverse complement.
CATAGCATCTATTCATGTGTCAGATCCTCATGCTCTAATCTTTTAGTTATCTTTCCTTACCGAATATAGTGGTGGTGAATTGTTGTTTAGTCGGAAGAGAGGAGACATTTCCTTATCAATGATAGAGGGTCGCATACTTACTTTAGCTAGAAGGTAACGTGAAGTAAGATTGAGGCTAAGTCTTTCATACATTGTATGGTTAGTTGTAGTTTAATGTGTTATGATTAGAAAGATTGTGGTGTATTCATTTTGTGGAATTCCATGAGTTAGAAGGAATATTAGAGTGAAGCGTTTGTGTAGGACTTGATTAGCTAGGAGTATGTCAGGTGTGCTTGAGGTGAGTGCACGGAAATATTTCTTGATAAGAGGTTTGTAGGGTATAAAAAAAAGGTTTTATAAGTGTTTGATTAGGAATGCACATATGGTTATGAAGATAGGCTTGAATGTCATGTTTGTGTGCATGCGTATGGGTGCCTTGCACATTCGTAAATGGCTAGTGCTAGGTGGATTGAAGTTGTCGATGTGGTAATAAGAATTATTCTTGAAGTGAGATGTTCTAAGAATGTATATGTGTGGGAGCTCATGTTCAGAATGGGGTTATGTGGGGAATCTTGTGGTTCTATGTTACTCATGGAAGCAATGAGGGGGTTTGGTTCGAGGGGATATGAGTAGATGGAAGTATCAGTGTCATATGAGTATTTTAAGTTGAATCAATCGAATATAGTATCAAAAGGGTATAGTATAGTCAAAAGAGTGTTTGAGAAGTGTGGTTGAGTTGAGAGTAAGGAGTTGCCTTGCTTGAAGTTTAGTACTTTTATCCTGACTTATGATTAATAGGTTTAGGTTTCAAGTTATGGGATTATGGTAATTTTATGATCTCCGATTCAGATGTCTTGTTTAGATATTGCCTAAAGTTCTTTGCTCCTTAAGACCACTAGAATTCCTTGGGAGGGTATTTAAGAAATCCTCGACTGAAGTATGAGTATCTTGTACGATTCAGTTTGCATAGCTAGCAACCCAATTTTTAAAATTTGGCAGATAGATTTCTATGGTCTTCAATTTTTTTTTGAACTAGTCTGGTCTTACAAGTCGAAATTTCATAGGTATGAGAAATTCAATAAGTAGTTGCTCGCGCCCAAAATCTATGAATTCAGTTCAGTATCTGTATCAGGCATCAGTTTCATATTCGGATATAAAATTGTGATTCAGTCTGTGAGCATTCATTAAACAATCTTTGGTTTCTAAGTATTCTGGTCCAGACAATTTAATACCCATTGTGTAGTCTTATCCTTGTTTCTCATGACCTTTGCCTGCATAAATTATCTCTTCGCCGTCTATGAGTATGATTGCACCCTTATCACATCAAGTGAATTCTAAACACTCAGTGTGAGCCTGGACATTAGTATAGGAAGAAGGCAAATAAGCTCAAATTCAGTCTAGAATTACAATTGTCCTCTATCTATTCTTTTCCTGTCTCGGATCCTGATGTATAGCAACTCTCATCATATGTTTATACATTCAACAAAGTACTTCAAAATTTAGAAAGGTATAGATTAAGATTAGCAAGTTGTTTCAGCTATGTGTCTTCAGTTTTCTCTATATTCTTAGCCAAAAAGAAACATTCGAGGACGAATGTTTCCAAGGGGGAGATATTGTAATACCCCGATCATTTCTTATGCCTAAATACATCTTTTGAGTGAATATGTATGACTTTCAAATTTATTGTTGTTTATCTCATGTTGTATTTCCCTAAATTCTACATTCTATCATGTGGAGAATTGGATAAGCTTTCCATCGACATAATATTCACCAGAATCGGACACCCGGTGATGAAGTTAGAGCCATTTTGTAATTCCCCGAGACTCTAACCAATAGTGCAACCATGAATCAAGATCTTGAGAAATAAATTATACTTCTTTGGTTGTTTTCTAATCAATTATGGTGTGTATTAAGGCCTGAAAGATGTCCAAACGATTGGGCGAATCAAAACATTCTTTACCGATTGAATTCTTGGGAAGGATATTAGTATAGTAAAATTCAAACGAGTATATCTGTCATTATACTTGGAATTTTTAAGCTCATGACCTATCAACCGATATATAATTGAATTATATTTCCAGCGATACCAATTTCGCAAAAATCCTATATCGGAGCATAGAGTTATGCCCATTTTACTCCAAAATGGTCAAGTTGGAAAACGGTGACGACGGTTCTGACCGGCTGCCACGTTTCTGATGCCATTTCTGATGATGTTGTCACTTTATGACAATATTTTTGAAAACATCTTCAGCCTTAGGCAGAAAAATAAAAAATTCGACCCTTTTGTGATGACATTTCGTGACGTCCTATCACGGGTCTGACGGCCTATCACAGATGTCGTTAGCCATTTTTTTGCAAAAATTAAGGGGCATTTTTAAAATGGTATTTTGGTCTTTTTCACTCATTTTTAGCCTCTATATATATACTAGTAGTGGAGAAAACCTTCATTATCTCTCATTCTCTTCCAAGAAAAATATCAAGAAACTAGGGTTTTCTTCTAAAATCCTAAATCAAATCTTCTCCAAGAAATTTAAGAATCTTCCAAAGATTTCACCAAGTTGTCCAAGAATCAAAATTTTCAAGTCAAAGGCATCAAGAAACTTAGCTCAAAAGTGTGAGTAAGAGTTCCCAATCAAGCTTGTTCATCTTAAATCCATAATCTAAGGTATGTGGGGTTTGAACAAGAACACTTCTTTCGTTCTTGTGCCCAAAGATTCAAGTTCTACTATTGAAATTCATGATTTTGCAAAGTGGTTTACACCCAAATTACTTTATTAATGATTTATGATAGTTGAGCTATTCAAGATTGATACACATGACTATTTCATCATTTTATTTCTTAAATTGAGAACTTATGCCATGAGTTGAATATTATTATTTTCAGTTGATGATTTCCGAATGATTTGAGATAACGTTCATGATTTAAACTTTTCTATGAAAATTTTTATTATTGAATATATATATATATATATATTTATATTTGAGCTTGATAATCAAGAATGAGTTCTATGATGTTTTCTTGAAGTTTTTGATACATGACTATTTTACATTTTCCAAATTATGTCTTGATATTTAATATTGTGAATTTCATGTTGTACCAGGAGTTGGTATTTCAAGTGCTTTCAGACATTTGTCAAGCTTTAAGCTTCCTTATGACAAATTGGATTATTGAGTATATTGATTCATAAGATTGAGTTGCTATAATGAGTCTTGATATTTCCTCAAAGTTATTGATGTTGCCATGACTAAATGAATTGATACATCTTGATGTTGAGAAAGATTATTTAATTTTGAGTCGAGTTAGGAATCCACAGTTGTATATGTTTTACCGATGAGATATATTGTTGTTTTTGTCTTCGTGATAGACCCATGAATTGATATTGATTATGGTGGATTTCCTAACGCGTTCTGAGCTGAGTTTGGGAGGAGAATTTAGCGCCGAGTGGGAAATTTGGTATTTCCCCTAAACTGCGTGACACCGTAGGATTGATATTGATTATTGTGGGCCAGAGGTCGAGTATGGGATTGTGGTTGAGATATTGAGGTTTTACTCCTTGGCAAGAGTACGACAACCCCGCCAATGTGGGTTTCTCTCCTTAGGAGGGAAAAATGTTGAACTCCATTCGGCTCACATGGTGTAGTTATGTCGGTTATAAGAAACACCCAAGTCCATAAGAGTTCAAGATTCATGATTTACCGAGTCACTCTAAGTCATTATTTAAAAAGTTTGAGTTAAGTATAATGATTTATGTGATTTATAATGTTTGTATTACTATTGGTGATTTACAAGGAATATATTTCAGTTAATTCAAGCGAAGAAAGTTGTTATCGTCAGCATGCATGATTTTCATAATCATTTATGATATTATTATTAATGTTGCATTGTACCCCCACATACTCAGTACGTTCCTTAAAGTACTGACCACCATATATTTCTATATGCTACAGTTCCTTATAATGTAGGTACAAGTTACAACGCATATGCCGTATTCAGTCAGTTCCCAGCTTCCAATCAGCAGGTGCTCAGTCCTTTTGATTCGAGGGCATGAGTCAGTTATACAGTTCGAGAAGTGTTGTATTTTTCTTACTGTAGTCGTATTGAGATTGGGTAGTTGGGAGTCATGACCCATCGATCTGAAGTCAGTACCAGTAGAGGCTTCATAGATAGTCAGTAGAAGTTGATGTATTCAGTTTCAGTTTCATTTGTAAAAGTAGAGTTGTAATCTTGTAAAGTTCATGTTTATATTGATCAAGTTCAGAGAAGTTCTATATTTTCGCTAACTTTATATAAATTTAAGCATTTTATATAGTTGTTTATGAGTTATGCCAGTAGAAGGGTTAGCTTGGTGTCACTTGCGCCCCTAACACTGTGTGACATCTTGGGACCCAAATTTTAGGGCGTTACGGTATTGATGTTTATAATATGCATAGGCGATCCTTCCTTGGTCATTTCTTTAGAAAGTATTTGTGTCTCAAATTCCTTTTCCTATGATGAAGTCTCGATTGAGATTTTAGATTGACAGGTTCACCAATTGCAAGAAAATGATGTGGCTTTTTTAAAGGTTCTATGAAGTAACCAAAGGAATGAATAAGACACTTGGGAAGTCGAGAAGGACATGTAGTCCAAGTACCCATTATTGTTTCCAGCTCTGGAAAATCATGTGAGAGGTATATGTATTCCATAACATCTTTATTTTTTGAATTTGTTAAATGAAATTATGAATTCTTTTGTATCTTTTTTTTTTGTCTTTGATAAAGGTAAGAGTGGATGTACTCTGTGCAAAATCATGCTAGTTAATTCTTTATCCCTTCAATTGAGGAGAAATAATCCTAAGGGGGAGAATTTAGCATCTTAGATTTTTGGACATTGAAAATTTCTAAAATTTTATCCTCAGTATCCTGGCTACGACTCCCATTATGAGTCATAGGGTGTCCTGATGTGTCGGAAGGACCATAATCATAGCCTAAACATTGTGAGTGACTATGTTTTTGTGTTCTCAGTACGAGTGTTAAGTGTCTCCCAATAATAGTATGGACTTATTAGGAGCCATAATGTCCCTACCGTAGTCTAACAATTATGTGTTCCATACATTTTTATATAGGTTACGACTAGGATCCTACGAGTTGTAGGGTACCCTAATGAGTCATATGTGTTAGTCGTAGGGTCTGTAGTATGTGTGCCTAATGAAACTGTCTTGGCTACAACTCATGATGACGAGCCATAACATTTTGTTACAAGTTGAAGTTTTACCAGTAATCACTAGATATAATTTTTATGTTTTGAAATTGAGGGCAGTTTAGATATTTCCTTCTTTTCCCTATTTAATAACCACAAAGATAAAACACCCTTAGGGTATTCTTTCTAAACTTTATCACATCAAAGACACTTTTTATTCTATCTAAATTCCCTCAAGCATGGTACTTTGGGTTTCTAAAAAGTAGATCATCTAAGGGCCTAAGGGTTGAATTTTCCATATAAAACATGGTGTTTCAGGCTTGTTACTCTTCCCTAATCTTCAATTTATGAAAAAAATGTAGTTTAATTTTTTTACTTGGATGATTTTGAATATGGGTTTTTAACTTGGGTTGAGGGTTTTGAATGATTGTTGTTTATGTGATGTGTCATGTTTACATATATATTACATATGTTTTAAATGGTGGATTTGAAATCATTTTAAGGCATGGGTAGGGTGAATAATATAGGGTATTATGATTTCCCAAAAATTTATGAATATTGATAATTTTATCGGTAATAACCCCAACCCAATTTTCTCAAAGTGAATTTGAGTACGAATTAAATTGCATTGAACTATTTTCAAAACAACTACATGATATAAAGAGGTTATTAAAATATCGTAGTTTTATTTAATGAACAAAGCGAGTCATTTTCTCAAGTTAATGGATTTGTGATGGCTTGTTGATGTTACCCTGCAAGTGTAGTTGGTATGATGATACCAACAATGTATGCCTAAATGTGTATTATGGTTCAATGAATGGGAATGTATGATAAATGTTTGAATATGGCTTAAAAGAGGGTTGTGTAGCTGAGTCGTTAAAGTGGAGGTCTCGAGGGAGCAATACCAAAGACTGCGGTTCCCGATACGGACTTCTAAATGGCCGGATGGTTTGAGTTACACTTATTCTATGATTGGGAGGTTTGAGTCCACTATATTATATTGGATGATTGAGTTCATAAGAAACATTGATACGCCGGGATATTCAACTCTCCCATGGTGTTTATGTACATCCTTTGGTTCATATGGCTACATGTGCTGGGGTACTTTGAACTAGAGAAGAGTTGGACCTATATAGGCCGTGGGTTCCTTATTACCGGACCCCTTACTAGCATATTATTTAATTATGCATATGATGATGTTCACTTGGTTTTGAATTGGATTTGACATGGCTTTATTTTATCACCTATCAAAGCGTTACATGCTAGTTCTCAACCCACTAACCGTCTTTGGACGCTGTATCCCAATACAAATAAAACACCAAAGATACTTTTACTTTTCCTGTGCAGTATTAGGTGGATCGGCTCAGTTCATCAGTCTTCATGGTGGAGTGGTGATCTTCCATTCTGCGGATGACATGGATATTTCATTAGTTAGCATTCATATATTAGAATTGAGAGTTCACATTATCATTATCATTATCATTGCCATTATCAAGGTCGAAGGCATTTCAAGACACTTTATTGATTTTGATTTTTGTAGAAGGCTTTGTGGTTAACTGTGGACTTAGATGATTTTGGTTGGTTGTTTTGGTCAGATTCCAGTTATTGATTATTTACATGTCTTAAATTCTTTGAGATTATAATATACTATATTGTTATATGTATATATTTCAACCACTGTTAGGTAGTGTGTGGTTTTTTTGCAAGGTACCATGGTGGTATTTGGTCCACGATAGACTTGAGATACCTATCACGACCAGGACCTAGTTCAGGCCATGACCACATCACAGAAGAAATCACAAACTACAGAATTTGCTCCAATACGCCAATTTGTACCAAAATTAAATACTCATTATTGTCCAAAGAGGCATATCATGAATGCAACCAATCTATTCCTAGAACGATATAAAAATCTAACAAATCTAATTCAATCAAATCCACTAAAGTCTCTCCTCAACCACGAGATTCCACACAACCGATATAGACCCTTCTTGCAACCACTGAGTAACCCACCAGGGTAGAAATAAAAAAGGGGTCCAAAATACACTTAGATCAAAAACCAAAATGCATAGCCACAAATAAAGTCACATACTAAAGAATGGACCCCTTATTAAGAAATCAATGCACTTCATGAGAAAAGATTTTCGACATACCAGTGAAGACATCAGGTAATGTCTTAGACTCCTAATGAGGAGTGAGAGCATAGAGAATGTTCCGACCAGTGCTAGAGAGAGAAGTTTAACCCTTTAGTGGATGTGATAATGCTCAACTTAGACGTCAATTTAAGTGCAAGGTTATGGTCATCAATATAATTATCCAACTTTGAGTCGGTTTCGAATTCTCGAGGAAAATTGTGTGCGGTGATTTAAATAAGTTTGAAATTAAAGCTGCATACAAAACTTAAATTGTAACACCCCGTAGCCTTCTCGGAAAAGTACCGCACTTAGTAGCATGCTTTAGGAGATAACAACCTGGTATTTTTGTAAGTGTTATAAGGAGTTAGTCATATTTGAAACTCCTAAACATCAATGATTTCTAAATTGATCTTTGTGACCCCGAGACATAGATTTCTGAGTTGATTCATATTCAAGGGTGCAAGGGGGTTGTATTATGGGGAGTTCTTGATTTTTTTATGAGGTTTGAGACATGTTTAGATTCCAAACTAGTAGCTCATTGCGATTGCATGGCATCGCAAGTCTCATAAGATTAAGCCACTTGGCGCATCGTAGTATTGGTAACTTAGGTGCTCCTGAGATTGCAAAGGAAAGTTAAGTTTAGGCATAGAGAGTTATTAACTAAGTTAAGCTATGTATGAAGGATAGATAGTAATGATGAGTAAAAGGAGGGTGCGTTGATGGATTATAAATGAGAGATTCCATATGATTATGACCAATTATTGTTATTAGGGGGTTTAAGTTGAATAGTGTTTATTGACGTTTTGCTTTATAGTTTCCAAGTGGAATTGTGTGTGTGAGGTGTAGTTGTAAGTTATGTGGAGCAATAGGTATTAATCTTGGATCAATGGTGCTTATGAAGGTGGAAGCGATGATTTCTTGTTTAATCGTGCTAGTTACAGGGAAGTGATCTAATGGTCTTGGATAGTGTATGCGAGAACTTAAGTTTGATCAACTTGTAATTAAGTTTGATTTTGTGTTCTTGGTGAGAAAATTTGCCCAAGGTGCTATGGGGATACTTTATTTTTTTTGTAGGGTCATTGTATGTGGCGTAATTAGTAAGTGTCGTGGAGTTGCTAGGTGGAGGAAGACTAGTTAGGTAATGAACGATGTTCCTAATAATTGAGGTAAGGAGCATGATGGCTTTAGTCTAAGGGGGAGATAGTAGAACAAGTAACTAGGTTAGGTTGTCAGGTTCTAGTAGGTATGCCAATATGTTATGGAACAGGTGTGAGAAGAAGGGATACTGCTCGACCTATTCTTATTTCAGTATTTTCAGTCATTCCTGTATTTATTCATACTTTGAGTTTTGATTCCATGATCATGACTTATGTCCAGGAATGCCATAAAGAATCCTGTCCTCACTTAGTTATTGAAATGCGGAGTCTCAGACCTTTCACCAGTTGGAATCACATTTCATAGTTACAAATTCCCAATTTAGGTCATGCTACACATAACATATGTACTCGAGCTTTGTGATATGTTCAAGTTCTATTTTTAATGATCAGAATTGAGATTTATATCGTGCATGTCCCCGGGCCATATTTCTTTGATGGGTTTATGATATTAAATCCTCTATTCCTACAACCTCAGTTGAGTGTCAAGTTATTCATAGCATCTATTCATGTGTCAGATCCTCATGCTCTAATCTTTTAGTTATCTTTCCTTACCGAAGATAGTGGTGGTGAATTGTAGTTTAGTCGGAAGAGAGGAGACATTTCCTTATCAACGATAGAGGGTGGCATGCTTACTTTAGCTAGAAGGTAAGGTGAATTAAGATTGAGGCTATGTCTTTGATACATGGTATGGTTAGTTGAAGTTTAATGTGTTATGATTGGAAAGATTGCGGTGTATTCATTTTTTCTAATTCCATTAGTTAGAAGGAATATTGGATTGAAGCGTTTGTGTAGGACTTGATTAGCTAGGAGTATGTCAGGTGTGCTTGAGGTGAGTGCATGGAAATATTTCTTGATAAGAGGTGTGTAGGGTATGAAGAAGAGGCTTTATAAGTGTTTGATTAGGAATGCACATGTGGTTATGAAGATAGGCTAGAATGTCGTGTTTCTGTGCATGCGTATGGGTGCCTTGTACATTAGTAAATGGCTAGTCCTAGGTGGATTGGAGTTGTCGAAGTGGTAATGAGAATTATTCTTGAATTGAGAGGTTGTAAGAATGTATATGTGTGGGAGCTCATGATTCAGAATATGGTTATGTGGCGAATCTTGTGGTTCTAGGTTATGCATGAAAGCGATGAGGGGGGTTGGTTCGAGGGTATATGAGTAGATGGAAGTATCGGTGTCATGTGAGTATTTTAAGTTGAATCGATCGAATATAGTATCAGAAGGGTATAGTATAGTCAAAAGAGTGTTTGAGAAGTGTGGTTGAGTTGAGATTAAGGAGTTGCCTTACTTGAAGCTTAGTACTTTTATCCTCACTTATGATTAATAGGTTTAGGTTTCAAGTTATAGGATTATGGTAATTTTATGATCTCCGATTCAGATGTCTTGTTTAGATCTTGCCTAAAGTTCTTTGCTCCTTAAGACCACTATAATTCCTTGGAAGGGTATTTATGAAATCCTCGACCGAAGTATGAGTATCTTGTATGATTCAGTTTGCATAGCTAGCAACCCAATTTTTAAAATTTGGCAGATAGATTTCTATGGGCTTCCATTTTTTTTTGAACTAGTCTGGTCTTACAAGTCGAAATTTCATAGGTATGAGAAATTCAATAAGTAGTTGCTTGCGCCCAAAATCTATGAATTCAGTTCAGTATGTGTATCAGGCATCAGTTTCAGATTCGGATATGTAATTGTGATTCAGTCTGTGAGCATTCATTGAACAATCTTTGTTTTCCAAGTATTCTAGTCCAGACAATGTAATACCCATTGTGTAGTCTTATCCTTGTTTCTCATGACCTTTGCCTGAAGAAATTATCTCTTCGCCGTCTATGAGTATGATTGCATCCTTATCACATCAAGTGAATTCTAAACACTCAGTATGAGCCCGCTCTTTAGTATAGGAAGAAGGCAAATCAGCTCAAATTCAGTCTAGAATTACAATTGTCCTCTATCTATTCTATTCCAGTCTCGGATCCTGTTGTATAGCAACTGTCATCATGTGTTTATACATTCAATGAACTACTTCAAAATTTATAAAGATATAGATTCAGATTAGCAAGTTGTTTTAGCTGTGTGTCTTCAGTTTTCTCTATATTCTTAGCCAAAAAGCAACAATCGAGGACGAATGTTTCCAAGGGGGAGATATTGTAATACCCCGATCGTTTCTTAAGCCTAAATACATCTTTTGAGTGAATATGTATGACTTCCAAATTGATTGTTGCTTATCTCATGTTGAATTTCCCTAAATTCTACTTTCTATCATGTGGAGAGTGGGATAAGCTTTCCATCGACAGAAAATTCAATAGAATAGGACACCCGGTGATGAAGTTAGAGCCATTTTGTAATTCCCCGAGACTCTAACCAATAGTGCAACCATGAATCAAGATATTGAGAAATAAATTATAGTTCTTTGGTTGTTTTCTAATCAATTATAGTCTGTATTAAGGCCTGAAAGATGTCCAAACGATTGGGAGAATCAAAACATTCTTTACCGATTGAATTCTTGGGAAGGATATTAGTATATTAAAATTCAAACGAGAATATCTCTCATTATACTTGGAATTTTCCAGATCATGACATATAAACAGATATATAATTGAATTATATTTCCAACAATACCAATTTCGCAAAAATCCGATATCGGAGCAAAGAGTTATGCCCATTTTACTCCAACATAGTCAAGCTGGAAAACGGTGACGACGGTTCTGACCGGCTGCCACGTTTCTGATGCCATTTCTAACGACATCATCACTTTATCACAATATTTTTGACAACATCTTCATCCTTAGGCAGAAAAATCAAAAATTCGACCCTTTGTGATTACATTTCGTGACGGCCTATCACGGGTTTGACGGCCTATCATGGATGTCGTCAGCCTTTTTTTTGTAGAAATTAAGGGGCATTTTTAAAATGGTATTTTGGTATTTTTCACTCATTTTTAGCCTCTATATATATACTAGTAGTGGAGACAACCTTCATTATCTCTCATTCTCTTCCAAGAAAAAGATAAAGAAACTAGGGTTTTCTTCTAAAATCCTAAATCAAATCTTCTCCTAGAAATTTAAGAATCTTCCAAAGATTTCACCAAGTTGTCCAAGAATCAATTTTTTCAAGTCAAAGGAATAAAGAAACTTAGCTCAAAAGTGTGAAGAAGAGTTCCCAATCAAGCTTGTTCATCTTAAATCCATAATCTAAGGTATGTGGGGTTTGAACAAGAAAACTTCTTTCGTTCTTGTGCCCAAAGATTCAATTTATACTATTGAAGTTCATGATTTTGCAAAGTGGGTTTACACCCAAATTACTTTATTAATGATTTATGATAGTGGAGCTATTCAAGATTGATACATATGACTATTTCATCATTTTATTTCTTAAATTGAGAACTTATGCCACGAGTTGAATATTATTATTTTCAGTTGATGATTTCCGAATGATTTGAGATAAGAGTCATGATTTAAACTTTTCTATGAAATTTTTTATTATTGAATATATATATATATATATTTATATTTGAGCTTGAGAATCAAGAATGAGTTCTATGATGTTTTCTTGAAGTTTTTGATATATGACTATTTTACATATTCCAAATTATGACTTGATATTTAATATTGTGAATTTCATGTTCTACCATGAGTTGGTATTTCAATTGCTTTCAAACATGTGTCAAGCTTTAAGCTTCCTTATGACAAATTAGATTATTGACTATATTGATTCATAAGATTGAGTTGTTATAATGAGTCTTGATATTTCCTCAAAGTTATTGATGTTGCCATGTCTAAATGAATTGATACATCATGATGTTGAGAAAGATTATTTACTTTACGTCGAGTTAGGAATCCACAGTTGTATATGATTTACCGATGAGATATATTATTGTTTTGGTCTTCATGATAGACTCATGAATTGATATTGATTATGGTGGATTTCCTAACGCGTTCTTAGCTGAGTCTGGGAGGAGAATTTAGCACCGAGTGGGAAATTTGGTATTTCCCCGAAACTGCGTGCCATCGTAGGATTAATATTGATGATTGTGGGCAAGAGGTCGAGTATGGGATTGTGGTTGAGATATTGACGTTGTACTCCTTGTAAAGAATACAACATCCCCGCCAATGAGGGGTTCTCTCCTTAGAAGGGCAAAACGTTGGACTCCATTCGACTCACAAGGTTTAGTTATGTCGGTTATAAGAAACTCCCAAGTCCATAAGAGTTCAAGTTTCATGATTTACCGAGTCACTCTAAGTCATTATTTAAAAGGTTTGAGTTAAGTATAATGACTTATGAGATTTATAATGCTTGTATTACTATTGATGATTTACAAGGAATATATTTCAGTTAATTCAAGCGAAGAAAGTTGTTATCGTCAACATGCAAGATTTTCATAATCATTTATAATATTATTTATAATGTTGTAGTGTACCTCGACATACTCAGCACATTCCTTAAAGTAAATACCCCCATATATTTCTATATGCTACAATGCCTTATAATGTAGGTACAAGTTACAGCGCAAAGGCCGCATTCAGTCAGTTCGCAGCTTCCAATCAGCAGGTGCTCAGTCCTTTTGATTCGAGGGCATGAGTCAGTTATACAGTTTGAGAAGTTTTGTATTTTCATTACTTTAGTCATATTGAGATTGTGTAGTTGGGAGTCACGACCCATCTATCTGAAGTTAGTACCAGTAGAGGCTTTATAGACAGTCAGTAGAAGTTGATGTATTCAGTTTCTGTTTCATTTGTAAAAGTAGAGTTGTAATCTTGTAAAGTTCATGTTTATATTGATCAAGTTCAGAGAAGTTCTATATTTTCTCTAACTTTATATCGATTTAAGCATTTTATATAGTTGCTTATGAGTTATACCAGTAGGAGGGTTAGCATAAGGTCACTTGCGCCCCTAACACTGTGTGATGTCTCGGGACCCAAATTTTGGGGCGTTACAGTATCGATGTTTAAAATGTGCATAGGCGATCCTTCCTTGGTCATTTCTTTAGAAAGTGTTGGTGTCTCAAATTCCTTTTCCTATGATGAAGTCTCAATTGAGATTTTGGATTGACAGGTTCACCAGTTGCAAACAAATGATGTGGCTTTTGTAAAGGTTCTATGAAGGAACCAAAGGAATGAATAATCCACTTAGGAAGTCGAGAAGGACATGTATTCCAAGTACCCATTATTGTTTCCAGCTCAAGAAAATCGTGTGAGAGGTATATGTATTCCATAACATCTTTGTTTTTTGAATTTGTTAAATAAAATTATGAATTCTTTTGTATGTTTTTTTATGACTTTGTTAAAGGTAAGAGTGGATGTACTCTGTGCAAAATCATGCTAGTAAATTCTTTATCCCTTCATTTGAGGAGAAATGATCGTAAGGGGGACAATGTAGCACTCTAGATTTTTGGACCTTGAAAATTTCTACAATTTTATCCTCAGTATCCTGGCTACGACTCCCATTATGAGTCATAGGGTGTCCTAATGTGTCGGAAGGAACAAAATCATAGCCTAAACATTGTGAGTGACTATGTTTTTGTGTTCTCAGTACAAGTGATACGTGTCTCCCAATAATAGTATGGACTTATTAGGAGTCATAATGTCCCTACCGTAGTCTAACCATTATCTGTTCCATGCATTTTTATACAGGTTACGACTAGGACCCTACGAGTTGTAGGTTACCCTAATGAGTCATATATGTTAGTCGTAGGGTCTGTAGTATGTGTGCCTAATGAAACTGTCTTGGCTACAACTTATGATGACGAGTTGTAACATTTCGTTACAAGTTGCAGTTTGACCAGTAGTCACTAGATACAATTTTTAAGTTTTGAAATTGTGGGAACTTTAGATATTTCTTTCTTTTCCCTATTTAATAACCACAAAGATAAAACACCCTTGGGGTATTCTTTCTAAACTTTATAACATCAAAGACACTTTATATTCTATCCTAAACATCAATGATTTCTAAATTGATCTTTGCGACCCCGAGACATAGATTTCTGAGTTGATTCATATTCAAGGGTGCAAGGGGGTTGTATTAGGGGGAGTTCTTGATTTTTTTATGAGGTTTGAGACATGTTTAGATTCCAAAACTAGTAGCTCATTGCGATTGCAGGGCATCGCAATTCCTATAAGATTAAGCCACTTGGCGTGTCGCAATAGGGCACCAAACTAGGTTTCTTCTAAATGTTTTAAAATTGAGGGGCAGTTTCATCTATTCCCTACAGCCCCATGTAGTGAAAATAGAAGATTAAAATATTTATAGGTCATCATAGGGTCAAAAGTGATTTGTTTTTCTCATACACAAAACCCTAACCCTCTACCAAAAATTAAAAAAATCAATCTTTAAGTTCAAAATTTTCAACAGACGAATTAAGATTTGGGTTCCATCCTTCAAACTAAGTAATCTAAGGTACGTCGGGTTTTTCTAAACTACATAGGCATGGTGAAATCATTTTTATTAATGTTTTGATTGCTGAGAAATCATGTATTCATGAAAGGTTTTAAATTATAATAAAAAAGATGCATTATAAACTTTTTCAATGATCTAATCTTTTGTTCTTGAGGCCTCCCATTAAAAATTATTTTTACTTTTGTATATATAAGTATGAGTTTTGAATTTTGTAAAGATTAAATTGAGAGAGAATGAAGAAACCCCTCTCATGTTATGATGCCTCAAAATTTAACATTTTATGGGTTATTCAATTGAATATTTTGAAGCATGAGATAAGTGTTTTACTATTATTTTGAACTTGATATTGATTATGAATTGAAGAGAGGGTATTTTTTTATTAATAAATGTTCAAGTTTATAATGGAAAGAGTTGCATGGATTCTTATAAAGAAATTAACCGTCATATGTTGAAATATTTAGAAGGGAGAATCTTTGAATAAGTTTTGTATATGTTTTGAAAAAAAAGACTCCCTTGCATTGTTTTGATGTTTTTGGTGTCCAAATGACTGAGTTGATTTATAAGTCTAAAGAAGAACATATATGTCTTATACACATGAATTACAAGTCTTGGTATGATGATACCAAATAGATGAATGCCATAGCAAATTCAGAACAAACAAAAATATAGATTTTACCTAGATTTTGAATTTGATGTTATGTATCTTTTCTTATAAGAGAATTACAAATGGACTTAAAGAGAGTTAGATGGTTACCCAAAAAAAGTACGAGTTGTAAGACTCTATGCTACAAACTCTATTTTGCTAACACAGGATTATAGTACCCTGCTTTATGATCTTGGGTACCTTAATTCATGTCATCCCAAATTGAGAATATGGTTAGAAGCCCTGCTTTGTGATCTTCTGAACTACCATGACATGCTAATTTTATTAGGAATTTTGGCACCCTGTTGTGTGATCTTGTGTGTCCCCCTAATAGATACTCCAATATTAGTTACAACTTACATTGGGGGCTTCGATACTGAGTCAAGGAAGGATTCCATATATCCCATGGAATTACAAAATATATGGGGTACAATCTAGCTCAGAAGTGTAACAAATAATAGAGTCATGACCTTATGAAAGTATTTTGAAATTTATCAAAGAATGCCCATGTGTTTTTCCTATAACATATATAAACTATTTTATGAATTTCTCTCACTTACATTGTATAAAATATATTTTTTGTATTACTCTGTGTACCAGTATATTTGTATTGACCCACTATATTTTAACATATTAGGATCAGTCCCAGGGTCTTGATAAGTCGTAGATCAATTTGTCAGAAGATTGGAGTTAGTGAGCCTCCCATATTTAGAAAGGCCTTATCTCATATGATAATTTTATTATCTTTAGTTTATCATTTGACCAGGGGCCTTGTCCAAGTGTTCAAACAGATGTTGTTTTCTTTCAGTTAGTAAAGAATTCACAAATAGTTGTTGGATGGATTTGGGTCTATTTGAAATTATAACCACATGGTTTTGTTGAAATTTTGATGACCATGATTCCATTTTGTTTATCCAAATCTTTATAGTATATGGATTACGTATAACATCACCAGCCAGGGGGCCTCTCGGGCCTTTATGGTTTGGGATGCACGCCACTGCCAAGGCCTTATTTCGGGGTATCTACAAAATCGTGTCTAGTAGAGTTTTGCTTATGGGTGTGTTGTATACCACACTTATAATAAGGAGGCTACTAGGCATTTAGGAGTTGTTTCTAGTTCATTCACACTCCAGTTCATGCTATAGCATTGTCCATAAGAAAGTTATACAAATTCCTTCCTTATTCTAATTTCATGGGCTATGCCTCATTGTCGAGGCGATTCAAATCTTAGAATCTATCTCCCCCAGCCATGTGGTTCTCTCTAATTAAGTTATACGTAAAGTTATGAAATTACAAAAGGACTTGAGAATAGTCTATGAGAGCTTGAAAGTGTGGTGATTTAAGATTATACACTTATTGACATGAGTCGTGCGGTTGATCCTGAGATATGGAGTGTATTCTGTCTCTTTTTGTAAAATTCTTGTTACAGATGTCATGCATAAGGGCAATGATGTATAGTAGAATATTGGACATATATTTCTAGCTGAGTAGTAGTATATGTTAAAGTGTCATGACCTATCGGTAGTGAGATGGTCTAGAAGTTGGTGACATGAAGTCACAAGGTTAGCAGTCAAAGTCAGGGTGACTTTTGCATAAATAAGTAATTTTAGTTATATAACCTTTTGATTAAGGGATGGTTTTTCCTTTTATGGTGTTTGGCCAATGTTATAGCAAGATTTATTAATTGTATGGTAGTCTGTGTAGTGACTGTTTGGCTATGATTATTATTTATTTCAATTAGGAAAGAAGCCTAGAGTGCTTACTTGTGGTGGTTATAGAAATCAGTTATAGGTTGTAATAAAAAAGGGTAGACTAGTCAATAAGTTATGGGTACAGACTCATTGGTGTGTATGGAATTTGGTTATAGTTAAACTGTATACATTGGTAAGTAGACTTGATGTGAGAAGGTATTTAATAGATTTTAAGGTATAGTAGTAATATCATAGAGAGAATGAAGTTATGCGTCATACTTAAGTGAACTTAAGAGACTTAGGTTGATATTTCTATTTGATGGACTTGTACAATATGCAGCATGCTTCATCGGTGTTACATGATTGATGTTAGACAATAGGATTGAACTTTAGATGTGGATTATGGTGGTAAAAAAGATAGTTGCTTAATTTGATGAGTGTAATAGCTTAAATTGGAAACTCGTGGAATAATGAGTGGACAATTGTGATGTATATGTATGCATGAGAACAAGAGTAAAATGATGAATTGTTGTTGAATAATTTCATGGATAAGAGCGTGGTTATATAAGAATAAGTTGAACCCCCAGGTAGCATTTTGTTAGATAATGATTATATATGTACAATTATTATGTTAACCTAGTTCACATTCATGAATCTTGTAGTATGGAGAAGTCTAGAGAGTTGTTGTATGGTGTTCTTTAGAGTTGAATTGAGAAAAAAATAGGTATGCAACATGCGCCTTTGATATAGATTTACAAATGTTGTTATGTTGTGAATTATATGATTAGAGTTGTAATACTAGTATTTTAACGAGTTAATGATTGTGTGATAAGTGTTTATAAGCTTGGATACCCATGCCCATAATAATGTTTGTATCAATCGAATGAGTTTGAGGGTTGGAGGAAGTTATGATTAGTGTCCCTGAAGAGAATGTCCTTGAAAGAATATAATGTCTTTACACTAAAATCATTGAGGGGATTCTAGCATTTATGTGCATGGTGATACTCCTTTGTGTTAAGAGTTGTGGGTATAGATTTGATGAGGGGTTATATCCTTAAGTTTAGGATCATGACTATGATCTAAGGGGGAGATGGCGGATTAAAGTAGTTCCTAAATTTTCTTGTGGTATCAAGTTTAAAGTAAGAATCATGATAAATAAATTCTTATTCAAGCAAGCTCCTCCTACTTTAATTTAAATGGACATCTACCAATGTATTATGTATTCAAGTCTGCCTATGTCTAAGGTTTAAGCTCTCTATATAACTAATGTCATGCCCTGACCTCCAAAGTAAAAGTAATAATGTTCCTCAGTAATCCAATATTCCAAGTATCCAAGGACTATTTTATGTTGCTTACGAACCATAAACAAGTGTCCCCAATCATGCTTGGTTCTAAAGAACTATGTTTTCATATGTTACTAATTCTCTTTAGGTCGGTATTACCCAAAATGGTAGAGTTGTGCGAACTAATGACTATTTCATCTCTGAAAATAAGAATAGATAGCTTCTACTAGAAGTCCCTATCTCAAATCGTTGACTTTATGCATTCCAAACTTATGTTAACTACTCGAGATGTAAGCACTCATGTGTCCAACTATGGTGTATCCTGAGGAATCATGCTATGTTGTGTTTATGCAATAGCATCTCTCTACATACGATCCAGACACTTGATATAGGAAGACTTCATAATTGTATCGTATCTTCACCTCATGTCCAATCTACAGTATATCAACAAATATGAGTTATGATTGAGTAGTGTTTCTCCTATTCATGATTCTTGTGCTCGGGTCCTTTAATGACCCTCCGTATGTTAGTATGACGATGGTTGTGAAAGCGTATTAGTGTGTTACGTGGGGGAGTAGATTCTTTTAAAGATGAATATTTTGATGTCATTTCTTGAGCTAAGGATATAGGAGAAGAGAGAAGAATGAGATGAACTTTCATTATGAGAAATAGTTAGGAAGGAGATATATGGCAAAAATCTTAGTGTGAACGATTGAAATGACAGGTCTTTGTGGGAAATCCATGAAGTGGGTGTTGTAATGATAGACTTGAATGTTGTGATTGATGAAAACATAAAACAATGAGCTATGTGGTTAGAGCTCCCTTAATTAAAACCCAATGGCCTTTGATGGCAATGATAAGATGAAGTAATAACCTTAAAGAGATGTAGGGTATGAGGTTTCATAGCTTATGCTAGCACCTTTTTACTTTGAGTTTGGATTCAACATAAAAGAATTATGTGGTGTTACTCAAACTCGTGTGGTTAGATGTGTACTGGGAGAATTGTAAGTTGGAAATGATAAGGCATGTAATTTATTCTTTAGGGCGTAGACATGTGGTATCTCTAAGTTTAAGTCTTTTCGTTGTATCTTATAAGATGGTGAATGCTTCTATTCTCATGTCCCATGATAATCGAATCTCATGACTTGTACCAAAGTTAATAAGGCCAAGGATTCTTAGGAAAATTCACTCCTTACAATGTTTTGATCATGAGACATTAAACACAAGCAAAGATCGTGTCAATGTCAAGTTTCATTATCTCATATTGCGTGCTTCCATGTTTCCCGAGGGTTTATCATAAATCTCGTTTGATGCCTTTACATATTTTGTTGAGTAGAAATGTTCAATGTGTGATTAAGTTCTTTATTATACACTTTTAGAGCTTCAAAAATTCCGTACCGATATTTTCCAACGAATGATCCCAAGGGGGAGATAATGTAACACCCATAGCCTTCTAAACTTAGTACTACACTTAGTAGCATGCTTTAGGAGCTACCGACTTGGAATTTTCCAAAGTGTTAAAAGGACTTAATCATAGTTTAAGCTTCTAAACTTCAAATATTTCTAAATCGATCATTCCAACCCCGAGACGTATATTTTTTAGTTGATTCATAGTCAGGGGTACAAGGGGTATGTCTCATGGGAGTTTTGAATTTTTTGGATGAGGTTTGAGATGTTTTTGGATTCCCAAACCAATAGGTCACCACGATTGCACCGCTTCATGGTGCCCATAGCGGTAAGCCACTTGGTGCATCACGGTAGGGTACCAAATCGGGTTTCTGCAAAAAGTTTTAAAACTGAGGGGCAGTCTCATTTTTTCCCTACAGTCCCAAGTTATGAAA
The DNA here is from genome assembly GCA_030864215.1 of Capsicum pubescens. NCBI lineage: Eukaryota > Viridiplantae > Streptophyta > Magnoliopsida > Solanales > Solanaceae > Capsicum > Capsicum pubescens. Next base: position 182,470,905 of record CM061547.1, on the reverse strand, counting down.
GTAGAAATTAAAACATTTATAGGGCCTCATAGGCTCAAAATTGATCAGTTTTTCTCATGAATAAAACTCTAACTCTCACCCAAAGATAAAAAAAATCAATCTTAAGTTCAATATTTCCAATAAATGAATCAAGATTCTAGTTCCATCCTTTAAACTAAGTGATCTAAGGTACGTGTGGTTTTCCTAAACTATATGGGCATGGTGTAATAATTTTTAATAATGTTTTGAATATTGAGAAATCATGTATTCATTAAGGGTTTTGAATTATAATAAAAAGAATGCAATATAAACTCTTTCAATGATATAATGTTTTGGTCTTCAGGACTCCTCTTAAAATTTATTTTTACTTGTGTATATGTAAGTATACATATTGAGATTTGAAAAGATTAAATTGAGAGCTAGAATGATGAAGCCTCTGTCATGTTATGATGCTTCTTGATTTCACATGTCGCGGGTTATTTAATTGCATGTTTTGAATCATGAGATAAGTGTTTTACTATTATTTTGAACTTCATATTGATTATGAATTGAATAGAGGGTGTTTTCTTATTTATAAATGTTCAAGGTGATAATTAAAAGAGTTTTATGGATTGTTATAAAGAAATTAACCATCATATGTTGGAATATTGAAAAGGGAGAATCTTTGAATAAGTTTTGCACATGTTTTGAAATAATGAATCTCTTGCATTGTTTAAATATTTTTTGTGGTCAAATGACTTAGTTGATTAAAGAATCTAAAGAAGAAAATTGTAGGGCTTATTACTATGCCTTACAAGACTTGGTATGATGATACCAAAAATATGAATGCTATAGCAGTTTAAGAACAAACAAAAATATAGATTTTACTCAGATTTTGAATTTAGCATTATGCATGTTTTCTTATAAGAGAATTAAAAATGGGATTAAAGGTAATTAGATGGTTACTCGAAGAAAGTAGGAGTTGAAAGACTCTATGATAGAAACCATGATTAGCAAACATGGGATTATGGTTGCTTTGGGATCTTGTGTAACTTGATTCATGTCATCCCATATTGGAACTATGGTTAGGAGCCCTGCTTTGTGATTATGTCCACTACCATGACATGTTGATTTGATTGATAATTTTTACACCCTGCTATGTGATCTTTAGTATCCCCCTTATAGATACTCCAATCCTTATGACAAACTTAGATTGTGGGCTTAGCTGCCGAGTCCAAGGTAGATTCCATAAAGCTCGTGGAATTACAGATTTTAGGGTGTACCATCTAGCTCAGGAGTGAAATAAAGAGTAGATTCATGAGCTCAAGAGAGTGTTTGCAAATTTATCAAAGAATGTCCATTTGTTATTCCTATATAGTATGCAAACTGTTTTTCGAGTTTCTCTCACTTATGTTGTATAAAATACATTATTTTGGATTTCTCTGCGTGCCAGTACATTTGTATTGACCCACTATATTATAGGATCTTAGTCACAGTCCCGGGGTCCCGCTAATCCATAGATTGATTTGTCAGAAAATTGGTGTTGGTGAGCCTTCCTTATTTTGAAAGGCCTTATCTCATGTAATGATTTTATTGTTTTTAGTGTATGGTCCAACTGGTTCCTTGTCCTGGTCTTTAAAAAGATGTTGTTTCTTTTAGTTAGTAGAGATTTTGCAGACAGGTGTTGGATGGATTTGGGTCTTGTTGAAATTATAACTGTATGGTTTTTTTCAAATTAGATGACCATGATTGCATTTGTTTTACCGCATCCTTATAGTATAAGGATTGTGTATATGATCGCCAGTTAGAGGGTCTCTCGGGACTTCATGGGTGGGGATGCCAGTTTTCCAGGACCTCAGTTCGTGTCATGACAAAAACTTAAGATACAAGCAATTAGAGGATTTTAGACGTTTCAAAGATATGATTTCTATTCAAATTCTAATGTACTAACTCGGGGCTACAAATAATTAGAGTATAATAAATTAGAGATGTATCTTGGAATTATGATTTCCTGTGGACAAATTATTCATGAGAGCATGATGATTCTGTGCAAATTCTAATCGTTAGTGATGTGGTAGGCTAGGTTGAATGTCCTTGAGGCTCATTTGTAGATAAAACCTCAAAGATGTTAATGACTGACCCTTTTGAATGCCTAAAGAGTGTGTCAATTAAATCATCCCAACGCCTTATTGGGTATCCCTATTTCTAGGATAATACAAAAGATACAGTTAACCTAGTAATCACCGATATCTCTAAGATAGTGAAAGTTAGCAAACCACATGCATTAATTATCTACTATTGTATTGGTTCCCACATCCCTCTATCAAGGATGATAAGGATTCTAAAATTTCAACCAAACCCCTCTTTCAAGGATGATTTGAGCATTCAACAACTTGGGATTTTCACCCACAAATTGAACCCAATTTAATCCATCTATAGTTGAACCCATCATCAACAAAATAGCAATAGTCAAATGAATCACAACCCATATAGAATTCACACACTATTCTAACATAATCCCAAGAGGAAGAACTAGCTACACATAAGGTTAATAAGCAAGCTATACCTAAAAATCTCCATCAATTTGATTTATTTAAAATATAGAGAATGCAAATCTCAACCTTTAGAGTTTAATAAATCATCAATTGAAATTTCCAATTCTTCACTTAAAAGCTATAGTAATACCCCGTATTATTCTTAGCTATGTTCAACTCATAGTGCTTGCATAAGAGTTTTACAACTTGAAAATTTAGCCAAGTGTTGGAGACTTAGTTTTATTTTTTTCCTCTTAACTTTGATTATTTTTAAAGTGACCTTCCCGACCTCTATATGTAAGTTATTGAGTTAATTCATGTTCAGGGATGTAAGGAGATGTCTCATAAAAGTTTCAAATTTTTTTGATAAGGATATAGGCCCATTTGGATTATATTTCTAGCACCTCACCGTGATGCATCATATTGCAGTGAGGATAGCAATGAGGGGTTCATCGCATCACAGTGATGTTTAATTTAGCATTCTAGTTATGAATTTAAATCCTAGAGGGGCAATGTTATATTTTCCCATAGCCCCAATTTGTAAAAACACAGGATTAACCTTTAGTTAAGGCATTATATGCCTAAATTCCTCAATTACTCTCTAAATTATACTGTAAACCTTCTCCAAGTTAATAAATTTCAAGTATCTTACCGTCAAGAAAATCAAGAAATTGTGATTCCCAGTCAAAGAACGATCAAGAAAAGTTAATTCTCTTTCAATATTAAAGATTTAATGTATGTTTGATGTTCACCCATGGACCTTTTCACCCATGGAGTCCAAAAATCTATTTTTAAGTTTGAATTAAGGTTTTTACATGTTATTACGAATTATATCAATTAATCTCATATGAACTTTGATTTCGAATCATGTTTACCATGTGATTTTGTTGCAAGTATCCCTTCACACGTTTGGATGATGATTATTCGCTTATTAACTCCTTAACCATTATTTTAATATTTCAATTATGCTATTATCACATGTTTTAACTATTCACATGCTTTAACTCATGTGTGTTTGATGAAATACCTAAGAGATGAATTTTGAATAATTATCCCTATTATGATTTGTAAAACTATATATGTCCTTATTGATACTTCTATTCAGTGTTGGGGGTTATGAATACCATAAACATAACTATTTATTTAGTCACAGTATCTTTTAGAATGGTTTCAGATATTTAGGACCAGTATTCATTCAGCTATGTTTCATAATCAGTTAAACTTAGCATTGTTCAGTAATTAGTGTTAGTTCAGATGGGAGTAGTATTTAGCACCAAGAGAACCAAGGGATGGGGGCTCACCTTCTAGAAGAGGGTTTAACCTTTAGTAGCAGTTCCTTAGTTACATAACTATGTAGCCACCATAGGTTAGACATATCAACCTACCAGCTTAGGGACGACAAAGTGTTTACCTATCAGTTGTGTGTATGACATATCTTATTAGAGAACATGCCAAATGAGGATGACTCAGTAGATCCACATAACCATTATTTGTACCCGTGGCACTGTACTGACATATTTATAACTAGGGTTATAGGTTGGACCCCACTTAGCTTAGATTGGTGCATGTTGGTTTGATGATACCTCCCACAATTTCAGTTCAGTATTCAGTATAGAGTTAAGTTCAGGTTTTCTTGACCGTAGTATACAATTCATCAGATAATAGTATTTTAGTTTACAATGTATTTCAATATCATGTATATGCTTGGTCATGCATTCTCATATTTTACTTCTTTAACACATATTGTGCATAAATTATCTCATGTTATTCGGTCAGTCATTACATTATGCTACTCAGTCAGTCAGGATTTCATGCATATGAACCTATAGAAATCAGCCTAGCTTTATCTCTCATACTAGTACATTCAGAATACTGATCGCATACTCTTTTCTTGTTCTATGATGTTTTATATCATAGGTTCAAATCCTCAGGATCCCAACAACATGTAGATAGTTCATTCTATCTATAGTAATAGTAGTAATAAGTCCTCATCTGTCGAGGACATATTAGCTTATTTAAGTTTACATCAGTATTTTTGTACTTTCTTTCAGTTTGTCAGTTGGAGTTAGTTGGGGCCTGTCCCATAAATTTTTTTCATTTAGTTTTGGAGGCTTTTAGACATTTCAGACAATCAGTTAATTTGTTAATCCTTTTAGTCAAATTTTCAGTATGTTAGTTTATATTTTAGACTTGAAAATTTTATTGTAGTAATTTCATACTTAAAATATTTGGAGACTTAGTTTTATTTTTGCCCTCTTAACTTGATGATTTTTAATGTGACCTTCCTGACCTTAAGACGTATGTCTTAAGTTAATTCATGTTCAGGGATGTAAAGAGCGTGTCTCGGAGAAGTTTTTGATTTTTTGGATAAGGATTGAGGCACATTTTGATTTCATTTCCAGCACCTCACTGTGATTGGATCACGTCGTGGTGGGTATAGTGATAAGGGGTTTATTGCATCGCAATGACGCTCAATACGACGTTCCAGTTACGAATTTAAATCACAAAGCTACAGTCTTGTCTTTTCCCATCGCCCTAATCCATAAAAACAGTAGATCAACATTCAGTTAAGGCATTATATTCCCAAATTCCTCAATTTCACTCTAAATTAAACCTTAATACTTCCCTAAATTCATCAAGTTCAAGCATCTTCACTTCAAGAAAACCATGACATTGTGCTTCCCAGTCAAAGAAAGTTCAAGAAAAGTTAATTCTCTTTTAAGATTAAAGATTCAAGGAATGTTTGATGTTCATCCATAGGCCCTTTTAACCCATGGAGTTCAAGAATCCATTTTTATGTTTTAAATTATAGTTTTTACATGTTATTATGAATTATATCCATGACGCCCATAAGAACTTTGATTTTGAATCATGTTTATAATGTGATTTCATTTCAACTATCCCGTGACACATTTCGATGATGAATTTTTGCATCTTAACTCCTTAACGAATGATTTTAATAGTGCAATTATGTTATTACCAAATATTTTAACTATTCATGTGCTTTAACTCATGATCCTTGTTTGTTTGTTAAAATGCCTAAGAGATGAAATCTGAACAATGATCCCTATTATGATTTGTAAATCTATAATGTCCTTATTGATACTTCTATTTAGTGTTTGGGGTTAGGAATACCTGAAACATAGTTGTTTACTTAGTCTCAGTAACATTCAAAAGGGTTTTAGATATGTATTAGCATTATTAATTCAGTCATTTATCATAATCATTTAAGCGTATCTTAGTTTAGAAATTTTTGTCAGTTCTATTGGGGGTAGGATTTAGCATAGAGAAAATACGAGGATGGGGGATCACTTGCTAGTAGAGGGTATGACCTTTAGTCATAGTCTCATAGTTCCATAACTACATAGCAGTGCAGGCTAGAGATGTCAACCTGTCGATTGAAAGATAACTAATTGTTTACCTGCCAGTTGAGGTTAACTCATATCTCATTAGAGTACCTACCTAGTGAGGGTGACTCACTAGAGCCACACAACCATTGTTGATACATGTGGAACAGAACAGACACCCTTCAAACTGGAGCTAAAGGCTGGACTCCACTTATCTCAGATTGGGTCATGTTCAATAGATGATACCTCCAAAAGTCTTAGTTCATTATTCACTATAGAGTTCAGTTCAGGTTTTCTTGACCATACCATACAATTCATCAGTTATTCAGTTACAAGATTTCTGTATTTAAGTATACAAACTATTTAAAAATCATGTCAAATGCTTGGTCATGCATTCTCTAATTTTACATCTTTGATTTATATTATGAATCAATTATCTCATGTTATTCAATTAGTCATTATCTTATGCTACTCAGTCAGTTGGTATTTGATGCACATGAACCTATGCAAATTATCCTAACATTATCTCTCATACCAGTACATTCAAAGTACTAATCACATTCTCTTTTCTTGCACTATGATGTTTAATATCATAGGTTCAGACACTCAGGATCCTAACTGTGCATAGATAGTTCAGCCTATCAGCAGTAGTAGTATTAGTGAGTCCTCATCTATCGAGGACATGTTGGCTTATTTCAGTACTTTCTTTCAGTTTGTCAGTTGGAGTTTGTTGGAGCCTATCCTATAAACTCTTTTCAATCAGTTTTAGAGGCTTTCATACATTTTAGACAGTCAGTTGATTTGTTTATCATTTCAGTAAGATTTTTAGTATGGTCATTTATATTTAAAAATTAAGAATTTCATTGTATTAATTACATTACTTAAAACCTTTGTTAATATTCAGTTATTTCAGCACATATGTATCTTATTACCATATTATTCAGTACTTATAGTAGGTACAAGTTTATGGGTTAGCTTGTGGTCTTTTGATAGTGTAAGCACTATAGTCACGACTAGGTTGTTGCCTCAGGTCCTGACGAAAACTTGGTATTAGAGCCTAAGGTTTTAAAGTGTCCTAGGGAGTCTGAAATTTGTGTTGACTAGAGTCTTATGCATAGGCGTGAAACGCCCCACATTTATAAATAAGAGGCTACAAGATGTTTTAGGAAAAGTTTCCCTTCATTCTGTATTCATGTCGTGTGAATGAGCATGAGCTCTATTTAAACTCTTTTTCTGACTAATCCTTCCTTTCGATTACAAAAAAGTCTCACAGAAAGACTAATATAAGAAGGGATGGGAAGTAATCCATACATCCACCTATTTAGTAAAACCCCTTGAATGAGCATATTTGTCATGCCAAATTCAGGTATTCATTCACTACCATAACTCATTTAGTCTTTGTTCATAATAATCAGCAGGTTGTGTTCCTATTTAGGCTTATGGTTTAAGCTCAGTAGAGTGAGGTAGAGAAGTATAGGGTGAAAAGAAGAGAGAATAAGAGTTCCAGAATAGTAGATTTATGTCAAGGACATAGATCCTTCTTCAGCAGGTTCACCAGTGTCAAAGTTCAGGAATTACTATCGGGATAGATCGCTAGGCTTTAGGCCCCATGGTAGCATGAACAATGGTTGTACTAGTCTGGTTTGTAGAAAATGTTGTAGGAATCATAAGGGTGTGCAGAAAACATGTAGTGATGAATGTTGTTGGTGAAGAAAGCTAGGCCATAGAGTCAGAGAATTCTCACAGGTTTGTTAGTAGAGACAGCATAGTCTTCTTTTAGTTCCAGCTGGTCGCCTAACTTGGCAGGGTGCTACATCAGTGCCATATGTGTTATGCGTCAGAACATGTTGTATAAACTCCAGTCAACTTAGGATCAGGAAAGTTCTCCTTGCGTGGTTATGGTTACGTTACAAGTATTCCATTTATATGTTTATGCTTTGTTAGATCAAAAACTTCGCTCTCCTTTTTAACCCCTATAAAAAGTCGATTCTGTTGTCAGTCCTAAATCTTTAGGCAAACCCTTCTCAGTGTCTACTCCAGTAGACTTCTCAATTATAGCCAGGCAGGTATACAGGAACTATCCGGTGTGATTTAGAGATATAATATTAGTAGGCAATGAAAAAAGTTAGTATGGTTCATTAAAGGTTTTGGTATATCTATGTTACGTGTTAGGATCTATGCTTGAATCTTGGATGGTTGCAATTTAGTTTAGAATTTATCAAAAGAACCCCGCAGATATAGACTAATGTCTTAAAGCTCAGTGGGAAATGATTGAACTAGTAACTAATTCAAGGTCTATGATTCTAGTAGTGATGCCAGTATGTTGTAAACCAATAGTAAGGAAGTATAATGCTTGACCTATTCTTATCTTAGTACAAAGTTTTATACTTCAGTCATCACATATATATAATCATGCCATGCATGTCATCCCCATAATGATAGCTCAAATTTGTGCATGTTTTCATAGAATCGTAGACGCTTCCAGTTCTTAGTATATGGATTTCAATTTTCTCAGTTGTACGAATCATATTCCATGAGATTTATGAGCTTCAAACATATGTCATACTGCTCATGAGTCATGTCCTTATGTTTTACAGTATTCTCAACTGCAGTACTCATGCTACTTCCTTAATGGTCTACAAACATTTAATTATGTCATGTACATCCTAAGTTTTATCTCTATAATGAATCTAGGTTCTGTATACTCAATATATCATGCCTCAGTTTAGCATCCAAGTTATGCATAGTACTCTTTCAGTCTTCAGGTCATCATGCTCTAACCTTTAAGTGACCTGTCATTAGAAAATAGTAGTGGTGATGAACATTAGTTTCGATAGGAGAGAGTACGTATTTCGTGATTTGGGAAAGATTATTGTATGCTAATTTGATCTAAGGTTATCAATGTAGGGTAAAATTGAGGTCAAGTTCTTTATATGTCTTTATTAGTTAAAATTTTATGTGTTTTCATGGGGGCAAATTGCAAATTCAATTCAATTCATACATAGATATTCAGATCCAAGTATTCAGTCATGATTCAATTCATAAGTGCCTTGTACATTTTCTCATTCTTTCCTTAGTATTTCAGCCAGGTTAGTATCATTCAGGGGACAAACTATCCTATGGGTAGATATTGTAACACCCTGAGTTTTTATGTCTTGAACCTCTCATCGCTACTTAATGAAACTAGATCCAGCTTGATGTAATGGTTACTCATAAGTTCAATCTTTTATTTTTATCTCATCCTTATAAACATTATCATGTCATTGCATATATTTAAGGAAATAAATTAAGTTCAAGATATTTAGTTCATATATTATGTTTCAGAATTAGTTATGTAACCATGTTTTATGTTATGCATATTTAGTATGTGATTTCAGTTCCCTTAGTATTCTGAGCTTAATTAGTGTCATTCGAGGAAACATTTTCCCAAAGGAGACAAATTATAATACCCTTTATTAAAAATAGCTCAGTAAAGCTCATAGTGCATGCATAAGAGCCTTAGAACCTGAAAATTTAGATAAGTGTTGGGGACTTAGTTTTACTTTTGGCCTCTTAACTATGATGATATTTAATGTGACCTTCCTGACCCTGAGATGTATGTTTTCAGTTAATTCATGTTCAGGGGTGTAAGGAGCATGTCTCTGGGAAGTTTTGGATTTTTGATATGAGGATTGGGGCATGTTTTGATTTAATTTCTAGCACCTCACTGCGATTATATGGCGGCGTGGTAGGTATAGTTATGAGTGGTTCATTGCATACCGGTTATGTTCAGTTCGGTGTTCCAGTTATGAATTTAAATCCCAGAGCGGCTGTCTTGCCTTTTCCCATCGCTCTAATCTGTAATAACACTAGATTAACACTTAGTTAAGGCATTATATTCCCAAAATCCTTAATTTCTCTCTAAGGTAAACCCTAACACTTCTCCATGTTCATGAAGTTCAAGAATCTTCTCTTTAAGGAAACCATAAAATTGTGTTTCCCAATCCAAGAAAGTTCAAGAAAACTTAATTCTCTTTCAAGATTAAATCTTCAAGACATGTTTGATGTTCATCCATGGGCTGTCTTAACCCATGGAGTCCAAGAATCCGCTTTTAAGTTTTAAATTATGGTTTTTACATGTTATAAAGTATTATATCCATGAAGCCCATAATAACTTTGATTTTGAATCATGTTTACCATGTTATTTGATTGCAATTATCCCTTGACACGTTTGATGTTGATTATACGCGTATTTACTCATTAATGAATGATTTTAATATTGCAATTATGCTATTATCATCTGTTCTAACTATTTCTATGCTTTAACTCATGACCTTCATGTGTTTTATGAAATGCCTAAGAGATGAATTCTAAATAATGATCCCAATTATGATTTGTAAAGCTATATATGTCCTTATTGCTACTTCTATTCTGTTTTGGGGGTTTTGAGCATGGGAACTTAGTTATTTACTTAGTCTCAGTATCTTTCAGAATTTTTTTAGTTATGTATGAGCATTATTCATTCAGCCATTTATCATAATCAGTTAAACTTAGCTCATTTCAGTAATTAGTGTCAGTTCAATTGGGGGCAGGATTTAGCACCGAGTGAACCCAGTGACGGGGGCCCACCTATCAGTAGAGGGCTTGACCTTTAGTAGTAGTCCCTTAATTTTAAAACTATGTATCCAACATATGTTGGAGATGGAAACCTTCTAGTTTAGAGTTGATAAAGTGTTTTCATGCTAGAGTAGGGTAACACATATCTCATTAGAGCACTTGCCAGATGAGTGTGAATTAGTTGATCCACACAGCCATTGTTGGTACCCATGGCATGGTAATGACACCCTTCAACTTAGGGTTATAGGTTGGACCCTACTTAGCTCAGATTCAGTCATATTGATTATATAATACCTCTCATATTCATAGTTCAATATTTAGTACAGATTTCAGTTCAGTTTTGCTTGACCATAACATATAGTTCAGCAGATATGAAGTTACCAGATTTCAGTATTTCAGTTTCCAGACTATTTCAATATCATGTTATATGTTTTGTCATCATTCTCAGATTTTATATCTTTTACATATACTATGCATTAATTATCTCTTGTTATTCAATCAGTCATTATCACATGCTACTCAGTCATTCATTATTTTATACACATGAACCTATGCAAATCAACCTAACCTTATCTCTCATACTACTACATTCAAAGTATTGATTGAATACTCTTTTCTTGAGCGATGATGTATAATATTATATGTTTAGATGCTTAGGATCCTGAATGCATGTAGACAGTTCAACCTATCAGCAGTAGTAGTAGTGGTGAGTCCTCTTCTATTGAGCACATGTTTGTTTATTTCAGTTTACTTTAGTATTTTAGTACTTTCTTTCATTTTGTTAGTTGGTGTTAGTAGAGCCATGTCCCATCAAATCCTTTCAGTCAGTTTTACAGGTTTTCAAACATTTCAGACAGTCAGTTGATTTGTTAATCATTTCAATTAGATTTTTAATATGTTTATTTATATTTCGGACTTGAGAATTTCTTTGTATTAATTTCAATACTTAAAACCTTTGGCATTATTCTTTCATTTCCGTAAATATGTATCTTATTTCCATATTCTTCAGTTCTCAGAATCGATACTAGTTCATGGTTTAGCTTGTGGTCTTTTGGGAATGTCAGCACCATTGTCGCGACTAGGGAATAGCGTTGAGTCATGAGAGCTACTCTAATTTATTCTTCACTAAAAAATTAGTACAGAAGTTGTCTTCACAAAATGAGAAACTAGAATGTGGATAATGGTCCCAAAAGATTTAGGGATCCCCTCTTTGAGATAGAGTTTGAACTTCTTAAGGGAATTAGGGATGAATGTGTGAATTTACAAATCTTCCCTGGAATGTGATTCAGCTAGGACACGATCGTGGAAGCTTGTCTATGATCACAGCTACCACGACCACGGTTAAAAATTGTGATCATGGTATATTGACCTTTCTTGACTATCCGCGTTCGGGGGCCTCAGACTGCACTCGTGGTAACTGAGGCATTTTTTTGTTCCAGGTCTTCTAGCTGCAATTCATTATTCACTTTTGATCATTTTTAGTTCAATTCTAAATCGTTCTATCTGATAACTTTATATCTGGAAGATGTGGATATTAGTGCACTTAATCACACAGATGTCTCATTTATACATTTTAATTATGGTAATGTGCTCTAATGTTGAGTGTAAATAAGTGGCAAATTCACTACTCATAAATATCCCAATTTAAAATTTTGCATGTACTCAAGAAACACTACCTATTAGCATGAGCGAATGCATATTTATGCCTAAATTTAAGCACACAATGATCACAATGACTTCAATCTTAGTTACTACAACAAGTATCTCTTCAAACATGGGCAAAGATATTCTCCTAACAGCCCTCAACATAAAATGCAATTCTAAGTATTCAAAAGACTTCAAAGATAAAACACGTAACAATCACTTATACTATAGAAGTGACTCGACTATGAATTCAATAATAGCATAATCCTTTTTGCCTTATTTTTCTGGGAGATGACAAATTCACCCACCTCAACTTGGTTACAAACCTCCTCACAAGAAGAAAAATTCCACACACCAATTTATTGAAAATGCAACAAGTTGTTTAAGTACAAAACTCTCTCTCTCTCTCTCATAAATATTCAATGCTAAAAAAAAACATAACATACACTTGTCCTTCTTTTCAATCGCCACTACTATGAAAATACTTAGTTGGAAATCCCATTGGGATTTTTTATCTTGTAACGTATGTTTGGGGTCGGGTAGGATATTATTTAGTAACAACGTGGCTATTCCCTCCATGAAAATGTACATCAAACTATTCAATCAAACTTTTGACCATGGACCACTTTTTTTTGTATTACTTTTTACACATGTACCTACTTTAATCTCCTTCGTTCACACATTTTCATTTCATTTCTTTTTTTGTACCCTTTGTGCTTTATTTCCTTTCTTGTATCCTTTTTTTTTCTTAATTATTATTTCTTAATGCTTATGCCCATAGTCACTCACTTGCAACTTTATGGCTCAAAGTTTACCTCTTCCAATCTTCACGACCCCTAACTTAGGCTTTTATCCACAAGTTGAAATATTATGTTTAAGCAGGGTAGGGTTTAAATCAGGGATAAGAATTGAAAGGCTCATGAATTGCAAATTTTTTTCCAAAGAAAGGTTTAAAGGCTCAAAGTGGGTAAATAGGGGCAACATATATGCAAGGGTAGGATTTTTAAGTTAAAGTGGACTTCTCATGTCACAAATATGGGCTAAGATCATCTCCCCAACCAAGTACAATACAAAATTAGCCTTTAGGAACTAATGGGGCAAGTTTTAGATGGTAAAAATATACCTGACATTGTGAAAAATGAGCTCACCACACATGGCATGCACATTCGCCAAGGAGGCTCAATTTCCCCTCCCTCTAGAGAAAAAATTGAAGTATATACTAATTTTCCCAAACCAAATTTTTTTATAAGTGAGAAAAAGAGAAAAAGAAATATAAAAGGTCGCCCACATCTATGCCCCTTAGGTTTTGAAAAAATTTGGAGGAAGGGGGATATTTTCTTTACATTTACACCACACACAATTTGATAAATACGGCATCAACCAAAGCCTTCGTCTCACATTTTGGCTTTTATACAGACAAACCATATATGGCTACTTAGACTATGCCATAGGTAAAAGTGCAATCCCAAATTCAAAATTCCATAGGTACTCAGATTTCCTTTGCATTTATGACCTCAATGACACGACTACTTAGACTTTCCCTGATACTGATGAGTGATGATTTTACCACTCATTCTCACTAAATATTTGTGCACATTACCTTGTTCTGAATGAATGAATAAGACATATTGGTGATAAAATAAACTAATATTCACTCTTTGCAGGCATAGATTTGAGGATATAAAAATATATAGATTGGAGAGTAAACTGATAAAAAGGGAGCAATCAATGTGTGTCTAATAAATTGCCTTAGGTACTGAAGTTCTGATCTTCTGACCATGATTGTGGAAGTCAAGTAAAATTTAATCAACCACGATTGCAGAAGTTAACCGCAGTTGCGTAACCGCGGCCGCAGTTAGAGCCACGCGATTACGGCTTAGCGAAAAAAATTAGACAAAGGCAAAAATTTAAAATGCCCGTGGCTGATCCCAATTTTGATAAAAAGGATAAAACCTTAGCATCATGGATCATATTCCATATTTCCCAATTTTTAGGTTTAGCTCTTGATTCCACAACCTTTATTTTTTGGAGAAGAAAATATTGTATAATTTTTGGGTGAAGAATAGGTTGGAGACTTTCTAAGTGGAAGATTATCTCACTTCCATTGTTGATTTGTGTGAGTGCCAAGTTTGAAGTAACATTCACTTAATCTTCAATAAATAACTTCAATGGAGATTATAGGTATATATATTCTTATTTATCTTATATGTAGCTAGATCTCCCTCTTAGGGTTATGAGTGAATAGGGGTTAAAGTGTGTGTGGGTTGTTATAGATTAGATTCTATTTAGTAGTTCATATTTGTGGGCTTTATCATTGTTATACTAACATGGTTGGTGTGTGATGGGTGATTTCCCAAAATAACCACATGGGTATGACGAGTGAAAACTCCATGCTCTAGAAAACATAAAGCCATCATCAAAAAAAGGGTTTTGGGTGAAGTTTAGGAATCCATATCATCCTTGAAAGGGGGATATGGAGACAAAAGCAATGATAGAAAATTGTGTGTAGATTTTGTTAAATTTCCACTATCTTAGACATAAGGGTGAATGTGAGGTTAACTATTCCATGGGAATTATCCTAGAAATAGGGATGCCTAGATTGAGGTTTTGGTTACCAATTGTTGAACACACCTATTACGTATTCAAAAGAATTAATCGGTGAACGTTTGGTGTTTTGTATAAAGACTATCATCAAAATCTATAACCAAACCTACCCATATTTGGCTTACTAAATTGATGTTGATTGCTAACACCCACATATCACTCCCTTAGTAGTGCATAATACCAAGATCCATGCATACCTATTAAAACTCTAATTATTATTGCCTCAAATTTATACTAGAAATACCTAAAATGATACAATAGTGTAGATACCTATCTCCCCTATTTTTACCTTTTAGTAACATTGGTTTGCATTTGACCTGTGTCTATTATTTTGAAGTAACTTGATTTCCACTCACAATATTTCTCCTGGAATCGACCCTGAATCCAAAGTTGGGTAAATATACTGATAACGACTGTCTTTCACTTAAATTGATGTTTAAGTTGAGCATTATCAACAATGGAGTATTACTGGGTAACAATTTGGCCTATTAAGTTAGTTTTATAATTTAGTTACTTGCTTGAATTCAAGCCTATATTATTTGTTTGTGATTTTTCTTGATCGGTAGATTTTATTTTATTTTTATTTTTCTCTATGGAATATCCTTAAAAATATGATATTGGTAGCTAGGAATCATATCATGACAATCCATCTATAATCTATGTCGGACCGCACTTTAAGAGAGATTGTAACTATGCTCCCCGGAAAGAGATGGACCCACCGTCTAAATCCTATAGGGAGTATATATACTCATTATGTAGTGGTCAAGATGGATATTTGGATGATTCTTCAAATGCCCCCTCCCCTAAGTATTCCAACCTAATTGCTAGTTCTTCTTATGATATTGATCGGTCATATGATGAGAAGAAGGAGGAGAAACAAAACGGACCCATGGGTCTTGGAGAAATTCTTCAAACCATCTTGGTTTGGGTACCTATAATCGGGGAGAATTCATAAGACTTGCATCAATCCTATGTGGTGTTTGAAAGGTCAAATGTCATGAAATAGGAATTGGTCAAGGATATAATTCCTGTAAACCTCACAACCTTTCCCATTTCACAAGAGGAGGTTTATCAAGAAAAGAAACCAAGCTATGATGATGAGCTTTGTAGCAAAGACTTCATGGTGACTTCCCAATCATCCAAATTATATGAGGAAGAAGAGGCCAAAATAAAAGAAATGATATTTGAGTCTAAGGAATAATCAATGTGAACCTCTTATGATGACTCTAGTTCATTTCGGGATGAAGATACTTTGGAGGAAGTTAACCCAAAATTAGGAGTTCGACCTCATTCAAACCAATTTTAAACATTATGCTTAGAGAATGTGATGATGATCCATCCCTCCGATAAAATGGTGTATTATGGGGATACGAAGTCTAATTCTTATATTTTGGATTTTTGCACTCCAAAAGAGTATATGGAATCCCATTCATCAATGGCCAAGGAACTCAATTTCCAATTTACAAGGAATGTCCTAGTGATGTATAATCTTTTAGCCAATGAGCCAACCTATAAAATTGATATCAAGCTGTATAAAAGGTTCATGTTATCAAAATGTTGAGATCAAATCTTGCTTTCAATTTACTCCCCTCTTACAATCCCCATCTGGAAAGATCTGAATCATTTGTCCCCTTGCTGCATATTGCATTTTGAATGAAAGTTGGAATGGAGATTCAATTCTTCTAGGTGGAAACATAAAAGTAGAAGTGAAGGCATCATGCTATGATGTTAAAATAATAAATCAGTGGAGGGAACCCATCATACCATGAAGACTGGCACATATCATTTTATTTATACATGTTAGAGTATATTACATTTTTGTTTTGTTTAGTTGCATGCATAGTCCCTGACATGTGGCGCTATGAGAAATTTTGATTGAAATTGAAAAAGGAATGTATGAAATTGGCATGTTTTATTGACCAAGAAAGTGCATGAAACCTATTTGTTTGGTCTCAATAAACGCAATGTCGTCCTGTGCCACCACGATTGCGGAGGACATGTGACCGCAAAAGCAGAACTAGGATTGTGATTGTGGTTAATTTAGTCTAAATAAACATCCACCTGCACATTTCCCCCATGCTCCTCTTTTAGATTTTTCTCATATTCTGTCTAATTTGTTGGAATTACATTCCATATCGAAGTGCCAATTTTTCCCTTGCATCATATAAGTCGGTAAGTTGTCTTAAATCTCCTTGGTTTTGATATAATTGCATGCATTGAACTCATAATGTATAAAAAGGGCCTAAAATAATGTTTTCTTTACTAAATTCATGCTTAGCTGTTATTGTGTTGTGGTTAGCTGTAGTAGATAGTGTACACACTATTAGGGAAGTCTTGGGTACCCAAAATAAAGCCATAAACTACCTAAATTGATAAGTGAAAGTTTTGTGTTTTGCTTAAAGACTAGTATCAAAATCTATAACCAATCCTACCCATATTTAGCTTTCTAAATTGATGTTGATTGCTAACACCCACATATCACTCCCTTAGTAGTACATAATCCTAATATTCATGCATACGTATTAAAACTCTAATTATTTGTAGCCCAAAATTTATACTAGAAAAACCCAAAAAGAAGCATTAGTGTAGATACATATCTCCCCAATTTTTACCTTCTTGTAACATTAGTTTAGATTTAACTTTTATCTAATATTTCAAAGAAACTTGATTTCCACTAACATTATTCCTCGTGGATTCTATCCTTAATCTAAAGTAGGGTAAATATATTGACGACAACTGCCTTGCACTTAAATTGATGTGTAAGTTCAGCTTTATCACATCTATGGCTCAAAACCAAATAACGATGCTTTTCCCTTGAGAAAGTCGTCACTCAATATATCACAGGTAAGATCTCATACAATATGATCAAAACAACAATAAAGATAAAGTAAAGCACAAAATATAAAAACAAACCAATTAAAAATATAGCAGTGTCCTCACTGCATAATTATTAAAGAAAGAGGAAAGGATTCTCCCAAAATATGTATTAAGAGCTTCTCACTCCTTCTTACTGGACCATTACCACTAGCATAAAAAATTCAACACTCAGCAGAGGCCTCATCATTACTCTCTAATCTGGGAGAAGGTAGTCTATCACGAGGTTTCGAGACCTTCTACAGGCCTTTGACCTCCTTCCATATCTTGTTGAATAACTTGTCTCTTTTCTTCTCCCTTTTATTAATCTTCTCATGGGAGGTCCAAATCACCCCTTGATACTCTGCCTGTTCTAAATATGCCCTCTCGAGTGTAGAAATAATGGATCTATACGTCTACTGCTTTTCTTGATACATCTCATAATCTAAGTGAGACACATAAGGGTGACACATACCGGTGGTCTCTCCCATCCACTGAGGCATCCAGATACCCTCTTATTAATGACTTGATATCTAAACAAATATCCTCCATCAGCCCAATAGTGGATGGACTGTACAATTCTAACTCCTCATTTATCGACTTGAACATATTAATCTCTTTTTTTGCAATGACCAGGTGCAGCCTAACCCTAAATTTTTAGTGGGGAGATTCGGGGGTTTGGTTTCACCTAGGTATGTATTGGATACTCATCTACTTCGGCCCTCTAGCACAACTCAGTAACAAGAGAAAGAAAAAGAAGAAGTGTACCACCCAAATTCTTGAAATACCTCTATTCTAAAAACAAAATCTGGCCCTTGTTCAGAACAATACCAGATAAGATATAGGCTACTATCGATATTGCATATTTGTGCTAGCATTCATATATGTGTATAGTAAAACTAGACTGCAGATTATATTTAACCAAATCCTGGACTATTTTTTGAAATTATTTTGGAAAGATCCCTCTCTTGTTAGGAGTCCATGTAATAGTATGCTATCCATATAGGTCCCGGGCTCACACCCCTTAGCTTGGAACTCAGTTATATCACCATATGGGAAGACATATAAGCCATTGATTTGCTCCTCTCCACATTGTACCTTCTTTTCCCAAATCTTAATTATGGGTTTTCAGAGGAAAACTATACAAAGATTTGCCTAGAAATCTCATACCCAGTGCTTATTTGCAATGAAGACGTCTGGGGAAAACAAATACATCAGGTAGCAGCAAGTCTGTTGTAAGATTCTGGTAATTTCTCCAGCACCTTGTTCAGGGAAATACCCCTCTCCCAGAGTAACTAGGTCTTTAGGAGGTCATTGTAGTAGAGGTTGTGACATTCTTAGGCCATGAAGAAGATATGGTCATAATCCTCTATTTAGTGGCTACATACCTATGAGCAACACAACGCTAACAATTTTTATCAGCTCTACACAAAAACCATGCTAGTTTCATCAGATAAACTCGTGGGGCAGTGTCATCATGGGTTTTGGGATGAGAAATTAACATGCAAATTTAATGGTATACGCTGGAAAGTGTCCTCAGATGTGGTGATCGGGGAGCCTTTGCCTCCATAATAGTACCATGATCTTGGAATCGATGACCTCCATCACGGTATCTGAGGCCAATTTCACTCTAATTTACAATAGTGCCAAATACCTACTTTCAACCCCAATTTGTCTTTTAACTAACCATATAGTCACTACGCTCATGGAACTTAAACAGTAAGTTCTTGATTTTTCTCTTGAAATGTGAAGAATTTTTCAAGGAGTTCATAAGAGAATTTTATCAGATATGTGGTGTAAACACTAATTATATCTTATTTTGACAAATTTTGGGTACTCAAGACATCTCCGATGGTGTGTACACCAACTACAATAGCTAACCATTAAAATAACCACATACAGTCATGGATTTAGAATTAGTAACATTATAATAGTCCTACTAATAAAACACAAGTTTTAAGCCTAAAACAAACATAAAACTGAGGTAGTTGGAATCACTTACCGAGTTACAGGATGAAATGAGTTGAAATGCACAACTTGGACAGTCAGTACACAGTTAAATTTTAATGTTATTTAAGAGAATTTAGAAAAAGGGGTGCGGGGAAGAAATGGTAGTTGGATTGTATTTTAAGCTACTTCAAACATGATCGCAGTCCTACTTCCACAATTATGGACACTCAACTACCACAATTATGGTACCTGAGACCAATTTTTAGGACCTCTACACTCCCCTACTCAGTCTAAAACATAATAATATCACACTTTCCCTTTTTCAATTTCAAACAATACTCCTCATAGCACAAAAATTTCATGGATTATGAATATACAAAGATAAAATTTATTCTATCATTCAGAAATAAAAGGATACTTGCCACTTTTGTGGCATGATTGGTTTCTTCCCATATTTTGTGGAAAGATACCCCTCCAACTATTATATGTGTTTCCACTTAGAGGATTTGAATATCCGACCCAAATATCTGTCACTATGCATTAAGCGACAGAGGGACAAAATATTCAAATCTTCAATGATGAAATGTGATAGAAATGTGGACATGGATATGCGACTTTTATTTCACCTCTTTGAAGACTTAAACGTTTTACCCAATTTCATATCAAATTTCTTATTTGTCTCCTTGGGTAATGTTGGGACCATCAACAGGACATTAGTTGAAAATCAAAATTGGAGTTCCTTAGAAATTAAATGTGGGGTTCTGATATGCCCTTTCAAAATGTCAAGCACCAAAATATAAGGATGGTGCTCCTACTCTCCAAAATCCCTAATTAGCTTAGATAGGTGGACTCTCATCACACACACTAGGAAAACTGTTTAAAAATGGTTTGAATGAGGTCTATCCCTTAATTCCAGAATTATATCCCTATTAGCATCCTTACCCTGAATTAGACTAGAGTCTTCATAAGAGATAAGCTTTAGTTCTTGTTTTGACTATATTACCACTTCCTCGAGTTTGGCATATTTAACTATATAAGGTTTGATAGATTGGTAAATAACCGAGGACTCTTCTCTACCAAGCTCATCATTTGCCACATAGCTTTTTATTTCTTCTTGATCATTCTTATTTTTAAAAGTGGGCAAGGTAATGGTATTTGAAGAGTTTTTTTATTGCCTATTTTACCTATCTTTATTATGTCCCTTTCAAATTCCTCGTTGTATTAATTCATGTGGTGCATATTCTCCTCTTTTGAAGTTACCCAACCCAAAAGAGTTTGAAGCATTGCTTCGACAACTTTGTATCAAACATGTTGTTCTTATTTTTCCACATCATGAAACCTATAGAACTCATATGAGAAACTACTATTTTTGTTAGCATCATTAGGGGAGGTATAATTTGGACAATCACTTTAATGTCCATCTCGACCACCACACAAAGAACAATCATACTCCCAATAGAATCAATGTTGTATCTCCATCTCTTTCTGATGAGCATATCTACAATCTTATCGAAAGTAGGGTCCATCGCAATATGGACATGGATCATCAAAATAGGATTTCCAACTACAAAAATCATATTTTTCTCAAGGTGCCATAGTTATAAGTAAACAAAAATCAAAATCTACCTAACACAAGAAACAAAAGAAAATCACACTCAAATATCTACAATTATTAATCTAAGCAAGTAGGCTAAAATTTCAAAATAACTCAATGTGAAAAATTGTTACCCAACAAAAATGCCATTTTTTGATAACACTCATCTTACATGTGAATTTAAGTACAAGGTGGTCATCATCAATTAATTAGCTATCTTTGAGTTGAGCTCGAGTCCTTGAGCAACAATGTGAGTGGTGATTTACATAAGTTTTAAATTGATGTTTCTCGCTAAACTACAACTTATGATTCTATAACTGGGGATTTTATACATTTTAAAGATATGATTAATATTTGAATTTTAAAGGACTAACTCAAGGATACGAATAATTGTAGTATAATCAATAAAAGATGGATCTTGGGATTATACTTTCCTAGGGACAAATTATGCATGGGAGCATGATGATTCTATTCAAATTCTAATCATTAGTGATGTGGTAGGCTTAATTGAAAGTCCTTAAAACTAGTTTGTCAACAAAGCCTTAGAGATGTCACTCACTGATTCTTTCGAGTATTTTTTTTTTGATTAATTTGTGAGTTTTATTATAATTTAAATTATGATGATGAATCCTTCATACAAATCCAAAAAAATATATACAAATAATCCAAATAACACTTGACCCAACTACATAGCAAATGGATCGGCCCAAAGAGCTGATCTGATTCGAAATACTCATATAAAATGAGTAAGGTTTATATAATTAGCTGAAGAGTTGAGCTCCCACTTTATCTTCTTCTCTACAACGGAAATAATCATCAATCTTATATTTCTTCTTCTCCATCTATGGGTGATAAACACCATTCCCTTGCCATTTCAAAATGCAGCTTCCAACTTTCACAAGTAAGTTTCTTCCTTTTTTAACTAGATTATCTTTATTAAAACTCTTATTTGTATCCTTGATACTCACTATTTTAGGTGAAATATTTAGTATGTGTACAGTGCTTTTGGGTGCTACTCCGAAGGATCTCGTCTTCTAACCATTACTTTCTTTTCAAGTACATCCCTTTCACTCTTGAGTTTAAATCTTGACCTATACATTTCTTTTGACCATTTACTTCTACTCTATGTGTTGCAGGAAAAGGGATAGATATATTGGGATGCTCAGACCAACTAATATTTGATGAGGGGCAAGTAACTACACGCATGAATATTATCTGACTTAGTGACCCCTGATCCACTGAACTTCCTTTTTTGATGGCTAGTGAAAATAGACAGCTTAATATTTTCACTTTTTGGTTCAAACTCCTTGAATGTTGTAAATATGCTAACTATGAAAGACTATGTTGTAGCCTTTACAGTCCCCTTATCCTTTTACTGGTGTTAGCCTGAGATTTGGGCATTGTTGCTTGTCACTATTAAGGATCTTCCTACTTGATATTGGTAATTGACTGAATGATGTAAATATTAACTTTTTCTTCTCAATTGCTAAATTATCTATGTAATATGCAAGCTGGTTGCCTTCCCTATGTAAATTTCTTATTTGTACTTACTTTTTTTGTAACAAACTCCATATTTTGTTCATTATATCTGATATATTGAATGGTGCATCCCATTCTTGGATTAAGAATCTTTGTATTACCAGTCATTCTATTTGAATGATAACTTTATCTTGCCCTAACTAACTATAATGTGTAATTTATTGCATTGTAGCTTCTGCTTCTGCTACCATTTTATATGTATTCTTCATTATTGCTCCTTCTATATGCATTAAATCCCTTTTTTTATCCCTTAAAAAAATGCCCATGATCTACTTCCTGGATTCCCTTTTGAGACTCCATTTGTATTGTATTTACTCCAACTTTGCTCTGGCGAATCCTATAGTACAACCTTAGCTGTAAATCTAGGTTTCAATTGTCTGAGCTCCGTCGAAATTATTGGCCAATCCATTGCAAACTCCAGTGCTGGTTTCCTCACCTTCAGTAACACACTTAATTGTCTTGTAACATTGAATATGAATCTATGCACACTTATACATTTTCCTTCATGCTTCTTCGCACTCATTCATTTCCATATTTCCCACATTATGATTTCTCGTATTGCTCTAAAATAAGTTGTCTCCCTTTGTTTTAATTGAGCATTCCACCAAGCATAAATTGCCTCTCTCGGATTGCTAGGATTTAGAGGGCCCACTCATCATTGGCATAGTCTCATAGAGAGCTCTGGGGCTCCCATTAGAAGATAAAGAAAAAGGAGAAGAAGAGGGATAAGTTATTCCTTAGAAAGATGTGGAAGAGGGTAAAGGGCCCATAGAAAATCCTAATAATACCCTGAGATAGACTACCTTCTTATAGAGTGGAGAGATATGACAAGGCCCTAGATAAGTGGACAATATCTAATAATACTGGAGATGATCCAGAGTCCGAGGGAGAGAGTAACTCTTGATTCGTTTTCAAGGAGAACCCTTATCTCACTTTATGCTTTATTATTATGCAGTGAGAACACTACAAGCATTTTAGTTGGTGGTGCTTTTCTTTATTTTATTTTTATTTTCCCTATATTATTGATATATTTTTGGATATGCTGATGTTATTTCTAATGAGTTTTGTTTTTTCTTGATTGTACTATTCGGCCACTTTGATGGTGCCCGTATTTTCGTGGATTAGTTGTCGTTTTAATTTTAGATTTTTACTTTATGTATTTTTTTTGTTAATTGTTACATTGGACTAGCCATTCCTTATGATAGAGTGAGTGAGGAAATTCTTAAGGGGAAATCATCATGATTGGGTTTTGCGGCAAATGCAAGGGAAATCTAAGTACTTTTTTCATTTTGGATTTGTGATCGCACTTATACCTATGGTCAAGTCTCAGTAGCCATATGGTTTTCCCGTATGAAATACAAACTTTGAGACATTGCCTTCATTTAGTGACATAATTAGCAAATTGTGTGTGGTGAAAATGAGAAGCAAACGCCCCCATACGCCAAATATTTTTTCAAAAGTCAAGAGCCCGAAAGTGAGCGACCATGCAACAATACTTTACCTCTTTTTGTGACTCCAAATCTTTATCTTGTATAAATTAGTAAATATCTCTTTTTGTATCTAGTGGGAAGGGAAATTGAGCCTTTTTGAAGTGTTTTCATGCCATTTGTGATGAGCCTATTTGTCCAAATCTCATGCATACTTGTGCTATCTAGAATTTGCCCCGTAAGTCACTCAAGGCTAATTTTTTTCATGCTTGGTTGGTGAAATGATCCTAGGCCATATTTTTTAAAATAGGAACCCACTTTAGCCTAAATATCCTACCCATGCATAGAATAGAACCCTTAGTTATCCAATTTGAGCCTTCAAGACTTTCTTTGGCAGCCGCATTACAAGCCTCAAAACATCCAAAGTTTTTACCTCTCTTGAACCCTCCCCTCCTTTAACATGAAAAATGAAACTTGAGGCCAAATTCCTAAGTTGGGGGTGGTAAGTTTGAAAGGCATGACCTTGGGCCATAGTAATGTAACTGGCGCCTTGGAGCTAAGAAATTAAAAAGTTAATAAGGAATGAACATTAAAAAAAAGAATGAGGCATAAATTACAAACGTAATAATCGAATTTAAGGTGCATTCAAAAGGATGGGTAAATCAAGGTAGCTGAAATAGGAATGTGTGAAAAAAATAAGTGTTCCTTGGCCAAAAGTTGGATGAAATACTGTGATGTAGATGTTCAAGGAGTGTATGAAAACTTTGTCCTAAATGATATCTTTTGTTCCCAAGAGAACACACAAGTGTATGTGGTCTCACCAAGTAATAAAATGGCCTTTTATAATGCCGAATATCAATCCCTTAGAGACTTCATTTAACAACTATCAAATTCCAGTTCAACTATTGAGATTAATCAGTACAAATGTAACCAAAAGAGTTTTGATTGCTTAAAACTTAAAGTAAACACTGTGGACAATAAATGGATGAAAACCTAGTGTTAAAGAACAATGAACAATCATACTATGCTATTGAAATTCATTTGTTAGATTACATATCTTGATTGCTGATTCGTTGGGTTTATTGCATGATCATGGTCTCCCAACCTCTAATCGTCTACCTAATGTGGACATTAAAACTACATCATTGTGCAGGGATGCAATAATGCAATTAGATGCATGAAGCTATCTTCCTACATATAAACCAACAAAGGATTCTATTTATATTAATATCTGAGTTGCTAATTCAAATTCCTTATTTTATTAATGATTAAGAACCTTGCTCTATCTATCCACACGTTCTATCTTCCTATTCCCCATGCCGAGATTACAAGGGAGATTATATATGTTTTCTATGGTTAGATACTCCTTAAAATGGTGAAAACAATGATAACCAAACAAACAAATATGATAATAAATCTAAAAAAACTCAATTCAAAGCAAAAGTAAACATGTTCTTGGCCTTAACCCCGGAAAGGGAGAGTTCCACCACTAATCGACATAACCATAATCAATATAGTTGAAAAAATATAAAGTAAATTAAAAAGAAAAATTAAAGAGAAATAACCCAAAATTTAATTGTTTATCAGCCCCTCTCCAAGTCCACGGATGTCCAAAAGTCCTTTACAAAGTATGTAAGTGTTCTATTTATAGTGGAGGAAAATCAGTGTGGGAATAAATAGGGCGTCGCGGGATATACACCAACCTTAGTCCACAAGTATAAAGGGGGTTCCTCGGGCCTTATTACCATGGAGTGACGGGGGTGCCTCCCCTATATCTCCTAGGCACACAATAATTTTTTTGTTGCGTCTAAACTTTCCTCAAACCTTTTTCCATCCATCCTAAGCCTTGTAGTGTTGTTTACACATGTATATCAGCTTTTGTATACTCATAAATCATCCAATATTAACTATCCAAGCATCCTAAACAATAAAAAACAACATATAGAGCTAAAAACAACTACACAATCAAGAACAACAAATTTGAAACTCAAGCCCAAAATTTGTTTTGCTCCTTTTAATATTTAACTTATTGTTCGACACTTGGTTTGTTCAAATTATAAAAAGGTTTTTACATAGATAATTAAAAATTCAAACCACTAGGAACTCTTTAATCCTGTTAGAACCCACCGCGATAGACTAGACAACACCTGACTCAAGCTAGTAACACTAGTTTTCTTGTTTGAACTCTTAGTGACCAAACTAAGTCCAAACGTGTTTTAAAACACCTTTAAATAGTGTAAGCACATACTAAAACACTTAGATACTTGTTTATATAATTATTCACTCATTAAGAACAAATGTTATCCTAAAAAAGGTTAAATAAGCTAGGCTAACAACACTAAAGTACATAAATCCACCTTAGATCACCACTTCACAATTAAAGCCTTGTTCATACTTGAACAACTCTTTACTATAAGCATCATATGCTAAGGTGACTCCCCTATTCTATTACCAGAAAGACACTAAATCTATTACTACAATGACTACATAGAGTGCAAATTTTTAAAATAAGCATGTTACAAAACAATTGACAGTTCTAAAATTCTTCTAAAAAATATCCTAGCCTCAAGAATTGGCTCCCTAGTTGGAGAACTCATACATATTGTTCAATCAAAGAGATCATACAAATTACCACATTCATCAAACATGTACCCTCACAATAAGAGAGTTGACATAATCATTCACATAAATGTAATTTACAACAAAATGGGTACGAGAATGAATTTGTGCTCACTCTTACAAGGAATTCGCAGGTTACACAAAATGAACCTTAATCTTGCCCTTAGTATTGTACTCCACTAATATCAGAATGATGAAGATTAGGATCACATAGGTCTTTAATGGTTGTAATATAATCTAGGGGACAGGTAGGAACTATTTTTGTCAAAATAGTGACTATCTTCGCTAAGCACTTTACTATATCACACATGTCATTCAGTCCACCTCTACCACTTTTGTCTACACCATTCATATTTTTTATGTTCCCCATGTCATTAATATCATTCACATAATCTATGGTGGAAGTATTCTATTTACAATTTATTCAATTTGAACAATTTTGTAATCTTTTCATTACTTAAATTCCAACTACATCACATAGCATTTTTACATACTAATAACTATTACTTTGGGGCTGTAATTTCATATTTCTCCTACTTGAAATTCTCCTAAATTGGTTAGGGAATTTTTTATCGAATTAAGGTCAGTAAAAGAAGGGGATTAGGCTATTTATGAGGTTTCCAAAGAAAATAAACTAAAGGCTCAATATGTTTTACTAGGATTATGCACAAGGGTAGGCCAAAAAATGGTATAAACATGGATATCAAAGAAATTCCTCTATTATGTCTTAAAACCACACTCTTTTACTAGGATTATGCACAAGGGTAGGCCAAAAAAAGGGTATAAACATGGCTATCAAAGAAATTACTCTATTATCTCTTAAAACCACACTCTTTATTTTACTTTTCATACACACCAGTCAAGTTCTAGACGTTATATCCAACAAGGAATATACTACAACCTCACAAGAAACATGACATATATTTAACTCAAGTATGATTATCACAGATTCTTAACCAAATAATAACATGAATTGAACATTAAACCAACAAGTACAAGAGTCTAAATCATGATCCTAGGAGTCTCAAGAGTATTAATTAACACAATCAACATGCTTTGCACAACCAAAACACTGGCATCATGCAGTTCATATATAGCACCAGCAAAAAAATCTTACTTATTCCTAACACAAAAAGATTAAAATTACCCCTAAAAATTGGATCTTCCGCACCCCACACTTAAAAATCTACTTTGTCCCCGAAGTATACTTTTAAAAGTCAAGATAGAAATACTCCCTGAAGTATCTAGTCTTAGCTAGTAGAATCTGTACATATAAAGGGGGTTCTGGGGACCCCACACTTAGTCTTATCCATTCTCCTTAAATTAGTTTTTTCGATACCCAGACTGCACATCAATAGATGTCTCATCAAAACTAAAAACTAGTGAAGTAGAAACTACAAATACCAAAAATAACACATACTTTAACTTGGGTTTCCGCCCAAGTAGAACCTAATTTAGTGTCACAACACTACCCAATCTGCACTTATCCATTTTCCTTCATCCTTTTCCTCAGACTCGAACATTATCGTCATATTCATTTATGACCTCTTGAGTGTGAACTCTCAAGGTCAGGATCTCTCTTAACAAAAACCTTTTCAGGCTCATCAATTTACATCATTTTGGCCTTAGGTATTGTACGCTTGGTCTTCTCAATAAGGAAGTCCAACGACGTCTTCTGAAGAATAGAGATACCCTCCCTACACTTATCCCCTTCAAATAACTATAATCATACACAAAAATATGCAATGGAATAGTGTGTTGAGTGGTTTATACACCTTTAAAATCACCTTTTTATCATCCAGCCTCATTTTGAGTGTGCCCTCTCTTAAACTGTCTGAAAACATATTGTAGTCTGAAAGCCTCTAAACTGTCTGAATTAGGAGTTCATGGGATATGTCCCCAACTAACTCCGACTACTGAAATAACTAAGTACTGAAATAAATAAATAACAAATCATATCATTATCTATGGATAAGGACTCGCTGCTGACTGACTATTGATATCTGGAATCTACTGATACTTTAGGAATCGTGTCTCTGAACCTATGGTATAAGACACCATAGAGAACATACTTCAGTACTTTGAATGTACTGGTATGCAAGTGAGGTAGGCAAAATGAAAAGGGTTCATAAGAATTAATAATACTAACTGACTGAATGATATGAACTTGAGCATACATGCTTGAATATGTAACTGTAACATACATCGTGATAGGAATGAATACTTAGTTCTGACTACTGAGTCTACTGATATCATGGATTTACAGACATTTGAGTTTACTGAAGTTGGGATACTGAATAACAGAAGGACTGGTACTACATTACCAATACATGAATAACTATTTTCGACAGTTTTGTTTATGAAGAACTGGTCTGGTTGACTGTATCTAACAGTCCTGAAGCTGAGTAATAATAACATAAGTTTTGATAACTAATATAACTGATAACAAGAGTAACTATATCTGACAGTCCTAAATCTGATAGAACTGACTGAGTTTCGTACTGTATCTGAGTTGACTTTATCTGACAGTCCTGAATCTGAAGAACAATCTAAGTTATTTTACTGAGACTAAAACTGAGACTGTGGGAGGTAATCAACTAACCGACATACCTCAAAACTGAATTGGTGAGGTCTAACCCTTAACCCTAGATGAAAGGGTATCAATACCGTGCCATGGGTAAAGACAAGTTGTGAGGTAACTTTCTCGGATGGGAAGCTCTTCCGTCAACCATCCTCTATGAATAACCGTAAACGAGATATATTAGTATCCCTACACATAGGTCTACATCTCAATCTACACTGGCTACATAGTTCTGAAATACAAGGATTGCTTCTAGGGAGCACACCCTCCACTGAATATTGCGTTAGTCCCTATCCTTGGATTCACTTATTGCTGAATCCCACTCTCAACTGAATAGACACCGAATTGATTATATTGAACTGAACTGCTAGTGATGGTACTATTTAGCAAACCTAAACTGAGTTCGTTGAGTTTCATTAATTGATAGAATGCTACTGAGATCTGAGGACCGACTGAGGGTACTGAAGTAACTTAGATTTTTGGGGAATACTAAGATGACTGAGATTACTGAACTACTGAGATTATTGACTTTTCTGAGATTTCTGGAAGAGACTGGACCGATGCTGAATTTACTGAGTTTTCTCTAGTCATGAGACTGACTAAATTCTACTGATCATGGATTGACTAAGATTATTGTAAAAATGGGACATGTCTCTAGGTACACAACTAAATTATTGGGTACAAGTATTCCCAGGACTCGATAGAATAAAACTAACAAGGCTTGACACTTTTGACTACATGACCAATATCAACAATTCATAATTTCATAGTTCGAGATTTCATGAAGCACATGATCATCATAATGTTGTACATGGATAGTAATGCATATAAGCATGGCATAATTTTATACTTCTAATCTTATTAACATCTCATAAAGCAATCACAATGCATATCTTTTACATGGAAATCATCTTAATCAAGTAGGTATAGCATAATTTAAGAGGCATGACATTATGTTGACACATGGAAACTAAATGCTTGATCATCATTCATTCATGGGGGCATATTATTAAACACCTTGAAAGCACACTTAAGGCAAAGGCATGATAATTAATTTAACACAACATGGTTCCACAATTTAACTCAATTGCATGAGTTTCAACCCTATACTAACATAGTTTTATGAAAACATGATAAGGATACAATCTTGGAAATCATACAACAATAACAACATGAACATAATCAATTCAAAATAAGAACATCATGACAAATAGTTTAAAATAGGGTTCTTGAGCTTCATGGATTACAAGAGACCATGAATCAACATTGTGCATACCTTAGTTCTTGATTCTACGTATATTGACAGAGACATTCTTCAATTTGAGCCTTAGATTTAAATTTCCAATTGAAAATGCTAGCTTGTTCTTGAGAGAAACTTGAGAGAAACAATATATTTTTGGTAAAATATGGCTCAATCATGTGTTATTAGGTTTATATAGGGGTGATAAATTGACCTTTTTAACCGTTGGATGCGTATTTAAATTATGTGAAAATTTCTCGATTTGGACCCCTGGCGCGATGCGGCGTATCGCGCTGTGTCTCTAGAAAGTGACAAATGGGAAATTGCATGGTGGCGCGATGCAGAGTTTATCGTGTATCTACTTTGTTTGTGACCCAGAAGTTTGGTGAAACACGCCACTATCACAGAGCAACACTACAAATTGACAATTGCCATTTAAGCTGGCTCCGCGATGCGTTGATGGCTCAGATGATACACTGTCTCACTAAAAAGGCTCTAACTCTTTGCTCGGGTGTTGGATTTAGGCGAATTTGGTATCGATGGAAACCTTATTTAATTTACCACATGAAAAAGTGAAAATCCTTTAAATACCACATGTATAAAGTGGATTCATCTTGGAAAAAATCTAATATTTTTGGGATGAATTTAAACTAGGTAGAAGTATGGGGTATTACAATATCTCCTCCTTGGGAATATTCATCCTCAAATGAGTCTGATTAAGATGGGGGAAACAATAAGATAAAGTATATACTGATCATGACAACTGAAACATGACTACATGATTGATATTATTGAGTTTCATATTGAGCATGCATAACTGATGCATGATTTTATGACTGAACTGACTCGTTAATACATAACTGAGATTTCTGATAATTGAGTTTCTCAATAGGAGAATGCATGTTTGATGCATGGTTAGTTGACTGAGCTGATACATAAATACATGACTGATCTGATGAATGAACATATGATTGAATTGGAAATGGTAAATGGATACCAAGATTGTAACAGAAATCTGAGATGAATAATAAGTTTGTAATGGTAATTTGAACATAGAACTGAGTAAGTTCAAGAAAAACCAATTATGGAAGGCATAAATACGGCGAACCTATGATTATACTATGAGTATGCATAAACAGGAACATGAGGACATAACTAATACTAAAACGTAGAGCATGAACTAAATTTCCATGAACTAAAAAATTCCTAAATACATAGTGTACAACTGAAGTTGGAGATTGAGGGTCAACTTATGAGTACCCCTTACTTGAAACTAGATCTATTATGTGAAAAGAGATTGGCATGCTTATGTTATGAAATCTTGGGGGATTTATAGTGTATCTCAATCTTGGGATTCTATGTCCCTTAAAGAATACTGATTTGGCTGAATCATTAGTGAAATAGAGGCGATCACAAGATACCTAGGAACTGAGTTGTAAATAATTATCTAAGATAAAATACTGAGGCACGATACATAAACTGACTAAGCTTGCACCTATCTTATTGGTTCATATTAGAATAGTTACATTCATGAGGCTTGAGGTAGTACATCTATATAAAAGGGATGGAAACCCAAACTATGTAACTTGTCTGTTCTGACTTCAACACTAAAGTACTTTCTTTGCAGACAAACTCACGCTGAAAACTTATACTCGACTGGAGCATTTCTACGTCACTCTTTCTATAGATTTCTACTAACTATAGAGAGAAAGTAAATATTTGTCTTTCCTGAGTAGGACATCTAATAGTAGATCTCTAGCAAGGCCTATGAGACATCGTCTAAGCTATAGTGACTAGACCTTACGCATAACAACTAAAACTATTTAAAAGATTCACATGGGCGCTGAGCACGAACGCATAATTATACTAATTTATCTGATTAACTTAATGAAAGATAGCATAATACTGGACGTCTAAAACTAAACTGCACTTGTTTTAAATATCTAGACTGAGATAAGACCGTTGAGTATATACATAGAAAGTAAGGGCAAACTAAGTGACCCGAGGTAACTGAGCATGAATTCGTGTAGGCTAAGTATACTGTAAAGCATAACATGAGTGCATGACTCATGAGCTGCATGACCTGAGTCTGATGTTTCTGTACACATAGAACATGATTCGTAACACTGGATGAACTTGTAATCCTTATACGAGGGACTTGAAACATACTCTATTCTATGAAAAGCGCATGGATAAAAGTTGTATTGATGGAACTGAAACGTAAAGCATGCGTAAGTATCGGTAGGGTTGAACTACAAGACTTCACATTGAGATAGAAATGGGTCTGGAATTATCTTCCCTTATTGATTTTCTACACATACTGTCATAACTACTAGAAGCTAAAGGTCTTGCTTTCAGTGATATCATAACCGGATAGTTCCTGTATACCTATCGGGCTATGATTATTTTACCCACTGGGGTAGAGACTGGAAAAGTCCTGTTATCATCTAATCTAAATTTAAGGTAGACTGGTATGCAAGGTGTTACAGAAGAAAAAAAAATAAAGCTCGTAAATATAAAGAAAAGTGAACATGTAAATAAAGGATCTATAACATACCAGTTGTTGCTGCAGGAGGACTTTCCTGACCCTTTCGGGACCAAAGTGAATAGAGTTTATTTTGGTGTTGCCCACTGATAGTGCTGTAATTGGCACCCTACTAATTCAGGTGACTAGACTGAGTGAAGGACGATCGTGCTTACTTTAAGGATTGGGAATAAGACAGTGTCGAACTTTGTAACCTACTCCGCCATATTCAAAACACACACCACTGCCAGCTCTACACACCTCTTATGATGCTTACCACATTCTTCGCTAAGCGGATGAGTAAGAATCCTGATCTCACTACCGAGGGACTTGGAGCCTGATGCCCCATCCCTACGGTTATTTTTGAACTTTTGTACTAGTGTACCAACTAAAGAGTGAATTGGGGCAAAACATTTTTGATAAAACTTAGCACGATTGACACCCTGCCACCTTAACTGGGCAAAACTATAACTACTTGTTCTGTCTCTCTTGCTTTCCTTCTCCATCTTCTTAAGTTTCTAATCCTCAATCTCCTTAATCAACATCGCAGTTTTACACTCCTTAACCACCCTACCTGATATTCCAGACAAAAACTTATTCATTCTGGATCTACTGTCTGTTACTATACGGGGATCATACCTGGCTAACTTGGTGAACTTGAGAGAGTACTCTTTTACATTCATGGTACCTTGTTTGAGGTTGATGTACTCTAATACTTTGGCTTCTTTCTACTCTAGAGAAAAGAATCTATCTCAAAAGGTCATAGCAAAATCTTACCACTCTATGGGCTATGTTTATGTACCTCTGTCAACCTTCCACTACTTAAACCATATATGAGCTACGTTTGTAGCTGATAAGAAGCTAACTCTACACTTGCACTGGAAGTTATTCCCATGATGTTTTGACTTTCTGAATCTTGTTGAGGAACTCCTATGGATCCACTTCCAACTTAGAACATGAGAATATGGAGGATTCATATGGGTGAAATCCTGAATCCTGGCTGTAGTAGAATCGTCCACAGGGTTGGCTAGAACATCACTTGGCTATTAATTCTGAGCTGTCACTGAACTGGCTAGAATAGTGAATGCAGTCCTTAATTCTACATGAGAGACGTGCTCATCTAGAGGACTTGGCTGGATGGGCTGAGGTGTTTACTGATTTTTATTTCTCCCTTCGCTAGCCCTTTTGGGAGGCATGATCTGTAAACAAAGGGAAGAAGCAATTAGATTAATAGTTTAACTGGAGCTTATGCTCACTGGCATGATATGAATACTGAAAGAAGGGAAACTATTCCAAAAATACCTCATATCCTCCTGCACATAAGTGTGGTGTACAATACACCCTTGTACAAGACTCTACTAGATGCGACTTTTCAGACTTCCTAGGATAGTGTTTAACCTGTCTCTTATACAAATTTTGTAACGCCCTGAGTCTGGTACTCGAAATGCTACATGATGCTCATGACCCCGAAGGACCAAAAGCTAACCCATGATTAAGAGCTATAACTGAGCACTTTATAATACATTCTTAAATATACGGAATATAAGCTGTAGGGAAATAAGGTTCAAAGCAGAACTAATACTGAATATAAAAAAATGTCTGTAATGGGGTATAACATTACCCAAAACTGAAATAAAACTGTCTGAAAACATCTTGTAGTCTGAAAGCCTCTAAACTATTTGAACAAGGATTTGATGGGACATGTCCCTAATTAAATTCGACTACTGAAATAATGAAATAACAAATCATATCATCCTTGAAGAATGAGGTTACACTGTTGACTGATTGCTGATATCAGGAATCTACTGTTGCTCTAGGGATCATATCTATAAACCTATGGTATAATACACCATAGCACAAATGCATTAGTACTTTGAATGTATTCATATGCAAGTGAGGTAAGCTAAATGCAAAGGGTTCATTTGCATGAACAATAATAACTGACTAAATCATATGATCTTGAGAATACATGCATGAATATGTAACTGTAACTAAGATCGTGATAGGACCGAATACTAAGTTTTGACTACTGAGTCTACTGAAAACATGGATTTATAGACATCTGTGTTTACTGATGTTGGGATACTTAATAACTGAGGGACTCATACTACATTACTGGTACATGAATAACTATTTCTAATAGTTTTGGTTATGAAGAACTAGTCTAGTTGATTGTATCTAATAATCCTAAAGCTGAATATTGAGAACATAAGTTCTGATAACTAATATAACTAATAACATGAGTGACTGTATCTAACAGTCCTGAATCTGATGGAACTGACTGAGTTCTGTACTGTATCTGAGTTGACTGTATCTAATAGTCCTTAATCTGAATAACTATTTGAGTTCTATTACTGAGACTGAGATTGAGACTAAAACTGAGACCATGGGATGTATTCATCTAACCAACATGCCCTGAAACTGAACTGTTGGGGTCCAACCTATAACCCCAGCTAGAAAGGTGTCAATACCTTTCCATGGGTAAGGACAAGCTATGAGGTAAACCTCTTTGATTGGAAGCTATTTCATCAACCCTCCTCTAGGAATAACCCCAAACGAGGTGTATTAGTATCCCTACACATAGGGTTACATATCAATCTACACTGGCTACATAGTTTTGGAACACAAGGATTGCTTCTAGGGATTAAAACCTCCACTGAATAAAAGGTGAGTCCCCATCCTTTTGTTCACTCGGTGCTGAATCAAACTCCCAACTAAATAGACACTATATTGATTATACTGAACTAAACTGTTACTGATGGTATTGTTTAGCGGAGTTAATCTAAGTTTGCCGAGTTTTGTTAACGGATGGAATGCTACTGAGATCTGAGGACCGACTGAGGGTACTAGAATCACTGAGATTTTTGGGGAATACTAAGATCACTGAGATTACTGAACTACTGAGATTATTGAGTTTTTTGAGATATCTGGAAGTGACTGGTCTGATGCTGAATTTATTGAGTTTTCTTGAGACATGAGACTGACTAAATTCTACTGATCATGGCTTGACTGAGATTATTGTGAAAACATGATAAGGCTCTAGGAACACAACTAAATTATCGGGTACAAGTACCCCCAGGACTCGATAGAATGAAACTGACAAGTCTTTACACTTTTGATCACATGACCAATATCAACAATTCATAATTTCATAGTTGGGGATTTCATGAAGCACATGATCATCATAATGTTGTACATAGATAGTAATGCGTATAAACATGGCATAATTTCATACTTCAAATCTTACAAACATCTCATCAAGCAATCACAATGCATAGGTTTTGCATGGGAATCATCTCAATCAAGTAGGTATAGCATAACTTAAGAGGCATGACATGATCTTGACACATGGAAACTAAATTCTTGATCATCATTCATTCATTGGGGCATATTATAAAACACCTTGCATGCACTCTTAGGGCATAGGCATGATCGTCAATTTAACATAACATGGTTCCACAATTTAACTCAATTGCATGAGTTTCAACCCTATACTAACCTAGTTTCATGAAAACATGATAAGGATACAATCATGGCAATCATACAACAATAACAACATGAACATAATCAATTCAAAACAACAACATCATGACATATAGTTTAAAATAGGGTTCTTGAGCTTCATGGATGACAAAAGTCAAAGAATAATCACTGTGCATACCTTATTTATTGATTCTATGATTATTGACCGAGAGATTCTTGAATTTGAGTCTTGGATTTGAATTTCCAATTGAAAACCCTAGCTTGTTCTTGAGAGAAACTTGAGAGAAACTATATATTTTGGGTAAAATATGGTTGAATAACGTGTTATTGGTTTTATATAGGGGTGATAAATTAACCCTTTTAACCCTTGGACGCATATTTAAATTATGTTAAAATTTCCGGATATGGCCCCTTGACGCGATGCGGAACTATCGCGTCGTGTCTCTGGAAAGTGACAAATGGGAAATTGCCTGGTGGCGTGACATAGATCTTATCACATTGACACTTTGTTTGTGACCTAGAAGTTTGGTACGAAATCCCACTATCACAGAGAAACACTGGAAATTGACAACTGCTATATAAGCTGGCTCCGCGACGCGCTGATGGCTCAGGTGATACACTGTCTCACTAAAAAGTCTCTAACTCTTCGCTCGGGTGTTGAATTTGGGTGAATTTGGTATTGATGGAAAGATTATTGAAGTTCCAACATGAAAAAAGTGAAAATATTTAAAATACCATATTATAAAGTGGATTCATCTTGGAAAAAATATCTTTGATATTTTTGGGATGAATTTAAGCTAGGTAGAAGTATGGGGTATTTTTTGGGAACATTCGTTCTCGAATGAGACTGATTGTGATTTGCGAAACAATAAGCTAAAGTACATACTAATCATGAACAACTGAAACATGACTACATGATTGACATTACTGAGTTTCATACTCAGCATGCATATCTGATAGATTATTTTATGACTAAACTTACTCATGAATATATAATTGAGATTTCTAATAATTTATTTTCTCATAAGGATAATGCATGTCTGATGTATGGTTACTTGAATGAGATGATACATGAACGCATGACTGATTTGATGTAGGAACTAATGATTGAATTGGAAATGGTAAATGGATACCATGTTTGTAATAGAAATCTGAGTTGAATACCAAGTTTCTAATGGTAATTTGAATATGGAACTGAGTAAGTTCAAGAAAAACCCATTACGCAAGAAATAAATATGGTGAACCTATGATTATTCTAGAAGTATGTATGAACAGGAAGATGACAACATAACTAAAACTAAAACGTGGAGCACGAAAAGAATTTCCGTGAACTGAACTAAGTCCTGAATACATAGTATACAGTTGAAGTTGGAGCTTGAGGGTCAACTTATAAGTACCCCTTACCCCAAACTGGATCCATTCCATGAAAAGAGATTGGCATGCTTATGTTATAAAAACTTAGGGGATTTATAGTATACCCCCCCTTGTGATGCTATGTCCCTTGAGGAATACTGACTTGGCTGAGTTAGTAGGGAAACTGAGCTGATCGCAAGACACCTAGGAACTGAGTCATAAATATTTATCTTAGATCTAAGACTGAGGCATGATACATGAACTGAGATGAGCTTACACCTATTTGATTGGTTCATCTTACAATGATTACATTAATTAGACTTGAGATAGTACGTCTAGATGGAAGGGACGGAAACCGAAACCATGCGAACTTGCCTATCTGACGTTACTATTGAAGTACTGTCTTTATGGACTAACTCACACTGAAAACTTGTACTCGACTGGAGCATTTCTACGACACTTTTTCTATAGAGATCTACTAACTGTAGAGATGAAGTGAATCTTGGTCTAGCCTAAGTAGGACATGTGAATAAGAGATCTCTAGCAAGTCCTATAAGACATCGTCTAACATAAATTTACTAGACCTTACGCACAGCAACCAAAACTATTCAAAAGATTCACATGGGCACTGAGCACAAACACTTAATTATACTAATTTTTCCAATTAACTTAATGACAGATAGCTAAATACTGGATGTGTAAAACTAAACTGCACTTGGTCTAAATAGCTAGTCGGACATGAGACCATAGAGTATATACATAGAAGGTAAGGGCAAACTAAGTGACCGTGGGCTAAGCATACTGTAAAGCATGACATGAGTGAATGAGTCATGGGCTGCATGACCTGAGTCTGATGTTTCTGTACATATGGAACATAATTCGTAACACTGGATGAACTTGGAATCCTCATATGAGGGACTTGAAACATAGTTTATTCTATGAAAAGCGCATAGATAAAAGTTGTATTCGTGGGACTAAAACGTAAACCATGTGTAACTATCGGTAGGGTTGAAGTATAGGACTTTTAATTGAAATAGGAGTGGTTTGGGAATTATCTTCCCTTATTGATTTTCTACACATACTAGCATTACTACTAGAATCTAAAGATATGGTTTTCTGAGATATCGTAATCAGATAATTCCTGTATATATATCGGGTTGTGATTGGTTTACCTACTAGGGTAGAGACTAAGAATGTTTTGTTAACACCTAATTTGACCTTATGGTATACTGGTATGAAAGGAGTTATATAAGAAAAAAAAGAATCTCATAAATCTGATGAAGTGTGAACATATAAATGAAGAATCTACAACATACCAGTGGCTGCAGCAAGAGGACTTTCTTGATCCTTTTGGGACTGAAGTACATAGAGTCTATTTGGGTGTTGCCCACTAATAGCATTGGAATTGGCACCCTACTGATTCGTGAGTCTAAACTGAGTTGAAGGATGACCGTGCTGACTTCAAGGATCAGGTTTTGGACAGCCTCGAACTTTGTGACCTACTTCGCCACATCCGAAACACACACCATTGACGGATTTATATACCTCTTATGATGAATACCAAATTCTTCATAAAGAGAATGAGTAAGAATCTTGTTGTCACTACCCAGGGCATTAGAGCCTGATGCCCCATCCATACGATCATTTTTGAACATTGGTACTGGTGTACTAGCTGAAGAGTTAACTAGGGCTAAATATTTTGGACATATCTAAGCAAGATTACCACCTTTACACCTTGACTGAGTAAAACTATAACTACATGTTCTGGCTTTCTTACTTTCCCTCTTCTTCCTCGTATGTTTTTGCTCCTCAATCTGCGGAGCAGGGACCATAAGCCAAGATATGTCTTTGTGAGAGAGAGATTTATGCACTTAAATCCCTTGTTGTATAATAGATAATTTAGTGTGTATGGGATATCCTTTGTATGATGAGGCATGTAACAACTTGAGGTGGGTGATATTGTCATCTTATAAAAAATAAGGCAAAATAGGGTATAATCGAGTTGAGGTCAAAAGAGAGTTATTTCAAGAGTGTTAGTGGTTATTGCATTGTTGTTCCTTCAAGTTTGTTGTATCATTGAAAGTGCATTTAACGTTGAGGGGAGTCGTGAGATTAGCTTTGCTCATGTTTTAAGAGCTACTTGTGGTAGTAATAAAGTTTGAAGTCATTGTGATCATTGGGTTGCATAAATGGCCTAAAATATGCAATGTCTTATTGAGTAAGTGGTACTATTTCTTGAGGACAAACAAAGTTTTAAGTTGAGGTATTGTTGAGTGGTGAATTTACCACTCATTTGCATTCAAAATTCGTGCAAATTACTATGATTTGAAGGTATGAATGAGACACGTTTATTAGTTGAATGGACTAATTTCAACATTTTGAAGGAATCAGTTCATGTTGGTAAGCAACCATGATCACGAGGATTTGAAGTCGTTCGCAGTAGCAGCGATCAAACATAAGCTACAATGATTATGGCTAGGTGGGTTATGACATGGGAAAATCTGTTATTTTTCCCATCCAACCCCAAATCATTTATAATTCTAAAATCCTTTCCTATTTGGTATATTACACTTTGAAAAATTGAATTTTTGAGAATTTGTAACACTACAAGTTTAGGAAACATTTGTTTTTAAATTTTCCAATTGGGGTTGGTGAAATTGAAGTGTAAATTGAAGAATCTTCTTACTTTCCATTACCGTGGATGCTTTGGATGGACCTTATACTATATTTCTTCCTCTTTACTTCATGAGTATCTAAATTTTCCTTTCTTGGGATTCTGTTGTACAAAGGTGCAATTATGTGTGGGTTGTGATATATTTCTGTAGATTCATGTTTGTTGATGATGGTTTTCACTATTTGTTTTTTGAATTAGTTGGGGTTTCTGGGTGAAAAACCCAAATGCCCAAATTCAATTTATTGGTGAAAACTCAAAGTTCTTGAAATATCACATCATCCTTGAAAGAGTGATGTGGGTGAACTTTTGGAACCCATATCATCCTTGAAAGTAATATATGGGTGACAAATCAGTAGTGGACAATAATGGATGTAGCTTGCTATATTTTTTCTATATTAGAAATAAGGGTGAGAAGAGAGTTGGCAATGTCTTGGGCATCCTCCTTTAAATAGGGATGCCCAATTAAGGAATTACATTGTTTTAATTAACACACTCATTAAGTATTCGAAAAGGTAAATGATTGATATTCATTAAGTTTTGTTAAGAATCTAGCCTAATGGACCTTAAACCAAGCCTACCATATCATTAATGACAAGAATTTGCACTAACTCATCATTCACCCATGCATAACTTTCCCTTAGGTAAACTTATTCCCAGGATCCTTCTCATATTGAATTTTCAATCACAATTGTTACCTATTTGTTAGCATGAATAGACTTTGTTCAATCCGCATTCCAAACTAACTACCCATTTTAAATAATGTATATTACTTTATTTACATTACGGGAATCTTTTTAGTAACTATTAACACCCTTAGGACTAGAAGACTAATTCCACTCCTTGAGGATTCGACATCAAAATA
This sequence comes from Capsicum pubescens, assembly GCA_030864215.1. NCBI lineage: Eukaryota > Viridiplantae > Streptophyta > Magnoliopsida > Solanales > Solanaceae > Capsicum > Capsicum pubescens. Next base: position 182,429,523 of record CM061547.1, on the reverse strand, counting down.
AGTTGAGTTATTGACTACGATCATCCTCTATAAAATGCAATGGTATAGGTAAGCATGATCACTGGAGACCTTCCAGGGCACTGATGAGCCATCAAAGAAACCATAAGGACCGTATAATGTGTGCCTAAAATATATAAATATGTGATGGAACAACTAGTAAAACACTAAAAGGCTGACAAACTATTACTCTATTAAGGCGGGGACTATCTCTAATCGTAACACAGTGCTTAGAGTTACAAGTGACCTTAAGATAACCCATGGCCTATAAAACACTAACAATATAAAAGATAACTTATACAAAATTTATATGGAAGATAAACTTAATAATGAATAAAATTTAAAATAAAACAAATCAAGAATAACATAATCTAACACAAGCTAAACATCTAACTATAAGTTTAAAAAGAGTCTACTAAGATGAGTTGCTGGGATAAGCCCCCCAAATGCTCTAATTGTTTGAAAACTGTCAACAACAAGGAAAAATTAAAATATTAACATTAGCCTTTTTATGATAAGGACTCACCTAATATAGTTGTTGATATGGTAAGAGTTCGTACTATGCTCGATCCAAATGTTTAGTGTTAGAACCCATATTATGAATGAATATAGTGTAAGTAAAAGTATGTGATTAGTATTTTGAATGTAAAAAGTAGGTGAGATAGGAAATGCCTAATATAAGCTAAACATTGTACATATAGCAAGATTACAAATGCAAGACCAAGTAATGAACATGTAATGTATAATAAACTAAATAACTAAATAAAAGGTCATGTTAGAATATAATTCTTAATAGTAGATGATGAATTAAGAACTATGGGAGCTACTATTAACTTACATATCCCAATATGAGATAATTGGGGTATAAAATATAACCCCGGATATATGGGTGTTTAGTACCTTTCCAACGGAAAGAATAATACTGATTGACATAGATCAACTAAGCTGATCTCAAAAAAGACTAAGGTGCCAATCCTTGTCTTATTAATGATCATTTAGCACCTAAAGTAGCATTGTAGTTCTGGGACTTAGGGATGTCAACTAAAGATCTTAGCCTAACTAGAGAATAAGCCTTCATTACTGCGTTGACTCACTGCTAATTACTACTCCCAACTAAATGACGATGATAACTACAATACTCATTGCAAATAATTATATGGTGATTGAAAATAAATGCATTATCGTAAAGAATTCAAATAATGTAAACTAGAGGATGTAGTACTAAAAATTATATGCATGAAATCCTAGGCAATGAGGTGTCCATAACCCATTATCTTTAAAGATTGCAACTATTATTCCAATTTTATGAATTGAATGAATTTATGGAACTTAATGACTCAAGTACAATAATCATGGATTTCACCATATAACTAGGGATTGTTAACATTGTCATGTAATAATATTTAAATTCATGATAAAATGTAGATTATAATCAATGATACCAAGGGACTTAGATATGAATGAAGATGCCAATATCCATAAACCTTAAATTATAAAGAATGAACTGAACTAAAAAAGTGCGGTATCCTTGGGAATAAATAGGTGAAAGTTTCCACATAGATTATATCCCACATACTTGGAGGTGAGAACCCTTGAATAATTCTTTAGAATTGGTAGCCCGAAGAAAACGAAACCTATATTTGCCTCGGGCAAATAAATTTCCCCTTTTATCTATTCGAAAGTCTGTGTTGGATTTTTCCTGAGTAATGAGGGATTAGGATAATTTTATCGCTAATAAACATCACTGAAATACAAAAATCAACATTTTTTTAATGTTAAAAGAGTGGGAAAAGACTGATATATCCCTTTAAAATTCATAATTGGAAACTATTAGGAGGGATGTACGAGACTGTCCCACAATCCTGTGACCGACCTATTTCATGGGCTACACTCGTGGTTAGGAGCTGGATAACAAAATATATGAACAAGATTATATGAGAATGGGTATGGTTGTAGGATCTACCTTTAATCATACTTTGGTTTATAGGTTTGAAGGTAAAATGAAAAGAGTCTGTGGGAATCTTGACCATGCATTGGATTGTGGTTTCAAAGAATGACTATGGTTCCTTCTAATGTTATGAAGGTACCATTGTAAAATTTCATATTTGGGGTTTTCTTGATCAGACGAGACAATTGTACAATCGTACAATGTAACCCTGACTGTGGTTTAGCTCATGATATGTCACTAAAGAACAATTCTTCATATAAAAGTCCATAATATTTCACCCTAAAATTGGATTTAGGAAAAACTTGACGTGTTGAAAAGATGATTTAAATATATATCATTTAGTGGGTCTGGATCTTGCAGATACAATAGAAGCTGAAAAATGTGATCATTTGAAGCTGGTCATTTCTTGAGGAATCAACTGATAAGGGAGTATTTGGCTAGATAACAGATATGGGGTTATTGTATCCTTGGTACATGTCCAAATTCCATATCATACTATTAAAACAATATTTTGAATCATACAAGAACTTGAAACATGATTCTAGCCTTGGATAGAATTTTCTAGGTCACTATAATATCTCCCCCTTGGGGTTATCTATCCCCAAATGGAAACTTATTGAGCTTGAAGGTAGGGGAAATGAAATTCAATTACAATATTTACTTCACCACTTCTCCTGATATTTTATGAAATGTGTAACACTATCTGTAGTTAAAATTCCTAGACTTAGTTTTTAGGGCATCAACACTGACTTAGTACTAAGTCAATAATTGAACCATGGACTGAAGCTGACTCATACATGTATGTTATGACATGAGAATAGTTGGGTGACATGAAATAAAAAGAATTAATTAATTTAGGAAAAATATTACCTCAAGCTAGGATTGAGTTTTAGCGGAAGAGGTGGGGGTACTTGGTCATCATACCTACCTCTGCTTCACAAATAGCTCTCTCTATCGACTAATTTCGGCAAAGAATGTTTACTAATGGAACTTCTTTATTTCTCAGCTTACGAACTTGACAGTAAAAATTTCATTAGAAACCTATTCGTAAAAGAGTCTATTTTTCACTCCTATATTTTCTATGTCCACAATTGATGTTAGATAATCAAGACACTTCTTTTCAAGGAAACATGGAAGACTGAATACACTGCTAGTATATCTCCAGAAAATCTAATTCATATGCTACTTTGCAAAATCTATCTATAGTATCATAAGGACAAATAAAATGGGGAATGAGCTTTCCTTGCTTCGTAAATCTCTTCATCCCTTCATAGGTGAAAACTTTATGTAGACAAAATCACCAACAACAAACTCAAACTCCCTTCTTCTTATATTTCCATAACTTTTAACTAGATAAAAACACCAAGAACAAACATAAGCTCTCTTTTTCTTTCATTTACATATGTCATCTGACGACTTAGAGTAATTCTCATGGTTTCTCTAATAAAATAAATAGTCTCTATAGCCCCGTGGACTGATTTTTCCATTGGTAATATAGTGTGACAAACTTCAAACTAACTTATTGGAGATCTACACCTCTTACCATTAAGTGCCTCAAACGAGTCTGTCTGAATACTAAAGTAATACTTGTTATTATACACCAACTTAATTCAAGTACATGATCATACAAAATACTATTGAAATCCATTACACATGCCCTCAATATGTATTCCAAGGTCTGAATGGTGCTTTCTGCATCACTATTTTTCTGGGGTGAAAAGTTGTAATGAAATGAACTTGGCTACAAAGACGCTTCTAAAATGTCTTTTATACCTTCAATGTAAACTAACTAACTGAATCTGAATTAATAGTCAAAGGGACTCCATGAAATTTCACCAACTACCTCAGGAAGAGTTTGGCATAGTCCTAAGATAAATTTGAAGTATTAACTAGTATAAAATAGGTTAACTTAGTCATTTGGTCCATAATAACCCCGATGCACTCATGTTGTCAACGAGTATGAAACAACCCTATAATAAAGTCTATATTGACTAACTCCTACTTTCAAGTAGAAATATTTACATACTGAAGCATGCTACTATGTCTTTTGTGCTACACCTTAACCTTCTCGCAATTTGAATACTTATCCACAAATTTTGTTATATTTTTCTCTATACAATTTCACCAATAGAGTTCTTGTAAATAATGATACATGGTAGTGGGTCCAAGGTGATAGAATAAATAGAACCATGATGTACTACAAGCATCGGGAATAAATACTCTATCGGGATAGTGAAAAATATCATCTCCCCCTACGAAGAAAACCTCAACATTCAACTTTAGACCTTTGCTTTCAGTTTAAGAAAATTAACGTCACTATCTAACTTTTTATGAATCTCAACAATGTAAGAGGATTCTAAACCATTTTGAACCAAAATAATACCTTTTTTGGAGTGAATCAACCAAATTCCCATCCCATCAAATCTATGTACCTTGCAACCTAATTCGATCTTCTGATCTTCTAAATGAGCAACACCTTTCACAAATAATCTGCTAAACTATTGGGCCCAAAATAGGTTTTACCCAAATTGTACAAAAAACTCATATAATCCTTCAACAACTCTAGCCATCTCATTTTATGGAGATTTAGATCTTTCGCACTGAAAACTTACTGGAGACTCTTGGGATTAGTGAACAGGTCAACATAAAGACTATAGAGGTAATGTCTCTGAATCTTTAAGTCAAAAAAATTATTTCCAACTCAAGATCATTAGTCGGGTAGTTTTTATCCTAGGGCTTGACATATCTAGAGCCATACGATATAACTTTTCCCTGCTATGTCAACATACAACTAATCCCAATCTTAGAAGCATCACTGTAGACCACAAAACCATCTACGCCCTAAAGTAGAGTTAAAACTACAGTAGTGGTTTGTCAAGTCTTCAACTCCTAAAAACTCTTCTCGAAGTAATTGCTTAGTCAAGTTTTCAATTCCCTAAAAACATTTCACACAAGCGTTGGTTATTCAAGTCTTCAACTCCATAAAATTCATCACATAAGAGTTTGTTGGTCAAGTCATCAACTCCAAAAACTCTTCTCACTAGATTCAAACCTCTACAAACTATCAACAGTAACCTACTAATCCTAAGAAACTCTTGATATCTATTAGAAAGATTAGTTTATGACAATTCCTCACTTCCTTGGCCTTTTGAAGATCAACCCGAATGTTTTTTTTTTTGAAACTAATATGACTAACGATATGTTACTAATTTCAACTAGAATTCACACTTGCTGAATTTGCCTAATAGCTGGCAATATTTAAGAGTCTATATAACAATTGTCAAATAATCAGAATTTCCATCGTCATTTTGAGTATAAACTAGGATATCATTTATGAAGACTAAAAAGAAAATATCTAATTACTTGATGACCTTTCATCAAGTCCATATTAGTTGTAGGAGCATTCGTTAGTCGAAATAACATAACAACATATTCAAAGTGACCATAACGAATATTGAAGGCCATTTTCAAATATCATATTCTCTGACTCTAAGATAGAGAATTTATTTACATAATAAAGTTGGTCAAACAAGTTATCAATTAACGGAATAAGATACATATATTTGATTGTAAGCTTGTTCAACTAGCGACACTAGATTTAAATACTAATAGAATCATCTTTCTTGCGCTCAGAAAGAACTGGAAAACCCCTAGAGAGAGACTAGGCCTAATAAAATGGGTATATGAGGTATTTTAATTGATCCTTAAACTATTTAAGCTCGATTTGAGCCATTCTATAATGTGGGGTTGAAATAGCTTACGTATCTAGAATGAGATCAATTCAAAATATATTTCTTGCTCTAGAGCAACTGTGGGAATATTTTCTAAAAGAACTTAAGGAAAATTGGTCACCACAAGAACAAACCCAAGAGTTGAGTCTTTCAATTTTTAATTCTTAACTTAGACAAGTTGATAGATGTGCCCTTTGGAGATCAACTTTCTATCTATAACGTAAGAGATAAATTGACCAATAGTACTAAGGTACTACCCTTAAACACTAGAACTGGTTCATATGGTAACTAAAATTGGAATACTTTCATCATATAATAAAAAGAGGTATAGTAAGAGGGTAGCTAATATATGTCAAAAATAATATTAAAATATACCATGTCTAACTTTACGAGATTAATTCAAGTAGCTTTCAGTGAAATTATGATTGAGAATTTCTATATACTTGTCTAGAAATGATAGAGCCACCTACTGGAATAGAGATTTTGAAAGGTTCTAAAATAATTTTGAGACTAACACAAAAGTATACTTCTATATACGGAGTTACAAAAAGAAGTGTGGCTCCAAAGTCTAATAATTAATAAACATTAATATGGAATGCCTGCAATGTACTAGTTACTACATTAGAAGAACCATTCTGATTTTGTTGAGGGTAAAGGATTAAGCATGTTTTGACACTATCCTCTAGTTTAACGAAATTATTTACTTCAGTTAGTCAAGCGACCTACTAGAACTTTTGAAGATTTGAACTAACTTTACCAATGGGCATCCTTACCTCTCTGTGAAACCACTGAACATCTCCTCAGTTTGTAGCTTGTCTAGCCATACTTTAAGTTCCTATCACTACCAGCCATATACTCACCCTTATGATTCCTACAATATTTCTTGTATAATTGGTTTATACAAACACTATTAACACTAACCTTAGACTTAGAGCATGGTTCTCTATCTTGATTATCTTACCTAAAAGTGGCAACTGTTGAACTAGTAGAAGATAGGGTTGAAGATAATGATTTCTATGAAGATTGAGAATGGGTTCTACTATTTAATCTCTACTAAGAGAAACTGAAGCTTCCTGTTCTTCCCTTATTATTGTCCATCTCCATCTATTTAACTTTATCTTTCTCTATCTAGTAAACATTAAATATCTATTTCCTTCACCAACATAGTAGTCTTATATTCTCTGACCACATCATTAGAAACACACGACAGAAACTATTACATGCGGGCCTTTTAACCAACAACCATACTCAGAAAATACCTTTCCAATTGAGTAAACTTAAGGGAATAATCCTTATTACTTGTGCTACCGTACTTTAAATTTATTAATTTCTTCACCTTTTCCTCTATTATCTCAAGAGAGAATAACCTATTAGGAAATGAAACAACAAACTCATCTCATTCTACCGGTTATGTATTTACACCTTTATTCCCCTTTTAGTTCTTCTACTACTTTTGAGCTACTCCTTGTAGTTGATAGGTGGCCAAATTGATAATTTTATGGTAACAACCATGATCTCCATGACTTTTTGAATGTTATCCACTAGCTCATATGGATCCTTCTCAAATTTGAATCCAATAAATATTGGAAAATTCATCTGAGTGAAGTCTCAAACTCTATTGTTGTCGTATTCACTGTTGGGTTTGATGCTACCTATATGAGGAGCAAATGTATCATAAAATAAATATGCGATCAGTACTTTGAATATTCTAGTAGGTGACATAGGAAAAAATATATAAGATGAAAAAGGTGCTAGTGACATTATAACTAATGCAAGATAAATAATGAACATGTGTTGTATCATAAACTGAATAATTTAATATAAGATCATTTAAGAATCTGAATCTAAACCTTAGACTATGCATTGAGAACTATGAAAGCTACTATTAACTAACATACCATAATCTTATCTAACCCAATAAGATGAATGTTTAGTGCATTGCAAAGAGTATTTAGTAGCTTTCAAAGGGTACAAACACTTACTGATCATGATCAACTAAATTTAAGTCCAAAAACAATAAGATTTCAAGCCTGGTATGATGAGTTACCTTTTATAATCTATGGTGTCTTCCTAGATTTGGGACATACTGATTTCTACTAAAGGTCTCAGCCTAGCTGGCGGATGATCTTTCATCCTTCCATCTATTTTGTACTAAGTATCATTACCAACTAAATGACACTGATAACTGTAGTGCTCAATTTTAATAATTATTTGTAGATTGAAAATAAATGCATTTTTGATAGCATACAAAAAATGTAAACTGGAGGATATATTTCTCAAAGTGTAGACCTAAAAACCTATCTCATCAGGCATTCATAACCCATCATCTCTAAGGAATGCAACTATAATGCCTATCCCATAAACTGAATAAACTTAAATTATTCGATGACTCAAGTCCATTAATAATAGATTTCACCATATAAATAGGTTTTGTAGTAATGTTCAAGTAAGAATAATTAAATACATGATAAATTGTGGATTGTAACTCATTAATAATAAGGGAATGAGATATCATTGAATTTGCTATTATCCATAAACCCTAAATTATGAAAAAGAAATTAAACTCAATAATTGGGTTCACTATAGATTCTCAATGGGTAAAAGAAGACCCATTGATGAAATCCCCCATACCAGGAGATGACATCCCTGGAAGAATTCTTTTATATTGCTACCAAAAAGAAATTAAACCCTAATTCTACCTTGAGAAAGGAAATCAACCCTTTTCTCTATTTGGAATAATGTGTCAAGTAATTTTTAGTGTAATGAGGGCTTAGAGTAATTTAAGCCCAATAAACATCCTTAAAATACCAAAAGACAATATGGTTTGATGTAAGAAGAGTGCAAAACATATGATTTGCTCTTTTAAAATTAAAAATAAGAAACTATTTAAAGGGATGTACGAGACCTTCCCAAGATCGTGGGATAAGCCTACAATCAGGGGTTGCACTTATGGTTGTGAGATGGATGAGATATCTCTAAACATTATAATATGCGCCTTGGTACAATCTTGGGATCTATTAGAATATGAGTAGGAACAGGAATAGTATTCAAAATCCTACTTGGAAAAGAATTGTATTGTAGTGTCCGTAAAAATGGTGTCAATGTAATTATGTAGACACAATTCAATAATATTTCTCACATGGTATCAGAGAATTTATGAGAAAACCCCAGAAAAAAATATTAGTCATCGTGGGTTAATTTTAGGTGATTGTTTGAGTCATTATCTATATTGTGGGTTGTGTGAAAAATACAAAACCACCAAGAGGATTGGAAAGGCCAAGCGACAAACACCTTATCAAAACTATAAAAAACTCCCCAACCACATGCTCCCATATGGCTAATAGAATTTCAGCGATATCTATCATAGGCTGGCATGTGAACCATTCTCCAATCAAATTTTTCAACTTTTTCTTTTCTATTTGGGTCGCCCAGCTACTCCAACCTACAACCTTCTTTAGTTTTTAGTTTTAACCAGGTTTCTCAGATTCTGATTGCCAAAGCCCTATTTCTAGTGACTTTATATTTTATTAGTGATTAAACACTATTTTTCCAGATTCCAGCAAAATATTTTCTAATCTTTTACTTGGTGTCATATGATAAAATATGAACCCTGAAAATGATTATATAATCAAATATCATAGTCTAAGAAGAATCAACAAGGGTAAGGTCATCATAGGTGTAGTTATTGTAAAAGGCTTTCACATACTCGTGGTGTATGCTATTCTCGACCAAAGTGTAGTTATTATAATAGGTTTGGACATACTCATGGAATATCCTATTCTTTGCACGGTTGATCACCTAAGGAAGCTCATATTTCTCATTCTAACACCTCAAGTGATCAATGTGTGTATCTATCTAACAAGTAATATAATGAGTATCTTTAGTATCAAGCAAGTAAGCATATATCTCTACCAATAGCCTCAACTGCACAATCTCTTACCTTTCGATCATGGGTTGTGGACTTAAATGCCTTTAATCATATTTCAGGTGAAAAATCACTTCTGTCTAATATTGTTTATTCAAAATCTCTTTCTGCTCTTACTTTAGACAATGGAATCAAACCAGATACAAAAATAATTAGACAAGCCAAACCCCTATCATTTTTCACTCTAGACTTTGTTCTTTATAAACCTTGTTGTCCTTTTAATCTTGCATTTGTTAGTCGTTTGACATATGTCTTTCATTGTAGTATAACTTTTATTGATGATTCTTTTTCTAATGTAGGAACATAATACGGGACAGGCGATTTGCATAGGACATGAATCACAAGGCCTTTACCATTTTATCTTCTTAAATTCCTTCAAAACATGCTTCGTTATAGACTATTCCAGCCTTATTCACAAATGTTTGGGAGATACGAGTCTATCCAAACTAAAACATATTGGTCCTAGTTTCTCTAGTTTATCCACATTAGATTGTGAATCATGTCAATTTAGGAAACACACCAGTACATCATTTTCACGTTGCATTAAGAGTCGTTCGGAGTCTATTTTCTCATTAGATTAATATGATATTTGGGTTACTAGTAGAGTTATTCACCCTTAGGATTTTATTGCATTTTTACTATCATTGATGATTTCTCAAGATGTACTTGGGTTTAATTGATGAAAGTTCATTCCTAGTATTTTCTATATTCAAAAGTTTTTTTGCTGAAATACAAATACAATTTGGTGTTTCGATTCGTTGTTTTCATAGTGATAATGCCTTAGAATACTTATCCTCCTAGTTTAAAGAGTTTCTAACACATCAAGGAAACATTCACTAGACATCATGCCCATACACTTCCAGCTGAACAGTATAGTATAAAGAAAAATAGGCATCTCATTGAGACTTCTCGCACTCTTCTTATTGAATCCCATGTTTCGCTATATTTTTTTGGTGATGCAATCCTCGGATCTTGCTACCTCATTAACAAAATCAGGTTCCTCATTCCATACTATTTTCTCTGTCACATCCCTATTCTATCCCTCTCATGCTTTTGAGAGCATGTATTTTTTTCATATCATAGACCCAAGAAAAGATAAATTATCCCCCTCATGCTCTCAAATATGTAGTCCTTGGTTACTCTCACTTTTAAAAAGGGTATCAATGTTATTCACCTGATCTGGGTTGCTATGATGTTTCTGCCGATGTCACAGTGTTGAATCTCAACCTTATTATACATCATATGATTATGTTGATATTGTTGAGGTTTTACCCATACCTCTAGTCTTACCCACACCATTCATTAAGAAATCTATGGTTACTTCTCCATCTCCAAATAAAATGCCACTACTTTTGAATATCAATGCCACGGTTGGGGAAAAAGGAAAACTCAGTCCCCGATATGTTTGTTCTTATGAGGTTTTGATGAGGGTTGGTAATGTGGCATATGAATTGTTGATTCCTCTATTTTGTGCTCCATTCATATGATATTCCATGCCTCAATGTTGAGAAAGTGTATAGTTGATCCTTCATCATTGTTCTTTGGAAGTATTAGGAATCTCAAGTTCACTATTTTATGAAGAGATCCTAGTAGAGATATTGGATCAACAGGTTCGTTGGTTGAGGACCAAGAATGTAGCTTCGGTTAAGGTTCTATGGAAGAACCACAGGGTGGAAGAAGCTACTTCATAAGTGAAAGAGGACATGAAGTCCAAGTATTTGCATTTTTTTTGTGCTCCAGATATTTTTGCGGACGGTATGTGTTCTTCATCACATCTTTATTTTCTAACTTAGTTAAAGGTTAGAACGTATATTATTAGGTAAAATTCATGCTTGAACTATGATGTCCGTCATTCAGGGATAAATGATCCTAGTGGGGGAGACCGAAACACCATGGGTTTTGATCCCCAGAAATTTCTTAAGTTTCAAACTCTTTGGACATCATATGACTAGGGGTACTCATCGTTTGTTGGGATACGATTTATGGATCATCACTTATATGTTGATAAGAGTGGTTGGGATAGATAGTGTCAAATGTATGACTTTTCTATAAGGGTCGTATGATGGGGTGTGAGTCGTATGATGCAACTCATATGATGTCCTATGTGTTAACCTAGGTGATTCTATTCTACCTAGGGTATGGTTTAGAGGTAACAATCATATAATTAGGTATGAGTGGGACTTAGGAGTCGTAGGGTGGTTAGTGTGGGGTGTTGATATTCTTCTTAGGGTATAAATTGTGGGTATCATTTGCACCCATGGTACGGATTGGGAAGGCATACCCTCCAGTGGGAAATTAATATAGTTTAAGTTGGGGATATTTTGGATATTCCCCCTTATATCTCCTTAGGACCCCATGACTTAAAACACCTTTTGGGGACTCACTAACCTATTGGCAATCAATCAAACACTCTAAACTCTCTCAAAATCTCTCAAGGCTCTTGGTTTAAACAAAAGATATGGTTTCTTTCAAGGTGGTAAATTGAGGATCATATGTGTGGTTCCTTCTCTTCTTCTTCTCAATCTAAGCCATGTTACTCATCCCACATTATTTCATTTAACTAAAGGAATATTTATGAATTTTTTATGGAATAATTTTTTTATGGTTTTGGGTTTTCAAATATATGTTGGGGTTTTTTGTTATAAATGCTTGGTTACGATTTTACCATGTCTTATTTATGGATTCACATATTTTAATGGTGGTTTGGACATTTGGTTTCATGGGAATGATTAATTATTACTTGTTTTTTGTTTTGGAAATACTATTCCCCTAATATGTTTTATAAAATGCTTATGAGAATGCCTTTACTACATTGTTGGACTTCTGATGAGACAATTGCATGGTATAACTTCGTAATGGAACCCTAATTTGTATAAATGGTTTATATGTCTTTGGAATGGTTAAATAGTAAGATCTTAGTGGTTATGGTTTGTCTAATTGAAATCCTTGAAGGGCTAAGAAATTCCTCAATTCATACATAATAATGATAACTTATGGGGGTCATAGGATTCCCCCTAGTCAACTAAATAATGTAATATATGGGTACGCAGGAATCCCTTCTTCATAAAAAGGAATGGATAAGGACATTGCTTATAAGCTATAGATGGTATGGCGATACAACTACTTATAGCCTTGGTTAATAATATATGTAATGGTTGTTTGGCTGTTGGTAATGGTCTTAATTGGACAATAATGGGGGGATATGATATATAATCATGAAGGCGTGAGTCTAATGGAAGGACACTGGAAACTCAAGTTTACCGACATGAGGATTGGGCATGGCGACCATATAATATACTTACAGGGTTTATGGGATTCCCGTAAGTATAATTGTACATATGTATAGTGGAGAGAGAAGGGTACTCGAGAATCCCTACTCCTATGGTATCTCCTGTTCATATAGATACACACATCAAGTATCATTGAATGTCCTACACTGGACCATATAGTCTATTTTAAATTCTATGATAGTTAAGATACACATACCTAGGTTAATGGTTTTAATGGTATGATAAACCCAATTCCCTTTCCCAAAATGGTTATATATATGTATGTAGGGTTGTGAATTCAAATAGTTGGTTTACTTAGTTTTAAAGTTTGGCACTATTTTATCCTTATCCTGAGTTCATGCTACATTCACCCACTAACCCATCTTTAAGCAGCCTTATCCCTACATGATGTAGGAACCGACCATTTTACTCCTCCTACTTAGAGATTGGATTTGGGATCAACTCTATTGGATTAAAGTGGTGAGCTTCCATGTTTCCAAAGATCCTTTTTATGTCATAAGGTTTTACATACTTTGGTTATTTCATAGACATTGGTTATGGCTATAGTTAGGGGTATGCCTCAACCAGATATTGGTTTACTTTCGATTAGAGGATTTGTGGAACTTTTATGGGTCGGTATGGGCGGTGTCGGCAGTGTTGTTAACCTTAGTATTAGCATTTGTATTGGGGCTGATACCTATTGATAGTATTTATAATTGTTCCATCCTTTAATTTTATGGACTCGTATTTGGTTATTGATTTGGTTTTGGTATGGATATTGGTTGGATTTTGGATGGTTGGACTTCCTTAGGTTAGTCATGGTTGTGGAACTATCGCAGAGTCTAGAATTGTATGAAATTTTTTTCTTGTTATATATTCAAAATTCATCTGACTCAGGGTACATGTTGGAGGTATGGTTATCAAAGAATAAGGTTTTAAAGTGTCCTAGGAAGTCTGAAAGCCATGTTAAGTAGAGTCTTGTGCATGGGTGTGTAGTGCGCCACACTTATAGATGAGAGGCTACAAGGCATTTAGGAAAAAGTTTCCCTTCTTTCAGTATTCATGTCGTGCGAGTGAGCATGAGCTCAAGTTAAAATCCCTGTCAAATCCATTTCTTCCTTCTATTTACAGAACATGCCTCCCAAGAAGAACGGAAGAAAAATAGGAAACCAGCCAGCCCCTAAGCCCGTCCAGGTAGCTCCTCTGGACGAGCATGTCTCTCACGCAGAATTTAGGGTTGCATTCCTTACTCTAGCAAATTCCACAACAACATAAAATGAACTTCCAGTTGCTTTTCTTGCCAACCCAGTGGCCAATACTGCTGCGACTAGAATTTGGGATTTCACCCAGATGAATCCTCCTTATTTCACAAGATCCAAGTTTGAAAAGGACCCACAAGAATTTTTATATATAGTGCAAAAGGTAACGGAGGCTTGGGGGTGACATCAAGTCAAAGTGCTGATTTTGCTGCATACCAGTTGTAGGATGTAGCCCATACTTTGTTATAGTAGTGGAAAGTTGATAGAGGTGTAGATAAGGGCTTGTAGAATAGGTAGAGTTATCCACAGCTTTCTTAGAAAGATTCTTCCAATTAGATTTGATAGAGGCCAAATTGTTAGAGTTCATTAACTTGAGGCAGGGCAGTATGAGTGTGAGAGAGTATTCCCAAGTTTACTTAGTTAGCTTGGTATGGTCCTCGTGTGGTAGCTGACAAAAAGACCAAGATGAGTAAGTTTGTGTCTGACGTATCTGATAATGTTGTCAAGGAGTGCAGGACTATAATGCTTATTAGTGAAATAGACTTGTCTATGCTGATGGTCCCTGCTCAACAGATAGAGGACCAAAAGATTAGGAAGAGGGAAATAGGAAACAAAAGAGCTAGGACGGGTAGTTTTAATTTCAATCAGCCAAAGTTAAAACGTGGTAACAGTCCTCAGATTAATCAAAGGTCTTCAGCCCTAGAACCCTCTTTAACCAGTGCCCCAGTACCAAAATTTAGAAATAATAATAGTGATAGGGTATAAGTCTCTAAGTCCCAGGTCAGTGTTAGCAGGGCTCATACAAATCCTCTATATCAAAAATATGGCAGACACCATCTAGGTATGTATAAAGTGTGTTGTAATGTGTTCTTCAGATGTGGCAAGCTAGGCCATCGGATTTGGGAGTGTCAGGTAGTTGTTAAAAAAGGTAGGGATGCGCACCATCAAGTCCAATCCCATCAGTCATTAGTTCCATCCGGTCGCCCAACTAAACAAAGTGCCACTTCCAGTGCTACCAGTGGTCAGTTTTTGAATAGATTATATGTTTTTCAGTCCTGCCAAGATCCAAAAAATTCTCCTGACATAGTTACTGGTATGTTGCAGGTCTTTTACTTATATGTTTATGCTTTACTAGACCCTGGAGCTTCTCTTTTCTTTTATAACTCCATGTATAGCTGTCAACTTTGGAGTCAGTCCCAAAACTCTAGCAAAGCCCTTTTTAGTGTCTACCCAATAGGTGAATCTATTGTATCCAGATAGGTATACAGGAACTCTTCGATCACAATATCTCTTAAAGTTACCTCAGTTGATCTCATGGAGTTAAATATGATGGACTTTGACATCATTCTTGTAATGGATTAGCTCCATGCTATGCCTTAGTTTATTGTAGAAATAGAATAGTTCATTTTCAATTTCCAAATGAACCATTCCTTGAATAGAGGGGTAATACTACTACTCTTAAGGGTTAATTGATTTCATACCTTAGCGAGAGAAAGATAATATCGAAGTTGTGTATTTACCAACTTATGCGAGTCAAAGACTCTAACTCATAAAATCTAACTCTGGAGTCAGTTATAGTAGTAAATGAATTCTCAAGTGTATTTCCTAAGGATCTTCCCGGAGTTCCTCCCAAAAAGGAAATCGACTTCGGAATAGATCTTCTTTAAGATACTCAGCCTATATCAGTTCCGCCATACAGAATGGCTCCAGCAGAACTGAAGGAGTTAAAAGAAAATTTAAAGAATCTCCTAGATAAGGGATTCATTAGACTCAGTATCTCCCTGTGAGGTGCACCTATTCTATTCGTTCGTAAGAAAGATGGTTCTCTAAGAGTGTGCATAGAATACTGTTAGTTTACCAAAGTCACAGTTACGAATAAATATCCACTTCCATTAATCGATGACTAATTTGATCATCTTTAGTGTTCCAACTATTATTCAAAGGTAGTACTCAGATCGGGCTATCATCAGCTCAGGGTCAGAGAATGTGACATTTGGAAAATAACTTTCCGAACCTCATATAGTCACTTTGAATTTCTTGTCATGTACTTTGGTCTTACTAATTCCCCAGAAGCCTTCATGGACTTGATGAACCGAGTGTTCAAAAAGTACTAGGACATGTTTGTCATAGTCTTCATTGATGACATTTTTGTTTACTCTCATAGTGAAAATGATCATGCAAACCACCTTAGAATAGTACTTCAGACTCTTAGAACTCACCATTTATTTGCTAAATTTAGTAAGTGTGAATTTTAGCTAAGATCTGTAGATTTCCTTGGCCATATTATTTCTAGTGATTGCATTAGAGTTGATCTTAAAAAGACCTAGGCAGTGAGAAACTGGACTATACCTATCTCTCCATCAGATATTAGGAGTTTCTTAGGTGTAGCTAGCTATTACCGTCGGTTTGTTAAATGATTTTCTTCTATTGCATCCCCATATAAGGATTGACTTAGAAGAAAGTTAAGTTTCAGTGTTCAAATTCATGCGAGAAGAGTTTTTCAGAGTTGAAGACTAGACTTACCTCAGCCCCTGCCTTGACTCTACCAGATAGTTCAGATGGTTTTGTTTTGTACTGTATTGCATCCAGGGTAGGTTTAGGTTGTTTTCTCATGCAGAGAGGTAAGGTCATAGCCTATGCCTCATGACTGCTTAAAACCCATGAGTATAATTACCCTACTCATGATCTTGAGTTAGCAGCAGTAGTGTTTGCCTTAAAGATTTAGAGGCATTACTTGTGTGGGGTGTATATAGATGTGCTCATCCAGAAAGATTTGAATCTACGTCAGAGAAGGTAGTTAGAGTTATTAAAAGATTTTGAAATGAGATTTATGTATCATCCAGGCCAGGCCAATGTATTGGCTGATGCTCTAAGTAGGTTTTCTATGGGTAGTGTTTCTCATGTTGAGGATGGAAAGAAGAAGTTAGCTTAGGAAGTTTATTATCTTACCCGACTAGGTGTCTACTTAGTTGAATCAGCAGAGGGTAGTGTTTGGGTACATAGTAGCGCCGAATAATCTCTATTTTTTTATGTGAAGGAAAAACAAGATAGAGATCCCAGTCTAGTTAAGTTGAAAGAATCAGTCAGAGATTAGAAAGTGGAGGCTTTCTCCCAAGGGGGAGATGGTTTTTGGGTTGTCAGTGTAGATTGTGTGTGCCTGGTGTAGATGATTTGAGGCAATAAATTATTGAAGAAGCGCGTGGTGTGCATTACTCTATTCATCCAAGGGCCACTAAGATGTACCATAATTTGCGGGCGATCTATTGGTGGAGTGGGATAAAGAGAGATACTGTAGAGTTTGTTTCTAAGTGCTCTACATGCCAGCAAGTTAAGATTGTGCATTAGAAACCTACAGGCTCCGTGCAGGAGTTCAGTATTCTCACTTCGAAGTGGGAGGAAGTGAACATGGATTTTGTGGTAGGTTTTCCTCATACCCGTCATCAATATAATTCTATTTGGGTTATCATAGACAGGATGACCAAATCATCTTATTTCTTGCTAGTCCATACCTCTAATTTAGCCGAGGACTATGCCACACTCTATATTAGAGAGTTGGTTAGGTTGTATGGTGTTCCCTAATCTATCATCTCTAATAGAGGTATTAAGTTTACCTCTTACTTATGGAAGGCATTCCAAAAGGGTCTTGTTACCTAAGTCCACCTCAATAAATCTTTTTAACCTCAAATAGATGGTCCAGCACAAAAGAACATTCAGACTCTTACAGATATTCTGAGAGCATGCGTAGTTGATTTCAATGGTAGTTGGGATCACCACTTGCCTGTGATTGAGTTTGTATACAATAACAACTATCATTTTGGTATCCAAATGGCTCCTTATGAAGCTCACTGTGGTAGGAGATGTAAATCTTCTATTGGTTGGTTTGAAATAGTTGGGCCACAGTAGTAGGGCCAAATTTGGTGTTTGATGCATTAGAGAAGGCTCAGTTGATCAGAGAAAGGCTTAGGGCTGCCCATAGCAAACAAAAAACATATGTTAATGTGAGGAGAAAGGATCTCGAGTTGTGATCGGTGATTTCATATACTTGAAAATCTCTCCCATGAAAGGATTGTAAAGATTTGGCAAGAAAGGTAAGCTCAGTCCCCAATATATCAATCCCTTTAGAATTCTCAGCCGTTTCAGAAAGGTAGCTTATGAGTTTGAGTTTCCTTTAGATTTTGCCTCTGTACACCTAGTGTTCTATGTCTCGTTGTTGAAAAAGTGTATTGGTGATCTAGCAGTAGTTGTTCCCTGAGAAAGCGCAAATATTAAGAATAATCTTTCCTTTTAAGAAGTTCCAGTTGAAATTCTTGATCGTCAAGTTCGTAGACTAAGGAAAAAAGAATTTCCACTAGTCAAAGTTTTTTGGCGGAATCAGTCCGTTGAAGGAGCCACTTGGGAAGCAGAGGCAGATATGCAGACCAAATACCCTCATTTTTTCTCCGTGAATCTAGATTCAGTATAAGGTACCAAATCTTGTTAAGATTTTTCCTATTTCATGCTCAGTTTTAGTTGCACATCATATTCATGTAAGTCGTACATTCATGAATCATTTCAATCATGCATTACATCTACCAGATAAGCATGTTCAGTGTGTAAGCTTAGTCTATCAGTTTTCTCAGCTTAAGAGTTTCATTCGAGGATGAATGATCCTAAGGAGGAGATATTGGAGTGGCCCATATTTTGCTAGCATAATCTAAATCCCAAAATGTGAGTATTCATATATAAGTTTTTCTAAATACTCATTATTTTTCAGTTTAGAGCCTGCCATTGCGTAGGAAATTCAATTAGATTTCCAACGATATAAAATTCGCCCAAATTTGATAACCGGGTAAGAAGTTATGGAGATTTTAAGTTTCAGTCATTAGAACCCATCATTTTAACCCTTAGCACATCACGGAGCTAGTCTAAGTGATGATTGGAAATTTACAGTGAAGGTTCGCGATATTGGCGCATCGCGCCAAAGGCCAAATTGGCATTAGGAGTTTCCAGTGTCTCTCCGCGATACAACCATATCACAATAAATTTCTAGGTCCCAATTAGTGAAAGATAGTGATTTTTCCCACATCAAGACATAGACCAGTTTCCCAGTTGTCTAATTCAAGTGGCTTGGTGAGATAGTGGTGCATCGCGCCAAGGCCGAAAATTGGGATCTTCAGTTTTCATCTTCCATTTTAAAATTTGTTCAGGGGTATTTAGGTCTTTTTCCATGGCCCTAATTAACCTAAAACATGAAACATAACCCCAAAACACCCTAAGTAGTCATTATTATTTCAATTGCCCTCACAATAAAAAATCCCCCTTTAAAGAAGAAGAAACCCTAGCTTCTGAATTCAAGGCCAATCCTCAAGAACTCACCCAGAATTTCAAGAAATTCACTATCCCAGGTATGTTAAATGTTCATCCATGGATTTCTTTCGTCCATGGAGTCCAAGTAACCTATTTAATTCACAAGTTTTGATCTTTTCAAGTGATTATATTTTAAATTATGATTTCATTCCTGAACTTCCATGTACTATTGATTTTATACCATGTTACCATGAGGTTTTTTATATCATTCAATCCTCCATGTTTTTATATTATTATTTGTTGAATTAAACCATGATTTAGATTTATTATGTTGAATTCATGCTATTACGTAAGTTCCATGCTATTCCTATGATTGTTTTATCTATGAACTACATGTGTTTGATAAAATGCCTACAAGAGTGATTGATTTAAATAAAAGCCTTCATGCTTTTTTCTACAAGATTTTGTGTCATTTTACCATTTATTATTTTGAGTCCTGAGGGTGTTGAATACCCAAAATCCATAGCTGCTTACTTAGTCTAGTATAAGTACATTAAAGAATAGTCTTCAGAACATACTATGATCATTATAACAATAGTCAATTACCAGAAAGATGAACTTAGAACGGTCTAGTATTTCAGTGTCTTTCAGTTGGGAGTAGGATTTATCACTAAGATAGTGTAGGGTTGGCGTCTTCCATGTTAGATAGTCAGAGTCGTTAGTAGTAGTCACTATACTCCAAAACTATGTAGCCATCATAGGGTATGAGAAGTCACCAGTCAGATTAGGCTTTACTATCTAGCAGGGTTCACCCGTCAGTTCAGGCTTGACAGCCTTAGTCCTTTGGATAATGTATCCATTTAGTGTATCCACACAACCATCGTTAGTACTTGTGGTACAGTATTAACACCCTTTAAATTAGGGTTATAGGTTGGACCTCGATTAGCTTAACTTAGGGAATGTTTGTTAGGTGATACCTCCCACTGTCTCAGATATAGTCTCAGTTACAGTTCCAACTCTGTTATTCAGTCTTAGTGTTGTTTGACCAAAGCATACAAATTTTAGTTATTTTACTATTTCAGTTTACAATTTTTATTCAGTTCATGTTATATTCTTGGTCATGCATCCTCTATATTTATAGATTTTTATGCATTTTCAGTATCTATAGATTCCATGCTCTTTATTTATTACTCCATGCTTTACATGCATACCCAGTTAATTATTAGTTCTGTTCATGAAACCATGCATATTAGCCTACTTCATTTAGCATACCAGTACATTCAAAGTACTGATCCCATACTTTTTCTTTTCTGCTATGATGTATTATATCATAGGTTCTAAGGTTTAGTTCCCGACTCATAATTAGACTTATCAGATCCTCAGCAGTATCAGTGGTGAGCCCTTATACTTCGAGGACAGGCTTAGTTTATTTCATGTGTCGGTTTGTAGTTAGTTGGAGTTAGTTAAGGCTGTCCCATCAACTCATATTCAGCCAGTCAGTTTTAGAGGCTTTTCAAACATTAGAGTTAGTTATTCAGCATTCAGATATTACAGTTAGTTTTCTAGTTTATGATTTTTTTATCAAATTCAGTCAGTTATTTATATACACTCATATTTCAATTATTAAATTTTGTTATAAAACCTTATTGCATTCAGTATTCTTCTGCATTTATGATTAGTTTTTCCAGTGCTCACAGCATATGCCAGCTCATGGGTTAACTTGTGGTCTCTCAAGACTATAAGCACCGTGTGATGACTAGGGGGTAGTCCCCAGTCGTTACAATCCCCAGTCCTAGTTAGACTTTGATGCTAATTACGACCAGGCCCCAGTTTGGGTCATGTCAAAATTAAGATTGAGGCAAAGCATTAGTATATGTCATGGTAAATTTAGAATTCCATGTGTGTCTTTATAAGAATAGTGCAAAAAAGTTCTTATTAATAGATTTATTAGAAAATATTGGAAAATGCCTACGTGGGTGGGTTTCCTAGAAGTTCATATGCAATTATAATGATAAGATTGAATGGTACATTGTTATATATGGTGATGAATGCATTGTGTGTTAGTGAATTTCCTAGTAATAGGTTGAAGTTAGTTGTTGAAGTCATAAGGCATATTGTTCTTGAGATGAGAGCTCTGAAAACACATAGGATATTGCATCCATGGTTTAGACTAGTGTTATGGTGTTATATGTGGTACCTTGTGACTTTGAGTAGGCTTGAACATGGTGAGAGAATTTAGTTCATCTTAGAATTTAGTACATATAGTTATCAATGCCATGTAAAGATTAAAAGTGGCATCATATGAATGGTAGTATTAAGAGGAAAAGCTTAGTTGAGGGAGTATTTAGGAAGTGGGGAAAGTATGAAAGTTAATAGTTCCATTGCTTATTGCATAGTAATTCTATCCTATCCTATGTTTTATAGGCCTATATTCCATGTTATAAAGTTGTGGCCGTGTTATGATTCCTTATTAAGAAATCTCATTTAGATCATGCCCAAAATTCTTTGCTCCCTAATGTTATTAGAACTTCATAGAAAAATTATTGAAGAAGTACTCCAATTGAGTACAAACTTTTTGTATGATTTAGTACATATAGTAAGCAATTCAGTTTAGCTATCAGACAGATAAGATTCTGTAGATTTCCATTTTTCAATCTAGTCTTACTGTCCAAAGTTTCATGAGTATGACTATTCCATGAGTTAATTTATTTGCATCTATTCAAACTACAAATTTAGTTCAGTAAATTCATCATGTCTCTAATTAAGATATTTATTCATGATTCAGTTCATATGTATTTATATCACGATCTCAGTTTTTATAGTATTCTAGCTCAGTCATTGTAATACTCCTTATACAACCTTATTCTTGTTATCTCATGATTCGTCCAAACATAATGTACTTGGTGATGCCATGAAGCCCTTTTGTTTTGATTCCTGTACATGTTTTATTAAGGGAGAGTTCCTAATGTGAAGTTACATACTATATTCCATATCAGTAAAGCTTCAACAAATTCCAACCCATCATTCGCAGATGAATGAATTCAAAGGGGAGATAATGTAACACCCCATATTTTTAGGCTAGAATTCAAATAGTCTTCATATGTATGTAAGCTCTAATCCAATGATTTGTATATTAATATATGTTTCACGACCATTAGAATAGTTTGAATAGTACTTATCAGGTGAAAAAAATCATAGAAAACACTTAGAGCAAAGTTGAGTTAAGAGCTTTTGATTTGACCACATTTTGGTGTTCTATCCTACAAGGGTCAACATTGAACGTCTATAACTTCTGAAATATATGGAATTTTGGAGCTCAAGAACCATCAAATTAATATAATTGAGCACTCTTTCAAACGCATCCAATTTTTTATTAATCCGATACCCGAGCAAATAGTTATGAGCACTTTTGTAAGGAACTTGTGAGGGTCCATGATTTCAGCATGGCATGAACCTTCAGATTATACATGCACCATTATTTTTAGAATACCATGACTTGAGCATATCATTTATCAGTGTATGTACTAGTTTATGCTATCGTGTTAGTATAGTTGTGAGTAGAACTTAGCACTGAGCGAATTTAGAGATGAAGACTTTCCTACCAGTCAAGGGTGATACCTTTAGTAGAAGTCCCTAAATTCCAAAGTTACATAGACAACATAGTTATGAGAGGTCTTTCTGCCAGTAGAGGGTTGACAATCTCTTAGGGGCACCAATCAGTTGATGGAGACACTCTAGTTCTTTGGGACATCATATTAGTGGATTCACACAGCTAGAGTCAGTACCCTAGGCAAGGTATTGACACCTTTTCAACTGGGGTGACAGGTTAGATCCTAATTAGCTCAGGTTAGGGAATGTCAATTAAATGTTAGCTCCCACTTTCTCAATTCAGAATTCATACCACATCAACTTAGGTTTGCATGACCAAGTACTTAGTTTATCATTTATTCAGTTATTTAGTCTTACAGATTATTTCAACACATGTTTTACTTTGTCTTGCATTTGTTTTACATGTTCATGCTTTCATGCTCACTATTTATACATTTCCTCAGTATGGTTTTCTAACCTATTCAAATTTAACTTGAGATTTACATATATTATTCATGTTTCTACCACTTTCCATCTTAAAATAATATTTTTAGCTCATAATTTTGAAATTTCATTATGTCTTACAAATTTGACATTCAACCATGATTTAAATGCATACTTCAGCAAATAGCTTATGTCCTTACTTTTAAAGTACATCTTAAGTATTTCCATGATTTACTTCATGTGTCAAATACTCAATATATTATAAAGTACTGACCACATATATGTGTTTGAGGTTATATTTTTATGTGATATAGGTACCAGATATATTACAACTACTAGGGTCAAACAGATTGTAGCTTCCAACCAATAGGTGATGACTTATCTCATTTTGGGAACTTAAGTTAGTTTGCATTATATTTTTCTTATACTTATATATTGATTTGGATTTTTGGAGGCATGACCCAACTACCTATAGTAAGTATAGTAGAGTCTCTATAGATGGTCAGTCAGAGCCAACATTTGAAATTTAAGTTTTTCCCTTTCATATTTTAGATTTGTAATCTTTGATTCGTTATGTATTGAAACATCTTATATTATGATAATTATGTTTCCGCTCAGTTATTTAGCATTCATGTATATATATATATTAAACAGTTCCTCAAGCAATATGCCAGTACCTAGTTAGCTTGGGATCACTTAAGTTCTAAGCACAATGTTACGACTAGGGGTAGTCACTGTTTATGACACTATGTTAGTTTCTTGGATATTTTTATGTTGTTTACATTTTGTCTTGCATGTTATTTATATTTAATTTATATTTGGATCTAAGAATGAAGTTGCCTACTAATTACTATGTGTTTCGTATTCATACTACACTTCTGTAGCCTGCAAATCTAGTATGGGTTCTAACTATTATTGTGTGTATCATGTGGAGTAGTTATGGTTCAAAGACATATTGTGAACTCCTGCCATTTAGATTATTTCTATTCTCCCCCATATTCATTAGACTAGTCTCTATGTTGTACTCAGAGATGGGTTGCATCAGTATATTCCTTAGTTGTTCGCTTTGTAGTCATCTTATATTAGTATCACTTATAATTATTTCACTGGGTTTTGGGATTGTCTTATATTCTTTAGTCTTTTATATAATTTATTCAGCATTTTTCCTTCTTTTCTCCTAGTAGTCTGTTACTAATAGTTTAAGACTACGAGATTTGTTTACCTATTGGTGGGTTATAGTAGATGTCTTTATAACCTATAAAATTCGGTCGTGACATTTTCTGGTAGTTTTCTTGACTTTGGTATTGATGTTGAGATTAGTACTCTATTCTTCAGCGATATATTTCATAGCTTAATAGGTTAAGGTTGTTTTATATGGGTGGATTTAGGAAATCCTCATTTCGGTATTTGTTTAGCCTTTTAAGACTTGGTGGAGTGCTTCTCCTTGGTGATATATTGTAACATTTTTGGTCCTTGTAAATTTCTAAGCTTTTATCCTTACTATCTGGACTACGACTCACCCTAGATGTCATAGGGTATCTTGATGAGTCATAGGACACTAGTAGTCAGGTGTCCAGTGAGTTGTGCATGAGTTGTTGTATTGAGTTCACCTTGGGGAAATAGCTATAAAGACCCATTATGAATTATTGGACTCAAATCATAGCCTAAACAATATGTGTGTGGCTAAGTTATATTCTGAGTATGAGTGGCTCACTACGAGTCATTTTGTGCAAATCTTAGGACGTTCAGTGTTTACACCAATTGGTTTTTTTGTTGACTATGATTGGACTGATGAGTCATAGGGTCCTATTACAAGCCATGGTATATGAGCCATAAGATTAACATTGTGTGTACCTTGTGACACTATCTTGACAGCGACTTGTGGAGACAAGTCGTAATGAGTCGTGATGAGTTGTTATGATACCCATAATGATTGACGGTTTATTTCTCCAGCTTTTTAAATGGGGGTATTTTAGATAATTCTATTTTATCCAAATAATAAACCAGACCTATAAACATACTTGGGGCCCTATATTCACTGATAGCCCATTCCAAACATTCTTTTTTCTCTATGAAGTCTTTAAATAATCCATACTTAGGGTTTCTAAGAAGTAGGTCATCCAAGGTCGCAAATGTTTGATTCTCTCCATAATCTTGGGTATTTCAGGCATGTTATTCTTCCCTAATTTCTAATTTGTTAAAATAATATATTTTAAAGTATTATTTATATGGTGTTGATGATGGTTTTGAAATATGGGTTTAGGGTTTTCAATGTTTGTTGTTTAACAATGTTTCCCATGGTTTATGAATGACTATTCATACTTTAATTATGGTTTTGAACTTGTAGGAAACATAGGTATGGTGAATAAAAGAGGAGATTATGATTTCGACTAACTTCTCAACCCCATATTGTGAAATTCTTTTTGACTATAAAAAGTATGCTTATTGAACTACTGTATAACTATTGCATAATGAGAAAAGTTAATGAATCACAAAGATTTTTAATTGAAACTTATGGGGTTGTGTAATTCCCCAAGTTAATGCATTATTTAACCAAGTCTAGGCTACAGTTTTATAGTGCATTTTAAGCCTTATTCCCTATCCCGACATGTGATATATATGTATGTAAATGGATTTAATTGTGTTAATTAGATTTGAATGATTTTGAAATATTGATCATGGAATTATTTTATCCTTATTCATAAGTTACATGTTCGTGATCAACCCACTAACCATCTTCGAACATTGTATCCCCATGCGATGCAGGAACCATAGATACCTCTACTTTTTCTGGACAAAGTTAGGTGGAACGACTTGGTTCGTTGGTTTGTTGTGGTAAAGTTCTGAGCTTCCATTCTACAGAAGGATTAGACATTTAATCAATTCTTATCATAGATTAGAATTAAGAGTTTTCATCATCATTAACATTATCACTGTCATTGTCAGAGTTAGGGACATGTCCCAACCATGACTAGTTTTTAGTTCTTTTTGCATAGAGGCTTTGTTGGATTATGTGGACTTGGGTTATGTTGGTTGTATGTGATTGGTTTGTTGTCGGTTATTGGTTATATATATGTCTTTTATTCTTTGAACTTATCTTGTGTTATCATGTTGTATGTTCAAAATTAAACCATTATTGAGTTGTGTATGATGTTTGGTTAGGTTCAGGGGGTGGTCTCCAGTCCACAGTTGGTTGGAGATGCCTGTCGCGGCCATGACCTAGTTTGGGTCATGGTAAATTTGGTATTAGAGCCCAGGTGTGGTGTTATTGGATGTCTACAAAGTCATGTCAAGTAGACTCTCTTTTATCGGTATGTAGCACGACACACTTATAATGGCTAGGCAACGAGACTTTTAGAAATGTTTTCCACTCTTGTTTTTCTATTTTGAGCTATAGAGTCTAAGGTCTTGTAATCCCCGTATGTTTGTTATTAAGATCATGCCTTCTAGAAGATCAGATGCTTGTGAGAACTCTTCTATCCCAATTGAGGACAAAGTGGATCCAGCTCATCTTACTCAAGGAGTTTATACCAAGTCTAAGGTCTCTGCTTTTGATTTCCCTAGTTGAGTTCCATCGGTTCCCTCTATCCCTCCTCAGACATCTCAAGCTGATGTGTCCAATGCTGAGTTTCACCAGTCAATCCATTTTCTTACTAAGTTTGTGGTCTCTCAGAGCATGTTTTTTTTATTTCTCGATCCTGTGAGGTCACTAGAGTTTGCAAATTTATGAGGTTGAGCCTTTGACTTATATCAATTCTAAAGTTAAGGAAGATCCTCAAAGTTTTATTGATGAAATAGAAAATAATTTTTGTATAAAGCATGCTACAGGCATAGAGTGTGTGGAGTTTGCTTACTATGAGTTCAAAGATGTGGCGTATCAGTGGTATGAGGTATGGAATCAGTCTAGGGGTGATGATTCTGATTCCGCTTTGTGGGACAACTTCTCTAGTGCTTTTCTTGATCACTTTTTTCCTTAGAGGTTGAGGGAGGTGAAGGTTTAGGAATTTGTTTACATGAAGCAAGACAGGTTGAAAATATAAGAGTATGCCTAGAAGTTTTATTAGCTATCATGATATGCCTCAAAAATAGTGTCTAGAATGAGGCTAGAATTAGGAAGTTTTCTTTTAGGTTATCCTGTGAGTTGATTAGGCTGCCTTGTTTCAACAAGTGGATGATGCGTAGAAGAATCAAGCAGAGATGAGTGTAAGGTGAAATAAGAAGTTTTGGTATTTGGATCAGGGTATAAGAAGTTGAGTGGTAGAGATAGTGGTAAATGGTATAAGAAGAAGTGGGGCAATGCTAGTGCCTACTCTATGGATGGATCTCCTTATCCAAAGCCATTGGGTGATCATGGCTTTCAAAATAGAGTCAAATCCAAGGTGCAATCTAGTGGGGCTCAGTCAACTCCATCATATCCCTCTTGAAGTTTTCACAGCCACGTGCATTATGGTGTTAAGTCCTTGAGGCAGAAGGTAGTGATTATGGGTTGTTTGTCTTGTATTTCAATTTCTCAGAAGTCATTGGTTAGTAACATTAAGTCCTTAGCCAACTAGATAATATGATATATTTCATACCCTTGGACGATTCTTTATTGTGATGAAGTGGGATCCTTGATATTTTAGTAGATTTAGGATCGCTAGTCTTAGGATAAGAGACTTTACATCATCCATGATCAGGTATTGAGTTGTAAGTCCAAGAGGGATATCTTAGATTTTTAGGATGTTTTGAGATTTGATAGCCATATTTTTGTTTTGATGGTTGTTGACTTAGCTTTGGTGGAGTTCATGTATAATAATAACTATGATACAAGAATTCAGATGTCAAAATTTGAGGCTTTGTAAGGTAGGGGACGTCGTTCTTGAAATGGGTGGTTTGAGACCTCTAAAATTAGACGTCGTTGTACTAACATGCTTCAAGAGTTGCTGGATAGATTCATGGTGATTCAGGATAGGTAGAGGATAACTCAGAGTAGGTAGAAGGCTTATGCATATCATAAATTTTATGCCTTAAAGTTTAGAGCTGGTGAAAAGTGTGAAGATTTTTTTTGAGAAAGACGAGTTTAGCCTAGATATATTTCACCTATTGCAGTCTTTTACACAGTTGAAGAGGTGGCATGTGAGTTATCCTTTCCCCAAGATTTTTTTATTGTTTATCTAGTTTTCTATGTTTCTATGTTTTGATGGTACATTCCAAATATATCTTATGGGCTCAAACTAGATTCAATTCAGTTTGATGAGCAGTTGATGTTTATGGAGGAGCGTGTGTTCATATTAGCCCGTGATGTTAGGCTATTGTGCAATAGGGAGATCCTATTAGTTAAGGTTCAGTGGACACACTGCCTAGTGGAGATGGGTAATTGTGAGATTGTGAGTAAGATATGGTACCAGTATCCTCATCTATTCAAGGCTTTAGGTACATCATAACCCTTTACATTTGCGGACAAAAATTCTTTTAGTAATGGATAATTTAATGACCCTCTAGGTCATTTTCTACATTTCTACTTATTTTAGCCATTTAGTGCTTTCCTATAGATGTCCCAATTCATTTATGACTTGATGGAGATGACAGTTTAGTTACTGGGCAGTTCGTTTTGTATTAGAGCCAATTCCCTATTTTAAAGCCTTTGTTGGTTAAAATTGGCTACCGAAAAAAATCTTTAGTAATACAAACTTGTATACCAATTCTGACAGTTCCAATAGCTATAGAACATCGATTTTAGGCTAGATGGTTCCTTGGTTAGGTTCTCAAGCCTTTTAGACTCATTTATGGATATTGGCCAGATGTTAAGAAATATGGCACTTAGGTATGGGACCAACTTTTTGTTGAAAAGACCCCGGATGCAAATTTTGACAGCTCCATTAAGTTTGGAATGGTGAATTTGATAATGTACCATAGTTCGTTTCATATACGGGATTCCAAATGAATCCCAAGGTGTCAACGGAGACTTGAAAAAATACCAAGTCTCCAGCTGGTACACCCACTTAAGCGCCCTTTCGGTCGCAGAATTGAAGTGGCACAAAAGCAGCCAACTGATGACTTAAATAACTAGTCTTGCCTATCTGAGGGCCGCTAATGCAGATCACTCATACAAAGGCTGCTTAAACCACAGAAAGACTATTTATGCAGTGGGTGTGCGGATAGCGTGTACAGCTAAAGCAGCACTAAGATGTAAAACCACTGATCGTTTAACCATCCTACAATCCTTTTAAGCGACACCTGGGTAACCTTACATACCCTTTAGCCCATTTTCTCCCATTTTCTACAAATAATCATGAGTGAAAAACCCTAGAACGTGTGGAAACTTTGAAGAAACAATTATAAGAGATATTGGGGTGTTCTTAAGCTTGGATTACTCATTTCTTCTCAGAACTTTTGGAACTCTTACATCAATTCAATGGTTAGTTTCTCATAATTCTCCAATTCTATGCTTAGTTTCTCAAGGGATGTATTGTCGGTTTTAAAAGTGTGATTCCACAAGCGGGCCCCAAATGGGAATTTTACATAATTTTTTAAACAAAGCACAAAAGTGCAATATGGGTACCGTTGTTCTCATTTTGATGGTTAGATTATGATTTGGATAGAGTGACATCTTATGAAAGCTTCTCTGAAGGGAAATTCATTGATTTAACAGATTTAACAAGGCTTTTCTTCAGCATTCAGGTAGCCTAGGTTTAATTTACTTATACATTGAGCTAATTTGTAATGTATTTATGATATTATGGTAGATATGGGAGTGTAATTAGGTTTTGTATGAATAATAAGTATTATTTGGAATGTTTAACCTATTATGGAACCATAATTAATGCGTAATTGACATAATTATTCATGTTTAAGTAGAATTATTTTTTTAGGGATAATTGTGGATTATTTTACATCTCGAAATAAATTTAGATACCTTACCCTAGTTAGAGGTAGAATTTTCTTTAGAACAAATTTGGGGGATTAGAAATGGCCCCCTTCGCTCACCTTACGCCAACATTCTTGTTAGCCCCTTATAGACTTATTGGGCATATTATACATTAAATTTCATATTTTAGAGTGGAAAAGACGAGACTATTGATACTTATATTATAGTGTTCCTTTGGAGTTGGTGTTAATTCAAAACCACATCCTACGTTTTATTGATATTGAGTTTAGGTTCAATTCCAAAAAATGATGATATGAATTTTGGTTCAAGTCAGACAAATGATGATTATATTGAGTTCCAATTTGAGTTTGGCATTGGGAGTTAATTTATGGTATGTTATGGTATTGATGGATTCATGATTATGGCTTGAGATATTGTTAATTAATGAAACTCTGGTTATTTACTTTCTTTGATTGGACCCCTGGGCTTATGGGGGACAACACTAGGTTATTTATTTTTGTGCACTTACTAGCTTATGAGGCTAGATTTCTAGTGATGGTATTGTCTTTCTGTACTTTATTATCATTTTAGATTACTTAGTTACTCATTTATAGCATTTGGTGCATCAGTCTAGGTTTGCCCTTTTACATTGACTTAACTTATTTATCTTGCATCCTTATCGTATTTATATAATGTTTAGTTCAGTGGGACGTTGATTCCTACTTAGTACCCGTGGCTTAGGTATTCATACTAAACTTCTGTAACCTTTTTGGTACAGATCCAAGTACTAGTGGCCACCATTGATGTTACAATCATGATGGCTTCGAGTTCAGAAGAAGGGTGAGCTCTCGAAGCTGGAGTTAACTCTTCTCCTTATTGTACTATATTTAGTCTTTCATTATTCGAGACTAATGTATTTGACTATTATAATACTTATGTTCATTTTTGCTAGTGGTTTTTTTTATCGACACTACTAGGTCGTGGGATGTTATTCTAATCTTATCTATCTTTTGGAATATTATTATTAATTAAATTATTGTTGTAAGTCTTTACTGGCAAATTTTCTATTTTTAGGCCTTTTTTTCCTAAATTAGCCCATTGTTCTAGCTTCGGGCTATGATTCGACTTGCCTACTAATCGGATAAAGTTGGTGTCATCATGACTCGTAAATTGGGTCATGAAAATAGTTCAGTTTGTTGACTACTTGAACTTTCACCTATTCGAAAGGGTTCAGTATCCACCATATGCTTTCACCTCATTTGCCCTTCCCCTCTAACACATATATAATATTTTTTAAGACAATATTAATCCCAAGCTTAATAAGGGTTTTAAAGTAGTCATTACAACTAATGATAAAATAAGTGCAAACTCATTATTAATAGTCAAATGATATTGTTTCTTAAATGATAATTATTTTAACAAGTATTTTGTTGAACCAGTTATTTAATATGAATTAGGAGAGAAGAAATACTCATCTTATTCTGATGTAGCACTAGTGTCATAGTACTAGTAAAACACGTCGTCTCGATTATGGGGTCAATTCATTTCAATGTGGACCAAGAGTCATGTTACCAATAGATCATATAGAAGACAGGGCACCTTCTATTAACTATGCAATAATTCTAAGAAATAGGAAACTATGGCACAATCCACATCACAGGTTGAATTCATTGCACCAACAACAACATTAAATTAAACATATGATCCATTAATTAAATTTAAAGAATGCATTTGGAGTCTTCACTCAATCTCTTGCATCCTGTTCTAAATATTTTCTTATGTGGATCCTTGTACTTTAATATAATTTTATCATATTTTTGGCCTTCAAGTTGTTGTTTTATCATGATGTTATTTATTATTTTTTCCCAATTGAATGCATAGTATAACTTTTGAACAAATGAGATTCACATTAATGTTATCTCTTCACTTTTTTCTACAAAAGTTTATCATTTGAAACTATGTAAGGAAGTGACTAGCATAATATATACATTGGAGATTTTGTTATAAGAAAGAAGATGGCCCATAAAAGATGAAAGAAGTATTTAGGAAGGTCAAATAGACGAGTAATATCAATTTTGGTTGAAATAAAATAGTGTACCAAGTATATATTTTTCAGACCAATGCTTAATAGTTTTGTTGGTTGAGTACGGGAACTTTCACCTATTGGTAAGAGTTCATTACACACCTTATAATGGTTTCCCATTTCCCCTGTAACATACATATACTATTTATTAAAAAATATCAACCCTAGCTTGATAAGTGTTTTAAAGTAGTCTTTATAATTGTAAGGATAAAAAAGGGACAAAGTCATTAGTAATAGTAGAAGGATATTATTTCTTGATTGGTAATAATTTTAGTAAGTATTTTAATGAATCGAGTCTTTATTTAGTGTGGATAAAAAAGAGTAGGGGTGGTGATACAAGCATGAGGTGCACAAAATTGTACAAGACACTTTCAAAGGTTCAAACTTCAGAATTGTCAAGTGTTTGGAGCATTTTAAAGCCTTGTCAAGTGGAACGAGGAGAAGGGAACCATTACACTCGAGAGGCGCCTCACTTGAAGGAAAAAATAGACTTTGAACACTATGATTTGACACTCAAGAGGCACCCCATTTTAGGGCGATTTTTGTTTTTTAAGACTCCCTTTTTGCACTCCAAAGGAGCACCCTTCATTAAGGGTACTTTTGTCATTGTTTGTAATAAGTTTAAATAGGCACCTTAGCTCTTATTTTTCCTTAGTTTTGACATAATGAATTGTGTGAATTTTCAGATTGTAATATTAGTGTTAGCTTGTAGTATTCTCCTTTTCCTTAAGAGAGAGAAATCGAATTAGGGTTAGCACAATTGATGGATTTCACTTGTGTTGATAAATTGGCAAAAAAGGTGGGTTTTGAGGAGTGTGTATTCCCTTGGTCCACCTAAGAGGAAGGTTTGAGCTTGTATTGATGAGGTGTGATTGATGGTTTGATACACCATCTTTTGTTAATCACTTGGTAGAAGTAAGGGTCTTTCTATCTATCCTTTATTTTCAAGCATTCTTCTTTTTCATCCCTTTTCTTTATATTGTTTTTCTCTTTATGTGCTTGCTGATTTTTGCATCTTATATGTCCATTTCTGAATTCCTAGTCTTTTCATGTATCATTTGGTATCAGAGACATGTTTTAGAGTTGTTCCCACAACTCTATGTCTTGGATCTAAGAAAATCATCACAAGAAAAGAGTCTAGAGTCAAAAAAATCCACAAAAAAAGTCAAAAATCTAGAAAAAAAAACTCAGAAAAAATTGTATGTTGTCTTGTTGTTTGGTAGTAGATCCGAATTTCACAACTTAGATCTACTGATTTTTAGCTTGTTTTGATAGTTTATAGTGTTAGATTCTTGTTCACTAGAACTTATAGGGTCTAGATCTAAGTTTAGAACAAGATTTGGTTGTTTTTGAGCTAGATCCACCATTGTTATGGCAAGAGAGTGTACTAATTATTTGTACAAGAATATTCCCTAGCATATTCTAAGTCTTCCAAAGATGAAGAGGGGACAAAGGGACAAACAAGTACAATTAAAAGTACACTTGAGGGGACAAATTCATTTTGAATTCATTTGAAGCTCCAAAAAAGGCTTCAAACCTTCATTTTCCCCCCTAAAACCCAAATTCTTCTTCTCTAAAGGAGTGTGTGGCCGGAACAAGAGATTTTGAATTTAAAATTTTGAAAAGTGACGTCCAACCACAAGTTTCCACGTCATCACTTTATGAACAACAAAATTGAGTTCTAAATTAGATTTCTAAGTTTATATTTGTTGTTTCTAGTTGTTTTTGTGTTGATTCTATCACTAATTAGCAAACTAGTAAGTACCTACTAGGTTGATAATTAGTCTTGAGTCCGTTTTGTTCGTGTCTTCGCTTTTTGTGTGTTTTTCTTGCTTTTAAGTCATAGTAGTTTGTTGGTTCAAGTCCGTGCATCCTTTTATTTGAGTCTTATCAAACAAAAATCTGTTCCGGACCAAGGCATATTCACCACTCAATTCACTTACCAAGTATTGCCAAGTATTCAACACTTGTGAGACCAAGTGTGAGCTGAGATCCGAGTGTGAATGTGTGAGGTTATTTGAACTAACATATTTGTTCGTTTTGTAGGTTTTTGACTTTGCTGTTTTTTTGCTCTTGTTAGGTACCTTGGCAATGGAAGGAACAACATCATCCACTACGGATAGTTATAGTATTTATACTACCTCGGATCCTTTTGAAAATTTCCATCGGCACCTTGAAAGTCTACGCCAATTGATGATTGAAGCATTCCATCTAAGAGGAATCACCACTAACAAAGATACTATATTTTTCCTAGTATAAATTCTCCTTGTGTGCAAGTTCAAGATAATATACTTTGATCGGAGGATTCAAGGATAGTTCCTCAAGAACACATGATGGTTGATCAAATGGAGCTCTTGGCTAAGAATTCCAACTTTGGGAAAAATGACAAAGAGGTGATGCAAGGAAGAATTCTTGAAAAACTCCCTTATAATGAGATCTTCCCAATGGAACAAATGGGCTACCATGATCCAAACCTAGGTGAAGGCCATACCTCATGTGAGCTAAAAGGTAACAATGCTATCTCCTACACTCTTATAAACTTAGAATGTCGTGATGTGGCTAGTAGTAGCCAAATGGATGTAGTTGATGGTTTGCTTGGACGAGAATCGCATGAGTCTTCCCTTTGTGATACTCTTGGTATTGTTAGATTGCATGAATACAAAATTCTTGATGTAAGTTTGCAAGTACTAATTGATCCTAAAAATGACAAAATTGATTCTTTTCATAAGAATGATTTGTGTCCATCTAGTTCTAGCACTCATGACTTGAATAATGTTCCATTACTAAGTGACAAGAGTATTCACACACTAGTTGACCCTTGTGAAAACCGAGGTGAGTCTACGTTGGTATGTGAGTTGCCAACAACTAGTGAGGATGTGAGTGATGATCAATTTACTTACGAATGTAGCCCATTACTTGAGTTTATGTATGATGTTCTTAATGATCCTCAAGTTAGTGTTAATGTATATAATGCTGATATTGATAATGAACATGGTCTCTTGAACAACTTATGTGGTGAGAACATTGACATTTATTTTGTTCTTGGTGATCATGTGTATGGAGAGATTGCGGATGATGAGGTGTATGTTATTAAGGGAAGCCTACTAATCCATAGGTCCTTATACTTGTGTGCTAGTATTCCCTAAAGAACAAATGCTTTGGGTGAGTGTGATACCCTAGTATATGGAATGAGTAGCTTCAGTTAAGTCCCTTGGCCACTTCACCCATTTGTTCCCGGTGTACTAGTGGATAGGAAAAGGGATTGTTTCAGCTTGTGCTTATTTTCCTTTGATGTTTTTCTTATACCTATCCTTTGTAATTCTTAAACTAGATGTTTCATGGTTAGAACAAAGGATTTCTGGTTGTATTTTAAAAGTGTACCCCCTCGGCATGATGTCTTCACACTTGATTCCTTTCTATACTACCTCTTTAGCTATGATGAGAAGCATGTTAATTCTGAATTTGTATTGTGTAGAGGTAGGATTTTTGGTGGCTGGTTTCCTTATTTGAATGGTAGTGATGTATGGATGAGGTGGACCTTAGGATCAATAGTGGAACCATATTTGATGAGGTCCTTTGTAGAGGTAATGAAACAAATGTATCTAATGGTTCCTAAGCGAAAGGTAGCCTTACCTTTTGGTTATAGTAAAGCCGTTAAGACCATTGTAGTGTCCTTATCTCTTGATATTTGCAAAAACCACCTCCTTTATTCCATTCATGCTAAGCTTCTCATTTCACACACAAAGGACCCGTGGTTGTATTACAAATGTGAAAAACCTTGGAGTGTTGAAATATGTGATGATTTTGGGTTGCACTTTCCTCTGTTTGATGCATATATTAGTCATGTCCTGTGTGATGCTTATAGTAAGTGTTTCATGATTATTACAAAGGATTGTTGGATATATTCTAAGAGTGTGTCCCCTTGGTCTGTTCAAATAATTTTGCACTAATGCTAACCGTCCTACCAATAGGATTGTGTGCTTGTTTTTCTTCTCTCTTTGATTTTGTAGGATATGAATTTGAGGATAAATTCACTTCAAGATAGAGAGGATGACACAAGCATGAGCTGCACAAAATTGTACAAGGCATTGTCAAAGGTTCAAACTTCTGAATTGCCAAGTTTTTGGATCATTTTA
Source organism: Capsicum pubescens (assembly GCA_030864215.1). Lineage (NCBI taxonomy): Eukaryota > Viridiplantae > Streptophyta > Magnoliopsida > Solanales > Solanaceae > Capsicum > Capsicum pubescens. The sequence continues at coordinate 182,393,010 of CM061547.1, read as the reverse complement.
AAGCCTTGTCAAGTGGAAGGAAGAGAAGTGAACCATTACAATCGAGAGGCACCTCACTTGAAGGAAAAAATGGACTTTGCACACTATGATTTGAAACTCAAGAGGCACCACATTTTAGGGCTATTGTTCTCTTTTAAGACTCCCTTTTTACACTCCAAAGGAGAACCCTTCATTAAGGGTATTTTTGTCCTTGTTTGTAATAAGTATAAATAGGCACCTTAGCTCTTATTTTTCCTTAGTTTTGACATAATGAGTTGAGTTAGTTTTCAAATTGTAATATTAGTGTTAGCTTGTAGTATTCTCCTTCTCCTTAAGAGAGAGAAATCAAATTAGGGTTAGCACAATGGATGGATTTTATTTGTTTTGACAAATAGACAAGAAAGGTGGGTTTTTAGGATTGTGAATTCCCTTGGTCCACCTAACAGGTAGGTTTGAGCTTCTGTTGGTGAGATGTGATTGATGGTTTGATACACCATCTTTTGTTAATCACTTGGTAGAAGTAAGGGTCTTTCTATCTATACTTTAATTTCAAGCATTCTTCTTCTTCATCCCTTTTGTTTGTGTTGTTTTTCTCTTTATGTGCTTGCTGATTTTTGCATCTTATGTGTCCATTTCATCAATTCCAAGTCATCTATTGTATCACTTGGATAAATGATGTCAGTGGACTAAAGATAAAAAATATTAAAGGGTCTTTAATTTATTTGGTAAAATAAATATAATTTATGTTGGGTTCAAGGTGTATGCATGAATAAAAAATGGAGGGAAAAAATAGTGGTGGGAAATAGAGTCAGTAAAATGGAAAGTGTACTCTTTTATGGAAAGTATACTAAATTCTTCCACTTTGGTGGGAGAAAGAAGATTTCTAGTGTTTATATTGGAAACGCAACACAACTTGGATAAGTGAGGCAAAGAATAAGAGGCGCCTCGCGCCGATGTCGCCGCTCGCTCGGCTCGGCTTTGGCTTCGGATTCGATTCATCGAATGAATGATGCCTTTAATTTAGTTTATAAAATACATATAATTTATTTTGGGTTCAAGGTATATGTATGAATGGAAAAATAAGGAAAAATAGTAGAGGAAAATAGAGTCACTAAAATGGAAAGTGTAACCTTTTATGAAAAGTCCACTAAATTCTCTCATATTCTTGGGAAAAAGATGCTTTCAAGTGTTTATATGGAGAAACACAACTCTACTTGGATAAGTGAGGTAAAGAACAAGTGGTGGCTCACGTCGTGGTTGTCGATCGCTCATCTTCGACTTCGGATTTGGTCCTGGATTTTGATTTGTCAAATGATCGATCGATGAGATCTATCTTTATGGACAACATATATTTGAAACTTGATGATGAAGTGAAATTTTAATCCAAATAATCTAATAGATATGTTTTTCTCCCTGTGCAGCAGTATTTTTTACATAAATACAACTCGAACAGATGTGACCCTTCGAGGGAAGAGGCACACTATTTTGCGTAAAGTGGCATCTGTGCACGCACCCTGGCAACCTGTAGCGCAGAAGACATTGGAATTTGGATAGTGTCAGCTGTGGCCACAGATCGGGTGTAGTTCCAGTACGGACTGGGCATAGGTGACATGACTGTACTTAATATGTGCCTTTCTTATGAACCAATGCTTTCTTTCCAAAGGGAAAACTTAAGGCTATAAATACCTGATATTTTCCTCTGGTAGAGACACGAATACAGCAAAAACAATAATCTTCTCTTCAAAAACACCTTGTGATCATTAACTGTTGAGTGAGTTCGACGAATTGAATAATTTGAGGTACCTCTATTATTGGATTGAAAGCCATTTTATCCTAGGAGTAAAATTCCATAACCTCGGATACTTGAGAGGAATTATTTCCTTAAGGACACTCCAAGAATTCGGGGGACTTGGCTTTAACTTTGTTTTTCATCTTATTTTTGAAAGAATAATACACTTTTTTGATAGATCACTTTATATTGTGTTGAAGGTGTTAATACTTTAAAGTTATTCTTGATAAAGCTTTGGTCTTGAACTTGGTTGAAGTGGTTTGTACATAAAATAAAGATTTTTGTTGTACCCAAAAGTATTAGAAAATAACAATCTTAAGGAAATAATTTAAACCTTACAGACTTGTATTCTTTTGGTTTCTAGACATTAAATCTTTAAGTTTTCTACTGGGTTGAATAAAAAAAATCTTCATCATAAATTAAAGATCACTTCGTTGATGATTGGAAGTCATCAAATCATCATCGTTAAACTAGAAACAAGGAGAGTTTACAGTTACTACAACTTTATGAGTAGTATTTTAATATACTAAAGTTATTGTCTTGTTGTGACAGGAAAATGACTAATGAAAATCAAATGCATGATACTGCAATGACTGTGCAATCAACTAGAATTGTCACAACGAGTCGTACTAATGCCACGCAAGCAATGGCACCAGCGGAGAAACCCTGAAAATTTGCGGGTATTTACTTCAAATGTGGCAGAAGAAAATGTTCTTCTACCCCACAACTCTTTATCTTCAAAGGTTAACATTTGAAAAATCCCTAGAGGTGCTCGATGGAACCTCTAACTAAGAAAAATTTGTTATTGTGGGGGCTTAGGAACACTCCGATTTTCTTTGCAGGTATTACATTTTGAGTGGTCTCAAAGATAACCTTTACAATATGTATAGTGGAACAAAGATAGCAAATAAGTTGTTGGGAGCACTAGAAAGAATGTATAAGACTGAGGATATGGGAACAAAAAAGTTCTTCGTTGCAAGATTCCTGTAATATAAAATGATTGACAACAACTATGTTGAATCCCAAGTGTAGGAATTGCAAGTGATCATCTATGATCTCCTCGCGAAAGGTATGATTTTGTTGAATAACTTAGTTGAATATATTAAAAATATTCATAATTTTCTCAAGAACTTAATGGTATATTTGATCATGAACGAGGCATTTCAAGTAGTGGCAATTATAGAGAAGTTACCACCTTTGTGAAAAGACTTCAAGAACTACTTGAAACACAATCGAAAGGAGATGTCAGTCAAAGATCTAATAGTGAGACTACACATTGAAGAACATAATAAAGCTTTAAAAAAATGGTCAAAAGGAAATTCTGCAATAAGTGGAGCAAATATTGTAGAAGACGACCACAACAACTCCAAAAAGTGGAAGAAAACTGGAAAGGAAAGCAATCGACCATAGAAGAAATTCAAGGAAAAATACTTCAACTGTGGAAAGATTGGACACTAATCTATATATTTTCATGGCTCAGAGAAAGGGAAGAAAAAGTACCAAGAAAATATGGTTGAGTCCAAGAAACAAACGGATGATCTGTGTGCCATGCTGTACGAATGCAATTTGGTAGGAAATACTCAATAACAGTGGATGGATTCATGTGCCACCTTCCATGATCTTGCTAATAAGTAGTTGTTTGCAACGTTCACTCTGGCTCAATGCAGAGAAAAATCTACATGGCTAACTCCGTTACTGCAAAATAGAAGGAACAGGAAAAATATGATTGAAAATGACTTGAGGCAAAGTGTTGACACTCAACAATGTCTTGTATGTACTAGAGCTAAGAAAAAACTTGAATTCTATATCACTTCTAGACAAAAACAAATTCAAATATGTAACTGGTTCTAGAAAAGTTGTAATTAGCAAAGGAGAAGTGTATGTAGGAAAAGTCTATCTCACAAAGAGCCTATATAAGATGAATGTAATGATAATTAAAATTAATAAAAGTTATGCTTCTTGATATGAATTTTATCCCTTTTATTTTTATGGTAGACTACATTATTGATAGTTATATCATGTTTAAGGACTCTAATTAGGCTAACACTAGTTTCCCTACTTGGTTAGGATGCCTTAAGATGTTAGGTTGGTTTATTCAGGTCATTACCTTGTGTAGTCATATATATACATATGTTGGATCATTGTATATCTCTGTCTTTGTTTATTAATGTCGTATATGTATTCTTAGCAGTGTATACTATTTATATAACTTTCTTTCTCTCTTTCTTATGTATTTACCAATGATTTATGGTATTACACATTAGACTCTAATTACTATTAGGATAGGATAAGCTTATCCTTATTTCTCCCTTCGTATTATCCTGTTAGTTTCTTAGATAGTTGCCTATAGATTATATTCCCGCTTTACATTTTATTTATTCTTGCATTATCTTTGGAGATCGGTCTACCAATGCCTATTTAGTACAACATATTTGGTACTCATACTATACTTTTGTAGCCTACAAATCATATTATGAGTTATTGTCATTATTGTGTGCATCCTACGGAACAACTATGGATCAGAGATTTGGGGTGAGATCATTGCATTTAGAGTACTTACTCTGTATTTCACCTCATACTCTCATTTTATTAGAAACCATTATTTTAATTTCATTAGTTCTTCGGATTGCATTATGAATGTATATATATATATATATATTTATGTTAGTCTCTTTATCATATTTATTTTGCTTCTTCTTTTTATTTCTTCTGATAGTCCATTAGTAGATATTTCAAACTATGGGTTGGCTTACCTACTGGTTTAGGTGCCACCATGGCATGAGAAATTGGATCATGACAAATTTGTATCAGAGCAAGGTTTACTGTGTACTGGTACAAGAGATGAATGCTTAGTAGAGTCCTGTGGATTGTTAAAGAGACGTCTGTATCAGAATGTTTAAAGGCTACAGAGAATTCTTAGAAAATTCTATTCTTTGCTCTTTGTTGTTGTGTATATTTTATGAAACACTTGTACTTATCTGGCCCTATTCTATTTAGAATGGATGACACAAGGTTATTAATATATGCATAAAAGACTATTGCATGTGTTTCTAGAGTATCAACTCAGCATCAGGCTATGAAGTAAGAGATTAATATCTAAGATCTTCAGTATCATCAATAGAATTTATGGCCAGCCCAAGTTCTAGTATAGTTTATGGCTGCTTAGCCTTTCAAAATTCAATAATGGGATTTCTAGGCCTTTTATTGATACCTCACAATAAGAGATCATATCTGGTGCAACAAAAATTTCTCAGGAAAGAGTTGGGTTTGTTGGTATTCAATAGGGTTTTTTGTCAGTTTTAGAGTATGAGTTTCTTGAGTGGCCCAAACATACTCCTGTTTATATCCTTTAGGAAATGAGATGAAGCATAGATTTTGTATAAGATTAGCTTTAAAACACTATTTGGCATTATAACTTTTGATAACAGCTGGGTCAACATATGCGAGGACACTATTTGGATGTTTAGACTGGGTCAACATATTTTTTTCTCAAGCCTAGAGTCAATAAGGTATGTTATGATTGTGGGGATGATGGTAATTCCAGTAGGGAGAGTCCTCGACATTATTGGCCAACAAGTCGGGGTCGGCTCGTGTTTCTTACTAGGTTAGGGCTTTAGGGGTTTGTTATAACTGTAGAAAGACCATTAATTAGTCTAGAGAGTGTCCCCAACAAGGGATTATTAGTCATTCAAATATAGACATGGTGCCTTCAACTAGAGGTAGTGCACTTAATTCCTCCGTTAGCGATTCAAATTCTCATTTTGAGTTTGGACCCGGTCAGATTGATACTTCTTTTGGCACATCAGGTTTATGACTTCAAGTTTACATTGTGATAAGTGTGCTTGTTATTTCCTATCTTTACCTTCTATTTAATTTTAATGTGGGTTTCTATACCCATTAATGACTACATGCCTTGGTATTTTTATATTGGTTGTTGTGTGACTTTATGTAAACTTCATAATGAACTACCCTCATATATGATTTGTTTTAGTAATGAATGGGCTGGTTGAGTATCATTTTTTTCCTACAGTTGTAGCATTTGGGTTAAAGTTCCTTTACTTTGGCATTTTGGCCTTGTTATGGCCCTAGAAGAGTACTTATTGATTTTTATTTTTTTTACCACTTAAACCTTATACTACTACTGTTATTGCTGAAGTTATTATTGTCATTGTTTTGATGTTGATCCATCTTTACCTAATATATGATTTTCCTAGCATCATCTACTTAAAATTCCCTTCGTTACGATCTTGTTTGAGGACCTAGGTGCCTAGATCAGTTGGATGATTTTCTTTCATTTATTTAGGTAAATTTTTTTGTTTTTCTCCTTATATAGCAAGGTTATCGTCTGTTTAGTGGGCTAGAAAATTAAAGGTAGGTTGGCAATTTAGTTTTATCGAACATTTTTTAGCTTGAGATTCTAGGACTCACCTTTGGGTTTGATGAGATTCTAGCACTGCTTATCATTCTCTATATCCTATTTATGAGGTTGATAAATTTGAATCTTGTTATTCATTATTTGATTTGCTTGGTTCATTTTTTTGTAGTGGTCTTGACCTTTGAATTGATGTTGAGAGTGGTACTCTATTTTTGTATAATGTCATTCATTGTTTAATTGGATTAAGGTTATTTTACAAGGGTAGATTAAGAAATTTCTCTTATTGGCATTGTTCGGCAAAATGTGACTTTCTGGAGTGTTTCTCCTTGGTGAATTATTAGAATTATTCATTTATGTGTAATGTGATAATTTTACCCCTCCTCGTGGTTGCATTGTGGTATTTTAGGGAGTGTAGATGATTGGCATGATTCCCAATGCATGTCGGTATGATTGATGTGAGATTGTGGTTTTTTGTTATTGTAAAGGCTTATTAGTTGACTTCGATTAACAATAATTGATTTGTGGATTAGATGATGGTTATAAACCCATATAGTGGTATGTTTTGGACCCTTTTAGATTCTTATTTCCTTCTCCCTAGATTGGAATAATTTGTGGCATGGATATGATGTGATGTTAGGTTTGGTATGTAGTTTGGCATTTGAAGTATGGTTAGTAATTTGACCTTAGTTGGTCTAGCCTAGTGATCTTGAAATCATGATTTGGGTAAAATTGACATAAATGCCCATGTTTCTAGATGATATTCTTATCTTAGGATTGGTTGTGGATCACTAGACATCTAGAAGTTGATCTAGATACCTTAGCCTAGTTTGGGGTATAAGTTTTCTAAATATGGAAATTGAGGATTAGAAGTGGGATCGTTCGGCCCTCTTTAGGCCAAGACTTAAGTTAGCCTTTGTGAACTTATTTAAGGATAATATGCATAGTTAAAACTTATAAACCTTAATGTAAGGTAACTTGGTGGTTTGATGAATAGTGATATTATTTTCCCCTGGATAATAAATAATGAATTATGTCCATGATATTCCTTATGGAAATGATATTTGGCCTTTAGATATGCTAATTCCTCTTAGATGCGATATAGGGCCTTTAGAGATGTTATTTCCTCTTAGACATGATATTGGGCCATTAGAGATGCTATTTCCTCTTGATGTGATAATTGACCTATAAAGATGATATTCCTCGTAGTCATGATAAATGACCTATAGATGTTAGATGTCTTACAGAGGTGATGTGCCTCATAGTTATTATTTATGGCCTAGTGCTATGATATATTACCTAGGTGAGAGATGCCTTACTTATTATATGCCTCCTAGATGTGAGACATTACAAATATGCATTACAACCTATAAATATGTTATGCCTTATAGTTAATCTATGACTTATAACTATGAGATGACTTACTAAGATGAGAATTTTGATGAGTTTCGTATACGTTCCCTATACGTTCCCAAGTCCATGATATTGATGTAGTACTAATTTCAAATACAACAAGGGGATAAATATTGTGTTATGATATGAGTTGGATATCCGCTATGTAATTACCCTTATAAACGATATGATTGTAGTTTAGAAATATATTATATCCTTATATACATATCTATAAGGTATGGGACAGAGGAAAATGTGATATGATGTTTATAATTTCAATGTTTAAATACTGGTGATGGCATGAGTAGATGTGGTTCATTAATGATAGTTGTTTCGGTGGTTGATACGATTTTGATTAGTCTATAATATTATTAATGTTCTCTCTAACTAAGGGTTAAAGCCTACTTTCCACCTTATTAATAGATTTTGTCATTATAATAACTACTTGATTTGAATGAATAATTTATATATAAAAGAGGATGATAATGATGTTTTAAAGACTTGACCGAGATAAGTTTCAATCTATGATTTTCTACTACTAGTTACTCCAGTAATGAAAGATTCTGACCTTTTCTACACTTCATAATGATATAGTCCCGAAAGTCAATCTAGCCAATGGATTTGCGAACTTACACTCTTTTAGACACGACTTAAGTCCATTAACCTATTATATATATACTTATGGATAATATGATATTGATGATGGGAGATCAATTATGGAAATATAATATACCTTTCTTCTCTTTTCATGATTATTTAATTTAGATGTCATGGGGCTTGTTCTTTACTTTAGCCTTCGTGGGGCTTGCACTTTACTTTATCTCTCTTAGGACACACTCTATATTATTTATGTTGAGTTTGATATTATGTTGATATGATGATTCCTGACAAGATTGGAAGATGTTACCCAGCAAGGTCGAAGGATATTATGATGATGTGATGATACCTGGAAAGGCCGAAGTATATTGTAATGATGATATTGATACCTGGCAAGGTTGGAGGATGATTATATTTATATTCCAATGTGTACCTCTACCAATTTGATTTTAGCTATCCCTATATATGGTAACTAAGTATATATATACCCGACAAGGTCAGAGGTTAATTATGATGGAGATAGTTATGATGATGAGATTGTGATATTGATTGTGTACCTTGCATTCATTATTGAATGTGCATTGCCTAGCACCAATATGTACCTATGTCTATTAGCCAGTATGGGATAGTTGCATAGATATGGGTGATGACTATGCCTTGTGTTGTTGTATGATGATTACTCCCTTTGAGCCTGGGGCGGTGGGAGTATGCATAGGGCCGTTTAGGTATTTAGTTTTCCAGAATAGCCGATTAATCGTGTTGTTTTTTATATGGTTATGATCCTTGTTATGTCTAGTTATGAAAGATTGGTCATGGATTTGGTATCGAGATTTGCGGTATGATTTTTGCCTCTTCTATCTTATGATTTTATTATTTTGCATGATTAATTCATGATAAGACAAACGTATTAGAAACCATGAGTATATTTATACTAAATCCCCATAGGGTTATAATGAGGCCTTAAAGTAAAGATATGATAACCTAGGATGTTCCTCGAGTTAACCTTATAACTATTTATATATATATGTATGTATGTCTAGCTATAATTATCATATATCCCTTCCTTCACTTTGCATATTACATATTCATCCCTTTACCTTGTATATTGCTATATAATCTTCCTTCATCCTTTATTCATATATTGGATAGGGATATACGGTAAATTATTGAGATTTTTTAGTATGGCTGGAATAGGATAGTTCATCCTTGACACTTCCTTACTGTCATTATGTTACTTTCTTTGACTTGAATAGGATAAGTTATCCTCATTATCTCATTGTCTTTATATGTGATTGCTGAACATTGAGTGTAGTTTCTATTATGTTTATATGTTATGTATGTCTACTATATATTTGGATCTCAGTTTGAAGTTGCCTACTGAGTAGAATTCATTTGGTACTTATACTACACTTCTGAAGATTACAGATTATTTTATGGGATACTGTCATTGATGTGTACGTCATGCGAAGCAACCATAGTTTGGAGACTTAGAGAGTGAGCTTATATCTACAGAGTATTACCCACCTCCTTCTTATGTAATAGATTTGTCTATATGTTGTATTCAGAGGACTAGCATTGTCACTCCTTTTGCCTTTGGAGCACTTGATATTTTCTCTTCGATTGTGGATCATGCAAGGTCCATAGAGAGAGAGAGATCTTGTAATACCCCGCATGTTTCTAAACTAGGAAGTGAATAAGTTTTCCTAAGTATGAAACCTCTTATCCTGTGAGTAGCTTTTTAGTGCATGACTTACAATGAATATCCTAGCGATAGGATAGCTTGCGATGTCTTAAGCATGCTCATATGAGTCTCTTAGAGTGATGCAAGATAAGAGTTTTTGAATCCATTGTCTTAGTGTTTGATTTTGCAAGGGTCATCTTGGAACAAGAATAACGTGATTGATATGTGAAATTTTGGCAGATTTAGACCCACCCAATTGTAGAGAATCGAATTATCTTTCCAACGATACCAATTTCATTAAAATCCAACACCCGAGAAAGGAGTTATGGCCTTTCAAAGTAGAATGTGTCTCCTAACCAATTGCACATGGCCACTGGAAAGCATATGCGATATCACATGCGGCGCCTATGTATGATTTCAGCCACGAAAACACTTAGTTTTTGAGTTATTTTGAGTGTAGTTAAGTCTTAAAACACTCCTTACATGTCCCTAAACTTAACCTCACGAAATTTATAGCTTCTTAACACACTACAACCCTATTAACATCTCAAAGTTCATTATCCAAGAGCACCATAGGAGAAAAACAACTAGGGTTGCACAATCAAGCTTGAAGATCAAATTTCAAGGAAAATTCCTCCGTCAATCATCAAGAACCTCTCTTCCAAGGTATGCGTAGTATTCATCCACGGATTCCTTTCATTCGTGGAGTTCAAGAATCAATTTTTAAAATACAAAAGCTTAGTTGGTTGTGGTGATATGATCATACCCGTGTTGATGCTTGTTTGTTTTTCTATATAATAGTATCGTGACTGTATATCTCATGAAAGTTATGTTGTTAGTTGAAAAACAGGATCTTTAGATGGATTGATAGAATACAAGTATGAAATCCACCTATACCTTAAAGAATACATGCAAGGTGTTCGATAAAATCCCTGGTATGTTAGAACTTCATATTTACATGATTTCATGATATCTAAATAACAAGTTCATGTTAGTCATACACTCCAATATGAATTTCCATGCAAATTATGTGTTGTTATTGTTGTGGTATAAAGCATGTATGATAATGGAGATATAAATTATGTACACTAAATGTATCCATGTTTTTCCTATCATGCTTGAAATATTGAATAAATAAATGAAGTATACTATCCCCTGCTTATGATATTATGAATTGTGGACTCAAATCTTTTGATCAAGTCATGTCATGTGTGTTAGTTTCCTCCTATCGAGTCCTGGAGGTATTAGTACTCAAAAAATATAGCTGCGTGCCTAGAGCCATATCATGTTTTCACGATAGTCTCAGTCAAGCCATGTTCAGTAAACTTCAGTCAGTCTCATGACTCAGGAAAACTCATGTAAAGGCAGTATCAGTTTAGTTTTACTCAGTGCTCAGTAATCTACGTAATCTCAGTAATATTCCATCAGTCTATGTAATTCAGTAAATTTCAGTATTAGTATAATTTAGTTCAGTATTCAGTTCAGACATCAGTAAACTCAGTCAGCTAACAGAACTCAGTAGCATTTAGTCAGTTAACAGAATTCAGTAGTGTTTTGCTAGTCATCAGAACTCAATAAATTCAGTCCATGTTCAGTTCAGTTAAATAGAACAATAGTAATAGTTTAGTTAATTCTAGTACAAACTAGGAAATTAGTTCAGTATAATCAGTTCAGTGTCATTCAATTGGGATTAGGATTCAGCACCGAGCGAACTCAAGGATGGAAACTCACCTGCCAGTAGAGGGTATGATTCTTAGAAGCAGTCCTTGCATTCTAGAACTATGTAGCCAGCATAGGTTGAGACATCTTAACCTGTCAGATTAGGGTTGATGAGGTGGTTTAACCTGTCAGTTTAGGGTTCCCACCGTTCTCATTTAGTACCTGCCAGATGAGGGTCACTCATAGCTTGTCCTTACCAGTGGCGTGGTATTGACACCCTTCCAATCAGGGCATAGATTGGACCCCAGCTTAGCTATTATAGCGTATTTGGGGCATGTCGGTTAGATAACTACTTCCCACAGTTTAAGTATCAGTCTCAGTAAAAGAACTCAGATAGCTCTTCAGGATATCAGGACTGTCAGATACAGTATGGAACTTGCTAGTTCCATCAGATTTAGGACTTTCAGATACAATCATTTATGCTATCAGTTATCAGGACTCATGTTATCAGATATATCAGTTATCAGAATTCAGTTATCATTCATGATATGTTATTAGTAAATACATGTCATCAGTATTCATACTAAGTAGTCATGTTATCACGAGCTCAATTTTAGGACTGTTATATATGGTCAATAAAATCAGTTATTCATAATCAGAACTATTAGAAACAATCATTCCTTTATCAGTATTATAGTATTAGTCTCTCAGTATTCAATAATACAGTACCAATTCCTCACTTATTAGTGAATTACATATCCATATCAGTAAACTCTGTCATTCAGTATCTCAATATTAGTAAACTCAGTCATTCAGTATCTCAGCATCAGTAAGCTCGTGTTGTCAGTATTCACACTCAGTAGTCAGTATCACCACGAGTTTAGTTGTAGTTACGTATGTATCTATGTATTCTCACGTTTATATTAGTCAGCATTGTTCATGCATGTAAAACCCTTTGCATTTAGCCTACCTCACTCGTATACTCAGTACATTCAGTCGTACTAATGCATTCGGGCTATGGTGTTTTATTTGACGCTATTAGTACAGAGGCATGAGTTTCAGAGTAGCAGTAGCATTGCAGATTTCAGCAGTCAGTGCTCCTCTTTATTCGAGGAAAATATTATTATTACTTTATTACAGTATTTCAGATTAGTTTTTTAGTTCATGGAGTTAGTTGGAGACATGTTCCTTCAACTCCTTATTCAGTTCAGTTAGAGGCTTTCGGACTAGATGTCAGATTAGATGTTCAGACTTCAGTATTTATGTTCTTTTTTGGTATTGTTATACCATGTTTTTCAAATATGTATAAGTATTGAACCTTATGGCCTTACAGTTTATGTTTTTGTTTATTTTATGAGATATTATGCAGTTTGCAGGTACAAATATCAGTCATGGGTTAGCTTGTGGTCCTTCAGGGTCATGAGCACCGTGTAGCCTTTCGGTTCAGAAAATTAGGGTGTTGCAGAGCTTATATTAAGATTTAAGGAGGTACCGTCGAGAGGCGATGCCTTCAGGATAAAACTATTACTATTTTGTCTAAGAGCTGTATGGTGGTGATGAGATGAGACATTGGTTTAGAGAGCACCCCACATATGAGTTAGTTGATCAGACAGAGTTAACATGTGTATTCTTCACCAGCCTAGAGTTCTTGAGACAGGCTACGATTGTGGATAGGATGACTATTATAGTAGAGATTGCTCTCAGTGTTAGTTGGCTAGCTATTTGGGTTTAGTTTTTGTTGCTCTCCTAGATTTGAGCTTTAGGAGCCTATTGCTGGGTCAGAGAGATTGATTACTCCTCAAGAAAGAGTCCTTGACGTGGGAATTCTCGTTATTCAGCTCATTCATATTAACCCTATGATGTTGTTGCATCTTTATCTAGAGATAGTTCGCTTTGCACCTCAGTCGATGATGTAGTAGGTCGGTACGAGTTTGGACCCATTCAGATTTTTCTTTCTATGTCTGTGGCATGTTCCTATGGATTTCACCATGATTGGTCTGCTTTTATTTTTTGAATTTATCTTTTATTATGTGTATTAGGGTTTTCATACTCATTGATGATCATATTTCTTGATGAGTTCATATGGATTATTGTGTGCCATATTATTGAATTCATAATTTTATGACTACTCTATTGTTTATTCCTTGTTGCAGTAAATATGGTATATTTGAATTGATATTTTCTCCAAATAGGTGTAGATTTTTCGTTCGACTCCTATTTATCTTGGCATATTGGCCTTCTTGTACCCCTTGAGTTGTACATGTTATTGATGTTACTGTTTTTAATAATGTTTGAGGTTATTTATAGTATATTATATTATTACATAATTTAGTCGATCCTTGCTGGGTAGCTATACAGACTAGTGTTATCTAGTTAGAATTTAATTCTTGGTGATCTTATTTGGTGGCTTGAGTAGCTATAGCCTTATTTGATAAATTTTTTTCGATAGAGCGACGAGGTTATTTATTTTCCCTGTTGGTTAGTCATGTTAGATTGATTCAGGAATGTATTATGGTATAGAAAGTAAGATAACTTTTCATGGTTATATATGATTTTAGAGTTAGCATTTTTGTTATATTGCCCGATCTTAAAGTTATGATTCTTGGACTTGCCACATAGGTTGCAATGGCTTTGTATTGACTATTCCCCTTTTTATAGACCATTAATTAGATTGACAAGTATTGATTTCATTTTTCATTATGGTTATTTTATTGGTCGATAATGGTTTGATATTGATATTGTGATGTCTTAAGTTCATTTTTTAGATTTTTTGTCTTCATCTTCTTGTGCTGGTTTTCCCTTATTATTAGTGTGGATATTGGATGCTCCCTTCTTTATATGATATAGTTCGGTAATTAGTGGAGTATGAAAATTAGAAGCAGGCAGCCTTTCCTGTGATCGCTTCCTGAGTTGGCGAATTTGATTTTCTTGATCTTGAGTTGTTGACTTTCTAGTGGTGGTCTTGACTTTAACCTTGGTTTCAAGATTGGTTTATTTGAGTTATGAGTGTCCTACTATGGTGGATTTAGGAAATCTCTCTTTCAGAGTTGTTCGGCCTAATGAGGCTTGGTAGAGCGTTTATCCTAGATGATATAAGACTAGGGCTATTCTTGTCGAGGTGGAGTGTTGGATTGGTTAGTTTTTTCTTGAGTGGAATTATCTGAGTTGTGGGAGTTTTTGTCATTTCTATTGTGTTTTGAAGCCTTGGGGAGTTCTTAAGCAGGCTTTGATATTTCATGCCCTCCAGTTAATATGGAGTGGAGCTCCTGGGTTTTTAGCCAGTGATTTATCCCCAATCGTAATTTTGTGCTTGAGCAATGTATTTTTAATCAGCATGATCTTGCAAAGATATGTTAGAATCAGATAGTATGGTCGATGTTTGTTCTTGACCTTGCATTGGATTTGTTAGCTCAAATTTGGATTTAACACCTCGGAATGGCGATTTGCAAGTTATAATATATTTAGTGTTCGGGTGCCTACCCATCTTCAGGTTTTGTTTGGGCAGTTGAGATCGAGCACATCAACCTTGGTGTTGAGATTTTAGATTAGAGTTGTAGAGCTGTGTGCAACTTTTATTTTCAGATTTGCCTCAATTAGAGTTTCTTTGTAGGCTGGTTGTGCCAACTCTGTGATTACCTATTCGTTCTTCACAATTATGATTGGATTTTAGTCGATAAGTGTTCAGATAAAAGCCCATAAAATCAGCGTTTACTTTTTTATCTTTGACCTCGAGTCTTCAATCTACATTGAGATTTTTTTAGGGTACACTTAGTGGGAGTAGGATGGTTAAGTTGGACTCAGTGTCGTTTCATTCTCAATTGAGGAGACATCCTGGGGTGGATCGTTCAGTGATGAGTAGTTATGGCTTGAACCCTTAGATTTCAGTTTGAGTGTCATCCGAACTATTTGTGGCATTGCATACGTGTAGTCCTTGATTATATCTATTTGTGTGCCTATATACCACCTTATGAGCTTATTCTCACAGTTGCCGTGTGGACTTTCAACGGATTAGTATTAGTTCTTTGAGTTTGCTATGATGACACTATGCGGATGAGACTCAGGTGGTTTTCCTCCTAATTTGGAGTAGATAACAAGTGTTGAATTGTAAAAGAAGGTTATATGTGGATTTAGGAATCAGTTGTATGACTTATGAATTGATTTGTTTTTGGCTTGGATAAGCCTTGGATTGATATTTGCAAGTATCGATATAGTATCAGTGTGCTGTGGTTTGAATTTTCATGCATCAACCTCTTCAATTCAGTTAGACGCTAGTTAGCAGTTTATGATAAGTTTTTTCTATTTGGAAATGAAATGACAGTGCTGGTTGAAAAAAGGATACGTATGGAAAAATCCCTTGGAAGGTATCCTCTCTTCATTGAGGTTATCTAGAGAGTCATGCATGGAGCATGCGGGTCCAAAACTTTATCCTGTCTAGCTTTTGAGAGTCTTTCTATCCATTGACCTTCGGGACGAAAGTCTTTTTAGTAGTGGATATTGTAACGAACCTTTTAGTCAATTTACATATTTCCATTTATCTTCGCCGTTAGGGATTCTTTATAGCTTCCCCAAGTCATTTATGACTTGATGGGACTGACTGTTCGGTTATCGGGAAGTTCATTTGGTTTTTAGAACATATTCCCTATTTATAAGTCTTTATTGTTTACAAATGGTCATTAAGCAATAAATTTAGTAAAATGATCTCGTACAAGAATTCTGACTGTGGGAGCATATCCAAAATATTTATTTTAGGCTAGGTAGACCTTTGGCTTGGGTCCCGATGCACCCGAGCTCATTTCGACCTGCTGATTAAAAGGTTGGAAAATTGATGATTTAGGTGTAGGACCCACATTTAGTCAAAATAATATCCGATGGAAAATATAAATTTTGTATTGAAAAATCAGATTTCAAATAAATCCTGTGGCATCGTTGCAAACTTAGAAAATTTTTCAAGTTTCTGATATTGGTGACATGACGATCGTGCAAGGATCACCAATATCACACCATGGAAATCGCCCCAAGACCCAAGGCAATCACGACATGGCCATCACAGTCCATGTGATGATGATTGCAGCATCTACTTGACGGGGGGAGGGATCTATAAATATGATGCCCTAGAAAAAAAATTTTGTTAAGATATCGGAAGAAAATGTTTTGAATTCTGTTCTTTATCATGATTAATAATTTTTCTATGTGGAATTTCTAGATATACGACCCATCATCGTGTAGAGCATCGAATAAGATTTCCAACGATATGTGGATCATCCAAAACGGACACTCGAGCATGAGTTATGATCATTCCGATCTAGCCGTGAATAGTGGTGAACAGTAAATGTGAAGGAAAAAAATACTGAGGCCAGACGAATTTTAGAGTCAACTTCAAACAATCATAACTCCTTGTACATAATGATCTGGGTGATATACTATATATCAACAGAAATCTCTGAAAGTCCTCTTTCCAATGAAATTGGTTTCATCCAATTTGGCCATCGGACACAAAATTTATGGTTGATCTACTTCAGCCTATCAAAACAGTCCACCAAAGGAGAGATTTGACATTATTTGATTTTTAAGGGCATTTTGGTCATTTCCACTCCAATCTATCCAAGAAAACCATGAATTTAAGTCCATTAAGAGCATTCAATAGTTCATTTTTCTCCAAAATTTCCTAAGGCTCAAACCCCAACCCTACTACTCAAAATTTCATCCTTCTATTTCTCTTGATTGAACAGTAGAAATTTTGAATTGATTTGGGATTCGAGTTGACCATGTTAAGGGCTTTAACAAGCACTCTGTATTTTCATGAATAAAGTTTCGGAGTCGGAAGTTCATATTCATCTTCCATTTTTAGGTATGTGGGGCTTTGAACAAGATTATCCTATTGATCTTGTGCCCGGTATTTTTGTTGAATTACATTGACATGAGATTTTACATGTTTTACCATGAATTGGAAAATGGTTTTATATCTTATATTATCGTCCATGAGCTATGGGATTATGTCATCCGATATGTGTATGATGTTGAGATGAAATTATGTCCAAAAAGTATTTGATTATGAGAGTATGATGATTTAATTTGTTAAGCATTGATTTATACTATCATTCCACTATTTCCTTATTATGAATTTATTATTGATATTGGAAATTCTATATCCTTACTATGGGTTGATGTCTCAAGTACCTTTAAATGAGAGTTGGATGGCAAATTGAGAAATGATGATATTGAAGTGGCAATGAGTCTTGCTATTTTTCGGATGGTTTTGAAGAGTTAAATTGTTGAAAATATTATGTAATGAGTCTTCATATACTTGTCCAAATGTCGAGTCGGTTATGGTTTAATGCATTGATACCTTGTTGATGTTGTGGAAGATTAAAATGTTTTGAGCTAAAAGGTGTTGAGTGAGGAATCCACAAATTGATATGATTTGATAAATGAGAAAGAGATTTGATTTGGTCTTTATGATAGACCCTTGTGATGTTGTGGTGGATTTTCTAACGCGTTCTGAGCTTCTCGGGGAGTAGTACTTAGCACTGAGAGAGAAATTTGGTATTTCCCCAAACCTATGTGCCACCGTAGGGTTGTTTGATGATGATATTATTGCACAGAGAGCCCGATATAATTATTGCAGTTTGAAGGTCGTACTCCCTAGAAAAAAGTATGATGCTCCCGCCAACGAGGGTTCCAAACGTTTGTATTCCACGTAGCTCACGTGGGGTTGTCGGTTATATGAAACTCCCCTGTCCATAAGAGTCATGTTTATTGAAATACCGAGTCACTCTGAGTTTTGATGTGGCAAGTCAAGTTGCCTATGATGATCTATAATGATTTATGAAGTTTTTCTCCTACATTTCCTATCTAAGATGTTATGAGTTGCATATTTAATGTCACTCAAGCCAGGTGTGTCATTATGGTCCGTATGTACATTTTTACGAAATTTATGATATTATTTATATGGTGCATGCGCCCCTACATACTCATTACGTATCTTATGCTGACCTACATATTTCTCTATGGTCTACATTCTTACCATGATGTAGTTTCAAGTACTCAACCGAAGCCTCAATAGTGATATCCGATTGCCGCATCTGCTTCTTTCAGTGGTGAGTCCTCATGGTTTGAGGACCAAGTTGCTAGTTTTGGTGTTGTTGTTTTGTGATCCCTTTGGTCTGTTGAGTCTTTTGCGGGTTTGTCCCAATGGCTCGTTGATTTTGCTGTATCGAGGCTATGTCAGACTAGTGTATTGTTGGGTTTGTTTGTGTATAGACATTCCATATATGTACAGTCTAACGATATTTTGTGCCATGTGCGATGTGATATGATATGTACTTATATATATATTCTTAGCGTAGCGTGTCTGTTGTTGTGTTGGAACCTAAGGGTAGTGTTTTGGCTTAAAGGGTTAGCTTGAGGCTATGTGTATCCTTGGGCACCGTGTGGCATCTCATGATGATATTTTGGGGCGTTATAAACTTGGTATCAGAGCCTAAGGTTGTGAAGAGTCCTAGGGAGTCTGACAAGCCGTGTTATGTAGAGTCTTGAGCATCGGTGTGTAGCACGCCACACCTATGATCAAGAGGTTATGCGGTGTCCTAGGAAAAGTCATTTCATTCTTTCTACAAGAGTCTATCATGTTTACAACTGTTTCCTTCTGTTGTTAATTCATGCGTTCTTACAATAGAAAATGCCTCCACGTCGAGCTAACAAAAGCAACAACCAACCTCAACCCGTTGATCCGTTACATGAGATGGTATCCCATGCCAAATTTCGGGCAGCTTTTTAGACACTAGCCCATACAGTTACCGCCAATACTCAGGCTAACGCTCTACCTCCGCAGGAAAATAATTCGACAGCAGCACTAATTCGTGATTTTTTTCGGATGAATCCGCCAGAGTTTATGGGTCGAGAGCAGGTCAGGACCCGCAGATGTATGTTGATGAAATGAAGAAACTTACAAAAATTATCCACGTGACCGAGGATGAAAGTGTGGATCTGGCTTCTTATCAGTTGAAGGATGTTGCCTGTGACTGGGTGCAGATGTGGAATTAGGGTAGAGAGAAAGATACCGCTTTGGTGACTTGGCAATTATTCCAAGATGCTTTCTTGGATAGATTCTTTCCTCTTGAGTAACTGTAAGCTAAGATAGAGGATTTTATGAATTTGAGACAAGTCTCCATGTCGGTTAAGGAGTATTGTCTTAAGTTTAATCAGCTATCGAAGTACGCTCCCAATATGATGGCTGACTTGAGGAGTAGTATGAGCAAGTTTCTAACTGGGGTGTCGAGTTATGTGGTGAAAAAATGTAGCTCTGCTATGATAAATAGGGATATTGATCTTCCTAGGTTAATGATTCGTGCCCAATAGATTGAGTCAGATAAGATAAAGGAAAGAGAAAGAGTAAGAGGGATTAAGAGAGTCAGATGAGAGCAACAGGGGTCTGGTCAGACTAGATTCTCCGGAGGGAGTCACCCTCAGTTTCAGAGACGTCCATTTATACCTGCGCCTTTCTCAGCTAGTGCTCCCGTATATCGGGGCAGGAAGGAGCTCGGGAATAGGTCGGTATCTTCCAGGTCTCAGGACAGTGTAAGCAACTGGCATCATCCTCCTTCGTGTGCTAAGTGTGGTAAAGACCATTTTGGGGAGAGTTATATGGGGCAGCGGGGCTGTTTTGGTTGTGGAAAGTTGGGCCACATACATAGAGACTTCCCTATGCTAGACAGCGGAGTCGTGATGCCCGTCCCCAGAGTCAGGCTACCAGTGCCCCGCCTCCCGCAACCCGTCCAGTTCCTCCTCAGGGTGCTTCATCTATTACTATTGGCGGTCAACGCCAGAATAATTTCTATGATGTACCACCTCGTCAGGAGTAGGACACTACCAATGTTCACTAGTATGCTCCGTGTTTTCTATTTTGATGTCTATGTGTTGATGGACCCCGATTTAAGTTTTTCTTATGTGACACCTCTGGTTGCTGTAAATTTTGAAACGGACCCTGAACTAATTTCTGAGCATATTTTGGCTTCTACTCCAGTAGGAGAGTCTGTCATTGCTATGCGGGTGTATAAGAAATGTCCCATTACTTCTTTCATCGGGTTATGTATGCTGATTTGATTGAACTAGATATGTTTGACTTTGATATCATTCTGGGTATAGATTGGCTTCACTCATGCTATGCGTCTATTGATTGTCGTGCCCATGTGGTTAAGTTTTATTTTCCTAATGAACCTATCCTCGAATTGTTCGGGAGTTCTGTGATTCCTAGGGGTCGTTTCATATGCTATCTCAAAGCTAGGAAGTTGATTTCCAATGGTTGCATCCACCATTTGGTTTGGGTTAAAGACACTAAGGCTGAAACCCCAACCATTCAGTCAATTAATGTTGTTAATGAGTTTCTTGATATCTTTCTGGAAGATCTCCCTGGAATACCTCCTGATAGAGAGATAGAGTTTGGGATTGACCTTCTTCTCGATACTCAGCCTATTTCTATTCCTCCGTATCACATGGCTCCCGCAAAACTTAAAGAGTTGAAGGAGCAATTGAAAGATCTTTTAGACAAAAGCTTTATCAGACCTAGTGTGTCCCTGTGGGGTGCACCTATCCTGTTTATGCGAAAAGATGGTTCTTTACGGATGTGTATTGATTACCGGTAGCTTAATAGGGTTACTATCAAGAATAAATATCCGCTTCCTCGAATTGATGATTTATTTAATTAGTTGCAAGGTGTGAGCTACTTTTCGAGGATAGACCTCCGATCCGGTTATCACCAACTTAAGGTTAGGGAATGTGATATCCCCAAGACAGCCTTCCGAACCCGTTACGGTCATTTTGAATTTCTAGTGATGTCTTTCGAGTTAACTAATACTCCAGCGTCTTTCATGGATCTT
Organism: Capsicum pubescens; assembly: GCA_030864215.1. Classification (NCBI taxonomy): domain Eukaryota; kingdom Viridiplantae; phylum Streptophyta; class Magnoliopsida; order Solanales; family Solanaceae; genus Capsicum; species Capsicum pubescens. Next base: position 182,371,666 of record CM061547.1, on the reverse strand, counting down.
ATGAACCGTGTATTCCGTCCATATCTAGATTTGTTTGTAATAGTATTCCTTGATGATATTCTTATTTCCCTTTGTTTTTAATATCCTAGTTTGAGGAAGATCCACATGAGTTTCTAGATATTGTATAGAAGTTTATTGATATCAAGGGCATCACATAGAATAAAAGTGCAAATTTCGCTACATATAAGTTATAGGATGTCAATCACATCTGGTTTAAGAAAAGAAAGGAGAACGGAGGTGTTGAGGTAGGTCCTATAGATTAAGAAGAGTTTTCAACAACTTTCTTATACAAGTTATTTCCCCTAGATTTGAGGAAACCTAAAGATCACGAGTTCATCAATTTAATGTAGGGTGATATGAGCGAGAAGGAGTACTTATTTAAGTTCACTCAATTTGTGAGGTATGCTCCTACTATGGCAGTAGACAATATCTCTAGAATGAATAAGTTTGTATCTTGTGTAGATAATATTATGGTCAAAGAGTGTAGTCAATTAAGGAGATAGACTTATCTAGACTTATAGTTCATGCTCAACAGGTCGAGCAGGAGAATCTTATGGAAATAGAGAGAGAATAAGAGAGATAGAACATTTATCTTCAACATTTCTCAGCCGAGGTCAGAAGACGGTAATCGTTGTTTGTTCTATCAGATATTTTCATCCTAACTCCATATTTAGCTAGTGCACCTATGCCTAAGTTTAGGAAAAACAGTCAGGATAGAGCTTAGACTCTAAGTCCCAGGGTAGTATAAATAGTGTTTTACTAATCCGCTTAGTATGAAATATGGTAGGAACCACCAACGAGAATGCATAGTGGGTAGTGGTATGTATTTTGTGTATTTCAAGATATATCACAGGATTTGGAAATGTCCGATAGTTTCCCAAAGGGGCAGAGGTGATTGCCAGCCAGGCTAGACTAATTCTTCAATATTGTCAATATTTTTCCTGACTCAGTAGGGTGCTATGTCTACTGCCACTTATAGGCAATGCCAGAATAGTTTGTATGATCTCTAGTCTCGGCATAATCAAGAAGGTTCTCCAGATTTAGTTATCGGTACATTACAGGAATTTCATCTCCATGTTTATGCATTGCTAGATCCCAGAGTTAGACTTTTCTTTCTCACCCCATACATAGTTATAGAATTCGGTGTCAGTCCCAAAATGATAGCAGAGCCTTTCTCAGTGTCTACCCCAGTCGGTAAATCTATTATAGCTAGAAAGGTATACCGAAATTGCCAAATCACATTATCTAAAAAAATAACCTCAGTTGATCTGGTAGAGCTAGAGATGACGGACTGTGATATAATTCTTTGCATAGATTAGCTCCACTCATGTTTTTCCTCAATTTATTATAGAAATAGATTCATTCAGTTTTAGTTTCCCAATGAACTAGTCATTGAATTGAGGTGTTGTAAATCAGTATTTAGGGGTCAGATTGTATCATATCTTAAGTCAAGAAGGGTGATATACAAAAATTGTTCTTACCGTCTTCTCTGAGTCAAAGACTCAAATTTTAATGCTCCTAATCTTAAGCCAGTTCCAATAGTAAGGGAATTACCTGATTTGTTCCATGAAGATCTTCCTGGAGTTCCTCACAAGAGGGAAATAGACTATCAAAATATACCTCCTTCCAATACCCAACCTATCTTAATTCTCCTTATTGATTGTCTTTAACTGAGCTTATGAAAATGAAGAAATAGTTAATAGAACGGTTAGATAAGGGTTTAATAAGGCCTAATGTTTCTTTGTGCGGAGCTTCTGTCCTGTTCGCGCGTAAGAAAGACTGTTGTCTAAGAATGTGAATCAATTACCAGTAGCTGAACAAAGTCACCATCAATAATAAGCATCCACTTCCCAAAATTGATGACTTGTTCAACCAACTTAAGGGTTCCAGTTATTTCTCAAAGATAGACCTCAGATTCGGCTCTAATCAGCTTAGAGTTAGAGAATATGACATCTCAAAGATAGATTTCAGAACTCTGTATGGTTAATAGGGTGTTCAAGTTGTACTTGGACATGTTCTTCATAGTCTTCATTGATGATATCCTTGTCTATTATCATAGTGAGGATGATTATGAAAACCATCTAAAATTTTATTTACAGACTCTTAGAGCATAATGCACTGAAGGAATAGTTAAAAGATTTCTTAGACAAGGGTTTCATCACGCCTCGTATTTCTCCATGGGGTGATCTAGTTTTGTTCATGCGTATGAAAGATGGTTCTTTAAGAATATATATTGATTACCATCAGCTGAACAAAGTTACCATCAAGAATATATATCCAGTTCCCAAAATTGATGACTTGTTCAACCAACTTCAGGGTGACAATTATTCCCTTTAGCTATACCTCAAATCCGGCTATCATGAGCTTGAGGATGATCATGTTAGCCATCAGAAAACTGAATTACAGTCTCTTAAATCTCATAATTTGTTTGCTAAATTTAGTAATTATGCATTTTAGCTGAGATAAGTATTTTTCTTTAGCCATATTATTTTTGGTGATGGCATCTGAGTTGACCCTCAAAAGACTAAAGCAGTCAGAAACTGGCCTACACCTATTTCTCCATTATATATTAGGAGCTTTTTAGGTTTGGATGGCTATTACAGATTATTTTTTGAAGGGTTTTCTTCAATTGCATCCCTCATGTCTGGATTGACTAAGAGGAAAGTCAAATTTCAGTGGTCAGATTCTTACGTGAAGAGTTTTCAAGAGTTGAAGACTCGACTTACTTATGCCCTAGTCTTGACATTGCCAGAATATTTGGGTGGATCTATAGTTTACTATGATGCTTCAATCATTGCTCTTGGTTGTGTTTAGATGCAGAGAGGGAAGTTCATATCCTATACCTCTAGACAACTTAAACCCCAAGAAAAGAACTATCCTACCCATGATCTTGAATTGGTAGATGTTGTTTTTTCCTTGAAAATTTGGATGCACTATCTTTATGGGGTTCATGTTAATGTGTTCACGAATCATAGGAGCTTGTAGTACATATTTACACAAAAGATTTGAATCTACATCAGAGAAGGTGGCTTGAGTTGTTAAAATATTATGATGTGAGTGTGTTGTATCATCTGAGAACGGCCATTATGGTGGCATATTCCCTTAGTAAATAGTTTATAGGTAGTGCATATTAAGGAATACAAGAGGAATTTAGTCAGTGAGGTTTATCAAGTTGCTAGATTGGGTGTTATGTTAGTAGATTCAGCTGAAGGCAGTGTGTGGTTTCAGAATAGTTCGAAATATTCATTTATTTCCTAAGTGAAGGAAAAAAAACATAGGTATCCTAGTTTTTTTAAGTTCAATGCGGTAGTTATAGATGAGAGAGTAGAGGTTTTCTCCCAAAGGGGAGATGGTGTGCTTCATTATCAGGGATGGTTATGTGTTTTGTGCGTTGATAGGTTGAGACAATGAATACTTACAGAAGTGAATGGTGTATAGTATTATATTTTCCCAGGAGCCACTAATATGTACCATGATTTGTGAGAAATTTATTAGTGGAGTGGTCTGAAGAAGGATATTGCAGAGTCTATGACTAAATGTTTAAATCGTCAGCAAGTTAAAGTTGAGCAACAAAGGCCTAGTGGTACATTACCAAAATTAAACATACCCACTTTGAAGTAGGAAGTGGTGAACATGGATTTTGTGAACGGGTTGCCTCCTACGCATCATCAACTTTATTTAATATGAGTCATTGTGGATAGAATGACAAAGTCAACTCATTTGTTGCCAACTCATACTTCATACTCAACTGAGGATTATTCTACGATTTATCTTATAGATTGGTTATGTTGAATGGGGTTTTATTGTCTATCATTTTAGATAGAGGTACTTAGTTTACCTCTCACTTTTGGAAGGCTTTCCAAAAGGTTTTGGGTACCCAAGTCTATCTTATCACAGCCTTTCATCCTCTGAGAAATGGTCAGGTAGAGAGGACCATTCATCATTTAAAGGACATGTTGATATCATGTGTTATTGAATTTAAAGGTAGTTGGGATTAAAAATTTCCTTTTATTGAGTTTGCCTATAACAATAGTTATTAGTTTAGTATTCATATGGCTCTATTTGAGGCTCTCTATAAAAGAAGATGTAGATCCCCTATTTGTTGATCTGAGGCAGGTAAGGCTGCTTTGATAGGGCCAACTCGGTGATAGAGGGAATGAATAATATTTAGGAGTTTCGAGAGAGTCTTAAAATTGCTCAAATTCATCAAAAATCTTTTGCAGATCTGAGGAGAAGCGATCTTAAGTTTTTATTTTGTGATTTAGTTATTGGAAAATTTCCCCCATGAAGGGAGTGAAGAGATTTGGCATGATGGGGAAACTCTATCCCCTCTATGTTGGCCCTTATAGAATATTGAACCATTTTGGGAAGGTAGATTATGAGATTGAGTTGCCTGCAGAATCGACATCATTGCATCCAGTTTTCATGTTTCATTTTAAAAGAAATCCATTGGGGATTCAGCTATTGTTGTTCCTTTAGAATGTATGGACATTCAGGATAACCTTTCCTTAGATGAAGTCCCAGTTGAGATTCTTGATCGTTAGATTATATACTAAGGAACAAAGAAGTTACCTTGGTCAATGTTTTAAGGTGGAATCAGTCTTTTAAGGGAGCTTCTTCGGAAGCAAAAGCAGATATGTGAGCCATGTACCTTCATATTTTCTCTACAAATTCAGATTCAGCTTGAGGTATCAACTTTCCTTATATTAACTCAATTTCGTTCACAGTTTTATTTATGTAACAATTCTCATGTCATTACATGTATTCATGAAATTATTTCAATTAATGTATAATGCTTTAAACTCAGTTGTGTAATCATCTTCCAAGTCGTTCATGTTCAGTATATTATTTTAGTTGCTTTAGTATACTTAGTCTAACCAGTCTTATTCTAGGATGAATGTTCCCAAAGGGAGATGTTATAAAATGCCATTGTATTCTAATATTGATTCAATTCATTGTTGTATGCTTAAGGGGGGTCCAAGGCTAGAAAATTTCACTAAGTGTTAAGGACTTACTAATTTTTAAGACCCTAATCTTTACACATTTTTATTTTGGCCTTCCTAATTACCGAAAGGTTTGTTTTTGAGTTGATTCATGTTTAGTGAGGTAAAATCTATGTCTCAAGAAAGTCTCAAGATTTTTGACGGGGTTTGTGGAGTGTTTGAATAGTTGTAATAGCAAGCCCTTAAGATAGGGCCGTGGCGCGAGGGCTTTTCCCACTTTACTAGGGTCGTTGCACGATGACTACTCCCCGGGACTAGGTGTCGCAGTGCGAGGCCATTCCTACATTGTTGGGGGTCGCAGCGCATTACGTATTACACATCCACCTCTTTCGTCATTAAGTTCATGGGGCAATTAGGTCTTTTTCCTTAACCTAATTCGTCCATAACACGATTTGGGAAATTATTAGGGGCATTATTTTCCCCTTTCTCTCAAAATCACTCTTTAGAAACCCTCCGTCTTCCCAAGAACAAAACCATGCTCTTTCTTCAAGAAATCAAGATTCAAGCTTCCAAGTTCAAGAAAACCTTAAGAAATCCTCAAGAAACTAGATATTAAGGTATGTGGGGTGTTCATCCATGGTCCCTTTCACCCATGGAGCCCAAAAACCTTCTTTTCAACTAAAGTATGGATTTTTCACTTATTATGATGTTTTTTGTGTTCAAGAAGGATGAAATTCATGTCTTTCCTTAGTAATTAAACTCAAATTTTATCCATGTATTGTTCCATGAAAAGTCAAGTTATATCATGCTTCAAGTTCTAATTTATCATGTCAATATTCAAGTGAATTTAATTTTATATTATCATGTTATGGTCTTAGTCACGTATTCATGTTGTTTTCCGAAGTTTTAAGACATTGTGATGTTCAAGTTCATGATTCTAACATGTCTGATGACATGTATATACTTTTGGATATTTGAACCATGATATTATACTATGGTTTGAAGCCTGAATATTGTGTTTTTTGATCATTAAGTGTGGTGGGTTATGAACATCCGATACCTATGTATCTTACATGATTTCAGATCTTTCAATAATGATTTAGTTAGACCATGAATAATACTTATTTACTCAATTGATATAATCATGATGAGCATCATCATAAATAATGTTCAGTTAAACTTTGTCCAATTCAGTACAATTGTCAGTTCAGTTGGGAGTAGGATTTACTACAGAGTGGATGCAGGGATAGGCGATTCCCCGTCAATTAGGAAGAGTCATTAGTAGCAGTCATTGTATTGTAGAACTAAGTAGCCAGTGTAGGATATGAGAGGTCACCCATCAGTTTAGGCTTGATTACCTCTTAGAGGTCACCCATCTATTTAGGATTAAACCCTATTCCTTTGTGACATCAGTCTAAAGCATCCACAAAGCCAGTGTGAGTATCCATGACACAGTACAATTACCTTTCCAACTGGAGTTATTGGTTGGACCCCGATTATCTCAAATTGTGGTATGTCGGTTACATGATACCTCTCACAGTCTTAGTCAATATTCAGTATGTCGCAGCTCAGGTTTGCTTTGCCAAAGCATTCAAAATTTTAGTTATTCAATTAAATAAAATTCAATCTTTTACATTTCAGATTATCCTAGAAACATGTTTATGCTTTGTCTTGCATTTCCAGATATTACATGTTTATGAATTTATGCTAATTTATCTCATGCATTAAAGTCAGTCTATATCAAACGTAATAGTTCATTTAAAGTAAAAACTGCATAATTTTCTTTGCATTGTGTTGTCTTATAACATAGGTTTGGATGCTCAAATTCCCGACCATTATTAGACAGCTATGCGTTACCAAAAAATAATAGTGTTGAGTTCTCATCCATTGAGGATTTGACTTGTTTATTTTAGTTATTTCAATACTTCTTTATGTCAATTTAGTCGAAGTTAGTTGGAGGCTTGTCCGATAATCTCCTCAGGAAGTTTATAGGCTTTCAACCAATTAGTTAGAAAGTCAGTTAGTTGTTTTAGTATTAAGGACTATTTCAGATAGAAAATTTGGTTTCTAGTAATTTATTAGATATTTTAGATGTGCTTTGTTTCGTGTTCCACTATTAAATTTTATAGTACCTTATCAGTATATTTTTCGCTCATGAATTATATTACTATTTTACTCAGTATACATAGTAGGTAACAATTCATGGGTTAGCTTGGGGTCACTTATGGCTATAGGCATCATTGTTGAGAATAGAGGGTAGCCTCGGGTCATGACAAAACTTGGTATCAGAGAATAAGGTTTTAAAATGTCTAAGGGAGCCTGAAAGTCGCATTGAGTACAACCTTGTGCATAGGTGTGAAGCGCGCCATATTTTTGGATAGGAGGCAACGAGAAATTTTACGAAAGTTTCCCTTATTTTAGTGTACATGTCATGTGAGAGAAAAAGAGATCTATTTAATTCCTTTTTCTAAATTATCCTTCACTCCTCTTGTAGACAATCCCTCCCATAAGAAACAATGAAAGAAGGAACTAGGATAAACCTGTACCCCTACCTGTTAAGGAAGACCCCCTGAATAAACACGTCTCCTATGTTGAATTTAGTGTCGATTCTGCTACCCTAGCCCATTCGGTAGATGCTTAAAACAACTAGAAAGATTTTGTTCATGATAATACTTTGGCAAATATAGCTGGAGTTAGGATTCAGGATTTCACTTGGATGAATCCCATTTTATTATGGAATCTATGATTGAGCAGGATCTCTAGGAGTTTCTAGATATGGTACAGAAGGTGACTGACATAAATGGATTCATATCAAGTTAGAGTGTAGAGTTTGATGCATATCACTTGCAGGATATAACTCACACCTGGTTTAAGCATTAGAAGGAGGATTGAGGGGTTGAGGCATGGCCTATAGAGTTGGAGGAGTTTGCCACAACTTACTTAGACCAATTCCCTTATCATAGATAAGGGTAAAAAAATTTACCTTTGTCAAAGTTTTATGCTGGAATCAGTCTATTCAGGGAGCTACTTGGAAAACAGAAGTAGATATGCGATCCAAGTACCCTCATCTTTTCTTTACAAACTCATATTCAGCTTGAGATATCAACTTTCATTAGATTGACTCAATTTTGTTCCCAGTTTTAGTTATGTAACCATTCTCATGTCATTGCATGCATTCATTAAACCAGTTCAATTCATGTATCTGCTTCAAACTCAGTTATGTAATCATGTTCCAAGTCGTGCATGTTCAGTATATGATCTCAGTTGCTTTAGTATTCTTAGTCTAACTAGTCTTACTCGATGACGCATATTCCAAATGAGAGATATTATAATACCCCATAGTATTATAAGCTTGATTTAGTTCTTAGTTGCATTCTTAAATAGGGGTCCAATGCTAGAAAACTTTACCAAGTGTTGAGAACTTAGTCATTTTTAAGACCCCTAAACTTTACGTATATTTATTTTGGCCTTCAAAACTCTGAGATGTTGCTCTTTAAGTTGATTCATGTTTATTCTGTTAAAATGTATGTCTCAGTAGAGTTTCAGGACTTTAGAATGGGGTTCCTCACATGTTTGGATAGCTGGAATAATAATCCCGCAAGATAGGCCTGTGGCACGAGGGCTATTTCCATATTTTTGGGGATCGCAGCTCGAGGTCTACTCCTCGGGACTAGCTGTCGCGGTTTAAAAAAATTCCCACTTTTTGGGGGGTCGCAACACATTATGTGTTGTGTGTCTAGATCCTTGGTCATTAGATCTTGGTGCAATTAGGTCTTTTTCCCTCAACCCAATTCATCCATAACATGATTTGGGGAATTATTAGGGACATTATTTTCCCCTTTCTCTCAAAATCACACATTAGAAACCGTCCCCCTTCCCAAGAACAAAACCAATCTCTTTCTTCAAGAAATCAAGATTCAAGATTCCAAATTCAATAAACCCTCGAGAAATCCTCAAAAACTAGATATTAAGGTTTGTGGGGTGTTCATCCATGGATCCCTTTTAGCCATATAGTCCAAAAGCCTTCTTTTTATATAATGTATGGATCTTTCTCTTATTATGGAGTTTTGTGTGTTCAAGAAGGATAAATTCATGTCTTTCCATAGAAATTGAAACTCAAATCATGTCCATGTATGGTTCCGTGAAAAGTCAAGTTATCTCATGCTTCAAGTTCCAATTTCTCATGTCAATATTCAAGTTAATTTCATGTTATATTATCAAGTTATGATCTTAGTCATGTAATAATATTGTTTTCCCATGTTTTAAGACATTCCTATGTTCAATTTCATGATTCTCAAAGGTTTGATGACATGTGTATACTTTTGGATATTTGAACCATGATATTATAATATAGTTTTAAGCCTTAATATTGTATTTTTTGATCATTTAGTGTTGGTGAGTTATGAACACCCAATACCATTGTGTTTTACATAATTTTAGATGTTTCAATAATAATTCAATTAAATAATGAAAAATAATATTATTTTACTCCATTGATATAATGATAATGAGCATCATCATAATAATGTTCAGTTAAACTTAGTCCAATTCAGCACTATTGACATTTCAGATAGGAGTAGGATTTAACACATAGTGAATGCAAGGATGGCGGCTTCCCCATTAGTTAGGCATAGTCATTAGTAGCAGTCACTATATTCTAGAACTACGTAGCCAGTGTAGGATATGAGGGTTCACCCATTTGTTTAGGCATGATTTCCTTTTAAGGATCACTCGTCAGTTTAGGATTGACACCCTAGTCCATCGGGACATCAGTCTAGTTGATCCACACAGCCAGTGTTATTACCCTTTGGCACGGTACTGGCACTCTTCCTACTAGAGTTATAGATTTGGACCTGATTATCTCAAATTTGGGAAGGTCGGTTACATGATACCTCCCACAATCTCAGTCAGTATTTAGTATGTCATAGTTCATGTTTGTTAGACCAAAGCATCTAAATTTTTAGTTATTCGGTTAAAAAAATCCATTCTTTAAGATTTCAAATTATCTTAAAAACATCTTTATGCTTGGTCTTGCATTCTTAGATATATTATCTTTATACATTTATTCTCAGTTATCTTATACATTTCAGTCAATCCATATTGCACATACTAGTACATTTAAAGAACAAACTACATAATTTTCTTTGTTCTATTTTGTCTTATAACATAGGTTCAGATGATTAAATTCCTAACCATTGTTAGAAAACTCATTGTTATTAAATGAAAATAGTGGTGAGTCCTCATCCATCGAGGACATGATTTGTTTATTTAAGCTATTTCAGTACTTCTTATGTTAATTCAGCCGAAGTTAGTTGGGGGCTTGTCCCATCAACTTCTCATAAAGTTTAGATGCCTTTAGACATTTAGTTAGACTGTCAATCAGTTATTTCAGTATTAACAGCTATTTCAGATAGACAGTTTGGTTTCTAGTATTTTATTAGACATTTTAGATGTTCTTTTCTTCGTATTCTGGTATTCCATTTTACAGTACCTTATCAATATATCTTCTGCTTATGAATTATATTATTGTTTTACTGAGTGCTCACAGTAGGTAACAGTTCATGGGTTATCTTATGGCCACTTATGGCTATAAGCCTCATTGTTGAGAGTAGGGAGTCTGAAATTCATGTTGGGTGGAGTTTTTATGCATGGGTGTGAAGCGCGCCACACTTATGGACATAAGGCTTCGAGACATTTTAGAAAAGTTTCCCTTCGTTTAGTGTTGATTTTGTGTGAGATAAAATAAGCTCAATTTAGTTCCTCTTTCTAATTTATCCTTCACTCTGTTTGTAGAAAATGCCTCCTAGAAGAAACAATGAAAGAAAGAACGAGGATAAGCCTACACCCCTTCCTATTCAGGAAGACCCCCTAAATGAACACGTCTTCTATAATGAATTCAGAACTAATTTTACTACCCCAGCCCATTAGGTAGATGCTCAAAACAACTAGCAGGTTGTTGCTCCTGCTAATCTAGTGGCAAATAAAGTTGCAATTAGGATTCAGGATTTCACTCGGATGAACACCCTTTTGTTATCAGGATCCATGTATGAGGAGGGTACGTAGGAGTTTTTTGATATGGTACAGAAGGTAATTGATATCAGGGGCGTCAAATCGGGTAAGAGTGTAGAGTTTGCTGCATATTAATTGAATGATGTAGCTCACACCTGGTTTAAGCAATGAAAGGAGGATTAAGGTGTTGAGGCATGATCTTAAGAGTTAGAAGAGTTTTCCACAACTTTATTTGACCTGTACTTTCACCTAGAGTTGAGGGAATATAAAGATAAGGAGTTCATCAATTTAAGTAAGGTCATTTGAGTGTTATTTTCACTAAGTTTGCGAGGTATACTCCTACTACTATAGCAGACAATATGTTTAGAATAAGTATGTTTGTATATGGTGTAGTTGATAGTGATGTTAAGGAGTGTAGTACCTTTATTTTGATTAAAGAAATGGACTTATCTAGACTTGTGGTTCATGCTCAACAGATCAAGGAGGAGAAACTTAAAAAGATAGAGAGAGGGAATAAGAGGGCCAGAATAGGTAAATTCACCTTTTCTAAGCTAACGTTAGAAGGCGATAACTATTCTCAGTTTTGTAGAAGCTTTAATCCTCAACTCCATCTTTTGCTAGTGCATCAGTGCCTAAGTTCAGGAAAGATAGTCAAAATAGAGTTTTAGGCTCTAAATCCCAGGGTAGTGTGAACAGTGGTCGTTCTAATCTGCTTTGTTGAAAAAATGTGGTAGGAACCACTAGGGGGAGTGCAGAGAGGGCAGTGATATGTATTTTAAATGTGGAAAGCCAGGCCACAGGATCCGAGAGTGTCCGATGGTTTTCTATAGGGGCAGAGGTGATCGCTAGTAGGGCCAGACTAATTCTTCAATAGTTCCAATAGGTTGTCCAACTCAGCAGGATTCTATGTCCAGTGCCACTAATAGGAAATTCTAGAATAAGTTGTTTTCCCTCTAGACTCGGCATGATCAGGATGGTTCTCTTGATGTTATTACGGGTATGTTACAGGTCTTTTATCTCTATGTTTATGCATTCCTATATCCTGGAGCTTCACTTTCCTTTATCACCCCTTACATATTAGTAGACTTCGATGTCAGTCATGAAATATTTGTAGAGCCTTTCTCAGTTTCTACCCAGTATGTTTATCTATTATAGCCAGACAGGTATACAAGAATTGCCCAAGCATAGTATCTCAGAAAATCACCTCTGTTGATCTGTTAAATCTAGAGATGACGGTCTTCGATATTATTCTCGACATGGATTATCTCCATACATTCTTTGCCTCAGTTGATTGTAGAAATATCATCATTCTATTTTAGTTTCCCAATGAACTAGTCATTGAAAAGAGGGGTAGTACTTTCGTACTTAGGGTTCATATTGTTTCATATCTTAACGCAAGAAGGATGATATCCAAGGAATGTGTTTACTATCTTGTCCGGGTCAATGAGTTAAATTCAGAGGCTCTAAGTCTAGAGTCAGTTCCAATAGTAAGGGAATTTCTAGATGTGTTCCTTAAAGATCTTTCTAGAGTTCTTCCCAAGAGGGGAATAGATTTTGAAATACACCTTCTTCCAGATACCTAGCCTATATCTATTCCCCCTTACCAAATGGATTAGCTAAGCTAAGGAAACTGAAGGAATAGTTAAAAGATCTTCTAGACCAAGGTTTTATTTTGCTGAGTGTTTCTCAATGAGGAGCTTCAGTCCTATTCGTGCATATAAAAGATAGGTCTCTAAAAATATGCATTGATTACCGTCAGATAAACAAAGTCACAATCATGAATATATATCAACTTCACAAAATTAATGACTTATTTAACCAACTTCAGGATGCTAGTTATTTCTCTAAACTAGACATCAAATTTGGCTATCATCAACTTGAGTATGATCATGTTAACCATCTAAAAATCGTAATACAGTCTCTTAGATCTCATAAGTTGTTTTCTAAATTTAGTAATTACACATTTTGGTTGAGATCAGTAGTTTTTCTTTGCCATATTATTTTTTGTGATGGCATCCGAGTTTACCCTCAAAACACAAAAGCAGTGAGAAACTTTCCTACAACTATTTCTCTATCAGATATTAGGAGATTCTTAGGTTTGGATGGCTATTAAAGATAGTTTTTTGAAGGGTTTTAATCTATTGCATCCCCCATGTCTCTATTGACTAAGAAGAAAGTCAACTTCCATATGTCAGATTCTTGTGTGAAGAGTTTTCAAGAGTTGAAGACTCGACTTACTTTCACCCTAGTCTTGACTTTGCCAGATGGTTTGGGTGGATTTATAGTTTATTATAATGCCTCTAAAGTTGGTCTTGGTTGTGTTTTGATGCAGAGAGGCAAAGTCATAGCTTATGTCTCTAGACAGCTTAAACCTCATGAAAAGAACTATTCTACACATGATCTTGAATTGGCAGCTATTATTTTTTCCTTGAAAATTTTGAGGCACTATCTTTAAAGGGTTTATGTTGATATGTTCGTGAATTATAAGAGTTTATTGTACGTGTTTATGCAGAAAGATATGAATCTTCATCAGAGAAGATGCCTTGACTTTTTAAAAGATTATGATATGAGTATGTTGCAATATTCTATCAAGGCCAATGTGGTTGCAGATACCCTTAGATTGCCTATGTGTAGTGTGGCTCGTGTTGAGGAAGACAAGAAGAAGTTTGTCTATGAGGTTCATCATCTTGCTAGATTGGGTGTTAGGTTTGTTGATTCAGCTAATGGTAGTGTATGGGTTCAAAATAATTTGGAATCTTCATTTTTTGCCGAAGTGAAGAAAAAACATAGTAGGGATCCTATTTTTATTAAGTTTAAGGAGGTAGTTAAAGATCAGAAAGTTGAGGTTTTCTCCCAACGGGGAGTTAGTATGCTTTGTTATCAGGATAGGTTATGTATTCCATGTGTTGAGACAGTGAATACTTGTAGAATGTGCGTGGTATTATCTTCACCCAAGAGCCTCTATGATGTACCGTGAATTACAGGAAATCAACTGATGGAGTGGTCTGAAGAATAATGTTGTAGAGTTTGTGGCTAAATGTTTAAATTGTTAGCAAGTTGAATTTGAGCTCATATACCTAGTCGTACGTTGTAGGAGTTCAGCATTCCTACTTAGAAGTGGGAAGTGGTGAACACGGATTTTGTGATAGGGTTTCCCCATAAGCGTTGTCAACATGATTTGATTTGGGTCATTAGGGATAGAATGACCAAGTCAGCCCATTTGTTTCCAGATCATACTTCATACTCAGCTGAGGATTATGCTAGGCTTTGTATTAGGGAGGTGGTTATGCTGCATCGGGTTTCATTGTCTATCTTTTCAGACAGAGGTAATCAGTTTACCTCTCACTTTTAGAAGTCTTTCAAGAAGGTTCAGGATACCAAAGTCCATTTTAGCACAACCTTTCATACTCAAATAGATGTTTAGGGGGAGAGGACCATTTAGACATTAGAGGACATATTGAGAGCATATGTTATTACTTTAATAGTAGTTAGGATTACCACGTCCCTTTTATTGAGTTTGCCTATAACAATAGTTATCGCTTTAGTATTCATATGACTTTATTTGAGGATCTCTATGGAAAGAGAAGTAGATCCTTCATTGGTTGGTTTGAGTCAAGTAAGGCTACTTTACTAGGACTAACTCGGATATTTATCCAATGGAGAAAGTTCAGTTGATTAGGGAGAGGCTTAAAAGAGCCCAAAGTCATCAAAAATCTTATTAAGATATGGGAAGAATCGATCTTGAGTTCTAAGTTGGTGATTTAGTTTATTTGACAATTTCTCCCATAAAGGGAGTCAAGAGATTTAACAAGAAGGGGAAACTCAGGCCCTGCTATGTTGGCCCTTATAGAATATTAAACTATTTTTAAAAAGTAAAATATGAGCTTGAGTTGCCTGCAGATTTGGCATCAGTGCATCCAGTGTTTGATGTTTCTTTGTCAAAGAAATGTATTGGTGATTCAACTATTTTCATTCCTTTAAAATGTATGGAAATTCAGTGTAGTCTTTCCTTCGAAGAAGGCCCAGTTGAGATTCTTGATCGTTAGATTCATAGAATAAGGAACAAAGAATTTCCCTTGGTCAAAGTTCTATGGTTGAACCATTCTATTGAGGGAGATACTTGGGAAAGAAAAGTATATAAGGGAACCAAGTACCCTCATCTTTTCTCTTCAAACTCAGATTTAACTTGAGGTAGAAACTTTTCTTAGATTGACTCAATTTTGTTCTCAGTTTTAGTTATGTAACCATTCTAATGTCATTGTATGCATTCCTAAAATCAGTTCAGTTTAAGTATCATGCTTCAAACAAAGTTGTGTAATCATGTTCCAAGTTGAACATGTTCACTATATGATCTTTGTTTCATTAGTATTATTTGTCTAACCAGTCTTATTCGATGGCGAATGTTCTGAAATGAGAGATGTTCTAATACCCCGAAACATTCTAAGCTTGATTCAGTTCTTAGTTTCTTTCTTATGGGGGGTCCTAGACTTGAAAATTTCATGAAGTGTTAAGGACTTAGTCATTTTCAATAACCCTAAACTTTATGGACTTTTATTTTGACCGTCACAATGCTGAGAAATTAGTTTTTGAGTTGATTCATGTTTAGGGGGGTTAAAGGTATGTCTCTAGAGAGTTTTGGGATTTTTGGATAGGGTTCGAGGTGTGTTTGCTTTACAAAAATAGCAAGACCTCACAAAGGGCCTATGGTCCAAGGGCTATTCATATTTTGGCGGAGGTCGCGGAAAGAGGCATGTTCCTTGGGACTGGGTGTCGCAGCATGAGGCCATTCCCACTTCTTTGGGGGTCGCAGTGCATTATGTGTTGTGCGTACAGCTCCTTGATAATTGAGATCAATGGGAAATTAGGTCTTTATCCCTCAACCCAATTCATTTATAACACGATTTGGGACATCATTAGGGGTATTATATTCCCCTTTCTCTCAAAAACATTCATTAGAAACCCTCCTCCTTCCCAAGAACAAAACCCAAGCTCTTTATTCAAAAAATCAAGAATTCAATCGTCCAAGTTCAAGTAATCCTCAAGGAATCCTAAAGAAACTAGATGTTAAGATATATGGGGTGTTCATCTATTGGTCCCTTTCACCTATGGAGGCCAAAAACCTTATTTTAAATTAAAGTATGGATTTTTCACTTATTATAGAGTTTTATATGCTCAAGATGGATTAAATTCATGTAATTCCTTAGTAATTGAACTCAAATCAAGTCTTTTTTTGGTTCCATGAAAAGTCAAGTTATCTCATGCTTCAAGTTTAGATTTCTTATGTAAAAATTCAAGTGAATTTCATGTTATATTATCAAGTTATGCTCTTAGTCACATAATCATGCTATTTTTCCATGCTTTAAGATATTTCCATGTTCAAGTTCATGATTCTCATATTTTTGATGACACATCTATACTTTGGGAACTTTGAACCGTGATTTCATTCTATAGTTTTAAGCCTTAATATTTTATTTTATTATCATTCAGTGCTAGCGGGTTATGAACACCCGATACCTCTGTGTTTTACATAATTTTAGATCTCTCAATAATGATTCAGTTAAACCATGAATACTATTATCTTACTTAGTTGATATAATCATAATAATAACCATCTGAAATAATTTTCAGTTAAACTTAGACCAGTTTAGTACCAGTGTTAGTTCAGTTTGGAGTAGGATTTTGCACCGAGCGAATGCAGGGATGTCAGTTTCCCCATTAGTTAGGCAAGGTCGTTAGTAGCAGTCCTTGTATTTTGAACTTCATAGCCAACATAGGATATGAGGGGTCACCGATAAGTTTAAGCTTGACTTCTTCTCAAGGGTCACCAATTAATTTAGGCTTGACACCTTGTTCCTTTGGGACATTAGTCTAGTGGATCCACACAGCCAGTGTTAGTACCCGTGGCACAGTACTGTCACATTTCCAACTGGGGTTACATGTTGGACCCTGATTTGTTCTGATTAAGGTATGTAGGTTATATGATACATCACATAGTCTCAGACAGTATTCAGAATGTAGCATCTTAAGTTTTCTTGACCAGAGCATACGGATTTTAAGTTAGTCAGTTATACAGAATTTAGTTATTCAGATTTTATATTATCTTAGGAACATATTTATTCTTTGTCTTGCATTCTCAGATATTATATATTTATCCTTTCATGCAATGTTATCTCATGCATTTCAGTCATTCCTTATATCACATACTAGTATATTCAATGTACTGACCGCATACTTTTCTTTGATCTATGTTGTCTTATAACGTAGGTTCAGTCACTCAGATTCCCGACCATTTTTAGATAGCTCAACATTCCTTACATACAATAGTGGTGGATCATCATCCATCAAAGACATGGTTTATTTATTTTAGTTATTTTAGTACTACCTTATTTTCTAGTCAGTCACAGTTAGTTGAGGGATCTTCCTATCAACTTCTTATGAAGTTTAGAGGTTTTCAGACAATCAGATAAATGGACAGTCAAACTTTTCATTATTAACAATTGTTTCAGATTGACTATATTGCATTTAGTATTTTATCAGATATTTCAGACGTGCTTCACTTCGTACTCCAATATTTAATTTTACCATACGTTATCAATGTATCTTCCGCTCATGCATTATATTATTGTTTTTCTTAGCGCTCACAACAGGTACGAATTCATGGGTTTGCCAGAGGTTACTTATGATCGTAAGCACTATTTTTTTTTACTAGGGGGTAGCCTCGAGTCATGATACGCATATAGGAAGTCCTCAGATCTAGTCTAAATACATAGATATTATGACACTTTAGCACGTAAATCCTCCTAACATTAGTGATAATAGCAGACTTTGGTAGGTTGATTTAGTATTTTGGTGGGTAGTTAAGTGACTTATGGGTTTCTTGGAATTTCGTGGGTTTGAGGATGATTTTTGGTCTTGTGGTGATTGCTAGTCTCTTATACTTTCTTGATCAATTTTAGGTTATAAGGTATGTACACAACTTCTATTGTGTAAACTTAGAGTTTGGGTACAAAGTTTGGGAAAAGGCATCGTTTCCACCCCAAACTATACCCAAAATGTCGAAGTCACACCTAAACTATACTAGTGACCTATTACACACCTAAACTATAAAAAAGTGAAACTATTTACACCCTGTCAGGCTACCACCACTTGCATGTGGTGTAGTGTTTTACACGCACTGCCACATCAGCACCACATCAGTAAAAAGTGCCTTAGATGCTAGTGTGGTGACCTGGTGAGTCCTTATATAATAGTTTCTATGGTGAGCCCAGTTGTTCTATAGTTGTGACTCCGTACTGGAGTTCTTGATTGATGTTTCTCAAAGGTATCTTATTTCCTTTACCTATTTTGGCATTTTCTTGCATGTGCATTTGACGATAAACATGAATCATAATGGCGGATACTATAATGAACCACATATTTGGATTTGAAATGTTTCTATTTTTGACTATTTTACCATTCCTTGTTGTTTCTTTATCTCATTTACGATTTAGATCCCGTTTGGATAGGATTACAAAACTAACATTTTATCTTAAGTGATTAAAAGCATAAAATAAGTGCTTTTAAATTAAGCAGATAAGTGTTTGGATAGAAGTGCTGAAACTGAAAAAAAAATTGTTGATGTGTTTGGTAAACAAGTGTTGTCAGCTACTTTTTTGTTGTAAAAATGACTTAAATATCCTTAAAGTTGTTAACACATAATAACGTGAATTATTTATGATTTTTAATTATAATACTTCAAAAATAATTTTTATTTAAATACGCTTTCAACATAAAGTGATTATGCCAGGTCAATTTATAAATATAAGTTACTTTTTTTAAAAAAAAATATTAAAAAATAAAAATTTTAAGATATTTTTAATTAAAATATAGTATTTGTAATATTGCAAGCTTGTAAACAACATAAATTTTTTAGGAATGAAATAAACTATTAAAAAGAATCAATTTTTAAAATTTAAATAACATGTAGAGATTCTATATGAACGAAAAGAGAAGAACTTACCGCAAGCTCGATTTGACTGTAAAATTTTTGAGTGTTTTCTTATGTAATGATCGATTCTCTGAACATAAAGGAGAAAACTGGAGGGAAAAGATGAAAAAAAGTGGAAAAAAGAAAAAGAAAGAAAAATCAATATGGGCTACAAAGTTTAGTGTATTGTTGGAATTTGAAGAAAATATAAGGGATATAATGGAAATGTTTTGGTCAAACCTGAAAAAAATTTAATCGAAAAAGTAAAAAGCTGGGGGTATCCAACTTCACAATTTTTTGCTTTTTTTAATCTACTTTTAGCCTTTTTTAATCTCTTTTTGATTTTACCAAATAGAAAGGCTAAAAAAGTGATTAAAATCTAGTTTGACCAGATTTTAATCCTATCCAAATACCCTCTTATAGAGATTATCATTATGGCCCCTAATGCATTTGGTGGAATTTTAAATGAGTTTGTAGTATTTGGATATCCTTAAATGAATAAGTTTGAATATGATCTACAATTTATGATCTGAATGCTACATTGCAAATTGGGCAGTGACATTAGATCCAGAATGTTGACTTTTTGTTAACAAAGGAGTTGGTTTAGGTTCAAAATCTTTATTTTGCATTTTAAACCCTTCATTTGAAAAATAGTTAAAGTTTACCTAAAGGGGTCTGATAGCCTAAAGGCTACCAAACACACGAAATTGAACACTAGGATGCAAAAATCAGCAAGCACACAAAAGGAAAACAAACACTTAGAATGGAGATGAAGAAGAAGAATTGCATGAAATTAAAGATAGATAGAGAGACCCTCACTTCCACCAATGAATAGAACTAGAAGGTATATCAAACCTTCAAACATACATCACCAATGTAAGATCAAACCACTCTCTTAGGTGACCCAAAGGAAACACACTTCCTCAAGCAAACCTTTCTTGCCAAATCATCCAAGACAAGTGAAAACCCTAACTTTCAAATGTTCATGGACCAAGTTTCGGTTCTAAGATCTACAACTACAAAACTAAATCTGCAAACTAATGAGTAATACCCAATTTCAATTCATCAAAGTCTAATGAAAATACAAGCTAAAGGGTCTATTTATACTATTACATGCCAAAGGACTAAAATGCCCTTAATGAGGACTTAAAAGGAGGCGTCTATAGAGTGCTCTTTTGGAGTGTAAAAAGTCTTCATTATCCTTCCTTTGAGGCTCTTATGGAGTATTTAAACTCCCCTCCTTCCTTCTCTTGACCAACTCTTCAAAATACTCCAAAAAGTCTTTAATTGCTTGCCGATTCCGAAGCCTTAACCCTAAGACAATATCTTTTGCTCTTGAGGCTCATTGTTCTTGTATCATCCTCTCCATCTTGAAGGAATTTTTCCTCGAATTCAGATCTTGCAAAAACCAAAGAGAGAGCAAAAACAAACACAAAATCCTCTTGGTAGGAGGGTTAGTATTAGCACCACACTTATATCATCAACCCATGGTTGCTCACACTTGACATACATCCACATATCCTTGGTTTTTGACATAAAAAGCTTAGCATAATGTATAACAAATACATGAATAGCATCAATATAAAAAATAAGTGAGCACGACCAGCAACTATATCCTTCACATCTCAAGAGTATTCCGGGGTCAAATGGGAGAAAATGATGAAGGTTTAAGTCGAGATGGTCCACTCCTTTCACTAAGTTATCAAGTTCAAAATCATTCAAGTCATTAACCACCAATAGGACAAACACAAGGTAATTATGAACAAGATTAACATAAGAGCTTTCATTACACACGTTCAAAGGACCATATACTTTATCAAGATCAACAATACAATTATGCCAAGGGGGCACACTTTTGGAATACACCCAACTATCCTTTGTTACAATCATGAAATACTTACTACAAGAATCACAAAGGACATGGTTAAGAGAGATATCAAGGAAAAAGGAATGCAATCCGAAACACATACTTCCCTACCCCAATAGTATATCAGGATCAAATGGATGAAATAGACAAAAATCAAAGATGAGGTTAGCCATTCCTTTTACTAGAGAATCAAACTCACAATCATGTTCATTTAAGAAAGGAAAAAAGCCACCAAGCTTACTACCTCTACATAATAACAATTCAAAATTAACATGATTATCATCATAGGTAAAGAGGTAGTATAGGAAGGAATCAAGTGTGAAGACATCAACCAAGGTACTATAATCTACAAGAGGGTCATGTAGTTTATGAATACTATTGTCACATGATAATTGAACCTTATTCAAGTTATAAGTGCTAGCACTAGATGGACACAAATCATTCTTACGAAAAGAATTGATTTTGTCATCTAAAGGATCAACTAGTGCTTTCATACTCACAACAAGAGTTTGGTACTTATACAAACTATCAACACGAAGAGTATCACAAAAGGGAGATTCATACACATTTTGACTAATCCAATCCGAAACTACACCACTTTGGCTACTACGAGACACATCACAACAATTCAAGTTTTTAGGAGTGTAGAAAATAGCTTGGTTACCTTGTAAATTATGAGAAGTGTTTTCTTCACTTTGTTTCGCATCATGGAAGCCCTGATTCTTAACGTTACAAGGAAATATGTCAAGGTTTCCCTTTGGATTCACTTCTTCCTCGCTTGTCCCACAATGGGGACTGTCGGCCAAGGGCTGGATGGAAACATCCTTGGGCTTCTCCTCGAGACTTCTAGGGTACTGAACCGGCACATGAGAAGATAAAATACTAGGAAAAATGATAGTATTTGGGTTAGTGAATAAAAAGGGTCCTTTGTGGACAAGATCCACAATCAAGCATTTTTTTTCCCTTCCAACTTCACTACCCGTAGTTTTCCGTTCCTTTTCACTTCTTTGTTCATATTCTTCTTGTACCTCACTAATAATTTTCTCTCCATATTGAGGCTTTGCCTCACTCTATTTGGTTTCTAACTCATGGAGAGGAGTCATTGGATTTTGTGAAGTATAGGATCTTTGGACTTGAGGCGTTTGGAATTGTGGAGATTTTGGTGGACATAGTCTATCAACCCTCAGTCTAATTCTAATCTTGTCACCACTCATTGAATCCATATCACTCCTTATAGCATCATTTCCGCTCTTTATTTCTCGACTCAAGGCCTCCATTTGGGCCATCAAAGCTCCCATAACATCATTTTCCAAAGGTTGGGAAGTAGTACCTTCGGTTTCCATGGAAAACGTACCTACGAATTGAAAAAAACAGAAAGAAAAATAACCTACAAAATGAGAAAATGAGTTAGTTCAAGAGCCTCACTTCACTCACAATCAACCTCACCTTACACTTGGCTTCACAAGTGTTGGAGAACCGACAATACTTGGCAAGTTACTTGAGAGGTAAGAAGCTTTGAATCGGAATGGATCTTCATTTGAAATGTCTCAAAATAAGTGATGCATGAACTTGAACCAACAAAAATACTACAAATTAAAAACGACAAAAGCACAAAAAAAAATTGAAGACGCGAAACGACAGACTCTAATTTAATTACCAAACTAGTAGGTAATTACTAGCGTACTAGTTAGTAACAGAATCAACATAAATGCAACTAGAAACAACAAATAGAAACTAGGAAATCTAATTTTAGAACTCTATTTGGCCGATTAGCTATTGATGACGTGGCAACTTGTGATTGTACATTGAGTTTTCAAATTTTTTAACCTTAATTCTCAAGTCTCGGCCTAGAATCCCTTTGGTGAAGAAGAATTTCATTTGGTAGGGAAAAATAAAGGTTTGAAAACCTTTTCGGAGCTTCAAATGAATTCAAAAACAAATGGTCCCCCCCTTTGTACTTGGAATGTACTTGATTTTGTACTTTGATTATTCCTTTGTCTCTTCTTTCTTTGGATGACAATGAATATGCCAAGGAATATTCTTTCACAAACACAAAGTACACTCTCTTTCTTCCCATTTTTTGATCAAACACACTCTTTGAATATTCTTCCTTAGCAAGATTTAATGAACATGAAAGAACAAGATGAATATTTAAGAGTTGACCAAAGTTTGACCCCTAACCCAATGAACTCCAAATCTGATCTATTTTTATCGATCTAGGTTCGTTAGGCCAATGTGCGCTCAAATAACAATAAATCACAACCAACCAACGTCCACAACACAAAAACCACATGGATCTAGCTTCTTGAAGTTTCAAAATGCCATAACCATGGTGGATCTAGCTCAAAATCAACCAAACATCACTCTAAAAGTAGATCTAAACTTCCTAGGTTCTAGGGAAAATGAATCTAGATGATATTATCTATATAAGAACACTAAAACCAAGATTTAGGGATGCTGGAACAACCCTAAACAAGGCTTTGATACCAAATGATAGCCTAAAGGCTACCAAACACACGTAATTCAACACTAGGATGCAAAAATCAGCAAGCACACAAAAGGAAAACAAACACTTAGAATGGAGATGAAGAAGAAGAATTGCATGAAATTAAAGATAGATAGAGAGACCCTCACTTCCACCAATGAATAGAACTAGAAGGTGAATCAAAAATTCAAACACACATCACCAATGTAAGATCAAACCACTCTCTTAGGTGACCCAAAGGAAACACACTTCCTAAAGCACACCTTTCTTGCCAAATCATCCAAGACAAGTGAAAACGCTAACTTTCAAATGTTCATGGACCAAGTTTCGGTTCTAAGAGCTACAACTACAAGACTAAATCTACAAACTAATGAGTTATACTCAATTTCAATTCATCAAAGTCTAATGAAAATATAAGCTGAAGGGTCTATTTATACTATTACATGCCAGAGGACAAAAATGCCCTTAATGAGGACTTAAAAGGAGGTGCCTATAGAGTGATATTTTGGAGTGTAAAATGTATTCATTATCCTTCCTTTGAGGCTCCTATGGAGTGTATAAATTTTCCTCCTTCCTTCTATTGATCGAGGCTTCAAAATACTCCAAAAAGTCTTTAATTGCTTGCCGATTCCGAAGCGTTGACCCTTAGCCAATATCTTTTGCTCTTGAGGCTCATTGTGCTTGTATCAGTGTCCTAGGATAACTTGATAAAAGTAGATCTTGTTTTAGAAATACAATGACTTCATTGGGTCCAGAATGTATTTTAGGATCAATTTTCACTATCAATTCCTTTTTATTGGGTTCTGAATAAGGTCTTGAGGGTAAAAAATAGATTTTTCAAATTGGTAGTGACTAAGTTGTTAGTTTTATTGCTTTATTGACCCATGGATGTATTAATTAATAGCCGATTAAATGACTTCATGATGGTTTATGCGATAGCCGCTTAATAGACCCCTATGCGGCTTAAGCAATAGCTGCTAAAGCAATCATTTGATGGGTTAAGCTACTATCACTGATATATATATATATACATATATCATTTTCCCCTTATTTCCAGCCATTGTTCCAAGCGTAAAAACTCTACACTCTATCTATGGGATCTTGGCTTAAGATGATTTCATAGGAGTTTTTTATATTTCTTCCATGGTTATGTTTCCTTATCTTTTATTTATCATTTAAATGATTTCATTACAAAACCATATTCAAATTCTTAATTTCATAATGGAGTTTTTGGGTTTTTGTTGGTAAAGCTTAAAGATGGTTTTTATTTGATTTGAACCTTATTTAACTAGTTTTCTCGTTGGTTTTCATTTGGTTTTTATTATTATAGGGAATGTGTTTCTAAAATAAAATTTTGGTTTTGCCCCTTTCATTTTCAAACCCATTTTTTGGGTCACCGTTAGAACCATCTTGAATATAGTTGATATTCATATTGTTGATCTCCTTTTTACTTGTAGATGTCGTATTTAATTAGGTTGATCGTGTTTGTAGATGAGTCAAGGGAGTCGAGCTTCCAGTTGAGGCTTTGGATAGTGTTTGGATATACAAATCTTCTTTAAAGGAAAATTGAGATGTACCTTGAATTTTTTAAAAGTGTTTATGTTTTGTGTGTAGGTATATTATGATCCATTTAGGATAGAGGGTCCCACATTGAAAAAATTACTAACATCTATACGGCTACCGGAGTCTGTTGATGGTTTGAAGTTAGATTATTGCCTTGATTAGTTAGTATTACTACTTGTAGATATCCTTAGAGTACATTGTAGATTGATAATTTAGTGATACTAAATAACTAATATTGAATGCAAGTTTTAGAGCTTGTATCTTAGTTAGTGAGCTTTGTTGTGATGATCGAGGTTATTTACCTTTTGAGGATAATTATGTAATTATTGTTAGCATTGGAATAAGCGACTTACAGAAAACACAAGAGTATAGAATAGACATCTAATAGTTGATGAGGCTTAATACATGGATTAACCTAGGTTTGGGTAGTCCGAAATTTATTGTTATTAGAATTGTTATATATTTTATGTCACCGTGTAGGGGATTATGTGAACTTTATTAAGAACTTGAGTAATTTTTTGCAATCGTGTGCTTGAGTGGAGTCTTATATGAATATTTCCTTAGATTAGAGAGGATATATTATTGTGATGCCCGAGTGGATTCTTGACTTTCTATTATTGGTTGTATTTGTGCATTAGATGTCTTATCTATTATTGTGTCTCTTTACAGGGGGACTGACTTGACATTGTCAGCCTTATTTGAGAATTTAGTTGCATTAATAGTGATGACTGATTAAGGGGTTAGAAATAATAATATTGATGACTACACAACTATTTATTTTAGTGGTGCCAAGAGGAAATTAAAATCATTAATTATTGATTCATTGAGTTGATTCAGATCTTACTATTACATGTATTGAATGGATTTTGATCTACTTACCAATTTGTTCTGAGAATTACATCCTCATATTTCACATTCATATTCAAGATACATTGGTACCAATGAGAAATTTTTATTTAGTAAGAACATGAGATAATTTAGAAAACTCATACATTGAGAGTTGTGTTGGTAACATTGATTTGAGAAATGAGATTGAGATCATAAGAGTATAAAAATTGTGAATTTTGACCCCCATAAATTCAAAGCTAAGACTATAAAATGCTTCAAGTACATTTATGATAAAGTATAAAGTTTTGATAGTATGATTAGTGAATTAGACTGTAGTATTGCTACAAGTAAATCCTAGCTCTTAAAAAAATCAAAACCTTCCTTACTGATTGATTCCTTGAGAAATATAATCCTATGGTTAGCTTTAAACAAGCATAAGTTCTAGATAATGAAGTATTTTTGAGAGCTCAAGACCCAGCATATGATAGATATTTAAATTATCTTTCCAGTACATCAAGTTTTTCCTTAATCGGCTATTGGAATAAAATGTTATAGCCATTTTAATAAAGCACACACCAACAGTAAGATGTCAAAGGAAAAACCAAGACCGTGGTTAGAACGTACTACCGTACAATGTTCTCATCCAATCAAAACAGCTCCAAACATCTAAAAGTTAACAATTCTACCTTCCAACAATGAGAGGGAACCATCAACATGAGTCCTTAAGGTGATTTGGTTTAAATCTTTAACCTACCAACGAAGGTGTGACTGTAGGTAAGTCCCATGATCATACCAAGTCTCATCTACTCAAGCTCAAATATCTCACATCCATCTCCTTATAAATAACACCACCCATGATCTTAGATTTTTCTCACGATCAAGGCAAGGTTCGTACGTCTCTTCCAACAACATTATGTTCTGAATTTAAAAGAGGAACACCAATCTTTTCCCAATCTTTTAATATCAAAAACTCATCATTTAGGTTATTTCAAGGTTGATTATGAATTTTAATACTACCATAATCCCTCATTACCCAGAAAAACACTAGACACTTAGTTTCAACACAGAGAAAAGAGGAGATTTCCCCCCGGAAAAGCTAGGATTAATCTTCTTTAGGCCTCCAATTTCAAAGTGTTTTTCAGGGTTCTCTTCTAAAGGTATGTGGGATTTAATCACTGGGTCTCCTTCCCCCCGTCGAGCACCAAAATTAACTAAATTCATCAGTTTAATTCCTTGAAGCATACGGTTCATGATTGTTGTGAATTTCTTGTAATTCTAGTTCCTTAATCTCATGAGTTATAGACCCATGTTTAACATGAATTTCAATACCTTTACATGTTCAAATAATAAAACTCTAATTTTATTATGAAAACCATGATTGTTGGACTTGAGTTATTAAATACCTTAAATTCACTCTATTTATGAAATTTGCATAATAATTGCTTTCTCAATAGATGGTGGTTTAGCAACTCACAATGACCTAGGAATCCTTGCATATACTTAAGAGTGTAAAATCCTTCAGCGTACATATTTTTCCTTTTTTTTAGATAATGCATTTATGTTTAGTCTTCGGATTATTATTATCATTGAACATTTCAATAATTAGTGGCATTAAGTTAAAAGTAGTACATACCACCGATCATACACATAGATGAAGGATCACCCATTAGTTATTCTGAGATATTTAGTAGAAGTCCCAAAACTACGACACCACCATAGGTTCTAAAAGAGTCACTCATAAGCTCAAGCCTGTTAACTTAGTCCTTTTGTACATTAATTTAGTGGATCCATGACAGTTAGTGCTCATACTCAATACTGACACTCTTCCAACTAGGGATACAGGGTGGACCCTGGTTAGCTTAAATTTGGGTATGTCGATTACTAGTTACTCCCACAGTCCATATCCTATAGTTCAGATTAGATACTTTCATGACATTGTATTTATTTATTCAATTTACCATACAATACATGTTCATTACTTGGTCTTTCAATAGTTTACCATGTTACCTGCATCTTGTTTAACATAGATCAGTGATTTTCTATCTCACATATTTAGCATATTCAAAGTACTATTCATAAACTTTCTATTGTGATATATTGTCTCGTAATATATGTTGTAACACTCAACATATGGATCACGCTTATTATAATCTCCCACCATATCAACAACTTTACTTTGGTGAGTCCTCATCTTTTGAGGACTAGTATCAGTATTTTATTTTTGTTTATTCAAGATTCAGGCAGTTAGAGTTAGCTTGGGGAGTGTCCCAACAACTCATTTTTATTTAGAGTCTTTTAGATAGTCATATATTTTATGTTTTTAGATTTATGTTATCTTCAGATATTATCATTTCAGGATTATTTACCTAATTTATTATTCAAATATCTTATTTTTGCATCAGCGAGTTTCAGTTATTTTTTATATTCATAGTGTCATGCTAGGACATGGGTTAGCTTAGGGTCAGTTGTGACTCTAAGAACCATGTTACGACTAGGGGGTATACCGGTTAATGAAAAACTTGGCATTAGAGAATCATGTTTAAAGAGTAATAGGGTGTCTAAAAGACGCATTAAATAGAGAATTATTCATCGGTGTAAAGCATGTGACGCTTATAAGTTAGAGGCTATGAAATGTTTTGGGAAAAGTTTCACTCCTTTTATCATCATATCGTGCGATAAAGTGTGAACTCTATTGAACCCTTTTTATAACTTTTTCTCTATACCCTTACTGAATATGCCTCTATG
The DNA here is from genome assembly GCA_030864215.1 of Capsicum pubescens. Taxonomy (NCBI): domain Eukaryota; kingdom Viridiplantae; phylum Streptophyta; class Magnoliopsida; order Solanales; family Solanaceae; genus Capsicum; species Capsicum pubescens. Next base: position 182,343,260 of record CM061547.1, on the reverse strand, counting down.
AGAACTAATAGAAAGAGGAATGGGAATGATAACGGTATTATGAATCAACAAGCACCACCATCATCACCAGCAAACCTTTTCAAAAAACAAGTCCCTCATGTCGAATTTAGGGCTACTTTCACAACCTTAGACCAGTCCATGACCACCCAAAATAACCAATGGGTTCTTGTAATAGCCCACCCAATATTGAATACGATAGAGGCCAGAGTCCAAGACTTCACTCTAATAATCACTTTGGTATTCTTTGAATCTAAGGCCTCATTTGTTTGCACTTGATAGAGTCTAAATCTGAATAATTTTGACTTCAGAATATTTAACGTATTTGCATTATATTAAGATTTTAGCTCTTAATAAGTCTGAATAGGTCTTACTCATTCAGATTTAGAAAAAAGTCTTAAGTTATTAAGACGTATTCTTGTGTTGGATAATATTAACCACCACTATATCCAAATTACCAATCACCACCAGTAATATCCTCTACCACCACCAGCACTGTCAACCACCACCCACCACCACCAACCACCAACCATCTCAACCATCACAACCACCATTGAAAACCAATATCACATAACCCAATATTGCCAACTGCTACCACCCCTACCACCTTTATTATTCCAATTATATTCACCACCACCACCACTGCCAACGATACCACCATCATTAACTATTTTCTATCAATGCATACTACCGACCAACTCATATATCACAATAAGCATTGCCACTATTGACCACTAATACATCATCAACTTCCATTAATTCTTGTACCATCAGCACTTCCATAGTCACTAATTTACCATATTCACCATCACTTTAACCACTATCACTGCTATAATTTATTTTTACTAAGAACCATATTGACTTTTACATCTTACAATATCTCCAACGCCCACCAACAGATCATTAGTAATCATGTATTCACTTTAAGTCCATCACAATTAACACAACCAACTACTAACATCAACCAACTTACATCATAACCACCAACAACACTATAAATTGCCACCATCAAAATAATCACTACAATACCAACCATCACAACTATCACCACTAAAATAACTAATCACTAACATCAATGATTGTTAGCACAACACCATTGCAAACCATCTCCGCTATTACTAAAAAAATAAATGTTTATTCTTTTAATCAAATAATTAATATTATATAAAATTACATATTTTCTAATAAATAATTATTTTTTATTTATTTTATAATTATACACACAAATAAATTTTTTACACGTTCAGATATTGAAAAATAAAATATCTTAATCATTTATTTTTAAGATCTATATACAACATCTTATTCATTCAGATCTATATTCAGATTCTGACGTCTGAATCATAATAAAATCAATTACATCCTACGTCTGAAGAAGACACAAATGAGTTTTTTAATAATATTCAAAAAGTTACTGAGATCATTGGTGTCACTCTAACTAAAGTGATGACTGGTTGTTTATCAATTATAAGGAGCAAATTACACCTGGTATAAGTAATTGAAGGAGGATAAAGGTGTTGATACAGGACCAGTACAGTGAGATAAGTTTGTTGTTGCATTTCTAGATAGGCTTATCCCACTTAACCTAAAGGAGGCCAAGGTTACTCAGTTGGCAGGGTATGCTTCAGCCATGGTTACTGAGTCTATGACCTACATGAGAAAATTTATGTGTGTTATTTCTATGGACATGGTCAAATAGTGTAGGACTGCTATGTTTGTTAAGGAGATGGACATTTCCTAATTGACGGTTCATTCTCAAAATATTAAAGAAGAGAAAATCAAGGAAAAGGAAAGAGAGAGTAAAAAAGATAGAACAAGTAGTTTTAATTTTTCTCAATAAAGGTCATATTGTGGAAATCATTTCTAGCTCTGCCCGAACTATTTTGATCCATCCCCATCTTTAGTTAATACTCTAGTTTAAAAGTTGCAAGATAGTAGAGATAGACCACTAGGATATAAGTCCTAGGGTAGTGTAAGTAATATTTATACCAACCTGATATGTAAAAAATATTGTAAGAACCATAAGGATGAGTGTATGGATAGTTGTTATGTTTGCTTTAGGTGTGGGAATTAAAGCCTTAGACTGAGTGAATATCCAATGGCTTCATATATACATTGGGATAATCATTATCAAAGTTAGTCTAACTCTTCAGCAGATCCAACAGGTCGCCCGACTCAGTATGATATTTTAATTAGTTCAGCTGGAGGTCAACATAAAAATATGTTTTATGCCCTTCATACTTGACAACATCAGGAAGGTTCTCTTAATGTAATCATTGGTATGTTATAGGTCTTCCATATTCATGTTTATGTATTATTACATCCTTGAGGGATATATTCTTTAGTAACACCCTATATGGTTGTAGATTTTGTTGTTAGTCCTAAAATTCTTTTTGAAGGTTTCTCATTCCTTACTCTAGTTGGTGATTCAATCATACCTTGATGGGTATACAAATATTTCTCGATAATAGTTTTCAAGTAAGTCACCTCAATTAACCTTCCAGAGTTAAACATCATAGATTTTGATGATTCTTGGCATAGATTAGGTACACTCTTTCGGTGACTCTATTGATTATAGGAAGAGAGTAGTCCAATTCTAATTTCAAAATGAATCAAATCTAGATTGAATAATAGTACTTCAATACATATGGGTTGGTTAGTCTCTTACCATAAGGCTAGAAATTTGATCTCCAACAAGTGCATACATTATCATTTTTGGGCTAAGCCTTCAAAATCTATAGTACCAACTCTTGAGTCAGTTTCTATAGTAAATGAGTTTTTAGAAGTACTTCTAGAAGATCTATATGGAGTTCTTCTCAAAGGGAATTTGTCCTTAGAATATATTATCTTCAAAATGCCAAATCTATTAGAACCTACAAAATGGCTCTAACTAAACTTAAAGATTTGAAGGAACAATTGAAAACTCCCTTAGACAAGTGTTTTATCAGACCCATCATCTCTTTATGGGGTGTTTTAGTTCTTTTTATGCACTAGAAATATTATTCTCTCATAATGTGCACCGAGTAGCATCAGTTGAACAAGGTCATAGTCAAAATTTTATTCTCTTATAAAGTGGATGAAGTACCAATAATTGAACAAGGTCAAAGTCAAGAATAAGTATTCCATTCACAGAATTTATGACTTGTTCGACAATTTTAGGGTATAAATTGTTTATCTAAGATAGACCTCAGATCAGGCTATCATCAACTTAGAGTCAGAGAATGTGACATTCCAAAGATAGACTTTAGAACTTAGTAGGGTTATTTTTATTTTGTTATTATGTCCTTTCGACTAACAAATTCTCCTATAACTTTTATGGGCCTAACGAAGAGGGTGTTCAAGTAGTACATGGGCATATTTATTATATTCTTCATATATGGAATCCTCATTTATTCTTGGCGTGAGGATAATCATGACGGATATTTGTGGACTACATAACTCAAGCCTTAGGAGAAGAATTACACTACCCACGATCTTCGGGATGTGTTCACTTATCACAAATGTCTTCGGGATGTGTTCAGTCAGAGAGATCTAAATCTTCATCATAGGTCTTGGATAGAGTTGTTGAAGGATTATGATATGAGTGTCTTGTGTCATTAAGGTAAATCCAATGTGGTCACTAATGCTCTTAGTAGATTATCTATAAAAAGTGTTGCTCACGCATAAGATGAGAAGATAGAATTAGTTTGCGAGGTTCACGATCTAGCTATTTTGGGAGTTTTGGCGGTTGATTCAGCTGAAGGTAGTGTTATGGTTTAAAATAGTTTAAAAGACTCTTTGATAATTGAGGTAAAAGAAAATATAGATAGTGATCCTACTTTTCATAGGTTGAAAGAAGTGGTCCAAAGTCAGAAGGTTGAGGTTTTCTCTTAAGGAGGAGATTGTGTTCTTCACTATTAGGGTAGATTGTGTTTTGGACACAGATAACTTGAGACAACATAAGCTAGTAGAAGATCACAATTCTTAGTATTCTATTCACCCATATGCCACTAAGATGTACTGTGATTTACGATAAGTCTATTGGTGGAATGGTATTAAAAAGAATATTTCTTAATTTATGTCTACGTGTCCAAATTGGAATCTGGTAAAGGTTGAGCACCAAAGACCAAGTGGAATGATTCAATACATTAGTATTCCTACTTGGAAGTAGGAAGTAGTTAACATGGACTTCATTATAGGGATGCCTTATACTCGTCAACATCATGATTCTATTTGGATTATTGTAGACCGAATAACTAAGTTGGCCTATTTTCTACGGGTTAACATTTCAAATCTAACTAAGGACTATTCTAGGAACTTCCTTAAGCAGTTGGTGAAATTTCATGAATTCCCTTTAACTATCATTTCAGATAGAGATACTCAGTTTACAAAGGGTATTGGTACCTAAGTTTATGTTTGCACAACTTTAATCCACAACCAGATGGTTAGATAGAGAGGACCATTCAAACCTTAGAGTATATGTTGATAGTGTGTGTGATTTATTTCAAAGAGAGTTGATATGATCATTTTCCCTTGATTTCTTATAATAAAAGCTATCACATAAGTATTTATCTTGCCCCATTAAAAGCACTTCATGGTAGGAGGTGTAGATCCCCTATTGGTTTGTTTGAAGATATTAAAGCTTCATTGATAGGTCCAAACTAAATTAATAAGGTTATGAAGAAAGTTCAATTGATTAGGAAAAGGCTGAAACTAGCTCAAAATCATCATAAGTCCTTTGCATATGTGAGATGAACGAAACTTGAGTTTGCTATTGTTGATTTTGTCTACTTAAAAGTTCCACCCATGAAATTGGTAATAAATTTTGTAAGTAGGGAAAACATATTCCCTTCAATGTGGGTCCTTACAATATTCTAGGTCATTTTGGCAATGTAGCCTATATGTTAGATCTACCTACAGACTTTGAATTAGTGCATTTAGTCCTTCGTGATTCCTTATTAATGAAATACATTGGTGATCCAGCATCGATTGTGCCCATAGAGAGTGTGGATGTGAAAGATAGTTTCTTTTACAAAAAGATCCTATTGAGATCCTTAACCATTAGGTGCATCAGTTGAGGAATAAAAAGGTTGCCTTGGTAAAGATTCTTTTGGGAAATCATTTAGTATAGGTAACTAATTTCGAAGCAGAGGCAGATATGATGACCAAGTACCCCCCCTCCCCCATATTTTCTCTTCAAACTTAGTCCCATATTGAGTTAATAGTTTTCTCTTAATTAATTAATTCTTTCTATGTTATGTCACCCAACTATTCTCATGTCATAACATGCATTCATGATTCTGGTTCAGTTGTAGACTCAGTATTATGTTAGTACTTAGATCTTAGAGATTCAATGTTGGGATTGTATCTCTTTCCCTAACTCTTCACCTGAATCAATTTTTATTTAGGGATGAATGACAATAAGGGGGAGATATTGTAACAATCCAAACATCCAAAATAAGAATATAACCATGCTTCAAGTACATGTAGGATCAAACATCTTTTTCTGAAAATAGTAGTGATTTATACTGTATTAAAGCCACAAGTAACTCCTAGCTCTTTGGCAAGTCAAACCTTCCTCACAAATTGATTCCTTGATAAATATCTTGCAATGGTCAGCTTCAAACAAGCATAACATCTAGATCCTAACGTATTTTTGGGCTAAATACCCAATAAATTATAGATATTTGAATTCTCTTTCTATTACATTAAGTTTCTCCTTAATTCGATATTAGAGTAAAAGGATATGATCACTTTGGGGAAGCACTGTCTTGTAGTGAGATGTCACGAGCCAAACCAAGACCGTGCTTGAATTTTTCGACTGTACACTGGTCTTGTCTTATTGAAATAAACTCAAACATGTAAAATTTTATAGGTATACATTCCATAGAAAAGATGGAACCCTGCTTATGACTTGAACTCATGATCTTCGATATGATCATGAGTTCTAAAGTTGAACCGTTTTGAACCTTCAAACAAATAATCGAGGGGGATAATAGGTTTGTCACATAATTGTACCAAGTTTCATATGATCATATTCAGAGACATATGATTGTACCATCCACAATCATATGTTCATCCTACGATCATGGGAAGGTCTCGTACGTCTATTTCAACAGCTACAGTTCCAAATTTATGAGAGGAACATCAGTCTTTTCCCCCTCTTTTGAAATCAAGACTTTGTTAGTTTCGTTATTTCAAGGTTGATTACTTAGGTTATTATTATTGTAAGCCCTCAATACTCAAAAAAACATTGGACACCTTGTTTTAACACATTGAAATAAGGAAATTTCTTTCTCAAGGAAGAGCTAGGATTTATCTTTTTTTAGCTTCCACTTTCAAAGATTTCTTTAGGGTTCTCATCTTCAGCTGAGTGGGATTTGTTCTCTAGGTCTCCTTCCACCATTTGAGTTTGTTCCGGCCTAATATAAAAATTATGAGGGCACCTACTAAATCCCTTAGGTAGGTAAGCCAATACCCTATCCCGGAGATCAAGCAATGGGTTAACTAGGTAAGAAGGGCCAAACATAGGAAAAAATAAATGGACACAATTTTTCCATAAAAAGTGTTCCACTATACAAAGATAGTCAAATACGGAAACCAATCGCACAACCTAGTAATATAAGTACAAGAGAACCTAAGTATAGTAGAAATAGAAATATAATCCACAAATCTTAAATAGTCAATACATTAGTCTTGAATACAAAATACATAATCTAAGATAAAGGGAAACAGGAGACTCGAAACTTCAACATGTCACCCTATCTCTTAAATATCAACACTGCATAAACTCATGTCAATGACGACAGATAGTACTCAAATTTTCACCAAAAAGGAACAGAAGTTCAGTATGAGTACAAAAATAATAGGTACGCAGTAGGCATCATCGTCCAACTTAGCTATGTCATGATATAAGGGTTATATAATGCAATATAAATATATCTAATTCAAGGTTCAAAATATAACATTCATCATCTCCCTTATAACCAAAATATATTATGTAGTCTACCGAAACAATAATGTACAATAATGCACCAGTACACACCAATACCATCGTGTATAACAATTAAATAATTCTGAGTCATCAAACAACACCAATACAATCATAAGCTACTTAAATACAAAGTTGGTACACATACCTCAACTAGTGCATAATGTAAAGAAACCCATCATGATGTCCCATATCACCGTGGAGTACACCCAAAGAAATAATAACAATGCATAACCAGTTAAAGTATCCAAATCTCTCATCAATTGGATATTTTTTTAAATATCTATTAGGAACCCACATCGACTAAAACCCTTATTCCATATTATTATCATCATTAACAACGCATCAACCATATTCTCTATATACCATACTTTAATTAAACAATGTTCATTAACTAGTATACTGGATTTCTAACCGTAAAGTATTATAGTCATTTCATAGACAACTAGTCACCACATAGCTTATTCCATTAGACAACCTTCCTTAATTAATCCATTATTTAGTACTAACATTATTCACTAGGTAAATCCTTAACTTATAATAAATCCCACTTTCCAACTAGTCTCATTTCAATATTATGCAATAATCATCTCAACTCTCTAATTTTCAATAAACATGAATTACTTTACTTTTTAAGTGCTTAGCGCTAGAAATTTATAACTGACATCTTAAGGGCAACCTCATACCCTCATTTCACAAGTGGATATAAACATATAATAGATACACAAAAATTTATATATTTATTTCCATCAATATCACCAACATATCCTCTGGACTTAAACCGGGTTTCAATATCACTAACATATCCTCCAGACTCAAATCGTGTATCAGTATGATCAACATATCCTACAGACTTAAATCGGGTATTATATATCATCAACATATCCTCCATACTAAAATCTTGCATCATCATAACATCAATACATCCTTCGGCTTTGTTGGGCATCATCATAACATCAATACATCCTCCAGCCTTGCCGGACATCATCATAACATCAATATATATATATAATAAATACCAATAAATAAAAGATAAGCCCTATAAGAATTAAAGTAAAAAAAATAAGAAAAAGCATACATAAACATCTCATCATTTGTCGTCGAGGATTTTTTATCCATAGATATATGAATATATATAGAATGAATACTAAAATGCATTATCAGGTTCAACATGGTTAGTAGATAGTCTCTCCTAAAATCAATAAATAATCCTTTTGAGTTCTATTTTTGCAGGGACATCAATGGTTGTTGAAGCATAAAAACAGACATAGTAATACATTTATTTCCAGTATATATAGTAATTTTGTAGGTATGAAATTAAAAGAAGACTAGTAGAAATTAAAAGAAGACTAGTAACTTGCAATTGTATTTAAGTGGAGTTGCTACTTTCAGAAAATTTTGTGGATTAAAACAAAAAGAGGTAATGTCCCAACAAAGAGAGAATTTAAAGAAAGGACCTGCTTGCTAGCCACTTTGTTATTATTATTATTGAGCTGGTCCTTGGGTCATAAATTAGCTATTATATATTAATATTATAGGCATAACAATCTCAGGAATGGGTTTATTATATCACTCAAGAATTCACATAGTTTTGGAAATTAATTCTCCATCCTCTTTTACTTCTAAACAGGAATATTCTTGTAATATGGTTACTCTAAAAAAAGGTAAACCTCAACCAATTCTCTCACTGTCCTATTCTTGAAAATATTATCTTCTCAATCTATTGATATTTTATTCTTAGTGCCTACTACTCAGAGCATATCCTCGAGCACCTGAATGGTCCACTAGGTTTGACCATCAGTCTGTGGGTGAAAGGTTGTACTTAAATCCACTTGCATACCCAGCTCCTCCTGGAATTCTATCCAAAGCCTTGAACTAAACATAAAACCACAGTCTAAAAAGATAGAAATAGGCACCCCATGCAAATGAAATATCTCCCAAACATAGATATGGGATAATATCTCAGAACTAAAGGTCATCTAAATATGAATGAAATATGCTGACTTGGTTAAACATTCAATGCTAGCACAAATGTCGTCGAAACCAAGGGAGGTACGAGGTAAGACACTAATGAAGTCCATAGTAATTCGTTCACATTTCCACTCTTGAATAGGCAACCTCTGAGTCAAACCACTAGGACACTGATGCTCGGCGTTTACCTGCTGACAACATAGGCAACGAGCTATAAAATTTGCCACATCTACTTTCATGCTGACCCACTAATAATGTTGTCTCAAATCTCTATAAATCTCAGTTATACCAGAATGAATAGAATATCTAGAGATGTAAGCCTCATCTAAAATAAACTAAATCACATCACCAAACTGAGGAACACAAATACGACCCTGGAATATCAAAATACCCTCAGAATTAATGGCATACCTCTCAGACACACCACTCATTACCTAATCATGGAGTAGGTAAAGCTTGATATCCTCATACTAGCAATCACGATCCTACTCAAATAGGGAGGATCCCACCTCCACAAAAGCCAAAATCCTCGTAGGATCCAAAAGATCAAGATGAACTATCGAATTGGCTAAGGAATTAATGTACCAGGCCATAGGCCTATAAGAAACTGATATGCAAGCCAAGCTACCCATACTCACTATATTTTGACTTAAGGCATCAGCTACCACCTTTACCTTACCCAAATGATACAAGATGGAAATATCATAGTCATTAAACAACTCAATTGATGTGTGCTATTGAGCATTAAGCTCTAGATGGGTCATATAATATTGAAGACTACAATGATAGAACAAAATTTCACAATGCATACCATATAAGTTTTACCTCCATATCTTAAGCGCGAAATCTACCACCACCAACTCCAAATCATGAGTGGGGTAGTTGCACTTATGCACCTTAAGATGTCTAGAATCATAGGAAATGGCATAACCTCTTTGGATCAAAATATAACCAAGACCAATACTTGAAGCATTACAAAACATGGTGAATCCCTCACTCTTAATAGAAAGACCAAACACTGGAGCTGAATTGAGGAATTGTTTGAGCTTCCCAAAGCATGACTCACACTCTTTGGACCATCAGAAAGGCACATCCTTTTGATTTAATTTTGTTATGTGGTTGAAATAGTCGCAAAGCCCTCCAAAAAATGTCTATTATAGATAATCAAACAAATAAAACTGTTGTCCTTAATCGGAGATATTGGTCTAGCCCAATCACAGATTTCCTCAATCTTTGTTGGGTCTACCATAATACTAAACTCAGACACCACATGCCTAAGGAATGTCACTGACTCAAGATAAAACTCACTCTTAGGGAACTTGGCAAAGAGCATTTGATCTCTCAAAGTCTAAAGCACGACTCTCAAATATTGCACATGCTCCTCATACTCCTCGAATAAATAAGAATGTCATTAGTGACCATAATATCAAACGAGTCTAGAAAGGGTCTTAACACACGGTTCATCAAATCCATGAACACGATTGGAGCATTAGTCAACCGAAAAGACATTACTAAGATTTTATATTGACTATAATGGGTCTTGGAAGCTATCTTTGGGATATCCTCAGTCAAAATACTTAACTGATGGTAACCAAATCTCCTGTCAATCTAAGAAAAAACTATTGCACCTTGAAGCTTGTAAAACAAATCATCAATGCATGGCATTGGATAACGGTTCTTCACCGTCACTTTATTAAGCTACCTATAATCGATACACATGCGCATGGAGCCATCTTTCTTCTTCACAAACAATATAGTAACTCCTATGGGGACATACTCAGACTAATGAAACCTTTACCATGAAGATCCTGAAGCTGAGAGTTTAGCTCATTTAGATCGATAAGAGCCATAAAAATAGGTTGGGAATCAGGTTCAAGATCAATAGAAATGTCAATCTCACGAATAGGGGGAATAACAGGTAAGTCAGTAGGGACCACATCAGGAAACACACAAATGACAGGAATAGTGTCAAGCGATGGACTCTCCATATGAGTATCTTAAATATAAGAAACATAAGACTCACAACTGCTGGAGATAAGTCTCCTGGCGTGGACATAAGAAATAATCCCCATTGATTCACAACAAAAAGCTCCCTGTCACACGACTAGGGGTACATAGGGAAAGGCTAAGGTAATTATCTTGGAAAAATAATCAATGACCGCATGATATTGGGATAACCAGTCCTTGCCAAAAATTACATCAAAATCCAACATATTAAGAATAATAGGATTGGGCAAAGTTTCAAAATCACTAATTGTCATAACACATGTTCTGAATACTCGATCCACTACTAAAGAATCACTCACGAGAATAGATACACACAATGACATAAGAATAATTCACTAGTCAAATTCAATTGTGGAGTATAATTGGCAGATATATAAGAATAAGTCGATCCAAGATTAAATTAGAAAAAAACCAACTTACGACACACCCAAATCATACCTATAACCATAATATTTGAAGTCTCATCCTTGAGTCTTGCAGGTACTGCATATAACTGATAACTCCCACTACCTGGTTGGGCACCTAACCAACCTCTCAACCTGCCTACTTGAGTACTACCTCTAGTACCCTGATAACCACCTCTACGACCATGACAACCACTTCTACTTATGGGATAAATTGCTTTAATAGGGGAAGTACCTTGGTCTAAAGCAACCAACGCCCCACAACTAGGGAACACTCACAAATAGTGATGAAGAAGTCCATAAGTATAACAAGAATTACGAATAGAAAAAAAACCCACAGATCTGGGTAAATCAAAATAACCACCACGTCTAGCATGACTCAAAAATGAATCCCTCGAGGACTGATCACCGCCCGTTCTTAGGAGACTACTCACACTAAATTGACCTCCGCAGTAGTCTAATGACATACATAAACTTATTGTCTAGGGTAACCCTGAGGTTGAGATGATGGATGTAAAGGATACTGAACAAGAGAACTAGCACCTCTGAAGCAGGAACCACTATGAATCCCTTTAAATCTGCCCTAGAATCTAGGCCTCATATCACGACCCTCATACTCTCCCTTTGTATCTCCTCCATTTCCCTACCAAGATAAAAAATCTCATCAAAATTCCTACTCACAGGAACTAAACTCAATGTAGTCATCCGAATAGGGAGTATGAATCCTCTGATAAGACACTGAACTATCTCATATTCAGGGTCCAAAATAGAAGTTGCATGTTTAGATAACTCATAAAAATAGGCATTATACTCGATGTCTGCATGGATCTATGTTCCAGTCTAGAGAACTAATCCCTCAGTCGATCTCTAAGACTACGAGCATATACTTCTCTAAGAACATCTATGAGAATTGAGTCCATGACAAGGGAGAAGATCCAACTGGTCTAGAATTTGTGAAACTCCTCCACCAGTGATGAGTAGAAAAATCTATCTAAAATATGGTGTAATCCACACCACAAGTCTCAACAAGGCCTAAACCACAAGACTATCCTAATAAGCAGTAAGAAACTCAAATGCATCTTCTCTAGGAGTACAAGAAAACCTAGGCGAAGCCAACCTAAAAAATCTACCCAACATTTTTTGGCCATTTGCAGACATAGCAAGCTGGGTCACAACTGGCGGTGCAGCTACCAGCTAAATGACTATTGGCACCGGAGGAATCTCAATGGTAGGATGTATAGCTACAGGGTGCACCCTTTTCCTAATAGTTTGTACAGTATCAGAATGTACACCACCAACTTTACTCAACATCTGAATCAAGGAATATCTGAGCAATAGAGAAGGAATGAAACCTATTGGATCTTGGGATGGTCCTAACAAACACTTACACTAGTGGAGAAATCTTTAGCTTAGGTGAAGGGATAGGGCTCGGGGAAGGAGGCCTATCTTGGTCTCTAACTAGGGACATATCAAGAGGCTATCCTCGACCTCTAGGTCATCTATGAATATGAGAAGGACTGCTGGGCCCGATCTCGGGACCCTCATATTGTATAGAGGTAGAATATCACCTCAACATCTGTGAAAAAGTATAGTGAAGAAAATATTTTGTAAAACAACTTAGACTCTTAAAATGATACGAATGAAAATGGTGAAGGACTCCTAAGAATGTCACATAGCCTCCCGAAGATAGGAAATAGATGTCACTATTCCGATCCATAGGACTCTATTTGACACTTTGTCTTGTACCAACAATACCAGTGAACCCTAGGCTTTGATACCAATTTATCATGACTTGATTTACAAGTCATGAGGGAACCTACCAAATCCCTTTGGTTGGTAAAATAATACCCTAACCTATAGCTAACACAATAGATTAACTAGGTAAGAAATGTCCAACATAATTCAAAATAAATGAACACAAATTTTGCATAAATAGTGTTCCACAATAAAAAGATATTAAAAATAGGATACCGATCCCACGACTTGGTAATATAAGTACAAGAGCAACTTTAGTATAGAAGAAATTGAAATATGATCCAAAAATCATAAATAGTCAATAATTGTTTCTTGAATACAAAAGACTTAATCTAAGATAAAGGGAAATAAGCTACTTTAAACTCCCATAGCTTACTCTATCTCCATAATGTCAACACTATACAAACTTAACTCAACAATGGTGGCAAGTACTCAGATCTGTACTAAAAAGTTACAGAACTATAGTATGAGTACAAAAACAATGGTACTCAGTAGGCATCATTGGCCTAATTAGTTAATACATGATATAAAGATGATATAACGTAAGATAAATATATATAAGTCAAGGTACAGAATCGAACATGAATCATCGTTATTATCATCAAATATAATAATAAGTATTCAGCTGAAACAATAATATACCACAATGCATCAATACATGCCAATACTGTCGTTAGTAACAAATAAATTATTCGGAGTCATAAAACAACACCAATATGATCACAAATCACTTAAGTGAAAAGTTAGTGCCCATACACCAGCTAGTGCATAGTGTAAAGAAAACCATTACGGCATCTCATACCACCAAAGAGTACACCCAAAGAAATAATATCAATGAATAACCATCAACATATCCAAATCTCAATATTATTCATCCATATCCCATATTTATCATCATTATAATCATAATTAGAAATGCATCAACCATATTCTCTAGCAACCATACTTTAACTAAACAAGGTTCATTAACTAGTATGTTACATTTCTCACCGTCAAGTTTTATAGACATTTCAACGACAACCAGTCATCACATAGCTTATTCCATTAGCCAATCTTCCTTAATTAATCCATTATTTAGTACTACCATTATTCACTAGGTGAATCCTTAGATTATAATAAATCCCACTTACCAACTAGTCTCGATTCATTATTAAGCAAAAACCATTTCTACTCTTTAATTTTCAATAAATATCAATTACACTACTTTATAATTGCTTAGAACTAGAAATCTATTACCGAAATCCTAAGGGATACCTCCTACCATAATTTCACAAATTGATGTAAGCATATACAACATACCCATACATATATATATTGCCATTAATATCACCAACATATCCTAAAAACTCAAACTTGGTATCAATAATAACAACACATCCTCCGGATTCGAATGGGTATAAATATCATCAACATATTATTTGGACTCAAACTGGATATCCATATCATCAACATATCCTCTAGACTCTAACCGGGCTTCATCATAACATCAGTACATCCTACGGTTTTTCCAGTCATCATTAAAACATCAATACATCCTACATCCTTGCTGAGTATCACTATAAAATTAATATATATATAATAAATGCTAATAAATAAAAGACAATCCCCATAAGGACTAAAGTAATAGAAAAGTAAGAAAGAGCATACTTTCACATCTCAATATTCATTGTCGAGGACACAATTTATCCCTAGATGTATGAATATATATAGCATGAATATTATAATGAATTATTGGGTTCAACATAGTTAGTATCATACTCCCTTATGAAATTAATGAATATTCCCTTGGAGTTTTATTTATTCGAGGACATCAATGGTTGTTAAAGCATAAAAAGGGACATAGTAATCCATTTATTTCCAGTATATATTCTAATTTTTGTGGCCACAAAATTAAAAGAAGACTAGTAATTTGCAATTGTATTTAACTGACCTAACATCTCAAGGCATCCTACTGAAGTAGGAAAACCACTATTGGCCTAATCAAGGTCCCTAACCATAATATAAATATCAAAAATTAAATTTAGCATTAAAAGAGATCAAAATCATATTGATGACCTTAGGTACCAGTCCATTATCAACATGACACAAAGTAACCATAATAACATTAATAAAGTAACCGGCTAGTCAAGATAAATAACCTAATTTGACATCTCTAAGCATAAAAAGTTGAATCAACACTCAGCAAATAACACTTAGAGCCAATATTTAAACAACCCTCATAAGGCTGACAAATATATGCTCCAAATAATATAATGGTGATAAGTAGTGTATATGAATGAATGAATGTAAAATAAATCCATAGCACCATATTTGGTGTGAGTGCCATGATGTACCAAGTGTATACACCCCTTCTAGCTCAACTACTCACAAACGTCGTACCTACAATGACCTCTTTTCTTTGACACTGAGGCTCATAGAACAAGGTGTAATGGTTTTATTTTTTGTTATTGTCTTGAAATACTCATATATATGAAATTCAACCATGTCACCCCTTCACGTGGTTTCTTTGTGATATTTGTAGGGCATGAGGATGATTGGCATAATTCCCAATGTGTTTTTTTATGATTTGTGTGACTTTGTGGTTTTTGGGTAATAAAAAAGCCTTATAGTTCACTTCAGTCTACATTTATTGATCTATGCATGTAAGACCCCACAAACTCCTCTTATTGTCTGAGCTTTAGAGCGTGTTAAGTAAAGTGTAAATCTGGTCCTAAAAGATTTTGAAATGACTTCCTAAGTGAGAAATATTTTGAAACATGTAGAATTTCCCTAATATAAATTTTTTGTTATAAATAGAATTGAATAAACTTTCAATCAACACCAAATTCGTCCAAATCCGACACTCAGGCATATAGTTAGAGACATTTTAGTGAGACAGTGTGCTACCTGGCACTTTAGCGCATCACGGAGTCAACCAAAAGGGAAATTGTCAAATTTTAGTGAGCCTTCGCAATGCCACTGCATCGCGGTATATTTCTAGTTTGCAACCAAGGTGGCAACGCGAGTTCCACCGCGTCGTGCAATCAAGAAGTTTCCCAATTATCCACTTTCCAGTTAGCTGGTGCGATTATGGCACGTCACGCCACCATGTAAAATCAGGATTTCATTCAGGTTCAGTTATTTAAATTTCAGGGACCCTTTGGTAATTTCCGTAAGTTCTGAATCAGTCTCTACACGGGATTTAAAACCCCAATAGCCAAAGTTGCTCATCTATTCCTAATACTTTATCAAGAACAAAATACACTCTCTCAAAGATAGAAAACCCTAGCCCTCAAGTTTCAAAAGCAATCTCAAGAATCCTTCCAAGAGTCTTCAAGAACTTCAAGGTATGTAGATGTTGATTCTTAGGTTCCTTTCACCCAAGAAATTCAAGAATTCTTTTCTAAATCCAAGAGTATATATATTTATGAGATTTTCATTATTTTTTATTGTAAATAGAAATTGAATTTCATGTTGTTGATGAGTTTTAATTCATGACTTAATTTCAAAGATCCAAACTTTGATCCTACTATGTGACGTTCATGATAAAATTCCTTCAAGTCGCATGATATTGATGTATTCATAATAATTTAAGTATAGAATCTGTGGTATAACCAAAGCATGCTCCCCATATGTTTGATAGAATACTTAAGTAAAGAGAATAGTGTCTTTTTAGTATGTTAAGCATGAAATCCCCAATTATGTGATAACTAGTGCATGCCAAGCTTTTGTTGAAATGCCTTAGTGAATGTATTATGATAAGTTGCATGCATTCTTGTCCATGAGTTTTCCTTATTGAATAACTATGATATATTAGTATGCCTACCCTATGAATTTACATGCTTATGACATTCAAGTGATTGATGTGATATATTATTGATTATGTAAACTTAATATCCTACTATGTTATTATGAATACATCAATATCATGCGACTTGAAGGAATTTTATCATGTAAACTTTGATCCTACTATGTGACGTTCATGATATTGATGTATACATAATAACATAGTATCATGCGACTCGAAGGAATTTTATCATGTAAACTTTGATCCTACTAATTTAAGTATAGAATCTGTGGCGTATTGATGTATACATCAATATCATGCGACTCGATAGCATGTAAACTTTGATCCTACTATGTGACGTTCATGATAAAATTCCTTCAAGTCGCATGATATTGATTCCTTCAAGTGTTGTTCCGTCTTAATAATTTATGCTATCGAGTCCTGGGGGTATTTATACCCGAAAACTTAGATTCTTGTCTAGAGCCGAGTCAGTCTCAAGATAATCTCAGTTGTTCTATGATCCATAGAATTCAGTAAGTGATAGAACATTTAGGAAAATTCAAAAATCTCATTACTAGTTTAATCCAACCTCCTACATTAGTCAGTTTCAGACATAAAGTAGAATTCATAAGTATTCCATCAGCTAACGAAACCAAGTGAACTTAGTCTGACCAGTCAAGAAATATGATCAGTAATAGATTCATCTCAGTCTAAGTTCAGTTAAGAATCAGTTTAGAGTCCTTCAGTTGGGAGTATTAACTATAACTGAGTGAGTGCAGGGATGATGGTTTACAAGTTAGAGAGGCAGAGTTGTTAGCAGCAATCTATGTTCTCCAAAATTGCGTAGAAAGTGAAGGAATAGGAATCACCCGTTATATTAAGGCTTGACTATCATACTACCTTAGTCTTGACTTTCTGTTCAGGGTCACCCATTAGAGCGGCTTGACTATAGCAGAGGTCTTTACCCGTGGCATGGTATTGACACCCTTCCAGCTGGGTTTATAGGTTAGACCCCAACGAACCAGATTCGAGGCATGTCAATTAAGTGAGAACTCCCGCATTTACAGTTTCAATATTAGTCTTCAGAGTAGAACTCAGAAACTAGGACTGTCAGATACAGTCATCAATCTCAGTAAGGAAGTCAAATAGTTCCATAGATTCATAGGAATGGGATACTTATTATTGATGGTAACCTCCTTTATTTATCTATAATCTATACACATTCTAAGAGAGGTATCTTTTATGCACACAAAAAGAACTGGAGCACCCTACACAGAAAAATTGGGTCTAATAAAACCCTTATCTAATAGATCCTTAAGATACTTCTTTAACTCTTTGAGTTCATCTAGACCATGCAATATGGATGGATAGAGATGGTCTGAGTATCAGGTAGAATATTAATACCGAACTCTATATCTCGGTTTGGAGGTACCCTTGGAAGATCTTTGCAGAAAACCTCAGGAAACTCACTAACTACACAGGCTTATTGAACTATCGGGGCTCAGACTTGGTGTCTTTTATTTGAACTAAATGGTAGATATACCCTTTTTATATTAACTTCCAAAAATAAATATAAGAGATAAAGTGAACTTTTGGAGACATAGAACTACCATCCCATTTGAAAACCAGCCCTTCAAGAAACTAAAACTTTACTATGCTGATACGACAATCTATTAAGCATAGCATGAATGGAGCCAAATCTATGCCCAGAATAATATCAAAATCTATCATATCTAGCTCTATTAAGTTTGCTAGTGTGATCTTATAGTGGATGGTTATAGGACATTTTTTATAGACTCGCATAGAAATAATTGACTCCCCCACGGGGGTAGAAACTGAGAAGGGCTTTGGGATATTTTCAAGGCCTGCCAAAAATTTACAGCGACCAATGGAGTTATATAAGAGATATTTAATCCCACGTCTAACAACAGATATACATCAAGGTGAAAGGAAAGAAACATACCAGTGATAATATATGGGGAAATCTCCTACTATTGACAGTATGCTAAAGCATAAAACTGATTCTAGCACAGACTGCCATTAGTAATGGATGATACGCCCTATGGAGGGACTGGGCAACCTGGATGATCTGCTGGATTAGTAGACTGAGTCTTTGGATGAGTATATTTATCTCCCTCCTTAGCATGAAGACACTTTTTGATATAGTGGCCCATCTTACAACAACTATAGTAACCCCCTTTTCCCATCATGCATTCACCCAAATGGGTCCTGACATACATTAAACTTGTCGGGTAACTTTGCCTCTCCACCACACCATTGTAAGACCTGGAATTTCAATTCCTGCCCCACTGCTCTTGTCAGGTCCTGGTTGCAAAAACACTTCCTGAAGATGGAGCAGGCACTGATGAATGACCCTGAAACAACGAACAATCTCGCCCTTTAAATCTTTGCTTACTATACCAAACATATCCAGTCCTAGCTCTCTTGTTTCTCTTGTCTCTTTTCTTCAACTTTTATTCCTCAATATGTTGAGCATGAGTCATCAATTGGGCAATATCAATTTCACCAATTATCATAGTAGTACTAGACTCGTTGACTATCAAATTAGACACCCCAGTAATAAAGTTACATATATGAGCTCTAGAGTCAGATAACAAATCTAGGGCATACTTAGCTAACTGAGTAAACTTAAGGCATTACTCTTTAACTATCATAGAGCCCCGCCTCAGGTTCATGAACTCCTCCACATAAGCCTTCCTTATCTCACGAGAAAATAACCTATCCATAAAATCACTCTTAAATACCTTCAGGCTTATAGGAACAGTATCTTACCCCTACCATGATACAATCATAAGCAATATCCTTCAACCTGTAGGATGCCAACTCTACACTTTTCTCTTTAGTAACATGAATGATCTACGTAATCTTTCTCACCCCATCAATATAGAGTTGAGGATCCTCATCCACCTTTGACCCATAGAACTCAGGTGGATTCATCCTCATAAAATCCTGAATTCTTTCTGCAGCTAAGCTACCATTTTGCTGAAGTGGGAATGTGGACTATTGGTTTCCCTAAATATTAGCATTCACATCTTAGGCCAATACTTAAAATAAAGATACAAATTTATCATGAGAAACATTCTTATTCGGAGGGTCTGCATTTAGTGGTAGTTGATCACCGTTTCTTCTGGCATGAGCTCGACTAGGAGGCATATTCTATCACATGAAAGCACAAATTAGGATAAATAAAGACAACATCAAGCACTATGGATCATGAAATAAAGGATGATTCCTAACTAGTTCTGTTGCCTCTTGCTTATACATCTGGCACACTTCAAACTCATGATTAAGACTCTACATAATGCAACTTCTATAACTCCCTGGGACTCTTTGAAATGTTAGATTTTGCTGCCAAGTTTGTAATACCCTTGAAGTACCTCCTGGACATCAGACAATGCTTAGGACTCTGAATAGCCCAAGCTAACCCATGATATCTATTTAACTTAGAACTCACATGAAAAGTGAACTAAAATATATAGAAACTGAAGGGAAAATAGTTCCATATCCTAAGGAAAATCATTTAACTTTGGAAACCTTCAACAAAACTCTTTGAACATAGAAAATACATAGTCTGATAAGCCTCTGCATCTAACTAGTTAGCCACTGATACAGACATAGCTGACTTAAATATAAATGAAAATCGAAGATAAAAAATAACTCTAAACAATAGGCAAAAGTATGATAAACTAGGTTCTTGGACTATGAGGACTCACAAAAAGTCGAGATGCAGGAGATGATTCTCTTGATCAATCGTACTTCTATAAATGAGCACAAGAACCTACATTATAACACCATGCAGCACATAGACATATATGTGGGTCATTACTTCTGTAATGTACTATGTATGCGGAGGTGAGTTCAAAAGTAAAACAAGAATTGAATATATATATATGTGTTCTTTAACATAATTCATGCTAAGAGTAAATTACTCAACTTGAACTTGAGTAAAACTAAAAACTGCAACATCATAAAACAAGGATATTGAAGCGTATATATAAGCATAGTGATCCATAACACATAGTTTCTAAAATCATTACTTTTATTCTTTCCTATGGAAAATTCTTCTAGCCGACATAAATCACGTGAGCTACCATAGATTCCAACATCTTACCCCAGTTGAGAGAGTTGTTCTACCCTTACTATTATAATAGAACCTTAATGAATCACAATAATTTTTACATATTGGGAAGAGTATTCATGGAAAAAGTAGACACTCGCTGACGAGGTCTTATTAACCTACAATGGCTCATAGTTTCTAGGAATTCAGGATACGTTCATCCTTATTTCTTTATCGGTGCTAAATACTACTCACAAGACATATATATAGGTTCATTATCAATAAATCTACCTTAAAATAGCGTTAGGGTGTATAAACTGAAAACCAGTTCTATTTCTCTTTACTTTAAATCATAATCAAGATGAACACTTGTGGATTTCATGTCTTATCTTTAGATAAAAGGATCAAGCTTTCTTGAATCATACTATATTGCATATGTATGGAGCTTTAAAGTTTAGACTTTCTTATAAACCTAATACTTCTTCTTAAATCTTGAAGCAATTACTTTCTTTGATAAAAAATATCAAGCTCAACATCCATATAATAATCTTTCATCAGAATCCAAATAAAAGTTATGAAATTCAAATCACAATATAAATCTTATAGTTCAAAACATGAATAGATGTAACCTTTATCAATTTTTACCCTTTAAATTAGAAGATATGGTTATACTTCAATATATCTGAGAATTTGGGGATGAGACCTAATATAAAAACATGTAAATTCAGTCTTATAAATCATTCTTTTTGGGAACATAGAGGGAAGATTAACCTTGTTCAAACCTCACGTAACTTGAATTTCTTGATTTATGTAGAGGACTTAATCTTTGAGACTTGATAGATGACTTGGTGAAAGAAACCCTAATCTAGTAGTTCATAAAGATGGGAGGAGAAGTGATGTAGTTAATCAACTTAAAGATAGTGGAAAATATGCCTCTCTTGGGTTATATGGTGTGAATTGGGAATTATAAGAAGAGAAAAGACCAAAAGATCCCTTTAACTAAACTTATAGAAATTTGACCTCCAGTCGTCATGAGTCAACTTACAACTCATAAGATAAGGTTAAAACTTTTCAGAGTAATTTGTATACTTGGAAGTGGCAAGGATTGCAAATACTGGTTAATAAATGAGTCGTATCATACGACTCATCACATCTCCATACGACTTTTATCATTCTCATGTAACTTGGATAGAGACTTGGAGACCCTATACTATTGACCTTAAGACTTCACTTGATACGACTCGAAACATCCTATGACAATTCGAAGGATCAAATTGTAACTACAATAGACTACAACTACTTCACCTTGCCGTAGCTACGACACGTAAGGTGTATACATGACTTAAGGGGATAGTTGTATATTGCACAATAGCTTTCAGACACGGGGTATTACATTTAACAAAATAACTTAAAATAGCCTAAGAAAGTTTTTGGTGTATATCCATATCCAATCACCGATGACTGGCCAAATAATCGACCAACTCTGTCAATAGCCACAATTGTCAAGCAAGTTCTTCAAAACAATCATTCAAAACTGAATATCAATAAATTTTCAGGACACGCCCCCACAATAGTAAAAAATAGTATATGATAGTCTATAACTAAGATAAACATAATCCTAAAATAGAGCCTTACGAAGCATGGAAGCTCACCACTTAAAGACGACTTTGGATCAATCCCCGATCACTAAGCAAGAGAAGTATATTTATGGTTAATTCCTACATCGCGTGGGGATACAGCGTACGAAGACGGTTAGAGGGGTGAATGCTAGCATCTAACTCAAGTATAATGATAACATAATGACATGATCAATAGTTTAGCATCACTAAAAACAAATGCACATAATCAAATGCATATATATTTATATATATATATATATAAATCATATGATGTGATATGGAATAAGGATTAACATTTTTTTCAAAACTTTTAGCCTGGATACTGTAGCTCTATGGTCATATAATAGTGCCTACAAGCTATATGGGTCCCAGCTCTCTACCGCCTCAGTGTGTGTGCTGTACGAATCGAAGAATAATAACATATATATGAATACATGGGACTCGAACCTCACAACATATACCGAGGTGAGTTAACCACCCGATCATAAAATGATTTAGGGGGGACTCGAACCTCTCTAATCATGAAATAATAATAAGGGAGGCTCAAACTTCCCTGGTCACTTTGACCCCCGTATCGGCAAATGCGGTTTCTAGTATCTATCACTATGACCTCCACTTTCGCGACTCAGCTCTACAACCTTTATAAGAGTCTAATTAAAATAAGCATCACACATTCCCATTGATGAAACCACATTCCATAAAAAGTCATACATTGTTGGTATCGTCATAAAATATTCACTTGCAAGGTAATAACAACATGCCAAAAATAATTTCCATTAACTTGGAGTACAACTCTCTTTGTTCATTAATATAAGATGGGAGACACTGACTCCCTTTGTTCATTAAATCATACCATTGTATTTCAAATATCTCTTTATATTATGCAATACTTCAAGACTAGTTCAATTTTTCAAATTCCTACCTTTCTCATATCTCAAAACTAATTTCATGTTATGGGTTTGGATCATAACAACTTCAAAAGTCTCAAGTTTAGGAAAATCACAATTCTCTAGTTCATTAATCATGTCCATGTACCCACAAGTTCAAAACCATGATTAAATCATGAAAATCATATATAAACCCAAAGAAGCATTGTTAAATTCATAAACATTAAAAAACCCCAACCTTTGTTTCTAAACCAACATAAACATCACACGGATAATAGTTTAAAATACATGGTTTTTAGAATTAACAATGAGGGAATAATAATATGCCTTAAATAGTAAAATGTAGAGAGAAACCACCCATGAAATCCCTAAGTGATCAACCTCTTGAAAACCCTAATTTTTCTTGAATTTAGGATTTTGGAGTATTAAGAAGTTACTTTGATTGTTTTTGAGTGGTAATAATACCCTAAAAAGGTTATACGTCACGGGTTTCAAGTAGGGTAAGAGGGGAAATGTATGAAATACTCTTAACTTATAATCTAAAAAAGTGCCGCCTTTGTTTATGAGTCAACCATCGACTCATATCCACTCATTATGACTCGTCACCATGAGTCATAAAGAAGGAAGTAACACTAAGGCACCTTGCACTATTGACCTTACGACTTATCACGGGAATCATAATGGGTCTCTAAGACTCATAGGGTCCAGTAGTAGGTAACACAAAACCCATATTGTGACTTAAACTGGACACCCTACAATTATACCTAATGACTCGTAATGTATCCTTATGGCTCTTAGTGAGCCACTCGTACTCAGAGCTGAATAAAACCACAAACTTAAAGATTTGGTTACGACTCTTCCCAACTACTCGTCAGGTCATTGTATAACTCATAGAGTCCAGTCGTAATTAGGGCAGAGAGCTCATAGGTTAAGGAATTTTCAAAGGCCATAATTTGAGGTGTTTCAATTCTCCCTCTTGGATCATTCATCCTTGAATGAGAGTTCAATCAAATTGCTAGCATGATTTGACTCTATACTCCTCTACTCTTACCTTTAACAAAGTTAGAAAACAATGATGGCAAGGAAATCACTCTTTCCAATAACAAAGTATAAAAACAAAGATGCTAGGAATAACACATACCTTAGGCACAATTATTCAGAGCAGAAATAATAGTGGATACTTGGACTTCCTGCCCACTTCGTCTCCCCAAGTAGCTTATTCAACCTTGTGATTCCTTCATAGAACATTTACCGAAGCCATGTATTTCATTCGAAACTAACAAACTTGATGATCCAACATTCCAACTTAGACTTTCTCATACAATAAGGAATCTGAGTTACCCACCCTCTCTAAAGGAATAACCATTGAATGATCACCTATGCACTTCCTTAATATCAAAACATAAAACACTGGATCAATGAAGTTCAAACTAAAGAGAAACTCCAATTCATACAAAACATTACCAATCCTCTTCAAAACAGAGTATGGACCGACATACCAAGGACTGAGCTTCCCCTTCTTCCAAAACCACATTACTCCCTTCATGGGAGAAACCTTTAAGAACACCTCATCAACAGTAAATTCCAACTTCCTTTGCCTAACATCTGTGTAGGACTTTTTTCAACTTTTGAAGCTTTAAGTATATCCCGAATCACCTTCACCTTCTCTATCACTTTGTGAACAATATCTGGGCTAAACATTTCAACCTCACCAACTTTAAACCACCCAATACGAGATCTACACCTCCTAAAATACAAAGCCTCAAATGAAGCCATCCCAATACTAGAGTAGTAGCTATATTATACACAAAATCTATAAGATGAAAATGATCAACCTAACTACCACCATAGTCAATCATGAAAGCTTTAAACATATCTTTTAATGTCAAAATACTTTTTTCTGCTTGCCCATCTTACTGTGGGGGGAAGCAATACTAAGGCTCACCTTAGTTCCCTAACCCCTGTGACATGAATTCCAAAAGTGTGATGATAACTGAGTACCTTGATTTGACATAATAGAAATAGGTTCCCCATGAAACTTCATAATCTCTTAGAGGTACAACTTAGCATAATCTCTATCGAATAATTAGTCCTAACTCACAAAAAGTGAGCAAACATTGTCACCCTATCCATTATGACCTAAATTAAATCAAACTGATTCCAAGTTCGACAACGACTGGTAATGAAATCAATTTTAATCATCCCCCACTTTCATATAGGTAACTTAATTGCTTAAGTCAACCTACTGGCCATTAAGTGCTTAGCCTTCACTTATTCACACACCATCCATTTAGCAACAAAATTAGCCACATATCACTTCATATTATTCCATCAATAAATCTCCTTAAGATAATGATACATCATCATCGAACTAGGATGAATGCCATAACATGACTCATGAGCCTTAGCCAAGATCCTCTCCCACAACCCATTTATATTGAGAACACATAATCTTCCTGGGTACCTCAAGATACCATTCCAACAATCTCAAAATCAACAATCTTTTGTTATCCCACATCCCCCTTAATCTTCATTAAGATAGGATCCAGTACATACTTCTCCTTTATTTCCACAACAACGCATGACTTTGCCACCTCTTGCAAAAATACACAACCATTCTCAGAATCCGAGAGACGAACTCCAAGGTTAGAGAAATGGTGAATATATTTCACCTATTCTCTTTTATGCTCATCTACTTGAGCTAGACTCTCCATAGATAACTTGTTAAGAGCATCAACAACCATATTAGCTTTTCCTGGGTGATAATGGACTCATGTTGTAGCCTTTTAGCGACTTAAGCCATCGCCTTTGTTTGAGATTTAGTTCCTTTTGGGTGAATACATATTGAAAGATCTCATGATCAAAAAAGATATCTACGTGGAATCCATACAAATAGTGATGCCAAATATTCAATGCAACCACCACTACCAACAACTCCAAGTCATGAGTTGGATAATTCTTCTCATGAACTTTCAACTAACTAGAGCCACCACCCTACCATGCTGCATCAACACATAATAAAGTTCCACACTAGATCCATAACAATACACCACAAGTCCATCATTGCCTCTAGATAGAGTTTAAAGTAGTGTTGAAGTCAACTTATCTTTTAGCTTTTTGAAAATACCCTCACAAGCATTAGACCACAAAAACATCACCTTCTTTTGATTAAACTTAGTCAGCAGGGCAGCTATAGTCGAGAAACTCTCCATAAATCTCCAATAGTAGTCGGATAAACCTAAGAAACTTCAAATATAGATTGTGATCATAGGCCAAAGCCACTTCTGACAAACTGCAAGTTTATGTTGATCCACAATGACCCTTTACTAGAAAACCCATGACTAAGAAAAGTAATAGATTTCTACCAGAACACGCACTTTAAAAACTTAGCATATAAATAATAATCTTTCAAGGTTTGCAACAGGATACAAAATTGATCGCATGATTTGCCCTACTCTTGGAATACACTAAAATATCATTTATAAACATGAATATAAGCAAGTCCAAAAACTAATGGAAGACCCTATTCATCAAGTCCATGAATGCCTCCAGGGAATTATTTAGGCTAAAATACATGACTAGGAACTCATAGTGACCATATTGGGTTCAGAATGCAGTATTAGAGATGTCCACCACTGTAATACCCCGTACTTTTCCTAGCTTGAAAAGTTTCCCCAGCAATGTTAGAAGCTTTTTTTCAAAAATGAATTTACTTTTTTACTCATGGTATTTTTAAGATTTTCACTTTATATAATGTGGGGAATCAAATAATCTTTCCATAGATATGAAATTCGCCCTAATCTAACTCCTGGACGAAGAGTTAGATAGTTTTTAGTGATACAGTGTATCACCTGAGCCTTCAGCACATCGCGAAGATAGCTAAATGGTAACTGTCGATTTCCAGTGTTGCTCCTCTATAGTGGCGCGTTGCGCCAAAATTTTAGGTCATAGAAAAGGTGGTAACGTGATATCTCCGTGTCGTGCCTCCGTGCAAATTCCCATTTGTCACTTTCCAATGACTTGGCGCGATAATGGAGCGTCGCGCCAAGGATAAAAATTGAGAAATTTTCTCAGGTATTAAATACGTGTCCTTGGGTTAAAAGGGTTAATTTCCCACCCTATATAAGCCTTATAACAAGAGATTTTGCCATAATTCAGCATCTTATACTCAATTACTCTCAAAAACTCTAAAGAACATGCCCTAGGGTTTTCCTAGAAGGTTCAATTCCAAGGGAATTCACCATTAAATTTCAAGAATCTCTTCTTCAATCTTCATAGAATCACAAGCTAAGGTATGCGTAGTGTTTATTCATGGACTCCTTTCATCCATAAAGCCCAAAAATTTGTTTTCTAAGTTTAAGTTTATGGATTTCTTTATGAATTTCATGTTGTATTTTGTTTGTTTTTGTTGAGAATGATCAATTGAATTCAAATCCATGTTTGGTGATCAATTTTATATGGAATTGATTTGTATAGATGTATATTCGTGTGAACCTATAAATAAACCCTAGGATGATGAAATTAGATCTGAATCATGATGTTTGATTGTTGTAGAATGTTGTCTACATGTTCTATGCCTATCATGTGTATGATTAAATGCCTAGATGTATGAAAAATGCCCAACTAGTATGATATCATGAAATCCTAATATATGTACAAGTTTATGCATATCTCATGTTGGATGAAGTTCTTCAATATATGAACTATGAATTGTGTTGTTGATCATGCATTCAAGTAAGCCATGCCATGTCAGTTTCTTCTCATCGAGCCTGGGGGTACTTGCATCCAAACATTTAATTGTGTGCCTAGAGCCATGTCTTGTTTTCACGATCTCCTCAGTCAAGCTATGATCCATAGAACTCAGTCAGTCATGTGACTCAGGAAATCTCAAAAATCTCAGTAATCTCAGTAGTTCAGTAATCTCAGTGATATCAGTACTCAGTAATCTCAGTTACCTCAGAATTCCCAGTCAATCTCAATAACTTCAGTATTCTTAGACAGTATTCAGAACTCAGTACATTCCGTCAATCAACGAAACTCAATAAATTTAGTTTAGCTTCGCTAAATAATACCACTAGTATCTGTTCAATTCAGTTAATCAGTTCAGCTCAATTAATCATTTTAGTATCTTTTAGATGGGAGTAGGATTCAGCACTGAGCGAGCCTAGGGATGGGGACTCACCCGCTAGATAGGACTGAGATCCCTAAAAGCAATCCCTAAGTTCTAGAACTATGTAGATAGCATACGTATGAGATGTCACACGTTAGATAGGACTGACATATGCAGTGATCACCCGTTAGTCAATTTAATTGTATAGGACTAATCCCAGGGGTCACCCACTAGATTAGGACTGACTCCACATCAGTTGTCTTTACCAGCGACGTGGTACTGACACCCTTCCAGCTGGGGTTACAGGTTTGACCCTAGATAGCTTAGTATAGGGCATGTCGGCTAGATGAATACATCCCATAATTTTAGTTACAGAATAAGAACTGCCAGATACAGTCAATTCATCTCAGTAGTATAGATTTAGGACTGTCAGATATAGTCACACCTTATCATTATACATAGACTCAGGGATAACCCATTAGATAGGACTGATCAAAACTATAGTCAATTAGTAAAGGTATCATCATATTTAGAGATCACCCGCTAGATAGGACTGATCTCAGATTCAGTTACTCAGATACAGTATGGAACTCAGCTAGTTCTATCAAATTCAGGACTGTCAGATACAGTCACTCATGTCATTAGTTATATCAGTTATCAAAACTCATGTTATCAGTATTCAGCTTTAGGACTTTTAGACACAATCAACCAGACCAGTTCTTCATAATCAGAACTGTCAAAAATAGTTATTCATATATTAGTAACATAGTATCAGTCCCTAAGATATCAGTAATTCCATGTTATTAGTAAACTCTTTAGTCAGAACTTAGCATTCAGTCCTATCACGATGTTAGTTACAGTTATGTATGCATGCATGTATTTTTATGTTCATGTTAGTTAGTTAGTTAGTATTGTTCATGCGTATGAACATATTGTATTTAGCCTACCTCACTTACATACCAGTACATTCAAAGTACTGACGTATTTGTGCTATGGTATGTTATACCATAGGTTTAGAAGCACGAGCTCCAGAGAACCAGTAGCATCCCAGTTCAGCGATCAGAGTTAGCAGTGATTCCTCATCCTTAGAGGACATGATGATCACATTACTATTTTAGTTTTTAGTTTATTTCAGTAGTTGGAGTTAGTTGGGGACATGTCCCATCATCTCTGTATTCAGAAAGTTTAGAGGCTTTCAGACTACAGTATGTTCAGATAATTGTCTCAGTTATTTTGGTATTTTTATACCATATTTTTTAGTTATGTACTAGTATTGAACCTTATGAACTTTCAGTTCATGTTTCTGAATTTACGATATTATTACTATTATTCACTACTAAGTTTACAGATATCAGTCATGGGTTAGCTTGTGATCCTTTAGGGTAATAGGCATCGTGTAGCATTCTGGGTACAAGATTCAGGGCATTACAACCACCTTAATATATAGCTTATGGTAAACCGATCGAAGATCAATCTTTGAAAAAACTCTAGCACCTTGAAGAAGTTAAAACAAATCATCAATCCTAGGAAGCAGATATTTATTTTTTACCGTAACCTTATTCAACTGATGGTAATCTATGCACATCCGAAGGGAACCATCTTTCTTGTGCTTGTACAAAATAGGAGCACCCTATATAGACATACTAGGACAGATAAAACCCTTGTTAAGGGGTCTTTCAATTTCTCCTTAAGATCTTTCAACTTAGTCGGAGCCTTTCTGTTATGAGGGATGGAAATAAGATGTGTCTTGCACAAGGTCTATACCAAAATCAATCTACCTATCGGGAGGGATACCATAAGATCGTCAGGAAAAACCTTGGGAAATTCATTAACCACGGGTACGGATTGTATAGAAGGATCCTCTGAGTTAGAATCTTTGATGTGAAAAAAATGGTAATGACATCCTTTAGAAATCAATTTCCGCACTCTGAATATGATATGAATCATTTGTTTGGCACTAGAGAACCCATTTCCCACTCAATGTTCAGCTCATTAGAAATATAAACACTACCTTATAGGTTCGACCATCAAAGGAGGCATAGCCGAATGGAACCAGTCCATCCCTAATATGACATTAAAATCAACTATGTTTAACTCTATTATATCTACCAGAGTTTATCTGCCACCAAAAGACACTACACAACCCTTATACACTATTCTTGCAACCATAGAGTCACACACTGTGGTAGAAACAAAAAATGGATCAGGGATACGCTTTGAATCAAAACCACAATGTACGACCACAAATATGGTCACATAAGAAAGAGTAGTCCCTGAATCAAGCAAACAATTCACATCACAAGAAAAGAGTCGTAACATACCAATGAAGACATCGAGAGATGCCTCAAAGTCTTGGCGGGTACTAAGAGCAGACAAGCGATTTTGGCCAGTGTTGGTACCAGAACTGGAAGCAGTACCCTTTGGTGTAGAAGTTGATGAAGTGGCAATATGATTCTTATTTTCCCCAGAAGAAACCTTAGAAGGACAATCCCTCTGTAGATGATCAGTCCATCCACATTTAAAACACATGTTCCTTCTTTCTTCATAAAACCCGTGGTGTGCCTACCCGTAAAATCTATAAGGAGGATATGATGGAGCGGATTGAACCCTAACATCCTAAAATTGGGTACCCCATGCACTAAACTCGCTACTAAGATGAGAACAATGATCACCCGACGACTTCGAACAAGAATCACTAGCCGTAGAGTAGGAACAAGAACTATGCCACTTCTTCTTAGACTAATTTCCACCATCCCTACCATTCTGTTGCTGACCATCACCTTGATTAGAAAATCTAATCTTCTTGCTCTTCCTCTCCGCTATCTTAGTTGGCTTTTTCTTCCCTTTCTCAACATGCTGCATATACATAACTAATTTGGAGATTTCTATATCCTTGTTCTACAAGGAAGCCTTACTCTCTAGAATCAAATCATGGGACAACCCAGAAGCAAATTTCTTTATTTTAGCCCTTATGCTAAACACTAAGTCAAGATCATATCAGGAAAACTGATGGAATTTCATAGCATACTCAATGACCATCATCCTACCTTTTTTTCAGATTAACACAGTCTTCAGTTTTCACCTTCCTTGGCTCTTAAGTAAATAAACGGTCCAAAAAAGCACCAGTCAAATTATCCCATAGTCTGGATTCGGCATCATCTCTCTAGACTTTTCCCATTCCTCATACCATTAGTATACCACATCATTCAATTGATATGAAGCAAATTCTATACTCTCAACATTAGTAGCATGCATAAATCGTAAGATCTTCTCAATATCATCTGTAAAGCGTTGAGGATCCTCCTTAACTTTATAACTAGTGAACATAGGAGGATTCAACCTCATAAACAAGCAAACCCTTGAGGCCTCAGAAGATGGAGTAATAGAAGCTACACGTTTAGACTAAGAAGCTACCAATTGAGCCAACATATGAATAGACAGATGAAATTTCACACTTGATACATTAGCCTAAGGAGGATGGAACTCTAGAGGGACAACAAGGAAATGGACCCATAGACACTATTTGTACAACGTAAGTATGGTGTGTCCCATCTGCATTTTCCTCAAGTGGTACAAAGGAGTTTTCATGAGCTTCACATCATCTTGGAGGAATGATCTAAAAAAGTGAACCAATGGGACCTAGAGGAGATTTAATACCTTAGACACTATAGCTTTAAACAGAACAACAAGAAAGAGAGACACTCCTAAATGTCTCGTAGTCTTTTCCTTATTAGTATGGCGCGCTACACACCCATAAACGATACTTTACTAGAAATAACTTTGTTGGATACCCAAAGACTCCAAACCTACGCTCTAATACACCCTCTATCATGACCTAAAGCAAGGCCTATCCATAACGGGTATCCCAAGTCACACATTGACCGAAGATCACCTCCTTCGCCTAACCAACCAAACACGCCACACCCAAGGTCGGATGAACTTTGAACATAAAATAAAATAGCATACCTTATCCAAAGAAAGTTTTAGCTGCATATCCATTACCAACCACCGACAATCGGCTAAACGATCAACATATATCACATAATAGCCACAGTAGTAAAAACAAAGCCTTCTAAACTATTATAAAAAATTGAATAACAACAAAATCCAGGATATGCCACCAAAAATAGCATCCAATAATCTATAACAAAAAGAAAACTAATTATGAAATGGAGCCTTTCGAAGCATCTAAGATCCACTTAGGGTTGACGCTCAATTAATCCATGATCACTGTGTAGAAGAAGTAGAAGTATGGTCAATTCCTATATCGTGGGGGATACAACGTTCGAATATAGTTAGCAGGGTGAACTCTAGCATGTAACTTAGGGATAAGGATAACATAATGAAATGATCAACAGTTTAAAATTATTCAAAAACCAATGCCTATAATTAAATGCATATATATATATATCATATGCGAAGATAATAAATAAGGCTTAACATGTTTTTCAAATCTTTTAGCCTAGATTGTGTAGCTTAACCATTATATAATAGTACCTACGGGCTATATTGGCCCCATCTCACACCCCCTGGTCAGGTAACAGTAGGTGTAGCCATACAAACTAGAGAATAATCTCGTATATATGCATGTGGGGGAATCAAACCTCCCAATATATACAAAGGTGGCTTAAGCATCCAATCATATAATGATTTATGGGGTACTTGAACCTCCCGAATCATGAAATAGTAATAACAGGGACTCAAACCTCCCTAGTCTCTTTGACATCCGCATCGGCAAATATAGTTTCCAGTATTGGTCTTTTAGACCACCATTTTCATGACGCAGCAACATAACCATTATTAGAGCCCATTTAAAAAATTATCACACATTGCCATTCATTTATACACATTTCACAATAAGATATACATTGTTGGCATCGTCATAAAAACTAAACTTGCAAGGTAACAACAATATAACCAAAATAATTCCCATTAACATGAAGAAAAAACTCCATTTGTTCTTTAATACATGGTGGGTGACACCGACTTTCTTTGTTCATTAAATCACCATTGTAATTCAAAGACCTCATTATATGAAGCAATACTTTAAGACAAGTTCAATTTTATTAATTCCCACCTTTCTCATATCTCAAAACAAATTTCTTACTATGGGTTGGGGTCATAAAAACTTTAAAACTACAAAGTTTGGGAAAATCACAATTACCTAGATCATTCAACATACCCATGCACCCACAAGTTCAAAACCATGATTAAACTATAAAAATAATATATAAACCTTGAGAAGCATTGTTCAAAAAACATTCAAAACCTCTAACTTTTGTTTCAAAACCAACATAAACATCACATGGATAATACTTTAAAAAACACGTTTTTAAAAAATTAATAATTAAAGAAGAGAAATATGCCTGAAATAGTAAGATGTACGGAGAGAAACAAGGCTTGAAAGCCATAAGTGATCAACCTCATGAAAACCCTAAGTGTCCTTGACCCTGAAGATTTATAAATATTAGGAAGTTACTTTGATTATTTTTTAGTGGTAATGCTACCCTAAAGAGTTTACAAGTATTGGGTTTCAGGTTGGGTAAAAGGCGAAATATCCAGAATTCCCTTAACTTAAAAGCTAAAAAAGTATCATCTTTGATTACGAGTCAACCATCAACTTGTAAGAACTCCATATGAATAATCACCATGATTCGTAACTAAGGAAGCCTACACTATTGACCTTACAACTTAGCCATAGGAATCATAAAGGGACCCTACAACTCATAGGGTCCAATCGTATTAAACAAACAACCCAAATTAGGACTTCTGATTGCACATAACAACTCATAATGTATCATTATGGACCATAGTGAACCACTCATAGTTAGAGGAGAATTAAGCCACAAACTTATTAATTTGGTTACAACTCATCCCAATGACTGATCAGGACACCCTACGACTCATAAACTCTAGTCGTAACCAAGACAGTGAGGGCCAAAATTCGAGGTGTTTCACTCACTCTCACAAAGAACTTCAAACAAAGAATACACAAGAACTTAAGTTTTTCTTTTTTATTCTGATAAGTCAATATCTTATTAGCAAGGATCACTATAAGGCTTTCTACCACTTATAATGCGGCTTCAGGTGTTGGTGAAATGTATTTATGGAATAGTGACTTGACCCTTCTTGCCATTATTTCTACTATGACCATGTAATTTAAACTTTGCATTGCATCATTAGTATCTCCAAAAGCCCTTTTGAAAAGAAATCTAAACTTGAGCACTTCTTCTTTTGTAATTCAGTCATCTACACTAGCCACCTTCAACTTATTCTGATGCAATAATTGGAGGTACATGATATCCAAAGGGACTAGGGCTAAGGAGAAGAAAATATGATAATCCAAACTTTTTTTCAACCTATACTTCAACCATTTTCTCTCTATATTACCCATAATCAACCAAGGAAATTTTCCTGAGTAGATGTGTATATTGTACAAGGAGGGACTCGGGACAAAATAGGGTTTTAACTTTGAAGAAGGGTAAGTTATATATGCTGAATAAAAACACTATCTTATAGGCTCAAAAAGGGACTTAAGGGAAACTATATATTTACATTTTTTGTTGGGCTTCTACGGCTAAATGGACTTAACTGAATGATGGCCTGTGAATTTATCCCTATTAATCAACTATCATGTTACAAACTTGAATTGGGGAAGTTCTAATTGTATAAATAGAGTAAGAAATGCAATAGATCCTCACAAACACCATCAGTGAACTAATACATATGCTATAATTTTTTAAAATTTTGTTAAACATAAACATGTTTTCTTAGTGTGAAGATCCTAATTGTACACATAGATACACAATGGTTAATGATCTCATTGTATGTACAAAAACCAATAGTCCAACAATTTTTCATTCAATCATTTTTCTTTTACACACATGATATGTAAGTATGAAAGAAACAAAATAGTGCCTATTTATAATCATATATGAATACTTACTACATGGAAATGAAATAAACTTCTAAACATGATAGTTGGGTAAAGAACATAGGAAACAAAAACCCCATGGTGATATATTCCACACAAGTACCCCTCCCTTACTAAAATAATATGTTGTGCTTAATGAATCATTAATAAAGTACAAGGGGTTAGAATACTTGAACAACCCTTATGTGAGTGGATTTATCAAGTTGTGAAAGGTTTATTTGGCTTTATCAACAACACTAATGACCCTACCAATCACCAAGGTTCTCAAATAAACCAACTCCTTAGTTGTTGGGATAGTAATAGGCAGTGAGACTAGGATGTGTTGAACTGGTGGACAAACCAGTCTCTTCATCGTTAACTCTCTTATTTATTTCTTCATAATCTTTCTTGATTTTCTTATTATTTCCTCAATGGTTTTTATTCTGGTGTCTCATATTGATGTTTTCTCTTTCTAGACGACCTTTTCTCACCACTTTTAACTATAACTTTTCTGTTATCTTTCAGTGGCTTTCCCATGAGGTCCACAGGATATTCATCCCTATTGATCTCCATAATGTTAAGATTAAACATGCTCGAGATAAGTCACCTTTTTAACTCTGCAATGTGAATATATGCTTGCTTTAGTTCGACAGTGAACCTTGATAATTCTAGAATAGATAGCTCTCTAAGCCCATTGTCCACACGTTCTTCCATATCATCTGTCTACATGTGTAGATTCTCATATGACTACAAAGCTTCAGCTACCACTTTGTTCACAAATTGTTTAAACTTTTTGGCCCATACATTCAATTGACTCTTAAACTTCTTTTGAGCTTGGACTATTTTCACAATGTTCTCCAGAGTCAACCTGTACTCTGAGTATTTAGCTGGCATGGAAGTGATAGATATCTTGTCAGTTATGGGAGATGTCGGCATGGATACAAAAGCTACAAATTTTCCTTATGGAACAAAAGTATCTAAAGTCAACAACAAACCTAAAAGTGTATTTGATTCCTCTAGTGAAGGTTCGAACTATGATCTAAATGCCGATGGTCTATGAAATTTTATCTCTAAATTTGTGTTATTTTTTGTCATTTCAATATCCTACAACCTCATAACCCTAATTTTATCATCCACTCCATGAATAATTAGCATATTTACTTTCCTACAAATTTCAGTGATTAGACTTGGGATTAGTAATGCACTGGAAGTTTTGTGGGCTCGCACAAATAGATCATTGATAATTAAATGCCCAAAACCAATCTTTAAGCCTTCTATTAATCTTGATATCGACACAATTCTTTTAGGGTCCAGATTAGCATCTCATCTCATCGACATCAACCTTTGTTTGAATATGACCTACTAAAACATCACTCTAAAGCTTAAGGATGATTTTGAAATCCTTTATCTATGATGAAACCATGATGGATTACCATCATCTATCAAAACTTATGCTAACAATGTTAGTGGTCATATGTTATGGTCATCTAATTGCCAAGCCCCTGTGTGATGGTAGGTGTGGTGTACTGCTAACTGAACAAAATTTAGTTGATATTATGATTAAATATATCAACAGTCATATCTCTTACTAGAACTCTTATGTTGTTCTACATATCTTCTACTTTCGATCCTTTCTGACAATCCTTCTCCAAGATTGCCAAATAGTTAGTAAAAAATTCCTGAACCAGATTTGGATAATATGATCCTGGAGGGTTGCTCAGACATCCCAATTCATATTTATTGAATCACCTTTCTAGGTTCGGGTAGTCATGAAGATCAGTTGTAATAATTTTATAGTCTTCTATAGTGGGCTTATTTATTTGTCTACATTGTGTTGGTTGGAGCACATCATAGAAGTTCTTCTTGCTCTCTCAAATTTCCAGAAAATTTATTCCTTCACTTGTGGGTCTTTTCTCTGAATTACATCACCCTCTTTATATTCTAGATCTATTGTAGTCTTAGTGGTGACCATTTTTTCTTTCTTCAATCTCAGGAGTTGAGCTTGAACAACAATTTTTATCACTGCTACTTTTACTATTGGCCTCCATATTTGATCATTCATTCTCCTCATCAAATAGGGAGAGTGTTTTATTTTTATTTTTTCTTTAATTATTGAGGTAGGATGGGACTTCAGTATCTTTGTCTGGTTCATTTAGAGTCTTTGTGGTAATAGTTTCTCGGGTTGGTCAAGATCACCCTCCACCTCTCCTTGAAGACAGTTTTTGAGATGTCTTACCTAAGTTAGAAAAAAAATGCCACTCACAATTATTACTGAGAAAAGTATGGAAAATAATTTTGGTTCTGCTTAAGGTAAACAATCGAGTTGATGGCCAGTCATAGCTGTGATAGCCCATTGCCTGGCCTATCTGTCTTAAGTAGTATTTCAGTACCAAGTGACAGCAGAGTTGATGGTCCGTTGCTTAAACCATCGCTGGTAAAGAAGTATTTTAGTGACCAAGTGATTATGAATTTGATGGTTAGTTTTATTGATCATCACTGGTATCGAGAAACCATCAACTGATTATGCTCTGTCGATGACTACAGTAACAGTCTGTCGCATAGGTGATGGTCCATAAGTTTACTCATCGACGACCCTAGTTAACTTTAAATTTCTTTAGGGCATTCCACCGAACACTTGGTAAGTCCTCATTGTTAATTCGATAGCAATATAAAATTACACTCAAAATTCCCCTAAAATACATGTAATAACGGGGTTACTAAGACTTCAAGACATATAGGCTCAACCATTATACAACAACTATCTTTTTCTTTAATAATGAAAACAAATTTAAGAAGAAATCCAACCATACTAATCATTTTTACCACAGAGAAGGTAACCCTATGAGAATCATGCTAAGAAGAAAACATACCTGGGCTTGCAATACTACTTCATAATTAATTTAAATTCATAAAATTTAACCAAGGATACAGAAGAATTTCTTTTCCAATGGAGAGAATTTGAATGAATTGAATGACAGAATAATGAGTGTTTGAAGAGCTTAAATAGGAAAGAGAAGTAACTGAAGGGTTTGTGAGAGAATGAATATCATCTATGATGGATGAATATGGGATTGTCAATTATTTTAGAAGTTGAAGTTGGAAAGACGTGTATGTATGCAAATAACTTTTCCAATTTTTATCAATAAATACACTTGGATTGGGTTATAGGACCAATTTGCATAAATGGGACCTAATATTTTGACTTTGGCTGACCCACTCATTAATTAAGTTGCGAAGGATGCTAATGGCCAAAGAAATTGTCCGTCGCTCTTGTGAAAATCCATAGGGTGAGTCATGTTCCTTACCAGAATAACAAAAAAAATTATGAAGGCCGAAAGTCTCAGTAATGGTCCATCACAAGAGCGATGATCTATCTCATCGACCATAGGGCCTTATCCAATCAGCCTGCGCTGCTAGTGATGGTAAATGAAATGGCCTGTCTCATAACTATGGTCCATCGGTCTCCCTATTGTTGTTGATCCAGAATACTTTAATATCAACTTCTTATAATTTCAACTATTGCACGCACAACACAAAGATTAATCCTACTAATGAAACAAAATAAAGTTCCCACATAATTTTATAACACATTGTATGTTGCCTCCCGTTAGTACCTAATTTAACATCGTGACACGATAAAATTATCTTAATTACCTAGATTTCACCAAGATATACCATAGAAAACACTTTTACCTTATTGATGATAGGCGAATTTACACGCCTATATCAATATATTTTGCCCATATTTTAGCCTAGTTTTGAGAACAAAGTATATATTTCATGCACTTTTAGTCCTTTTTCCTGTAAATGAGCTAACGAACATGATTAGTAAATTTTCAGGTATAAAGGATGTAGAATTCAGCATTTTATGGCTTACTTGACGCAAAAGAAAGCTCACGAAGGAAGGGACGGGAGTTTACACGCCTATGGACCAAAACTGCTGCATGGAAAATCTGTCCAGGGCTAAAACAATATTTCTGAAGACTTTGGGGATTTGCAGTAACTTAGTTGGATTTGGACAATGATACATTAACCTAGTACAATTGGGTTATGTATTTCATTAGTTTATTTGGATTATGATAATGTTACATTAACCTAGTATAATTGGGTTAAGTATTACATTAGCCTAGTAGAATTTGGTTAGATATTTTATTTATCTAGTAGGATTAGGATATGGGTATTATAAATACCCTATCATGCAAGAGATTTTCAAGGAATTTGGGAGGGGGAAGCCCATAATACTTTCTTCCATCCCTCTCATCTTCCACTACAAACAATTCTACAACTCTTCTAATCTTTCCATTAATTCTATTTTTGTTCTTCTACTCTTCTATTCTTAAATTCCACAACAAGAGAATCGTTACTTTTCCTAGGAATTCACGCCTCACGCCTACCACGTAAGCTACACAAAATTACTCAATCTTGTGGTATAACAACAATGTCAATCGTGATCTCCTTCGCATTCATGGGTAACTAAACTTCTCTGTTGGGGTTATGGAAGCCGTATGAGATACTATCTATTGCTGTGAGTTTGTGAGTTCGCGACACGTATACTGCTTATATCATTATTCTCTTCATCTTAGTCTACATTCTTTGTGGTTGCAAACTCAAGAATACACCAGTATAACATTTAACTTGTTCGAAAGAAAGGTTATCTGTCTGGAAAAGAGATAATGTAAAGGTAGTAGGGTCACCCCCTAAAACTCCCTACTAAAAAGCTAGTGCCGTAATTGGACTAACCTCTTGGAGAATTCGTACTGTTAGACACGCTTTAAGCTCGAAAGAGTTAAAGTGAAATAATCCTCGAATAGGTCGAAAGACACCTGGATTTACCATCGAATACAATTCTCTATAAGCAGTTGCATGTCAGAATTCTACACACTCATAGCCAATAGAGACGTATACCTCAGAAGGTGGACATAACCCCAACGCCACAATTCTCATTGTTTACAACTTACGTAATAATCTTTCTCTTTTACTTTGCTATTTTTATCTTTTATTTAATTATTTTGGTGACACATTACAAATCCCCCCTTTTTACGAGACTTGCACCAAAAGTTTAGTAATTTTGCTTACTTGTTGGCCAAGCTATTCCCTGTGGGATCGACACCCAACCCTGTTGGGTTCTATATTTGCTAACGACCACTTAACACTCCTACGAGAGCTGTAGATTGAGCGTTATCAAAAATTGGCACCGCTGCCGGGGAATACAAGTGTCAATCAAGTTCGTGATAATTACTAGACCCTTTGGTCAAAGATTCTCATACTTTTACGTTTAGTTTTTGTTTTTGTCTACTGCAAGTTTTTATTTTAGTGCATGCCCCATACTCGAAGTTCTGGTCAACCGTTATTCCCAATCAATCCTGAACCACAACGCATTGGTAGAATGGAAGCACAAGCTGAAATCGCAAGGATGGCTGCTCAACAGGAATAAGCAAGATTGGATGCCCTTGCCGCAGCCCAGGTTCAACAACAGAACATTGATAACCCTGCACGAGCAACAAATCCTGACGATGAGGATTTAGGTGATGACGAATTACTAAACCCAAGGCATGATGCTGAAATCACAACACCTGCCAACAGAAGAGGTCGACAAGCTCGGTATAGACATGATCGCCAACCTATGCAGCTAGCTTTCGACGATGATGATGATGATCTTGATGGTGCCGGAGCCACTGGAGCTATAATTCCACCACCATTGGCACCCGGAGCCAAGTTCAACATCACAATCACCATGATTCAGTTATTGCAACTCAAGGGATTGTTTGGTGGACTAGCAGGCGATGATCCGAATATGCATCTCATCAACTTTATTTCTACATGCAAGTCTTTTGACAATCCTGGTGTTGGTCAGAATGCAATTCGATTACGTCTATTTCCATTGTCTCTGTCTGGGGAGGAAACACTATGGTTGAATGGGCTGACTCCTGATTCAATTACAAATTGGAGGCAATTGAGAGACGCTTTCCTAGAAAGATTCTTTCCGCCTTCCAAAAGGGCACAATTAAGAGATGAAATCAGCAACTTTCGTCAGCTTCCCACTGAAGCTCTTCATGAAACATGGGAGAGGTTCAAGACAAAGCTAGCGAGATGCCCAAACCATCACATGACTAATGTTCACCTCATGGAGATATTGTATAGAGCCTTGAAATCAATAACTAAGCCAGTGATGGATAACGCAGCTGGAGGATCTTTTATGGACCTCACCTTTGGTCAAGCAAGCAATATGCTAGATCGCATGGCGAAACAAAGTAGAGCTTGGCATACCAGGGATTTCGAGGTAGCAAGCCCCACTTTATCTATTGGCATGACTGCAGACCAAAGAAGAAGACAAGAAGAACGTGATCAAGATTTAGCGCACATGAAAACGCAAGTGGATCTTCTGACAAAGCATTTATTATCAGGGAACACCAAAAAAGTGAAAGCTATGGAGCTAAAAGGAAGAGACGAATCTGATTCGAAAGAGGAGGCCAACTACTTGAACAATCAGGGGGGTTTCCGTGGGAATACCCAAGGAAACCAAGGTCGGAAATATTATGATAAATCTGGAAGAAAAGACCAAGGTAGTTGGAAGAAAAACAATGAAAAGAGTGGTTTGTACGTTCCCCCTGGTAGACGTGATACCACCACATCTAATTCTGGAAGTATGGAAGACATGATGGCTAAATTATTGAAAGGAGTGGAAGCAATGAGCGCGGGAGTTACTGAGGTAATTAATGATTTGTCCTCCATGAAACAACTAGTTGATTCTCATTCCACTTCAATCAAGAAAATAGAGCAGCAATTGAGCCAACTTTTAGCAACACTCAATCAAAGAAAGGATGGCACTTTACCTAGCGATACTGTGCAAAACCCAAGGAATGATGGGTTATGCATGGCCATCACTACCAGAAGTGGTAAGGTGTTGGAACCTTCAGCAAAAGGCAATCAAGTGGTTGACGAAGTTGCGGACATGGATGATAACGCAAAAGGAGAAGATGCCGCAACAACCAGTCCTGACGTCAAGGACGTCACGCCCAGTGACGTGCAGCCTGAAAAATGGAAAAACGGAAGCAAGAGGAGAAGAAAACCGTGGAGAGAACACTTCCATACCCACCACCACCTTTTCCCCAAAGACTGAAGAAGGTGGTGGATGACACTAAGTTCAGCAAATTCATGACTATGTTAAAACAGCTGACCATTAATGTTCCATTGGTGGAGGCACTTGAACAAATGCCTGGGTATGCGAAGTTTATGAAGGATCTTTTGACAAAGAAGAGGGCAGCAAGTTATGAGCTGAAAGACGACGTGCATCATTGTAGTGAAATTGCTACCCGATCGATAGTTCAGAAGAAGGCCGACCCCGGAGCTTTCACTATTCCTTGCACCGTCGGATCTTTGAAATTTGCCAAAGCATTATGTGACTTAGGAGCCAGCATCAATTTGATGCCATTATCGA
Source organism: Capsicum pubescens (assembly GCA_030864215.1). Classification (NCBI taxonomy): domain Eukaryota; kingdom Viridiplantae; phylum Streptophyta; class Magnoliopsida; order Solanales; family Solanaceae; genus Capsicum; species Capsicum pubescens. Next base: position 182,300,345 of record CM061547.1, on the reverse strand, counting down.
TCTACAAGAAGTTGGGGTTAGGAGATCCTACTCCAACCAATATGAGGCTCGTCATGGCAGATAGGTCGGTAAAACGACCTATTGGTATTCTATGCGATGTCTTGGTAAAAGTTTCTTCATTTATCTTTCCAGCAGACTTTGTCATCTTGGATTGTGAAGCAGATTCTGAGGTTCCCATAATCTTGGGACGCCCTTTCCTTGCTACAGGAAGTGTGCTCATTGATTTGAGAGCTAATGAACTTTCATTCCGAATAAATGACGAAGTGGTTCGTTTTGATGTTTGCAAAACAATGAAGCAACCCAAAGATCTTAGTGTATTCTCGGTGGCTGATGTTTTCCTTGATGATCCAAAAGAACTACTTGAAGAAGAGCAAATTATTGATGATCCCTTGGAGGTTGTGCTCATGAATGGAGAGAGTGAAGATGCTGAAAATTCTGAAAAAGCCATTTGTGCTCTATCGGGATTAGGAACATATCTCTATACTCCCAAGAAGTTGGATCTTGATCTCAAGAATCGGCCTACACCACCAGCTAAGCCATCTATTGAAGAGCCACCCACGTTAGAATTGAAGGAGCTGCCAAGTCATTTGAAGTACGCATTCTTAGGAAGCGGAAACACTCTTCCAGTCATTATGGCAGCCGATTTGGGTGAGCGACAAGTTGTAGCCCTTATTGCTATTCTACGCAAGTATATTAGAGTTATTGGATGGACCATTGCGGATATTATTGGTATTCCACCTGGGATTTGTACACATAAAATTCAGGTTCAAGAAAATTGCACACCCATCATTGAGCATCAAAGGCGTCTAAACCCACCTATGCAAGAAGTGGTGAAGAAAGAGACCATCAAGTGGTTAGACGCAGGAGTTGTGTATCCTATTTCTGATAGTACATGGGTAAGCCCTGTACAATGTGTTCCCAAGAAAGGAGGTATGACGGTGGTCGCGAATGCAAAGAATGAACTTATTCCACTCAGGCCCGTCACTGGATGGAGAGTATGCATGGACTACCGCAAGTTGAATTCTTGGACACTCAAGGATCACTTCCCAATGCCATTTATAGACCAAATGCTTGATCGATTAGCGGGGAAAGGATGGTTTTCCTTCTTGGATGGTTATTCAGGCTATAATCAGATTTGTATTGCACCCGAAGACCAAGATAAGACAACGTTTACATGCCCATATGGGACGTTTGCCTTCAAACGTATGCCATTCGGGTTATGTAACGCACCAGCCACCTTTCAACGTTGTATGATGTCTATTTTCTCTGATATGGTTGAAGACACTTTGGAGGTATTTATGGACGACTTTTCAGTTGTTGGTGAGTCTTTTGAAGCATTCCTGGCAAACTTGAGCATGGCATTACAAAGATGTGTAGAGTTCAACCTTGTGCTGAATTGGGAGAAGTGCCACTTCATGGTAAAAGAAGGAATCGTTCTTGGGCACAAGATCTCTGAAAGAGGAATAGAGGTTGACCGAGCAAAAATTGAGGTTATTGAGAAGCTACCGCCTCCAATTTCGGTGAAGGGAGTTCGTAGTTTTCTTGGCCATGTTGGTTTCTATCGTAGGTTCATCAAAGACTTCTCCAAAATTGCGAGTCCATTGTGCAAACTATTGGAGAAAGAAGCAAAGTTTGACTTCAATGACGATTGCTTAAAGGCATTCGAATGCCTTAAAGGAAAACTCATTGAAGCCCCTATTATGGTAGCACCAGATTGGACTCTCCCATTTGAAGTCATGTGTGATGTTATTGGTGTAGCCGTTGGTGTTGTTCTTGGTCAGAGAAAGGAGAAATTATTTCATCCTATCTACTATGCGAGTAAGGTCCTAAATGAAGCCCAAAGGAACTACACTGTTACTGAACAAGAGCTCCTAGCGGTTGTGTATGCATTTGAAAAGTTTCGTGCCTATCTATTGGGTACTAAGGTGATCGTTCATACAGACCATGCAGCTCTTAGGTATCTAATGATTAAGAAGGATGCAAAACCAAGGTTGATTAGATGGGTATTGCTGCTGCAAGAGTTTGATTTCGAAGTCAAAGATAGATGAGGTTGCGAGAACCAAGTAGCTGATCACCTATCTCGACTTGAGAATAAGCATGTGGCGCAACCTGAAATTCAGATTGATGATGCATTCCCGGACGAAAAGATATTAGCGACAATAATGGAGAAATTACCATGGTATGCCGACTTTGCAAATTTCGTGGTGAGTAATGTGATACCTACCAATTTATCTTACCACCAAAGAAGGAAGTTTATGCATGACGTACAGCACTACTATTGGGATGAGCCTTATTTGTTTCGATGATGTGCGGATGGTATCATTCGACGATGTATATCCAATGAAGAGGTGCCTACTATCTTGGAAGCATGCCACACTTCGCAAGTTGGAGGACATCACACAGGCAATCGGACGGCCAGAAAAGATTGCAAAGTGGTTATTATTGGCCTTCAATATTCAGAGATGCCTACGACTATGTTAGAAGGTGTGACCAATGCCAGCGTCAAGGTGCGATTTCAAAACACCATGAAATGCCCATGACCGAAATTCTTGAGGTAAAACTCTTTGATGTGTGGGGTATTGATTTCATGGGTCCATTCATGAATTCGTTTTGAATGAAGTACATCTTGGTTGCTGTGGATTATGTTTCAAAATGGGTAGAAGCTATAGCATTGGCTGACAACGAAGAAAAGCGTGTTGTAGCGTTCTTAAAGAAGAATATCTTCTCTCGCTTTGGAGTACCACGTACTATCATAAGTGATGGAGGATCTCACTTCTGCAACAAGCTATTCAAATCAGTTTTGTCCAAGTATGGTGTCAAGCAACATAAGGTAGCTACGCCTTATCATCCCCAAACTAGTGGACAAGTAGAAGTTTCCAATCGCGAGATCAAGCAAATCTTTGCAAAGACGGTTAATGCGAATAGAAAGGATTGGTATCGAAAGCTAGATGAGGCATTATGGGCGTATAGGACTGCATTTAAGACACCCATTGGCATGTCTCCTTATCAACTAGTCTATGGGAAGGCTTGTCATCAACCCATCGAGCTCGAACACAAGGAATTGTGGGCGCTAAAGCGATTGAATTTGAATTGGGATGATGCAATGAAGCTGAGGATAGAGCAACTGAACGGGATGGATGAATTTCGTCTCCATGCATATGAAAGGTCAGACCTATACAAGGAGCGGATGAAAAAGTATCATGATCAGCGGATTGTTCGACGAAACTTCCAAAGGGGTGATATGGTACTTCTCTTCAACTCCAGATTGAAGCTCTTCCCAGGTAAGTTAATGTCTAAGTGGTCTGGTCCATACAAAGTTATCCAAGTCTACTCGTCTGGAGTAGTCGAATTGGAAGACAATAATGGTGTTGTCTTCAAGGTGAATGGCCAATATGTTAAGCCTTATATAGGTCCTCTTGACTCGATGAATTCTATGGCCATCACTTATCTCGACGAAGTCTAAGTACTCGAGGAAACTATGTCGAGCCACGACAATAAAAAAGGCGCTAGATGGGAGGCAACACATCGTTTTATCATTTTATCATTCTTTTTTACTTGTCTTTCTTTTGATAATGAAAATCCAAAAATAAGAGTCGTGCCACAACCAAAACTAAGGCGCTTGGTGGGAGGCAACCCATCGTACCAATCGTTTTCATTTGATTTTAAGCAAAAATAGGTGCAAGAGGTATTCAACGAGGAGATTGATTTCAATTGACGATTAGGACGCATTGTATGGTAAAGTGGTAAGTTAGGAATAGTGATGCATAAGGCTATGGATTGAGCATTGCTCATGCCAAACTAGGCATCGAGGAAGGCTAGGCCTAGGTAAAACTAGGCCACGAACGATGCACAACCTATCCTATAGCCTAAGGTCTCGGAATCTAGTGTGCTATACACTATGCGCCGCCCAGTCCTAAGTGTGCTTTTGACTATGTGCCGCCTATGCTATAGCATTAGGTCTCAGTTCTCATATGCCATAGATTATGCGGCGCATATGTCCCTAAATTCCATAGACTATGCGCCGCATATACCATGACTATGCCAAGCATTATGCGCCGCATATGTAGCATTTTTGTCTCAAAAACCGATTGTAAATGGGTCAAAACCCGACCCATTCTCTTCCTATATAAAGGGGACTTAGTCTTGAAACATAAACACACTAGAAATTAACCTAAAGGCGCCTCATTCCCTCTCCAAACCATCCCAAAATTTTTCTTTTTGCTCTTCCAATTCACAAAACCATCTCCAAAAGCTTCAAGAAAGTAAGTACTCTCTTATTCTTCATTTATTTCTCGTAAGTACTACGTTGCTATGTCTATTATAAATTGCTACATCATATAAGATTGATTGGTGATGTTCATGTGTTTCGATCATTGATACAAAATCATGTGAGTAAACATATACGTAGGAAAATCTTGACTTGTTTCCGACTTGAATTTGGTTTTAATAGCATTGTTATACGATTTGCGGAATTGCTATGGTGATGAACATTGACTATCATGTTATGATCTTGTTACTTGGATACTTACATGCTAGACTATCTCGTTCATCGGGATAAGCCTTATAGTTGCCTACCGACTTAGGAGGTTGCGATTATTGAAAACATCCATACCATGTTACAACCCCTATGTAGTAGTGTTGTTATATCTATCATGAAAGTAGTGCAATGACCGCAAGTAGTAATACATTACTGATTTTCTTGTCGGAATATAATCCTTAAACGTATGTCGATGAAATCTGAGTAATCAACCACTTTCACTTCACTGATTTGTGTCAACAAAACTAAGTGTGGGGTGGTACCCCTACTGCCTTTTTATAGATTGTATCAACTGAGATTGTGCTGCCATTAACACTATTTCTAGTCTCAGGTACAATGGCACCTAAAGCGAGGCAAGGCAAGGAGAAGGCTACCACTTCCCAAAAGGGCAAGAAGAGAGGTAGAAAGGACCAAGGAGAATCATCCTCAACACAACTACCCCGCAGAATGTTTGGAATAAAATGGGTTCTTGAGGAGGAAGCCAAAGAATGGTACAGGAACAACAAAGAAAGAAGATATGTTCACGTCGACCTGATCAACAAGGACACCTTAGCGAAGAAGGAGTCGCGTATGTTGGCGAAAATCATGGCATTGAAGCTGGATTTCATCTTCCGCGATATGGGAGAATGTAATCTTGATTTGACAAGAGAGTTTTACGCCAACTGGTCGCCGAAAACAACAGGCAACGAAGTCAAAATTCGGGGCCAAGTGTTACAGCTCAAAGCGGACTGGATCAACTCTTTTCTTGGCTTACCTTCGGTCGACCCAGCACCATTCAAAGAGCTGTACAGCAGGCCTCCTTATAGAGAAATTAGACACACACTTTGTGGAAGTATATCGATGGCAAGGTGGGGCAGACATAAAGACAAAGGGCGACACAACACCTTCCCCTATGCTTCACTGAATAGGGAAGTAAGAATCTGGATGCGTATTGTCAACTCATGCCTTATTCCTGGGACTCAATACACCAAGATATCAAGAGATAGAGTGTGTTTGGTCTATGCTTTGATGACGAATGTACCTATCAACTTTGGGGCAATCATTCGCTCTACCATGAGGAAGGCCAGACTCCACAAAAGGTCCCACTTCACGTTTGGAAATCTGTTGACAACAATCTTGCGGAAGGAGGATATCGTAGAGGAACCAGCTGATCATAAACTCCCACTCAATCCGAAGAAGGTTTACCTCACAAAGGTCAAAGATGCTGAATCAACACATGGCATCAACCTTACTACGGCAGAGAGACATGCTCGGGATGAGAGTTTCTCCCGCCATATGTACCACATGATGAGGTATACAATGATGAGCGGAGGTCGTGTTCCCACTGCTGCAGAGATCCAACAGCTGGACCATGACTATCCAATGAATATTCATGCACGGGAGATGTGTGGAGTAGGTACATACTTTGAGGAACCTCTCGATGACGACGTGCCGACCGATGATGATCGACAAATGCCAGACTCTGACGAAGAGGAGAACTCTGACGACGACTCTTATGATGATTCCGACGAAGGGGGTATGACCCCCGACATTGAGGAAGAGTCCGACTAACTAGGTTCCTCGTATTTATTTTCCACTGAGGGCAGTGTCCCATTTAAGTGTGGGGTGGCGGTATTGTATGCTATACTTCTCTATCGCATCTATGTTTTTTTTTCGTGTTTCAGTTTTTTTGTTTTTGTTGTTTTTTCTAGCTTTGCATGAAATTATTTTGATAGGCAGCATGAGATTATAACAAGAGTATGTGCTACAATTGTGACTATTGAGACGTTTAGGCTCTAGTTGTGACTCATTATGTGATATTGTGTGGTTCAATTCCTTCACTTGTTGGGTCGAGAGTCTATATTACTTCCAAGCAAGTTGACCATGTGCCTTGTATGTGTGAAATAATCGTATATTCTATGTGTGTGGCTGATGCTAGAACTTGCCTGGTATGTATGCAAAGCGAAAATAAGGAGTGTAAGTTTAGGATATGATTTAGGCATTTCTTTGGCAACCTATGATTATTTACCTTCTTTTTACCTACCCATGGACATTATCCTAGTTAACCCTTTTGAGCCTTTAGCCTATTTTCTTTGACAACCTCATATGTAAGCCTAATCCATTTTTTTCAAGACCATAATTTGATCCAAATTTCTAAGTGCTTTAAAGTGTAAAGTCATGTGACAAAATAAGAGGAAATTGGGTGAGTATAATGCTTTAGAATGTATTGGTGCTTGAAATTGCTATGAAAAAGAAGTGCTATCATAAGAGGTATGTTATGAAAAGAAAAAGGAAGAAAAAACTGAAAAGTTAGTCATGTTTAAAATCGAAAATCAAAATAGGAGAAAAAGGGTGGTAGAATAAATGAAAGAAAGGTTGTTAGAAAGAAAAGTGTTAATGATACAAAGTGATGTATTAAAGCGCTTAGGAACTTAGTCACTATTCCTGGCCAAAATAGTCCTACCCGTCCCTTAGCCTACATTACAACCATCAAAAGACATACTTGATCCTAAGCTTAGCATTCTGACATTTAGTAGAGTATTACATTAAGGGCAAGCCTATGGTCATCAGTTGCTACATATGAATTCTTTGTGAGAGTGAGAGCAAGGATATTTTGATACCCATGTTTGAAAAATATGCTATACTTGTGAGTGATTATGGGTAATATATTGTGAGACACACATGGTTGATGAGTTTTGGGTAGTTGTGTATGATTCTTTGTGCCTTAACTTTTGAATATGAGTTGACCACCATCACGAGTCTATGCTAGAAGTTAAACTGTTTCTACTAATGATCGAAAAACTACTCTTTGTTGATAATTGTTGTGCTTGTCTTGACGAATATTTTGTGTTGTTTCTGTGAAACCCTAAGTTGATGTTTATAGGGACATAATATTTTGTTCGAGGACGAACAAAGCTTTAAGTGTGGGGTGTTGATGATAGGCGAATTTACACGCCTATATCAATATATTTTGCCCATATTTTAGCCTAGTTTTGAGAACAAAGTATATATTTCATGCACTTTTAGTCCTTTTTCCTGTAAATGAGCTAACGAACATGATTAGTAAAGTTTCAGGTATAAATGATGCAGAATTCAGGATTTTATGGCTTACTTGACGCAAAAGAAAGCTCACGAAGGAAGGGAAGGGAGTTTACACGCCTAAGGACCAAAACTGCTGCATGGAAAATCTGTCCCGGGCTAAAACAACATTTCTGAAGACTTTGGGGATTTGCAGTAACTTAGTTGGATTTGGACAATGATACATTAACCTAGTACAATTGGGTTATGTATTTCATTAGTTTATTTGGATTATGATAATGTTACATTAACCTAGTATAATTGGGTTAAGTATTACATTAGCCTAGTAGAATTTGGTTAGATATTTTATTTATCTAGTAGGATTAGGATATGGGTATTATAAATACCCTATCATGCTAGAGATTTGCAAGGAATTTGGGAGGGGGAAGCCCACAATACTTTCTTCCATCCCTCTCATCTTCCACTACAAACAATTCTACAACTCTTCTAATCTTTCCATTAATTCTATTTTTCTTCTTCTACTCTTCTATTCTTAAATTCCACAACAAGAGAATCGTTACTTTGCCTAGGAATTCACGCCTCACGCCTACCACCTAAGCTACACGAAATTACTCAATCTTGTGGTATAACAACAATGTCAATCGTGATCTCCTTCGCATTCATGGGTAACTAAACTTCTCTGTTGGGGTTATGAAAGCCGTATGAGATACTATCTATTGCTATGAGTTTTTGAGTTCGCGACACATATACTGCTTATATCATTATTCTCTTCATCTTAGTCTACATTCTTTGTGGTTGCAAACGCAAGAATACGCCAGTATAACATTTAACTTGTTCGAAAGAAAGGTTATCTGTCTGGAAAAAAAATAATGTCAAGGTAGTAGGGTCACCCCCTAAAATTCCCTACTAAAAAGCTAGTGCCGTAACTGGACTAACCTCTTGGAGAATTCATACCGTTAGACACGCTTTAAGCTCTAAAGAGTTAAAGTGAAATAATCCTCGAATAGGTCAAAAGACGCCTGGATTTACCATCGAATACAATTCTCTATAAGCAGTTGCATGTCAGAATTCTACACTCTCATAGCCAATAGAGACGTATACCTCAGAAGGTGGACATAACCCCAACGCCTCAATTCTCATTGTTTACAACTTACGTAACAATCTTTCTCTTTTACTTTGCTATTTTCAGCTTTTATTTAATTATTTTGGTGACACATTACAAATCCACCCTTTTTACGAGACTTGCACCAAAAGTTTAGTAATTTTGCTTACTTGTTGGCCAAGCTATTCCCTGTGGGATCGACACCCAACCCTGTTGGGTTCTATATTTGCTAACGACCGCTTTACACTCATACGAGAGCTGTAGATTGAGCGTTATCACTTATCCATTGGACCAATGTATTATTTGATCTTTTCTACATTGACTTTCGACACACTTCTATCTTTGTTTTCCATTTCAACCACTCCAGATTGAAATACTTGAATTATTTTGAACGATCCCAACCACTTAGATTTTGTCTTCCTGGTAAAAAGCTTAAATCTTAAGTTGAATAATAGAACTCAATCACCCACATGTAAATATTTTCTTTCGATTCTCTTATCATGGTACTACTTTATCCTTTACTCACAAAGATCTTCATGTTAATAAGCTAAGAGAAAAAAATCACCCATCTCATTAAATTGATCTAGCCTTATATCAACTGTGTCTTACCAACTCAAGTTCAACTTTTTGAGTTCCCACAATGCCTTATGTTCAAGCTCCACATGAAAATGACAAGCTAGACCAAAAACTACTTGGTAAAGACATATTTCGATGGCCGTTTTGAAAGCCGTTCGATATGCCCAAAGAGCATCATTAATTTTTCTCGGGTAATCATTTCTATTTTCATTAATGGTTTAGCCAATAAAGAGTTGATTTCCCTATTTTACACTACTGCTTGTCCACTAGTTTGTGGGTGATAAGGTGTGGCTACCTTGTGTTTCTTCACCCCATAATTAGCCAAAGCATCCCAGAAATTCTTGTTGTAGAAATGAGAACCTTCACCACTGATAAAGGTTCTTGGAACACCAAAACTAGAAAAGATGTTCAATCTCAAAAATGCCACCACTCTATTGACTTCATTGTCTGCTAGAGTACAACCTGTACCTATTTAAAAACATAGTCCTCATCAACAAAGATGTACTTTAGACCCTAATAACTCACAAAATGCCGCATAAAATCTATGCCCCAAACAAATAGTTCCACTTCTATCATCTTGGTCATCATTATCACTAGGTGTTTAGAGATGGACCCCTTTCACTGATATTGAGTAGAAGCCCTCATAAATTCATAAGCATCTTTGTGAATTAAGGTTCAATAGTAACCACTTTGCAAGATCTTTCTGGTGGTCCAATCACCTACGTCATGCCCCCAACTTATGAGAAATGACATGCCTAAAAAATATTCATTATTTCCACCTTCGGTATGTATCTCTTAATAATGTTATTAGCATAATGTTTAAATAAATAAGGTTCATCCTAGAAGTACTTTTGTACCTCTTGTAAAAACTTGTTTTTTTGATGAAAGATGAAGTTGTCTGGAATGATGTCACTAACCATATAGTTTGAAAAATCTACATACCATGGCACTAAATAGATATTAGTAGTAAGAACCCGTTCATCAAGAAATGAATCATCAATTTCCATCTCCAAGCTCTTCCCTTTATTATCCAACTATAATAGATGGTCCACTGTTTGATTTTCATACCCTTTTTTATCTTTTACTTCAAAGTCAAGCTCCTAAAGAAGCAACACTATCATATAAGCCCTAGTTTGGCATCTTTCTCTGACATTAAGTATCTTAGCGCTACGTGTTTATTATTCACCACCACTTTTGTTACCAATTAGTATGTCTAAAACTTTTCAAAAGTATAAACCACGGTTAGCAGCTCTTGCTTCGTAATAGTATAGTTCTTTTATGCTCTATTCATAGATTTACTAGCTTAATAAATGGGATCATAAAGATTTTATTTCTTTTGACAAAGAACAACCTCGAGTCCAACCCTACTTACATCACACATCAATTCAAATGGTTTGGACCAATCTGGAGTAATAATGATAGGGGAAGCAACTAACTTTTCCTTAAGGCATTGGAAGGCGTTAAAAAAATTATCATCAAATGCATAATTGGTTTCCTTTTCAAAAAACATGGGAAATGGGTTTGAAATTTTGGAAAAATCTTTTATAAACCCCCTGTATAAACCTACATGGCCAATGAAACTTCACACTTCATTCACCGAGATAGGAGGAGGCAATTTTTCAATTTCATTCTTGGCACGATCAACCTCAATTACTTTAGATGAGATTTTATACCCCAATAATATGCCCTCTTTCATCATAAAGTGGCATTTTTACAAGGTAAGGACAAGGTTTAACTCCTCATTATGATATAATGCATTTCCTAAATTCACCAACCAACTCTCAAACAAATCACCTACCAGTGAAAAAGCATCCATAAATTCTTCAAAAGTGTCTTCTACTATATAAGATAAAATAGATATAATAAACATTTGGAAAGTGGCAGGTGCATTGCATAACCCGAACGGCATTCTCTTGAAAGCAAATGTTCAATATGGGCAAGCGAATGTCATTTTCTCATGATCTACAGGTGTAACCGATATATGATTGTAATCGGCGTATCTATCAAAAAAGCAATACCAACCTCTTCCTACCAACTGGTCTAGAATTCGCTCCATAAGTCACCAACAACATCATCTCCTAAACACTAGGTCACTATAAAAGTCAACAAAACTAATGCTTTTTCAACTAACAAAGGCACCAACGAAACTAATTTACTTTTAAAGTCACAAAAAGTTAATTGTTTTCAACAAATAAAGTTACCAACAACATCACCTTCTAAATACTAATTCACTATTAAAGTCACTTGTAAGACCCCAGAAATTTTCTGCATTTTTAATGCCTTTGGAATGAGCTAAGTGTGATAAAAACTTCAAAATTTGGCCAAGTGTTTAGCCTTGTTTCTACACTTAGTTTTATTTTTATCCTTGAATCTTCGATGAATTTTTTCGTGACCTTCCCAACATTCATTTTCTGAGATTTTTGTTGTGTTGCGATGGGGCAAGGTCGTAGGATGTTCCGGATGAGTTTTGGAATTTTTAGACAAGCCTAGGTCGTGTTTGGATTGCAGCACTAAAAGCCAGGCGTCGCCTGCCTTATCGCGCCTGGCCAATATTTCCTAGTCCAATCCGATTCAGATTTGGTTTAAATGATTTGTTAAGTGTTATATCATGTGATTAAACCACATTAAGAACAAAATATAAATATTTTCCCTCAAGAACACCAAGAACAAAGGTTAGGGTTTTCATAGAAAAACCAAAGTAGTTTGTGAATCGTTCATCTCCTCTCCAAGATAGTTATATATTCGGAATCCTTATCGGAAGAGCTACGTGGGGAACCCAAAAATTTGTGAAGATCACTCCTTTTCTCGGGAAGTCATTCTTGAAGTTCATCCTTTGAGGTATGTCGGATTTTTCAACAAGAACTCTCTTTCGTTCTTGTACCCAAAAGTAATTTTCTTTATAAAGGCATGATTTTTATTTGATTTTTATGAACTTGACGCATGAACACATATCTTATGATGATTATTATGAAATCTTGATATTTATGATTTTGAAAGATGAATTTACATGTGTGGTGATATAAAGCATGAATCTTGAACAATATTTATCATGATTTTGATATTTGGGTCGTGAACCCCATTTGAAATTATGTTTTTGCGAAAATGTGTGTTATAAGCACGTCAATGTGGAATACTTGAGATGTTTTGAATGATTTGACCTTTTGGTCTTAATGGAGTTGTTTTGAACTGGAGTGTGAAAAAAATCTATAACGTGGTTGATTTTGATAAATGGGAAGTATGATGGCTCCTGATGTATATTTATATATTACTGAAATTGTTTTGTTGTGGATTGTCTTTGAAATGATCTGAGCTAAGTCCGGGAGAAATCTTTAGCACCGAGTGAGAGGTATAAAGTGACCTTACTTCCCTAGAACTACGTGCCCCCGTAGGAGTGAGACTGAGTCTGGTTTATATAGTGATCACTAGTTTGTGTGGATTTGATGTTGATAGTCCTACTCCGATGGCAAGGATAGGATGGCTCTCCCTAACGTGGGTTGTACGTTGGACTCCATGTACCTCACATGGTTTATGTCGGTTATAGGATCTCCCAGTATGTGTGCGGTTCCCTGTGTCTATGATGAATGGTGAAATGATTTGAAGTGGAATTATGAAAGTTATTTTTTCGAAAGATTTAAATGATATTTACATCATGAGAATTGATATTCTTGATGAACTTAATGTGATTGACTAATTATATGATGACTCACATATGTTATTATACTTATTTCATCGTCTCATGATTATGATGATTTTCTTCGGGCTATGTGAGTCTTTCATATATCATGCATATTTTTTAAAAATATTTATGATGATGATGTTTATAAAACTGCATACACCCCCATATACTCGGTTCCTTTCCATGGTACTGACCCACATCTTCAGATGTGGGCTGTATTTTCTCGGAATGTAGGTTCAGGTGCTCAGTCCCAGGTTCAACAGTGATTCTTCGGGCATGCTATTTTATATCCTCTATTATGGTGAGTACTCATGTTCCGAGGATGTGATGTTTGATGTTGGTTTCACGGAATTATTTACATTTGATAACAGAGTATGTGTCAGTTGGGGCATGTCCCAATGGCTCGCTGGTTTTATTGATTTTCTTAGAGTCTTGTCAAACTATCTTAGATGTTGGGAGTTGACGAATCAGTCATATTTTGATGTTTTCAACATTTCTTTTTATTGGTGAACTATTATTACTTTGATGATATTTTGAGGGTTATTTATGGAAACCCCATTGATTTTTGTTGAACTGAATGAAATAGGCTCAAAGGGTTAGCTTGGGGCTACTGTAGCCTTAAGCACCGTGTGACGCTCCGGAACCCGTTTTTGGGGTGTTACAAACTTGGTATCAGAGCCTAAGGTTTACGGAGTCCTAGGGAGTCTGACAAGGCACGTTAAGTAGAGTCTTGATCATCGGTGTGTAGCAGGCCATATCTATGAGCAAGAAGCTACAAGATGTTTTAGGAAAAGTGTGATTCTTTCTTTCAGAAGTCCATCGTGCTTAAAGTGTCTCTCTCTGCTATTAATTCGTGCTCTCCTCTTTCAGAAATATGCCTCCACATCGAGCTAGAAGAAATAATGATGGTCAGCAACCTCAACCCACTGACCCATTGAATGAAAACGTATCTCATGCTGAATTTTGGGTAGCCTTTCAGGCGCTGGCCCAAGCTGTTACTACAAATGTTCAGGCCAACTCGGCCCCAGCTCCACAGTAGCAAGGAGGTGATTCAGATACTGCCAAGATCCGTGACTTCATACGGATAAATCCGCTAGAATTCTATGGGTCCAAGTCAGATGAGGATCCACGATTATTTTTAGAGGAGGTGCGGAATATTACTCAGGTGATGCATGTATCTGAGGAACATAGTGTGGAGTTTGCTGCGTATAGGTTGAAAGACCTGCCTTATGACTGGGTTGTTTCTTGGAGGAAAGGTAGAGGTGAGGGAGCTATACCTACAACTTAGCAAGAGTTCCAGGATGAATTCCTGGATAAGTTTTTCCCTTTGGAGATAAGGGAGGAGAAGGTGGAAGAGTTTATGAACCTGCGACAGGGCTCGATGACTGTTAGGGAGTACTGTATAAAGTTCGATCAATTGGCCAAGTATGCTCCTGACTTAGTGGCTGATAATCGGGCTAGTATGAGTAAGTTTGTGACTGGAGTATCTAGTTATGTGGTTAAGGAGTGTAGGTCTGCTATGCTAAATAGTGAGATGAACCTTTCTAGGTTGATGACTCATGCCCAACAGATTGAGGCAAACAAGATTAAGGAGAGAGATCGAATGATAGGGAATAAGAGAGCTAGGTCCGAGCAGCACAGACAGGGTCATACTAGATTGCAGGGAGGGAGTCGCCCTCAGTATCAGGCCCGTTCATCTATACCAACACCATCATCTGCTAGTGCTCCCATGCCTAGTGGTAGGAAGGAGCAACATAATAGGTCATATGCATCCAGGTCCCAGTACAGTGTTGGTAGTAAGCTAAATCATCCCCTGTGTTCTAAGTGTGGTAGGGCTCATTTGGGTGAGTGTTGGGGTGAGAAGAGGGGTTGTTTTCAGTGTGGTGACATGGGTCACAGAGTTAGAGATTGTCCACAGGATGGACAAAGGCATCGTGATTATCACCCTCAGACCCAGACTCAGACTGTTAGTGCTCCAGTTCCAGCGACTCTCCCATCCCCAGCTCAGGACGCCTCTTCTAGCAATGCTGGCGGGCAGTGCCAGAATTGATTCTATGCTTTACTGTCCCTCCAGGAACAGGAGGACTCTCCCGATATTGTTACTGGTATGATTCGTATATTTCAGTTTGATGTGTATGCTTTGTTGGATCCTGGATCCTAGATCCAATTTATCATATGTTACACCTTTGATTGCTGTGAATTTTGAAATGAGTTATGAGATCATTCTTGAGCCTATCCTAGTTTCTACCCCAGTGGGTGATTCGATTGTTGCCCACAAAGTGTATAAAAAGTGTCTTGTTACTGTTCTTCATTGAGTCATGTTGGTTGATCTGATTGAGTTAGATATGGTGGATTTTGATGTGATTCTGGGTATGGACTAGTTGTATTCTTCTTATGCCTCTATTGATTGTCGGACCCGAATAGTCAAGTTTCAGTTTCCGGGTGCATCCGTGTTTGAGTGGTATGGGAATTCTATGTCACCCAAGAGTCATTTTATCTCTTACCTGAAAGCTAGAAGGATTATTTCTAAGGGCTGTATTTACCATTTGGTTAGAGTCAAC
Source organism: Capsicum pubescens (assembly GCA_030864215.1). Classification (NCBI taxonomy): domain Eukaryota; kingdom Viridiplantae; phylum Streptophyta; class Magnoliopsida; order Solanales; family Solanaceae; genus Capsicum; species Capsicum pubescens. Next base: position 182,284,875 of record CM061547.1, on the reverse strand, counting down.
GACACTAAATCTGAGACTCCAACTCTCCAGTTTGGTAAGGTCGTCAATGAATTTTCTGATGTCTTTCTAGATGATCTCCCAGGGATACCTCCTGATAGAGAGATAGAGTTCGGGATTGATCTTCTTCCTAATACTCAGCCCATTTCTATTCCTCATTACCGTATGGCCCCTGCAGAACTTAAGGAGTTGAAAGAAAAACTCAAAGATCTACTAGATAAGGGTTTCATAAGGCCCAGTGTTTCTCCTTGGGGTGCTCCAGTGTTGTTTGTGAGAAAGAAAGATGGCTCTTTGCATATGTGCATTGATTACCGCCAATTGAATAAAGTCATTGTAAAAAATAAGTACCCCCTTCCGAGAATAGATGATTTGTTTGACCAATTCTAAGGTGCAAGTTACTTCTCAAAGATAGACCTTCGTTCCGTCTATCATCAACTCAAAGTTAGAAAGTATGACATCCTGAATACCGCTTTTCAAACTCGTTATGGTCACTTTGAGTTTCTTGTAATGACTTTTGGGTTAACTAATGCCCCAACAGCTTTCATGGACCTCATGAATCGAGTGTTCAGACCATATCTGGATATGTTTGTCATTGTGTTTATAGATGATATACTGGTGTACTCCCGTAGTGAGGGTGAACATTTTGATCATATCCGAACTATCTTGCAAACCCTTAGAGATCATAAGTTGTTTGCCAAGTACAGTAAGTGTGAGTTTTGGCTAAGGTCTGTTGCTTTTCTGGGTTATATCATTTCTTCCGAAGGTATTAGAGTTGATCCCCAAAAGACCGAAGCTGTTAGAAATTGGCCTAGACTTATTTCTCCGACTGATATCCAAAGTTTCTTGGGTTTAGCTGCCTATTACCGCCGTTTTGTTGAGGGTTTCTCCTCTATAGCGTCTCCTATGACTCGATTGATACAAAATAAAGTGAGGTTCTTATGGTCTGTATCTTGTGAGAAGAGTTTTCAGGAGTTGAAGACTCTACTCACTACAACCCCTATTTTGACTTTGCCTGATGGTGTAGATGGTTTTGTGGTGTACTGTGATGCTTCTAGAGTTAGTTTGGGTTGTGTGTTGATGCAAAACGGTAAGGTGATAGCTTATGCTTCTAGACAGTTGAAAGCCCATGAGAAAAATTACCCCACCCATGACCTTGAGTTGGCTGTTGTTGTGTTTGCTTTTAAAATCTGGAGACACTATTTGTATGGTGTCCATGTTGATGTTTTCACTGATCATAAGAGTCTGTAGTATGTGTTTACCCAGAGAGAATTGAATCTTAGGCAGAGACGATGGTTAGAATTGTTAAAGGACTATGATATGAGTGTGTTGTACCACCCAGGCAAGGCCAATATTATGGAAGATGCCCTAAGTAGAGTGTCTATGGGTAGTATTTTGCATGTGATAGAAGGTAAGAAAGAGTTGGCTCGTGATGTGCATCATTTGGCTAGACTGGGAGTTATGTTGTTTGATTCTGCTGAAGGTAGTATAGGGGTTCATAGTAGTTCTGAATCCTCCTTGGTTTCGGATGCGAAGGAGAAACAAGACTTAGATGTTAGTTTTGTCAGACTAAAGGAGTCAGTCAAGGACCAAAAAGTAGAGGTTTTCTCCCAAGGGTAAGATGGTGTGTTAAGATTACAGGGTAGATTGTGTGTCCCGAATGTTGATGATCTGAGACAGAGGATTATGGCTGAAGCGCACAGGGCGCGATATTCTATTCACCCTGGTGCCACCAAGATGTACCGCGACTTGTGGGAAATCTATTGGTGGAGTGGCATGAAGAAAGATATAGCAGTGTTTGTGGCTAAGTGTGCAACGTGCCAACAGGTTAAGGTTGAACACCAAAGACCTGGTGGTATGATGCAAGAGTTTAGCATTCCCACCTGGAAGTGGGAAGAGATAAATATGGATATTGTGACTGGTTTACCTCTTTCCCGACACCATCATGATTCCATTTGGGTTGTGGTTGATAGATTGACTAAGTTTTCTCATTTCTTGCCTATTCATACTTCATATACTGCTGAGGATTATGCTAGATTGTATATCCGAGAGTTAGTCAGACTGCATGGAGTTCCTTTGTCTATCATTTTGGATAGGGGTACTCAGTTCACTTCGCTATTTTGGAAAGCTTTTCAGAAGGGTCTTGGTACCCAAGTGCTTTTGAGTTCTACTTTTCATCCGCAGACTGATGGTTAGGCTGGGCGAACCTTCCAAACCTTAGAAGATATGTTGAGAGTGTGTGCACTTAACTTTAAGGGAAGTTGGGATGATCACTTATTGTTGATAGAATTTGCTTATAATAACAACTTTCACTCTAGTATTGCCATAGATCTGTTTAAGGCCTTGTATAGGAGGAAGTATAGATCACCCATAGGTTGGTTCGAGGTGGGTGAAGCAGCTGTGAGTGGTCCTAATTCGGTATTCGAGGCTATAGAAAAAGTTAAGTTGATTAGGGAAAGGTTGAAAACTGCTCAGAGTTGTCAGAAGTCATATGCAGATGTTAGAAGGAGAGACCTTGAATTTGAAGTTGGTGACCTTGTGTATCTGAAAATTTCACCCATGGGAGGGGTGAAGAGATTCGGAAATAAGGGGAAGCTTAGTCCCCGTTATGTTGGTCCTGACAAAATTTTTAGCCGTGTTGGTAAGGTAGCTTATGAGATCGAGTTTCCTTCCAAGTTGTCCTCTGTTCATCCAATATTCCATGTCTCCATGCTTAGAAAGCATATTAGCGATGTTGTGGTAGTGGATTCCTCTGTGAATGCTGACATTCAAGAAAATCTTTCTTTTGATGAGATTCCTGTTGAGATTCTTGATTTCAGTTTCCGAAGACTAAGGAACAAAGACGTTCCCTTGGCCAAGGTGTTGTGGCGAAACCAATCTGTTGAGGGTTCAACTTGAGAAGCTGAGGCGGATATGCGATCCAAGTACCTGCACCTATTTTTCACGAACTCCGATCAAGCTGAAGGTACCGTTCTTTCCTAAATCATGCACTTTAGATAAAAGTTGCAGCAGTTCAGCTGTTATTTCTTGTGTGTTCAGCTGTAGTTTCTTGAATTTATGCATTCTATGTTACATTCGTAGTGAGAAACGATGTGGTGATGAGTCTAATGAATGGTTTCAGCTGTATGCTCTATTTCCTATCTAATCGTGACATATCTAGCGTCATTCGGGGATGAATGTTCCCAAGGGGGAGATAATGTAAGACCCCATAAATTTTCCGCATTTTTAAAGCCTTTGGAATGATCTAAGTGTGAAAAAAACATCAAAATTTGACTAAGTGTTTAGCCTTGTTTCTACACTTAGTTTTATTTTCATCCTTGAATATTCGATGAATTATTTCGTGACCTTCCTAACATTCATTTTCCGTGATTTTTGTTGCATTGCGATGGGGTAAGGTTGTAGGATGTTCCGGGTGAGTTTCGGAATTTTTAGACGAGCCTAGGTCGTGTTTGGATTGCAGCGCTAAAAGCCAGGCGCCGCCTGCCTTATTGCACCCGGCCAATATTTCCTAGTCCAATCCGATTCAGCTTTGGTTTAAATGATGTGTTAAGTATTATATCACGGGATTAAACCACATTAAGAATGAAATATCAATATTTTCCCTCAGGAACACCAAGAACAAAGGTTAGGGTTTTCATACAAAAACCAAAGTAGTTCGTGAATCATTTATCTCCTCTCCAAGATAGTTATACATTTGGAATCCTTATCGCAAGGGCTACGTGGGGAACCCAAAAATTTGTGAAGATCACTCCTTTTCTTGGGAAGTCATTCTTGAAGTTCATCCTTTGAGGTATGTGGGGTTTTTCAACAAGAACTTTCTTTCGTTCTTGTGCCCAAAAGTAATTTTCTTTACAAAGGCATGATTTTTATTTGATTTTTATGAACTTGAAGCATGAACACATATCTTATGATGATTATTATGAAATCTTGAAGTTTATGATTTTGAAAGATGAATTTACATGTGTGGTGATATAAAGCATGAATCTTGAACGATATTTATCATGATTTTGATATTTGAGTCGTGAACCCCATTTGAAATTATGTTTTTGAGAAAATGTGTGTTATAAGCACGTCGATGTTAAATTTTTTAGATGTTTTGAATAATCTGACCTTTTGGTCTTAATGGGTTGTTTTGAACTCGAGTGTGAGAGAAATCCACAACGTGGTTGATTTAGATAAATGGTAAGCATAATGGCTCCTGATGTATATTTATATATTTCAGAAAATTTTTTGTTGTGGATTTTCTTTGAAATGATCTGAGCTAAGTCTGGGAGAAATCTTTACCACCGAGTGGGAGGTATAAAGTGACCTTACTTCCCTAGAACTACATGCCCCCGTAGGAGTGTGCCTGCGGCTGATTTATATAGTGATCACTAGTTTGTGTGGATTTGATATCGATAGTCCTACTCCGATGGAAAGGATAGAATGGCTCTCCCCAATGTGGGTTGTACGTTATACTTCATGTAGCTCACATGGTTTATGTCGGTTATAAGATCTCCCTGTGTGTGCGTGTTTCCTTGTGTCTATGGTGACTAGTGATGTGATTTGAAAGTGGAATTGTGAAAGTTATTCTTTCAAAAGATTTAAATGATATTTACATTATTAGAATTGATATTCTTGATGAACTTAAAGTGATTGACAAATTATATGATGACTCACATGTGTTATTATACTTATTTCATCCTCTCATGATTATGATGATTTTCTTTGGGCTATGCGAGTCTTTCATATATCATGTATATTCTTATAAATTTTTATGATGATGATGTTTATAAAACTGCATACACCCCCATATACTCGGTTCCTTTCCATGGTACTGACCCATATCTTTGGATGAGGGCTGTATTTTCTCAGAATGTAGGTTCAGGTGCCCATTCCAAGGTTCGACAGTGATTCTTCAGGCACGCTGTTCTACATCCTCTATTGTGGTGAGTCCTCATATTCCGAGGGCGTGATGTCTGATGTTGGTTTCATTGAATTGTTTAAATTTGATAACTGAGTATGATTCAGTTGGGGCATGTGCCAATGGCTCGCTGGTTTTATTGATTTTCTTAGAGGCTTGTCAGACTAGCTTAGATGTTAGGAGTTGACGAATCAGTCATATTTTGATGTTTTCAACATTTCCTTTTTATTGGTGAATTATTATTACTCTGATGATATTTTGAGGGTTATTTATGGAAACCATGTTGATTTGTGTTGAACTGAATGAAATAGGCTCAAAGGGTTAGCTTGGGGCGACTTGTAGCCTTAAGCACCGTATGACACTCCGGAACCTATTTTCGGGGCGTTACATACTATATAAGAGAAAATAGCTATCATAAACATTTGGAAAGTGGCAGGTGCATTGCATAACCTGAACGACATTCTCTTGAAAGAAAATGTTCATTATGGGAAAGCGAATGTCATTTTCTCATGATCTCCAGGTGTAACCTATATATGATTGTAATCGGCGTATCCATCTAAATAGAAATACCAACCTCTTCCTACCAATTGGTCTAGAATTTGCTCCATAAAGGGCATTTGTAAAATAATCCTTTAGAGTCAAAGAATTTAACTTCTTGTAGTCCAAGCAAGCCCTTTATAAAGTCACCGACCTAAATGGAACTACTTTAGTTCTCTCGTTGTCCACCACCATCATACCTATTCTCTTGTTGAAACACATGAATGGGCTTACCCATTTAGTGTCAGAAATCGAGTAAAGCACTCATATATCTAACTACTTCATTGTTTCCTTCTTTACTAATTATTGCATTAGAGTATTTAGACTATGTTGATGCTTAATAGTGGGCGCAATATTCTTTTAAATGGATCTTATGGTTGCAGATCCCTGTTGGAATGCTTATGATGTCGGTAGTAGTTCACCTAATAGCCCTCTTATATAGCCTCAATACTGAAATAAGAGCATCAACCTGATACTCCACAAAATCAATTTCAATAATCACCAATAAATTATTATTTTTACTTAGAAACACGTACCAAAGATATCTCAATAACTCTTTTAACTACAAAATTGGTGGTTCTTCAATAAAAGGGTTTGTAGGTGGTGTTGGTCAATTTTTCATGACCAAGTCCGGCTTCTGAGGATCAAATAAATTTGACACCATTCAATGCATCCATAGTCTCATCATATTGATCAATTCTTTCACTATCAAAATTTATTAATACTACTACTAAGGTCTTTATAATAAATAGTTCTTCAACTAATACAACTATATTAACTTTATCAATAATAGATAATACATCCATCTCCCTCTGTTGCGTCATAGATTGGTAAAGGTCAAAACTAACATCTTTATCAATAAGCCTAAATTTCATCTCTTTCCCCTCCATATCAACTAAATACCCTCCCAGTTCCTAAAAATGAACAACCCAAAAGTATGGGCACTTTAAAGACCACTTCACAATTGATAAATATAAAGTCTATCGGGAATATAAAGTTGGCAACATTCATAAGAATATCATAGAGAATAACTACTTGCCTCTTCACTGATTGGTTTACCATCAATAAACACATAAAACATTGGTTTGGGAGTCCTTAAACCCAACTATTTAAAGATTTCTAAGGACATATGGTTGATACTTGCCCCTAGACAATAAAGTGATTTAGCAAAAGTTAAATTTTCCAATTGTACACGGGATAGTGAATACTCCCAGGTCATCTTTCTTATGCAATAATGATCTAGTAGCAATGGTACTACAATGATGAATATTGTCCATAGTCTCATAACAACTGTTCTTTTTTTTCTCATAAGGTCCTTCATCAATTTAGCAATTTCCAACATCTACTCTAATGCCCCCACCAAAGGCACATTCACTGACAACTATTTCAGCATAGCCATGCATATTCTAAACTTACCCTCATCTGCTTTCTTCATCAACTTATATGGAAAGGGAGGTGGTGACCTTTTAGTTTTCATTAGGATGACCTCTACCTCCTTTCCTTTTTCATGCTCCACATTATTAGCATTCTTTGATGTAGATGGTTGTTCTATTTTTGCACTCTTCTTCTTTAAATTTTCTAGCTTTTTAGACTCAGCTGATATCTCATTATTTGCCACATTGTCAAAATACATCATCAACTTGGGAGGGTGCTTGCATATGTAAAACTAACAATATCTTACAACTCAAAGTGTTAATATCCATACATAAAACATCATTCCTCGAGTTCTGAACCATGTCACTTGATAAAGTCCCATATTTTCTTTGATTGAATATTGTTGATAGTTGGTTTATTTGCTGCTATAAATATTTAATAGTTGTGAAGTGAGAGTCAACTAACTGGATCATAGTCAACAAATTGCTCCTCATTTCCTTGACATCTGCATCTGTTGACTCCACTCGTTTAGTAGTTTAGCCATCATGTCTTCATTGGATATTTTCCCAGAATCAGTTATTGCATTGTTACACCCCTAGGTTGTATGTACAATCTATTTTGATCACCTTTATTCTTTCATGTTCCTTGGACATAATATCTATACATAGCCTTATTATATTAAATCTCCTGATGATAGTTCTATCCTTAGTTTCCCTGGTCTCTAGCCTATAAACTACATGGTTATTCCAATAATTCGCCTCTTTCTCAAAATTGAATTCAGATACGCTACTATGTTATCTCATAGCTTAACCTTTTCTACCTTTCTCAAGAGCAAATGCATCATGAGTAAATCTATTTGTGTCTTCATATGAGCTATATTTTGATCATGTTCATCTTCTCCTCAACATTGTTCCACTGACATTCCACTTGAGTAATTACTTCTTGGTACCTCAAAATCTTTGGTATGCCGAAATCTACATGTCATTTTTATCTATCCAATATATCTATAGCCTCAATAAAAGTTCAATTCATGAAAGATCCTCCTGAAGCATTGTCTACTGTTGTCTTTGTATTTAATTTTGAACATAGAGGAAGAACAACAGTAATTACTAACTAGAAAAATAATTATCCCAAGAGTAACACTAATTTCAACCAGCTCTAGGAAAGCGTAATGCTCTAGTCACTCCTACTCATACTCAAACTCCCTCCCGAGCGACTTGGCTTTGATACATTTGTGGGATAGATTGGGAAAATAGGAAGAAGCCCTATAAAATATTTCCATCTAATATTCATCAGTAAATTTATAGTTTGGACACTGTGACTCTTCTTAAATCGCATCCCTATTTCATAAAGTGATTTGTTAGGCAGTTGCCTAAGGTTGTTGATCTCATCCCTAAAATAAAACACTAGGAAGACGAAAACTTCTTTTAGTTGCCTCTAGTTTGTTATAGAATTGGGTGCTAGCTCATTTAGCAATGGAGTTGCCTGCCTAAACAGAGACAATGGAAACAACCTTTAAAGGATGGCATTCTTTACCACTTAAGAATAGTCAAATGACTTGCAAATTTTGAAGAAGTTCACCAAATGATAGTTCAGATCATCTCCAGGTAATCCACCAAATAACCTATTTAAGTTGAGCAGATGAATCATTGTACTAGTTATATTTAATTTCACCTCAGGAGTTAATGGTGGTGGGATGATTTTTCTCATGGCTCCAGCTTTATCCAAATCAGCATCATCATCACCTAGATCAAATTGGACAATATTATGTTGTTGCACTCTTTCTCTTTCTTTCCAATTTTAATTTGTTGAGGTCATATTTTCAGCACGTCATCTATTCATTGAATTAAATAACTCGTCATATCCCAGGTCCTCATTATCAATATTAGGCACATGCTTGGGTGCGTTATCATTTGTTGGCTAACCTGTGCATTAGCCAAAGCAGCCAATCTTGCAGCTTATTGTTGTTTTGTCATGTTCTTTCTCAGAGTTTTTTGTGATTCCAGATTGTAAGGTAATAATGGCTCGCCTGACGGTTTGGTCTGTGGCATGCACAGTAGATATCCTGTAAGTACCAAAACAACAACTAAATGTAAATTAGGAAAATTCACTAAGAGTTAATCAATACATATAAACTTTGAAAATCGTATTTCTCGACAGCGGTGCTAAAATTTAATACGCCTAAATTACAACACTATAAAAAAGCATAAGTGGTCATTGCCAAAGATGTAACTCGGATAAGGTTGGGGTTGAATCCCACAGGGTCTAAAGTGTTAACTAAGCTTTATGAATATTATTAGACTATTCTTCATGAGTCTTCGGTGATTCGTAGGGGTTTTCAGTGTCGAAAGGATCTCTTTGAAATATTGTAATGTAGCAAAGACCAATTCTTTCATTGTATTGTGTAAAAAATGAGAATTATGAAACTAGGGTTATGATCACCAAGGTATTTCAATGTTAAGGGTTGTGGATTTTATAAAATCATAAATTAACAATTACAATTACAGGGAAATTTGCATTAGTACTCCCATCCAATTGTTTTTCAAACTCCGAAGATGGGTTCACTTTAACTCTTTCAAATGTAAACTGATAGCTTAGTTCAACAAGCAATTCCCTAAGAAATTGATTCGGCTAAGCCATCAATTATAAAGTTAGAGAGTAAGGGATCTAATCATCATGTCACTATTTTCTTTTCCCAACATTATCTTTTTTATTCAAGAAAGGTATATTTATGGGCACATTCCTCAAATTTGAAACTATGATAAATCATAAAATTAAGGATAAAGTGACATAACTACAATTTTTTTCAAGAATTCATCAATCCCATAATCCTAATATGGAAATACACCAAGCTTCCCATAACCCTTGTTATGGGAACTTTAACCCCACATAATTAAGAAGAAGATGAACAATTTGTATTTCATAAATAATTCAAAATGGACTTACAAAATCCAAACAGATGATTTTCAATTCAAAGTTCATTAGGGTAAAATAGTATAAACTTCAACTCTTCTCTTGTTTCACAGACACCTTTTACTCTACAATTTAGCAATAGTCAAAAGATACCCATTTTATCCCTAAAGTGGGTATTTATAAGCTCCCCAAAAGTTAGAATTTGAAATTTAAATTAAGGTTTCTACATCACCCTCGATGGTTTGCCTAACGGGTCGTGAAGACAATGATAATCCATCAGCTAGGCCATTGGTCTTTAGCCAAAGTCATGCTATCCTATGGTTGTTAGTGATGGACTATGTGGCATCCTATAGAGGACCTGACAACCCATTGCACTTGTCTTCCTTGATCCCAAGACTTTCACTTATTCTAGTTTAGCTGCGATGGTTACGCTGACAACCTATCGCTGGATCAAAATTCTGCTTATGGGCAATGACCTGTTCGACGATCTAATGGGACTATCAGAGTAGATTCAGAACATCAATTTTAGGATTGTAACATTGTTGTTGTAGTTTTACATCTTTTATATATCACTTTTATCCCTAGTTTGAAAAGTTACAAAATTGGGTCCCAAGGGTCACTTTTGTAGAAACAATGTTTTTAAAAAATATCTTATATCAACATTGAGTCTAAAGAATCAAATTTAGTAAGCTATCATAGTTCATTTGCATATTCAGAATTTTGGATAAATCTCGCGGGGTCCGTGAAGACTTGAAATTCACCAAGTCTCCAGCTAGTGTACTCTTTCCACCGTCTGTAGTCATTCTCAGTTAGACTAAAATCGTAGATATTAATTCCATCACCTTTTGCATTTCCACAACCATAGAATAACAATACACGTTTTAATATACTTTTTATTAATGGGAAATAAAGAGAGAGTAATAATCCAACACCAATTATCCAAAAAAATTCTATAAAATACTTTTTTTGTCAAACCCTTTAGTTCATCATGGCTCAAACTCAATTCCAATAGGACCGAACTGAGCATTAATATAACAACACAATTTAGATTCACGTATATGATTTTTGTTCGACAATAATCACTAAAGTAATAAGAGTGTAAACTAATTCCAATGATAAAACAAGAGAATTCATCAAAACGGGGAGAAAAGAATTGACCTATGAGAATAAATGGTTGTTGAGCCCCAAATATGAAACAATTAGAATAGATAGAAATAAATTTTATGAGTAAATCTTGTAAATTTTCTTTTATGAGAGGATTTAAGAACAAAAAAGGTATTTAAATAAGGAGAATAAGAAAAGGGAATCCAACAGATTGAATTTAAGTATATATCCATCAACTATAACCATTGTGATTGAAGTAGACTTTTAATAGTAGGAATGATGAGATCGAACCAACAAAAAGTAAGATGTAGTTAATTCTAAGAAGAAACATGTAATGTTTGTTACTAGATTTTTTTTCCCAAAATTCCTATCTGATCTTGAAGAACTTCTTGATCTAAAAGCTTTATTGATTGAAAAAACAGAGAACAGTAAAAATTTGAATGTGTTGTGGTGGATGAATGAGAGGTTTTATTGGGTATATATAGAGGTTTGTCTATGTAAAGATGGACTTTGGTAATGGACTAAAAGGGTAAATTTCCAAGAGATTTACCTAATCTTTGACTAGATTGAAACACCCTAAACTTTGGCCCTTGTAAAAAAGTTTCCTAAGTTTGAGACTCTGGGTAATGTACGACTAATGGGTACTACTCGTACCCTATGATATAGTTTGGGGTACCTATTCTTGTTTGTTGGTCAGTAAGTTTTGGTTGGTTTTTTTCCAAGATACAAGTAGCATCATATGAGTCATATAAAAGGGTAAGAGTGGTATCTTGAAAATCGTATGACGACCTAAGGTTAGTCTAGTGGATTCAATTCTGCATATGGTACATTTTAGGTACCATCCGAACCCTTGAGTACGAGTTTGGCATGTGTTGTCTGTGATGAACATATTGGAGGATCATGGTGAGGTCTAGGTCATGATTTAGTGTACCACTCATACCCTAGGGTTTGGTTTAGAAGGGTGAGTCGTACCCTCTTAGGAGTTGGTTTTCAATTTTTAAGTTGAGGGTAGTCTAGACTTTTCCCACCCCAAAAAACTTAAGTCCCCTCACTATATAACCTGTTGTAGCCTCCTTTAACACTTATTTGGTTGATCAAATATTCCAAATAATCTCTCATATTCACTCTTAAATATTAGAGGCTAGGGTTTCAAATTGGTGTTCATCTAGAGGCTGAAAGGGTCAAGTTCATTCCGCGAATCATCTTGCATAAGGCCTGTCAGTCTTAACTATTTTTTATTTTAAAATATCATGTATTTTAAACATTGATTTCTTTCTTGAATGTGGGTTTTGAGATCAAATGTAAAGGATTTTAATGCATAGTGATGGGTATTGTTTACCCTTGTTCAAACGTGTGCTTATACATGTTTTTGGGGATGCTTTGAATATTTGGGTTCTTTTTTATTATTATTTAACAAATGGATCATGATTAACCCAAATATTGATGGTTTTCATTTGGGTTTTGGTAATGGCAAACTATGCCCTTAAGGTGTTTGTGAAAATGTCTAGGAGAAATAACTAGCTATATGTTAATAGTGCTTTTAGATAAGGCAATGGATTAATGAGTAAAGGTGGTTAGAAAATGACTTTGTAAAGGCCTTGTTGGCCATGTATTGAGTTAATTGATAGCCTTGGTGGTTGATTGGTTAAAAAGGGGTATAAGTCCCTAAGAATGAAATTGAATTATGTTTGAACTAAAGCCTGGTGTAAGAATGCTAATGAAGAATGAATGGTTTGGTAAAGGTCTTAATGACAACAATTTGACTTGAATGGTGGTTTTAACTAAGGCATTGACCCATTAAAGTCATTTATTGATAAATGGTTCATAAAGAAGTTGTGTTCATGTATGGTGCTGAATTGTAGCCTTGAAGGATTGAATTAGCTAAGTGGGTTAAAGTACTTAAATATTGAACTAAGTGGATGTGAATGCATGGACAAAGGGTTAGAGTCACAATTTCTACTAGTAATGGTCACATGGCTTGTTGTTAGAGTCCACTTGCTTTATAGGACAACTCATGGTTAGAGTTCACTTTCCAAATAAAATGGTTTATGGTTAGAGTCGACTTGCTATATTTAAGGTTTTTGGTTAGAGTCCACTTGTTCTATATGATGGCTTGTTGTTAGAGTCCACTTGCTATACAAGATGTCTTGTGGTTATATTCCACTTTCTATGTAAGGTAAGACAGCTTGAGGTTAGAGTCCTTTCATTAAATATCAACGAGAATTCTAAATGTTCTAACTATAAGGTTGGAAGGTTAAGCTCTTTCACTTCTTTACTTATGATCAAGTGCTTCAAAAATGCATACGAATCCTTGTCCACTTTAAATGTTATGTATTTATATATATATCTACATATATGACTATGTATATAAATGTGGTTTCTTATGATGGTTGGAATAACAACACTATTTTATACATATCTTTTAGTACCATGCTCGAGCTCCAACCGCTAACTTTCTTCGGATGTTGTGTCCTCACACGACACAAGGGCTGGAGCTTTTTCTTCTCTTCCTGCGCAGTGACCAGATGTTTAAGTGGTTCGTGTGTTGACATTGAAGTGGTGAGCTTCTATAATTTAGAAGGCATACATTCCATAGTCTTGCATCTTATGTTATAAACTTGTCTAAGACATAGTTTTTGGCTATTTTAAGGAACATGTCTCGACATATTATAGACATTGGATTTATAGAGGCTTGTGGATTACTATGGAATTGGGTATGTTGGTTAGTATGTTGATATTAATGGATTGATTATGTAACACCCCAAATTAGGAAGGAGTCCCACATTGACAAAACACAGAAGGGATGCTGGGTTTATAAGTGAAAAAGTCTTATTCCCTAGTGAAGCATTTTAAATCCATGTGGGCCTAGGCCCAGAGCGGACAATATCACTAGTGGGTTGGGCATAGATAGGAGTATCTCAGGCTTATGTGGTTCGGGATGCCCGTCACGGATAGGGACTCGGCTTGGGTTGTGACAGAATGGTATCAGAGTCGCTCCTGTGTCATCCTTGTCGATGTGGGACAGAGTTCAAACTGAGTGTAGGAAAATCCCGATAAGGTGGGGAAAACCTCAGTCCTGAGTCTAGGCAAATCCCATTCGGTAGGGCTAACCTCAGCGAGGACGCTGAGTCCATGAAGGGGTGTATGTAACACCCCAACTTAGGAAGGAGTCCCATATCGGTAAAACACAGGAGGGATGCTGGGTATATAAGTGATAAAGTCTTACTCCCTAGTGACGTGATTTAAAGTCGTGCGTGCCTAGGCCTCGAGCGGAAAATATCACTAGTGGGTTGGGCAGAGACAGGGGTATCTCGAGCCTATGTGGTTCGGGATGCCCGTCACGGCTAGGGCCTCGGCTCGGGTCATAACAGATTAGATGCTTCTTTAGCTATGATTGTTAGTCTTGTTTCCGCTATGTTTCTATATAGTCAGAGCCCATCCAACACTTCTGGATTGATGTGATGGATAGGTTGGGTTAACGGGGAAATCTCTGGTCATTGTTGGGTTTGAGATGCCCATACGACAAGGACCCATTTTGGATTGTCTCATATATAGTTTGGATTAGATTTTAAAAATTTATACGAAATATATGTTTCATTATAGATTATGAATCAAATTTTAAAAATCAATCTTAAAAAAAAAATTCAAGTTACCAATACATTTTTGGGAGAAATTTGAATCTTACTCACAAAAATTTAAATTTTTTTCAAGTAAAATACATGCCCAAGCATATCTTCAAGTTTCCAAAATCACAAGTTCCAAAACTCGAATCTTTAAGTTCAAACTTTAATCGATAGTTTAACGAGAAGCTTAGTTTATTCATTATGCTTTCACATCATTTAAAAATTTAGTGGTATAATTATACCATTAACGAAAATCATTTAAAGAATTTCCATTTTTTTCTTACATAAGTTTTAGTCGATTCATTATTCCCTCCCTTTTAAATTGACTGAACCGTTTTGACTTGATACGAGGTTAAAATAAGTACGAAGACTCTCGAATGTTTTTATTTTAAATTAAAGATACATGTCAAGTGTAGAAAATATCTTTTATTCTTGTGGTTTTTATCATGTCATAAGAAAAATTAGAATTAAATAGTTGGTAAAAAATAAGGGGTGATTCTTTTTTTTAAAAAGATTCAAAAAAAAATATTAGGCCAAACAAATTGAAATAGAGTACATATTACATAAAGACTTACAACATTCCGATTTTACTAAGCTTTTACACCATTGCTATGTCGTCATGTCCCTTATAATAGAAGTTCAGTCAAGTTCTTT
This sequence comes from Capsicum pubescens, assembly GCA_030864215.1. Taxonomy (NCBI): domain Eukaryota; kingdom Viridiplantae; phylum Streptophyta; class Magnoliopsida; order Solanales; family Solanaceae; genus Capsicum; species Capsicum pubescens. The sequence continues at coordinate 182,269,773 of CM061547.1, read as the reverse complement.
TACATGTTTTATTGGGCTTCACCATATTAAACTTTTATTAGTTTTTGTAGTCACACAAATGTTATGTTTATGTCATGTTTAAGCTTTAATTACAAGAGTTTTAGACATAAACATCATAAGATTTAACACGTCATTATATTGTATTACCCTTATTGCAAAGCATCTATAGACACACTTATGATGATGTGAGTTGTCCAATAATCATCAGATTTAACACGTAATTATATTGTATTACCCTTATTGAAAAGCATCTATAGACACATTTATGATGATGTGAGTTGTCCAAAAATGATCAAAATTTCCCCGCTTCATCATTCCAACCCCTGTTCTTTCTAGTCTATGGTATTATTAATTTTTGGTATTGTTTATATGACTATCTTGAGTAATTACTGTGTTTAAATATCAAACTAGTAGAGTTTAAATATAAATCCTTATTATCCATTAGCTCCTCCTAAACTCGTCTTTTTCCAATATTTAATAGTTTGGGGTTCTCTAACATAAGAGCTTTTTTTTTAATCCATTTTTACTGACATAAATTTTTTGAAATAGACCCTGAGTGAAAACTGGGCCTAATGAGAGCATACCGGGAAGAGCCTTAATTATCTAACTATTTAGTATTTCTTTCTGAAAAACTTACCTAAATGTACGATATTTTAAAAATATGTAACATTTATAGTTGTATATTTTTAATACAAGCATAATTCACCTTTAATACATACTATAGATTTTTTACCAAAATGAACATAATATGTTTAAAACACTTATAATACATCTATATTGCATGCTTAGTTTACTTTTAGCACATAGTGTAATATATCAATATCACATGCATAATTTGTTTTTAACATGTAGTGTATTTTTTAGAAAAACAAGTATAATACATTTTGATACACTTTCAATACATCTATATTGCATGCATAATATACTTTTAATACATAGTACAGTTGCTCTCGCCCCTCTCCACTGTCAATAGATTTCCTAAGGCAGCAACTTGCTGGTTACTGGTCCGCGAACGAATTCGGCGAACTGGTTCGACGAACGTTGGTGGTGAAGGCGGCAGAGCCATAGTATGATATGAACTCATTTCCCTTCTCATAATCCTATTATAGCATATGATCTAGAGTTAGAAGTATGATCCCAAATGTATAGTATCAATAAAGTGGAGATAGTGTTATCTGAATTTAGTAGATTATGTATCCATAGGTCTAGTTGTATGAAGGTATACAAGTATGCTTGAAACTGTGTATGCAAGAATTTATGTTTGTTGATATTTATAGGTTTTTGATGTTGGGTATATTGGTATACTGATAATTTTCATGGTTTTAGGCAAAATAAAAGTTTAGAGATGTAGTAGTACTAGACAATGAAGGAAAAGAGCCATATTATATGTTTAGTAAGGTAAGTATGTTGTCAAGAAGGATATAAGTATGAGATGATTGCTAAAACTAAGGAAAGTTAAGGATAGTATTGATTAAAGGAGTGTTCAAGAATGAACTTAGTATTGTTCATTAATTGTTCGGGAATATCCATGGTAAGTGTAAAAATTTAAGATTGAATCTTTGATGATTAAGCTAATAGAAAGAAGAGTTGAAACTCTTCATTGTGCTAATTCAAGGTATGGTGATATTTATGAAAATTCTAAGTTAGTAAGTGTTTAAGTTATTATATGATAACTAGTAGTGCTACAAAAAGTTAAGAGTTGTTTATAAAAAGAAAGTACGTGCAACGAATTTCACATTTTCAGGTACAATCTTTTAGCGTGAGTTTAGTATGTATGTGTATTGTTATATCTTGAACTCTGGAGTAAAGTGGTTGTAGTTTAGCTTAGAGTTTATTAAAGGGGTCCACAAACTTAGAATATTGGCTTAAATTGAAGGAAGAGATGATAGAGCAAGGAACCAAGTCAGTCTTTCAGATTCTAGTAGTGATGCCAGTGTATTGTAGAACATTAGTAAGGAAGGAAGATGCCCGACCCATTCTTATCTCAGTGCCGAGTTTTATACTTCAGTCATCATGATATTTACTCATGCCTTACAAGTTAGATCTATGATCATTACTTATCTTCATGCTCATTCCATAGAATTATTCCATATTTACTCATGCCATACTCATCCTTTTGTCCCATTAAGTATCATAGCATTGCGTAGTTCGTATGAACTACCACCTTTGTTTCCAATAAGCATGCCTGAAACTTTTCGAAAGCACAAACCATGGCTAGGAACTCTTACTCCATAATAGTATAGTTCTTTTGTACTCTATTTAAATCTTTAATGGTATAATAAATAGGATGAAAAATCTAGACCTTTTTTGACCAGGAATAACCCCGAGTGCAACCGCACTTGAATCACACATCATTTCAAATGATTTGGCCCAATCTTGAGCAATAATGATTTGGGCAACAACTAATTTTTTTAAGGCATTCAAGGCCTTAAAACAATCATCATAAATGAAAACTTGGTTTTCTTTTGAAACAACTTGCAAAGAGGATTTTCAATTTTATAAAAAAAAATTATAAACCTCGGGTAGAAACCCGCATTGCCAAGGAAACTACTCACTCCATTCATTGAGATAGGAGGAGGCCATTTTACTATGACTTCTATTTTGGCGCATTCAACCTCAATTCCTATGGAAGATATTTTTTACCCCAATATTATTCCCTCTTTTACCATGAAGTGGCATTTTTACAAGGTAAGGACAAGGTTGAACTCCGCATAATGCTGCAATGTATTGCCTAGATTCACTAAATAACTCTCAAATGAGTCACCAACCACTAAAAAAATCATCCATAAATACTTCCAAAGTGTCTTATACAATTTCAGAGAAAGTAGACATAATACTCATTTGGATAGTGGCAGATGCATTGTATAACCTTAACAATATACACTTGAAAGAAAACATTCCATAAGGACAAGTGCATGTGGTTTTATCTTGATCTTCATGTGCAACCAATATTTGATTACAACTTGAGTATCCATATAAAAAGTAATAACCACCTCTTATTTCAAATTTGTATAGCATTTGGTCCATGAAGGGCATTGTAAAATGATCCATCAGAGCTTAAGAATTTAACTTCCTGTAATCAATGCAAACCCTACACTTGGTCACCATCCTGAGGTGAATTAGTTCATTTCACTCGTTGGCCACCACCATCATACCTTTTTTCTTGGGACCAAAATTGACTGGGAATACCTATTTACAGTCAGAAATTAGGTTAACCACTTCTGCATCTGACCTCTTTATTATTTCTATAGTTACCACTTCTTACGTTAATGGATTTAGTCTGCGTTGATGCTCAAAAGTAGGAGTGCAATTTTTTTCTAACTAGATATTATGGGTACAAATCCCTGGTGGAATTTCTGTGATGTTGGAAATCATCAACTCAATGGCCCTCTTATATAGCCTCAATATTAAAATAAAAGCATCAATGTGACACTCCACCAAATCAGTTATAATAATCACCTATAAAGTATTACCTATACCTAGAAACATATACCAAAGGTAGACTTGTAACTCCTTTAACTCCAACACTAGTTGTTATTCAATAGAATGCTTTGCAAACGATGTTGGTCTATTTATCAAGTCCAAGTCTAGATTTTTTGGATAATATAAATATGACCCCGTTCGAGTATATGAACACACAATCTTATCATATTCATCAATTCTTTCACTGTCAAGACTTATTAAGACTGTAGAAAAGGTCTACACAATGAACCTTCCTTCAACTAGTACAACTAGGTCAACTTAATCAATAACCGAGACTACGCTCATCTTCATTGATTGATTAATAGATTAAAAAATGTCAAAACTAACTTTTCCATCATTTTACCTGAATTTTATCTCATTCTGCTTCATATCAACCAATACCCTCCCAGCTGCTAAGAATGGCCTGCCCATGATTATAGCACTTTAAAGTCCCCTTCATATTTGTGAATGATGAAATTTGTAAGGAATATAATGTTGACCACTTTCAAAAGCTCATCATAGGGAATACCCATTAGTCTCTTTACAGACTGGTCTTCCATTAATAAACACGTAGACATTTGTTTAGGAGTCCCTAAACCAAACTATTTGAAAATTCCTAAAAGCATGAGGTTTATACTCACCCCTAGATTTAAAATTTCTTTCACAATGATAAATGCTCAAATCGTAATCGGGATAGTGAAGGCTCCCGGATCAATTTTTCTCTGTACTAGTGATCTAGTAGGAAGGGCACTACAATGATATAGATTGTCTATGATATCATAAATAACTATTTTTACTTTTTCATAAGCTCCTTCATGAATTTAGTATAACTCGGCATCTTCTCTAATCCCTATACCAAAGACACATTCACTAACAACTTTTTCAGCATAGCCATTAATTTTCTAAACTTCCCCTCATATGATATCTTCTTTAGCCTGTATGGAAACGGAGGTAGTGAAATTTTCATTGGTACGACCTCTACCTCCTTCCCTTTTCCATGCTCCACATTAGTAGAATAATTTGATGTAGATGGTTGTTTTACTTCTTTACTCTTCAACTCAAAACCTTCATGCTTTTTAGTCTAAGTTTGCATCTCATCATTTCCTGCATTGTCTACTCAAGATCATCACCTTAGGAAGGTACCTCTAGATATGGACCTAGCAATATCTAACCAATTTTTGTGGTAATAGCCATACTTGAGCTGTCATTCCTCATGCTCTGAACTATGTCACTCAATAAAGTCCTATTTTTTCTTAAGTTAAATATTATTGATAGTTGGTTTATTTGTTGCTATAAATATTTAATATCTTTGGAGTGAGAGTCAAATAAGAGGCTCATAGTAAACAAATTTCTCCTCATTTCCTCGACACCTGCATCAGTTGACTCTACCCCTTTCGGTACTTCAGTAATTATGTCTTACATGGACATTTTCCCAAAATTATTTGTTGTATTATCACGCCCTCTAGGTGGTATATACAACCCACTTTGATCACCCTTATTCTTCAAGGTTCCTTGGTCTGATGTCTATAAATAGCCTTATCATAATAATTCTCCTGCTAATAGTTTTGACCTTAGTTTCCTTAGAGACTAGCCCAAAAAAGCCAAAACTATTCAAACAATTCACCTCCTCCTCAAAATCGAATTCAACGACCCTACTATGTGATCCAACAACTTTAAAATTTTTTAGCTTTCCCGAGAGAAAATGCTTCATGAGCAAATCCATCTATGACTTTATATATATAATATTTTGATCAAATTACTTTTTCTTCAGCGTTGTTCCACCGATATCCCACTTGAGTAGTTGCTGCTTTATTTCTAAGAATCTCTAGTATGCCAATCTCTACTCGTCATTGTCAATCCATCAAATATATCTATCACCTCAGTCGAAGTGAAATTCATAAAAGCTTCGCCTGCAGCATTGTCCACTATTGTCGTAAGATTTGAGTTTAAAGCCCTATAAAATGTCTCCATTAAATGTTCATCAGTCAATTTATGGTTCGAACATTGTGTTAACTTATTCTTAATCCTCATCTATGTTTCATGAACTACTTTGTTAGGCAGTCAACTAAAGTTTCTAGTCACATCCCTCAACTGTAACATCCTATATGGCAGAAAGAACCTTGCTAGGAAAGCACCTTTTAGTTGCCTATAGTTTGTTATAGAATTTATTGTCAACACTTTTAGCCATAAAGTTGTCATTCCCCAAATAGAAGGAATGTAAAATACCTCAGATAGAAGGCATTCTGTCCTACTTCAGGATAGTTGAATGACTTGCAAAATATTGATGAAGTTCACCAACTTCATATTAGGATCATCTTAAGGTAATCCACCAAATAACCCCTTTAACTTGAGAAACTGAATCATAATACTAGTGATATTAAATTTCACCCTAGGAGTTAATGGTAGTGGGATGATTTCTCCCGTGGCTCCAGCTCCATCCAAATTTGAATCATCATCATCAAGATCAAATTGCATCGAAGGATGGTTGTGAACTTTCTCTCTCTTATTGATTTTAATTTACTGGTATAATTTTTCAGAACTTTGATTGTTCATCGGATCATCCAACTAGTTATCTCCCAAGTTCTCATCATACACATTAAACACACGCCGGAGTGCATCAATATTTTGTTGGTTAACCTTTGCATTAACCAAAGCGGCTAGTCTTGCACCCTATTATCGCTCAGCTATATTCCTTTTCAGAGTTTTTTGCGGTTCCAGATTGTAAGGTAATAATGGCTCACCTTACCTTTGGGTTTGTGTCATGCACAATAGATAGCCTTCAAGTACCAACATAAAAAAATAATAGTAATATTAGGAAACCTTACTAAGAGTAAATTAATACACAAACTTAATTGAAAACTGTATTCCCCACCAATAGTTACAATATTTAATACACCTAAATTACAACTCTCCAAAAAGAGCATAAGTGGTCATTGTCAAATATATAAATCAATTATGGTTGGGTTTTAATTGCACAATGTATCAGGTGTTAACAAAAGTTGTATGTTTATTAATAAATTGGCATACATGAGTCTTCAATGATAAAGGAGGGTTACATTGTTAAAAGGATCGCTTTAAAAATTTTAATGTTGCAAAGACCAATTCTTTCATTATAATGTGTATGCAAATGAGAATTAACAAACTAGGTTTATGATCACCAAGGTGTTTCAATGCTAAGATATGATAAGTTTATAAAATCCTACATCAACAATTACAATTGTAGTAAAATTAGCATTAGTTGTATCATCTAATTGTTGTTCAAACATAAAAGATGGATTCACTTTATCTTCTTCAAACTTAAAGTGATATTTTTGTTCAACAAGCAAGTTCCCAATAAATTGGTCCAATTAAGGCACCAATGGTCAAATTAGAAGTAAGGGCTCTAATCATCTTGTCACTTTTTTATTTTCCCAACATTAACTTATTTTTAAAGAAAGTTATGTTTATGGGCACATTTCTCAAGTTTGTAACCAAGAGAAATCATAAAATTGAAGTGAAAGTGATATAATTGCAACTGTTTTAAAGATATTATCAATCCTATAACACTAATATTGAATTACACCAAGGCTCTCATAACCCTAGTTATGGTAGATTTAGCCACACATGATTAAGAAGAATCTAAAAAATTTATATTTCATAAATAATTTACAATGGACTTATAAAATCAAAAGAGATGATTCTCACTTCAAAGTTCAAAAGGATAAAATAGTGTAAACTTCAGCTCAACTTTTGTTTCTTAAACACTTTTTTATGTTACAATTTAGCAATAATCAAAAAATACATATTATAACCCTAAAACAGGTATTTATAAGAACCTAAAAGTTGGAATTTGAATTTTACATTAAGGTTGTTGTGTCACCCCCAATGATTTTCCTGATGGGCCATCAGGACAATGGTGATTCATTAGATAGGCCATCGGTCTTTAGCCAATGTCGTTTCATCATATGGTTATTGGTGATGGACTCTGAAAGACCTGGAAACTCATCATGACTTTCGTCTATGAGCCCAAGACATTCACCCATTCTAGTTTAGCAATGACGACCAGGCTGACGACCCATCACTAGACCAATAGTCAGTTGTATAAGCTATTTCTTTTCTTTATAATCTCTGACTATTCTACTTATGGGTAATGGCCTATTCGACTGTCCATTGATTTCCCATCATAACCTTCCAGAAACTTGCTTTTTTGAGTTGTCCATACTTCTAAGTTTTTTTCTTGAGAATAAGTAAAACAAGCATCAAATACACCAATAGTTGATAAAAACAAATAATTATCCCTTTTAAGCTATGCAAATGTACTGCCCAAACCTGGAACATCAATGTGATAAACAGGATTCATGGATTGGTATTAGATATTGTATTATATATAGCTTAACAATCCTCCATGGATTCTACCATGGGAGCATAGCTCAATATTGTATATGGAGATTATACGGAAACCTCAAGCATTATCATTATCATCTTCATTACATTGCATATATATATATTATGTTATTTCTTTGTTATATTATTGTCTTGATGTGATCTTTGTCTATGTGTACCACTTTTTCATACCCCTATGTGTTATATCTATATATTATGCTTCTTTCTTGTATTTTTGTTTGGTATATATGAATATTATAAAATAGTTAGTGAAGCTAATGTGGGAAGCCATTAGAGACATTATCTTATTATAGGTGACCTGCCCTTACTGTGTATTTTGTATGCTTTATTTTTTAGTTTGCTTAGTCCCTCTTTGATATGTATTGAATATATGTTAACCATAATAACCCCTACCATACCCTTTCTGTATTGATCCAGGTACAAGTGTATTGTACGATAATTGATTCAAGCAGTACTTGGATTCTATTTGATGTAGTAGTTGACTTATGCATCTAAAGCTGACGTCTACCTTTTTCTTATCTAGACTTTATCTTCTTTTATATTCTGTGATGGAGTTGCTCCTTTTTGGATATCCTATGTATATTTTGACTTTGAGTTATATTAGTTGGTTCATACATTATCATACTATATTCTAGGATTTTATTGTATATCTTTTATTGTATTTCCACTATTATCATGTTCGTGTGGTTCAACTTCACTTTAGAAGTATTACCTTTGGTTTTTAGTATTGGTTCCCTTTTTATATTAGGGTAATAGGCTCACCTGTCAAGGCTTTCCGACAAGTGCCTTCATGACCCTTGGTTTGGAGCGGTGACAAATTGGTATTAGAGCAACCAGGTTTTCATTAGTCTCATCAGTATAAGAACAGGTTGTCTAGTAGAGTCTTTCTAATCTATATGTAGATGTTCGTATCTATATTTTAGAGGCTATAATATATACTTAGTAAATTAAAACACCCTGGTTTCTGGACCATAGAAAATTTCCTTGATTTCTGGTTTCTAAGAATGATATAACTTAGGGAACAATTCATACACTTGGGTATAAGTGGTATGGTCCAATCGTAAGTTGGCTAGTGTTGGTTGGTGGGATGGATTTAGTCATTAGAATGGGTATGACTTGGGTGGTATGAGTCTATTCGTGGGTACAGGTTATTTCATTTCCATATTTAACCATAGACTTGATAAGTAAGGTTAGATCAGAGTACGAGTGTCTCACCATGATCCTTAGGCTAGGGTACATGTCTTACTCAAGACTCATATGATTGTCAGTGTTCAAACCTTCTAGATTCTATTCTTTAAGGTGTACTATTTATGGGTATTAGTCATAATCTTGGATACGACTTGGATTAAGGTGTTTCTTACCTTGGACAGTGTTTGGTCTAAGGGGAAACCCTAAGGAATGAGAGGTGGGTATCACTCATACAGGTGAGATACAACTCGTAACCCTTTGATGGGAATTAAGTATTGTTTAAGTGAGGGCAATCTAGACATTTCCCCACTTATCCTAAATAGGTCTCATGACTTATATCCTATTGGACGGTTATTTTCCCTACTATTCCATTCTTAAATACTTAGAAAACACTCTTAAATCCTCTCTAGAGTTCTTGGGCAAAGAAAGTTAGGGTTTTATCTTAAGGAGTAAATTGAGGCTTGTCTTGGTGATTTTTCTCCATCGTCATCTTGTTTTAAGGTATGTTCTCTACCATCATTGTTAGTTCCAACTAAAGGCATAGTTTTATGCAATGTTTTCATGATTTGAATGTTGTATGATTTTGGGTTTCCAAATATAATTTGGGAGTTTTGGTTATAAATGCTTGGTTATTGATCTCCCATGTTTTAATTATGCTTTTATATGTATGAATGGTGGTTTTTGATAATTGGTTGCATGGAAATGGTTATTTGGTAATGGACTTTGGGTTTTGAAATACTATGCCCCCAATGTGTTTGATAAAATGCCCATAACAATGCTTTCACTATAATATTGGGTTTTCAATAGAGCTTACGCATGGTTTAAACTTCGTAATAGAATCGTAAATGATATGAATGGTTTAAAGAGTTTTAGCATGGTTTGGTTTAATAAACATACTTTTGGGGTTCATGGGAATCCCTTATGTTAATTGGATAATATGATCTATGGGTATATGGTAATCCCTTGATCTCAAAAAGGTTTGTCTAAGAATAATACTTGCAATTTATGGTCGATATGATGATACCACTACTAATGGCCTTAGTTATTAATAAATAAAAAATGGTTTGCTTATGTGTTAGTTGTTTTAATTAGGCTTAAATAGGGGTATGTAGCAAAGCCGTGGAAAGTGGAGGTCCAAGAAGGATCAACACTGGAAGCTCATATTTACCGATGTGAGGTTTGGTACTAATGACAGTGTGTATAATGTCACACTTTATATTTTGGGGGATGTACTAGTCATCCCAGGTTCTTTTCTCTGGTCGTGCAGCTTCATGCACTAGGGCCCTTTCAGTAGGGGAGTTTAACCCATATAGCCCAATGGTGGTTTTAGGACAACAAAGCTACATACCCAAGTTAAAGTCTTTAGTGACATACTACACCCGATTCCATTTGCTGGCATGGTTATATATATACATGTATGGTTTGTGTGCATATGGATAGTTTTACTTGGTTTTGTAATTGGAATTAATTATCCTTATCCTAAGTTCATGCTAGGGTTCACCTACTAACCCGTCTTTGGGAGGATGTATCCCCACATGATATAGGAAACACTATTCTACTCCCCTACTTTACATTCAGACACTCGGGGTCCATCTTTGGATTGAAGTGGTGAGCTTCTATCAATTTAGGAGACTCTATTTTATGGATGTTATTTCATACTCTGGATTATTTATGGATATTGGTTGTGTCTATGGTTGGGGGCATGTCCCAATTGGATATTTGTATTCTTTAGGTTCGAGGTTTTTATGGAACTAATATAGGTTTGAATGGGTCAGATCGGTATTGGTGTCATCCTTACCAATTGTATTTCTATTGGGGATGACACCGGTTGATGATTTTTTTGGTTGTTCCATCCTCTTTCATTTTTTGATTATATATTTAATTATTTATAGAACTTATTTGGTTATGGTAGGATTTATATTTTACTTTTGTTTGGTATGGTTGGACGTTTGGTATGGTACAATTAGACTCGATTGGATCAATCATAGTTGTGATCGTATCCTAGAGTCTTTATATAAGATGTTACAGTATCTTGTTATATATCCAAAATTTAGCCCGCTCCGGGCAGGTGGAAGGAGATTACGTTAGATAGAAGAAGTGGTCTCCAATCCCAATCAGACTTGGGATGCCTATTATGATAATGCCCTGAGTCGGGTTGTATCAAGTTGGTATAATAGATCTAGGTTCATGGTCAATTGGGAGTCCATAAAACCGTATCTGGTAAATTTTCTTTTAGGGGTATGTAGAGCGCCACACTCAAAAGAGAGATGCTACAAGGAAATTAGGAATGTTTCACTTTCTTGGAATTCTATTTTCCAGCTTAGAGTCTAAGTCCTAGAATTCACTCTAATCCTTTGTTGTTCACTTTTCAAATCATGCCTCAACGATTTAGAATACAAGGAAATTCTTCTGTCGTATATGGTTATGATATTGATAGGGTACATCCTATATCTAGAGTTTGCACTCATTCTCAGGTCCCTATCCCCGATTGTTCTGGAGTTCCTCTGATTGTGACTAGTCCTACTCAAAGTGAGGTGACTAATGCAGAATTTCTCTAATCTATTCATACTATTACACAGTTTGTTTCTTCTCAGACTGATCGAGATACGTATGGTGGGTTTTCTGCTGAGACCATAAGGGTTGGCCAATTTATAAAGCTGAATCCTCCAACTTTTATTTGTGTGAAAGTTTAAAAGGATCTTCAAGGTTTCTTGGATGAAATAGAGAAGATATTCAGGGTGATGTAGGCTACTAATGTGGAAGGTGTAAGATTTATAACTCATCAAATCTAAGATGTTCTGTACCAATGGAAGAGGAGTGGGTTAGGGATAGAGGTGATATGGAGGAGTTGTCCTTGTCGGATGCTTTTTCTAATGCTTTTCTGGATCATTTATTTCCTCAAGAGTTGAAAGAAGCGAAGATGGAGGAGTTTGTGAACCTCAAGCAAGGTAAATTTTTTGTCAAGGTCTATGCCCTTAAATTTCATCTGTTGTTAAGGTATGCTCCTGATTTGGTAGTGGACATCAGGGTAAGGATGAGAAAGTTCACTTTTGGGCTATCTCAGGATATGATCCTTGAAAAAATTACTGTTTTACTGATAAAGGATATAGACATTTTGAGGTTGGTTGTCCACATTTAGTAGGTTGATGATAAAAAGAGGAAGAAAGCAGCGTTTGGGGAAATAATGAATAATAGGAATAGGTTCTTTGAACACAGTCGTTCTTAGCATCAGGGTGGTCGGGATGGAGATAAATAGTAAAAGATGAAGTAGGGAAGTTCTGGTTCCTTCTCTACTACTAATGCTACTTACCCGAGGCAGTCGGGTGATAGGTTTCCGCAAGTTGGAGATAATTTTTAGGCACAGGTGCCCAATCTCAGAAGAGTATGGTTCAGTCGGCTTCTTCATGTTCTCTTTACCAGTTTTGTGGTCTTCATCATCGGGGCTATTATTTCGAAGGAAGGGACAAGCCAGGCCATATGCTTAAGAATTATCTGATTGTTAAGAGAGCTTTGGGAGCGATCATAACACTTGTTACTTAATCTTCTTCTCATGTTCCTAGTGTTGCAGCTTTGGTGTCTGCTCCTACTTCTGGTACAGTCACAAGACAAAATAGGTTGTATGCTCCTGGATCACAACAGGAATCTTAGGCATCACCTAATGTTGTTACTGGTATATTACAACTCTTTTCTCGTGACATGTATTATCTACTTTATTCGACTCTACTCTTTTTTATATAACTCCATTTGTTGTTGTATTATTGGTTTTAATGTTGAGGTTGTCTCAGATCCTTTTTCTATTTCTTCCCCAATAGATGACTTGATTATTGTTGAGAAAGTCTATAGGGTTCTCTCATGAACCTTATGCTGCCTAGAAGCATAGGCTACAACTTTACCATATTGCATCAACAAACAACCAAGTACTACATGTGACACATCACAATACACAACAAACCCATCAATACCCTCGGGCAGGGTCAAAATTAATGAATAGGTCAACTGATCCTTCAACTTATAAAAACTACCCTCATAAGCATAGAACCACAAAAATAGTGGAGAAACTATAGATGAGAAACTCTCCACATACCTTCTATAATACCCAACAAAGCCTAAGAAACTCCTAATTCCAGTTGGAGTCATGGATCTAGGCCACTTTTAACTACCTTAACATTCTATGGATCCACCTTGATCCCCTCACTAGAAACAGATTCCCTAAGAAAGGTCACAATACTTATCAAAAATTCACATTTAGAAAATTTAGCATACAATTATTGGTCCTTAGGAGTTTGCAACACCATTTATAGTTGATTGGCATCCTCCTCGTTACTTTTTGAGTACACCAAGAAGTCATCAATGAAGACTATTATAAATAAATTTATAAACTACCTAAACACCTAATTCATAAGATCCAAGAAAGCAACTAGGGTATCATGATGAGTGGTGATTTTACTACTCATTCATACTTAACATTCGTGCTTGCTACCCTATTTTAAATGAATAAATGAGACATAATTGTAATTAAATACAATAATATCCACTCTTTTCAGGCATAGATTTTAGGATATATAAAGTTGTGGATTGGAGATTCAAATGATCAAAAAGGGAGCAAGAAAGTGCAACTGAAGACTTGGAGCAGTTACCGCAATCATGGTCTGCTGACTGCAAATGTAGCAGTCAAGTAGGGTCAATCAACCACGATCACTTAAGTCTATGATGTTCACGTAAGCAACGACCACAGGTGAGGTGGTGCCATCGCAACTTAGCGGAAGAGTTCAACCTAAGGGTAAATCTAAAAATGCACGTGGTTGACCCAATTTTTACAAAAAGACTCAAACCTTAGAATTATTCATCATATTTCATCTTTCCCAATTTTTTAGGTGTAGTTATTGAGTTCATAGCCTCCATAATTTGAGAATAAAATATTGTATCAATTTTGTTTGAGGAATACATTGGAGACCTTATATATGGAGGAATAGCTCACTTCCATTGATGATTTGTGAGAGTGCAATGTTTGAAGTAACATTTACTTAATCTTTAGCAGGTCATATTAATGGAGATTATGGGTATATCTATGCTTATTTATCTTATGTGTAGCTAGATCTCCCTCTTGTGTTTATGTGTGAATAGTGTTTAAAGTGTGTGTGGGTTGTTGTTGTTATCCTCTATTTGGTAGTACATACTTATGGGTTTTATCATTGCTATGATAACTTGGTTGGGATTTGGGGGTGAAAGATCTATATACCCATATGGGTTTTATGAGTGAAAGCTCCAAACTTTAGAAAGTTCAAGGCCATCTTCGAAAGAAGGGTTTTGGGTGAACTTTAGAAATCCACATCATCCTTGAAAGAGGGATGCAGACACCAAAGCAATGATAGACAATTATGTGTGACATTTGCTAAATTTCCATTATCTAATACATAAGGGTGATTGTGAAGTTAACAATACTATGGGTATCATGCTAGAGATAAGGATGCCTAAATTAAGGTTTGGTTACCAAATGTTGAACACTTCTGTTAGGTATTCGAAAGAACTAATGGGTGAAAGTTTGGTGTTTTGTTGAAAGACTAGCATCAAAATATATAAATGAACCTACCCATATTTGATTTACTAAATTGATGTTGATTTTTAACAACCACGTATCATTTCCTAAGTAATGCGTAATTCCAAGATCCGTGCCAAATTATTAAAACTCTAATTATTGATAGCCTTGAATTTATACTTGAAAAACCCAAAACAAAACATTAGTGTTGATACATGTACCCCCCATTTTTATCTTCTTGTTATATTGGTTTGAATTTAACTTGTATCTATATTTTGAATTTAATTGATTGCCACTCACATTATTCCTCGATGATGCAACCATGACTCCAAAGTTAGGTAAATATATTGACAAAAACTGCCTTGTACTTAAATTGATGTGTAAGTTCAGCATTAGCAAAAAAGACGCAGTCGCCAGGAAATAGTTTGGCATATTAAGATAGTTTGGAATTTTAGACTACTTGCTTGAATTTAATCTTTTAATTACTTGTTTGTGATTTCCTTTTGTTTCAAGTGTTAGGTAGATTTTTATTTTCATTTACTTGTATCCATGGCATCTTTCGATGTAACACCCCAAATCTAGTACCCGAAATGCTACATGGTGCTTATGATCCCGAAGGACCAAAAGCTAACCCATGAACGATATTTATACCTGTATACTGCATGATATACTATATAATGCGGAAACATGAACTGAAAGGACATAAGGTTCAAGACTGTAACATAACTGATAAAGATATAACATCTGAATGGGGTATGAAATACCCAAAAGAAAATTTAAATAACGTGATAGTTTGAACATGATAGTCTGGAAAGCCTCTAAATCACTGAACTGTCTGAATGAGGAGTTTATAGGACATGTCCCCAACTAACTCCAACTAATAAATTACTTAATGAGTGAATAAATAAATAATCTTGTTCTCGAGAGATGAGGACTAATTACTAACTCGTACTGCTGAGACTGGAATGCTACTGATGCTCTGGAACTCATGCTTCTGAACCTATGGTATAAGACACAATAGTGCAAATGTGTCAGTACTTTGAATGTACTGGTATGTATGGAAGGTAAGATGAATGCATGGGGTTCATATACATGAACAATACTGGCTAGCTGACTAATGTAAACACGATAATACATGCATGAATAGTAGTAACAATATATGAGGTCATGATAAAATGAATTTATTGATAACTAAAATAACTGATAACTGAAATCTAATGATTGATATAACTTATAACATGAGTGACTGTATCTGACAGTCCTGAATCTAATGGAACTGGCTGAGTTTTGTACTGTTCTGAGTTGACTGTATCTGACAGTCCTGAATTTTGAAGAACTATCTGAGTTCCATTTCTGAGACTGAATGTCTATATCTAATAGTCCTAATTCTATAACTGAAACTTTGGGAAGTTGTAATCTAATCGGCATACCCCTAATACACTATTATGGCTGAGATGAGGTCCAATCTCTAACCTCAATTGGAAGGGTGTAAATATAGTGCCACTGGTAAGGACAAGCTGTGAGTGACTCTCATCTGACAGTGTCCCCAAAAGAGTATAGTGGGTCCCTCATCTAACAGTGCTTATCCACCGCATCAACCATCATCTGACAGAGTTGATGTCTCAACCTATGTTGGCTACATAGTTCTGGAACTCAAGGATGACTTCTAAGAATCACACCCTCATCTGACAGTGTGTGCTCCCATCCTTGGGATTACTCGGTGCTAATTCCTACTCCAATATGAATAAACACTGAACATAGATTACTGAGCTGAACTGGACTGAATTAACTCAGTTTCCATTTACTGACAGAATAGTACTGAGATTACTGAGTTACTGAGATTTCCTGAGTCATATGACTGACTGAGTTCTATGGATCATGGCTTGATTGAGGATATCGTGAAAATATGACACTGACTCTAGGAACACAACTATAATTTTCGAGTACAAGTACCCCCAGGACTAGATAGGAAGAAACTGACAAAGCATTACTTTCTTGAGTGTAGGACAAACATCAACAATACATAATCGTCTTAGATATTTCATCAAACACTTGACATACATAACTTGTACATGAATGGGGATTTCATATTATCTGACTAGTATGGCACTTTTCTTTCACATAGGCATTTAATCAAAATCTTGGAGAGCATTCTTTGGTTGTACCATCATCAACACATCTAATATTCTTGGATACATCAATCAACTTGTTATTTGAAAGGGGTTTATCATGATTTTTATGCCATTCTTCATATACTAGGATCATTCATTGAAATGTGTAATTTAAAACATGAATCAACACCATACAACATACTAAACATGAATTTTAATTCAATTTATATCATGAACATTCATAAATACCGAAATTATAGATTTTGGAAAGAGATTCTTGAGCTTCATGGGTGAAAGGGACCCATGGATCAACGCATGACATACATTAGTTCTTGATTTAGAAAATATTGATAGACAGACATTCTTGACATTGAATCCCCAATTGAAACCCTAGCTTGTTCTTGGGAAAAAATTAAGAGAAATTAGTTTATTTTGGGTTCCAAATAGTTGAATCCCATGTTAAAGGGCTTAAATAGGGGCGAAAAATTGACCCTTTTAACCCTGGACACATTTTTTAATTTCAGTGAAATTTTCCCGCATTGGACCCCTGGCACGACGTGGCGCTATTGTGCTGTGTCACTAGAATTTGACAACTGGGAATTTGAGGGATGGTGCGACACGGAGCCATCGCGTTGCCACTTAATTAGCGACCTAGAAGTTTTGTGCAATGCACCACTATCATGGACCCCTACTGAAATTTGAAAATTTTCATTTTCTCTTGTGGCGTGGTGTGCTATTGACTAATATGGCACTGTTTTACGACGGGAACGTAAAATAGTCATAACTTCTTACCCGATTATCAGATTTAGGCAAATCTTATATCAACATAAAGCTTATTGAATTTCCCACATAACTAAAGTGATAATCTTGAAAATTCCCTATGGAATAAACATCATTTAATTTAGAAGCTAATACTTGACATTTTAGGGAAAAAATTAGTTTGGAAACTTTGGGGTATTACAATATCTCTCTCTTGGGAATATTCTTCCTCGAATTAGACTGACAGAGGGGAGAAACGATAAGATAAAGTACATTCTGAACATGAACAACAGTAACATGACTACTTAACTGACTTTTTTCTGAGATTCATATTGAGCATGCATATCTGATGCATGATTTCATGATTGAAATGATACATGAATACATGACTAAGAGTACTGATAAGCTGATCACAAATATCTTATATGTGAGTATATGATGGATTTGATTACATGTCTGAGATTTCTAATAACCGAGTCTTCTCACTCGGAGAATGCATGTCTGATGCATGAACTCATGACTAATCCGATGCATGAACATATAATTGAATATGCAATGGTGCTTATTTCTAATTTTTTTAAAAACTGGAATCCTGAGCATGTGGCTGATACCAAGTTGCAACTGAAATATGGACATGAAAAACTGAAAAACTTAAGAAGAAAAGTTACTTTGAGCTTAGTCTGAATCAGCGGAGAAAAAGTGAGGATACATGTAATGTATGTTTTCTTATTCTTCCCAAGTATCTCCCTCAATTGACTGATTCCTCCAAAGAACTTTGACTAGAGGGATTTCTGTATTCCTCAGTCTACGAGTCTAATAGTTAAGAATTTCGACTGGAATCTCCTTATAAGAGAGACTATTATGAATATCTATCTCTAAATAGGGACTACGACTGTTGGGTCACCTATGCAATTCTTGATCAAAAATACATAAAATACTAGAGGAACTGAGTCTTGATCGGAAGGTAATTCGAGCTTATAAGCTACTTTTCCAAATTGACTAAGAATCTTGAATGGACTGGCATATCGGGGACTGAGCTTTCCTTTATTGCCAAAACTCTTCACTCCCCTCATTGGAGAGATCTTTAGATAAACATAGTCACCAATCTCAAACTAGATATCCTTTCTATGCACATCTGCATAATACTTCTGCCGTCTCTGAGCATCCCAGAGTCTTTCTTTGATCTATTGGACTTTTTCTAAGGTATTGAATACTCTGTCAAGCCTTATAACTGAGGCCTCACTAACTTCAAACCAACCGACAGGAGATCTACATCTCCTACCATAGATAACTTCTAATGAAGCCATTCGAATAATGGAAAAATAGGTGTCGTTGTATGCAAATTCAATCAAAGGCAAGTGGCCATCCCAACTACCAATAAAATCAATTAGACACTCTCACCGCATATCTTCTATAGTCTGAATGGTACTTTCTACTTGACCATCTTTCTGGGGATGAAAGGTTGTACTTAGATGAACTTGGGTACCAAGACCATTTTAGAACGCTTTCTATAAATGAGAGGTGGACTGGGTACCTCTGTCTGAGATAATAGCTATAGGAATACCATGCATTCTGAAAAACTCTTTGATGTAGAGTTTGGCCCAATCCTTGGCTGAATAAGAGGTATGAACTAAAAAGAAATGTTTTTATTTGGTCATTCTTCCTACAATGACACAAACTGAATCATGCAGGTGAAGAGTATGAGGCAAACCCTTCACAAAGTCTATGTTCACTTCTTCCCACAAATTATGCAATATCTCTCTTCATCCTACTCCACGAATAGATTTCCCATAAGTCATGGTACATCATTGTGACCCCTGGATGAGTAGAGTAGCGCACACCATGTGATTATGTAGGAATTCATTGCCTTAAGTTATCTACACCTGGAACACAAAGACGACCCTGACAATGCAATACACCATCTCCCCCTTGGGAGAAAACATCTACTTTATGAACCTTGACTGACTCTTTCAACTTGACTAAACTGGGATCTCTACATTGTTTTCCTTTCACCTTGGAAACTATAGATGATTCTGAACTATTCTAAACCCAAATATCACCCTCTTCTATATCGACTAAGTGAATGCCTAGTCTGGGAAATTGATGGACTTCCTTAGCTAGTTTCTTATTTCTTTCCTCGACATGAGTAACACTACCCATAGAAAGTCTACTGAGAGTGTCGTCCACTACATTGGCCTTTCCCGGATGATAAAGGACACTCATGTCATAATCTTTCATTAGCTCTAACCACCTATACTGAAGAAGATTGAGATCTTTCTGAGAAAATACATACTGAAGGATCTTATGATCTATGAATACATCTACATGAACAACGTATAAATAATGCCTCTGAATATTTAAGGCAAAAACTACGGCTGCTAACTCAATATCATGAGTAGGATAATTCTTCTCATGGGTTTTAAGCTATCTGGAGGCGTAGGATATGACCTTACCATGCTGAATGAGGACACAACCCAAATCTACTCTGGATGAATCACAATACACTACAAAAGCATTTGAACCATCTGGAAGAGCTAAGACTAGGGCTGAGGTGAGTTGAGTCTTTAACTCCTAAAAACACTTCTCGCAAGGATCTCACCTCTGAAACTTGACTTTCTTCTGAGTCAATCTAGACATAGGGGATGTAATAGAAGAAAATCCTTCAAAAAATCATCTGTAATAGCCAGCCAAACCCAAGAAACTCTTGATGTCTAATGGAGAGACAGGTCTGGGACAGTTTTTTACCGCTTCAGTATTTTGAGAAACTACTCTAATTCCATCAACAGAAATGATATAGCTAGGGAATTCTACTGACCTTAACCAAAATTAGCACTTACTAAATTTGGCAAACAACTGATGATTTTTGAGAGTCTGAAGTACGATTTTGAGATAGTCTGCATGATCATGCTCACTGCGGGAATAGACTAGAATATCATCTATAAAGACTATGAAGAACATGTCCAAGCACTGCTTGAACACACAGTTCATCAAGTCCATGAAAGCTACTGGGGCATTGGTAAGATCAAAGGACATGACTAAGAATTTAAAGTGACCATACCGAGTACAAAAGGTTGTCTTCAGAATGTCACATTCTCTGACTCTGAGCTGATGATAGCTGGATCTAAGTTTAATCTTAGAGAAATACCTGGTACATAAAGATGGTCAAACAAATCATCAATTCTGGGAAGACAATACTTGTTCTTAACCGTGAATTTATTGAGTTGACGGTAATCAATGCACATCCTGAAAGAACCATTTTTCTTGTACATGAATAAGACTGGTGCACCCCACAAGGAAACACTAGGCCTGATAAATCCCTTATCTAAGAGATCTTTCAACTATTCATTCAGTTCTCTGAGTTCTGCTGGTGCCATTCTATATGGAAGAATAGATATAGGTTGAGTATCTGGAATACGATCAATGTTGAAGTCTATTTCCTTTTTTGGGAGGAATTTCTGGAAGATCTTTGGGAAAGATATCTGAATATTCATTCACTACTAGGACTGATTTAAGACAGGATGTTTTGAAACTACTGTCCTTAACTCGAACAAGATGATAGACATATCCTTTAGATATTATTTTCTATGCCCGAATGTAGAAAATAAGTTGATCTCTGAAAGAGAATACACTATCCTTCCACTCTAAGACAGGGTCATTCAGAAATTGAAACTGGACTATTCTATTCCTACAGTCGACTGTGGCATAGCAGGAATGAATCCAATCCATGCCGACAATGACATCAAAATAAGTCATCTCTCATTTGACTAAGTCTGCTGAAGAAACTTTCTGAAATATCATAACCGGGCATTTCCTGTATACCCACGGGGCTATGATGATTTTACCCACTGGGGTGAGACTAAAAAGGGATCTGCTAGAATTTTGGGACTGGTTCCGAAATCGCCTGCTATATATGGAGTAAAAAAAGACAAGGAGGCTCCTGTATCTAGCAAAGATTAAACATGCACATGAAAGATCTGTAACATACCAGTAACTACATTAGGAGAATTTTCCTGATCTTTCCAAGACTGGAGAGCATAAAGTCTATTTGGGTGTTGCCCACTAGTAGCACTAGAGGTGGAACCCTACTGGTTTGGACGACCGAACTGAGCTGAGGAACGGTTCTGCTGACCCTAGTAACCTGAATGGGGACAATCTTTGACTCTATGTCCTAACTTACCACATCTGAAATAGACATCGCTACCAGTTGTACAAGCACCCTTATGGTTCTTACCACAAGTCTGACAAAGAGGATTTGTTCGGGGATTGCTGTCACTGCCCTGAGACTTAGAGCCTAGTTCCCTATCTCTATTTCCACCCCTGAACTTAGGATCTGGAGCACTAGATTAAGAAGGAGCTAAACTGATGACTTAGGATGAAACTGAGAATGATTTCCTCCTTTTGACTTATGCTTAGAAAAGTTGAAACTACTTGTCCTTGCTCTATTATTCTGCTTCTCCCTCATCTTAATCTTCTTCTCTTCTATATGTATAGAATAATTCATTAGCCTGGCTAAAGACATGTCACTATTGAACATCACAGACCTTCACTCATTGACCATACTATCATTTACCCAGGAAATAAACTTACTCATCTTAGCCCTGCTATTTGTAACAACATGAGGGGCATATTTGGCTAATTGAGTAAACTTAAAAGAATACTCTTTGACCATCATTTTGCCCTTCCTGATTTTGATGGATTCTAACACCTTAGCTTCTCTTAGCTCTTGGGGAAAGAATCTATCTAAGAATGCAGTGACAAACTCTTCCCACACTATAAGCCCTGCATTATTTGTCCTTTCTGACTTTTACTGTTCGAACCAAGTGTGAGCAATATCCTGCAACTAATATGCAGCTACCTCAGTACTCTCAACAGCTGATACCCCCATAACATCTATAACCTTCTGAACCTGGTCAATGACAGTTGGTTCAGATTTGTTCTTACCCTGCAACTGATTTGTTCTTACCCATTGATGAAGGATTCATTCGGGTGATGTCCCAAATCCTAGATGCAGCTGAATTGGCCACTGGGTTAGTCAGAATGACAGTTGGTCATTTATTCTAAATAGTAACTAACTTAGCAAGAGTAGTGAATGCAGCTCTTAACTCTGCATAAGAAACATGTTCACCCAAAGGTTCTTTGGGATGAGGGGATGACTGATTCATGTTTATTCCATTAGGAGTCATGTTCTATTGATAAAATAGAGAAACAAATTATTCTAATAGATTGACTTGAGATTATGCTCACTAGCACGACATAAATACTGAAAGAAGGGAAACTATTCTTAAACATGTCATAGCCTCCTGCACATAAATGTGGCGCGTAACACACCCATGTATAAGACTCTACTAGATGCATCTTTCAGACTACCTAGGACTCTATTAAACCTTAGGCTCTGATGCCAAGTTTGTAATGTCCCGAATCTGGTACCCGGAATGCTACTTGTTGCTCATGACCCCAATGGACCACAAGCTAACCCATGACTGATATTTGTACCTGTATACTGCATGATATATTGTATAATGCGGAAACATGAACTGAAAGGACATAAGATTCAAGAATGTAACATAACTGATAAAGATATAACATCTAAATGGGGTATGAAATACCTAAAACAAAACAAAAATAACATGATAGTCTTAACATGATAGTGTGGAAAGCCTCTAACTAACTGAATGAGGAGTTGATGGGATATGTCCCCAACTAACTCCAACTAATAAATTACTTAATGATATAATAAATAAATGATCTTGTCCTCGAGAGATGAGGACTCACTACTAACTCCGACGGCTGATACTGGAATGCTACTAATGATCTGGAGTTTGTGCTTCTGAACCTATGGTATAAGACACCATAGCGCAAATGTGTTAGTACTTTGAGTGTACTGGTATGGATGGAAGGTAATCTGAATGCATAAGGTTCATATGCATGAAAAATACTAGCTAGATGACTAATATGAATGTGAGAATACATGCATAAATACATAGTAACTATATCTGAGGTCGTGATAACATGAATTTACTGATAACAAACATGACTGATAACTGAATTTTGATGACTGATATAACTAATAACATGAGTGACTGTATCTGACAGTCCTAAATTTGATAGAACTAGATGAGCTTTGTACTATTCTGAGTTGACTGTATCTGACAGTCATAAATTCTTAAGAACTATCTCAATTCCATTACTGAGACTGAATGACTGTATCTAACACTCCTGATTTTTTAACTGAAACTGTGGAAAGTAGTTATCTAACTGACATGACCCTAATACGCCATTATGGTTGAGTTGGGATCCCATCTATAACCCCAATTAGAAGGGTGTCAATACTGCTTCACTGTTAAGGACAAGCTATGAGTGAACCTAATCTGTCAGTATCCTTAAAAGAGAATGGTGGGGCCCTCTTCTGACAGTGCTTATCCACCACATCAACCCTCATCTGACAGTGTTGATGTATTAACCTATGTCGGATACATAGTTGTAGAATGCAAGGATAACATCTAAGAATCACACCATCATCTTACAATGTTTGTTCCTATCCTTGGGTTCACTCGGTGCTAATTCCTACTCCCATCTAAATAGACATTAATCATGGATTACTGAACTAAACTAGATTGAATTAACTCAGTTTCCATTAACTAACAGAATAGTATTGAGATTACTAATTTACTAAGATTTCCTGAGTCGTATGACTCACTGAGTTCTATGGATCATGGCTTGACTGAGGATATCCTGAAAACATGACACTGACTCTAGGCACATAGCTATATTTTTCGGGTACAAGTATCCCCAGGACTCGATAGAAGAAAACTGACAAAGCATGACTATCTTGAGTATAGGACCACATCAACAATACATAATCCATTGTCTAAGATATTTAATCCAACACTTGACATACATAACTTGTACAGGAATGGGGATTTCATATTATCATACTAGTATGGCACTTTTCTTTCACATAGGCATTTAATCAAAAACTTGGGGAGCATGCCTTGGTTGTACCATCATCAACACATCTAATAATCATGGATACATCAATCAACTTGTAATTTGAAAGGGTTTTATTATAATTTTTATACAATTCTTCATATACTAGGGTCAATCATTGAAATATGTAATTTAAAACATGAATCAACACCACACAACATCTTGAACTTGAATTTTAATTAAATTTAAATCACTAACATTCATAAATACCCAAATCATGGATTTTGGAAAGAGATTCTTGAGCTTCATAGGAGAAAGAGGCCCACGAATCAATGTATTACATACCTTAGTTCTTGATTTAGCGAAGATTGATGGAGAGACTTTGTTGAAATTGAATCCCCAATTGAACCCTAGCTTGTTCTTGATATAAAATTGAGAGAAACTAGTTTATTTTTGGCTCCAAATATCTGAATTGCGTGTTAAATCGCTTAAATTGGGGTGGGAAATTGACTTATTTAACCCTGGATGTATCTTTTAATTTCCGTGAAATTTTCCTCAATTGGACCCCTAGCGCGATGTGGCGCTATTGCACCGTGTCACTAGAATTTAACGACTGTGAATTTTAGGGATGGCGTGATGCGAATTCATCGCTTTGCCAATTCATTTGCGACCTAGATGTTTGGCACGACGCGCCACTATCGCGAACCCCTATTGGAATTTACCAATTGCCATTTTCTCGTGTGGCGTGGAGCGCCACTGACTAATATGTCAGTATTTTACAAAGGGAACTTGAAATAGTCAAAACTTCTTATCCAATTATTGAATTTAGGAGAATCTTATATCGACGGAAATCTTATTGAATTTCCCAGCTAACTTAAAGAGATAATCTTTAAAATTCCCCATGGAATAAACATCATTCAATTTAGAAGCTAATACTTGACATTTTTAGGGAAAAATTAGTTAGGAAACTTTGGGGTATTACATTTGACAAGCATGATGTTTGTATTCGGGAATCCTATCATAATGACCCACATCAAATTTATGATAGACCACACTTCAGCAGAGATTGTAACTATGCTTCCTGGAGAAAGATGGACCATCTATCTCGATCTTATAAGGAGTATAGATGTTATTTGTGTAGTGGGAGAGATGGACATTGGGATCTGTCCTAATTCCCCCTCCCCCTATTCTGCTAACTAGGTTGCTAGTTTGTCTTATGATCTTGATAGGTCCTATGATGAGAAGAAAGAAGACCAACATACTGAGTCCAATATCTTTGACATAAGTCTACTATCTATTTTGGATTGGATAGATGCAGCGGGAGAGAATATACAAGACATGCAACAAGAGGCATTAGGATGGAAAAGTGGCAAGATAGAGGAAATACGCAAAGAGGAAAAACTTAAAACTATCACTACCTTTCCCATTTCCCAAGATGAGGATCATCAAGAAGAGAAACCAAGCTATGATGATGATCTTGGTAGCAAAGACTCCTAGATGACTTCCCAATCTACCAAATCAAATGAGGAAGAAGAAGTGAAAATAAAAGGGATGGTGCTAGAGTAACTATAAGAATCAAGGCAAACCTCTTACGATGACTATAGCTCATTCCGGGGTGAAGATGATTTTGAGAAAGCAATTCCAAAATTAGGGTTTTGACCTTTTTCAATCCACTTCTTAACATTATGCTTAGAAGATGTGAGGACAATCCATCTACCTAGGGAAATTATAGATTATGAGGATGAGGAGTACAATCCCTATATTGTGGAATTTGATATTCCATTGGAGAATATGGAACCTCATCCATCAATGGCCTAGGAACTCAACTTTCAATGCACAAGGAGTGGCCTATTGATGTGCTCACTTTTATCCAAGGATCCTAATCAAAAATTTGATGCGAAGTTTGGTAAAAGGTTCAAGTTTTCAAAATAGCAAGATCAAAGCTTGCTCGTCATGTCCTTATATCTTATAAGTTTTATCTTAGCAGTTTTGAATATTTTATCCCTCTGTATCTCAATACATATTGAATGAAAGTTGGGAAGGAGATTCAAATCTTGTAAGTGGAAACATAAACCAAAATGGTAGAGGCCTCTTTCCATAATGTTAAACTAAGCACTCAATGGGAGGCAACCCATCATGCCACGTAAAGTGTCACATATCCTTTTTATTTATGCATGATAGACTAGAGTTTTATTTTTGTTTTCATGCATGCACAATCCATGAAATATTTGTACTAGGCAGAATGTTGATTGAACTTGAAAAAAGAAATGTGTGAAATTGGCATGTTGCTATCAAACAGTGGAGAACAGGAGACCCAATTATGGTCTCAATTAATGCGACTGTAGTCCATGAAACTACAATCACAGAGTCTATTTGACCACGATTATGAAGATAGGACCACAATCGCGGTCAAATTAGATTAAAAGACCATTTGAATTCCCTTTCCCATAAGACACTTTTTAAAATTTACTCAAATTATCTCAAAATTTTTGCTTTGTGTGGAGTATCCAAGTTTCATATCAACTATTTGAATCATCAATCTAGGTATGTTACATAATTTTCTCATTCTTAATGTGATTACATCCTTAGAACCTATAGTCTAGGGAAACTCCCAAAATATCATTTTCAATACTAAATACATGTTTCATTGTGATTGTTGTATGGTTAGCTATTGTAGTTAGTGTACACACAAGCAAGGAAGTCTTGACTACCCAGAATAAAGGCTAAAAGAATGCTTAAGTAGAAGTGTGCACCTTGTGTTCGATGTAATGCCTAATGAGTGAAATTTAAATCTTTCAAATCTGGGGCTGAAATCATTCTTTCTAGGATTAAATTTTTTTTCTTATAAAGTTGACATACCAAGTTGAATCAAAGAATTGGGGTTAAAATTATGTTTTTAAGAGAGTGCAGAATCTATTGAATTTGGTCTCAGGTACCACTATCCCGATCCTTATGCCCACGATCACGACAATACAGTCACGATCACTTCTCCGTGATCACCATACCTAATGGTAGTTTCTATAGAAACCAAAATTCCTACACCACCATTTATTCCCCTAATACCTGTTATAACACTTCCACGTGAGCTTAGCTATTTGATCTAGCATTTTTTAGTATGATAATGTTAATGATGGTCTGAGTTGTATTGATCACAGTTCTTAGCATCAAAGATGGAAAAATTTTACAACACAAGATTCATGTCCCCACAATGTCAAAACCTCTACAATGAGAACTTGCACAAGGCTAAGTTTCATCATGAAAAAGGTATAATCTTAGACAAAATAGAGTAGAATCTCCTAGGATTCCATGCTAGACATATCAAAACCTAGTGGAGGTGCTTTTCCCTGGAGCCCTTCTATGTAAATAAGTTGTGGTTATAGGAGTTCAACGCTAACCTAAGCATAACTTATTTCACATAATCGGTGATGAATACTAGGGGAAAGAATGTGAACTTTGGGATAGAGTGGATCAACGAGGTGTATCGACTCCCAAATGATGACAAGGAGTAGTTCTATGCAAAATCATGCATTCCAGGGACCTGGATGGCAAATATTTTATGTCCTAGAAAGGAGGTTCCCTGGTCCACTACCAAGAGAAATATTCTAATGAAATACTTCACAACTGAGGCCAGGCTTTGGCTAAATATTATCTGTACACGAGTATCAACCTGCACTTACACGACCATTGTTACAAACTTGTGAGATCAGATGGTGACCTATATTCTCTCAAAAATCTCCCTAAATTTGGGTGAGATTGTGCACTTAGAGTGGAGATACTTCAGAAATCATGGAGGTACATATCTTTCTCTTCGTTGCCTTATCACAGAGCTATATCGGAGGGCACAGGTGGAGGAATATTATGCAGATATATGTGTACTCCCAAACCCCTATATCTTTCCACTCAAGTTCAAGGGTGAGGGTGCCTTACGTTAGATAAAAAAGAGGAAGGTGGACTCTAGACCCAGGGGGAGAAATTATCCTGTAGACATTCATCAGTCAACCCACTCGATGATATATTAGGTCAGATGCAAGCGGTTATGGAGCTATTATTAAGATTGCCTCAGGGACCGAGAGATCCCTCGACTGCACACCACTCATGCGTAGCCCAATCCGACTATGACAAATACAGGGAGGAGCAGAATAAGTTGCAAGCCACTGTCGCCAAGTTGGAGAGGGCCTACTCAGCCTTAGTCGGAGCACACAGGAACCTCAAAGACTCACACAAGAAGATGGTGAAGAAAGAGACAAAAGGATATATGTTCATAAAAAAACTTTGGAAGTGAATAAAGGCCATCTTCAAGGTGCTCAAGACCAATAATCGACTCCCTTCACCGAGGTTGGACAGTAAAGATGAGACCCTATAAATTGGTCTACTAATAATACTGATGGTGATGGTATAGATTTAGCGGGATGGAGCAGATAGTGATGCAGAATTAGAGAGACCCATCTTACCCTTGATTTATTATACATCCAGAGAGGATACTACATTCCTTTTAGTTGGGGATGCCCCCAGATTTGTATTATTTTGATGTTGCATGGTTGGATATTTCTTTTTATTTTATTGTTTTTATATGATATTTTGGATATTACTTGTTTTAGTTTCGGGATGTTACATCTTTGGGAACTGATAAAGCTCAACTTACACGTCAATTTAGTGCAAGGAGGTCGTCGTCAATATATTTAACCAACTTTGGAGTTAGGTTAGAATCCACGGCAAACAATGTGAGTGGTGATTAAACTAATTTAAAACTATAGCTATAAGTTGAATTCAAATAAATGATACGAAAAGATAAAATGGGGGTTTTTGATGATCAAACGAATGTTAAAGTTTAAACTTACTTCCGAGCTCAAAACTAAAATTACAATGGTTCAATTTAGTGATAGAGAGGAACTAAGGTTATGATCACTATGATTATTAACCTCCATTTTATAATAACGGTAGTATTGGGTTCTCATGACTTGTGGGAAACACCAAATTATTAGTTTTGATAGTCCATCTAAGTGTTTCTCAACCTAATTAGATGTTAAACTCCCTAATTCTCTAGAACTTAGGAAATCATTCTATTCATACTGATTTTATCTTAAGTTGATCAATCTTGTTACAACATTAATCATTAGATGAAAACTTAACCTTCCCAAATCCTTGTTGATAATTCGCTACCATTAGTTTATTTATCAGTTTGACTAAATAAACATAAGGTGGAATTCATTGTTTGCAATCAATAAATAACAATCATAACAAAGGAATTATCAAGATGTCTCCACAATAACTCAAACCCTAACCAACTATTAAATGCATGGAGGATTAATCACAGATCCCACAACCGTAGTTGTGGGTTTTAGTTCCACATGAGAAAGAAAGAGATAAGAACAATTATAATCATCATTCAAAGTAATTAAACTTAAAAAAGAAGAAGTTTGAAGTTGACTCTTTTCTAAGCTCAAGAGAAAATTCCCACAACTAAATCAAAGAGTTAAAAGTTGAATTCTAAGTTGAGAGACATCAAAGAGAGGTGAACTCCTTAGGAATAAGTTCCAGTCATTACAAGATGATTAACATGATGAATGAAAACCCTAGAACTCATCCTTAAATAATTCAGCCTAATTATGGAAACATTATCACAAATCACAGCTTTTTTCTCGGACAGATGATGTCATGGGTGACGTCTTATCCAGAGTCTGATGACTAATCAAGAATATCGTCATCTCCTCTTCACTTTTGACAAACTCTGCCTTAGTTTGATGATTAAACGTGATGGCTTATCAGACAAGTGATGAATTATCAGAATTGTTATTACTTTTTAACTTCAAATCCCATTCCCTGCCTAAGCCTAACGACTAGCCTGATGGCTTATCACACTTCTGACCGCCTATCACTAATGTCGTTATAAATTCCATCTGAAGCTCTTTCTCTATCTAAGGATGACAACAACTCTGATAGCTTATCACAAGGATGACGACTTATCAGACAAGTCGTCAGCTATACTTCTCTCTCTACTTGCTCAGAAATCAACTCCTTTACTTCCATTATTGCTGGTTCTCTTGCATCTTGACTTTTATTGCAATATCAAAGAGAACACAATCAAAAACGACAAAAGTTGCTTAAGACTTTGCAATTATTCTCAGTTAAAAGCCTCAAATGTGTTAGCATCTACTCACACATCAACACCCTAAACATAAAATAATTGCTTATCCTCAAGCAACTAAAATACAACAAAGAGGATACAAAGTACATTAGGCAGTCAACAATCCATATTATCTCAAAATATCTCTAACATCTCCAAGGTCAATTAATTTAAAAAACTATTGTGCATATTATTGAATGACAGAAATGCGACATAAAGGAGTCGAGATATGGCATAAATCCAGAAAGAAAAACCATACATGTACCAACCTTACAATATAAAAACAAGTTAGCCACTAGCAACGTAAATAGTGTGCCCTTACAACAAAGAGGTCCCTCCTCACTCATATGTGGCTCTTACAACAAAGAGGTCCCTCCTTACTCATATGTGAACTAAAGTATGTCAATGTGGGGAAGGTCAAGAGACCCTCACACTCAGAAAGAAGTTCTAGTCAATGATTGCCAAATACCATAAACTTGCCCTTATTTTCATTAACAAGGTTTTCAGACAGGTAACCTAGGATCACTATAGGTCTTTTTCTTCGCCTTGTAATGTAGGCTAAGGTCTGGTATGATACTCGATGATATTTAAGGTGACTAAGCCGTATTGGCACTACACAAACTTTTGGGGTCTCACTTATTTACCTTTACCTAATTTTCTCCTTTCTTGATCACACATACTTCGGATGGGTACGGTCTTTTGGAAAATCATTTCTTTTTTTTCACCACTTTTTTTATATTCTTTTCCCACCGCACCTAGCTTTTATTCTACCTTTATTAATATTTATTTACATCACGCACCCTTATAGTAGCCACCTTAAACTTTGGCTATTTGCCTAAGTCAAAGTGCACAATGTCCAAGGAGGACCAGTGCCAAAACAGGTTCATTGTGATACAATTGGGAAGGTGATTGATATAATAAAAAAAATAGGCATTCAGGCTCAAAATCAGGATCAAGGGATATTACTTACACATGGAAGGTAATTTAGGCCAAAAGTGGACTAATATCAACAACAACCTATGATCCTTTCCTAACCGCTATCATACACCAAGGCAAGACCAATCGGGTAAGTTCTGGATTTAACACATAATGAGAACTAGGTAGTATCTCACACACACATGGCACAAAGGTACATCACAAGTTACTAACCATTCGGTTCATGAAATTGTTTAGCAATGGTTATCTTGTCACTACTACTAATGCCATAATAAGATCCACAATGGTCACACATAAATGCATATCACACATTTATAAAATAGACCATTGGAGAGGTGTTCAAGAATAAAAAAAATATATATTAACTGCCTAAGGTACTTGTATTTCTCCTAGTCAAGTACAATATTTTACAATAAATCACAGTACGCCTAAACATGCCGGCTCTACTAGGAACAAGACTCTAGGGAATATAGGCATGGCAACAAAAACCCCAAGAGGACATCAACACCCACAAGTATCCCCTTTCTCAACTTAAAATCTTACAATCTCCCCAATGCATCAAACCAAAACAAGAGAGTTAGAAACATACTTGTGGCACTATGGGTGCAAAGGTCTGATGTCAATCACATAATACGAATACAAATAACAAAATGCCTTGGTTTGTCTCCCAAGAAATGCCTAATTTAATGTCGCAGCACGACCCAACTCAGCTTTTTCCTCCACCTTGAGGATATGAATTTCACCCCTAACTTAGGGTCTATTTTCTTGCCTCGCTCGTAGAGGGGTGGTATAAAAATTAAGGAACCTAATAATAGAATGTGCATGGTAAACCACTCATCACTAAAGTGAGATGTGTTTTTATGTTTCTTGTCTAGTGTAAAATCAGGAATATATGATTCTTGTTCCTCATCTTCACACTCTTCTACTATTTTAAATGATTCCACTGACAAGATATCATCTAAACGTAATGTAGAAAAGTTCTTTGAATGGAGACCAATAAATCCTACTTCAAAATTTATACTATCCTCAACACCTTCACTTTTATTCACCTTCTCAATATCAGTCTCAAGATCAAGATGACAATTGAGTGGCAGCGATTCTTGTGTTTTTTCCAAAAATTGGCTACTATTCTCCACATATTCTTCATTGTTTACCCATTGTAGACATGGTGGCAGTGGTAACTCCTTCAGCTCTGCCCACACCTAGGTTTGAGACTCTAAAATTTATTTCATCAATTTGTCCAAATTGCTCGTTTGAATTGTAGCAGCACACATATCTTTAGAATATCATTTTGACCACAAGACAAACATCAAGTTGTAGTCTATTCCCCAGTGAGAACAGTATCCGCATCATATTGTGAAGGTCCTATCCATGCACTTCCATCTAAATCTAGAAAGTAAGCCTCATATTGTGGTCCCCCACAATAATAACAAGAATCATCATCACTCAAAAAACTATCTATACAGACTGATATCTCAAGAAAGGTGTAAGAAAAATATAAATAAAAAAATATAAAAAAATAAACTAAAAAAATATTTATAAGTTTGAATTCAAGAAAGTAAGCTAAAATTCCAAACCAACTCAATATGCCAAATTATTCCCCGGCAATGGCACCATTTTTTATAACGCTCAACTTACACGTCAATTTAGTGTAAGGTCGTCATCAATATATTTACCCAACTTTGGAGTTGGGGTAGAATCCATGTGGAACAATTTCATTGGCGATTAAACTAATTTTAAACTATAACTATAAGTTGAATTCAAACAACTGATACGAAAAGATAAAATAGGGGTTTTTGATAATCAAACAAATGTTAAAGTTTAAACTTGCTTCAGAGCTCAAAGCTAAAATTTCAAAGGTTCAAACCAGTGATAGAGAGGAACTAGGGTTATGATCACTATGATTATTAACTTCTATTTTTATAATAATTGTAGTATTGGGTTCTCATGACATGTGGGAAACACTAAACTATCAGTTTTAACAGTCTATCTAAGGGTTTCTTAACCTACTTAGATGTTGAACTCCCTAATTCTCTCAAACTTAGGAAATCATTCTATTCATACTGATTTTATCTTAAGTTGATAAATCTTGTTACTACACTAATTATTAGATGAGACATTAACCTTAACAAATCCTTATTGGTAATTCGCTACCTTTAGTTTATTTCCTAATTCAAGCAAATCAACATAATGCATGATTTATTATCTGCAACCAATAAATAACAATCATAACAAAG
The DNA here is from genome assembly GCA_030864215.1 of Capsicum pubescens. Lineage (NCBI taxonomy): Eukaryota > Viridiplantae > Streptophyta > Magnoliopsida > Solanales > Solanaceae > Capsicum > Capsicum pubescens. The sequence continues at coordinate 182,236,110 of CM061547.1, read as the reverse complement.
GAATTATCAATATGTCTCCACAATCACTCAAACCCTAATAAACTATTAAACCCATGGAGGAATAATCATAGATCCCACAACCCTAGTTTTGGTTTTAGTTCCATATGAGAAAGAAATAGATAGGAACAATTATAATCATCATTCAAAGTAATTAAACTTACAAAAAATGAAGTCTAAAGTTGATTCTCTACTAAGTTCAAGAAAAAATTCCCACAACCAAATCAAAGGTTTAAAAATTAAACTCTAAGTTAAGAGCCCCCAAAGAGAGGTGAACTCCTTTGGAATAAGTTTCAACCGTCTCAAGATGATCAAGATGATGAATGAAAACCCTAGAACTTGTCCTTAAATACTTTAGCCTAATTATGGAAACAAAATCATAGATCACAGTTTTTTTCTCGGACAGATGACGTTGTGGGTGATGGCTTATCAGGATTCTGACGACTTATCAAGAATGTCGTCAGCTCCTCTTCACTTTTGACAATCTCAGCCTTAGGTTGACAATGAGACTGATATCTTATCAGACATGTGAAAACTTATCAGAATTGTTCTCGCTTCTTAACTTCCAATCCCAATCCTTTCCTAAGCCTAACGACGAGCCTGATAGCTTATCACACTTTTGATGGCCTATCAAAGATATCGTCACGAATTCCAGCTGAAGCTCATTCTCTATATAAGGATAATGACAACTATGATAGGTTATCATAAGGCTGATGACTTATCTGACAAGTCGTCAGCTATACTTCCTTCTCTACAGGTTAAGAAATCAACTCTTTTACTTCTATTATTGTTGGTTCTCTTGCATTTTGACTTTTACTATAATATCAAAGAGAGAAAAAATCAAAAACGAAAAAAGTTACTTAAGACTTTAAAATTATTCTCAGTTAAAAGCCTCAAATATGTTAGAATTTGCTCACACATCAGCAACTCTGATAGAGCCCTTATTTTATGGATTATCTTATGGTTTTTAGTTTACTTTTTATTTAACTTTAATTCCTTTTTTATTTTGGTGATGCATGTCTAGCTTTGCCCTATGATAGATTGAGTGACGACATTCTTAATGGTAAAGAATCATGTTTGGGTTTTAAGACATAGATGCAGGGGAATTCTGAGTACTTATATTATAAAAGTCATGAATGAAAGGCATGTCTAAGTGCTTGTTGCATTGTAAATTATAAATTTGGGATCATGTTATACACCAATTGCGATGTTTGATTATCCATATTTTTCTTTTACCCATTTTGAGCAAAAAGGGAAAGCTAAGGCTTTGGTTATATCCATAATTTAGTAAATTGTTTGTGGTGCAAAAACAAATCAAGAAACCCCCTCCTTCCAAAATTTTTGAAAAAAAAACAAGGGCATGGACATGAGCAATATTGTAAAAAAACTTTTTCTTTTTTTATGGCTCTGTGAGTTTTTGACTTGTTAATAGAAATGGATACTCAAAATTTATCTCTAGTGGGAGGGACATTTAAGCTCCCTTGGCAAATTTTGCATGCTATGAGTGGCGAGCTATTTGACTTTATCTCTTGTATACTTTTGTTATCTAGAACTTGCCCCATTAGTCTTTCAAAGCTAAGGTCGATTTTATGTTATTGGATAAATGATCTTAGGCCATCTTTTGGCATTGGAAACCCACTATAGACTAAAAAGCCTACCCGTGCATGAATAGAATCCCTAGTCACCCACTTTGAGCCATTGGATCTTTCTTTGGAAAACTCATTACTATCTGTGAACTATTCTTTTATCCATGTTTTTGAACCATTCTTTCCTTGAACATAAAAATGAATCTCGAGGCTAAAATCCTAAGTTGGGGGTGATAAAGATTGACGATTGTAAGTTTACGGCCATGAAGTTTTAAATGAAAGGCCTATTGTGCCTTAGCATTGAAATCAAATAAATATAAAAAGAAAGGATCAAACAAAGGAATTAATTGCACTGGAGTGCAAGAAAAAGAAATGGAAGAAAATAGGTGAACAAAGAAGGCAAAAGGTAGGCATAAAAAATGAGAGAAAACAAAGAAGAGTGGCCCATAGTCAAGAAGGAGGATTGAAAACTGTGATGTAGATTTTCAAGGAAGGGAATATCCATATTGTTCCCAAATGATATCCTACCAAACCTGAACCTATGTTACAAGCTTAGAAAGTCCTTCGGGATCTCCAACCATTTACTCTCTTTGTAGTGGCAATTGAAAATAGGGTCTAGCTTATAATATGGAACTTGTTGCATAGATATTTCTTTTATGAGGAAGAGGATATTTACACTTAAAATTCCTTGTTGCATATTTTGGTAGCCTAATGTATGGAATTAGTTTTCTTGTGATATTGGCATGTGAAATAAGTTGAGGTGGGTAATTTCGTCTCCTTTCGAGCGATGAAGCAAATGGAGTATTACTTAGTTTTTGTCAAATAGTGAGTCACTTCAATAGCATTAGTTGTAGTTTCTTTATTACTTTTTTAATTCTTGTGTATCCTTTGATAGTGCATCTTGTGATGAGGGGAGTAGTAAAAAATAGATTAGACTATTTGCAATGTGCTACTTTTGGTGGTAACTAAGATTGAAGTCATTGTAATCTTTAAGGCTCATAGATAATTGTGTCTCAGGTAGAGGTAGTGTTGCTTGTGGATAAGCTATAGTTTTAAGTTGAGGTGTTAATGAGAGGTGATTTTACCACTCATTCACACTCAACCTTCATGCATATTACCCTATTTTGAATTAATAAATGAGACATAATTATAATTAAATGCACTAATATCCACTCTTTAAAGGCATAGAGTTAAGGGAATAGAAAGATGTGGATTGGAGCTTAAAATAATCAACAACGGAGCAAGAAAGTGCAGTTAAAGACCTGGAGCAGAAGGTCCTTAGTTACCGCAGTCGTGGTCTACTGACTACGATCGTGACAGCCAAGTAGAGCCAATCAACCGCAATTGTGTAAGTCTATTACAGGCGTGGAAGCCGCGGTCTTGGACAAGCTGGTGCGATCGTGGCTTAGTAGAAGAGTTCAGCACAAGGGAAAATATGGAAAGCCACATTTATTATCCTAATTTTGAAAAAATGACTCAAACCATAGAGTTATTGATCATATTCCATCTTCTCCAATTTTTTATGTTTAGCTCGTGAGTTCATAGGCTCCATACTTGGAGAAGAAAATATTCTATAATTTTTTGGTGAAGAATACATTGGAGACCTTCTAACTGGAGGAATAGTTCACTTTCATTGTTGATTTGTGGGGATGCAATGTTTGAAGTAACATATACTTAACCTTCAACAAGTTATCTCAATGGATATTATGGGTACATGTATGCCTATTTATGTTATGCGTAGCTAGATCTCCCTTTTGGGTTTATGGGTAATTCATACTTATGGGTTTTATCATTTCTATGCTAACTTTGCTTGTATTTATGGGTGAAAGCACCAATTATCCACATGGGTTTGATAAGTGAAATCTCAAAAATCTAGAAAGCTCAAGGCCATCTACAAATTAAGGGTTTTGGGTGAACTTTTGTAATCCAAATCATCCTTGAAAGAGGGATGTGGAGACCAAAGCAATTATAGACAATTATCTGTGTAGTTTGCTAAATTTTCACCATCCTAGACATAAGGAAGATTGTGAAGTTAACTATACCATGGGTATCATCCTATAAATAGGGATGCCTAAAAAGAGGTTTGGTTACCAAATGTTGAACACATCCGTTAGGTATTCAAAAAATTCAATGGGTGAAACTTTGGTGTTTTGTTGATAGACTAGCATCAAAATCTATAACCGAACCTACCCATATTTGATTTAAAAAATTGATGTTGATTTTTAAAACCTACATGTCATTTCCTCAGTAATGCATAATCCCAAGATCTGTGCCTAATTTTTAAAACTCTAATTATTTATTGCCCCAAATTTATACTAGAAAAAAACAAAAAGAAACATTAGTGTTGATACTTGTACCCCTCATTTTTATCTTCAAGTAATATCGGTATGAATTTAACTTGTATTTATTATTTTGAATTAACTTGATTTCTACTCACATTGTTCCTGGTGGATTCTACCCCGACCCCAATATTGGTTAAATATATTGACAACGGCCGCCTTACACTTAAATTGGCGTGTAAGTTGAGCGTTATCAATTTAGTCAATATAAATGATGTAAACAAAATCTTATAATAGTCGTACAAAGTTTAAAAAGAAGTCTTGGGAATATCAATGTTCCTAATTGTCAATTAATGGTATCCCGAATGAATATCAATATTAAAGAAGCACCTAGCACCCTGAATCTGATCGAAGTGTCATCAATCCTAGATAAAGAATACTTATTTTTCACTATAACCTTATTCAATTGATGATTATCTATAATCATCTAAACAGACCCATCTTTTGTCGCATTTAAAGTATGGAGCACCCCATGGAGAACCACTAGGACAGATGAAACCCTTATAAAAAAAATCCATTAACTTCTCCTTCAGATCCTTTAGCTCAACTAAATCCTTTTTAAAAGGGGGAATGGAAATAGGACATGTATGTGGTAGAAGATCAATATAAAAAATTTATTTCCCTATCAGGAGAAATTCTAAGATGGTAATCGAGGAAAACCTTAGAAAACTCACTAACCACAGGGACAGATTGCAAAGAGGGATCCTCAGAGTTAGAATTCTTAACTTGCACTAGATGACAGATACTCTATGGAAATTAAATTCTGAGGTCTAAGACAAGAAATAAACTTTCCTTTGTGTAGTAAGGAACTTCTTTCCCATTCAGTCATCGGCCTATTAGAAAATTAGAAATTGACCTTTTGGGTCCTATAATTTAGAGAAGCAAGAACCAATGAAGCCAATCCATCACCAAGATTACATCAAAATGCACCATATAAAGTTCAATCAAATCCACCAATGTCTCCCTATGATAAACGGACACCACACAACCTCTGTAATTTTTTCTATCAACAATAGAATCACCCATCGATGTAGACACCGAAAAGGGGTCAAAACTAATTTCAGGACTAAAACCAAAGTGTAAAGCTAATTAAGACATCACATAAAATAGGGTAGAGCCTTGATCAATAAAAATATAAGCATCACAAGAGAAAAGTTGTAACATACCAGTAAAAACATATGGGGATGCCTCAAATTCTTGACGAGTAGCAAGTGTATAAAGGTTTTTCGGCCACAAACCGTACCTGAAGTGGCACCCTTAGGTGCATGAGTCAAAGAAGTGGTGACTGGAACTTTATTATCTCCAGCAAAAACTCTAGATATAGGAAAATTTCCCTATAGATAACCATGATAACCATAATTAAAATACAAGTTCCTCCCCTTTTCACAATAAATATGGTGAAGCTTCCTACAAAATCGGTAAGGAGGATATGTTGGTAATGACTAAGCTTAAATAAATTGAGAAAAGACACCATATTCCTTAGGACACTGCTTGCCTAAAAACGATGATAATTGAATGGCTTAGGATAAAGAGCACTATCTGTCGAATATTAATTTCCCCTATTCTTCTTCTTATCCCATTGTCTACCATCTCTACCACTATTTTGCTAATTTGCACCCTACTTTAAATATCTAAACTTTTTGTTCTTTCTCTCTCTGAGAAATGAAATAATCAAGAATATCATTTGAAAACTCATCCCACATAGCCTGCTCAGCTTCCACACCACTCGTTGTTTCACACTTCTCAAACCAATGGCAATCCATATCTTTTAATTGATAGGCAACAAACTCCATACCCTATAAATAGTAGCATGATTCACCCTTAAAATCATATCCATCTTGTCAATAAACCCCTGGGGATCCTCCTCAACATTCGAACCTATAAAGTTTTGGAAATTCAACCTCATAAACGGAAAAACCCTGGTTACCTAAAATAATCTAACAGTAGGACTAAATGATCAAGCTGACTAGACTGTGATGCTACTAGTTGAACGAGCAGATGAATATACTAAAAAAAGTCAACATTAGATTTATCTCCTTAGGTCATCTAGGCGTGAGTATTACTAGCCCAAGAATCTCAAGGAAGACTAGTAGGGATTGGTGGTACCCCAGAAGGAACATTTGATGAGTGGTGAATTTACCACTCATTTGCAATAAATATTCTAGCATATTACCATAATTTAAATGCATAAATGTTACATATGTGTGATTAAATTCTCTAATATCCACATTTTTCAAGCATACAGGTTATGAGATGGAAAAATATAGATTTGAGATAAAAATCAAAAGGAGAAATAAAGTGCAGCTGGAAGACCTAGAACAAAAACAAGCCTCAATTACCAAAATCACAGTTTGAGTGCCGTAATTGCAACTAGTCAAGATAGGTCAGCATACCTCGATCATAAGTTCTAACCAAGATCATGATAGCCTTGATCGCAGACAAGTGTCAAAGGCCGTGGACAAATGGGATTATGCTTAGGGGCAGATTTGTAAATGCACACAGTTGATTCCCAATTTCCATTAGGAGGCTCAAACCCTATCCTATAGAGGAGATTAAAATTTAGTAGAATTTTTCCACCATCTTGAATCTAACATTAAAGAGACAACTATTGTATTAATTTGGGTGAAGAATACATTAGAGTAGTTATCAAGTGGGAGATTGGAAATTTCCATTGAATTTTTGTTTAATCCTACAACTTGAAATTTGCATTCTCTTTATCTTTCTATCAATCAATTTCATGGACATTTTTAGGTGTATGTTTCTTATTAATATTATGTGTAGCAAGTTCTTCCTATTGGAATTATGTTATAATAGGGTGCAATTGTGTGTGGGTTGTGACTCATTTGCATATATGTTAGTTTGTTGAAGATAGGTTTTGCTATTGCTTGGTTAAATTGGTTAGAATTTGTGGGTGAAAGCCCACAAATACCCAAATGGGTTTGGTGATGAAAATCCCAAGATTTTGAAAGATCAAACCATCCTTGAAAGAGGATTTTAGGTGAAGTTTCTTAGACCACATTATACTTAAAAGAGGGATGTGGAAACCAAGGGAATAGTAGATAATTTATGGGCATAGTTTGTTAATTTTCACTATCCTAGACATAAAGGTGATTTTGAGGTTAATGATATCTTAGGTATCATCCTATAGATAGGGATACCCAATTGAGGTATTAGGTGGCTTCAATTGACATGCTTGTTTGGTACTTGAAAGGGTAAATAAGTGACATCTTTGAAACTATGTTAACAAACTAGCCTCAAGGACATTCAACCTAGCCTACCACATCATTAAAAATTAGAATTTGCACGAATCATAATGCTCCCATGAATAATTTGCCCCTAGGAAAGAATAATCCCAATATTCATTTCTAATTGATTGTACTCTAATTTTTTATAGCCCTGAATTACTCCTTTAGAAGTATAAAAATAATCATACCATTGAAAAATATTCAAAACCCCTAAATCTCTATATCCTAGTTTGAATTTAGCAAGAAACATTTATTTTTGACTTAATTGATCGTTATTCACATTGTTCCTCATGTACCCTGACTCATAGTTGGGTAATTTATTAACGGTGACCGCCTTGCAATTAAATTACCGTGTCAGTTGAGTGTTATAAAAAATGGAACCATTGCCAGGGAATAATTTGGCGTATTAAGTTAGTTTGAAATTTTAGCCTACTTGCTTGGATTCAAACTTATAAATATTTGTGTGTGATTTTCATTTGTTTCTTGTGTTAGGTAGATTTTTATTTTTTATACTCATCTCTATGGCGTAATTGAACAAATATGATTTTGGTAGTAGGAAATCCTATCTTGATGATCCATATCCATATTATGATGGGCCTCACTTTTCAAAAGATTGTAGTTATGCTCTACAAAGAGAGATGGATGCACCATCTTAATCCTATTGGGAGTATGATTGTTCTTTATGTGGTGGTCGAGATGGACATTGGAGTGATTATCCAAATGCCACTCCCCCTAATTATGCTAACGAGTATGCTAGTTCTTCTTATAAGTTGATAAGTCTCATGGTGTGAAAAGGGAAGAACAACATGCCAGATACAATGGTGTTGAAGCAATGCTTCAAACAATTTTGAAATGGGAAACTACATTATGGGAGGACATGCATGACTTGTGTCAATCTAATGAGGCATTCAAAAGGGAAATGAAAAAGATTGAAGAAATAGGCAAGGAAGATGATCTTACAAGTATCATGAATAGGACCTTTCTTCAAACTAGCCATGAAATTAAGGAGTCATCGGTGATTTCCCAACCAACAAAACCTAATATAGTTGAATATACCAAAATTAAGGAGATGGTTCTAGAGTGTAAAGAAGAAGCCAAGAAAATCTTTTATGAAGACTCTAGCTATTAAAGGGTGAGGATGCTAATAGGGATGCAGTTTTGAAAGTAAGGGATAGACCTCATTTGAAAAAAATTTCAACATTGTCCTTAGTGGATGTGATGAGAGTCCACCCACCTACACAAATAATGTATTTTGGTGAAAAAGAGCTCCAACAATAGGGAACATAAGAACCCCCCATTCGAAGGCCAAGAATGTCAACTTTTGATGTTCAACTAGTGTCCTATTGATGTTCCCATCATTACCCAATGAGTCAAATCATAATTTTAAAGTTAAATTAGGTAAAAGGATCAAGTCTTCAAAGTGGAGAGATAGAAGCCTCATCTTCATATCCGTAATTTCTATCATGTTTAATCATGGAAGATTTGAATCTTTTTTCCCTCTACCTCTCAATGCATAGTGAGCAAAAGTTGGGATGGAGATTCAAATCTTCTTTATGGAAAGACAAATAGTAGTTGGAGGGGCGTATTTCCCTAAAATATGGGAACCAACACATATAACGCCCCGAGTCTATACCCTAGACACTACATAATGCTTATGAACCCAAAGGACCATAAGCTAATCCATCACTGATATCTGCTGTAAGAACTAAAATATGATATTGTAATATATGGGGAATAATAGGCTGAAATGCCTAAGGTTCAAAACATCTAAAATACTAAAAAATTATATCATCTGAAATAACAATCTGTAAAACTTAACACTGTCTTAAAAACTAGTAACAAAGCCTCTAACTGAAACTGTCTGAAAGTGGAGTTGATGGGACAATCCCCCAACTAACTCTATCTACAAAAATACTGAGTCTACAAACATAATTAAATAAAAGAATATCCTCGAATGATGAGGAATCACTTCTAATGTACTGTTGCTGGATGAATCTGAGTCTATCTATGCACGGTTAGGAACCTGAGCATCTGAACCTATGATATGAGACATTATAAGGCAAAGAAAGAGTATACGTTAGTACGTTTAATGGGATGGTATTCTAGATAAGGTAAGGCTGAACGCAAGGGTTCATATGAATGAACAATAATTTACTATATAATATAGAGTAATTGAACATTAGACTACATGGATAACTGATACTACTATAAATACTGAGTATGCGCTAATGTCTATATAAATAAATATTGTGACTAAGCTTGTCTGAAGCTAAGTCCGGAGATCTGATACTGAGTAACTAATTTCTTAAGTTACTGATAACTGAGTTACTGATACTGATTTACTATATCTGACAGTCGAAATTTTATTGATCTAAATTGAGTTCTATTTTAAAGACTAAGACTGAGACTGTGGGAGGTAATCATCTAATTAACTTACACCAAATAACATAACTAAGTTAGGATCCAACTTGTGACCCTAGTTGGAAGGGTGTCAGTACTGTGCCATGGGTAAAGACACTGAAGAGTTACCCTCATTAAGTAGTTACTTTAATGAGAATGGTGGAACCCTCATCTTGCAGTTTAAAAACCCTCATCAACTCACAACTGGCAGGTTCGATGTCTCAACCTAAGCTGGCTACGTTGTTTTGGAATGAAAGGATTATTTCTAAGGATCATACCCCCTACTGGTAGATGAGCCACCATCCTTGGGTTCACTCGGTGTAGAATCCTACTCCCAACTGAAAGACACTGAACTGAGTATACTAAACTAGACTGGACTTAATACTGAGTTTACTATGTTTAACTGAGCTATAAACTGACTGAGTTCTACAAAGTTCGGTAACTAACTGAGAGTACTACTGATCGTGACATGACTGAGATTTCGTTACTGACATGGCTCTAAGTAAACATCTAAATTGTCAGGTATTAAATACCCCCAGGACTCGATAGCATAAAAGAAAGGCATAGCATAATCTTGAAATATATAAACACTTGTCCATAATTCATTCATAAAGACATTTTATCGAACACTTGTAATACATTAACTTATACATTAATGAGAAATGCATTCTATCATGTTATAATGGAACTATTTCATTCACATAGATATTTTATCAAACACATGGGGAGGCATAACTAAATCATTAAATCATAAACACTTAAGGTTGACATGGTTTCAGAATTCAACTTGCAAATTTAATGGTTTATCATGAATATCATGTAATTCAACACCTATAATGATTAATTTCATAAAAGCATGTAATTTAATGATGGACTAAAACCCAAAAAAACATGAACATGAATTCAATTCAATTCAAGCATAGAAGTTCATAATTCAACAATTTTGTATTTTGAACATGGATTCGTGGACTCTATGGGTGAAAGGAACCCATAGATGAACGCCTAACATACCTTAATTTGTGATTTTCTTCAAGTTCTTAGTCAATCCCATGAGATTGTACTTGTTTTCTTGAAGCTACAATTTGTAGCTTTTAGAGAGAATGCTTTTAATTTGGGGATAAATTAAATGAGTAATAACTTAAAAAAATTTTGGGGATTAAATTTCGTATCTGGGCATGTTAAAATCCTAGGAAAAGACTGTTTTAGACTTGGATAAAACATTTAATTTTCATTAAAAATTTTCAAAATAGGCATCTGGCGCAATGCGGCGCTATCGCGTCATGTCTCTAGAAATTTCCAAGTGGGAAAATGCATGGTGGTGGGATGTGGTGATGTCGCGTTGCCACTTTTGTTGGGACTTGGAATTTCACCGCGATGCGGTGGAATCGCGTTGGCACACTGTAAATGGATAATTACGAAATAAGTTGTGGCGCGACGTGCCGATAATGTGGTACCTCATAGAAATTGACAATTGCCATTTTGACATACTCCTTGACACACTACTAGCCTGAATGATGGTGTTTAATGAATGAAACTTAAAATATCCATAACTTGTTACCCGGTTATTAGATTTAGGTGAATTTGATATCATTGGAAAGCTAATTCAATTTCCTATGCAATGGCGGGCTCTAAACTAAAAAATACTGATCTTTTCAAAAATTTCATATTGGATAACTCATGAACTGAGAGTTAAGTTAAGATTGAGAAATATAGGGGTATTACAACCCATCATTCCACGAAAGTAGAGCGTATCATTTTATTTCTGCACGATAGAGTTGATTTTATTTTTGTTTATGTATAATCCATGAAATTATGGTGCTATGAGGAATGTTGATTGAAATGAAAAAGGGAAAGTGTGAAATTATTGTGTTTTGGATTGCGCAGGGGATTGTAGAGTACCTAAAAATTGGTTTCAGGTACCACAATCATGGATTGCGTTACCGCAATTGATGTAGCAGATTCACCGTAATCATTGATATCAGACCATGGTCACAGTCAAATCAGTTTAAAAGACCATATGATTGCTCTATCCCCCATGCTCTTTTCTTCACTTTTCATTCTAAAATTAAATCCAATAGCGGTGAAATTTTTGCATAATAAAATTTCTCATTGCATCCCGATGCATCTTTCACTATGGTATATGTCTGACTCTCTTGAATTATATAATTTATGGTCCTAAAATTTACAATTTAGGAGTAGGCTTGAAATAATGTTTTCACTTGTCAAAACTATGATTAAATATGATTATGTGTGTGGTAGACTGTTCTAAGTGGTGTACACATCGACGGGGAAGTCTTGAGTACCCAAACGTTGGTGTTAATAGTGTGTTCTCCATGTGTTTGATTGAATGCTCAAATGATACCATAGTCAAATTCTTCACTTTTTAAGAGCACAATCATGCACTTGGAGTTTGAGTTTCTAGAACTGAGTGATCTATAGATATGTTAGAACTCATTTTGGGGTTGAAATTTAGTATTTCATATTGCTATAAATTTGGCCGAAAATCATCTTAGATGTCGCAATCGCGATCATTGGGACCGCAATCGCCGTCAAGGGTCTGCGATCACTATAATTGAGACCAGTTTCCAGCTTAGACCAAAATTTCTACATGTCTATTTCTCTCCCCAAACCCTACTATGACATCACCCCCTAAGTTTATCTGAGTAACCTGGCATTATTTTGGTAAGAACTATGACCATTTCCTCTCCATGCCTCTAGAATTTCACAACATTTACTATAGTGACCTCTTGAAGAAAAATCTACTCTCGGAGAGGGGTATTTGCATGGATAAGGTTCCAGAGAAATTACTATAATTTTTCAATAGGCTTTCTACTATTAGATAGATATGTTTTATCTCGGACCCCTGCATCATCAATGTGCACTAGGTGAGAGAGTTCTATGCAAATTATTGTATAGTCTCTCTCTCAAACCTAGTAATATAGATTAGAGAAAAGAAGGTGCACTTTGGAGCTGAGCAGATCAATTACTTATATGTGCTCCCAGATGTAGATATGACTGTAACACCCCATACTTTACAACACATATACGACTAAGCAAACTTCACAAAGATTGTTTAAAATTGAGATATTCATGTAACACCTGTATTATGCGTATACTAGTTCTATACATATAGAACTTGATGTAACCTCATTATATAGGCTAGGTACTAAGTTTCTTAAGTGACTAGTAGTAGTTTACCTAAATTTGGAAGTTGCTAAAATGCCCCATACATTTCATCATGTGTTTGACAAAGTTATCTCAACAAAAGTATTTAAATGTGAGATAGTAAGGTGGTATTATATCTTATGATTTAAAGTGGACAAGTATAAATAAGTGTGAAGTTAAAGTAAATGAGTCGAGATGTAAATTATGGAACAAAATAAGTAAGTTGCTTTTTGACTTAAATTAAGCTAGAAGGTGACAAGTAGGTGCATCACCTACTTTGACTTATTGACCAACCTAAGAACTATATAGGTATATCACGTACTAAGAATATTTTGGCCAGTTTATAGTCACAAGTACACCCATCACTTACTTTAGAATTTTGACCCAAACTAAGTGGAGAAAAATGGAAAAAAAGAATGGGAAGCCCAACACTCCAAAATTTTCTCCTAAGCCCAATAAGGTAAAATTCCATAAAGGTACATAATTTAAGTTCATGATGGTGCATTATCTACTTTGACATTTGACCAACTTAAAATGGCCAAGTAGGTGCATTACCAACTTGACCAAAATGTGGCTGAAATGGGCAAAGAAAAAGACGCAGTTCAACTGGTCCTTTTAAGGTCCAAAATCATCTCATTTTCCACTATTCCCTTGCTAAAAAATAGATTTATCTTAAGCTCTTTCTCTTTCTCTCAAACCTTCATATAGCAATCCCAAAATTTCTATTAGGGTTCTTGGGATTCCCTCTCTTTCCAAGTTCAAGGTAAGTAAATTTGTTTATGGTTTTATTTTGATTATGATATGGAATATTATGAAATTATTTTCTTTATGTTAAAGTGTAGGACAATCCTCTTCAATCTTGGAAGTTCCGCCCTATTTAACTTCTACTAGATTTCTTCTCTTGTTTAGTTCAAGTTGAAGGAAAGAATATGTGTTCTTGAAGGATTAGAGAGTGAAAGTAAAATAATATTCACTAACAAAGGTAAGGTTACTACTCCTTTTTATCTCTCCTTGATCATAATTGTCAATAAGAGATTTTAGATATACTTTTGTTTTGAACTCACAAGAAGGTATTTGGAAGTCATGAATTCAAGTTTTCCTACTATATAGTGAGAGATATGACCTATTTTGGGGTTGTTTTAGGTGTGTTATTGTTGTAAGGAAGTTTGGTGACATTTTTGGATGCAATGGAGTTAGATTAGAGTGGAAATAAAGGGTGTGATGATTTTTGGAGGCTGGACATTCTTATTACACACATAGTATTTAGCTACTTATTTTCAAGGGTTACACTATTATTAGCTACTAATATTAGCTTTATTAGGTACTTATATTGTAATATTTGAGTTACACAACAAGTTATGTAAGACTATTCTAGTTCATATTCTTTGGCATGATGTCTTATACTCCTGTACTAATAAACTAAGCTTCGTAGATGATCCTTCATGGTAAAAGATACATTGTAATGGTGTACAATCCCCACTATAGTTAATCAACCTTTTATTTACTACCCATGGTCTAAATGTGGATAACAGTGTCACATATTTCTCTTACCTGAGTCAATAAGATCCAAGATTATACAAGTTAAGAGTGTCACATGCTGGATATTTTGGATACACATGTTAGTTATTCTGAATATCATTCACATTATTTTTGGGCATAAGGTGACCTTATAAAGTCCTTACCCATCCAATATATTCTTTACATGTCCTTACGTGGGATACATATTTGTTCCTAATTAGAATCTTCCCATGTGCCTCAATAGTACCCATTCTTACATACCCTTTTAATTCTTATTACCTAGTAAGCATTTACTGTATCGTACAAACCTCTTTAGTTAAGGAGTTACATGTCTCAACTTGGTATGCACATAGTCCACCATTTGAAATATCTAAATTTCTATACTGGAATCTGCCACAATTCCTATATGCTATGTAAGATTACTGGAATCTACCACAACCCATATATGCTATGCAATGTCACTTACCGACTAGTTATACACCCCTACTATCTCATTTGTTGCATGTATTCATCTCCTTACCTATCACATGTCTTCTTGGCTCATTAGTGAATGTGTTTTAAGCCCAAAATGGTTCGTGGTGTCATATAAGTTCCAAAGTATTACTACATTAATGTTATGCTTATTTTTTATATCATTATTCTTGTATCAATCATATGTCTTCTTCTATTTGTCTATACCTCCAAAGCTCAATATGTTATATCCACCAAAGAACAATCTTAAAAATTAACGAAATAAGGTAAAGTGATTTTATGCATATGTGGGTGGTAGCTCAAGGGAAAAACTCTAGCATGAGCCGATCCCAATACATGGATTTATGGTGGTATCACAGGTGTTGAAGAAACTCCTAGCATGGGCCAATTCTATTTTTAGGTGGTATCTTAGAGGTGAAGGGAAAGCCTAGCGTGGGTTGATCCCAATTTATTGATTGATGACTAACGTATCACAGGAGTATAATGCCTAGAATGGGTCATTGTCTTTTACCACTGATCAGTTGGTCATTTGTAATATCGTACAAATTTACTAATGTAAAGAACAGTAAAGAAAATAAAAGAATGTAATGTATATGATTCTACTATTATAAGAAAAGGTGGTATAATATCATTGTTCATACTGTTGTACCTGGTTTCACTTGAGTTCTTATTTTACATATGGTTACTTTATGCCTTACATAGTTAGTATATTCTTTTGTACTGACATCCTTCCTGGGGGACATTATGTTTCATGTCACAGGTACATGTATTCCAGCTAATAGATCTCCCTAAAACAAACATATTTTACTTAGCAATTATTGGTAAGATCAAGGTTAATTCGGGGCTTAGCCAAATCTTTACCATGTATTTGATATTATATTATATTTAAGTGCATGGTGCGGTCATGTACCGATCTAATCTAATGTCGTTTATCACTTAGAGGCTTTGTAGACTATTGTTAAAGAAAGCACAGTGGTGTTATATTTTTTAGTAATCAAGGTCCCAGCGGCCAAGTCATGTATATCTTTTATGGGCATATCTATGTTGGTATTTTATCAATGAGTATTGCCTATACTTGTTAGAGCCTTATGATTATTACAGTTACATACAAGGTAATACCAATGTATAAGTTGGTTATGTTGAGCCATTAGGTAAGGGAGTGTATATTCATCTCAACTGGATAGGAGGCATGACCATGACAAAGTTCCAAGATAAGGGTTATTAGCCAGGAACCTGGTTGTCTAACATACTATGCCCTGGCAAAGAGATTTCCTAGGATGCCACCAAGAGAGGGATATCCATGAATGATTTTTCAGTAGAGTCTAGGATTTTATTGAATATCATCTACAATTGAGTTTTTCCATGCACACATTTGATTGTTGTCATAGATATGTGAGCTCGAATGTTGGCCGATGTCTTATCTTGCATTGTTATAAACGTGGGCCCACTTTTAGAATAAAGACATTTCAAGAGTCAGGGTGGTATACTTCTTCTCTTTCCTTCTCTTATTATTGAGTTGTGCAGGAGGGCTAAAGTAGAGGAGTATCCAATAGAAACTTGGGTGAAGCCAAACCCCTATATCTTCCCACTAATAATTTGGGTTAAGGGTTCACTGACCAAAGTAACAAAGTTAAATATCAGCTCAGGAAAGTAGACGGATAAGGAGTCTGAATCATGCCAACCGTCTACAGTTAGACCTCTAGAGGGTATTGGTATGGACATCAGGATCATCAAGGAGTAGGTTTCAGGATTCCCTCATGGGTTGGGAGATCCCTCCACCAAGAATCACTCTTATGTGTCTCGTGTATATTATTGGAAACATGATGAGAAATAGGAGTCCCAGAGCGCCACAATTGCTAGGCTCGAGAGGGCATGTTCAGCATTGGTACAGTCTCAAAGAGAGCTTTGAGACTTCTATGGGAATATGAATAAAAAAAGGATAAAAAGAGATACAAATTCTTCAGCAAGACATGGAAGGAGGTTAAAGTCCCATGAAAGGTCATAAAACCCTATGATAAACTTTCTTCTCCTAGAGTAGAGAGTGATGATGAGGTCCCTTCTAAGTGGTTAAGTTTTTATGCTTGTGGTGACGGTGCAGAGTCAATAGGAGAGAGATAGCTCTTGATTAGTTTCAGGGATCACCCTTTTCTCTTTACTGTGCTATATTGATTTATAGTGAGAACATTGCTTGCCTTTCAGTTGGGATTCTTGGAT
The DNA here is from genome assembly GCA_030864215.1 of Capsicum pubescens. Lineage (NCBI taxonomy): Eukaryota > Viridiplantae > Streptophyta > Magnoliopsida > Solanales > Solanaceae > Capsicum > Capsicum pubescens. The sequence goes on along the minus strand of CM061547.1, from coordinate 182,219,175 downwards.
GTGGAGTCGTATTATTCAGATATTTCTAGATGTTTTGATTGTTATTTTTAGAGGTTGTCTTTAATGATGTTCTCGTTGATTTTTATTTTTTATTTTTGGGTTGCTATATTTGGGGCACTCTTATGGTGCCCACATTTTATGTATTAGTTATTTGGTTTGTTCTTAGATTTTCTATTTTACTTTATCTTTATTTTAGTTGTTATGATATTGGACAATTATTTCCATCTGATAGATTGAGTGACTGATTCTTAAGGGAAAAACTTTGTGCTCGGGTTTTTAGCCATGTATACAGGGGAAGTCTGAGTACCCATGGTATCGAGGTAACAACTGGAAGGAAAAATTGAGTACTTGTGGCATTTTAGAATATGGATCACATTCATACCTATGGCCAAAATTGAGTTATCATATGGTTGGTTTGCCCATATGAAAGCCACAATATGAGACAAAGTCTTGGGTTGTTGCCATGGATAGAAAATTATGTGTGGTGCAAATGCAAAGCAAACTCTCAGCTCCATACAAATTTTTTGACAAAAATCAAGGTCCTGGATATGCGCGACCTTGTACCAATACTTTCTCTTTTTGTGACTCCAAAAATTTTGGCGAGTTAAAGTTGATATATACACTATTTTTCTCTAACGGGAGGGACAATTGAGGCTCTTTGGTGAATTTGCATGCCATGTGCGGTGAGATCATTTGATCAAATCTGATGTGTACTTGTACCATCTAGAACATGCAACATTAGTCTCTAAACAAAATTTTTTATCATATATGGTTGGTGAAATAATCATAGGCCATCTTTGTGACAATGGAAGTCCACTTTATCCCAAAAATCCTACCCTTGCATAGATGTTATCCCAAGTCACCCACTTTGAGCCTTTGGATTTTTTTTGCTGGAAAATGTATTGCAATCTGTGAGACTACAAATTCTTATCCCTCTGTTGTACCCTACCCTCCTTGAACATAAAATTGCAACTTGAGTCTAAAAGCCTATGTTGTGGGTGGTGATGATTGGAAGAGGTAACATTAGGCCACAAATTTGTAAGTGAGTTCCTATGGGCTTAAGCATTGAGAACAAATGAAAAAAAATAAAGGATTAAACAAATGAAATAGAAGCACAAAGGGATCAAGAAAAGAAATGAAAAGAAAATGGGTTAACCAAGGAAATTAAAGTAGGCACATGTGTAAAAAGTAAAAACAAAAAGAAGTGGCCCATGATCAAAAGTTTGATAGATTAGTTTGATGTAGATATTCAAGGAGGGCATAGCCATGTTATTCCTAAATGATATCCTACCCTACCTCAAACATACATTACAAACTCAAAAACGCCCTTCTAGATCTCCAACCAAGTATATTTATAGTAGTGGCGATTAAAAATAGGGGAAAACCTATGGAAGGGTACTTGTTAGCATCGAGAGTTCTTAAGAGATAGAGTGTTTTGCACTTAAATTCCTTGTTTCACATTTGATAACTTGGTGTGTGGAATTTTCTTTCTTGTGATGATGTATGTGAACAAGTTAAAGTCGGTGATTTTGTCATCACCAAAAAATGGAGGCAAAAGGAGTATATTGTAGTTGGGGTCAAAGGTGAGTCATTTCTAGGGTATTTGTGATTGTTGCATGGTTGCTTTTTGATGTCTTTTGCACATTTGTACATTGAATTTTATGTTGAAAGAGGTGGTGAGAATAGCTTTGCACATATTTGAAAAGCTGCTTGTGGTAGTAACTAAGCTTGAAGTCATTGTGATCATTGGGTCATACAATTTGGGCATAAATATATATATTGTCTCGTGATAAGATGTAGTGTTTCTTGACGATAAGCAAAGCTTTAAGTTGGGGGTGTTGATGAGTGGTGAATTTACAACACATTTGCACTAAACATTTGTGCACATTACCATTATTTAAAAGTATAAATGTGACATATGTGTGATTAAATGCGCTAATATCCACATTTTGTAGGCATACATGTTCTGAGATGGAAAGATGTTAATTTCAGCTTATAAAAATCAAAAGGATAAATGATGTGTAGATGGAAGACCTAGAGAAGAAACAAGCCTCATTTACCGCAATCACGGTCTATGGGTCGCAATTTAGGCTAGTCAAGAAAGGTCAACATACCACGATCGGGAAAAAGTGTCAATTATTGCGATAACTGCGATCCCAGAAAGTGTATCAGCAATCGAGACGAAACGGGATTATGACCAGGGGCAATTTGTAAATGCACATAGATGATTGACAAATTACTCTAAGAGACTCAAGTGCTATCCCATATAGGTGATCTGACTTTTGTAGAATTTTTCACCATCAAATTTCAAACTTTGAATAGACAACTGTTGTATTAATTTATGGGTGAAGAATACATTAGAGTAATTTTCTAGTGGAGGATTGAAAATTTTTATTGAATATTTGTTGAATCCTAAATCTTGAAATTTGCATTCTCTTTATCTTTCAGTAAATCAAATTGATGGAGATTTTTTGGTATATCTTGCTTATTAATCTTATGTGTAGCAAGTTCTTCCTCTAGGGATTATGATAGAATGGGGTGCAATTATATGTGGTCTATGATTCATTTGGGTATATATTAGTTTTTTGATGATGGGTTAGTTTGTTGATGATGGATTCTACTATTCCTTGATTAAATTAGTTGGGATTTGTGGGTGAAAGCCCAAAATACCCAAATGTGTTTGTGGGTGAAAATCCTACGATATTGAAAGCTCAACCCATACTTTAAAGAGGGGTTTGGGTGATCTATTGGAAACCACATCATCCTTGAAAGAGGGATGTGGGAACCAAGGAAATAGTAGACAATTTAAGAGAATAGTTTGCTATTTTTCACTATATAAGACATAAGGGTGATTATGAGGTTGAACATACATTAGGTATCATCCTAGAAATAGGGATATCCGATTAAGGTGTCGGGTAGTGTAAATTGACACACTTTTTAGGTACTTGAAAGGGTCAATTAGTGACATATTTGAGACTTTGTTGAGAAACTAGCCTCAAGGACTTTCAACCTAGACTACCATAACATTAACAATAAGAATTTGCACCAAATCATCATAATCCCATGCATAATTTGCCCCTAGGAAAGCGTAATCCCAACATTCATTTTTAATTGATTATAATCTAATTATTTATAGCCATGAATTAGTCCTTTAGAAGTGTAAAAATAATCATACCTATGGAAAACGACCAAACCCCCCAAATATCTATATCCTAGGTTTTAATTTAGCAAGAAACTTTCATTTTAGACTTATTTGATTGCTATTCACATTCTACCTTGTGGATTCAACCCTGACTCATAGTTGGGTAATTATATTAACCATGACCACCTTGCACTTAAACTGACGTGTAAGTTGAGTGTTATCAGTAGTAAAATCAGGAGTAGAGACCCTAGAATGGGTTTACACTCCATAAATAAAGTGAGTTCCCTCCACATTTTTCTAAGGTAGGATAGAGGTTCCAGTAGAGTTTCCATGATTGTTAGATCTTTGGGGAGGCATGATCTAAAAATAATATTAATCTAGGATTTAGAGAAGTTTCATGACAACTATACTATATATCTTGGAAAAAAACACAAGAAAGGGAAACATTCCTAACTGCCTTGTAGCCTCTCTCTTATAATAGTGGTGCACTACACAGATAAAAAGGCCTCTACTCGACAAGACTTTATGGACACCCTAAGACATTGAACCCTTTACTGATACTAAGCTTATCATGACTCAAACTAGGTCCTAGTCATAATGGGTTTCTCAAGACCACCATGGGTCCAAGACTACCCTCTTAGACTAATCTCTAGAGCATAATGAACAAATACAACAAAAACCAACCATAACAGTTATAGTGATAAATGAATCAAATAAAATCAAAGAATCTAAAAAAACAACCACTAATCCATATCTTGTCCACAAAAGCCTCTAAAATAGAAGAACCAAATAAGTCGGGACACGCCCCCGACAATGACCAAAAAGAATCTAAAATGAAATACTAAGACAATACTGAAAATAATGAAATGACTAAGACTTCAGAAGGATGAAGGATCACCATTTTGCAGCAAATCATCAGTCATAACTATCCACCTAATATTGTACAAGATCCACCAAAAATCCCTCAAACCCTACATTATGAAATAATGTAGAGTCCCGGGACTGTTAGTGGTGCAACCACTATCATGTAACTCTGGAAAAGAGATAAAATAATTCCATAACTAAAAATCATTCAAAAACACTCATCAAATATTTATATATGTGTATATAGTATGCTAGGATAGGGACATGGTCATGAACATAAGATTTTAAACCATTAGCCTGAACTATGTAGCTCGCTCCATCCTAAAAGCACCCATGGGCTATATGGGTCCATCTCCCTCACTAGAAGGGCCTAAGTGCATGTTAGCCTCACAAACCTAGGAATGTCTAAAGACACAAAGGCGATAGCAATAAAAAAATATAGTGTGTATCTAGATAAACAGTCATATAGACCCTCACTCCGGCAGATGTTGTTTCTAGTATTGGTCCCCCCTGAGATTACACTTTCACAGTGAGTTACACGATTCTCTTTATGCCTAAATTAAAATAGTTTTCACATAAACCCAATAATTAACCAAGGATTCTATATTAAGGTATTTTCCAACATGGTATCGTTAAACCAATATGCTGGCAAGCTCATTCAATTCTGCTGAACCAGTTCATGTAACCATTTGACTCCCAGGTTTCATTGAAATTCCAAAACCTTGGCCACCAAGGGTATTTCTAAACCATTTTTATTATACATTATGATTTAGTTCTATTCCAAAGGAAAGTTAAATAATGTAAATTGTATGGTCATAACAAAGATTTTTAAAATGGGTTGAGGTTAATATCATTACCAAGTTAAATTTTTATCAATTAGAGGAACCCATGTTTCCTATTCCAATCCTTATAATCGCGCACCCTTTCATCTATAAAAATATCAATTAAAGCATAAACAACATATTTAAGTCATGGGGAAAAATATTCAATAAATAACCATCAAAACCTCCTCAACCCAATTTAAAACCCATCAATAAAAAACACGTGAATATTGATTAAATAATTGACATAATGTAAAATTTAATTTAAGGAATGAGAAACATTCCTGAATTACCAACGAATATGAAGAGAAATCGAAGATTGGAGATTGAATGATGAATTCTTTTTGAAGCGTTAAGAATTCTGAGGTTGAGAGTTAAAGAAGAAATGAATGGAGTTTGATCTTTTAGAACTAGAGGAAAAAGGTCAATTTTTTATGTTTATAAGTCGTTTAAGTGGTAAAAGGACAAAAACACCATCACCCCATGTGAAAAAAACAAAAATTTGATAAAAAAATACATAGTGGCATGGGACACTACTATTACAGAGCTTAGCATCCATTCCACATACATATCACAGAGACTTACTGACTTGTGGTCCAAAAATAGCTCTTAATGTCTTCTAATAATTCTAAAACTCTCCCAAAACACCCATTTAATACCCCTTAACATAATCTTGGTTAAAAATTAAAATTACACATATGTGAGGTTTAAAAATAAATTCGTTCAAATTTTTACAGGGTCTTACAGACCTTTTAGGATATAGTCCTCTTTATCTTACTCTTCCTCACCATCATTATTCTGGAAACTACCAAACTTCTAACTAGTTCTCATCATGTTGTTAAGGAACTTGGATTTCTTCATCTCATTCTCCTATATCTTCTTTTACCTTCCCTACACTTTTGCTAACCTTTTTGTGCTATATTGTATGCCAGGAGATAAGGTGGAAAAAGTCAAAAAACCCGGTGTTCGGTAGGAGGAAGGCTCTCTCCTGGTCCCATGAGAAATCCAGTGCTAATTGCCTAATCTAGGTATCTGTATTGTCTACCTAGATGGATATATATTAGAGTATGGTGGTCCAATCTGGAGTTGCTCCATGGAAATTGAATCTTTAGTTGAATCAAGGCTCTCACTAGCCTTAGTGAAAGTGCCAAATGTAGAGAAATCATTTCAATATTCCTATTCTTAATCATATTTCCAACCCACTTCTTCTTTAAAGGATGAATCATTGTTTTGGGATTGTTCATATGGTCACTAGCCCTACTTTAAACATAAGCCACTTTGCTTAACCATGTGATCAATGGAAGTAAAAAAAACTTTTGGACTTATTAGTAATCGTATTTTTAATCTGTTGCACAATAACGACCCTAATATTCACTTGCATACCCTGTATAATAGCATAAATAATTTGGGTTGGCTCAATGGAGACATCTATCTCAGTCTCTTGAATGGAATAACAAGAGGCAAATAATGGATAGCCATGATTTTCCCTCAGTAGTAAACTCTGAGGACTCAACACATATATTATTGGATATCTATTTCGGTAAGTGTCCATTGTACAAATATCTCACATACTAATTATGTCCCTTCTCTCATAATCTTGCCTTATATATTTTATTGTCTACATTGTGAATGTTGTAGTTACCGTTGATGCTCGAAAGGTCAAGCATTACTTTTATTCCTTGGACTATAACTACCAAATTATTGGTAAAGTTTATCTCTATGACATTAGCTTGAAAATTTTCTTAAATTGGATCTTCGATGAAACACATCAAGCCACTACCAACTAGTCTTCCATAAACATCAGGCTATCAGGTTTGAATAATCTCTAAATAGATGCCTTTTACTTCTGAAATATTTCATTAAGAGGTAGTCATACAACCTTGAATATTTCACTGTGATGAAGGTTTCTTGATAATAGTATTCATCATCTAAAACTTGGTATATATTTTGGCACGTTGGCATTTGATTCAACAACCATTTTGAAGAATATGTACCTTGAAAACAAGAAATCATATCAAATAATTATATAGGTACTTCAAGTAATCTACTTACACACAATTAGGCTAAAGAAATGGGTGGAACGGGCATTGAATAGAGCAAAGCAAAGCTACTTTTTGGATAGATTACTGCTCTTCATCATGATCGTGGCATGTTTCCTCGTAATCAAGGTATCTTTTTTTCATTAAATTGTTCACCATGATCACGACATAGTTCATAGTGATCATGGAGGCTTATTACTTTTCAGATAAAAATTTTCATCGCAATCGTGGCACTTGGCCTCGCGATGATGATGGTTATTGAAACACCATAGTTTTAGACCCTTAGAAAATTTTCTATATTTATGGGTTATAGACAATATACTACCGGTGGGTACAAGTCATATACTGGGTATGAGTGGAATGCCATAGTCATATGCTGACCAGTGTTGATTGGTGGGTATAATTAATTTCTGAAATGGGTATGACTTGGGTTAGTATGAGTCGTATGGTATGGGTTTTTCCTTTACTTGATCTAAGACTTAGTAAAATAACATAGATATAAGTATGAGTGCCTCACCATAAACCATAAGATAGGGTATAAATCACACCATAGACTCATATGATGGGTAGTGTTCAAACCTCTTATAATTATGCTTAGGTATGACTTGGTTTGGTTAAATCGTATGTTATAAGTTATCGAGTCCAATGAGGACACCTAGGGTACGAGTGGTGTCTACCACTCATATTGGAGGGTATGACCGGTATAGTATAGTCATACCATTTACCAAGATTTTTATGCAGTTTAAGTAGGGGAAATCTGGACATTTTCTCACTTAACCTTTTAAGGTCCCACTGCTTATGACCACTTGGTAGGTTATTTACCTTATTATTCTATCATTATACACTTGGAAAACTCTCTTAAGAACTTTACAATTCTCTGTAAGTCTTTTGGGTAAAGGGAAGCTAGGGTTTCACATAGGTTATTAATTTGGAGCTTGATTTAGTGATTTCTCTCCATAATCTTCCCAGTTAAATGAAAGATACTTTTTCCTCATTGTTAGTTCTAACTAAAGGCATGATTTATAAAATGTTTTCTTGGCATAATTATTATATGGTTTTGGGGTTTTAAAATATATATTGGATTTTGGTATTAAATGTTTGATAATGGTTTTCCCATGTTTCAATTATGTTTTTACGTAATTTAAATGGTGGTTTGGATAATGGTTGTATGGGAATGGTTAATTGGTAATTGGATTTGGTTTTGTAAACACTATGCCCCCAACATCTTTGATAAAATGCCTATGATAATTCTTTTACTATATTATTGGACTTTAAATTAAACTATTGCATGGTATGGATTGGTAATGGAAACTTAAATGGTTAACATGGCTTGGAATAGATAAATAGTTGGGTTTGCTAGTCATGATTTTGGTGAATTAAACTTTCTTGTGGGGTACAAGGGATTCCTCCAAGCAAACTTATAATAGAAAACTAATGGGGTAAATGGGAATCCTCCAAGTTAACTTGATAGTGTAATCTGTGGGAACATGGGAATCCCTTTACATAAAATGGTTGGCTAAGGACATTGATTGCAAGCAATAGTCAGTATGACGATACCACTTCATAGAGCCTTGGTTAATAATAATGGAATAACGATTTGTTTGGTATGAAATTAGTTTTAATTGGGCAATAATCGCGGTGTGATAGCTAATTATGAAGGTGCGAGTCCAATGGACGGACACTAGAAACTCATGTTCACTGACATGAGCAGTTGGTCATAATGAACATATATTATACTATGAGGAACATGTGAATCTTCTAAGAACATTATACATATGTATCATGCAGAGCGAAGGGTACTGGGGAATTTGCTACTCTTATGGTATCTCCGACTCGAGTGGATACATATGTGGGGGCCCATTAAGCGGGTTACACTGGACCCATATATCCCGTTGGTGGTCTTAGGATGGTTAATATAAACATACCCAAGTTAATTTATTTAAATACATACTAAACTTAGTTTTTTCCCAGACATGCTTATATATATTTATGTGTGGTTTGTATGTATGTGTTTAGCTTCCTTCGTTTTACTAGATGAAATTATTTTTTCCTTATCCTAAGTAATTGCTAGAAGTCACCTGCTAACCCCTACTCGAGTGACTATATCCCCACGCAATACAGGAACCAGCTATTCTACTCCTCCTACTTAGTGATCCAATTTTGGGATCAGCTAGGTTGGATTGAGGTGGTGTCCTTATTCTGGAAGGCTTTATTTCAAGTTCATGGGTTCTTTTATGTACTTTAAATATTTTATGGATATTGGTTTTGGCTATGGTTGGGTGCATGTCTAAATCAAATATTGGTTTTCTTCTGGTTAAATACTTTTTTGGAACTACTATGGGTTTGTATGAAGGGATAGGTATTGGTGTCAGCCTTTGTATTGGTGTTGGAATTGGGGATGATATTAATTGACTATATTATTTATTATTTCATTCTTTTATATTATGTTATGGAAGTTGGTTTGGTTATTGTTATGGTTTGGTTTAGTGATAGTTTTTGGTTGATATCGGACATATGGACTCGTTTGGGTTGTCATGGTTATAGACCTATCCCAGAGTCTAGTTTTTTACAATAACATGCTATCTTGTTAAATGTTTGAAATTCATCAGACTCTGGATATGCATAGGTTGTATGGGTTAGGTATCGTGGCTGGTTTATGATACTATTGTACTTCGGATACCCATTATGATATGGCCCCAGATCGTGTAATGTCAAGTTGGTATCAAAGATTAAGGTTCATGGTCAATTGGGAGTCCATAAAGCCTTGTCGAGTAGAGTTTCTTTTAGTAGTGTGTAACCAGGCATACTCATAAGGGAGAGGCTACATGGTATTAGTAATGTTTCACTTTCTTGATATTTTATTTTCAAGCTGCAAATTCTTAGGTTCTTTCTAATCCTAGTTTGCTCACTTTTTTAGATCATGCCTCGACAATCTAAGACATAAGGTAACTATTTTTTCCCTACTGGGGACACTGTTTAAGGGACACATACTACTCAGGGGATCCATACTTGTTCTAGGGGTCTATTTCCTGATATTTCTAGAGTTTTACTAGTCGCTACTTGTCCTCCTTAGGGTGAGGTGACTAATGCAGAATTTTACCAATGGATTAATGTTATTTCTCAACTAGTTACTGCTCAGGCTGAGTGGAGTGTATCTAGAGTTTTATCTACTGAGGCCATAAGGGTTGGCCAGTATATTAAGATGAATCCTTCTACTTTTACTATTGTGAAGATGGAGGAGGATCCTCAGGGTTTCTTTGAAGAAAAAGAGAAAATCTTCAAAGTGATGAAGGCCACGAATGTGGAATGGGTGAATTTTACTACTTACCAGCTTAAGAATGTGGTGTGTCAATGGTACGTGGAGTGGTACAGGGTAAGAGGTGAGGTGATATTGATGAGTCTACTTTGTGGTAGACTTTATCTAATTTTTTTAAAGACCACTTCTTTCCTCAGGATTTGAGAAATGAGAAAGTGGAGAAGTTTTTAAATTTAATTCAAGGGAAAATATCTATCAAGGAATATGCCTTGAAGTTCCATCAGTTTTCAAGGTATACTCCAGATATGGACGCTGATATGCGAGCAAAGATGAGAAAGTTCACTTTTGGATTGTATTGAGAGTTGATCCTTGAAAGCAAGACTACATTGCTGACCAATGATATGGATATTTCTAGGTTGATTGATCATATGAAATAGGTGGAGGAAGAAAAGAGTAAACATGCTGAGTTTGGGAAAAGGCAGTGTAAGATATTCAGATCTTTTAAATAGGGTGGTTCTCAACAACAAGGTGGTAGGGATGGTGGTAAATGCCAAAAGAAAAAGAAGGAGAGTTATGCTTCATTCTTTATAGCTAGTGCTTCTTACCCAAAGCAGTCGAGTGATACGCAACAATAGGGTGGCGATAATTTCTAGAAATAGGGTACCCAATCTCAGGTGAGTGGGGCATATTTAGCTTCATTGCATCCTTCTTGTTAGTTCTATGTTAGGTTGCATAGGGTTTTTTGTTACAAAGGGAGGGACAACTATTTCAAATATGGTCAGTGTGACTATATACTTAAAATAATTTCGGTTTGTAAGGGTAATTCGAGAGCGAGTAAGGCTCTGATTGTTTTATCTTCTCCTCCTACACCAAATAGTGTCATTTCTGTGTTTGTTTCTGCTTCTAGTACTGGTGCTAGTCAAATAGATTATATGTTTTTGCAATATTGCAGGAATTTGAGGCATCACCTGATATCGTGACTGGTATGTTACAACTCTTATCTCATGACATGTATTATTTTCTTGATCTAGGGTTCACTCTCTCTTATGTGGCCTTATTTATGGATGTGTATTTTAGTTTTGATCCCAATTTTATTTTGGATCCTTTTTGTGTTTCTATCCAGTAGGTGACTCAATTATTGCTAAAAAAGTCTATAGGTGGTGTATTATATTTGTTGGTGGTAGGTAGACTTTGGTGGATTTATTCAAACTTGATATAGTGGATTTTAATAGTATTCTGGGGATGGATTGGTTACACTCTTTCTAAGCGTTCTTAGATTGTCGTACCCATAAGATTTTTTATATTCCCCGGTGAACTGATTATTGTGTGGAATAGTGGCTCCCTAGATTTTAGGGGAAGGTTCATCTCTTATCATAGAGATCAGAGCTTAATCTCTAAAGAATGTCTCTATAATCTTCTCCAGGTTATAGATTATAACTCAGAAGGTCCTTCTTTTCATTCGGTTTTTCTGGTGAATGAGTTTCCTGAGGTCTTCCGGGATGATCATCCGTGTGTTCCTCTGGATAGGGAGATTGAGTTTGGAGTTGATTTTGTTTCAAACACTCGTTCAATATCTATTCTTTCTTATAGATTGGCTTTGTATGAGTTGAGGGAACTAAAAGAGAAACTTAAGTGTCTCTTAGATAAGGGTTTCATCCTTCCTAGTGTGTCCCTTGGGGTGCACCGGTTTTATTCATGTGCAAGAAGGATGGTCCCCTTCGGATGTGCATTTACTATCTGCAATTGAATAAGGTAACAGTCAAAAACAAGTATCCTCTTCCAAGGATAGATGATTTTTGATCAATTTCAAGGTTCCAAGTTCTTTTCTAAGATAGATCTTAGGTTTTAGTATCATCAACTTAAGATTAGGGAGGAGGATATCCCTAAGATGGCTTTTCAAACTCGATATGGGCATTTGAGTTTCTAGTTAATCATTTGGTTTGACAAATTCATCAGCGGCGTTTATGGATTTGATGAACGGGGTTCTTAGGGAATTTCTCGATGTTTTTGTCATTGTGTTCATTGATTACATGTTGGTGTATTCTTAGAATAATGTGGATCATGCTAATCACCTCTGTGTGATTTTGTACTCTTTCTCAGGAGGCATTTATTTTGTATATTTTGTACTCTTTCTTCTATTGTACAGTATGTTATGTATATATATCTTTTTTGTTTCCATCCATATTATTGTTATTTCTAGTTTTATTCTTGTAACTCTTTATGCTCCACCCTTTAGCCCATTACTTATTGTTTTGGACTTTGGCGTTGCTAACCTACTGATGGGCCAAAATTGGTTCCATAATAACTTGAGAAATTGGGTCATGATAGCACTTTATCTCAGCCTACTTTCACTGATATTACAGCTATAAGTGCAAGTATTTTGTTGTGTCCCACAGATTAGTAAGGAGACGATTGTACCCTATCTATAGAGGCTACAAGTAATTCTTAGAAAAAACTAATATTTTTTGTTCACTTCTCTGTGTTGTGTCTGTATTAGTTAAGAAATTAGTATTTGTTTCACTCTTTCGCAACTGGTTACTATGCGGGTATGACAGCTGGGGTTTAAGACCCAATAGGTTCTACTAGAGCACCAATTATATGTATAGGTCAACCCCAAGGTTAATGGTAGGCTAGAGTTACAACTCTGCTTAAGATCAGGCTAGAGATCCATCCCCATATCCTATTACTTCTCCTGACCCAAAGATAGAGACAGAGAGTTTGTTCGCACATCAACAAGTGGGATAGGGGCATCTATGTCACACATGGGTTAAATTTTCTTCAGATTTTTGTGATGCACTAGTTCAATTATTGTGGTTAGTTGGTAGTCCACCGACTGACGGGTCTCAAAAAGCAGCCTAGGCTGGTATTGATTTAGGGGTACAACCTATAGTTGTGCATCCTAAAGCAGAAGATCTTACACATTTCTTTATAGTCGATAGGAATCCTGCCAATTATAACTGTGGAAGAGCAGAAGTCGTTGGTCTAATTTTTTAGATTGACTTCACCCATGCTTTTGGGGACCACAAGAGGATTCTTATTTGGGACTACATAATTTAGAGTTGGTTGAGTCGTGTAGAGTGGATTATAATACTTAACTACCAGATAAAGCAATGACATAGTTCTATAGAGGTTATCTTCATTACAGGCCAGCTAGGTCACCCCTAGGACTTGAACTTAGTTCATCGAGTCTCTTTTGGAGAAGTACATGTCTTCAAGCATGGTAGAGCGCCATAAGAATGAATTTTCTAGATTATACCAGGGTTCTATTACTATGGCCAAGTATGAGATAATGTTTCATGAGCTAGCAGCCATGACACAATAATTCTTTCTACACTCTTTGAGAGAATTTAGTATTTTTTTAGAGGGTTCAGAATACCACTATGTAGGGCTACTCATAATTTTGTGACTTTAGGGAAGTATTTTATAGATGTTGGTGATCACTCCTACATATATAGAAGATAAATCATAACGCTTAAGAGGGTAGAGATGGAGGCCTCATTATGAAGTAGTTACATTGGGAGACGCAGTAACTCATAGTGTAGAGGTTGAGAATTTCAGGTTAGGTACCCTCAATTTATGTATTATCAGCACCTAGTCAGCCTAGTAGGCCCTTTCAGGTAGCGCTCAAGATTTTAGATGGGGGTCAGCCAAATTATGATAGTTTAAGAGATTCGATAAGTAGTTAGTAGTTAAGGGAGTTCATTTACGATTTGGCTAGTTCTCCAAAGAGTGTGCCCATCATGGGATAATTAAGCCTTCATATCAGAGGCTCCGGCAATTAAATTAGTATTGCCTCTAACTAGGAGTGGTGCACAGGGTTGCAGAGGGGTCCACATGTTTCTATAGTTTTTAGGTACTGTAGGATTGGTTGTCGGAAAGGCCCCTATTCCGACAACAGAAAAGACCATTTGTATTTCGTTCCTAGTAGAATGGTGATTGAGACTTTAGATATTGTGATCACAAGTATGATTTTAGTACACCATCACCTAACTTCTACTTTATTTGATCGGGGCTCCACATTTTAGCATATTTAATTATTATGAACCATGGTTGGGGTTGTCTTAAGATCTTTTTTATGTGCCATTACGTGTAGCTACTCCAATGAGAATTCTCTAGTAGTGGATCAGGTATATAGATCATGTTGGGTGACAATCTGGTAGTATGACACTCAAGTTGATTTATTTGTTCTTGATACGATGGATTTTTATATTATTCTAAACTAGTTATCCCCATATTGTGTTTTCTTGGATTTCTTTCCTAAGACCCTTACCTTAGTTATGCCTAGCATACTCTCGGTTGTGTGGCAGTATTCTTTTCGACGCATATTGATAGATATATTTTCTTATATTCTATATAGTGGACTGGTATCAAGAGGTTGTGAGTCATTCCTTGCTTATGTTTGGGATAATTGAGGTGAGAGTCCTTCGCTTGACTCTATTCCTATTGTTCGTTATGTTTGGTTGTCTTTCCTACTGACTTTATTAGTCTTCCTTCTGGGCATGATATATAGCTAGCTAGTGATCCTGAGATGGGCACCCAACCTATTTCTATGGCTTCTTACCTTTATCACACCCCAATTTTTAGGTCGAAGGATTTTTCAAATTAAATTGATTATATTTAATATAAAAAATTTTATTTGCAGAGTATTCACTTGGAATGGAGTGTTGATATTCCAAGTAACCTTACATACTCCTATTTCAAAAGGAAATGAGTCTTTACTAGTGGACTATGAACTGAAAACTTAGGTAAAAAATTTTATTAACCGGGGAGAAAGTATTAGGCATCCCTCGAGTCTTGTGTTTCTAGCTTAGCCGTTTTATCAACTTATGTCTGGCATAAACTAATTCCTTGATAACCTACGTTTGACTAGTTGCTTAATTTAACTAAGGATTATGAGAGGAATTATGACTTAGATTTTGGCTGAGGAACGTAATTACACACGAAGCCTTGTAATTACAGAAATTGACCAAGGAGCATAACTACATACTTTATCAACCTTGATATAATAATGTTGATTCGTCCTTTTCTCTTACTATTTTTAACGTGTCTTGAATAAATTTGTAACCCATCTTACTTTACCTCATAAATTAGTAAATTAGGCCTAAAAGATTTGTCTAGGCCCAATGAATATATATACATATTTGTTAACGAAAGTATAATTCCTTCATTTACAAAGACAACACATGTTTACACATTAGAATTTCAAATATATTAAATTACTTGTCAAATTTCAATAAATAAAAACGTATATAACCTTACCCATGATTGTTATTTATCATCAAAATGAAAGATCGTATAAATTAAGTAATGATAACCAACAAAACTTGCTTCGTTATATCAAATAATTTTCATTATTATCACTATATTTTAATGCAAACCCAGTTCACATGTAAACAACAATGTGGATTCTTATATTTCATTATGCTCGTAATCATTTCCAATATCAATTCAAGGTAATAAACGAAAATACGCTCGAATAGAACTTAGAAACATGCATATTAGCTAACCAAATTCAAACTGAAGTTGGAGATATAATACAAACATTTAAAAATTGGCGACAAAATACTAACCACTTCTGGTATATCAAATAAAATTTTGGTACAAACCACTTCCTATATATCAAATAAAATTATTTTTAACAAATGAACTTGTTCATGACTTAATGTGAACAACAATTCCATGCAAAATAACCTTCTAGTTAAGGACCACCTGAAAATCACAAATGGGACTTTCGTTTTGTTACAATTATTACAAGAGGTAATGCACATAATGATTTGAACACGTACTAACTACCATTGGTACTAAAAGAATTATCCTATAACTTGACTATTACTACAATAACATACATAACTATTTAAAGGACGCAAAAATTTTAAATGCATTTCTTGTAATTTTTAACTAAAATAGTGAAATCCAATTAATTTTGAGCATCCAAATGATATAGAAAATCAAATTTCAAACATAAATAACTAAACGTACCATTCATGATAGAAACAAACTTAGAATCAACCGTTCATACCAAATAATGCATGAAGTTGTTTAAATGATTTGTGATGAACTAAACTGAGTAACGAAACAAAAATGCCTTCATCTCTTTGTGCAGTTTCCTTATTCTTGTTTCTACTCTTGTTTCTACTGCTTTCTTTTTTTTTATTGTTTTCTTCATCTCCATGTTTTGTTTTGTTTTTACGCGTTTTTTTTTCTACTCCTTTTTTTTATTATAAGGTTCCTGTTTCTCCTATCTCTCTTTGTTTTTCTAACATTTTTTTTACTGCTTTTCGTACTCTTCCTTTTTTTCTCTCTAATCATATCTCTTTTTATTTTAGTAAAAAGTTGTTCCATATTATTTTTGTCTCCGCCCTTTCATCTTCCAATATAATAGACAGAAGGGGAAAAACATAAATACTCTCTAAATTTGTCATCATAACTTACTTTATCACTCTAACCATACACAAACTTAAATACCCCCTTAAAAAACTTTCACGCGAATTATATTACACTTTAATTGCTGACATGACAACAAAAAATAAAAAAATAAAGTGCATTTTTTTTTAAAAAAAAGTGTTTTGTTCAGATATTTTAATAATTTTCTAATTATTATATATAATAAAATAAAAATAATAAATTAAAACACCCCCCCTTTAATTTTCTTCAAAATACCCCATCCCTTCATATCTTTCAAACCTACCCCTTTTCTCTTTCTTTTTTTATTGAAATGCCTATCACCACCTAAATAAAAAACTTTCATCTTGTTTTAAATCTTTATTATAGTTTTTGATATGCCATTTAGAATTACCCATTTTTTTATAAAAAAAATTCTATGTGAAGAGAAATTAGAAATTAAAACACTAATTAAGGACTGGGAAGTATTAATGGAGGTTAGTGGAAAAAGAAAGGAAGGGTGGATGGTTGATGGGGTGGCTCGAGGCAAGTTTTGGTGGTGGTGATGGTTTGAAGGTTAGAAAGGGGTGGGTCTTTTGTAGTAGAAAGAGAAGAGGAGAAGGGATACATTTTTTATTTTTATAAAATAAATATTAGTGTAATTAATTTTTAAATAATTATTTATATGGCTCTGGCGTGACAACAAGGGGCATTGATATGGAAATGGCATGGCACGAGTGTAATACACTGTCCATTGTGCGAGTGTTATTACATTGTTGGGAGGTATTAAATATTTGCAAAAAGTATTTAGGGGTTAAATAATTGCTTCGAAAGTTAAAATGCTAATGTAAGTTGCGGCGACAAATTGGAGTGGGGTGGGTGGGGTTATGCTCTTTCCTTAGATAGAAACATCATATGTTATACCCATTTATTCTGAATTTAATGATATAAAATTCTGAACATACACATGCTATACATACTAGTAATAGGTAAAATAATATTGCAAATTACCCCCCTAAATATTTTTTGCATAATTTACATAAATATTTAATGATAAAAAAATTAGACATGAAATAAATATTTAATGCTAAAAAATAGGTTAAAGTTTGGAGAGGATAAATAATTATCTGTCTATCTTTTGAGCTAAAGTAGCTAAATATTTACCTTCAGGATCTTCTAGGTAAGGGCTTCATCAGACCGAGTACATCATCTTGGGATGTGCCAGTTTTTTTTGTAAAGAAGAAGAACGATGGTTTTATGCATATGCATATTGACTAGAGGTAGTTGAATAAAGTGACCATGAAGAATAAGTATCATATGTCTCATATTAATGATTTATTTTACCAGCTGTAGGGTGCAATAATATTTTCTAATATTGTTTTGAGTTCTACTTACCATCAATTGTAGATCAGGGTTAAGGACATTTCTAAGACATTTATTAGGACTCGCTACGACGATTATGATTTGTTTGTGATGTCTTTTGGGTTGACCATTTCCCTAACAACATTTATGGATTTAATGAACCATATTTTCAGGTCTTATTTGGACTCCTTTATGATCGTTTTATTAATGATATCCTTGTCTATTCAAGGAGTAGGGAGGAGTATGAGTCGTATTTGGGTATTATGTTCGACTTTTTGAGAGATCGTAGTCTTTATGCCAAATTCTCAAAGTGCACGTTCTAGCTTGAGTCTATAGCTTTTTAGGGAAAGTTGTATCCATGAATGGTATTATGGTCGAACTAGAAATGAAAGAGGCTATATTTTATTGGTCTAGTCCTACATCTCTGACTAAGATTTGTAGTTTTACTGGTTATCTTGATATTGTAGGTGGTTCATTGATAAATTTGCTTCTATTGCATCCCCTATGACTAGATTTACTATGAAGTTGTTTCAGTGTTCTTAGAGCTTTGAGGCGAGTTTTCTAAAGCTCAAGGGCTTGCTCAATTCAACAATAAATCTGACTCTTCCCACTGAGGGTGAGGGGTTCATCATCTATTGTAATTCTTCATGTGTAGTTTTGGGTTTTGTTTTCATACAACAGGGCCATGTTATTACATATATGTTGAGGCAACTGAAAAAGCATGAGCGTAACTACCCAACCCAGAATTTCGAGTAGACAGTGGTAGTTTTTACACTTCATGTTTAGAGGCATTACTTGTATGCTATTCACTGTGAGATCTTTATGGACCATCATAGTCTTCATTATATTATGACATACAGAGAGTATAATTTAAGGTAGCGTAGTTAGATTGAGTTACTGACGGACTATGACATCTTTACTCTATACTACTAAGGTAAGATGAAAGTGGTAGCAGAGAGGTTGGCTCATATCTAAATTTTAGAGTTGGCTCAGCTTCTTGGGCCACCCATGTCCATTATTTCAGACCTATTCTCTTAGTTCACTTCTCTCTTCTGGAGGATATTTTCAAAGGTGTTGGGTACCTAGGTTGACCTTATCATCATTTTTCATCCCAAGGATGATGGGCAGTCGGAATGGACTGTTCATGTCTTTGAGTATATGCTCTATTTTTATGTTTTAGAGGTCAGTGGGACCCAATTATTTCTATGGAAAAGTTTGTGTATAATAACAAATATTATTTGCGTAATCGGTTGGTACCATTTGAGGCATTATGTGATAGGCATTATTAGTGTTTGATTGGTTAGTTAAAGATTTTTGAGGTTAGGCCCCTAGTATAGATTTTCCTTTTTAGTGTTTGATGAGATTTGAGTGATTCAGGATAAGCTAACAGCAACATAGAAGTAAAAAGAATTATACTAATGTCAGGACCCAATTCACGAGTCATGATGGCACCTACTAAAACCTACCAGTAGTAAGCCAATACCGCAACCCAGAGCTAAGGCAATAAGTTACTTTGGTCGAAATTCCCAATGTGGGAAAACATACATGAACACAATGTAATGAACAGTGTTCCACTTAATAAGACACTCAAAATATGAATACCAATCCCACAACCTGATAATATAAGTACAAAAGCATTGAAGTATAATAATATGAATTACAACCCAAAGTCTAAATAGTCTATACATTCATCTTGAATATGAAAGACCGAATAAAGATAGGTGGGAAATGAGTTACTCTAAACTTCAAGAGCTAACCCTGTCTCTGAAAGATGAACACGGAAGAAATTCAACTCAGCGGTGGAAACTAGTACTAGATTCTGCACCAAAAAGATACAGACGTGTAATATGAGTACCAAAATAATGGGTACTCAATAGGCATCATCGGTCGACTGAACTAAATTATGATATAAAGCAAGATTACATATCTAAGTCAAGGGACAAAATCGAACCTGAATCCTCTTCATAATCACTATACAAAATAAGTAATCAACTAGAACATCTAAAAGGAACTTCAATGCTCAACTCACAATCCTCAGACTATCGAAAGGAACTTCTTTCCGAGCCAATCTAGTAATAGGGGATAAAATAGTAGTGAAGCTCTAAACAAAGCATCTGTATTAACCAACAAAACCTATGTAACTGTGAACCTATGTGGGGACGTAGGCCTAGCCCAATCACGAATGATACAAATCTTAGTCAGGTCCACCATAATACCATCTTTAGAAACAACAAGACCATGGAATGACATTGATTTAACAAACAATTCACTCTTAAAGAACTTGGAAAAAAGCACATGATCTCACAAAGTCTAAAGCACAATCCTCAAATGTTGTACATCCTCCTCACTACTCCTCGAATACACAAGAATGTCATTAATGAACACAATAATGAAGAAGTCTAGATAGGGTCTTGACACACTGGTCATCACATTCATGAACGTTGTTGGGGCATTAGTTAGCCCAAAAGACATCACCAAACACTCATAATGGCCATGACGGGTCCTAAAATATTTCTTTGAGATATCCTCAACTGATGATAACGGGACGTCAAATCAAACATAGAAAATACGGTTGCACCCTAAAATTGGTCAAACAGATCATCGATGCGAGGTATAACATAATGGTTCATCACTGTAACATTATTAAGATGCCTATAATCTATACACATACGCATGGAGCCATCTTCCTTCTTTAAAAATATACATGAGCTCCCCATAGGGACAAATTCTATCTAAAAAACCCAATACAAAGAAAATTATGAAGCTGAGAATTCAGCTTCTTAATCTCAGTGGGAGCAATACTGTAAGTTGCCATAGAAATATGTCGGGTGCCAAGCTCAAGGTTAATAGGGAACTAATAGGGGAATACTAGGTAGGTTAGTAGGGAACACACTACGAAACTCACGAACAATATGAACAGAGTCAAGTGATGGACTCACTACATGAGTATGACATATATTAGTGAGATAAGACTTGCAACTCTTGATATAAGTCTCCTAGAACAAACTTAAGAAATAATCCACGTCGGCTCACGACAAACCCCTCCTAACCACATGACGGGGGTATGCCGGCCATGGCTAAGGTAACGGTCTTGGCAAAATAATCCAGGACTACATAATAGTGGTATAATCAATCCATGCCTAGAATCACACCAAAATCCAGCATATCTAGTATAATAAGATCAGCATAAGTATCAAGATCACTAATTATCACAACACATGATCTGAATACTCGATCCACTAAAAAAGAATCACCCATATGAGTAGATACAAACTATAGAATAGATAATGAATCACTATTAAAATCCATTCTTGATGCATAATAAGCAAATATAAAAGAATAAGTGGATTCGGGAACAAATAAAGCAAGAGTCGACTTGAGACACACCAAAATCATACCTGTAACTACAACATCCAAAGTCTCAGCTCTAGTCTAGTATTACTATATATAGCTGACCACACTCTCCACCACGTTGGGCACTTGACCGACCTTCGATCCTAGCTATCAAAGTACAACCTCGAGCACCCTAGTAACCACCCCCAGTGACCTTACGAACCATCTCTACCTAAGGGATAAACTGCCATAATAGGGTAGCACCCTGGGTTGAAACAACTATTGCCCCACGACTAGGATAATCTCGTAAAAAATGACCAGGAAACCCATAAGTAAAATAAAACTCACGAGCAGAACCAGAACTTACAAATTTGTCCGAGCAGGAGTAACCATCACGTCTAACATGGGCTGAAGAAAAACCTCTCAAAGACTGATAATGGCCATTACTAGGGAGACCACTAGTACCAAAGTGACCTCCGCTAGTAGTCTGAAGTATTTTCTAAGATGGTCGACTAGTCTGACTCTGAGGCTAAAAAGATGGATGTGAAGGATGCCCAGCATTAGAACTAGCACCTATAAATTAGAACTACTACAACTTTGAACAAATCTTACCTACTACTTAGGCCTCTTATCACGGCCTTCTCGATGCATGTCTTCGATTACTCTCGCATGATCTGAAACATCGGCAGTGGTCCTACCCCCAACAACTAAACTCTGGGTAGCCATCCTAATAGGGACTCTCAGTTCCCTTATAATGAAACAAACTCCCTATGACTTAGTATCCAAAATTGAAGTTGCATGTCTGTCTAACTCATAGAAATGGGCCTCATACTCAGTGACTGACATAGAACACTTCTCCAATCTAGTAAACTGATCCATCAATTAATTCCTAAGGCTACAAGACATATACTTATCAAACATCATCTTAAAGAACTGAGACCATGATAGGGGAGAAGATCTAATTGGCTTAGAACTCATAAAACCTCTCCACCAGTGTCGAGTAGACAAATCCAAATAAAATATTATGTAATCCACACCACTAGTCTCAATAATATATAACACACAGAGTCTATCCTCACAAGCATTAAAAAAGTGAAATGCATCCTCAATAGGACTACCAAAAATATTAGACATAGCTAACTTCAAAAACCTATTGAGTATCTTCTATTACCCAGTAAATATAGTAGGCTAGGTCACAACTGGCTGAGTTGTTGTTGGCTGAACAACTACCGTCATTAGAGGAACCTCAACTCCAGTAGTTGTAGGTTGCACTCCTATCCCATAGTCTGAGTATGATCAATAATGTCCATCAACTGAACCAAAGTGTGTCTAAGCAAAGAAGAGGTAATCAAACTTGGTGGGGACTGGGTTGGCCCTTGGCCCACTGCAGTCTATGACGGAGGAATCTATGGCTCAGGTGTAGGAATGGGGTTTTGGAGACTCCAATCCTGATCCTTAATTGGGGACACATCCGAGGATATCCTCGAGCAAGAGTAGGATCCCTGGACTCAGCATTGGGACCATCCATACGCATAGATGTAGCACGTGTCCTAGGCATTTGCAAAAGAGTAAAGTCAAGAAAATATCCTACAAACCAACTCAGCTCTTACCATGATACGAGTGAAAGATGCGAATGACTTCTAAGGATTTACCATAGCATCTTGAGGAAAGAAAATGAACATAACATTATATCTTCCAGACATTATTAGTTACTTGCTCTTATACCAACAATACCGGTAAATATAGGCTCTCATACTAATTTTCCAAGAACTGATTCATGAGTCATGATGAAACCTACTATAACCCACCAATAGGTAATCCAACACCTTAAAAAGAAGCTAAGGCAGTGGGTTACTTCGGTAAAAACTCTCAACATGGGCAAACATATACAAACACAATATAATCAACAGTGTTCCGCACAATAAGATAATTAAAATATGAATACCAATCCATGGCCTGGTAATGATAGTACAATAGTATCTAAGTATAAATATAGGAACTACTACTGAAAGTCTAAATAGTCTATACATTTGTCTTGAATATAAAAGACTAAATAAATATAGGATGGAAATAGGCGACTCAAAAATTCAAGAGATCACCCTATCTCCTGAAGATCAACACTTCAAGAACTCAACTCAGCACTGGCAACTAGTACTTAGGTCTACACCAAAAAGGTTCAGAAGTGTAGTATGTGCAAAAAGATAATGGGTACTCAATGGCATCATCAGCAGACTGAGCTAAATTATGATATAAAGATGATATAAAGAAATATTACATAACCGAGGAAAGGTGTAGAATCAAACATTAATCCTCTTCAACATAACTATTCATAAAAAGTAATCAACTAGAATAATAATCGATATAATACAATAAAATCCCCCTGAACTTGTCCCGATAACTTAGTTTAGCACTTAAAATTTACGAATAATTATTTACCCCCCTTAACTTCTTTATAGTGAATTAATTTACTTCCTTAATATATAATACCACTCTCATGAGGGAGAGTGCATCACTATTGCTAACACGTCAGCGCCACATCAGCGCCACATCAGCGCTATGTCATAACCACGTAAATAAAATATTTTTATAAAAATTTATATAAACATATATATAAATTTTATTTATATATATATATATATTTTAAAATATATAAAATATTTTAAATTAAAAAAATACTCTACCCCCCATTTTTCATCTTCTTGATAACCACCCCCTTTCCTCCCCTCCCGTTTACCCCTAGCTTCACACACACACCCATCTAACCCTACACCCCCACACCTAAACATACCCCCATCCACCTCCGTTCACCCCCACACAACCACACCTTCCAGGTATTCCAGCAAAAATTCTGGCAAATTTTTGCCGAAAAACTCAACCCACTTGAAAAATTTAATTACGACCATAAAAAAATATTATAAAATAGTGATTAAAAACTCAACCCACATAAAAAATTTCATCAAATCAACACCAAATTCTCTAAAATCAACAATCAAACATCCAAACCATGTAGTTTTTTAAATTTTCAAATTCAATTTCATTTTTTTATTGATCCAAGAGGTCGAAGGAGGATAAATTAAAGGTGGGGGTGACAAATTTCATAATTGAAGGAGAAGACGGGAGGGGGGTTGGCTAAGGAGAAGTAGGGAAGGCACTGTTGGCGAGGTTGGGTGAAGAAGAGGAGGATTTTTTTCTTTATATATATATATAAATATTAGTTTTAAAAAAAATACTGTTCATGCATTTTTTTAAAAGAAAATACCATGTCAGTATAAGAGGGGAAATAAATTCACTATAAAGATATTAAGGGGGTAATTAAATAGAAGATTAGTTTAAGTGCTAAAGTAAGTTGGGGAGAAAAGTTTAGGGGGGTTTTGATGTATTATCTCATAATAATATGACATGTCATATCAATACATGATGATACCGTCACAATAATTTGATAATCGATCTAGAAGTGTAAACAGATACTAATATAATTACAACTGCATAAATACCAAGTTCAACGCACATACAACCATTAAATCATAAAGTGAAAGAACTAACCACGGCGTCCCATACCCCCTAGTAGTTCACAAAAAATAACATAAAGTAAAGAACTCATCACGACATCCTATACCATTGAAGAATGCATGAAAGGATCAACTCATAAAGTATATAAACCAATAACCAACTTCTCATTATCCAAGGTTCACCATATTTTTCCATGGTTATTTGACAAGATTAATAATCATCATCAATTACCACAATTAAAATAGCATATATTAAAGTATTCACAATCATAGTCATATAACAATTTGGAAATCTATGCCATTGATATATTTGATCTAACCATTATTCATTAACCAACCCATATAATCATTAAACTACTAAGTCGTTAGTCATCATAGGGCCTCAAATTAATATCCTAACCAATTCTCTAATTAATCATTATTCACGGAATAACAACTAGGTATTATTCATAAAATAGACATTTTCTATATCTTAACAATATTATCTACTAGACCATAGACACCAGTTAACCAAAACTCATTTCTAGCCATCACACCTGCATTAGCCGCATTCTAGACAAAAATGGTTGTTAATCCTTATAATTATAACTAACGACATTATACTATGAATAAAAGTCATTATGTACAACTCATGACAAACCTATTATGATTATTGGCTACATAAGAACCATAATTACTAGTTACCATATTTTCACTAAACAAGGTGCAAAATCTAGAATTCTAGACTTCAACCTTTGAGAAAGTAGTCACCTAGTACTAATCTAGTTTCCACATAACTCTCTTTAATAAGAAATATACCGTAATTAATTAATTTAACCTATGCTAGCTAGAATCTCTTGGCAAATCCATCAAATGCCAAACAATATCTCGTTTACCAACTTGTCGTAATTCATTATTTAACATTTACTACTTCTACTCACTATCCAATACTAGAAAGGACTATACCACTTAACAAGTAATTAGAATTAAAGGATTATAACTAACATCCCAAGAACAACATCATGTCTTCAAAGTACACATGGATGTAATAACATAAAGCCATAAATACACATAAGCATATATATACACATATTTACCATACGTAACATCAATAAATATTCTCTAGACTTGTTGGGATTCATGATATGATCAATATGTCCTCATAATTTACCAGACATCATAATATCATCATTATATCCTCCGTACTTACCGGACATTTTACAATCAATATATCCTTCAGACTTACTAGGAATCATAATGTCAATAATATATCCTTCGGACTTACCGAGCATCATATTATCATCATTATATCTCCTGAACATATCGGGCATTATTATATTATCAATATTTCCTTCGAATGTACCAAGAGTCATCATATTATCAATTACCCTCTGGATGTACCGGGCATCATAATATCTTCAATATATCCTCAAAATGTACCAGGCATCATCATAACATACATGTATTCTTCAGATTCACCGGGCATCATCATATCATCAATATTCATCATGACATCATATATATAGAAATGTAACCAAAATAATAACAAGTACGATCCCCTCAAAAAATAGAGAGTAAGAGATATAAAGAAAGACCCATCATGGTACCTTACCATTTATTATTAATACATTATAATAGGAAGTGCAAGAACATTCATATCCATATGGTATCAACACTCGATATATTATCAGGCTTAACAATATTATTAGCATGGTTAATTACAAGACATTTGGCATTTTAGTTCAAATAATCAAGAATTCAACACTAAAATTAAAGGATTCATACCTTAAATACAACATTAATCATGATTATGTAAGTTAACCAAGCTCCCAATCAATACCCATGACTTAATTTAAAAACCACCCATTCTATTAGGGTTTTGGGATTCAATCCAATGGGGAAAATTACAAATTCTCGACCAAAAATAGTATTTAAATAACCCTTTTCAGTCCCTTGGCTAAAGATATTGCGCAATCACTCTTGCTACATAAAACACCCTAGTTTCTAGACCCTTAAAAATTTCTTAGAATTATGATCTCTGGTCCCAATATGACTCATGGTTATGAGCCTTATGTTAGGGTACGGGTGGTATATTTTGGTCGTATACTGATCAATATTGGTTGGTTGGATGGATTCCCATTGCATGAATTGGTATGACTTAGGGGTACCAGTTGTATTGGTGGTTACAAATCATTTGGTTCCTTAACTTAATCATAGACTGGGATACTTAGGTTAGATATCAGTACGAGTGGATCACCATAATCCATAATCCAAGGGGATAATCATACCAGGGACTCATATGGTAGACAATGTTCAATTATCTAGGTATTCTATTCTGCTAAGGATACGGGTCATGGATACGGATCGTATGTTGTGGGTACGACTTGGTTGGCTGAGTCATATAATGGATAGTGTTTGATACAAGAGTAGATATTTAGGAAACGAGTGGTGGATACTATTTGTATCGAAGGGTACGACTCGCGTGGGTCAGTCATATCCCTGCTTTGAGATTTTGGTGCAACTTAAGTAGGGGTATTCTGAATATTTCCCCACTTATCCTAATAGAGTCTCACGACTTATAACCTACTTAGAAGTTTATTTACCCTATTATTCTATTCATTAACACTTAGAAACACTTTTAAAACACTCCATAATTCTCTTAAGAGAATTTGGGCAAGGAGAGTGAGGGTTTCAACTACGGGATCAATTTGGAGCTTCTCTTTGTAATTTCTTTCTGTCATTATCTTTGTTTAATTAATGTTTTCTCCTCTCATTGTTAATTCTACGTAAAGGCATTGTTTTATAAATGTTTTCATGATTTTATGAAAACTATGATTGTAGGTTTTTCAATATGAGTTGGGCTTTTTGATGTTAAATGGTTGGTTAAGATTTCCCATTGTTTTAGTTATGCTTTTATATGTATTAATAGGGTTTTGGTTAATTGGATCAAATGGGAATTGATTATTGGTAATTAGAATTTTTTTTGTCATCTTATGCCCCCAATATGTTTGACAAAATGCTTATAAAGATATATTTAATGCATTGACTTCTTTTAATGGAATTATTTCATGTTTTAAATCTTGGGAAAGGAATTATGCATGGTTTAAATAGTTTAGAAAGTCTAAAGGATAATTGTCTATGCTTGAGGGAAATATTTAAGTCTCCCAAGTGGTTTAATATGGTAAATAGAAGGGAACTTAAAACTCCCCTTGAAGCTATAAATGGTTGGCTATGGATGATACTTGCAATTTAGGGTTGGTATGAAGATACAAATATCAATGTCCTTGGTTAATAAATCTACAATGGTTTGGTTATTTGGAAATTGGTTTTAATTGGGAAATATTGCCAGAAGTGGAGTTAAGTTGTTGAAGGTGGAGGTCCCTAATACGCCCAAATTACAACTCTCGTTAGAAAGTGTAAGCGGTCACTGTCAAATATAGAACCCAACTGGGTTGGGTGTCGAATCCCATAGGGAATACTATGGTCACTAAGTATTGCGATTATTATTAGACTGTTGGTCGCAGGTTCCAAGATAAGGGGGTTTTGGTTTAAGTGCACAATAGTACTATTAGTGTAACAAATGAGACGATATATGTAAAATTAATTGATCACAGAGAATGACAAGTTAGGGTTATGTCCACCTTGTAGCTTCTAATTCTCTATTAACTATGAGTAATACGGATTTTATGCATGCATGCACTTATATAGAGACGTATTCTAATTCTAAATCCAAGTGTTTTTCAACCATCAAGGATTTATTCACCTTAGTTCTTTCGAATCTAACGTGTACAACAAATGGTAAGAACTCTCCAAGACGTTAACCCTGCTAGGGCATTAACGTGTAAATAGAGGTTGAAAACCCTATTTTCTTGTCATACTCTCTTTTCCAAACAGTAACTTTTCTACCGAACAAGTTATTGCTATAATGGCGTATTCTCTATGTTTGCAACCACGAGAATTCAATCAAAAAGAATAGAGTAATGATATAAATGGCATGACACATCATAAATTCAAAAACCCATAGCAATAGAGAGTATTTTACAAGGTTTCCATAACCCTAACAGATGAGCTTAGCTACTCATGAATAAAACCGAAATCAACATAGAAGTAGTCATCATACCAAACCAACGAATGATTATGGTGATGAAGATGACTAGCGAAATCAATAGAGAAGCACGTTTCTCTCTCTCTCTCTCCTCAAGCTACATTGTGTTTTTCTGTGTTCCAAATATTACAGAATCTGAATTCCAAATAAAAATTCAGCAATAAGGTTTTTAATAACATCCTTCTCTAATAAATTGCTACTGTATCCTTAACTATTTAAAAATACTGAGTTTGCCAGGGAAAAAGTTCCCATGCATCACATTTAGTCCAAAAGCTGCTTTCCCTTTTATGTGAAGTTTTCCTTTGTTGTCCACAGGTCCCCAAAGTGCTGAAATCTTCTTCATTAGTACCTGAAAAGCATGCTAATCACATAGGTCAGCTCACTTACTTAAAAATGGACAAAAAGTGCAAGACTTATGTATTTTATCCTCAAAACTTAGCTAAAACCTGGGTAATTTATGGTGCTTAGACGTATAAATACGCCCAACATTACCACCCCACACTTACAGCTTTGTTTTTCCTCAAACAAAATAGTACATTCATGCGAATACCTAACTAAATTTCACAAGAGCAACACAAAATTTTCAACAAGATATACACGGAAATTATTAATAAGGAGTAGATTTCTTGATCATTACTAGAAACAACTCACCCTCCAACATAGACTCATTAAGTTGGTTAGTTTGTATACACAAGTTAAGCCAAAAAAATCATATAAAACTACCCAACAATCATCAACCATGTGCCCTCACAACAAAAGAGTTACCCATAATCACTCACAATCATGCAATTTCTAACAAAATGGGTACAAGAATTAAGTTGCGCTCACTCTCAGAAAGAATTCTCAAATTACAACTGATGACCATATGCTTGCCCTTAGTGTAATACTCCACTAATATCAGAATGCTAAGATTAGGATCAAATAGGTCTTTTACGGGTTGTAATGCAGGCTAAAGGATGGGTAGGAACTATTTTTGCCAGAAATAGTGACTATCTTCCCTAATCGCTTTAATACACTACATTATGCAATTAAGATCAATCTCAAACAACCAATTTCCACTTCTTCTATCTTCACAGATTTGCTTTTCACCCCAACTCGCTAAGCTTAATTAATAACACTGTGGTGGGAGTATGCAACCATTTCAAGTATTTCTTTTTTTTTTCTTTTTTTTTATTTGCACCCTTTTCACGTTACGCACCCCTATACTAGCCACCCTCAACTTAAGCACTTTGCCTTAGTTGAGGTGCACAATGTCCAAGAAGGACCAGGGCCAAAATAGGTTCATTGTAACATGTCTGGGATAAAATTTTGAACTTTCTCAACAATTTTAGTTACTCCCAACCACATAAATTGCTCACGCCAATAACTAGACTTTGGGGCATCAATTTCACCTTTTTTCTCCTATTCTCAAACTCCTAACTCACATTGATTTTACATTAAAGCGCCTAGGAGCTTTTTGGATCAAATTACGGTCTATTAAAGAACGGATTAGGCTACATATGAGGCTAACAAAAGAACAAGCTAAAGGATCAATGGAGCTATCTAAGATAATGTACAAAGGTAGGTCAAAAGAAGATAAAAAAATATCAGGGCTGCCAAAGAAATGCCTAAATCATCTCCTAAACTCACAATCTTTATTTCGCTTCATACACACACTAGGCAAGTTCTAGCATCAGTCGCAACAAAGAATATACAATAACCTTACACACACATGGCATATGGTCAACTTAATTAGGAGCATTATAGATTCTTGACCCAATAGATAAATGAATTAAACCACAAACAATTATCACAGAGTGAGTCACAACTTGGAGCCTACATGTTTCAATAGAGTGATTCAGCACAAACTCCTGTTATAATGCCATGCCGTCTATAAGAACAATTTTATGCAAAATATGACTAATTACAACTAACTAACTACGAGTAAATCAAAATGACTATAGTCTAAATGCATGCAAGCAGTACTCAGAACAACACCCCACACTAAGAAGGAGCACACTGCCCTCAATGTAAATAAATAAGCAAAAACCTGGTTAGTCAGACTCCTCCTCTATATCCGGGGTCATACCCCTTGTGTCAGAATCATCATCAGAGTCTTCATCATCAGAGTTGCCCTCCACATCAGAGTCTAGCAGCTGGTGATCAACGTCTGTCGGCACATCATCATCTAGAGGTTCTTCAAAATTTACCCCCACTCCACACATGGCCCGAGCATGCTTATTAAGCGGGTAGTAATAGTCCAACTACCGAAGATCTGCATCAGTCAGCACCCGACCTCCATTCATCATAGTGAACCTAGTCATGCCATACAGATGGCGGAAAAAACTCTCATCTCGAGCATGTCTCTCAGCAGTGGTAAGGTTGATGCCTTGACCAGTTTTTGGATCTTTGATTTTCGTGAGATCTACCTTCTTCGGGTTATGTGGCAACTTATGGTCTGTTGGCTCCTCCTCAATGCGCTCTTTCCTTAAAATTGCAGTCAATAAATTGCTGAAACTAAAATGGGACCTTTTATGCATCCGTGTTTTTCGCACTGACGTTCGTATAACTGCACCAATGTTGATGGGAACATTTTTCATTAGAGCATAGACCAAGAAGACTCGATCACGCGTGACCTTAGTGTATTGCGTCCTAGGAATCAAGCAGGAATTGACTATTCTTAACCATATGCGAGCTTCTCTATTCATACAAGCATATGGGTAAGTATTGTGATGCCCATTATCTTTATGACGTGTCCACCGGGTCATGGACCTTGATCCACACAACGTATGTCTGATGGCTCTGTAGGGAGGTCTGGTGTAGAGCTCCTTAAGTGGTGAATGATCCACACTTGGAGTACCCAGGAAAGATTTGAAGAAATCAGCGTTCAATTGCAAGACTTTCCCCCGGATCTTTACTTCATTTCCTGTAGTCCTTGGGGACCAGTTGGTATAAAACTCTCTAGTCAAATCAAGATTACATGCGCCCATGTCTCGAAAGATAAAGTCAAGATTCAGTGCCATAATCTTTGCCAAAATGTGAGGGCAGTTCTTTGCTAAACTTTCCTTCTGCATCAAATCCACATGGACATATTTCATCACTTTATTGTTTCTATACCATTCCTTCCCTTCCTTCTCCAGAACCCATTTGATCCCAAAAGTGCGTTGAGGCACTTGGTGAGAGGAGGAATCAGCCTGGTCCTTTCTTAACCATTTTTGACCTTTTTGGGAGGTGGATGCTTTCTCATTTCCCTGTCGTCCTTTCTGAGCCATGTTACCTGAGATCACAATAGAGTCATGTTAGTTTCATTTTATAAAATTCACTATAATCAAGCAAGAAAATAGTGATGGCACCACCCCACACTTAATTTGTTTGCACAAACTAATTGAGTGAGTGATGTCGATTACTCAGACTTCATTGACATACATTTAGGTTGCATGTACCAACAACATTATTAGCGCAGTCACACTTTCACCCCTTCACTTTACATAACAATTTCTCAGTTTGATATAGAGAAGCAGCACACAATGGTCGTGTAATCTTGACTATCATTTCCAACTTTATTTCATTGGAGTAATGCAATCTTTGAGCAAGACTACCACATAGAAATCTTATCATGCTATAGCATAGAAACAATTATACAATCTTAAACTTTTGGTTAACTATGACCATTGCATCGATGAACGAGTCACTCACATAGTCAAGCTTACAACTCCCAAAATTATGCATCAACTTCAAAATTTCAACTCCATAATAATATGAAAAATTTATGACAGTGAATACCAATCAATACATGCCGGAGTAAAATAAAGAATACCCACAAGAATCCTTTTACTCAATGAGATGTATTTTTCAAGAATCATAACAAACTAACCATACTCTTATCACCAAGCACTACTACAAAATCTAGTTAACCATTATAAGCGTAACACTGAAACAACTACGGAACATGAAAGAACAACTTACTTGGTGACGAATCGGGAAGGTGAGCCTTCAGGATTAGATGAGAAAAGAGAAAAACTTGGAGAGGGCAAGGGTGCTTGGGCGATGCCTAGGTTTAAAAAACAATTGAGTGGTGTTCAATGGTGGAGGATATATTTAAAGGATGAGCCATGGGTCGGGTTGGTCCATTCACAAACGGGTTAGTGGGAAAAAATTATGTTGATAGGCGGCGCCTAGAAAATTGCCTAAGCATAAGTAGGCGGCGCCTATAGCATTGCCTAAGCATAAGTAGACGGCGCCTAACCTATTGCCTATGTTGGCATAGGCGGCGCCTAGCCTATCGCCTATGTTGGCATAGGCGGCGCCTAGCCTACCGCCTATGTGAGGCAGTGAGCATAGGCAATGGAATAGGCGGCGCCTAGCCGATTGCCTATGTTGGCATAGGCGGCGCCTAGCCTATTGCCTATGTGAGGCAGTGAGCATAGGAAATGGCATAGACGACGCCTAAACTATTGCCTATGTTGGCATAGGCGGCGCCTAGCCTATTGCCTATGTTGGCATAGGCAATTGGAAAAATGGAGCACTCTTGGTCGCACCACCACAGACCTCATTGAAAGTCACAAAATAAAGTCGCACCACGAAACTTTTTGGGTCGAATCTTCATAATTCGAGGTGCGACTCTAATGCAAATCATACTTGAACCTTACACATTTGACTACTCCCACTTACCCGTATTGTTCCATCATTCCTAGACTTAGCACCATTGACATGACTCACTTCCAACACAAAATTGGGACTAATCTCCTCATTTGTACTTGATGCACCTACACTAAATCAAAAACAACAAAAATGATTAGAAGGATGGGTTGCCTCCCACCTAGCGCCTTCATTTTGGTCGTGGCTCGACTCTTCTTTTTGAATTTTTATTTACCAAAAACAAACTCCTAGTAAAACAAAAATGATTAAAAATGATGGGTTGCCTCCCATGTAGCGCTTGGTTTATTGTCGCGGCATGACATAGTTATCTTGATTACTCAGACTTCATCAAGATATATGGTGGCTATACATTTTATCGGGTTGGTTGGACTGATATATAGCTTCACTCTTTGGCCATTCACTTTAAAGACACTACCATCATCGTTTTCTAACTCCACTACTCCAGATG
This sequence comes from Capsicum pubescens, assembly GCA_030864215.1. NCBI lineage: Eukaryota > Viridiplantae > Streptophyta > Magnoliopsida > Solanales > Solanaceae > Capsicum > Capsicum pubescens. The sequence continues at coordinate 182,185,298 of CM061547.1, read as the reverse complement.
AGTAAATTTGGCTAATTCTGAATGGACCAGACCATTTAGACTTCAACTTACCTGGAAACAGCTTCAGTCTGGAGTTGAAAAGGAGTACCAAATCTCCTTTCTGAAAGATTTGTTGGATAATCCTCCGATCATGGTGCTTTTTCATCCTTTCCTTGTAAAGATCCGCTCTTTCGTATGTATTTAGATGGAATTCTTCCATCTCATTGAGCTGTCCCAATCTCATATCTATGGCATCATCCCATTTCAGGTTAAGCTGCTTCAGTGCCCACATTGCTTTATGTTCTAACTCAATTGGCAAGTGACAAGCCTTTCCATAAACTAGTTGGTATGGTGACATGCCAATTGGTGTTTTAAACGCGGTCTTATATGCCCATAAGGCATCGTCTAGTTTCCTGGACCAATCTTTCCTGCTGGCATTCACAGTCTTAGCAAGGATTAGCTTGATTTCCCGATTTGAAACCTCCACCTTCCCACTAGTTTGTGGGTGGTACGGTGTATCTACCTTATGTTGCTTAACCCCATACTTTTCCAATACGGCTCTGAATATCTTGTTGAAGAAATGTGATCCTCCATCGCTTATGATGGTATGAGGTACCCCAAAACGATAGAAGATATTTCTCTTTAAGAATGCCACAACACTCTTACCTTCATTATCAGCTAGCGCGACTTCTTCGACCCATTTGGATACGTAATCCACAGCAACTAGGATATATTTCATCCCAAATGAGCTCACAAATGGGCCCATGAAGGCAATACCCCAGACATCGAATAACTTTACTTCAAGCATTTTGGACATGGGCATCTCATGGTGCTTTGAAATAGAACCTTGCCGCTGACACTAATCACATCTTCTTACAAAATCGTAGGCATCTTTAAATAATGAAGGCCAATAGTATCCACTTTGCAATACTTTCTTGGCCGTCCGATCACCTGCATGGTGACCTCCAACTTGGGAAGCATGGCTTGCTTCCAGTATGCTAGGCACCTCTACATATGGGATGCACCGCCTAATAATACCATCAGCACATTGTCGAAAAAGATAAGGCTCATCCCAAAAGTAATGTTTCACATCATGCATGAACTTTTTCTTTTGATGAAAGGAGAGATGCTCAGGAAGCACTTCGCTCACCACGTAGTTGGCATAATCTGCATACCATGGTAAGTTTTCCACCATAGTTGCTAGAATCTCTTCGTCTGGGAATGCATCATCAATATCAAGGTCGGTCTACACTGTGTGCTCACTCTCAAGTTTGGATAGATGATCAGCTACTTAATTTTCACAACCTTTTCTATCTTTTACCTCGAAATCGAATTCTTGAAGCAGTAACACCCACCTAATTAGCCTTGGCTTAGCATCTTTCTTTGCCATCAGATATCTTAGAGTTGCATGATCTGTATGAACCACTACCTTGGTTCCCAACAAGTAACCACGGAACTTTTTGAAGGCATAAACAACTGCTAGAAGCTCTTGTTCAGTGACGGTATAGTTCTTCTGTGCTCCATTCAAGGCCTTGCTCACGTAGTAGATTGGATGAAATAGCTTTTCTCTTTTCTGACCAAGTACATCACCCAAAGCTACACCACTTGCATCACACATAACTTCAAAAGGTAGAGACCAATCAGGTGGTACAATAATAGGGGCTTTAACTAGCTTCCCCTTGAGGCATTCAAATTCCTTCAAGCAATCTGCACCAAAGTGACACTTTGCTTCCTTCTCCAAAAGTTTGCATAATGGATTTTCCATTTTGGAGAAGTCTTTAATAAACCTCCGATAAAAACCAGCATGACCGAGAAAACTACGAACCCCCTTCACAGAAATTGGAGGTGGTAGTCTCTCGATAACTTTAATATTGGCTCGATCAACTTCAATTCCCTTTTCAGAGACATTATGCCCTAGAACAATGCCTTCCTTAACCATAAAATGACACTTCTCCCAATTTAGCACCAGATTGAATTCAACACATCTCTGCAAGGCCATACTCAGATTTTCCAAGCATGATTCAAATGACTCACCCACAACTGAAAAGTCATCCATAAACACCTCCAAGCTATCTTCAACCATATCAGAGAAAATGGACATCATACACCATTGAAAAGTGGCAGGTGCATTACATAACCCAAATGGCATTCGTTTGAATGCAAAAGTACCATATGGGCATGTAAAAGTGGTCTTCTCCTGATCTTCAGGAGCAATGCAAATCTGATTATATCCGGAATAGCCATCCAAGAAACAGAACCATCCCTTTCCTGCTAATCGATCGAGCATTTGGTCCATGAATGGCATTGGGAAGTGGTCCTTTAACGTCTACGAGTTAAACTTCCGGTAGTCCTTACACACCCTTCACCTAGTGACAGGCCTGAGTGGAATTAACTCATTCTTTTTGTTTGCCACTACTGTTATGCCCCCTTTCTTGGGCACACATTGTACAGGACTCACCCATTTACTGTCTGAGATTGGATACACCACCCCTGCATCTAACCACTTTATGATTTCTTTCTTCACAACCTTTTGCATAGGTGGGTTCAGACGACGCTGATGCTCGATAGTGGGTACGCAATCTTCCTCGAGCTGAATCTTATGCATACATATGCCAGGAGGGATACCAATTATATCAGCAATAGTCCAACCAATACCTCTCTTGTACCTCTTCAGAACAGAGATGATATCCTCTACTTGTTGTTCACCTAAATCAACAGCAACAATAACCGGCAGTGTATTTCCACTACCCAAGAACGCATACCTTAGATGACTGGGTAGCTCGTTCAATTCTAGCACCAGTGGCTCTTCAATGGATGGCTTTGCTGGTGGTGAAGGCCGATGTTTAAGGTCAAGGTCCAGATTCTTGGGGGCATATGAATACGACCCCATTCCTGTCAAAGCATAGATAGTTCCTTCGTACTCTTCAACATTCTCACGCTCAAAGTTCAAAAGCACAGCGGCCAATGGCTCAACAGTAAGCTACTTCTCTAAAGATAATTCCTTCTCATCTTCATAATAAACATCAGCTATAGAGAACACATTCATATCTTTGGGCTGCTTTATTGATTTGTATACATCAAAACGTACCACTTCGTCATTCATCCAAAATAAAAGCTCATTTGCTCCCAGATCAATAAGCACACTTCCTGTTACGAGGAAAGGTCGACCCAAGATTATGGGCACCTCAAAATCCACCTCGCAATCAAAAATAACAAAGTCTGCAGGAAAAATGAAGGTAGAAACCTTCACTAATACATCATACAAGATACCAACAGGTCATTTTACCGACCTATCTGCCATTACAAACCGCATGTTTGTTGGTGTAGGATCGCCCAACCCCAACTGTCGATAAATGGCTAGTGGCATCAAATTAATGCTAGCCCCCAAATCACACAAAGCCTTGGCAAAATCTAAAGATCCAACTATGCAAGGAATAGTGAAAGCACCTGGATCTGTCTTCTTTTGTACCAAAGACCTCGTGGCAATGGCACTGCAACGATGAAAATTATCTGCCAGTTCATAGCTCGCTGCCCTTTTCTTTGTCAAAAGGTCCTTCATGAATTTGGCATATCCTGGCATTTGCTCTAGTGCCTCCACCAAAGGCACATTTATAGTCAGCTGCTTCAGCATGGTCATAAATTTACTGAACCTGGTGTCATCAACCTTCTTCTTCAGTCTCTGAGGAAAAGGTGGTGGTGGATTTAGAAGTGTTTTCTCCACCACTTCCTTTTTATTGTGCTTTCTATTATCAATCTTTTCAGACTGTTTTCCTCTAGGTGTAGTATCATGACCGTTCTCATCCTGATCTTCAACTTCTATAGAATCATCACAATATGCTTCGATAACGTTCTCCTATATACTATCAACCACGGGCATGCCCTTGGATGGATTCTCCAACACTTTACCACTTCTAGTTGTAATAGACAAACATGATCCATCTTTTCTTGGATTTTGGATAGTGTCACTAGGTAAAGTGCCAGTTTTTCTTTGATTGAATGCCACTGATAGTTTACTCATTTGTTGTTCCAGCTATTTTATTGAAGTGGAATGCGAGTCAACCAATTGATTTATTGAGGAAAAATCATTTTTTACCTCAGTTACTCCCGTATTGGTTGCCTCCACTCCCTTTCAACAGCTTAGCCATCATGTCCTCCATGGACATCTTCCCAGAGCTAGATGCAGCAGCTTCATGATTTCCAGAGGGGACATACAAACCGTTCCTATCATTTTTATTTTTCCAATTCCCTTGGTCTCGGTCCTTGTATCAGGATTTTTCATAATAGTTCCGACCTTGGTTTCCTTGGACATTGCCTCGGAAACCCCCCTGATTATTCAAGTAATTTGCTTCCTCCTCAGAATCGGAGTTGTCTCTTCCCTGTGATACAACAGCTTTGACCTTTTCTGTCTTCCCTGATAATAAATGCTTGGTAAGACGGTCCATCTACATTTTCATGTGAGCCATATCCTGGTCACGTTCCTCTTCTCTGCGCCTTTGTTCTGTCGTCATTCCAATAGATACAGTAGAGCTTGCTACCTCAGAATCCCTGGTATGCCAAGCTCTACTCTGCTTTTTCATACGATCCAGCATATTAGATGCCTCAAGAAAAGTTAGGTCCATGAATGACCCACCCGCAACATTATCTACCATTGGCTTAGTCACCGAGTTCAAAGCCCTATATAATATTTCCATCAAGTGGACATTGGTCACCTGATGATTTGGGCACCGCGTAAGCTTCTTCTTGAACCTCTCCCATGTTTCATGGAGAGCTTCGGTTGGAAGCTATCTGAAATTGCTTATCTCATCTCTCAATTATGCCCTCTTGGATGGCTGAAAGAATCTTTCTAGGAAAGCGTCTCTCAGTTGCCTCTAATTGGTAATAGAGTCAGGAGTTAGCCCGTTTAACCATAGAGTTGCCTCTTCAGATAGAGGCAATGGGAATAAGCGCAGCCGGATCACATTTTTTCCAACCCCTGGATTGTCAAATGATTTGCATGTTGAGATAAAATTAATCAGATGCATATTCGGATCGTTGCCTGCAATTCCACCAAATAACCCTTTGAGTTTCAATAGCTGGATCATGGTGCTAGTGATATTGAACTTGGCTCCGGGTGCCAAGGGAGGAGGAATAATAGCCCCTGTGGCACCAGCCCCATCCAAGTCATCATCATCATCATCAAAAACGACTTGCATCGCTCGGCGTTCGGGTCTCATTCTAGCTTAACGATCTCTGTTGACATTTCTATTTACTGGTGCAGCCACATCATCTGCACGCCTTGGATTTAATAACTCATCATCACCCAGGTCCTCATCATCAGGATTTGGTACCCGACCTGGGTTATCAGCATTCTGTTGATTTACTTGCGCAGCTGCCAATACAGCTAATCTAGCCTGCTCCTGTTGAGCAGCTATCCTTTCAGGGTCTCGTTGCACATCCATTCTGCCAATGAGATGTGGTTTAGGATTTATAGGTAATAATGGATGACTAGATCTTCGTGTATTTGGCATGCAATCCACTAAACCTGAACAAAACAAAAACAACAAACAAAAAGTAAAATTTGAGAATCTTTTACCAAAGGGTCTATTAACTATCACAAACTTAGTTGACAATCGTATTCCCCGGCAACGGCGCCAAAATTTGATACGCTCAAATTACAACTCTCGTTAGAAAGTCTAAGTGGTCGCTGTCAAATATAGAACCCAACTGGGTTGGGTGTCGAATCCCACAGGGAATACAATGGTCACTAAGTATTGCGATTATTATTAGACTATTGGTCGCAGGTTCTAAGATAAGGGGGGTTTTGGTTTAAGTGCACAATAGTACTATTAGTGTAACAAATGAGACGATATATGTAAAAGTAATTGATCACAGAGAATGACAAGTTAGGGTTATGTCCACCTTGTAGCTTCTACTTCTCTATTAACTATGAGTAATATGGATTTTATGCATGCATGCACTTATAGAGAGATGTATTCTAATTCTAAATCCAAGTGTTTTTCAACCATCAAGGATTTATTCACCTTAGTTCTTTCGAATCTAACGTGTACAACAAATGGTACGAACTCTCCAAGACGTTAACCCTGCTAGGAAATTAACGTGTAAATAGAGGTTGAAAACCCTATTTTCTTGTCACACTCTCTTATCCAAACAGTAACTTTTCTACCGAACAAGTTATTGCTATAATGGCGTATTCTCTATGTTTTCAACCACAAGAATTCAATCAAAAAGAAGAGAGTAATGATATAAATTACATGACACATCATAAATTCAAAAACCCATAGCAATAGAGAGTATTCTACAAGGTTTCCATAACCCTAACAGATGAGCTTAGCTACTCATGAATAAAACCGAAATCAACATAGAAGTAGTCATCATACCAAAACAACGAATGATTATGGTGATGAAGATGACTAGCGAAATCAAGAGAGAAGCATGTTTCTCTCTCTCTCTCCTCTAGCTACATTGTGTTTTTCTGTGTTCTAAATATTACAGAATCTGAATTCCAAATAAAAATTCAGCAATAAGGTTTTTAATAACATCCTTCTCTAATAAATTGCTACTGTATCCTTAACTATTTAAAAATACTGAATTTGCCTGGGAAAAAGTTCCCATGCATCACAATCAGTCCAAAAGTTGCTTTCCCTTTTATGTGAAGATTTCCTTTGTTGTCCATAGGTCCCCAAAGTGCTGAAATCTTCTTCATTAGTACCTGAAAAGCATGCTAATCACATAGGTCAGCTCACTTACTTAAAAATGGACTAAAAGTGCAAGACTTATGTATTTTATCCTCAAAACTTAGCTAAAACATGGGTAAGTTATGGTGCTTAGACGTATAAATACGCCCAACATCAGTCCCAAGGGGAAAAAAACTAGAAACTCATATTTGTCGATATGAGGCTGGTCTTGGTAACCATATACATGATGTCACAGTTTATTTTGGGAATGTACTAGCCATCCAATGGGATATTTCCCTAGTTGTGTGGCTACATATACTGGGTCCCTTTTAGCATGGAGAGATGAATCCATATAGCCCACGAGTAGTGTAGGACAGCAAAGCTACACGACCCAAGTAAAGATTTTAAAGGCATACTAAACCTGTTCCCTTTTTTTGGCATGGTTATATGTATGTGTGTATGTATGGTTGTGTGCATATGTATTGTTTTATAAATAGAATTATCTTAACCATACCCTAAGACCATGCTAGCCGCTACTTGCTAACCCCATCTACTAGTGGCTATATACCCATACTATCCAGGAACCAACTGTTGTATCCCTCCTACATAGTGATTGACTCAGTGATAGGATAAGTACTAAAGTGGTAAGATTCTATCCTTTTGAAAGTCATCGTTTAATGTTATGGAAATTTCTAGACATTTTGATTTTATTTTGGATTTCGGTTTTTATTATGGTTTGGGTTATGTCCCCACTAAATTTCATTAATCTTTTGGTTAGATGATTTTTGGTACTTCTATGGGTTGGAATAGGTGGAATCATTATTTTTGTCAGCCTTGGCATTGGAATAAGATGAAATAATGACATCATTTGACAATATTGTTGGTTGTTCCATTTTATTTCATTTTTTGATTAATTATATTTTGTTTTGGAACATCCTTGGTTATGTCTTGGATTATGGAGTTATTTGGTGAGGTTGGATTATTGGTATGGGATGGTTGGACTCGGTTGTATTGATCTTGGCCGTGATCTATTCCTAGAGTCTTTATACGAGTTGTTACACTATTTTATTGCATGCTTAGAATTCAGCAAACTCAGGGTAGGCGGCTGGAGATTGGGTTAGGTAAGAAAGGTGGTCTCCGGTCCTTGATGGAATTTGGATGCCTATTACGCCAAGGCCCCAGGATTGGTCTTATGAAGTTTATATTAGAACCTAGGTTCATGGTAAATTAGGAGTCCACAAAGTCGTGTCGATTAGAGTCTTTTATAGGGATATATAGCATGCCACACTCATAAGGGAGAGGCTAAAAGACAATTAGGAATGTTTCAATTTCTTTGTATTCTATTTTCAAGCTTGGTGTCTCAGTCTTGGAATCTTCTTTAATCCTTGTCTGTTCATCTAATAGATCTTGCCTCGTAGATCTGAAACACAAGGAAATTTTTTTATCCCATCTGGGGGTAATTCTGAAGGGGTGCATCTTAATTCTGGGTTCATCTTTAATCTCACGGTCCTATCCCTGATAGTTCTAAAGTTCAACCAGTTGCTACTAGTCCTACCTAAGGCAATGTGACTAATATGGAATTCCATTAGTCTATTCATGCTATTGCAAAATTAGTTGTTTCTCAGGCTAAGCGGGATTTGTGTGGTGCTTTTTCTGCTGAGGCCATAAGGGTTGGCCAATTTATGAAGATGGGTCCTCCCACTTTTTATGGAAAAAAGGTAGAGAAAGATCCACAGGCTTTTTGGCTGAAATGGAAAAGATATTTTAGGTGATGCAGGCTAAAAATGTGGAGTGGGTTAACTTTGAAACTTATCAGCTCAAAGAGGTTTCTTATTAGTAATATGAAGAGTGGGATAGGGATAAAGGAGATATAGAGGAGTCATCCTTATGGGAGGCCTTCTCTGGTGCTTTTCTGGATTGTTTGTTTCCCAATGAGTTGAGGAAAGCAAATATGGAGGATTTTATGAACCTTAAGTAGTGGAGAATGTCTTTTAAGGAATATGCCTTGATGTTTCACTAATTGTCAAGGTATGCTCCTGATTTTGTGGTTGACATACGCGCTAGAGTGATGAAGTTTTCTTTTGGGTTAAATCAGGATTTGATTTTGGAGAATAATACTGCCTTCTTGATTAAGGAGTTGGACATCTCTTCATTGACTATTCATATACAGTGGTTAGAGAATAAAAATATAAGGCATACATAGTTTGGAGATAGGCAATAAAAGAGGAGTAGGTTTTCTGACAAGGGAGGTGTTCAGTCTCAGGGTGGTCGAGATGGTGGCAAATGGTAGAAAAGAATGGGGGAGTTCTGGTTCCTACACTATTGATAGTGCTCCCTTCCATTCGAGCGATATGCATTATCATAACCGTGATAATTTTCAGGCAAAGGGTGCCCAATCCTAGGTAAGTGGAGGTCAATTGGTTTTTTCATGCCCTCATTATTAATTTTGTGATCATCCTCATTGGGATTATTGTGGTGAATGAAGGGGCAATTTCTTCAAGTATGTCCACGTAGGACATCTTCTTAGGGATTGTCCATTTAATAAGGTTTCTACGGGGGTCTACTCCTATACCTGGTGGTATGATATCCAATTCTATTACTACTTCTGATTCTAGTGTAGGTTAGAATAGGTTGTATGCTTTGGCATCCTGATAGGAATTTGAGGCATCTCCTGGCATCATTACTGGTAAGTTATAGATTTTTTCTTATGATGTATATTATTTGCTTGATCCAAGATCTACTGTTTCCTATATGACTCCTTATGTGGCTTTATCTTTTGGTTTTGATCCAAAAATTATTTCGGGTCCTTTCACAATTTCTACCCCAAAAGATGACTCGGTTATTTCTAAGAGAGTCTATGTGGGGTGTGTTGTATTTGTTGGCAGCAAGCAGGCCTTGGTGGATCTGTTTGAGTTGAATATGGTGGATTTTGTTATTATTTTGAGGATGGATTGGTTACACTCTTGTTACATGTCCTTGAATTGTCGGACCCATAAGGATATCTTTAGGTTCCTTGGTTATGCAGTTATAGAATGGGAGGATTTTTCTTTAGCTCCTAGAGGGAGGTTTATTTATTATCTTAGAGCTCAGAGGTTAATCTCCAAATATTATTTTTATCACTTTGTTTGGGTTAAAGATTCTAACTTAGAAGGTCAGTGTTTTTCGTCAGTTTCGGTAGTTAACGAGTTTCTAGAGGTCTTTCAAGATGATCTTCTTGGGGATCCTCCGGATAGGGAAATAGAGTTTGATATTGATCTAATTTTGGACATTAATCCAATTTCAATTCCTCCGCATAGAATGGCTCAGGCTGAGTTGAGGGAACCCAAGGTAAAACTTAAGGATCTTCTGGATAATGGGTTTATTTATCTAAGTGAATCTCTTTGGGGTGCACCAGTGTTGTTTGTGCACAAGAATGATGGTTCCCTTTGGATGTGTAGTGACTATAGGTAGTTGAATAAGGTGACGATCAAGAACAAGTATCCTCTACCAAGGATTGATGATTTGTTTAACCAGTTGCAAAGTTTCAAGTTTTTTCTAAGATGGATCTTCGGTCTTGGTACCATCAAGTAAAGATTAGGGAGGTGGATATCTCTAAGATGGATTTTGGTACTCGGAATGGGAACTTTGAGTTTTTTGTGATGTTATTTGGGTTGACTAATTCTTCGATCAAAGTTTATGGATCTGATGAACAAAGTTTTCCATTAGTATTGGGATCTCTTTGTTATTGTCTTCATTAATGACATTATGGTCTATTGGAAGAGTAAGGTGGATCATTCTAATCACATCCACGTGGTGTTACAGGCCTTAAAGTAACAATAGTTATAAGCTAATTTATCCAAGTGTGTGTTTTGGTTGAATGCGATAACTTTCTTGGGTTATATTATTTCTATTGAAGGGATCGTGGTGAATCCATAAAATGTTTTTGTGGTAAAGGGTTTCCAAGATCTACGACTCCATCTGTCATTCAGAGCTTCTTGGGTTTAGCCGGGTTTTATAGGCAGTTTATGGAAAGCTTTTCATTGATAACTGCTCCTTTGACTAAGTTAACGTAGAAAAAGTTCATGTTTTATCGGCTAGATACTTGTGAGGGGAGTTTCGAGAAGTTTAAGGATAAGTTAACTTTAATACTAATTATGCTTTACCAAAAGGTAATGATGGGTTTGTGGTTTATCGTGATGTATCTCGGGTAGGTATTGGTTGTGTATTGATGAAACATTGGAAGGTAATTGCCTATGCTTCAAGGCAGTTGAAGGTACATGAGAGGAATTATCCTACTCATGATTTGGCCTTGTTAGAGATTGTGTTTTCTTTGAAAATATAGTGTTATTATTTGTATGGTGTTCACGTGGATATCTTTTTAGATCATAAGAATCAACAATATATGTTCACCTAGAAAGAGCTTAGTCTAAGGCATATGAGATAGATTGAGCTTCTCAAGGATTATTATTTGAGTCTTCACTGTCACCCTGGTAATACTATGTGGTTGTTAATGCTCTTAGCAGGTAATCCATAGGGAATTTCGATCATGTGGAGGAAGGAAAGTGGGAATTGGTGAAGGATATTAACCGCTTAGCTAATCTTGGAGTTCGCCTCTTGGACTCTAAGGATTGTGGTGTGGTGGTGCAAGAAGTAGTTCAATCATCTCTTGGTGCAAACATTAATGAGAATCAACTGTTGGATCCCATCTTTATGAAAATCAAGAGTGACGTCGGTGGGTAAACCGTAGTGGTGTTTGAGATCAGTGGTTATGGTACTTTACAGTAGCAAGGGAGGTTATGTGTTCCTAATGTAGACGGTTTGCGCCAGAGGGTTTTCGCTGGGGCACATGAGTCATGCTATATTATTCATCTTAGTAGACTATGATGTATCATGATCACAAGGAGATCTATTTGTGGAATGGAATGAAGAGGGATATGGCTGATTTTGTGGCCATGTGCATGGTGTTTCAACAGGTTAAGGATAAGCACATGAGGCCAAAAGGGTTGTATGAAGAATTTGATTTGCTTGAATCAAAGTGGGAAGTTATTAATATGTACTTAGTTACCGTTCTTCGTCGGTCTCGAAGTCAAAAATGATTCTATTTGGAGCATAGTGGAAAGAATGACTAAGTCTGCGCACTTTGTGCCAGTGCAGACTACTTTTTCGGCAGAGGATTATGCGAAATTGATTCTTCAACAGATTGTGAAGCTGCATGGGGTGCCTATTTTGATAATTTCTGATTGTAGCGCATAGTTTAAATCCCTCTTCTGGCGGTCTTCTTAGAGAGGGTTGGGGACCAAGGTGAGTCTGAGTACGGTTATCCATCCATAGATAGATGGGCAAGAGAAGAGAACTACTTATACATTGAAGGATATGCTTCCGGCCAGTATGATTAATTTTGGTGGCAGTTGGTTAAGCATCTACTTTTGGTGGAGTTTTCTTACCGTAATAACTATCATTCTAGTATTGGTATGGCCTTTTTTGATGAATTGTAAAGTAGGAGTTGTAGATCTCCTATTTGTTGGTTTGACCTTGGTGAGGCAGACTTGTTTGGTCCCAATTCGGTCTACCATGCTATGGAGAATGTGAAGGTGATGCAAGAAAGGATTAAGGCTTCCCAAAGTTGCCAAAAGTCCTATACAGATGTTAGGCATAGAGAATTGGAGTTTGAGATTGGGGATAAGGTTTTCATCAAGGTATATCTCAAGAAGGGAGTTGTACGGTTTTGCAAGAATGGGAAGCTCAGTCCCCAGTATGTTGGTCCTTATGTGATTTTACGAAAAGTTTGTAATGTTTCTTTTGAGTTGGAGTTTCCTTCAAGCTTGAGATGGGTTCATCTGATCTTTCATGTTTCTATGATGAGGAAGTGCATTCGTGATCCTTCTTCAGCTGTTCCTATGGAGAGGTTGGGTCTCATGGATTCTTTGTATTATTAAGAGTTTCCGATTAAGATCTTGGATAAGAAGGTTCATTGGTTGTGGACCAAGGATGTTTCTTTGGTTAAGTTTCTTTGGCGGAACGATAAGGTGGAAGAATCTACATGGGAAGCAGAAGAGGACATGAAGTCCAAATATCCATATTTGTTTTCTGCTCCTAGGATTCTTGCGGAAGGTATGTGTCTTCAACAAATCTTTTTTCTAATTTTTTTAAAGGAAACATTAATATTTTTGCTTCATTGTTTTTTATCTTTGTTGAATATTGAGAATATATTTGATAATGCAAATGACTCTTGCGTGTGGTTACCCCTACCTTGTCTGTCATTTGGGGATGAATGTTCCTAGTGGGAAACACTAAAACTCCATAGGTTCTGGACCTTAGAAAATTTCCTAGAATTCTTATCTCTTGACCCAATATGACTCATGTGTATGATCCATATGTTGGTCTACGGGTGGTAAGGTCTGTTCGTGTACTAACCAGTGTTGGTTCGTGGGATGGATTTTTCTTATTGGAATGGGTACAACTTATGGGTACGAGTCGTATTGGTGGTTATGGATCATTTTGTTCCCTAACTTAATCTTAGACTTGGTTACTTAGGTTGGATCTGAGTACGAGTGGATCACCATGAGCCTTACGCTAGGGTACGAATCATACCAGACTCGTATGGTAGACTGTGTTCAATTCAACAGGTATTCTATTTTTCCAGGGATACGGGTAATGGATACAAATAGAATGTTATGGGTACGACTTAGTTGGATGAGTGGCATACTTCATAGTTTCTTTTCTAAGGGTGGAGGTTTACGATACGAGTGGTGGATACCGATCATATGAGAGGGTACAACACATGTCAGTCAGTTGTATCCCTTCGTCGTGATTTTGGTGAAACTTGAGTGGGAGCATTCTGGACATTTCCCCACTTATCCTACTATGGTGATCCGACTTATAACCTACTTGGAAGGTTATTTACCATATTATTCTATTCATTAAGAGTTAGAAACTCTTCCAAAACACTCAATAATTCTCTCAAAATCTTTTGGGAAAGAGGATCTAGGGTTTTAACTAAAGGATCAATTTGGGGCTTATCTTAGTGATCTCTTTCCATCATCCTCTTGGTTTAAGGAATATTCTCTTTCCTCATTGTTAATTCAAACTAAAGGCATGGTTTTATGAATGTTTTTATGATTTCATTGATTGTATAAATTTGGGTTTTAAAATATGATTTAGGTGTTTTGATATTAAAAGGTTGTTAATGGTTTCCCATGGTTTTACTTATGATTTATAAGCATTAATAGTGGTTTTGGATAATTGGATTGCATAGGATTGGGTTATTGGTAATTGGAATTGGTTTTGGTCATGTTATGCCCCCAATATGTTTGACAAAATACTTATAAAGCTATGTTTATTGCATTGACTTCTTTTAATGGTACTTTTGCATGTTTTAGAACTTGGTAAAGGAATTATGCATGGTTTAAATGGTTTGGAAAGGCTAATTGCTAATGGGTTATGCTTATGGGAAATATGGTAATCTTCCAAGTGGATTAATATGGTAAATATAAGGGCACTTGAAAGTCTCCTTAAACTTATAAAGGGTTGTCTATGGATGATACTTGCAAGTAAGGGTTGGTATAATGATATCAATATCAATAGCCTTTGTTAATAAATGGATAATGGTTTAGTTATTTGGAAATTTGTTTTAATTGGGCAATAATGGTGGGAGGTGTAGCTAAGTCATGGAAGGTAAAGGACCCTGGGGGACAAAAAATGAAAACTCATAGTTTCTAATATAAGGTTGGCCTTGGTGACTGTCTGCACGATGTCATACTTTATTTTGGGGATGTACTAGTCATACCATGGGATACTTCCTTGGCCGTGTAGCTACACGCACTGGGGCCCTTTCAGCTGGTGGGGGTGAACCCATATAACCCGTGGGTGGTTTAGGACGGAAAAGCTACATAGCCCAAGTAAAGGTTTTAAAGGCATGCTAAACCCGATCCCTTTTCGCGACATGGTTATATATATGTGTGTGTATGGTTGCGTGCATATGGATAGTTTTTCTTGGTTTTATAAGTGCCATTATTTTATCCTTACCCTAAGTCCATGCTAGAGGTCACTCGCTAACCCCGTCTACTGGCGGATGTATACCCTCGCTAGGCAGGAACCAACAGTTCTACTCTTCCTACATAATGATTGTGTAACGACCCGGGATTGTGAGATTGTTGGCGGTATCATCTAATCGACATTCCCCAATTTGAGCTAATCAGGGTCCAACCTGTAACCCTAGTGGGAAGGGTGTTAATACTGTGCCACGGGTAATAATGCTGGCTGTGTGGAACCACTAAACTGATATTATGTCCAAAGGACTAAGAGCGTCAAGCCTGAACTAACGGTTAACCCCTGCGAGATAGTAAAACCTAATATGATGAGTGACTACTCTTATCCTATGCTAGCTACGTAGTTTTAGAGTATAGGGACTGGTACTAACGACTCTGCCTATCTGACAGGGAAGCCTCCATCCCTACACTCGCTCGTTGCTAAACTCTATTCCCAACTGAATGACACTGAAGTGCTAGACTATTCTTAGTTTAACTGACTGTTCTGATAATGCTCATGATATAATCTGAAGTTATTCTGAGAATACTGAGACAACATTAAGTAAACAGCTACGGTTTCGGTTATTCAATACCCCCTGGACTAAAAACAATAGTAGTATTATGAAACTAAAACATTGAAGGACATATCATGAAGACTCTTATTAAATCAATTGCTCGTGTAGGCATTTTATCAAACATTTATAGTTCATGGTTTAAAATAATCATAGAAATACTAAAGGACCGGTATAATTGACATGAAATTATCTTGGAAAACATTAAGTCTTGATTTAATTCAATAAATGATTACACTAAAACATGAGGAATCAAATAAAAACAATGAGATTAAAACATGGTATTAAATTGAAGTTCATGGAGATTATTGGATGAAATCATGATTTAAAATCAAATAACTTTAAAAAAGACCATAACTTTATAATTAAAAAGGTCAAAAACTCCATGGATGAAAGGAATCCATGGATGAACATCTAACATACCTGGCATGTAGAATTTGGAAGAATTGATAGAGGGTTCTTGAGATTTAACCTTGATTCTTGAGAGTTAGGGTTACTTTTTCTCGGAACAGGGGATTTTTAATTTGAGATAAAGTGAATAATGATGAGTATTTATGTCAATTAGGGGTTAAATTTAGTGTTTAGGTCAAGTTTAGGGCTTAGGAAAAAGACCCAAATACCCTTAAATGAATTTTAAAATGTAAGCTGGAAACTGACCCTCCAGATTTTTGTCCTTGGCACAATGCACCACTAAAAATGGACAAATGGGACCTAGATGAGCACCACAACGTGGATCTATCACGTTATTCCTTTGAAGGACCAGTTTGGCCACCTCTGCGACGCGCCACCATCGCGGAGTCACACTTGAAATCGACAAATGTCAAATTGACCTATTGCACGATGCGCCAGGATTGCAGACCCTCACTGGATTTTGTATAATGGGAGATTGGACTTCTATGGAACGTTCTAGAATTTAAAATGATAGGGTTTTGCGAATGAAACACAAAATTTCCATAACTTCTTATCCGATTATCAGATTTGGGCAAATTTTATATAGTTGAAAGATAAATGAATTTCCTATGCAATGGCAAACTATAAACTGAGAAATAATGAGTGTTTTAAAAGTTTTATATACGAATAATCATGCACTGGTACTTAGATTATGCTAGGTAAATATTGGGCATTACAATATCTTCCCCTTTGAATCATTCATCCTCGAATAAAATTGGTTAAGCTGAGGAAACTGATGGACTAAGCTTACATACTGAACATGCATATCTGATGCGTGGAATGCATGACTGAATTGATTTAATAATACATGACTGACATGAACATGATGTGCAACTAAAACTTAACATGATAGAGAGAAATTGGAAGAAGATTAGGTATCTTATACTAAATTTGGGTTTGCGGAGAAGATATGAGGTTACTTCATCCGCATATCTACCTCTGTTTCCCAAGTGGATCCCTCAATGGACTAATTCCACCAAAAAAATTTGACTAGTGTAACTTCTTTGTTTCTTAGTCTACAAACTTGATGATCAAGGATTTTGACTAGAACTTTCTCAAAGAAAAGATTGTTCTGAATATCTACACTTTCTAAGGGAACAACTACAGTTGGATCACCAATAAACGTTTTCAACAATGAGACATGGAACATTTGGTGTACTGAGGCTAAATCTGAAGGCAACTCAAGCTCGTAAGCTACCTTTCCAAAATGACTGAGAATTCTTAAGAGACCAACATATCGAGGAATGAGTTTCCCTTTCTTGCCAAATCTCTTCACTCCCTTCATGGGAGAGATTTTCATGAACACAAGATCACCTACCTCAAACTTGAAATCCTTTTGCCTCACATTTGCATACGATTTATGTCCACTCTGGGCAACCCTAATCCTTTCTCTGATCAACTAAACCTTCTCTAACGCATCAAATACTAAGTCAGGCCCTACTAATGTATCTTGACCTACATCAAACCAACTAATTGGAGATCTACATATTCAACTATAAAGAGCCTCAAGCAGAGCGATACAGATATTGGAATGATAGTTGTTATTGTATGCAAATTCAATCAATGGAAAATAGTCATCCCAACTACCTTTAAAATCAACAATGCATACTCTCAGCATATCCTCAATAGTCTGAATAGTCCATTCTTCTTGACCATGTCTGAGGGTGAAAGGCTTACTAAGGTAGACTTAGGTACCAAGACACTTTTGGAACGTTTTCCAGAAATAAAAAGTAAACTGGGTACCTCATTCTATGATGATATATAAGGGAACTCCTTGCAACCTAACCAGCTATCTGATATAGATATATTCATAGTCCTCGGCTCAGTAAGAGGTATGGACTAGCATGAAATAAGCTAATTTGGTCATCTTATCTATAATAACCCAAATAGAGTCATATTGACGACGGGTATGAGGAAAACCTATCACAAAGTCCATGTTCACTTCCTCCCATTTCCACTTAGAAATACTTAACTCTTGTATGAACCCACTAGGCTTCTGGTGCTCAATCTTAACTTGCTAGCATGTAGATTACTTAGCTATAAACTCTGAAATATCTCTCTTTATTCCACTCCACCAATAGATCTCCCGCAAATCGCGGTACCTCTTAGTGACCCCTAGATGAATAGAGTAACACAAACTATGCGCTTATGCAAGAATTCATTACCTCAACTCATCTACACCAGACATACACAATCTACCCTGACTATTCAAAACACCATCTCCCCCTTGGGATAAAACATCCACTTTCTGATCTCTGACTAATTTTTTCAACTTAACTAGACTGGGATCTCTATCTTGCTTTTCCTTCACCTCGGAAACTAGAGATGACTCTGAGCTACTCTGCACCTATACACTACCTTCTACTGAATCGAGTAAACGGACACCTAGTCGGGCAAGATGATGGACTTCCTAAGATAACTTCTTCTTACCATCCTTAACATGGGCTACACTACCCATAGATATTCTACTGAGACTATTAGCCACTACATTGGCCTTTCCTGGATGTTACAAAACACTCATGTCATAATTCTTTTATAACTCTAACCATCTTCTTTGATGCTAATTCAAATCTTTCTGAGAGAACACATACTGATGGCTTTTGTGATCTATGAACACATCCACATGCACCCCATACAAGTAATGACTCCAAATCTTTAAGGCAAATACTACTATTGCTAGCTCAAGATCATGAGTCAGATAATTCTTCTCATAAGGCTTAAGTTGTCTGGAGGAATAGGCTATGAACTTACCTATCTGCATAAGGACACAACCCAAACCTACTCTGCATATATCATAGTACACAACAAAACCATCTAAACTATCTGGTAGAGTAAGAACTAGGGCTGAGGTGATTCGAGTCTTCAAATCCTGAAAACTCTTCTCGTAGGAATCTGACTACAGAAACTTAACTTTATTCTAAGTCAATCTGGACATGGGGGATGCAATAGAAGAAAAAACTTCAATAAATCGACGATAATATCCAACTAAACCTAAGAAACTACTAATATTCGATAGAGAGATAGGTCTAGCATAGTTTCTTACCGCTTTGGTCTTTTGAGGATTGACTCTAATGCTATCACAAAAAATAATATGGCCAGGGAAAGTTACTGATCTTAGAAAGAATTCACATTTACCAAATTTAGCGAACAACTAATGAGATCTAAGTGTCTGAAGTACTACTTTGAGGTGGTCTGCATGCTCATTCTCGCTATACAAGTAAACAAGGATGTCATCAATGAAGACTATGATGAACATGTCTAAGTACTGCTTGAACACTCGGTTTATCAAGTCCATGAAGGTTACTGGGGAATTCGTAAGACCAAAGGACATGCCTAAAAATTTGAAGTGACCATATTAAGTTCAGAAAACTATTTTTGGGATATCACATTCTATGACTCTAAGCTGATAATAGCCTGATCTGAGGTATATCTTGGAAAATTAATTAGCACCCTGAAGTTGGTCGAACATGTCATAGATTCTAGGGAATGGATATTTATTCTTGACTGTTACATTTTTCAACTAACGATAGTCTATGCACATTCATAGAGAATCATATTTCTTACACATAAATAGAATAGGTGCGCCCCACCGGGAGACACTGATCCTGATGAATCCCTTTTCTAGGAGATCCTTTAACTATTCTTTAACTTCTTTGAGTTCAGCTGGAGCCATTTTATATGGTGGAATAGATATAGGCTGATTGTCTGGGTGAAGGACTATTTCGAAGTCGATTTCCTTTTTGGGAGGAACTCCGGGATGATCTTCAGGAAACACATCTGAGAATTCTTTTACTATTGGGACTAACTCAAGAGTAGGAGTTTCTGAGTTAGAGTCTTTGACTAGTACAAAATGGTAAATACACCCCTTCGATATCATCTTTATGGATCTAAGGTATGAGATCAACTGACCCAAAAGAGTTGTAGTACTACTCCTCCATTCAAGGACTGATTCATTCAGAAACTGAAAATGAACTATTTTATTTCAACAATCAACTGAGGCATAGCATGAGTGGATCCAATCCATGCCGAGAATGACATCAAAATTCATCATCTCTAACTCCACGAGATCAATTGAGGTAACTTTTTGAGATATTATGACTAGAAAGTTCCTGCATACCTTTCTGGCTACAATAGAAATACCTAATGGGGTAGACACTGAAAAGGTCTCTGCTAGAGTTTAGGACTGACTTCGAAATTGATATCTATATATGGAGTTATAAAATAAAGATAAGCTCCAGGGTCTAGTAAAGCATAAACATATAAGTGAAAGACCTGCAACGTACCAGTAACTACATCAGGAGAATTTTCCTGATCTTGGCGATACAAAAGACCATATAATCTATTTGGATGGTGACCACTGGTAGCACTGGAAGTGGAACCCTACTGAGTTAGGTGGTCGGATGGAACTGATGACTAATAGGACTGTCCCTATTGGCGTACATCCCTACCCTTTTAAGAAACTACCCGACACTCCCAAATGCAATGGCCTGGCTTGCCACACCCAAAGCACACATCATTACCCGTACTACACTCACCCTGATGGTCTCTACCATATTTATGACATAAAGGATTGGTACGAGCACTGCTAACACTGACCTGGGACTTAGAGCCTAGTGCCCTACCCCTATTGTCATTTTTGAATTTAGATACTGGGGAACTGGATGAAGAAGGTACTGGGGATGATGACCTCTGATGAAACTAAGGACGGTTACCACCTTCTGACTTTGGCTCATTGAAATTAAAACTACCAATCCTAGCTATTTTGTTTCCTCTCTCCCTCTCCTTAATATTTTTCTCCTTTATCTGTTAAGCATGGGCAATCAGTCTAGACAAGTCTATCTCACTAATCAGCATTGCAGTCCTACACTCCTTGACTATACTATCAGACACGTTATACACAAACTTACTCATCTTGGACCTACTGTCAGCCACGACATGAGGACCATATCTAGCTAACTGAGTGAACTTGAGAGAATACTCCCTCACACTCATGTTTCCTTGCCTCAAATTAATGAACTCTAATGTTTTCCCTCTATCAACTCTAATTTAAAGAATCTTTCTAAGAAAGTTGTGGCAAACTCTTCCCATTCTATAGGCCCTGCATCAATACCTCTATCAACTTTTCACTGGTTAAACCAAGTATGGTCTATATCCTACAATTATTACAAAGACAACTCAGCACTCTGACTAGACGTCTCCCTCATTGCATCCGTGACCTTCTGAACCACATCTATGAATTCCTGTGGATCCTCTTCAGACTTGGATCCCGTGAAACAAGGAAGATTTATCTTGGTAAAATCCAAAATTCTAGTTGCAACAGTATTGTCCACTGGGTTGGCCGGAACAAGAGCTGGTTTTTCATTCTGTGCTGCCACGAAGTTTGCTAGTGTAGTGAATGTAGCCCTAAATTCTACGCGAGAGACATAATCATCCAGAGGATCTTCCAGGATGGGCTGAGGGGTTGGCTGAGTTTTTGTTCTTCTTTCGTTCTTCTTGGGAGGCATGTTCTATAAATAGAAGGAAGAATTGGATAAGATAGAGATTTTAAATTGAACTCATGCTCACTTGCACGACATGAATACTGAAAGAAGGGAAACTGTTTCTGATATGCCTTGTAGCCTCTAGTTCTTAAGTGTGGCATGCTATAAACCTATGCACAAGACTCTACTCAATACGGCTTTTAGACTTCCTAGGACACTTTAAAACCGTAGGCTCTCATACCAAGTTTGTAATGACCCGAGACTACCCCTTAGTTATTACACGGTGCTTACAGTCTCGAGAGACCAAAAGCTAACACATGAGGTGGTACCTAATGTGAGCATTGGATAATATAATTATGAACTATGGAAGAATAACTTAAGAGCCATAAGGTTTTAAATATTTGAATTTAAACTTAAAAATAAATCTAGGAAAACTACTATCTGAATCTGATAAATTATTGATAAATCGAACAACTATCCAAATATAATGTCTGAAAAGCCTCTAAGACTGTTTGACTGAGAGTTGACGGGAGAAGATGCCAACTAACTCTACTGACTACTGAAATAAAGACATGAAATAAGATATCCTATCCTCAGATTATGAGGACTCACCACTACTGTTGTACTACTTAGAATCTTAGAGACTAAGTGTGATCCGGGAACTGAGCATCAGCACCTATGATATAAGACATCATAGCACAAAAAAAGGCATGCGATCAGTACTTTAAATGTACTAGTATGCTAAATCAGGTAGGCTAATCATACATGGTTTCTTAAATAGGAGTAATGATCTATCTAAATATACATGTGAAGCATGGAATACTGAATAGAGAACATGAAATTTCTAGATACTGAACATACATGAAAGTCTATAAAAAACTAAAAATACATGAAAATCTGTAGACACTGAGGATGCATGACCAATCATATGACATGAATTTGATGAAATCTATAAACTAAACTACTGAAAATAACTAAAATCTGTATGCTTTGGTCAAAAAACACTAAGACTGAATAACTGAGCTAGGACTATAATTGAGACTATATCTGAGACTATAGGAGGTATCACCTAACCGACATTTCCCAATTTAAGATAATCGGAGTCCAACCTGTAACCCCAGTTGGAAGGGTGTTAATACCATGCCAAGGGTACTAACATTTTTCTGAACAATTATAATTCTATTTATTAATATTTAGAAACTCTTCTAAAATACTCGATAATTCTCGCAAGAGATTTTGGGAAAGGGGATCTAGGGTTTTAACTAAAGGATCAATTTGTGGCTTATCTTGGTGATCTCTTTCCGTCATCATCTTGGTTTAAGGGATGTTCTCTTTCCTCATTGTTAATTCTAAATAAAGGCATGGTTTTATGAGTGTTTTTATGATTTTATTGATTGTATAATTTTGGGTTTTCAAATATAATTTTGGGGTTTTGATGTTAAAAGTTTTGTAATGGTTTCCCATGGTTTTAATTATGCTTCTTATGCATTAATGGTGGTTTTGGATAATTAGATTGCATAGGATTAGGTTATTGGTAATTGGAATTGGTTTTGGTCATCTTATACCCCTAATACGTTTGAAAAAATGCATATAAAGCTATGTGTATTGGATTGACTTCTTTTATTGGTATTCTTCCATGTTTTAGAACTTGGTAAAGGAATTATGCATGGTTTAAATGGTTTGGAAAGGCTAATGTCCAATGGGTTATGCTTGTGGGAAATATGGTAGTCTTCCAAGTGGTTTAATATGGCAAATGGAAGGGCGCTTGAAAGTCTACTTGAACCTATAAATGGTTGTCTATCGATGATATTTGCAAGTATGGATTGATATGATGGTATCAATGTCCTTTGTTAATAAATGGATGATGGTTTCGCTATTTGGATTTTTTTTTAATTTGGAAATAATGGTGAGAGGTGTAGCTAAGTCGTAGAAGGTAGAGGACCTGGGGGGACAAACAATGGAAACTCATATTTTCTAATATGAGGTTGGTCTTGGTGACTATGTGCATGATATCACACTTTATTTTGGGGATGTACTAGTCATCCCATGTGATACTTCCTTAGTTATGTGGCTACACACACTGGGGACCTTTCAGCTAGGGGAGGTAAACCTATATAACCTGTGGGTGGTTTAGGAATGTAAAGCTACACAACCCAAGTAATGGTTTTAAAGGCATGATAAACCCAATCCTTTTTCGCGGCATGGTTATATATATTTATGTGTATGTTTATGTTTATATGGATGGTTTTACTTGGTTTTATATGTGACGTTATTTTATCCTTACCGTAAGTTCATGCTAGCGGTCACTCGCTAACCCCGTCTACTGGCGGCTACATTCCCATGCTAGGTAGGAACCAAACATTTTACTCTTCCTACATAGTGATTGTGTAACGACCCGATACTACCCCTAGTCATTAAATAATTCTTATAGTCCCGAGGGACCACAAGCTAACCCATAAGCTGGTACTTACTGTGAGCACTGGATAATATAATCATGAATTGAGGAAGAATAATTGAAGTGCCATAAGGTTTTAAATATATAAATTCAAACTAAAATATAAATCTAGGAAAATGATGGTTTGAATTTTATAATATACTGATAAACTAAAAAACTATCTGAATGTAATGTCTGAAAAGAATCAAAACCTGACTGACTGAGATTTGATGGGACAATCCCCCAACTTACTGTACTGGCTACCGAAACAAAGAAATGAAATATGATAGCTTGTCCTCGGGATATGAGGACTCTTCACTACTACTGTACAGCTGAGAATCTGAAGGACTGAGTACGATCCGAGAACTGAGCATCAACACCTATGATATGAGGCATCATAGCGCAAAAGAAAGCTATCTGATTAGTACTTTTAATGTACTGGTATGCTAAATGAGGTAAGATAATCATGCAAGGTTTCATGAATAAGAATAATGACCTATCTGAATATACATGTAAAGTATGGAATACTTAATAGAGAATATAAAATTTGTAGCTACTGAACATGCATAAAAGTCTGTAAAATACTGAAAGTACATTAAAATCTATAGACACTGAGGATGCATGACCAAGCATATGATATGAACTGGATGAAATCTATAAACTGAAATACTGATAATAATTGAAAATTGTATGCTTTGGTCAAACAACACTAGACTGAATAACTGAGTGGGGACTGTAACTAAGACTATATCTGAGACTGTGGAAGGTATCATCTAACCGACATTCCCCAATTTGAGCTAATCGGTGTCCAACCTATAACCCTTGTTGGAAGGGTGTTAATACCATTCCAAGGGTACTAATGCTGGCAGTATGGATCAAATAAACTAATATCATGTCCAAAGGACTAAGGGTGTTAATCCTGAACTGACAAGTTACCCCAACGAGATAGTCAACCCTAATCTGATGGGTGACTGATGTTAGGCGTATTTACACGCCTAAAGCACCATAATTTACCCATATTTTAGCTCAGTTTTAAGGACAAAATATATAATTCCTGCATTTTTAGTCCATTTTCCTGTAAGTGAGCTAACCAACGTGATTAGCATGTTTTCAGGTATTAATGATGAAGATTTCAGCACTTTGTGGACTTTTTGGTAGCAAGGGAAACTTCACATAAGAGGGAAGGCAGCTTTTGGAAGCTTATGGACCGAAAGTGATGCATGGAGAACTTGTCCCGGGAAAAAATAGTAATTCTAAAGACTTGGGGATCAGCAGTAACTTAGTAGGAATAGGACAAGGATGTTATAAAAACCCTATTTTGCTGAATTTTTTTAGAAGGCATTCAATTAATGTTTTTCATTATTCACGAATTGATAGATACTTTTTATTCATTCGACTTTCTAGTATTATTGAGTTTACAGATTCTGTAAGTTTTAACAGAGAAAAATGCTAACTTTTGAGAAACGTAAATAGGGCAAAAACGTCAACCTAGTTTGACGCCACACCCATCTTCAACGTGAGACTCTTTGAGCTTTGGTACGATGATGATGTTTATTGTGATCTCCGTTGTAATCATGAGCAGCTAAACTTCTCTGTTAGGGTTATGGAAGCCTTTTGATATACTATCTATTACTATGAGTTTGTGAATTCTTGATGCGTATGCTACTTATATCATTACTCTCTTCGTCTTAATTACAATTCTTGTGGTTGGAAACATATAGAATACGCCATTATAGCATTAACTTGTTCGAGAGAAAAGTTACATGTTTGGAAAAGAGAGTGTGACAAGGAAATAGGGCTACCAACCCCTATTTACACATTAGTGCCGTAACTGGGTTAACTTCTTGGAGAATTTATACCGTTAGTTATACACTTTAATCTCGAGAGAGTTAAAGTGAAATAATCCTTGATGGTTGAGAAACACTAGGATTTACCATTAGAATACGAATCTATAAGTGCATGCATGTCTGAATTCCGCATTACTCATAGTTAATAGATACGTAGAATTCATAAGGTGGACATAACCCTAACTTACAATTCTCATTGATTAAAATCTTACTAAGCAAACATTCCATTTTTACTTTGCTATTTTGATACTTTTAATTCACGCCTAAACCATCCCCCCTTTCTGTAGAATTTTTTACCAATAGTCTGCTAACAATTGCAACACTTAGTGACCAGGTATTCCCTGTGGGATTGGACACCCAACCCAGTTGGGTTCTATATTTGATAGCGACCGCTTACACTCTTACGAGAGCTGTAGTTTGGGCGTTATCAAATTTTGGTGTCGTTGCCGAGGAATACGGTTGTCAACTAAGTTTGTGATAGTTACTAGACCCTTTTGTCAAAGATTCTCGAATTTTACTTTTAGTTTTTGTTTTTGTTTTATTCAGGTTCTGTTGAGTGTATGCCAAATACTCGTAGTTCTGGTCAGCCATTATTACCCATAAATCCTGAACCTCAACTTATTGGCAGAATGGATGCACATCGTGACATTGACAGAAGGGTGGCTCAACAGGAGCAGGCTAGATTAGATGCACTGGCAGCTGCTCAAGTACATTAACAAAATATTGATAACCCAGGGCGAGCAACAAATCCTGATGATGAGGACCTAGGTGATGACGAGTTACTGAATCCTAGGCGTACTGATGAGGTGGCGGCACCTATTCTGGATGGAGCTGGTGCCACAGGGGCTATTATTCCTCCGGACATGGAACCCGGAGCTATGTTCAATATGACTAACACCATAATTCAGGCGATGATCCGAATATGCATCTGATCAACTTTATTTCAACATGCAAGTCGTTTGACAATCCGGGAGTTGGGCAGAATGCAATTCGGCTGCGCTTATTTCCATTGTCTCTGTCTGGGGAGGCAACTCTATGGTTGAACGGGCTAACTCCTGATTCTATTACTAATTGGAGGCAACTGAAAGAAACTTTTCTAGAAAGATTCTTTCCGCCATCCAAGAGAGCCCAATTACGGGATAAGATCAGTAATTTTTGACAGCTTCCAACTGAAGCTCTCCACGAAACATGGGAGAGGTTCAAGAAGAAGCTTTTGCGGTGCCCAAACCATCAGATGAAGAATATCCACTTGATGGAAATATTATATAGGGCTTTGAACTCGGTGACAAAGCCAATGGTTGATAATGCTGCAGGTGTGTCATTCATGGACCTTACTTTTCTTGAGGCAAGTGATATGCTAGATCGTATGACAAAGCAGAGTAGAGCTTGGCATACCAGGGATTCTGAGGTAGCAAGCTCTACCGTATCTATTGGCTTGACTGCAGAGCAGAGGCGTAGACAAGAGGAACCTGACCAGGATATGGCTCACATGAAAACGCAGATAGATCTTCTTACCAAGCAATTATTATCAGGGAAGACCGAAAAGGTTAAGTCCACTGTATCATAGGGAAGAGATGAATCCGACTCTGAGGATGAAGAGAACTACTTGAAGAATCAGGGGGGTTTCCGAGGTAATGCCCAAGGAAACCAAGGTCGGAACTATTATGATAAATATGGATACAAGGACCGTGATCAAGGTGGTTGGAAGAATAAGACTGACAGGAGTGGTTTGTATGTTCCTCCTGGAAACCGTGAGGCTGTGGCGTCTGGCTCTGGAAAGATGTCTATGGATGATATGATGGCTAAGCTGTTGAAAGGGGTGGAGGCAACCAATATAGGTGTTACTAAGGTAAAGAATGATTTGTCATCAATAAATTAATTGGTTGATTTACATTCTACCGCGATAAAACAACTGGAGCAACAATTGAGTCAACTATCAGCAGCATTCAATCAAAGAAAGGTTGGCACCTTACCTAGCGACACAGTGCAAAACCCAAGGAATGATGGATCATGCATGGCTATTACTACCAGGAGTGGTAAAGCATTGGAAAATCCATCCAAAGGCAAACAGGTGGTTGATGATATAGTAGATAATGTTATTGATGCAGAATGTGAAGATGTCGTAAAATCTGAAGATAGTGTTCCTGACGTTACCCCTAGATGTCTGCAACCTAAAAAGATCGACAATCGGAAGAAAGATAAAAAGGAAGTGGTGGAGAAAACTATTCCTCTTTCACCACCACCTTTTTCTCAGAGACTGAAGAAGAAAGCCGATGACACCAGGTTCAGTAAATTCATGACTATATTAAAGCAGCTGACTATTAATGTTCCTTTGGTGGAGGCACTAGAGAAGATGCCCGGATACACTAAATTCATGAAGGACATTTTGACAAAGAAGCGGGCAGTAAGCTATGAGCTGGCAGATAATGTTCATCATTGCAGTGCAATCGCTATAAGATCGCTAGTTCAGAAGAAGGCAGATCCTTGTTCTTTCATTATTCCTTGCACGGTTGGATCTTTGGATTTTTCTAAGGCATTGTTCGATTTGGGAGCTAGCATTAATTTGATGCCACTATCTATTTACAGAAAGTTGGGGTTGGGTGATCCTACACCAACCAATATGCGGCTCGTGATGGCAGATAGGTCAGTAAAACGACCTGTTGGTATCTTATATGATGTATTGGTGAAGGTTTCCACCTTCATCTTTCCAGCAGACTTTGTTATTTTGGATTGCGAGGTGGATTATGAAGTTCCCATAATCTTGGGGCGTCCTTTCCTTGCAACATGAAGTGTGCTTATTGATCTAAGAGCTAATGAGATTTTATTTCGGATGAATGACGAAGTGGTCCATTTTGATGTATAAAAATCAATGAAGCAGGCCAAAGATATGAATGTGTTCTCTGTAGCTGATGTTTATTATGATGATGAGAAAGAATTATCTGTAGAGAAGCAGCTTATTGTTGATCCATTGGCTGTTGTGCTTATGAATTTTGAGCGTGAGGATGTTGAAGAGTATGAAGAAACTATTTGTGCTCTAACAGGAATTGGCTCCTATTCTCATGATCCTAAGAAGCAGGATCTGGATCTTAAAAATCGCCCTTCACCACCAGCAAAGCCATCCATTCAAGAACCACCAGTGCTAGAATTGAAAGAGCTGCCCAGTCACCTGAAATATGCATTTTTAGAAAGTGGTGATACACTTCCGGTTATTGTTGTGGCTGATTTAGGTGAGCAGCAGGTTGCGGCTCTTATTTCTGTTCTAAGGAGATACAAGAGATCCATCGGGTGGACTATTACTGATATTATTGGTATCCCTCCTGGGATATGTATGCACAAGATTCAGCTCGAGGAAAATTGTGTGCCTACCATTGAGCATCAACGACGTTTGAATCCACCCATGGAGGAGGTGGTGAAGAACAAAATTATTAAGTGGTTAGATGCTGGGGTAGTGTATCCAATCTCCGACAGTAAGTGGGTAAGTCCGGTACAGTGTGTGCCCATGAAAGGGGGCATGACGGTAGTTGCGAATGAAAAGAATCAGATGATTCCACTCAGACCTGTCACAGAGTGGAGAGTGTGTATGGACTACTGGAAGCTGAATTCGTGGACGCTTAAGGATCACTTCCCAATGCCATTCATGGACCAAATGCTTGACCGATTGGCAGGGAAGGGATGGTTTTCTTTCTTAGATGGTTATTCCGGTTATAATCAGATTTGTATTGCTCCTGAGGATCAAGAGAAGACCACTTTTACATGCCCATATGGTATGTTTGCCTTCAAACGTATGCCATTTGGGTTATGTATTGCACCTGCCACTTTTCAGCGTTGTATGATGTCCATTTTTTTTTATATGGTTGAAGACACCTTGGAGGTGTTCATGGATAATTTTACAGTTGTGGGTGAATCGTTTGAATCGTGCTTGGCGAATCTGAGTATGGCGTTACAGAGATGTGTTGAGTTCAACTTGGTGCTAAACTGGGAGAAGTGACATTTTATGGTTAAGGAAGGTATTGTTCTTGGGCACAAAGTATCCGAAAGAGGAATTGAGGTTGATCGAGCCAAAATTGAAGTTATCGAGAAACTACCACCTCCAATTTCTATAAAGGGAGTTCGTAGTTTCCTCGGTCATGCAGGTTTTTATCGAAGGTTTATCAAAGACTTCTTCAAGATTGCTAGTCCATTATGTAAACTCTTGGAGAAGGATGTAAAGTTCGACTTCGGTGAAGATTGCTTGAAGGCATTTGAATGCCTCAAAGGGAAGCTAGTTGAAGCTCCTATTATCATAGCACCCGATTGGTCTCTACCGTTTGAAGTGATGTGTGATGAGAGTGGGGTAGCTTTGGGTGTTGTACTTGGTCAGAAAAGAGAAAGGCTATTTCATCCAATATACTATGCGAGCAAGGTCTTGAATGGAGCCCAGAAGAACTATACCGTCACGGAACAAGAGCTTCTAGCAGTTGTTTATGGTTGGGTAGTGTTATATGATTCTTTGTGACTTAACTTGCGGATACGAATTAACCATCATCACAAGTCTATGTTGGAGGTTGAATTGTTTCTAGTAGTGAACAAGAAAACTACTCTGTGTTAATAATTGTCGTGCCTGTCTTGTTGAACATTTTATGTTGTTGCTGTGATATTCTAAGTAGATGATTGCATGGACGTAATATTTTGTTCGAGGGAAAATAAAGCTTTAAGTGTGGGGTGTTGATGATAGGGGTATTTACATGCCTAAAGCACCATAATTTACCCATATTTTAGCTAAGTTTTAAGGAAAAAATATATAATTCCTGCATTTTTAGTCCATTTTCCTGTAAGTGAGCTAACCAACGTGATTAGCATGTTTTCAGGTATTAATGATGAAGATTTCAGCACTTTGTGGACCTTTTGGTAGCAAGGGAAACATCACATAAGAGGGAAGGCAACTTTTGGAAGCATATGGACTGAAAGTGATGCATGGAGAACTTGTCCCGGGAAAAAATAGTAATTCTAAAGACTTGGGGATCAGTAGTAACTTAGTAGGAATAGGACAAGGATGTTATAAAAACCCTATTTTGCTGAATTTTTCATAAGGCATTCAATTCATGCTTTTCATTATTCACGAATTGATAGATACTTTTTATTCATTCGACTTTCTAGTATTATTGAGTTTACAGATTCTATAATTTTTAACAGAGAAAAACACTAACTTGTGAGAAACGTCTTGAGGGCAAAAACGTCAACCTAGTTTGACGCCACACCCATCTTCAAAGTGAGACTCTTTGAGCTTTGGTACGATGATGATGTTTATTGTGATCTCCGTTGTAATCATGAGCAGCTAAACTTCTCTGTTAGGGTTATGGAAGCCTTTTGATATACTATTTATTACTATGAGTTTGTGAATTCTTGATGCGTATGCTACTTATATCATTACTCTCTTTGTCTTAATTACAATTCTTGTGGTTGCAAACATATAGAATACACCATTATAGCATTAACTTGTTCGAGAGAAAAGTTACATGTTTGGAAAAGAGAGTGTGATAAGGAAATAGGGCTACCAACCCCTATTTACACGTTAGTGCCGTAACTGGGTTAACTTCTTAGAGAATTTGTACCGTTAATTATACACATTAAGCTCGAGAGAGTTAAAGTGAAATAATCCTTGATGGTTGAGAAACACTAGGATTTACCATTAGAATACGAATCTCTATAAGTGCATGCATGTCTGAATTCCGCATTACTCTTAGTTAATAGATACGTAGAATTCATAAGGTGGACATAACCCTAACTTACAATTCTCATTGATTAAAATCTTACTAAGAAAAGCATTCCGTTTTTACTTTGCTATTTTGATACTTTTAATTCATGCCTAAACCATCCCCCCTTTCTGTAGAATTTTCGACCAACAGTCTGCTAACAATTGCAACACTTAGTGACCTGGTATTCCCTGTGGGATTGGACACCCAACCCAGTTGGGTTCTATATTTGACAGCGACCGCTTACACTCTTACGAGAGCTATAGTTTAAGCGTTATCAGTGACTACTCATATCCTACGCTGGTTGCGTAGTTCTAGAGTATAGGAACTAATACTAACGAATCTACATATATGACGGGGAAGTCTCCATCCCTACACTCTCTAGGTGATAAATCCTACTCAAAACTGAATGACACTGAAACGCTAGACTATTCTGAGTTTAACTAACTGTTCTGATAAGGCTCAAGATATAATCTGAAGATACTGAGACAACATTTAGTAAAAAACTACAGTTTTAGGTATTCAATACCCCCAGGACTCAAAAAAATAGTAGTAGCATGACACTAAAATATTGAAGGATATAACATAAAGAATCTTATTATATCAATTGCTCTTGTCGGCATTTTATCGAACACTTATAGTACATGGTTTAAAATAATCATAGAATTACTAAAGGACCAGCATAATTGACATAAAATTATAATGGAAAACATTAAGTCATGATTTAATTCAATAAATGATAACACTAAAACTTGAGGAATCAAATAACAATAATAACTTCATTAAAACAAGATATTAAATCGATGTTTATGAAGTTTAATGGATGAAATCATGATTTAATATCAAATAACTTTAAAAAATATCATAACTTTATTATTAAAAAGTTTACTTGAGCTTCATGAATGAAAACAATCCATGGATGAACATCTAACATACTTGGGATGATGAATTTGGAAGGATTGATGGAGATTTCTTAAGATTTAATCTTGATACTTGAGACCTAGGGTTTGTTGTTCTTGAAAGAGGGGATTTTTAATTTGAGAAAAAGTGAATAATGATGAGTATTTAGGTCAATTAGGGGTTAAATTTCGTATTTAGGGCGAGTTTAGGGCTTAGGAAAAAGACATAAATACCATTAAACGAATGTAAAAACGTAAGATGAAAATTGACCCTCCTGATTTTTTGCCTTGGTGCAACGTGCCACTATCAGATCAAGCCACTGAAAATGGAAAATTGGGACTAGTTTGGCCACCTCCACGATGCGCTACCATCGCGGAGTCACACTAGAAATAGATAAATGTCAAATAGACTTATGGTGCGATACGCTAGGATCATGGACACTCACTGTATTTTTCCAAATGGGAGATTTTCCTTCTTCGCAGTGTGTTAGAAGTTAAAATTATGGGGTTTTGCTACTGAAACTTAAAATCGCCATAACTTCTTACCTGGTTATCGGATTTGGGAAAATTTTATGTCATTGGAAAACTTAATGAATTTCCTATGCAATGGAATGATATAAAATAAGAAATAATGCGTCTTTCAAAAATTTCATATAGGAATACTCATGCACTAGGACTTAGATTATGCTAAGGAAATACAGGGCCTTACAAATTGAATCGAGGATAACATTGGACTGAAATGGTGAGCTTCCATCATTTCAGAAGGTATCATTCCATAATGTGGACATTTATAGACTTTTTTATTTTATTTTAGATATGGGTTTTAGCTATGGTTGGGGTCATGTCCTTATCGAATTTTATTACACTTTCTGTTAGAGGTTTTGTGGTACTTCTATGGGTTGGAATGGGTAGGATCGGTATTTGTGTTAGCCTTTGCATTGGAATAAGCTGGAGGGATGGCATTATTGTACGATATTATTGGGTGTTCCATCCTATTTCATTTTGGGATTAATTATATTATGTTTTTAAACATCCTTGGTTATGTCTAGGTTTATGGCCCTTTTCAGTATTATTGGGTATGGTTAGTTTATTGGTATGGGATGGTTAGAATCGGTTGGGTTGGTCACAATGGTGATCTATTCCAAAGTCTTTATAGGAGCCATTACACTATTTCATTACATTCTCAGAGTTCAACCAACTCAGGGCAGGTGTATGGAGGTTAGGTTTGGTAACAGGTGTGTTCTCCGATGCTAGACGGACTTGGGATACCCATTACGATAATTCACCAGGGAGGGTTGTGTCACCGCGATCGTGGCATTGTGATCAGACTAAGGCCTTCTCAATCCTGATACTTGATGCATTAGATTACAGTTGAAATTTGGAATTTAATTGAATGTTTTGGCCAATGCTTCGGGATACATTCAGAGTCCAATATGACCAGACTAGATATGCAAAAACATTGATTTCTACATTCCAAACGCGTTGGCAAAGTTGGATTTACTATTTGAGGTTGTTTTATCCAAATGTGGGCCTTACATCTAAATTTCAAATTTATTAATATTCTGACTAATAGGTAAAAATGAGTTCAGGTCTAGCGGGGACATGAAGCAAAGGTATTCCCAACCGACAATTAATATTCCAGAGCTGCTGGTATAGTCAAAATTTTCATTCAATATCATTTTACTAAAGTTTTCACTCGATGGCCATTTGGAAACAATAAAGACTTCTAAATAGGAAAATTTTTCTAACAAACGAAAGAACTTACCTTTAGCCAAACTATAAATTCTAACAAGTCATAAATTATTTGGCTAATCTATGGGAAAGCTCTAACAAAAAAATAAGTGAGATCAAGAGAAATGACCTGAAGGGTCATTAGAACTAATTGTAGGCTTAATGCCTTGAAGTTCAGAGTTTGTGATTCGGTCTTTCTACTAGGATTTCCCATGAGGGGTTTTATGAGATTTAGGAGAAGGGGAAATCTACCTTTGGAGATCCTTTGGAAAGTTTGGGATGTAGAATATGAGTTAAGTTTTCCTCTAGCCTTCTCAGCAATCCACCTAATATTTCATGTATCAATGTTGCGGTGGTATGTCCTAGATGAGTCTCATTTGTATTGATGGGAGTTAATTTAGTTGTATGAGAGGTTGACCTTAATAGATAAGCCCACATTTATTTTAGCAAGACACGTCAGATGATTGTACTCTTTATATATTCTTATATTTAAGGTATAGTGGCAACATTGTCCAGTTGAGGAGGCTAGCTAGAAGATTAAGCATGGAATTCAAACCCAGTATCCCTACATGTTTGAGCCTTTAGGTACTTCATAATCCTTAACTTTTGCAAGTGAAAGTCCTTTTAGTAGTGGATTTTCTAATGATCCTCTAGGTCGTCTACTATATGTTTATGCTTTTTTACAATTTAGAGCTTTCCTATTACTACACCATCCCAGTTAGAACTTTCTCAGATTAATAGTATGTTTCCAGATAGTTTATTTTATTTTTAGAGTCATTCCCCTAGTTTGGAGCTTTTGAAATTAAAGAATTGGTCTTAAATCAAAACCTTTAGTAAATGGCCTTAGATGTCCTTTCAAACAGTCTCATCAGCTCCAAAATGTTAAGTTCTAAATAAGGAGACCCTTATCTGTGTCTCAAGTCTTTCAAACTCATTTTAGGCTATTGGATATATTTGGCTAAAATGACCCTTTAGTTATGGGACCCACTTTTAATCAAAAGGTCTTCACATGGAAATTCAGTGGCATCAGTAAGTCCAAAATATCAAATTTTGTAGGGTACCATAGTTCAATTACAAGAACAGAATTCCAAACTAATCCTGAGCATCCAATTGAAGCTTGTTGGGACTTGTTGAAATTGGTTGGTTCCAACTTTTCTTGTGTAATATCTTTAGTATCCAAAAGAGTGTTTTCAAAGTTTCCACTTTATTGGCTAGGAATCACTTTAGCTTTACCTTTTAAGGGGCTCTAGACTGCCTTAGTGAAGCTTGTCCAGCCAAGGTCCAATCACTTTAGCAACCATTAGGTGTTTTAGCGGTGACTATTTTAACGATCACTGCGTCGATAAATTAGCTTCGCTGGTATGCTATAAATATTTCTTTCACCTAATTTCTTGCTTATGTTCTAAATGTGTTTCCACCATTATAGACTAGTCTGAGATAAAATCTTATGGTACATCAATAATTGAAGTTGGTTTTATCTCACGAAAGTGATTATGAGGGTTTTAGCTTCATTTTCTCGTAATTTATTTGATCAAATTCCCACTTAATTTAGTATTTTAAATACTTTTTTTATTCTTATTACTTTAGGACTTATTTTAAGCTATTTATCATCAGATGTAGCTATATTCATGTGGCAAATGATCCTTGAACTGAGTGGGACATTGTGACAGTTTAAATTTCATTAAGCAGTCCCTATGTGCGATTTTTAGTCTGATTATTAACCTAAAACATATATATTAAATATGGATATAAATTTTCTCATCATGTTTCATAGATAATTATTTTTATATCATGGTAGTTCTTGGAGGCTTCTCAAAAGGTAATAGCTCCAGTGTAGAACATGAATCAAGATTGAAGTTGCATCAAAGTAGGTTATGCTTAATCATGCTCTATATTGTGTTTAATTATGGGATTAATTTAGTATTGTGCCTAATTACGGTAGGTGTTTATTGCCCGGTTTTTATTTTAGTTGTTTACATCTTTTTAGCAAGTTAGGGCCCCCTTTTGGTAGAATTTTTAATTGTTCCCCCATAATATAGGGCATTGTACTGGTTTAGAACTAGAATTAATTATCATAGTACATTAGTGAAGGATTAGGAAGCCCTAAACTAGATTAGGTAGGTTATTCCTTAGGTTGGGTTATCAGTAACAAATAATGGTCCCCATTGACCCTTTTAGAGATAATGTTTTTAATAAAGCTCCTTTAGTGTTGGTTGGTCTCATGAATGAAACTTTAAGCTATTACCTTTTGTTGGGGTTTACATAGACCTAATAACTCCCCTATTAGATTCATTTACTAATGTAGAGAAATAACTGACCCTTTACTACTCCCTCTTAACCTAGCAATTGTACCCTGCCTGAATTTAGTTGATTTAACCATAGGATATTGAACTTTTATAGTAAAGGGATTCGAGATAGTCTTGAAACTCCTAGACTTATACATATATATTATAATTATTGTTCAAGTTTGACATATGCTTTATTGAGATTATTGTAGGTTATGGTATGATTCAGGAATCAACATATGGTCATGGTTTGCTCCCTATGAAATTATTTTTTGCAATTATTGTTTTCTTCTTATG
Source organism: Capsicum pubescens (assembly GCA_030864215.1). Classification (NCBI taxonomy): domain Eukaryota; kingdom Viridiplantae; phylum Streptophyta; class Magnoliopsida; order Solanales; family Solanaceae; genus Capsicum; species Capsicum pubescens. Next base: position 182,148,912 of record CM061547.1, on the reverse strand, counting down.
AGTTTCAATTCAAGTGCAAAGTTAGTGTAAGACTACAGTGTGGGTGATCAAATGTTTATTATGATTATTACTGGGAGTTTTACTAACTTCAAGTTTTTAAGAAAGAGTTCTAATGGTTGTATTCGGATCATTTCACCTCTTATTATTATCCTGTATTTTCAATTAGATCTATGTGTCTGGCCTCTTGTTATCATCCAATTGTTTTGGTTTAATCCGAGTATATGCTTTCATTATGGATCTAGGATTTGAATGTTAATTGAGACTAATATCGTAAAAGCTTCTTATTGATAGGGGAATACAATGTGCATTTTATCCATATTTTCTTGTTATTTTTTATTTTGGTTATTTATGCTTCTTACATTATATTTTCTCTTTCTTGCACCCACCGAGCTTATGGAGGATTGATAGGGTTAATTGTCTTATTATTTGTGCCTTCTTGTCTTTTAAGGGTCCAATTAGGTATAGTTAGGCCTTTATTTTTATTCTTGAGTTAATTAGTTCCTTTACTATATCTGCCTAATATAGTTTGTTATTTGCCTTTTTACCCCTTTATATTTTACTTTAGCTTACCTTCTCAAACTTTATTTATGTTTTTACTATATTTAAGCTAAGTTGGTCAATGATGCCTATTGAGAACCTATTCATTTGGTACTCATGTTGCACTTATACATCATTTCCCTAATGCAGATCTGAGAATGAGCAATTGTCGCTGGCATTATCCTTTGTCTTTTCTATAGACCCAAAAATGGGTGAGCTTTCTAGAGTTTGAAGCTATTACTTCTCTTTCTGCTTTAGTGATAGTCTTTTCTATTTTAAGGTATACCGAGTATATTTGTATATTTTTATACTTTCTAGTACTCTTCATTTTAGTTATATCATCTATTGCACCGGCCTTACAAGATGAAATATCCACGAATGTGTCCTTGCAATATTTTTTGCTTTTTAGCAAGTTGGCCAAGGTATAATTGGACAAGCCACTCATAACCTTTTTATATGATTCTTATCCACTTGTCCCTCCCATCTCGTACCCTATGCAATTCATGAGGATAGAAGTTTTTCATCTATAAGACTTGGCCTTCCGTCACTCATATACAAGGGTACGATTCGTACCTAGGTGAGTTGTATAGCACATGGTTCATGGTGAAGAGTGGATTATTGTTAATATGGGTCTTGGATATGGTTGGGTGTGTGTCATAACCTATGGATACTACTCAATGGTGGGTAGTCGTACCCTTGATAGTGTGTGTGACCTAAATGGATCCTAAGGTACCAGTCAGGGTATCACTCCTACCCTAGGGTACGGTTCCCTAGTGAGTCGTACGGGGGAGTCGTACCCATGGATGTAGTAATTTTCCAACTATTAAATAATGACCTTGTGGTCATTTCCCTTTTCTAAAACCCTAAGTCCCTTCACTATATAACGCATTGTATCCTCCCAAGTCTTCATTTACAAAACTCAAACACTCCAAAACACTTTGAAAGCTTCTTGAAGAAATATTGGAGTCTAGGGTTTGGAGGATGCTCATGTACACATCTTCTAAAACACAAGTATTTAACACTTGAATTAGTAAGTGTGTACGTGGTGGTTTAGATATCAAATGAAAAGTGTTTTGTTTCCTAATAATGAATAATGTTGATTCATGCTTAGACTTGTGTTTGTACATAATATTGACGATTGTTTGCCTATGTGTATTCTTGTTGTATGTGGTTTAACATAAGGTCTTGAGTAACCCTGATCTTAATGATTTCTACAAAGAAATTAGCCTTGTTGAAAGTGTATACATAAGGTGTTTATGAAAATGACAAAGTAAATTGTCTAGCCACATGCTTGTGATTTTTTGAACTAGGGCAATGGCCCAATAAGCATGAATGATTGATAGATGATATTGTAAAATATGTTTTATGAAATTGGTAATATTGTTTGCTCAATGACTAAGAAAGTGTTGAAGTTCTAAACATAATAATGAGCTTGATTTGTGTGTAGAGTTTAAATATGATGAGAATACAGTGAAAGCCTATTAATAAACTGTGAATGGTCCAATATGTATCTATGGAATTGGTTTAATCAGCATGAGTGAGTCATGATAAGTACAAAATGAATGTGAATACTTTTAGATTATTGGTTAAGGCCTCATGGGTCATGTATTGAGTTATCATGATTGTAAATGCTTGGTGAAGGGTTGATAAGAACCTTGTCAATCATGTTATGAGTTAGCTATGGCTTTAAATAGGGTGATGGCGCTGTAAGTATGAATGTTTGAGAATTGGCATTATGTTGATGTTATTATCTATGTAATTTGTTAATCTATGACCATGTTGATGTGATATCTAGCAAGAGTGGTCCAATTCCATAAGTTTGAACTTGAAATTAGGTGTGTGGTACTAACGTTTGGGGTAGAAATGTTAATGAATGATAAAAGGGACAGGTCTTGATGATCGCCAATTAAATTGCATGATGATTTGAATTGAGGCATTGTCCTAGTAAAATGTTTAATCGATGACTATTACCTTGAAGACCTTATGGTCCCGTGCAGGTCTGGATGACCATACATTGAATTGTATGATAAAACAAGTTAAGGCATTGGCCTATTCAAATGGGTGAGCAATAAAGGCTCCTAAGAGGACCATGTGGTAATGTATAGTCTTGATTTTTATAAAGGAGATAAAGTCCTTAAAATGTAAAATGAATTGTGTGGATGTTAGAGCATCCACCAATGGATAGAGAATTCAAATGTTGACTAATAATAGTAATGTGATGGTTTGTGTCTAAAGTCTGTTGCCTTATGAATTGACTTGTGGTCGGAGTCCCTCATCGAATGACTTATGGTTGGGGTACCTCATTAAATAATTTATGGTTAGAGTCCCTCGTCTAATATCTTGTGGTATGAGTCCCTGGCTTAAAGAGATCTCATGAGGTTAAAATACCTTTCCATATGAAACGACATGTGATTAAAGTTCCATGACCGATTGAATGAAATGGCATGTAATTAAAGTTCCATAACCGAATGAATTTGTGCACATATGATTCTAGTTCCATTCCCACTTGAGTATGCGAGAATGTAATTAGAGTTCCATTCCTAAGTGTATATGTGAACATATTATTAGAGTTTTATGCCTAAGTGTATATGTGAGCATGTGATTAGAGTTCCATGTCTAACTGAATGTGTGAGCATATGAGTAGAGTCCCATGTCTAATTGATTGTGTGCATATGGTTAGAGCCTTCACTACAACGGATAAATATGTGGTTTATGGTCCCTTGATTAATGAATGTACCTATGATTGAAGCACTTCATCTAATGACATATGTATGTGGTTAAAATTCTATGCCTAATATGCACGAGTTGAACCTAAGTGTAGAATGCTAGAGTCCTCCACATCATGTCTCTTGATTGAAGGAGTTGAGAACATGGTTAAGTATTGATATCTTTTTGGCATGTGATATATATATATGTATGGATAAATGTGGACAAATGATTGAATTTAATACATTGACCTGTGTAAGACTGATTTCTTATAATGATTTGATTGGATTGAACAAACTTTCTATTTTATCCTTATCCTTGGGTTACATGCTAGAGCTCCAACCGCTAACCATCTTTGGGTGCTATGTCCCCATGTGACAAAGGGGACGAAGCATCTTCTACTTCTTCTATGCATTGAACAGGTGTTCTTGCGGTTCATCCATTGACCTTGAAGTGGTGAGTTTCCATACACTAGAAGGCCTACCTTTCATAGTCACGTTATTTTATGTCATAGACTTGTATAGATTTTGTACTTGGCTATTGTCGGGGGCATGTCTGACATATTATTGACTTCGGTTTGCTAGTGGTTTTGTGGATGATTGTGGACTTGGCTATTTTTTCTAAATGGTCGACATTAATGAAATATTAATTATTGTCTAACTATTGACTATTAGACTTATATTTCATCTATCTTATTATAAAGACGGTTATCATCCGACCCTCGTGGTTTCATTGATGATTGTTAGGTTAGGTTATTGGGGGGACCTTCGTTTCATGTGAGCTTGAGGTTCCCATACGACATGGACCAATTTTGTGGCGTGTCACTAGGTCTAGGAAGATATTCATTTCGTATATTTTGACCCATTTCCTCTGTTGTAGAAAATGGTATGTATATTTATTCTTCTTCCACTTATATTATTGCTATTGTTAAATTTCATTCATTTCTCCATTTATCTTGTTCTTGTTAGACTATTACATATTATTCTAAACTATGACTTGGCTTACCTACTGTTTGGTTGATATAGGCTTCATCATGACTTGAAAAATCAAGTCATGACATAAACTGTATTCAACAATCATTATTCTTTTCATGGCATGAAGGATTTTGTCCTACTTTTAAATCACTCTATTTTTTTAGGAGATTTTGGTGATGATAATTATTGATGTAGCCTATTTCATTGAAAAATTGTTCAAAAACTATTGTTTCAAATACTCCTCAATGATCATATCCATAGTAATAGTATAGTAACTTTTATCTCATTGAATTATTTTACAAAATTACTAAAAATTCTTTAAAGTATAATTATTGTAAGCAAGAAACAAACACAATTAAACAGGAAAACTGATCTTCAACAACAAAAGTATAGCTTTTCCAATCAATGCTTGCTATTCTAGAAAGATCAAAAAGATATGTAACGACCCTCAAGATAACTTTGTGATTTTCACTCTTTTTTCCTATCACTAAATAGTAATGTGTCATGACTCAAAATAGATAACGTTATGGAACCAATCTAACCTTGCATGATGGGAAAGAGAATAGCCCAATCAATCCTAAAAATTTAAAACTAAATAAAGTGGAAGAAGTAAAACAACAAAAATAAATCTCCAAATAAGAAAAAAGAAATAAATCCAACCTCAATAGATATCCCAAGTCTAGATGTCACCAAATACACATATTTCCAAGGGATAACATAGTAATAGAGACAACATTCACCATAAAGAAAAGTGCAAAAGATGAAGATGAGTCCTTGACACCTACATGAGATACTTCTAGTCAATCTGCAACATAACATACACGCCAACTAGGATGTAGCAAGGGTAATATCAATATACCATACAAACTATTAGGAATCATTTTTCAACCAAGGTTAGTTCACATAACATCATATAGAATTCATAAAATAAAGCATGACAACTCCAAGCTCAAGAATAATATAACCACAATAATAGGTATACTGTGAACTCAAATGATACAAAAGTCAACCCTACAAAAATCTAGGGACTTATTAATAAATTAAGTTGTTAAAACATAGATTAGTGAAAAACTTATAAGGTTTATGATGACAAAATGATTATCATGGGCTCACAAACACCCCACGATCTTCCAATAAACACTACCCTAATCTTCCACACTCTCTAGGGCTCCAAGCTCTAAAGACTTGTGAAAAATATGGAGAAAATCAGTCATAAATGGCATTTAATGGCTTCCCATGTTCCGCTTAATTAGTGACTTTACCACATAAGCATTCAGCACTAAAGAGGCGAAGTAGCTAAAGCGGTACCCACTTGCTTGGCCTTCCGCTAAAATGACATATGCTTTAGCAGGAAGACTTGGCATCGCCCAAGCACACACACAAGTGTACGTGGTCTTATAAAGTAGTAAAGTGTCTTCAAGAAAGCCCAAGTATCGATCTCTCACAGATTTGCGTTCGCCGCCTATCTAATTCTAGTTTAACTAATAGATAAAAACAAAACAAGGAGAGAGTTTATTATTTTGCAAATTAAAAATAAAATAAATAATGCATAAAATAAAATTCATGGGACAATCAATGGAAGAAAACCTAGGGTCAAAGCACTTCGAACAATCATACTATGTTATTGAATTTCATTCATCAACTTTCTTATCGTGGTTGTTGATTCATAGGGTTAATTGCATGATCAGGGTTTCCCAACCTCTAATATTTTACCTAATATGGACATTACAACTACATCGTTGAGCGGGAATGCAATAATCCATTTAAGTTAATTAAAGCAATCATCCTACGTTTGAATCAAGTAAGACATCTAAATACATCCCTGTCTTAGACGGTAAGTTTAATTCTTTATTTTATAAAAGAATAAAAACCTAAACTTTGTTTATTCCCATGTTCTATCTCCCTATTCCCTCTCCTGGGATAAAAAGGTCGACAATATATATATTTTATGGGTGATTAATCCATAAAATAATTACAATTAGAATAAAAAAGCAACCAATAATGATAAGTGAATTAACGAAATCAATCCAAAACGATAATAATCATATTCTTGGCTTTAACCACGAAAAAAGGGTTTGTCTTGAATGGAAATATTCATCATCTAATTCCTTGGAATGATGATACAAACCATAAAAAAAACTAAATTAAAGAATGATAAAACCTAAAAAGAAGTTGTGGTAGCCTCCAATGATGTTCCAAGTTTATCTAGGGTTTCCAAGACATCCCAAGATGATTAAAACGTTTTTAGGACGTTATATTTATAGTAGACAAGTTATATACCAAGTTGGATTAGGTTTACATGCTGTTTTCCTTCAGATAGACGAAATTTTCCTGATTTTGTTGCTCCCCGCGTCGCGCTGACATGCCAACTCACAATTGTCAAAAAATCTATCAAATTCCAGTAGCTAATCACGATTTCAACGAGCCGCGGAGCCTCCTTAAACCCCATATTAGGCTACACACGCCTGTGGGTAAAAACATTGGACCTCTTATAAATCTAGTGATGTTTATAACTCATCAATAATATCCCTATATAGTCCACACGCGCCGTATAGATTTCAGGGGTCTAAATTGCGTCCAGTTTACGTCTTGTGATTTTGTTGAGCATTCCGAGCCTTCTTGAGTTGTTTCCACTTGATTTAAAGCTTTTATATCCTTCATATATTATCATAATCCATTAAAAAAAACATCCTAAATCATTAAAAACATCAATTAAGAGCTCAAAAAAACACAACATCCTCACCGATGAACTAGAAATACAACTTAAGCATAGGCTAAATTCACATTGAGCTTTAACTCATATTTTTCACTCTTTTCTTGAACCAATTTACCCTTGAACATTATAAATAATTTTTTTTACATATAAATACATAATAACAACCTTATAAACTCATTAAAAAATATTTGAACCCAACACAAGAAACTAGACAAACACCTAGCTCAAGCTAGCTGCACTAGTGTTCTCGATTAACTTCTAAATGATCAATTTGAATCAAAACTCATGTGAAACTACCATTAAACATCATAAACACATACTTGGACACATAAATTCTCATTTATATCATTATCATCACATTTAGCATAAAAATTATCCTCAAAATAAGGATAAAAAGGCTAGAATATTAATGCTAGAATGCATAAATTCACCCACCATCACCACCTCACACATAAATCCTTGTTCATCCTCGAACAACTCTTAATATAAAAACCATGAGCTGAAGAGACTCCACACTTCTAATACATGCAAGAAACTCAAGATAGCACTACAATGACTACATAAATGCAAGTTTCTACACTATTTACACAATTGAAAGCTCAAGAACACTACTCCAAAACAACCTAACCTCAAGAATTGACTCACCTAGTTGGTAAACTCATTCTTATTTCTCAATCAATGACATCATACAAATCACCCACATTCATCAAACATGTGCCCCTCACAACAAGAGAGTTAACCATAATCTCTCACAATAATGCAATTTATAACGTAATGGGTACAAAAATCAAATTACGCTCACTCCCATAAAGAATTCACAAGTTACACATAATGAACCATAGTCGTTCCATTAGGGTACTGCTCCACTAATACTAGAATGATGAACTTAGGATCAATTAGGACTTTTTCGGGTTGTAATGTAAGCTAAGGGACGGGTATGAACTATTTTGGCCAAGAATAGTGACTAACCTCTCTAAGATCTTTAATGCACTACATTATACATTTAAAATCAATCTCCAACAACAAAATTAAACTTTTTCATCCACCCATATCTTTTATTTTTTTGCCCCATCTCTTTTAAGCATTTTCATAAACACTTGGTGGGCACATAGTTTACTACCACAAGAATCAATTTTTTTTTCATAATCATGGCAATATTCTAACATGAATTATATCACATCTACCACACATCCATTATCAACACCAATAAAAATTATCTTGGGGCATCAATTTCACCTTTTTCTTCTTCAATTTCTCAATTCCTTACTAATTCAATTTTTTTATCTAAGCACTTAGGAGCCTTTTGGATCAAATTATGGTCTATCAAAGAAGGAAATTAGGCTACATATGATTCTACAAAAGAAAAGGCTAAAGGATCAATGGATTTTAGCTAGGATAATGCACAAGGGTAGGTAAAAAGGAGGTATAAAACAAGGCTATCAAAGAAATGCCTAAATCATCTCCGAAATCCATATTCTTTATTTCACTTCACACACACACCGGGCAAGTTCTATACATCACATGCAACAAGGAATATACAAAAATCTCTCACGCACATGGCACATGCTCAAATCAATAGGATCATCATAGACTCCCAACCAAATAATAGGATGAATTAAAAATTAAGCCAACAAATACTAGAATCACAAACATGAGCATAAGAGTCTCAAAAATAACAATTCACTCAATCAACATGCTTTTATCAACAAACCCACTTGTATCGTGCAATAAAAAATAACACAAAAAATAATATCTAACTTATTCCTAACCTAAAAAATTTTAAATTGAGCCAAAAATTAGGAATTTCCCCGCCCCACACTTAAAAATCTACTTTATCCCCAAAGTGAATTTAAAAGTAAAAAGATAGAAACACTCTCCGAGGCCTCCAGGCCTAGCTAGTAGCATCTTCATACATAAAGGAGATCCATGGGACACCACACTCAATCTTTTCCATGCTTCAAGCTTTGGGTTTATGGTACTTAAACATCCCATTAACCTGTGACTCAACCAAAAACAAAAACTACGTGAAATAAAAACATTTAAAAACTAAAAAGAAAACATACCTTATCTTGGGTTTCCTCCGAAGAAGAGCCTAATTTAGTATCGCAGAACGACCCAATCAACTTTTTCCTCCACCTTGAGGATATAAATTTCACCCTCAATTTTACATCCATCTTCTTGCCTCGATCATAGGGCAGTGGTACAAAGATTAATGAACCGAGTAATAGAATATGCATGGTAAACCACTCGTCTTTTAAGTGAGGTCTGTTTTTATATCGCTTAACTGGTGAAAAATCAAGAATATAGGATTCTTGTTTCTCATCTTCACACTCTTGCACTATTTTAAATGATTCCATAGACAAGACATTATCTAAACATAATGTAGAAAAGTGCTTTGAGTGTGGCCCAATAAATCCTACTTTAAAATTTACACTATCCTCAATACTCTCACTGATATTCACCTTCTCAATTTCAGTCTCAAAAGAAAGATGACAGTCGAGTGGATGCGATTTTTATGGTAGTGGTGGTATCTCCTTAACCTCTATAGTTGTCTTTACAAACATGACTGAATCAGGATTAAAAGAAAACATATCTGCAGAGTGATACAGACTGTAACAAACCACACACCAACTTGTGGGTTGCTCCAAAGGTTGGAAACAAATGGGTCCCCTCCAAATACTTGGACCAAAATCTGGACAAAAAGTCTTATGGTGGGTTTCTCCACAAAAATGAAAAGAATCATCATCCCTTGAAAACCATCTATCTTAGAATGACATCTCAAGAAGAGTGTGAGAAAAATAAGAATAAAGAAAAAAAAAAAAAAAAAAAAACTATTAACAACTCAATATAAAAAAACTAAAATTAAGATAGTTTCCTAATTACAGGTCCCCAACAATGGAGGCAAAAACTTGACAGTGCCTAGTCACACATGCAAGTGTACGTAGTCTTATCAATTAGTAAAGTGGCTTCAAGAAAGACTAAGTATCTATATCTCAGGGACTTGCATTCGCCGCCTATCTAATTCTAGTTTAACTAATTGAGAAAAAGTAAACAAGGAGAGAGTTTGTAATTTCACAAATTAAAAATAAAACAAATAATGCATAAAATAAAATAGTTGGGACAATCAATGAAAGAAAACCCAGGGTTAAAGATCTTCGAACAAACATACTATGTTATTGAATTTCATTCGTCAACTTGCTTATTGTGGTTGTCGATTCATAGGGTTAACTGCATGATCAGGGTTTTCCAACCTCTAATCTTTTACCTAATATGCGCATTACAGCTATATCTTTGAGTGGGGATGCAATAATCTAATTAAGTTTATTAAAGCAATCATCCTACGTTTGAATCAAGTAAGCCATCTAAATACATCCCTATTTTAGATGCTAAGTTTAATTTTTTATTTTATAAAAGAATAAAAATCCAAACTTTGTTTATTTCCATGTTCTACCTCCCTATTTCCCTCTCCCGAGATCAAAAGGTCGACTATAAATGTATTTTATGGGTGATCAATCCATAAAATAATTAAAATAATAATAAAACAAACAACCAATAATGATAAACAAATTAACGAAATTAATCCAAAACAATAATAATCATGTTCTTGGCTTTAACCCCGGAAACAAGGTTTAGCCTTGAAAGGAAATATTCATCATCCAATCACTTGGAATGATGATACGATCCATAAAAATAACTAAATTAAAGAATGATAAAACCTAAAAAGAATTTGTAGTAGCCTCCAATGATGTTCCAAATTAATCTAGGGTTTCCAAGAGGTCCCAAGATGTTTCAAACATTTTTTAGAACGTTATATTTATAGTGGACAAGTTATATACCAAGTTGGATTAGGTTTACACGCTGTTTTCCTTCAACTGGATAAAATTTTCTCAATTTTGGTGCTCCCTGCATCGTGCTGACATGTCAATTCATAAATGTCAAAAATCTATCAAATTCCAGTAGCTCATCATGATTTCAATGCATCGCGGAGCCATATTAAACCCCATTTTATGATAAATACGCCTATGGGTCAAAAACCTAGGCCTCTTATGAATCTAGTGATGTTTAGAACTCATCATTTATCCCCCTATACAGTCGACACGCGCCCCATCTAGGGTTTGTAGGATGCTTATTTAGTGGAAAGAAGGAGTCAAGATTCTTAGTGTATTATCTTTTTCAAGGAATGTAACTCTTCCCCTGGCTAAATAACTCTAAAACCCATGTATTTAACACTTGGATTAGTAAGTGTACGTGGTGGTTTTGATATCAAATGAAAATAGTTTTGTTTCCTGATGATGAATAATGTTTATTCATCCTTAGACTTGTGTTTGTACATGATATTAATGATGGTAGGTCTTGATGACCGCCAATTTAATTGCATGATGATTTGAATTGAGAGATTGTCCTTATAATGTTTTTAATCGATTACTACTTTCTTGAAGACATAATGGTCCCGTGCGGGTCTTGAGGTCTGTAAATTGAATTATATAATAAAGCGAGTTAAGGTATAGGCCTATTGAAATGGTTGATAAATAAAGGATCCTATGATGACCATGTGGTCATGTATTATGTTGATTTTTATAAATATGCTAAAGTCCTTAAAATGTGAAATGAATTGTATGGATATTAATGCATGAAACAATAAATAGAGAATTCAAATGTTGACTAATGATAGTAATGTGATGTCTTGTGGTTAAAGTCCTTGCCTTATGAAATGACTTGTTGTTAGAGTTCCTCATCGAATGAATTGTCGTTAGGGTCACTCGTTAAATAATTTATGGTTAGAGTCCCTCATCTAATATCTTGTTGTGGGAGTCCCTTTCTTAAAGAGATATCTTGAGGTTAAAATACCTTGCCTTATGAAACGACATGTGATTAAAGTTCCATGAATGATTGAATGAAATGGAATGTGACTAAATTTACATGACAAAATGAATTTGTGTGCATATGATTCGAGTTACATGCCCACTTGAGTATGTAAGCATGTTATTAGAGTTCAATTCCTAAGTGTATATGTGAGCATGTGACTAGAGTTCCATTCCTAAGTGTATTTGTAAGCTTATGTCTAGAGTTCCATGTCTAATTCAATGTGTGAGCATGTGATTATAGTCCCATGCCTAATTAATTTTGTGCATATGGTTAGAGCCCTCGCTATAATAGATAAATATATGGTTTGTGGTCCCTTCCTTCATGAATGTACCTCCGATTGAAGAACTTTATCTAATGACATGTGAATATAGTTAAAGTTCTATGCTTAATATGCACAAGTTGAACCTAAGTGTGGAATGCTAGAGTCATCCACATTATGCCTCATGATTGAAGGAGTTGAGAACGTGGTTAAGTATTGATATCTTATTGGCATGTGATATATAGATATGTAATAATAAATGTGTAAATATGATTAAACGTGATACATTAACTTGTGTGAGACTGATTGCTTATAATTATTTGACTAGATTGAATAAACATGCTATTTAATCCTTATCCTTGGGTTACATGCTAGCGCTCCAACCGCTAACCGTCTTCAGATGATATGACCCCATGCGACATAGGGGCCGAAGAATCTTCTTCTTCTTCTATGCAGTAAACATATGTTTGAGCGGTTAAGTCATTGACCTTGAAGTGGTGAGCTTCCATACTCATCAAGTCCTACCTTTCATAGTCACGTTTTCTATCTCATAGACTTGTATAGAATTGGTACTTGGCTATTGTCGAGGGCATGTACGACATATTATTGACATCATTTTGGTAGTGGTTTTGTCGATGATTGTGGACTTGGCTATTTTTGCTAAATGGTCGACATTAATGAAATGTTATTTATTGACTAACTATTAACTATTAGCCTTATATTTCTTCTATCTTATTAAAAGGGTTGATATCATCTGACCCTCGTGGTTGCTTTGATGATGATTAGTTTGGGTTATTGGGGGGACCTCCGGTTCATGTGAGCCTAAGGTTCCCATATGACATGGCCCAATTTCAGGGCGTGTCACTAGGTCTAGGAAGAGGTTCATTTTGTATATTTTGTCCCTTTCACTTTTTTGTACAATATTGTATGTATATTTCTTGTTCTTCCACTTAAATTATTGTTGTTGTTAAATTTCATTAATTTCTCCATTTATCTTGTCCTTGTTAGCCCATAGCATATTATTCCGATCCATGACTTGGCCTACCTACTGGTTGATTGAAGTAGGCATCATCATGACTTGAGAAATCAGGTCATAACATAAAGTGTATTCAACAATCATTATTTTTGTCATAGCATGAAGGTTTTTTTCATACTTTTAAACCGCACTAATTTTTCAGGAGATTTTTGTGATGATAAATTATGGGTGTAGCCTGTTTCATTTGAAAAATTGTTCAAAATCAGTTCTTTCAAATATTCCTCAATGATTATTTCCACCTTAATAACATAGTAACTTTTGTCTCTAGGAATTATGTTACAAAATTACTAAAAAATCTTTAAAGTATAATTATTGTATGCAAGAAACAAACATAATTAAATAGGAAAAACTCATCTTCAAATACAAAAGCATATCTTTTTCAATTAATGCTAGATTTTCTAGAAGGAACCAAAAGATATGTAACGACTCTCAAGATCATTTTGTGATTTTCACTTTTTTTCCTATCACTACATAGTAATGTGTCACGACCCAAAATAGATAATATTATGGAACCTATCTAACCTTGCATGATAGGTAAGAGAAAAGCCCAAGTGATCATAATAATTTAAAACAAAATAATGGAAGAAGTAAAACAACAAAATAAATCTCCAAATAATACAAAAGAAATAAATCCAACTTCAATAGAGATCACATGTCTAGGTGTCACCAAGTACACATATTTGTAGGGTCAAGAAATTAATAGAGACAGCATTTACCAGAAAGAGAAATGCAAAAGATGAAGATGAGTCCTTGACATCTACATGAGAGACTTCTAGACAATTTACAACATAACATACACCTCAACTATGATGTAGCAAGGGTAATATCAATATACCATACACACTATTAGGAATTATTGCTCAACCAAGGTTATTTCACATAACATCATATAGAATTCATAAAATAAAGCATGACAACTCTGAGCTCAAGGAAAATTTAACCTCAAGAATGGGTAAACTGCGAACTCAAATGATACAAAAGTCAACCCAACAAAAATCTAGGTACTTATTAATAAATTAGGGAGTTAAAACATGGATTAATCAAAATCTTTCAAGGTTTATGATGATAAAATGATTATCACGGGCTCACAAAACCCCCCACGATCTTCCAACAAACACTGCCCCAATCTTCCACAATCTCTAGGGCTCCAAGCTCTAAAGAATTTTGAAAAATATGGATAAAATCATTCATACAAGGTATTTAATTTCCTCTCAAGTTCCATATAATTAGAAGATTTACAACTTAAGCATTCACCGCTAAAGTGGTGAAGAAGCTCAAGCGGTACCCACTGGCTGGCCTTCTGCTAAAGTGGCATATGCTTTAGTAGGAAAACCACCGCTAAAGTTGATTGGTAGGGAAAGCAATAACGACTTAAGTTAAAGGTTGGATGATAAATAGTCCTCTACTAAAGATAAAAAAGAGTCTCTTAAGTGGATTGCACTAACTTAGTATACCAGCTGAAACTTAGATAAATTCCAAGTCTCCACCAATCCTTTGAGATTCATTACAAATATCATAAATGCAAACAAGCTATGTTACCCTATCAAATTCAATATTTCAAACAAAATGGCGCAATTATAATTTTCATCCAATGTTGTTTTGATGAAAAGTTGCCCCACACCCAAGGGCTATTTTTATCAATTTCCGACCAATAGCACAAAATGAGTTGAAAAGCTTTAGGACCCAAACCAAAGGCTCCCCTATCCTAAAACTGATTTTTCAAAGTTGATGGAACTATCATAATTTACTTATGAGGTTATTTACTTAAATTTTATACCCGATATCCAATTCTTACCAGCGAATACTTCAAAATAAAAAAAATTCTCTTAAACTAGACGAACTACCCGATAATTGAATTATCAGATGTAGAGTGTCTTAAATGACTTGGGGTAACTATAGTAAAGCTCTTAATGGTGAAAATGTGTGGAAATACAAAATATTACTTTGAGAGTCATTATATAAATCATTAAACCTTTCTTTGTATAGAATATTTAGGTCTAGATAAATTCATACTTGGATATTGTTGTTATAAATAATGCAATATTTATGTTTTGAATTTGAGTTTTTATTTTATCTCATTCTCTTACATTGATTGAATACTCTTGATTTACAAATGGGGTTTCCTTGTCTAAACTAATCTATGCTTTATCAATTCTTTCGTTAGTTTAGGTTGAAAGAGGAGAATAAAGTGATAATTTTCCATTTAGTTCAGTTAATGCTTGAAAGAAATAATTAATTTTGGGAAAGATTAAAATAGTGTAATTTAGGACGTATGACGGTTGCTCCCAATAGCAAATGTAAGTGTACGTGTCCACCAAGTAGTAAATTGGTCATATAAAATCCAAATATCAGTCCCATAGGGCTTGTGTTTAACAACTATCCAATTTTGCTTCAACTATTAAGATTAAATTAGTGCAAACTTAATCACAAGACTTTGGAAGTTATAACTAAATGAAAAGTAAGTAATACTTTAAATTAAAGGTTCTTGAAAAATAATGGGAAGAAACCCATGGTTAAAGAACTATGAATAATTATATTTCTCTTTATAACTTCATTGGTTAGGTTAACTATCTTTGATGTTGATCTTCGACATTGAGACCATTACTATGGCCTTCCAAAACTCTAATCATCTACCTAACTTATCCCCACAACTATATCATTGAGCAGGGTTGCAAGAACTAATGTAACGCCCCAAATCTGGTACCCAGAACGCTACACGGTGCTCATGACCCCGAAGGATCACAAGCTAACCCATGTCTGGTATCTGTAACATGGCACTACATAATATACTTTATAAATGCAGAAAAAGGATGAAGGGCCATAAGGTTTAAATATCTGATAAAACATAACATTTGGAAATATGTAATATCAATACCAAAACAAAACTGAAATAACTGTTTGAACATGTTATAGTCTGAAAGCCTCTAAACTGTCAAAAAAATATGGAGTTGATGGGACATGTCCCAAACTAACTCTGAACTACTAAAATAATAAAGTAATAAATAAAATAATCATGTTATCCTCGAATGATGAGGACTCACTGCTAGTCTGACTGCTGAAACTTAAATACTACTGATGCTCTGAAACTCGTGCTTCTTAACCCATGGTATAAAACACCATTGGGAAAATGCGTCAGTATGATTGAATATTCTGGTATGCAAGTGAGGTATGCTAAATGCAAGGGATCATATGCATGAACAATACTGACTGACTAAGTAACATGAATGTGAGAACACATGCATGAATACGTGAACTGTAACTGAGATCATGACATTACTGAATCTAAATAATGCTAACATACATTTTCGTATAACTGATCTACTATTATCTGAATGACTATGTCTGACAGTCCAGTTTCTGATGGAACTAGCTGAGTTTCGTACTGCTCTAGGTGACTGTATCTGACAGTCTTGAATTTTGTAGACTATTTAAGTTCTATTACTAAGACTGAGACTTAGACTATAATTGTGGGATGTAGTCATCAAACCAACATTCCCCAAATAATATAATATAATTGAGTTGGGGTCCAATAAGGCTATTAATACCGCGCCACTGGTAAGGAGAAGCTGTGAGTAATCCCTCATCTAACAGGTACTTAAAAGAGAATGGTGGGACCCTCATATAACAGGTTAATCCACCTCATTTACCCTCATATAGTAGGTTTGATGTCTCAACCTGTTCTATTTATGTAGTTCTAGAGCCCAAGGATTGCTTCTAAGAATCACACCCTCTACTCGCAGTTGAGTTCCCATCCTTGGGCTTACTCGGTGCTGAATCCTACTCCTATCTGATTAGACTCTGAATTAATTATACTGAACTGACTAGACTGAGTTCACTGAGTTCTGTTGATGGACGGAATATTACTGAGATCTGATAACTGACTTAGATTACTGAGATTACTATGATTATTGAGTTTTCCTGAGTCATGAGACTGACTGAATTCTACGGAACATGGCTTGACTGAGAGTATCATGAAAACTGACACTAGATCTAGGCACACATCTAAATTTTAGGGTACAAGTACCCCCAGGACTCGATAGCATGAAACAGACAAGACATGACACTTCTTGACACATGACCATAGTCAACAATTCATAGTACAATCATTGGGGATTTTCATGAAGTACTTGCATATAGGAATGCATGTAAACGTATCATAATTTCATAAGCCTAATCTCATGAGCATTAAGTCAATCCATTACAAAGAATACCAATAATGTGGAAGTCATATCAAATATAAGGAAGAAACATGGATTCATAAATTTTGGTCATAAATGAGTCATAAACCCAAAGTCCTATTCTCTTAGGCATTTTATCAAACAACTTGCAAGCATATCTTTAGGCTTAGGCACGAATATTGAAATAATACTTCATGGCAATATTTTACACTTCCAATGCAAGAATTTCAACCACATACTAATATATTTTCATGATAGTCGTTAAAGGCTTCAACTTGGAAATCAAACAACAATATAATCATGGATATAATTCAATTCATACCATGGAATCCAAAGTTTATATTTCAAATAGGGTTTCTTGAGCTTCATGGGTGAAAGGAACCCATGAATCAACACTTGACATATCTAGGTAGATGATTTCTTTAAGATTGGAGGAGGAAAGCTTGAATTCTTGCCTTGGGATTAGACACCTAGGGTTTCTTATTCTTAGGGATTGATCTTTGAGAGAAACCCTAATTTGGCGTTGTGGATGAATAAAGAAGTTATGAGCTCTGATCTGGTATAATTAGGGGTTTAAACAGGTGGAAAAAAATCCAAATACCCTTTTAAAAATGGCTTAAAATCGCTGATCAGAAGTGGTGATGATTTGAGCGACGGTCCATCATTGGGTCGATGGTCTGTGGGTCCTGACCGTCGTACGTGGCCAGAACCTGAACTTTCTGCCTCGTTTGCGATAGTTTGGGCGATGGTCCATCACTGGCTCAACGGTCTATCGGTCCTGACTGTCGTACTTGACCAGAAGTCAGGTTCACTACCTTAGTCATAACAGCTTGGGTGACAGTCTGTCACTAGCTCGACGGTCTATTGTCCTGACCATCGTTTCTGGGGAGTTCTGATAGTTCTCTGTAAAACGTCTATAACTTTTTAGTCCGATACAGGATTTGGAAGAAATTGTTATTGTTGGAAAGGTAATTCAATTTCCCACATGATAAAATGTTGAAATTGAGGAAATTCTATCTAAGTTAAACATTAATAATTTAGGAAGTCATCACTAACTTTTTTGGAGACTAGATTTGACTTAAAAAAAGTTTGGGGTATTACAATATCTCCCCCTTGGGAACATTCATCCTCTAATGGGACTGACTAGACTGGGAAAGATGATAGATTGATCTTACTTAAGTGTCGTGAACATTTGAATATGTCTATATTACTGGAACTTTTGATATACTAAAATCTCATACTGAATATGCATGTCTAATGCATGGATATGTGAAGGATAGTCTTCATGAATACATGACTGAAATTACTGAGAAACTGAGTTTCTCGTAATGAGAATACATATATAATACATGAATACGTGACTGACATGATACATGAACATATGACTTGATATGCAATGGTATTTGATACCAAGTTTATAACTAAAATCTGAACATGTAACTGAATGAGCTTAAGGAAAGTTATTACCTTGGGCTGAGTCTGAGTTTGTGGAGAAGAGGTGAGGATACTTGGTCTGCATGTCTTCTTCTACTTCCCAAGTATATCCCTCAATAGACTGATCCGCCAAAGAACTTTGACTAGAGGGACTTCTTTGTTCCTCAGTCTACGAGTCTGCTAGTTAAGAATTTCGACAGGAATCTTTCCATAAGAGAGGTTGTTCTGAATGTCTAAGTCCTCTACCGAGACTACAACTGTTGGGTTACCTATGCACTTCTTTAGCAAGGAGACATGGAACAATTGATGAACTGAGGCTAGATCTGAAGGCAATTCAAGCTCATAAGGTACTTTGCCGAAGCGACTGAGAATTTTGAATGGACCGACATATCGGGGACTGAGCTTTCCCTTCTTATTGAACCTCTTCATGGGAGAGATTTTCAAGTACACATAATCACCAATTTAGAACTCAAGATCCTTTTTGGGCACGTTTGTGTATGATTTTTACCAAATTACCAAGTCAGGACCTACTACTGCGACCTCACCCACTTCAAACTAATAGATTGGAGATTTTCACCTCCTATCGTAGAGAGCTTCAAATGGAGCCATCTGAATACTAAAATGATATTTGTTGTTGTATGCAAACTCAATCAAATGCAAGTGGTCATCTTATCTCCCCTTGAAGTCAATTGCACACGCCCTTAGTATATCTTCCAAGGTCTGAATGGTCCTATCTGCTTGACTATCTGTCTGAAGATAAAAGTCTATACTGAGGTAAACTTGGGTACCAAGACCCTTTTGGAACTCTTTCAAAAGTAAGAGGTGAACTGGGTACCTCTATCTGAAATAATAGACAATGGAACACTATGCAATCTGACCAACTTCTTGATATAGAGTTTGGCATAATCCTCGGCTGAATAGGAGGTATAAAAAGGATGTAAATAAGCTGATTTAGTTATCCTGTCTATAATGACCCAGACTGAATCATGTTGATGACGTGTACGAGGAAAACCCGTTATAAAGTCCATGTTCACTTTGTCCCACTTCTAAGTAGGAATACTGAATTCCTGCATAGACCCATATAACGCCTCAAAATCTCATTCCGAGATATCACACGGTGCTTAAGAATACAAGTAGCTCTAAGCTAACACTTTGATCCTGCTAATACTCCCAACACTTACTTTAGGATAATTATAGAAAAACAAGGATACTGTCATATCATATCTCAATTGAAATAACAAAAGAATACTATCCTAATAGCAACATACTAAAAAGTCTCAAACATCACTAATAGTCTAGTTTGACAAAGACTCTATTGGGACAGACCCCCAACTGACTCGAAATGATCTAAAAGTAATACTCAAAACATTATGAAAGCAGAAAAGCTATAGATATAGGTCCTCGAACCATGAGGACTCACTAAAGATAAAGATGTAGATGAGATGCTCGGAGATCATGATGCTGCTAATACTAAGCACCTGAACCTACATTATGAGACAATGTAGAACACAGACGTATATGGATCAGTACTTTGAGGATGTACTGAGTATATGAGGGTGTACGCAATGATTAAAACAACAATATCATTAATATTTATAGCAATTATATATGTTGATACAACTGACTCACGTAGCTTGAATAACTCAAAAAATGTAAGTCTCATCCATTATGAATAATGGGACGCATAGTATAAATCTCCTGAGTCAATATACTTATTTCTTAAATCTGTAGTTCTATTCCCTTCTAAAAACATATATTTGATTAAATTGCGAGCCTTTACAGTTATTTTTTAAACCCTTGGAGAAACATAATTTTAAAAGCTTGTCTTGATTAATAGAGAGAATAACTCATCTTGAGGGAAAATACTTTAGGAACTAATTATTTACTTTCACTAGCTGGGAGGTTCTCTCAACCGACATTCACCATGCGAGATACATAGAGTCCAATGTCTTTTCCTCCTAAGGAAGAAACCTCACATTGAGGGGAGGCATTATACTCTTGCTAGTGAGTATAACCTCAACTTAGTGATCACTATCTCTCCCTCGGTCCCATAAATCTCAATTCTATGGTGGCACATACTTTTGGGTATGAAACCATAGTAACTTACACAATGCGGTGCTAAATACTACTCCATTAAATTAGCTAAGCTCATCTCATATAAATCCACATGAAAACTCGTATAAGGGTTTACTGGAAAATAGTTATGCATTTAACATTATGAGAATAACTCTGGGATCTGTATTTCAGAACTTATGTAAGGATAAAAAGATCAAATATTGTTTTACCTATTTAATATCAATGTATCAACTCATATAAATGCATGGAAAATCATCATGCTTAATAAGTTTTTCTCAAAATTCTACCATAATACAAAAATGATAGCTTCAAATCACAATCTCATACCTAATTTAATGGAAAACTGTAATGGCTCAAATCATGCTCATCATACTCAAAATCATAAAAGAACAACTTGAACTCAAAGAAACCATGAAATTTCATAAATCAATCACATCATGCTCAAAATTTCTTAATAAAATACAATCGGTATAAAATTCAATATTTAAAATCATGGGTAATCCGTAAAAACATAGTTTTTGGGCAGAAGGGTGAAAGGATTTCCCTTGTTCAAACCCCACATATCTTAGATTAATAAACTTGGATGAACAACTTGCTTTTGAGATGTAATTGGAACTCTTGAATGTGAGTTCTTGAAGCTTTTGACTTGGGAGTCTTGCATCTTGACTCAATTTAAAAAATCTATAGTGAACCCTTGAAATTCTTGGAAGAGGATTTGGATGCTTATGGTTTTTTGTTGAGGGAAATCTTTAGAAAAATCTCATACGATGCTTGTAGTGACACTAATTCTGATGTTTGTACAGTGTAAGTGGCTTGGAAAAAGTCCAAAGTGTCATTTTCAACTTCTGTATGAAGCTGGGAAAATTGAACTGGAAACCTGACTTTATGGGCCACTATGATGCACCACTATTATGGTGGATCAATAGAAATTGACAAATGGGAATCTGGGAGTCACCGCGATGCGGAGCCAGTTGTACCACTAGTTGGGACCTAGAACTTCAGCACAATGCATCACAATCGCGCTAGGCCACTGTAAATTGACTATTGGGAAATTGGGGTCCCCCGCAATGCGCCTGTGATGCCCCAAAAAAATTTTCCGTTAAGATCTCAGACAAAAATATGTTGAATTATGTTCTTTATCATGAATAATAATTTTTCTGTGTGGATTTTCTTAATATACGACCCGTAATTATGTAGAGAATCGAATAAACTTTCCAATGATATGCGGATCATCCAAAATGGACACTCGAGCGATGAGTTATGATCATTCCGATCTAATCGTGAATAGTGGTGAAAAATAAATGTGCAGGAAAAAACTACTGAGGCCAGACGAATTTTAGGGTCAACTTCAAACGATCATAACTCCTTGTACATAATGATATGGGTGAGCTACTATACATCAACAAAAATCTATGAAAGTTCTCTTTCCAATGAAATTGGCTTCATCCAATTTAGCCATCAGAGCAAAAGGTTATGGTCGATCTACTTCAGCCTATCAAAACATTCCACCAAAGGACAAATTTGACATTATTTAATTTTTAAGGATATTTTGATCATTTTCACTCCAATCCATCCGGGTAAACCATGGATTTAATTCCATTAAGAGCATTCAATAGCTCATTTTTCTCCAAAATTTGCTAAGGCTCAAACCCCAATCCTACTACTCCAAATTTCATCCTTCTATGTCTTGATTGAACCGTAGAAATTTCAAATTGATTTGGGATTCGAGTTGATCATGTTAAGGGCTTTGAGAAGCACCCTTTATTTTCGTGAATAAAGTTCTGGAGTCAGAAGTTCATATTTATCTTCCATTTTTAGGTATGTGGGGCTTTGAACAAGATTATCCTTTCGATATTGTTCCCGGTATTTTTGTTGAATTACATTGACATGAGATTTTACATATTTTACCATGAATTGGAAATATGGTTTTATATCTTAGATTATTGTCCATGAGCTATGAGATTATGCCATCCAATATGTGTATGATGTTGAGATGGAATTATGTCCAAAAAGTATTTGATTATGAGAGTATAATGATTTAATTTGTTAAGCCTTGATTTATACTATCATTCCACTATTTTCTTATTATGAATTTATAATTGATATTGGAAATTCTATATCCCTACTATGGGTTGATGTCTCAAGTATCTTTAAATGAGAGTCGGAGAGTTGCAATTGTTGAAAATATTATGTATTGAGTCTTCATATCCTTGTCCAAATGTCAAGTCATTTATGGTTCAATGCATTGATACCTTGTCAATGTTGAGGAAGATTAAAATGTTTTGAGCTAAAATATGTTGAGTTAGGAATCCACAAATTGATATGATTTGATAAATGAGAAGGAGATTTGATTTGGTCTTTATGATAGACCCTTGTGATGTTGTGGTGGATTTCCTAACACGTTCTGAGCTTCTCGGGGAGTAGTAATTAGCACCGAGAGAGAAATTTGGTATTTCCCCAAACCTATGTGCCACTGTAGGGTTGTTTGATGATGATATTATTAGCCAGAGAGACCGATTATGATTATTGCAGTTTTAAGGTTGTACTCCCTAGCAAAGAGTATGACGCTCCCGCCAATGGGGGTTTCAAAAATTTGTATTCCACGTAGCTCACGTGGGGTTGTCGGTAATAGGAAACTCCCTTGTCCATAAGAGTCATGTTTATTGAAATACCAAGTCACTCTGAGTTTTGATGTGGTAAGTCAAGTTGCCTATGATGATCTATAATGATTTATGAGGTTTTTCTCCTACATTTCCTATCTAAGATGTTATGAGTGGCATGATTCAATGTCACTCAAGCCAGGAGTGTTATTATGGTCCGTATGTACGTTTTTACGAAATTTATGATATTATTTATATTTTGCATGTGCCCCCACATATTCAGTACATATCTTGTGCTAACCCACATGTTTCTCTATGGGCTACATTTTTACCATTATGTAGGTTCAGGTACTCATCCGCAGCCGAGACAGTGATATTCGAGTGCCGCATCTACGTTCCTTCAGTGGTGAGTCCTCATGGTTCGAGGACCAAATTGCCAGTTTTGGTTCTATTGTTTTGTGATCCCTTTGGTCTGTTGAGTCAGTTGGGGATTTGTCCCAATGACTCATTGATTTTGCTGTATAGAGACTATGTCAGACTAGTGTATTGTTGGGTTGGTTTGTGTATAGACATTTTATATATGTACAGTCTAACGATAAAGGATGTGGACATTTTTAGGTTAGTTTTCCACAAGGATGAGAAGAGAAAATAGGTAGAGTTCAAAGATAGGTAGGGTAAGAGGAGAAGGTTTTCTGATCAAGGAGGTGCTTAGTTGCAAGGTGGTTGGGATGGAGGTAAATGGCTAAAAAAAAGTGAGGGAGTTTTGGTTCCTTTTCAACTGCTAGCACTCTTTACTTGAAGCAGTCGGGTGATAGGTGTCCGCAAGGTGGTGATAATTTTTGGGCACAAGTTTCCCATTATCAGGTGAGTAGGGGTCAGTTGATTTCTTTAGGCCTTTCTTGTAGGTTTTGTGGTTTTCTTTATTGGGGTTATTGTAGCGTAGGAATAGACAAGTGTTTTAAATATGGCTAGTCAAGCCATATGCTCAAGAATTATCCTGTTGGTAAGAGAGCTTCGGGTGCGGTCAAAGCTCTGATTGCTTCATCTTCTGCTTCTATGACTAGTTGTTTGGCTTTGGTGTTTGGTCCTGATTATGGTACCGACACTGGCCGTAATAGATTGTATGCTCTTACATCTAGGCAGGAATCTAAGGCATCACCTGATGTGATTACTGGTATGTTAAAACTCTTTTATTGTGATGTGTATTGTCTGCTTGATTTGGGGTCCACTCTTTCTTATGTGACACCATTTGTAGCTTTTGTATTATTTTTTATACTGAGGTTGTTTTAGATCCTTTTTTTATTTCTATCCCGATAGGTGACTTTGTTATTGCTGAGAGACTTTATAGGGGCTATGTGGTATCTGTTGGTGGTAAAAAAACATTAGTGGATTTATTTAAACTTGATATGGTGGATTTTGATGTTATTCTATTGATGGATTGGTTACACTCTTGTTACGCGTTCTATGATTGTCGGACCTATAAGGTTATCTTTAGATTTCATGGTGAACCAGTTATAGAGTGGGGATGTGGTTCCCTAGATTTTAGGGGGAGGTTTATTTCTTATCTTAGAGCTCAAAAGTTAATCTCTAATGGTTGTGTTTATCACTTGGTCTAAGTTAAAAATTCTAACTCAAAAAGGCCTTTTTTCATTTGGTTTCAGTGGTAAATGAGTTTCCTAAAGTTTTTTTGGATGATCTTCCTGGTGTTCCTCCGAATAAGGAAATAGAGTTTGGTATTGATTTGGTTCCGAACACTTGTCCAATACCTATTCATCCTTATAGGATAGCTTCGGCAGAATTAAGGGAACTCAAGGTGAAACTTAAGGATCTTCTGGATAAGGAGTTTATTCATCTTAGTGTATCCATGTAGGGTGCATCTGTGTTGTTCATACAGAAAAAAGATGGTTCCATATGGATGTGCATTGACTATCGGTAGTTGAATAAGGTAACGGTTAAGAACAAATATCCACTTCTAAAGATAAATAACTTGTTTGATCAGTTGCAAGGTGCCAAGTTCTTTTATAAGATAGATCTTCTGTCTAGGTATCATCAACTTAAGATTAGGTAGGAGGATGTCCCTTAGATGGCTTTTCATACTCAGTATGAGCACTTTGAATTCTTAAGGATGTCATTTGGTTTGACTAATGCCCCAGTGGTATTTATGGATCTGATGAACAGGGTTTTCAGGTAGTTCTTGGATCTCTTTGTCATTGTGTTTAATGATGACATTCTGGTGTATTCCAAAAGTGATGTAGATCATGCTAACCATCTCTGTGTGGTATAGAAGACCTTAAAGGAACAACAGTTGTATGAGAAGTTCTCTAAATATGAGTTTTGGATGAACACTGTGATTTTTCTTAGGTCATATTAATCTAGCGAGGGGATAATAATGGATTTGCAAAAAGTGGTTGTGGTTAAAGGGTGCCTTAAACCTACGACTCCAACCGACATTCGGAGCTTCTTGAGTTTGGCTGGGTATTATCATTGGTTTGTGTATAGCTTTTTGATAATAGTTGCTTCTTTGACTAAGTTGACTCAGAAAAAGGTGAAGTTTTCTTGGTCGGATGCTTGTGAGATAAGATTCGAGAAGTTGAAAAATAAGCTAACTTCGGTTTCGATTTTGTCATTACCTAAGGGCAGTGAGGGGTTTGTAGTTTATCATGATACATCTAGGGTGGGACTTGGTTATGTCTTGATGTAGCATGGGAAGGTGATTGCTTATGCTTCTAGGCAGTTGAAGGTGCATGAGAAGAATTCTCCTACTCATGATTTGTAGCTGTTGGAGGTGGTTTTTTCTTTGAAAATCTAGCAGCATTATTTGTATGGAGTGCCAGCAGACATCTTTTCTAATTATAAGAGTCTACAGTGTGTTCACTCAGAAGGAGATAAATCTTAAGAAAAGGAGATCGTTGGAGCCTCTCAAGGACTATGACATAAGTCTTTACTATCACCTAGGTAAGGCTAATGTGGTTTATGATTCTCTTAGCAGGTTATCCATGGAGAGTTTGGCTCATGTGGGGGAAGGAAAGTGGGAATTAGTGAAAGATATTCACCGTTTGGCAAATCTTAAAGTTTGTCTTTTGGACTCTAAGGATGGTGGGTTGATGGTTTAGGAGGTGGTTCAGTCATCTCTTGGTGCAGATATTAAGGAGAAACAAGTGCTAGATCCTATCTTTATAAAAATCAAGAGTAATATGGGTATACCAAAGGTAATGGTGTTTGCGGTCAGTGGCGATGGTACTTTATGGTAGCAAGAAAGGTTGTATGTTCCTGATGTCGATAGGTAGTGACAAAGGATCTTCCCTGAGGCACATGAATCGTGCTATGTTGTACACCCTGGCTCGACAATGATGTATCATGATCTCAAGGAGATGTATTGGTGGAATGGTATGAAAAGGGATGTGGCATTTTTTGTGGCCAAATGCTTGGTGTGCCAACAAGTTAAAGTTGAGCACATGAGACCTGGTTAGTTGTATCAAGAGATTATTTTTCCTGAATGGAAGTGGGAGGTAATCAATATGGATTTGTTACTGGTCTTTCTCTGTCTCAAAAATAATATTATTCAATTTGGGTCATCCTAGATAGGATGACAAAGTCTACTTACTTCTTGCCAATAGGACTACCTTTTTGGTGGAGGATTATGCAAAGATATATCTTCAAGAGATAATGAAGCTACATGGGGTACCTATTTTGATTATCTTTGACCGTGGTACATAGTTTTCATCTCATTTCTTGTGGTATTTTCAGAAGGGAGTAGGTACTAAGGTGAGTCTGAGTACTTCTTTTCATCCTCAAATGGATGGGCAAGCGGAAAGAACTATTGAGATATTGGAGGATATGCTTCGGGCATGTGTGATTGATTATGGTGGTAGTTAGGCTGAGCATCTACCTTTGGTAGAGTTTTGCTTACATCAATATCTATCATTCTAGTATTCGTATGGCCCCTTTTGAGGAATTGTATAGTAGGAGGTATAGACCTCCTATTGGTTGGTTCAAGCTTAGTGAGGTGGATATGCTCGGTCCAAATTTGGTCTATCCGGCTATAGAAAAGGTGAAGGCGATTCGGGATAGGCTTAAGGCGGCCCAAAGTCACCAAAAGTCCTATGCGGATGTAAAACGTAGAGACTTGGAGTTTGAAGTTGGGGATAAGTTGATCCTCAAGGTATCTCCCATGAAGGGAGTAATGCAGTTTTGTAAAAAGGGGAAGCTTAGTCCTCGACATATTAGTCCTTATATGGTTTTGTGGAAGGTTTAAAATATTTCTTATGAATTAGACTTTCCTTCTAGTTTGAACTCCATTCATCTAGTATTTCATGTCTCCATGTTGAGAAAGTGTCTTGGTGATCCTTCTTTGATTATTTCTTTGGATGGGTTGGGTATCTCAGACTCTCTTTCTTATGAAGAGGTCTCGATTGAGATCTTGGAAAGACAGGTTTGTCGATTGTGAACCAAAGATGTGGCTTCAGTTTAGGTTCTATAGTGAAACCATAAGGTAGAAGAAGCTACATGGTAAGCGGAGGAGGACATGAAGTCCAAGTATCCACATCTATTTTCTTCTCTTTGAATTCATGCGGCAGGTATGTGTCATCAACACATCTTTATTTTTTGAGTTTGGTAAAGGAAAGATTAATATCTTTGCCTCTTTATTTTCAAACTTTGTTAAATATTAGAGATATATTTGATAATGCAAATGACTCATGCATGTGGTTACTCCTACCTTGTCCATCATTCGGGGATGAATATTTCTAGTGGCGGATACTGAAATACCCTGGTTTATAGACCTCAAAAAATTACCTAGAATTCTGGTCTCTAGACCCAATATGACTCATGGGCACGAGCCATAATTTAGGGTATCAATGGCATCATATGTTGACCAGTATTGGTTGGTAGGATTGATATAGTTAATGAAATGGGTACGATTTAGGTATTACGAGTCGTATAGTTGGTACGGGTTGTTTGGTTACTTTACTTAATATTAGACTTAGTAACTTAAGTTGGATCTGAGTACGAGTGGATAACCTTGAGTCGTAAGCTAGGGTACGATTCGTACCCATGACTCATATGGTAGTCAGTGTTCAAACCTCCTGGATTTTATTCTGCTAGGGGTATGGTTTACAGATACCTGTCATACACTTGAATACGACTTGGGTTTGGGTGTGTCGTACCTTGGACAGTGTTAGGTCTAATGGAGAAATCCTAGGGAACGAGAGGTGGGTACCACTCATACAGGTTAGGTATGATTTGTAAAGTTCAGTCGTACCCTATGACGAAAATTTAATATAGTTTAAGTGAGAGAAATCTGGATATTTCTCAACTTATCCTAATAAGGTACCATGACTTATATTGCACTTGGGAGGTTATTTGCCCTATTATTCTATTCTTAAATACATGGAAAACACTCTTAAATCATCTCTAGAGTTCTTAGGCAAGAGAAGTTAGGGTTACATCTTGAGGAGTAAATAAGGGTTTGTCTTGGTGATTTCTCTCCATCGTCTTCTTAGTTTAAGGCATGTTCTCTTCCCTCATTGTTAGTTCCAACTAAAGGCATGGTTTTATGCAATATTTTCATAATATAAATGTTGTATGATTTTTTATTTTCAAATATTATTTGGGGGTTTTGGTTATAAATGCTTGGTTGTGGTTTTCCCACATTTTAATTATACTTTTATATGTATTAATGGTGGTTTTGGATAATCGGTTGAATGGTAATAGGTCTTTGGTAATGGACTTTGGTTTTGAAAATACTATGCCCCCAATGTGTTTGATAAAATGCTTATAATAATGTTTTCACTTTAATATTAGTTTTTTAATGGAACTTATGCATGGTTTGAGCTTAGTAATGGAACCCTAAATGATATGAATGGTTTAAATGGTTTTAAATGGATTGGAAAGGCCTTTGTGTCCATGGTTTTATTAATTGGAAATCATGTGGGGTACATGGGAATCCCCTAAGGATTGGCTAAGGACAATACTTAAAAGTTATAGTTGGTATGACGATACTACTACTAATAGCCTTGGTTAATAATAATGGAATAATGGTTTGGTTGGAAAATGGTTTTAATTGGGCTTAAAGGAGGGGGTGTGTAGAAAATCCAAGGAAGGTGAGGGTCCTGAGGGGATTGAAACTGGAAACTCATACTTGTCAATGAAAGGTTTGGTCCTAGTGACTTTGTGCATGATGTCACAATTTTTATTTTAGGGGATGTACTAGTTATCCTATGTTTTCTTCCCTGGTCGGTGCGGCTTCACGCATTGGGTCCATTTTAGCAGGGGAGCTGAACCCATATATCCCATGGGTGGTTTAGGACAGCAAAGCTACATAACCCAAGTAAAGGTTTTAATGGCATACTAAAACCGGTCTCCTTTCCCGACATGGTTATTTTAATGTATATATATATATATGTGTGTGTGTGTATGTATGTATGTATGGTTTGGCATATGGATGGTTTTCAGTTGGTTTTGAAAATGGCATTATTTTATCCTTATCTTGAGTTTATGCTAGCGTTCACCCGCTAACCCATCTTCGGGGGTTGTATCGCTATATGCTGCCGGAATCGGTCGTTCCACAACTCCTGCTCAGAGATTTGAACTTCGGGGTTAGTATTTGGATTGAAGTGGTAAGGTTCTATCATTTTAGAAGGCTCCATTTCATGGATGTTATTTCATACTTTAGCTTATTTATGGTTATTAGTTTTGGTTATAGTTGGGTACGTGTCCCAACTGGATTTTTGTATTCTTTTGGTTAGAGGCTTTGTGGTACTACTATAGGTTGGTATGAACGGGATCGGTATTGGTGTCAGCCTTAATATTTGCATTGGTATTGGGGATGACATCATTAGACATAATTTCTCATGGTTCCATCATTTTTCATTTTGGGATTAATCATATTATGTTTTAGAACTCCTTGGATTATGGCTTGATTTATTGCCCTTGGTTTGGTATTGGTTTGACTTGGTGGTTTGGTTGGTACGGTTTGGTGAACGGGATAACTAGGTAGGGTTGGTCTAGGAATAGACCTATCCTAAAATCAATCCTTGTCCAGTTTCACTATTTTGTTATATGTTTGAAATTTAACGAACTCAGGGCAGGCGGTAGGATGTTGGGTTGGGTAATGGGGGTGGTGTCCGGTCCTAATCGTACTTGGGACCCCTATTACGATAAAACCCCAAGTCGGGTCGGGTCAAGTTTGTATCAGATCTTTAGGTTTATGTTCAATTGGGAGTCCATAAAGTTGTGTCTAGTAGAGTCTCTTTTAAGGGTATGTAGCGTGCCACACTCATAAAAGAGAGGCTACAAGGCATTTAGGAATGTTTCACTTTCTTGGTATTTTATTTTTATGATAGGAGTCTAAGTCCTGGAATTCCTCTCTAATCCTTGGTGGTTCACTTTTCAGATCATGCCTCGACGATCAGGAACATAAGGAAACTCTTCATTCCCATCTAGGGATAATGTTGATAGGGTACGTCCTCCATCTAGAGTTCATCTTCGATCTCAGGGTCCTACTAGAGTTCCTCCGGTTGCTACTAGTCCTCCCAGGGTGAGGTGAGTGATGCAAAATTTTGCCAGTCTATCTATACTATTTCTCAGTTGGTTGCTTCTTAGGCTGACCAGGAGGCATCTGGTGGGTTATCTGTTGAGGCCAACAGGGTTAGCCAGTTTATGAAATTAAATCCTTCTACTTTTACTGGTGTGAAGGTAGAGTAGGATCCTCAAGGTTTCTTGGATTAAATAGAGAAGATATTTAGGGTGATGCAATTAACAAATAAGAAAGGTGTAAAATTTATAGCTTATCAACTCAAAGATATTGCGTACCAATGGTACAAAGAGTGGGATTGGGATAGAGGTTATGTCGAGGAGTCATCCTTATGCAATACTTTTTTTGGGGATTTTCTGGGTCGTTTCTTTCCTTAGGAGATGAGAGAAGTGAAGATGGAGAAGTTTGTGAATCATAAGCAAGGGGAGAGTGTCTTTCAAGGAATATGCCTTGAAATTTCATCAATTGTCAAAGAATGCTCATGATTTGGTGGCTGTCATGAGGGTGAGTATGAGAATGTTTGCTTATAGGCTTTCTCAGGATTTGATCTTGTAAAGCAAGACTGCTTTCCTGATCAAGAATATGGATATTTCGAGGTTAGTTGTCCATATGCAACAGGTGGAGGATGAGTAGAGAAAACAGGTGGAGTTCGAAGATAGGTAAGGTACGAGGAGCAGGTTTTCTAATCAGGGATGTGCTCATTCGCAAGGTGGTCGGGATAAGGTAAATGGCCAAAAAAAAGTGAGGGATTTTTGGTTCCTTCTCTACTGCTAGCGCTCCTTACCTGAAGCAATTGGATGACAAGCATCCGCAAGGTGGTGATAATTTTCGGGTACAAAGTGCCTAATCTCAGGCGAGCGGGGGTCAGTCGATTTCTTCATGACCTTTATGCAGGTTTTATGGTCTCCTTTATTAGGGTTATTGTGATGAAAGAAGGGACAAGTGTTTTAAATGTGGCTAGCTAGGACATATGCTCAAGAATTGTTCGGTTAGTAAAGTAGCTTCGAGAGTGGTCAAAGCTCTGATTGGTTCATCTTCTGCTTCTGTGCCTAGGGGTACGACTTCAATGTTTGTTCCTGATTCTAGTACCGATACTAGCCAAAATAAATTGTATGCTCTTTCATCTTTATAGGAATTTGAGGCATCACTTGATGTCGTTACTGATACGTTAAAACTTTATTCTCATAACGTATATTGTTTGCTTGATTTGGGGTTAACTCTTTCATATGTAACCCTATTTGTGGTTGTATGTATTGGCTTTGATCCTGAGTTTATTTTGGATCCTTTATCTGTTTCTACCTATGTAGGTGACTCGATTATTGCGAGACAGTTTATAGGGGTGTGTGGTATCTTTTGGTGGTATGCAAACTTTGGTGTATTTATTTAAACTTGATATGGTGGATTGTGATATAATTCTAGCGGTGGATTAGTTACACTCTTGTTACACGTCCTTGGATTGTCGAACCCGTAAAGTTGTCTTTAGTTTCCCTGGTAAATTGGTTATAGAGTGGGAGGGTCCCTAGCTCCTGGGGGGGTTTATTTCTTATCTTAGAGCTCAGAGGTTAATATCTAAAGGTTTTCTTTTTCACTTGGTCCAAGTTAAAGATTCTAACTTGAAATGCCCTTCTATTCATTTGGTTTCGATGGTAAATTAGTTTCGTGATGTCTTTCCGAATGATCTTTCAAGTGTTCCTGTGGATAGGGAAATAGAGTTTGGTATTGATTTGGTTTTGATAACACATCCAATATTTATTCCTCCTTATAGGATGGCTCCAACAGAGTTGATGAAATTTAAGGTGAAACTTAAGGATCTTCTGGATAAGGGGTTTATTCGTCCTAGTGTATCCCTGTGGGGTGCACCGGTGTTGTTTGTGTGCAAGAAGGGTGGTTCCATGCGGATGTGCATTGACCATCGACAAGGTAATAGTCAACAACA
Organism: Capsicum pubescens; assembly: GCA_030864215.1. Taxonomy (NCBI): domain Eukaryota; kingdom Viridiplantae; phylum Streptophyta; class Magnoliopsida; order Solanales; family Solanaceae; genus Capsicum; species Capsicum pubescens. Next base: position 182,116,060 of record CM061547.1, on the reverse strand, counting down.
AGTATCCTCTTCCAAGGATAGATGACTTATTTGATCAGTTGCAAGGTGCCATGTTCTTTTCTATGATAGATCTTTGGTCTGGGTATCATCAGCTTAAGATTAGGCAGGAGGATATCCTTAAGACGGCTTTTCGTACTTGGTATTGGCACTTTGAATTCTTAGTGATGTCATTTGGTTTGACTAATGTCGGTGTCATTTATGGATCTAGTAAACATGGTTTTCAAGAAGGTCTTAGATCTCTTTGTTGTTTTGTTTATTGATGACATTATGGTGTATTCCAAAAGTGAGGTAGATCATCCTAATCATCTCCGTGTGGTATTGCAGACCTTGAAGGAACAATAGTTGTATGCCAAGTTCTTTAAATATGAGTTTTGGCTGAACGTTGTAACTTTTCTTGGTCATATAATTTCTAATAATGGGACCTTGGTGGATCCACAAAATATGGTTGGGGTTAAAAGTTGGCCTTAACCCACGACTCTAATTGACATTCGGACCTTATTGGGATTGGCTGGGTATTATCGATCGTTTGTGGAGAGCTTTTTGATGATAGCTGGTGATGTTGGGTGTATTTATGCACTTTAGTGTTGCTATCTTAGCTTATTTAGCCTTATTTTGAGGACTACTTGAGTGCTTTATGTGTTCATAATAATATAAATAAGCATCTAAGTGGTCAATTGTGTAATTACTATGTTTAAAGGAGTTTTCAAATAAGTTTGTGTTTTAATGGATCATTTAGAGTTCAACCGAGAAAACTTGTTAAACTAGCTTGAGTTAGGTGTTGTTCTAGTATATTACATTCGATTCTATTGTGTTTAATAAGTTCCAAATGGTTTTATTGTGTAATTATATGTTTAACAACTTGCTTATAATGTGCAAGGGTCAATTGAATCATACCAAGAGTCAAAATAATAAGTTAAAGTTCAATATGAGCAAGCCTAGTCTTAGCTCGTGTTTCTTGTTATTCATTGTGAATGTTGTGTTGTTTTGAGATCTAATTTGTGGTGTTTGATACTATAGTATCCTTGGTGAGTTGATGAAGATGATATAAGAATGATATACTAGCTGGAAATCAAGTGGAAATAGCACCAAAAGCTTGGAATGGATCAACAAGAGCACGGGACAAGATTTGAGGTAAAACGGACACCCAGGATATTACTAGCGCGTGTTGGTCCTTAAAAATCTTCAAGTGGCACGGCCTATTCTCCAAAATCTTCAAAAGAGACCCAAAATAGTGTGTCCCTGCGATGAGCCCACGACGCGGCCCTTGTTCCACCGAAGTAAAAAAAAACTTTTCCTATAAATAGGACCCTTGTACTTGTCGTTATACACCTTGGACGTATTTGGAACTTGGAAAGGGCATGATACACACTTTAAATAGGGTTTTTATTTCTTTTCTTTTGTTTGTTTATGGATTTTAACATGTTGTCCATGATTGTGATTACGGTTATGTCCATTAGTGGCTAAAACCCCCTTTCCTGGATTAAAGCCACAAACATAATTTCTATTGCTATGAATTAATTTTGTTTTGTTTAGTTATCTTATTTGGTTTTTTATTTACCCTTTATATCACTATTTTAAGAATTCGCGACCCTTATAATACATATATTGTCATCTTTGTGAACTCGGGAGGGGAATAAGATGATAGAACGTGAGGGTGAATAGAGTAGGTTCTTATTCTTTTATAAAATAGGGAATTTGAATTAGCTTCTAGGATAGGGATATACGTAAAAGCCTTACTTGGTTCACTATGGGATGAAATATAAATATGTTTATCTTAGTTCTCATATCCCCGCTCAACGATGTAGTTGTGGGTCTAAGATAGGTGATTAGAGGTCGGAAGACCATAATCATAAAATCAACACCGTGAATCAATAGCCAAGATAAGTAATCTAATGAATGAATTTCAATAGTGAAGTATGATTGTTCGTAGTACTTTAACCCTGGGTTTTCATCCATTGATTGTCGAAAGTCGTTACTTTCCCGCATTATTTTAGTTTACTTTTAGTTTATAAACTTTCATAACTCTTTTGGTTACGCTTTCACTAATTAATCTCAATAGTTGAACTAGAATTGGATAGTTGTAAAAAAGTCTCTGAGGGATTAATATTCTGTTTTATTTAAGGCAACTATATTACTTGGTGAGACCACGTACATTTTCGTATGCGCTTGGGCGAAAGAAGTTTTTGGTGCTGTTGCCGGGAACTTGTAATTAGGCAACTATCTTACTTTCAGTTTAGCTATATTGAGTTGTACATAGTTTAGTTATTTTTAGTTTTAGTTTTTTTTTAAATTTCTCACTCTTCTTGAGATGCCAGTCTGGGATAGATGGTTTCCGAGGGATAATGATTCTTGTCATTTTTGTGGAGGACCCAACCATAAGGCTTTTTGTCCAGATTTTGATCCAAACGTTTGGAGAGGACCTGCTTGTTTGCGAACTGTGTAGCAGACCACAAGTTAGTGTGTGGTTTGTGGCAATATGTATCACTCTGCATATATGTGTGGTGCTAATCCTGATTCAGTCATGTTTGAGGGAAATGCTCAAAAGATAACTAAGAAGGTAGATGCAGAGTTGACTCTCCAACCAGATGCAGACAATGTTGTTGATAATTGTAGGAAGTCTGAGTACTCGAAAAATAAAGTTGTTGTGCAAGTTAAAGAGATAACACCACTACCATCTCCACAAAGGCTGAGTAAAGAAAATGAGGAAACTAGCCAATGTCTGGAACAAACACAACAATTGCAGCCACTCAACTGTCATCTTTCTTTTGAGACTGAAAATGAGAAGGTGAATATGTGTGAGGGCGTTGTGGATTGTGTAAATTTGTAAGTGGGATTGGTTGGTGCTCACTCAAACCACTTTTCTACATCATGTTTAGATGTGTCTTGTCTATGGAATCATTTAAAATAGTGGCAGAGTGTGACAATGAGAAACAAGAATCCTATATTCTTTATTTTACACTTGATAATCAACATAAAAACATACCTCACTTCAAGGCCGAGTGGTTTACCATGCACCATCCATTACTTGATTCCTTAATCTTTGTACCACCTCCCTATGAGCGATGCAAAAATATGGATGAGAAGTTGGGGGTGAAATTCATATCCTTAAGATAGAGGAAAAAGTTTATTGGGTCGTGACGCCACACTAAATCATGCACTTCTTGGGAGGCAACCTATGTTAAGGTATGTTTTATTTACAGTATTTTTAGTTTTTACTATATGTAGTTTTTGTTTTTGTTGAGTTACAGGTTGATGGGAAGTCTGAGTACCAGAAAGCTGAGCTAAGTAGCATGGCGAAGACTAAGTGTGGGGTCCCCAAACCCTCTTGATGTGTAAACATGGTACTAGTTATGCCTAGAGGCCTCAGGGAGTATTTCTATCTCTACTTTTAAATTATACTTTGGGGACAAAGTAGATTTTTAAGTGTAAGGTAGGGGAATTCCTAATTTTAGGAGAAATTTTAAAATTTTCATTTTAGGAATAAGTAGGATATTCTTGTTAGTGCTATATTGGATTGCATGATGCAAGTGTTTTGAGTTTAAAAAGAGTATGTTTATTGTGAGAATGATTAGTTTTGAGACTCCTAGGCTCATGATTATGACTCTTATAGTGTTGGCTTAGTGCTTGAATTTATGTTTGGTTGAAAGTTTATGAAGATCCTGCTTGAGTTGAGCATGTGCCATGTATGTGTGAGGTTTTTGTATATACCCTGTTTCATATGATTTCTAGAACTTGCTTGGTATGAGTGCAAACTGAAATAAAGAGTGTGAGTTTAGGAGATGATATAGGCATTTCGTTGATAACCATGTTTTATATCCTCGTTTGCCTGCCCATATGCATAATCTTAGTTAGCCCAGTTGATCCTTTAACTTTTTCCGTGGCCGCCTCATGTGTAGCTTAATCTCCTTCTTTGGTGGACTTTAATTTGATCCAAAATAAAGCTACTAAGTACTTTAGAGAAAAATCAGTAAGTTAAGGAGTTTGAAATTGAAGTAGGGAAAAGGTAAAAGAGAAGCCCCCATATAATAGCTATTGGTGCAGAAAATTAATATGTGTTGTGGTTGGGAAGGGTAATGAAAAGAATAGATTGTTTTCCAAATTGAATAATGTGTGCATAGAATACTCCCACCATAGTGTATGTAAAGTAGCTTAATGAGATGGGTCAAAACAACAGATTGTGTGTGAAGGTAGAAGTAGAGAAAAAAATGGTTGTTAGAGGCAAACGGAATGAAAAGTGTGATATATTAAATCACTTAGGAAGGATAGTCACTATTACTGGATATAATAGTTCCTACCTGTCCCTTAGTCTACATTACAACCTATAAAGATCTCATGACCTGAGCCGGAGCCCTAGCCGTAACGAGCATCCCGAACCATGAATGCCCGGGCGCTCTTCTAAATCTGGTAATCATGCATGATATTCATATAGTATAAGAAAATTTGCGGAATACAATACATGACGGAACCATGGTCAATCTCATAAACTTGAATAACTTTAAAAGAAAATTTCTGAATATTCTAAACATGTGACAACCGTCTGTGAAATCTCTAACATTACATTCTCCATCATACGTCTGAGACAAATCTGGGACAAGGTGCCCAGTAGACCATAAAAAAGAAAGAAACAATGATATCTAAAAATATGGCCTTCCGGAAGAGAGAAGGCTTACCAACTGCAACATCTGACACACGCGGATCTACTGCTGTATGGGATCGCAGAACTGTGCCTCGGATCCTGAAATATAGGGGGTCAATACAGATGTACCGGTACGCAGAGTAATCTAAAATAATGTACTTTTATATATAACATAGGTGAGAGCATTTTATAAAAACGTTATGCAAGAAATAAATTGAAACACATAGGCAACTTAAATGTTCATTCAAGCAAATTTGTAGATGTAAAACCATTCTTTATTTGACTTCTGAGCTAGGTGGTATACCCTACAACTCTAAAATCCCATGGGCTATATGAAATCTGTCCTATACTCGGAAGCCAAGCCCCCAACCCAAGATTGCTGCAAGGGTTGGAGTCTCTGTCTCTGTTGCGCCACAGGGCACTAAGCTAGCGTATGGTCCCTCTTGGGGACATAGTGAACCCATATCGGCAAAACACATTTTTTGGCTAGGAGTTACTTGAACTCAATCCTTCTTCGGGTAACCTCCTAACCCTTTTTAATACCATTTTTAGCTCTTTAAGAAATGTGTTCTCTGAAATCATGTTCGAAACTCTTACTCTGGTATGACATTCATTTATATGGTATCTTCATATCATTGACTTGCAAGTCGAATATCTAATCCATACAATATTATATTATATTCTCTTCTTTCAAAACATAAAGTTTGGTCCACCATAATTCAAACAATTCAAGAAGATTCATACTTCAAAACATTTGTCAAATTATGCAAAGAATCTCTCTTTCCAATATTTCAACAAACATGTGGTGGTGATGTATTTTTGACAAACCATGCAATTCTTTCATTATATATTTTCAATATTTATCAACATGTGAAATCTCCTCTCTTCAATTCAAATCCATAATCAAGTCATAAATAATAATCAAGACATTTGTATCATGCTTCTCAAATGCATTCAAAATAATCCATATTGTATGAAAAGAATGGGAAATCATAGCAAGAGAGGGATTCTATGTGTTCATGCTCTCAATTAAATATTCAAACCCAATTTCATACATACATATATACGAGTACAAATAAATTTGGGGGAAAGGCCTCAAGACTAAAACAATAATATCATTAGAGAATTCATAATGCAAGATTGTAACCATAATTCCAAAACCCCTTTAAGATTTCATGATTTCTATAACTTTAAATCTTATTCGAAGTGTTTTCAACAAGCCCATGTAGTTTAGGAAAACCCCATGTACCTTAGATTATTTAGTTTGAATGATGGAACCTGGATCTTGACTCTTTCCTAGAAGATCTACTCTTAGAAGGGTGAATTCTTGATCTATGGAATAGAAGGAAACTTGAATCTTGTTCTTGGAGTTTTTGAGAGGAAGATTGAATAAAAGGGGCAATTTATACTTCTTGGGGCTGAAATTTTATGTTATGGATGGATTTTAGGTGAGGTTAAAAGACCAAAATTCCACTAGACCCATTGGAAACTAAAATAGTCTGTGAAACAGCTCTATAACGCGCAGGCCGACGCATCGCGTCGACATCGCGTCGGCTTACTGCCTCACACGGAAAATGTCAAAACGTTTCGTCCGGTTATCAGATTTTGGCTAAATTGGTATCGTTGGAAGCTACTTCAATTATCTACAATTTGTTGGGTCTTTAGATGAAAAATTATATGTGCATCAAAAGTTATACATGTTCAAATTAGACCTTTGTAGAATCGAATACCAAATTTTGGATGAATGAATGGTTTTTTGCTCAACTTTGCTTTTAGGCCATTTCTATGAACATTTTTCACCTCATAATCACTTCATATACTAGGAGAAAGATCATGATAAAAGAATCTAAACATAAACCATGGAATTAGAGCTTAAACACGTAGGAATGATAGTTCAATTTCTAGCTTAAAAATGTGGGGTGTTACATTATCTCCCCCTTGGGATCATTCGTCCCCGAATGATATGTAGGGACTTTTGAGGATCGAAAAGTTTAGAATAAAGAACGTAATCTCACATTGAATAATTTTCCTCAACCAAACATACAAAGGCATCAATCGAGTTTCATGGTAACCCCGAGTGAAATATGTAAGCACGAAACATAGGATAATGAGACATTACATAGGGATGATCTTGCACATGGGTTCTATGAATCCTAAACATTACAACATAAGGCAGGGGTTTATTTGATGATCATAGGCCTGATTTATATTGGTACTAATCATGAACTGAGATTTTGTGGAAGATAGGGATAGAAGCATTCTCCACCTATTATGATACAACAAATAGACTTAGCTTAAATGCACCACTCAGCTATGCCCCAACATTAAATAGCATGTTTTGTCCTTTCCATCTTACAATTCTCCTACCATGCATCTAACCCCAAGAGTTTGAGTATCACTACTTAGTACTGCTATGTTGAAGCCTAACTCGAAGTTAAAGTGCTAACTTGAGCTACGGGGACCTGTACTTTACATTCCTTTAAGAATATTTCTTTATATTATCACTACCATCTAACACACTTGAGATTTAATTGAGAGAGAGTACTAAAAACATAGCACAAAGGTTTGTGCTTTCAAAAAACACAACATTCAATCCTAATCATTACTACACCCACTACATGGATCTCCCCACTAAGAACAACAATTTCAATCACTCTCACTAATATTTTTGCCACATACCTCCTTCTTAGCTATTTCACACAACAAAAGTTCATCTCCTTCTTTTCCCTTTCACCTATAACCTTAGCTCGAGAATTCACATCAAATTTTTTACCTTCAAGAACATATACTACCATACTTCCACATCCACCATCATACTGTCATACGAAGGGTCATTAAGGGACCCGAGCATAAACATCATGAATGGAAGTAACATTATTAGACCATAACTTATACTTATTGCGCTACTCAAGGAGAGACATGAAATGAAGATACGATAAAATAGACATGAAGTCTCCATATATCAAGTGTCTGGATCATAAGTAAAGAGTCGTTCGGAAGAAATACCATACAACATAAAATTTTAGGATAGAGAACAATGAGAAAGTATTGGTGCATATATCAAGATAAAATAATGGAAAAAGATTGAATTACCCTCCTGGACCTAGAAATCAATAAGATAAAATGGGCACCCGAGGTGTTAAGCGATGCGCTGCATCAGTCCCTGGCGACGCGATTACTGGAGTGATGCATCGATATCGCGTTGGCCCATAATTTTGATCATCCAAATATTCCTCAAACATAGTCTGAAAAATATGAAACTTTCCTGAGACACCCCTTTTACACCCCTGATCATGAATCAACTCAAAAATCTATGTTTTGGGGTCGGGAAGATCAATTTGAAAATCATTGAAGTTAAGATCTCATAAATATGACTAAGTCTTTAAACAATTAGAAAAAATTTCAGGTTGTAAACTCTCCATATATGCATTCAAGAGTGATATTTAGTAAAGAATGCTACGGGGTATTACATTACAACTAAGATAGAGATTATCACTTGAAGCTATTACTCCTCATTTAAGGAACTAAGATTTGCCATGAGTTTGCATAAACTTTATCACTTTGGCTAAACCCGACATAGGATGAATCGGTGACACATAGAAACGTATTTCCTTAGGACTAAGCATGCTGAGAGATATAGATTTGGATCATGAGCAACATAACATATGGCTTGAATACTTGAAAGAATGGATTACTTAAATACATAATTGCTTCTAGTTTGGAGGTCAGATCATAAACATAAGTCCACAGAGAACTCAAACCATAGGCATAAGCATGACTTGAACACATGACGTAGGATATTAGTAGAATAATCTCTGTAATGGAAATAGGAGAAGTATGCTTGAGTAGGAATAGATTTATAATGACTCCTCCCCGCAACTTGCCACATTGAGAAAAAAATTGGGAACTAACTTAATTCCCCATCTCCCCCTTAAATCAAAGTCACAATCCTAGACTTACCGACATATCCACTTATCAAATCTATAGCCACAACTCTCAACATAAAAGAGACATCACAACATACTTAAAATTTAAACTCTCCCTAAAAAACTATACCCTGAAGGCCTTGCTTTTCTATAAATGCTATGTTTAACTTCTACTAGCCTCTATATCCATCACTTTACAACTCCCACTCTCATGAGCGCATGCATCACACTCCTTATTACAAATGGGGTATCGGTATCTTCATGAACACAAACTTCTCTCATTAATCTCTAATACAAAGACACTAAATTATTTCTAGGACATCCCCTTAAAGGGACACTAATTGTAATTTCTTCTAACTCCCAAAGTCATCAACTTACGATAAACATTTTCATGTGCATAGACACCCACGCTTCTAAACACTTAACACTTCACCTTCAATTTTCTTAGGATACTATCATTACACCTCAAATCACATAACCTACAACTTAACAAAATTGGTGAAACTCTACTAAAGGCGGACATTGCTTACTTGTATCTCCTCAATTCAGCTCTAAAGAGCATCATACAACTTCTCAGATTTCCCCATACTACAAGATTCAAGAACTAAATCTAGGTACACAAAACACTTATACACATAAAACTTTATCTAACAACCTGCTACCTGAGCTCAACTTATTCATATATACTCGCGTTCTTATCCACTTAATGAATCAACCACAATTTATTTTTTTAACACTAGTCCTCATGTGTATATACCTCACAATTACCACTTAAACTTTTCATAAATCATCAACCTAGGTCATTTCGCACATCACATCAAGCTTGCTAATTGATTCCAACAAAACATGCATCATTAATCTTAAGCTCTTATTCTCACCGCTACACCACATATCTAAAGTTCAAGCCTATTGTCTATCCTTAATTATGCACCATCGGTAAAGCATGCCACATACTCTACCAGTCCATAAAATTAGGAAATCACCCCAAATACTTCACTTCACTTAGCTACTACCTACTATTACAACCCTACCATAACTTCACTATTACCACTCAAAATTAACTTCATGCCTTCTCACGTGAAGTACTAGTTTACTACTAAAGAAAAGACCATCAAACGGGTAAAGTCACATAATAGGATTAGTCGATCATAATCTTGTAATATAACCCATTTCAATCTTATCAACATATTCTAATTCCTCACATCATACTTGCTTACCCAAGAATACATTTTAACTACCTTAAAATTCCACTTACGCCAATGAGCTCTACCCATGACTTATTAACTAATCTACCCCTTTCCATTCAAAACCTATAACTAATTTCGATAACCACTATAACTATCTACTTTGAGCTCCTTATCTATTTTGAATAGATAATAATCATATCCAGTCAATTCCTTCACATACTACCATACAATCTACAATTATTGCTACCATATTTTTCTATCACTATAAAATGGCAAACCATCCCTCAATCAATGATTAAACAACTAAAACTATTTATTTATGCAAATTTCACCCTCACTCTGACTACTAACCTTATGAATTCATGTCACCAACTTCTGGACCAACTCACTACTAATAGGTCATGACACTTTAACATCCACTACTACTCAGGTGGAAATATAGTTCCAACATTCTACTACACATCATTACCCTTATAAATCATATCCCCAACATAAATTTTATTAAAGGAGACTGAATATACTCCATACCTCAGGATCAACCGCACAACTGATACAGATAAGGGTATGTGCTTAAATCAACACACTTTAGAGCACTCATGGACTCCTCTCAAGTCCTTGTGCAATCTCATAAATTTATGGACAACTCATTCAAAAAGAACCACATCACTGGGAGAGCTAGACACTTGTACTTATATTACCTCGACAATGAGGCATGGCCCATGAAATTAGAGTAAGGAAGGAATTTGGATAACTTTCTTAAGGATTACGCTATAGCACGAACTAGAGTATGAAAGAATAAGAAACAACTCCTAAATGCCCTGTAGTTTCCTGATTATAAGTGTGGTGCACAACACACACATAAACAAGACTATACTAGACATGATTTCGCAGACACCCTGGGACCATGAACCATACTCTGATACCAGTTTTTCACGACCCGAGCTGGGGCCCTAGCTATAATGAGCATCCTAAACCATGAAGACCCGGGTGCTCTTCTAAATCTAGTAATCATGCACAATAATCATATAGTATACAAAAATTTGTAAAACAATACATGAAAAAACCATGGTCAATCTCATAAACTTGAATAATTTAAAAAGAAAAATTTTGAATATTCTAAAGATGGGACACCATCTGCAAAATCTCTAACATTACATTAGCTATCATACATATGAGACAAATCTGGGACAAGGCCCCCAGTAGACCATAAAAAGGAAAGAAACAATGATATCTGAAAATCTAGCCTTAAGAAAGAGAGAAGGCTTACTAACTGCAAATTTTGATACAAATGAATCTACTGTTTATATGACCACAGAACTATGCCTCGGATCCTTGAATATAGGGGGTCAATACAGATGTACTGGTACCCAGAGTAATCAAAAATAATGTACTTTTATATATAACATAGGTGAGAGTATTTATAAAAACATTATGCATGAAATAATTTTAAACACATGGGCAACTTGTTGTCTATCATTTTGTACTCCAGGAATCTTGCAACAAAGAAATTTTTAGTTCTGGCATCCTCTGTCTTGTACTTCTATTCTAGAGCTCCCGATAACTCTTTTCTTGTCTTTGTTCTGCTATACACATTGTAGAGGTTATCTTGGAGGCCACTCAAGATGTAATCCCTACAAAGGAAATCTGAGTGTTTCCAATCCTCCACAATCATGAAGCGCTCTTGTTCAGAGGTTCCCTCGGAAACCTCCGGAGCTTTCTCAAATGTGAACCTTTGAAGATAATGAGTTGTGAGGTAGAAGATTATTTTCTGCTGCCATCTCGTGAAGTCAATACCCACGAACTTTCCGAATTTCTCCGTCAGTGTCATAGCTTGAGGGGCATTATTACAACTCATCGTGCAAATACTAGTTGCCATCGTAGTCATTCCAGCATCATGCATTTGACTATAAGTGATTATTTTCCCATCACCATAAGATTGTACCTTTAGTATATCAAAATACTTATTAAAAAAGTTGCAGCAACTTTAAACACTTCTTGTTTCTAGTTTAATGATGAAGATTTTATGACTTCCAATCGTCAACCAAGTAATGTTTAACTTGTGATGAAGATTTTATGTCTTCAAATCACTAGTTAAGTTCAAAAGGAGTAGAAAGTTTAAAGCTTTAATCTCAAGAAAACAAGCTATACAGATTTTAAAAGGTTATTCCTTAAGATTGTTATTTTCAATATTTTTTGGTACAAAAATCTGTTTATATATTCAACAACAACTTCAACCCAAGTTTAAGTCTAAGACAAGAACACTTATGAAGTTTCTTAACACCCTCAACACAAGATTATGAATAATCTATTCAAGAGGTATGTTATTTTATAGAAATGAGATGAAATAGAAATGTAAAGCCAAGCCCTCCGACTTCATGAAGTGTCCTTAAGGAATAATTACCCTAACTGTACCTGAGGTTGTGGAATCTTCCTCCTAGGATAAAATGGCTTTCAATTCAAACAATAGTGGTACCTCAAATTGTTAGATTCTTTGAACTCACTAAATAGCTTAATGACCATACATAGTTTTTGTATAGAAGAAGAGTGTTTTTGCTATAAAAAATCATGTCTATACCTGAGAAATATATCAGGTATTTATAGCCTTAAATGTGTCTTTTCAGAAAGGATGCAATGGTTAAGTAGAAAGGCACCTATTCAATAACAGTCAGGTCCCTATTCCCAGTCTGTGCTAGACCTGCACCTGATTTGCGGCCGAAGTGATGTTTTGTAATTTCCAATAGCTTCTGTGCTAGATATACACCGACAGGTCGTGTACCTGTGGGTCATCAACGCCTGTTGGTCACCCTACAGCGCGAAACAGTATGCCTTTTACCTCGAAGGGTCGTATCCCTTCGTGATGCATTGCATATTCATTTGCATGGCATCAAAATTGCGTCCGCACTTGGAGAAAAATAATTATATTAGATTTTTGGATTAAGTTTTTCACTTGTAACACAAGTTTCAAATAAAATTCGTCTAAAAAGATAGATCTCATCGATCGATCATTTGATAAATCCAAAGCCAAAGCCGAAGCCAAGCGACGATGATGATGGTACGAGGCACCATTTTTTTCTTTCCTCACTATCCATGTGGAGTTAGTGTTCCTTATTAAAAACACTCCAAAGTTCCCTTATCCCACCAAAGTGGGAGAGTTAGTGAACTTTTAAATTTTTAAGAGTACACTTTCTAATTTGGTGTCTGTCTTTTCTCCACTATTTTTCCTTCATTTTTCATTCACATATACACCTTGAACCCAACATTATTTATATTTTATGTAAGGCATGGTGTACAATATTAAATAACACATGCAGAGTGAAAATTCAGTTAGATAACACGACATAAAATGCATAGTTAAGACCCTCAAATTGAAAGGGCATGAACTCTCATCCTACTGAATAGCATATGTGAAAAGAGAAAAAAAATGACTACTACTAGCCATGTAAAGAGTAAAGGATAGGGGACTAGAGTTGTTATGACACTGTTACTCATCTACGGGATGAAGGAACGCTTTTCTATGAGAAGAAAATGCTTCTCTAACAGAAAAACTTTTATTCTCGTAGGGAAGCCCTATAACATTATTTATGCGCTAGCATTAGCCATAGTTGAGAATGAATAGCGGAGTGATCCATTTGTGTATCTCTTGCGAAGATTGATTCACAATAAAAGCTTAATAGCTAACTTTCAAAAGCCATGAACTCAGTGTCGCGGATAAATCCTTTGACCTCCACTTTAATTTTCTCGTTCTCTCTTTCTGTTTTCTTTTTTTCTTGTTTTCGGTTTTATTTGTGGTATGTGTTGTATGTATCTGTGTCTTCTTCTCTTTGCTTATTATGAAAAAGGGTATTTATAAAAGAGAGAAGAAAAGAGACGTTGGCGATTGGAGAAACTTTAGGAGTTGATAGAGAAAGTTGGGATCTGATGAATATTTTTGAAAAGAATACTTTTGGAATCTAAAAACTAATTAGTTGGTTTACTCTCTAAAAATAGAGAATGAATATGTGGGTAGTGGATACTATAGGAAGATTATTATAGGTTATTTGCCTCCTTCCGCTTATTTTTTTTTGTTTCAATTTGGACTTTCAGATTTTAAAAATGCTAACTTTATATGTTGAATAGAAGAAGAATTGAATCATGAAGTGTCATAAATTATTGATTATCACATAAGGAGAATAGATATATTATATGATATCATCATCAAGTAAACAACTAAAACCAAACCAAAACTTAGTAAATAGTAATATGTTGCAAAAGACAGAATTTTCAAATAAATAAATATAAAAGTAAGAATAGAGTTAATGAAATAAATTAAACCCTAATCCTAAACCCTAAACCCTAAACCCATTGTCTGCTGAGATTGAAAAGGATAAAACTTGCTTGTTAAGTTTCTAACCAATAATAATTACATTAATGATCTCAATATTTTTGACATATTGAGAGCCACACATAACTTCAACTAGGCAAACATAATTGGCTGGGGAGGCTTTTGTCTGGTCTATAAAGCAACTTTAGTAGACAGGACTGCACTGGCTTGGATATTCTTTGTCTAAATAAATATTAATAAAATCCAATTTTACATCTTTCATGGCTAATCCTAATTTCTAAAATGAGAAATTAAAAATTAGTGAGAAGAAATTAGAAAATAGTAAGAAGAAATTTTAAACAAACAAAGAAAATCAAGAAAGATATAAAAAAATTTTAGGAGGAAAAAATTTTACCTTCAACAATGAAGATGAAATTGGGAGAAGAGTAGAAGAAATGAGGTTTATACCTCTCTTTAATAAATTATATTAAAGAATAAAGGAATTTAATGAAAATGTATAAAATCAAGGAAATTGAGGTGATATGTGACAAAAAAAATAGGTTTGTAACGATTTTCTAACATCCCTTCGCGCTCAATGTGTGTGAATACACACAATGGTCCATGTGGACAAATATATGCTAGTTAAATATGATAAAAAATAGTCTAGGGGGTCATAGAACACCCACAAAGTTTAGGGTGTGTAACTGCAAATTTCGCCAAAGTATAGATATTTTTCACACCTTTTTCCCTAATAATAATAATAATAATAATAATAGTAGTAGCAGCAACAGTAGTAGTAGTTTGCAAGAAACTTAGTAAAACTAAATGTAGTAGTAAAACAATTTCTATGATGATGATGAGAATAATAATAATAATAATAATAATAATAATAATAATAATAATAATAATAATAACAACAACAACAACAACAACAATAATAATAATAGTACTAGTTTGCAAGAAACTTGATAAAAAATAATTATGATAACGGTAACTAATACAATAGAGCACTGTTAAATGGATTAGAACAAATTGATCTTAAATTATTATTAAAAAATAGGTAAAACAGTATGATTAAATATTAAAAATAAAAGTAGAATAGAAGTTTAATGAGGAAAATCATAAAAAAGGGATAAAATTGAGTGTCAACATCTGAACACTTCTAGAAAGAAACATTGAGCACAACATTCCATATTCTCAACAGATGCTTGATCAGGCCTATTCTAAAAAAGACTCAATACAAGTGTTGGAGAGGAAAGAAGTCAAATATCAGCTACTGTCACCCATTCGGATGTAAGTTCTTTATTCACAACAACTATAAAAACACTTTAGGAAAGTGTGATCTAGAAGTGACAAAGATATTTTTCTTGGATACTCTCTCACTAGTCGTGCATATAGAGTTTTTAATAAAAGAACATTATGTGTGGAAGAATCTATGCATGTGGTATTGATGAATTTATTCCAAATTCTGTGAGTTGCAGGTGTATGTGGTCCGTCCAAATAATATAGTGGACTTATAAAAGCTAAATAGAAATCCCATAGGGACTTGTGTTAAACAACGATCAAATTCTAGTTTCACTATTAAGATTAAATAAGTGCAAATGTAACCAGAAGTATTTGAGAGTTAAACCTAAAAGTAAACTCAAGCAATGCAATAATGTAAAAGTCTTAGACAATCATGGGGAGAAACCCAAGTTAAGGCACTGTGAGTAATCCTACTTGGCAATATAACTTCGTCGATTTCGTTAATTATCTTGGTTGTTGGTTAATGGGGTTGATAACATTATTATGGTATTTCGAACCTCTAATCAACTATCTAACTTAGCTTTACAACCACATCGTTGAGCTAGGATACAAGAACTAAAGTTAAATGCATTGGTATTTCTTCCCGTCTATGAATCAAATAGGGCAAATTAGGTATATTCCTATCCTAAATGCAAATTATAACTTCAATCAATTGAAATTTTATAATCCCATGACATATATTCCACGTTTTATTCTACCGTTCCACCTTCTAGGCTCCCGATAAAATTACGCATTTATCCTAAGGGTAGTGAATCCATAAGATAGTAAAATTAAGAATAAAATAAAAACAAGGATACATGAACAACAAACAATGATAATGAATATTAACCAACTCAATTAATATAAAAAGTAATCATGTTCTTGGCCTTAACCCTAGATGAGGTTTTTTAGCCTCTCATGGGATTACAAAGAATCATAATTGAAGAATCCATGTAATGATCCAAAAGAAAGCTAAAATAAAAGAATAAAAACCCTAATTTAAGCCTCCTCAATCATGTTTCAATGCCCCTAAGTCTTCCAAGGTTCATAAAAACAATTGGAGTGTCTATTTAAACTAGGATCCAATTTGCTGATTTGGACTTGCCTCCGTGCCACACCCCTATCGCGGTGACTAGGCAGTATCGCACGTTGCTATCACACTGGCACACTGGAATGAACATTCTAATTTTCAACTAAGGGTTTTCTATGAACTTATAGTGGTTCTAGGCAGCATGGCACACCCCTAAGTCGATAATTTTCAAATTTAATGTTGAATACTCCATGTGTTTTGTCCTTTGCTCCTTGCTTCGTGGTTGTATTTCCACTTCAAAAACACATTTTGTGTAGTCAATACATCAAATCAAACATCACACCAAGCATTCTATGCAAATAAACACCACAAATTAGAGCATTGGTCAAGATATAATCACACAAGCTGAACTAGAATGCAACATAGCGCAAGCTAAGAGTACTAGTTATCTTGTTTGAACTTTACATGTATATTTTGGTTCCAATTTTGATTTGATCACACATTAAACATTAACATTACATAACTTAAAATTTTGATGCTCATTTATACAAAGATTAACTCAATACGCACACAAGAAATCCTCAAAACCAAGCTAAATAAGGCTAGATAACAACACTTAGGTTGATAAATCCACCTAAGATCATCACCCCACACTTAAAGCTTTGTTCTTCCTCGAAAAACTCTTTAACTTAAACACCATAAGGAAGACTTCACACAACTACTACAAGAAGGACACTCAATCTAGTACTACAATGACTACACAGATAGCAAGTTTCACAAACAAGCATGTCATATACACTTGAAATCTCAAGAAAGCTACTTAAAACATCCTAACCTCAAGAATTGACTCACTAAGCTTGCAAAATCATGAATATTACTCAATCAAAGGAATCATATAAGTCACCCAACTATCATCAAATATGTGCCCTCACCACAAAAGAGTTATACATAATCACTCACATCTATGCAATTTATCACAAGAATGGGTATATGAATCAAATTAACTCACTCTCCTAAAGAATTCACAAGATACACAAGATGAACCATATGCTTGTCCTAGTATAGTACTAAAATAATATCATAATGTCAAGGGTTAAGATTAAATAGGACTTTAAGGGTTGTAATGTAAGCTAAAAGATGGGTAGAAACTATTTTGGTCAGGAATAGTGACTATCTTCCCTAAGTCCTTTAATACATCATACTTAACATTTAAACTCTTCTCTAACAGCTAATTTCTCACCACCTCTTCCTTCACACATCTCTTTTTTGTTTTGCCCCATATCGTTAAGCTAGTTCACATATATTGAGGATGGAGTATTTTTATTAACACATGATTCAATATTTATTGATTTCTCTCATTTTTCATTACATTACTCCCATCTACAAAACATAAACTATTCCAATACCAGTAGCTACTACTTTGGGGCTTCACTTTTACATTTTTCTTCTTTTATTTTACACTCCTTAACCTCAATAATTTTTTTAATTACAGTGCTTTGGATCTTTGGATCAACTTATAATCAATGAAAGAAGAGGAGTAGGCTAATTACAAGGCTACCAAAATAATGAGGTAAGGCTCAACTAGGCTAACTAAGATTATGCACAAGGGTAGTTAAAGAGGATACAAAATATGTCTATTAAAGAAATATCCATATCATCTCTTAAACCCACATTCTTTATTTCTCTTAACACACACACCAGGAAAGTTCTAGACATCAACATGTAACAAGGAATACAAAAAAATCCTCACTCAAACATGGCACATGCTAAACTCCAGCAGGATCATAATAGGCTCTCAACTAAGCAATCACATGAATTTAACATTAAACCAATAATGTACAAGAGTCATAAACCCGAGCCTAGGTATCTCAAAAGTAGTCATTTAATACAATCAACATGCTTTCACAACAAAACCATTTGCATCATGTAATAATTCATAGCACTAACAAGGGCATCCCACTTATTCCTAACATAATTTGTTTTAAATTTACTCCTAAAAATGAAAAAAAATACTAGGTTCAAAGGGATCCCCCATGGAAAAGAACCAAAAAGAACAACCACGGGATGAGTGAAGTGTACACCTACTAGATTGACACCAACAACTACTAAACTAAAAAGTAAAAAGTAAATCTCTTTTTGTAATTTTTTCAAATTTATTCAAAACCTGGAAATCAACTAAGAATGAAAATCCTATAGCATCACTTCACCCAAAACCATTAAAATTTCCCCACCCCCACTTAAAAACATACTTTATCCTCAAAGTAAAATTAAAAGTAGAGATAGAAATACTCCCTGAGGCCCCTAGGCCTAGCTAGCAACATATTTAAATATTAATAGGATCAGGTGGACCCCACACCCAGTCTTTGACATGCTTCTTCGCTCAAGATTTTGGTACTCAGACTTTCTATTAACTTGTAACTTAACAAAAATAAAAACTATGTGAAACAAAACAAAACATACCAAAATCAAATACCTACCTTAACTTGAGTTGCCTCCCAGGCAGCGCCTGATTTAGTGTCACGGTACAACCTATATCAATACATCAACCATTTTTTTCATCCCTTTTCTCCTACTCGAAGGCCATCTTCTAATTCATTTCTGACATCTTGAGAGTGTACTCTCAAGGTTTGCATCTATCTCAGTAATAGACTTTTCAGACTCCACAATCATCATAACTTTGAGCTTACATGGTCGCTTGGGGATCTCAACGAGACCTTTGGACTCTAGTACCCTATAATCATCCACTTCCATCACTATAATCATACATAAGTCTTTCTAGTGGGAAGGTGGATTGAGTGGTTTATAAACCTTAAACACCTCCTTTTCATCATCTAATCTGATTTTAAGAGTGCTTTCTCCCATAACTATTATCTTTTCTCCTGTTGCTAAGAATGGATGTTCAAAAATAATCAACACCCTATTATATGCATCATAGTCAAGAATAATAAAGTTACCAGGGATAATGAATTTACTAATCTTTATGAGCACGTCCTCAATGATTTCTTTGGGCTGGACTCTAGTTCGATATGCCATCTTAGCACCACAAAGAATGGTCTCCGCTTACCCAAAACCAGAGTATTGAATACTGATAAGGGCATCAAATTTATACTTTTCCCCAAATCACTTTAGAGTGTGGACCACATCATTATTACTAATTTGTATGGCGAGGATGAAAATCCATGGGTCCTTCAATTTCTTTGGCATCTCCCATATCACAACTGAACTGCACTTCTCAGTGAGTGCCACCATCTCAATGTCCAACAACTTAATCTTGTTATTCACCATGTCCTTCAAGTACTTGGCATACTTAGGCATTTTCTGTAAGACATCTAAAAAAGGAAGGTTAATGTGAAGTTCTCTAAACGTGTCAAAGAACTTTATGAAGCATACATTTTCCTATGCCTTTTTGAGTCTCTAAAGGAATGTTGGTGGTTGTCTTTCATACACTTGCTCAGCATCTTTAGATTTTGGGTACTTAAACTTCCCTGAATTTTTAGCATTTTTACTTTCAACCTATTGTAGAACTAACACTGCTTGTACATCGATATTTTTCTTTGGAGACCTATTAATAAGCTCTTTACCACTCTTCAAGGTGATTTCCATAACCTATTTTGAGTGCTTATAATTACATGGAAATCCACCTTGGAGCCTGGTGTTTTGTCCCTGAGCTTGCTACCCCAACTGAGTCTCTAACTTTTTTTGAGTCACTTACTATTTTTTATCTCAGCAACCATTTTTTCTTTCTTGGCTAGGATCTTCTTTAAAGTTTCCTTAATGTTACTAGACTATGTGTTGTTGCTGCTGGAACTGTCAATTCTAATTATTGCCCTATGCATAATTTGGGTGATTTTGCCACTTGTGATTATAGGCATTACCATAGTTTGGCTTTTGCTAACTGCCTTCAAAATTCATAGACTCCGTATTTTCTCCACACAAGTATGTAGAGTGGCCATTGTTTCCACAAATCTCATACAAAGATGGGGTCTACTGTATAACATTCACCTGAGTTGAAGATTGACTCATACCCAATCTACTAAATTATGTCATCATCTAATTCTGAAGAGAGGATAATTGGGCAGCTGAGGCTATACCACTATCAACTTCAATCATCCATGCAGTTTTTTTAACTTCACTTATGGAGATACCACCATGCCATTTAGGATTTCCATGCAATATGGTTCAACAAGGTATAAATCTCATTATAGATTTTCTCCATTACTTGACCACTTGTAGCTGAATCTAACAAAATTTTGGTATTATGATTAAGTGCTTTAACAAAGGTATGAGGTAATACCTCATTGGACTGTTGGTTTTGTAGATAGTCTCATAGAAGAGATTTAAACCTTTCCCAAGAATGATACAAGTTCTTAACCGACTTCTACTTAAAGCTTAAAATCTTACTACACAACCTTACAGTCTTGCTGGATGGAAAGAAATAAATGAGGAATTTTTGGGACAAGTCATCCCATATAATGATAGAACCTGCCGGCTCAGCATTCAACCATTTTTTGCATTCCCAAAAGTAAAAAGGGGAAAAGAGTCAATCTCACATAGTTAGTAGAGACTTTTATGAGGATAAATGTGTCACTGATCTCTGAAAAATTCTTCAAGTGAACCTGTGGGTCTTCATATGATAAGCCGGTAAAATACCTGTTGTTGTGCAAAAGCTACACCATGTTTTGTTTTAGCTAAAATCTATCTCCAGGTGTGGGTCTTTGAATTACGGAAGTAACATTAGTTGCAAGTGGGATTTCCACTTCGCGTACGATCCTGCGGGCTGGTAGATATTCACCCATGGGTGCTGGATGATCTTCTTCTTCTTAGTGAATTTGTATGATTCAGTAGACAAGGACTGCTTCTCTCCTCAATTAGTGTAAGCATTGCCCAGGCTTGAGATATGGCTCAACCAATTCCCTATCCTTTTCTAACTTACTAGCTTTTTAAACATGTTCCTACAAATTCAAAAACTAAGATCAAATAATTAGCACTTAAGAAATCAAAAAGCAAAACTAAAGCTAAGACAAGTGCGAATCTATAAATCCCTAGCAATGTAGCACAAAACTTACTGTGCCCAAGCATACACGCAATTGTAAGTGGTCCACATAAGTAATATAGCATCCTTATAAAAGCCAAGTATCGATCCCATAGGAACTTGTGTTAGACAATGATATAATTTCAGTTTCACTATAAAGATTAAATAAGTGCAAACATAACCAAAAGTATTTGAGAGTTAAAAATAAAAGTAAACTCAAGAAATGTGATAATGTAAAGGGCTTAGACAATCATGGGGAAAAACCCATGGTTAACATACTACGAACAATCCTACTTCGATCTATAACTTCACTGGTTTAGTTAATTATCTTGGTTATTGGTTCACGGGGTTGATAACATTATTACGGTCTTTTGAACCTCTAATTAAGTATCTAACTTAGCCTTACAACTACATCATTAAGTGGGGATACAAGAACTAAGTTAAATGAATTGGTATTTCTTCCCGTCTATGAACTAAATACGGTGAATTAGGTATATTCCTATCCTAAATGCAAATTATAACTTAAATTAGTTGAAAATTTTCAATCTCATTCCATATATCTCATATTTTATTCTATCATTCCTCTTTTTGAGCTCTCGATAGAATTATGCATTTATCATAAGGGTCGTCAATCTATAATATAGTAAAAATAAGGATATATGAACAAGCAAAAATGATAACGAATAATATCCAACTCAATTAATAGCCAAAGCAATCATGTTCTTTTCCTTAGCCCTAGATGAGGTGTTTAGCCTCTCATGGGATTACAAAGAATCATAGTTGAAGAATCCATGTTATAATCCAAAATAAAACTAAAATAAAAGAATAAAAAAACCTAATTTACGCCCACTCAATCTTGTTTCAATTCCCCCAAGTCGTCCAAGGTCCATACAAAATAATTGGAGTTTTCCATTTATACTAGGACCCAATTTGCCTATATGGACTTTCCTCCGTGCCACGCCCCTACCAAGATGACTAGGTGGCATGGCACACCCCTAAGTCCACAATTTCCAAATTTGGTCATTGAATACTACATGTGTTTTGTCCTTTGCTGCTTTCTTTGTGGTTATGTATTATAACACCTCAATTTTTTTATCCTCAAAATTTGTAAAATTCCATCCTCACTACCCAAACTACAACTCCCTATACGGAGTCTTGACTAGTCCTATGGACCCAATCATAGCCTGGCCAGTATGTTGGCCTGGAGTTATTGTCTTGACTATGACTTGGACCCTACGAGTCATAGGTACTCGTATCGAGTCATATGGTGTCTTCCATAGCCTGTCCAGTATGATACCCAAATTATTTTTGTTTTGACAAAGACTGGACCAAGCGAGCCGTAATGACTAAGTACGAGTCATATGGTATGAATCGTATCCAAGTTAGTGTTGGCAATCCTTTATACTGTCCAGGCTATGACTAGATGATAAGAGTCATAGGGTGACCTTATGAGTCGAAAGGGCACCCGTAAGATTGGTGTTCAAAGTCTTTTCATTACAGGTATTCTGGTCAATTCCCCTATTCCTTACTTTAACCCCATGACCATGAATCACTCAAGGGGGTTATTTCTCATCCATAACACTATGAAAACACTCTAGACTCTCCAAGGTCAAGATACTTAGGGTTTTCAAGAAGTTGATTATCTAAGAGCTCAAGGGTTAATTTCTCTTCATAAATCTCAATATTTCAGGCATGTTACTCTTCCCCAATTATTATTTTAAAAAATAATGTATCTAATGGTTTAATTGTATGGTTTTAAATGCGGTTTTTGATATGGTTGGTTCTTAAATTATTTTTATAAGATTCATTATGCATTATTTATTCTTTACTAAGGTTTTTGAACTTATGGGGTGCATGGGAATGGTGAATAAACTAAGGGGCTATGGTTTTCCCCAAATTTATGTTTTGATATTGGAATTGGTTTTGAAGAATTATGTTCCCTCAACCCACTTGTGTAAATGACTTTGAATTATGAAATTTTCATTTGATTTGACTTACCCACCTATGTTATTGCATTGCAGAAATGATTAAAAAATGAATATAGATCTTAAAAGCATTTTTGCCTATGATTTGATTTAATGAAAAAAGAGGGTCAAGGCTCTCCCAGGTTAATATAATTGTTATGGCATAGAGAAAAGCTTGCAAGTGCAAGGTTAAGATGATACCCATGGTGTACCTTAACTGTTGGTTCATTGGTTAATAAATGGGTTATGTGAAACTTTTTTTAAATTAGGCTTAATGGGGGTTATGTAGTAAATCCGTGAAGGTGTGGGTCTTGGATGACTTGTACTGGAAACTCATGTTTGCCGATGTGAGGTTTGGTCTTGATGACTTGTATGCCTAGTTCACAATATTGTTATATTTGTATCTTGAATTGACGTGGGGTCGGGGAATTCTCTGATCTTCCTTAATACCTCTGGTTCATAAGGATAACATGCATTAGGACCCTTTCAACAGAGGGAGACGAACCCATATAACCTGTGGGTACCTGTTTATGAAGGTCAAGCTACATAGCCCAGAATAAAGTTTTCCTTCACGCTAAGCGTTGTTCCTCTTCACGACATGACATGATTATATATACATATTATTATGTTCATTGACTTTGAATGACTTTGAAACATTGATCATGGAATTATTTTATCCCTTAGCCCTAATTTACATGCTACTTCTCAACCCACTAACTATCTCTAGACGTTGTATCCCCATATGATGTAGGCAGCAGAGATACTTCTACTGAAGTGTTAAATAGATCGGCTTGGCTCGTCAGTCATTTGAGATGAAGTGGTGAGCTTCCATCCTTTGGAATACTTGGTAACTTCATCAGTTTCCATTCATAAACTATAATTGAGGATCTCATATTAACATTATCATTGTTATTGTCAGAGTCAGGGACATGTCATTACACTTTATTGATTTTGATTTTGTTAGAAGGCCTTATGGATTACTTTGGACTTGGGTGATGTGGTTAGTTGTTTTTAGTTGGTTACTAGATATCGGATATACATATATCCTAAATTATTTAAGCTTATATTGTGATCTCTTGTTATATGTTCGGAATTCATCCGTCTTTAGGGGTATGGTGTCTTTTTGGCAAGGTGCGGGGGGTGGTCTCTGGTCCTTGTTGGACTTGAGATACCTGTCAAGGCCTGGCCTTGGTTTGGGTCTTGACATGTTTTCACTTCAAAAACATCTTGTGTCTTATCCATACATCAACTTAAACATAACATCAAGCAACCTATACAAATACACACAATGAGTTAGAGCATTGACCAAGATATAATCACACAAGGCGAACTAGAATGAAACATAGCGCAAACTAAGAGTACTAGTTACCTTGATTGAACTTTAAATGTACATTTTAGTTCCAAGTTTGATTTGTTAACACCTTAAACATTAAAATTACATAACTTGACACTTCGATGCCATTTATAAAATTATTAACTCAATACGCACATGAGAAGTCCTCAAAACCAAGCTAAATAAGGCTAGATAACAACACTTAGGTGCATAAATCCACCTAATATAAAGTATTAGTATTGATGAAGAATAAGTTAACAATTCTCATATCAAAGTCTTCACTGAAATAATAGTCCCAGTCAATATAGAGTCGACTGCAATCGTACAAGAGTTGATTTCTCCATGAGAGTCCTAAATCTCAAACATTCCAAGGGAATGAAGACATGATGTAAGATTTACAATGAGTTCATCATTGAAAACTTAAATGACAAAATACAAACAAGAGCCACACTAAAAAATCAAGTATCAGTGGTCCTGGTGTTATAATTTTAACACAAGTGAATAGAGGAAACTCTTGACGATGAAGCATGGGTTCAAGGCATGAAACAAAAACTAGATCAATTTAAAATAAATCAAGTCTGGACTTTGGTAAAATGATAAAAGAATTATTCAATAATTAAAACTAGTTGAGTCTGTAGAAACAGAATGGATGAGAATGGTAAGATCATTAAAAACAAAGTCAACTTAGCAGTAAGGTCACTCTTATCAAAAAAGTATTGATAAAGATGAAACCTTCGCCCCTACAATAGGGTTTAAATCCATCCATAGCTTACTATCCTTTGCTTTTTAAAACATTTTAATCTCTTTCAAATGGACGTAAAGAGTGCTTTGTTGAATGATTATATAAATGAAGAAGTTTTCATAACAACCCCCATATTTTGAAATTCCATCTTAAACTCTCAAAGAAACTTTATGGATCAAACAGGCTTCAAAAGATTGGTATGAGATACTAATTACCTATCTATTAAATGATAATTTTCAAAGAGGAAAAATTGAAACTTTTCTCTATATTCAAAAGTTAGATTCAAGTATAGCCACTGCACTAATTTATGTTAATGATATTATTTTTGAAAGATATAACTTATTTTTGTGCGAGAATTTTGCAAATCTCATGAAAGGGGAATTTAAATTGAGTCTCATGGGAGAGCTTACATTCTTCTTGGAACTTCAAATAAAGTAGTCAACTTCTGAAATATTCATCAATCAGAGTAAATATACAAGAGATTTGATCAAAAAATTTGATATGGAAAAGGTAAAAACTTTGGGACACATATGAATCCCTCAATATGTCTTGAGACAGACACTCAAGGGAAAAGTATGGATGAAAAGACCCATCGAGGAATGATCAACTCACTATTGTACCTAACTTCAAGTCATTTAGGTATTATGTTTAACGTATGCAAATGTGATAGATTACAAGCTTCTCTAAAGGAATCTCACCTTATAGAAGTAAAAAAAATATTTGAAATCTTATCGAAACTCAAGATCTTGATTTATGGTACCCTCATTCCTTAAATTTTGACTTAAATTGATATTCAAAGGCCAAAGTCATCGACAGGCCCTCAAATTTGTTTCAAAAATTCACTTAGACCCCTCAACTATGACCTTTACCTATTAGGCCCCTAAACCCTCCGAATTTTGATCCAATTGAGCATTTTTTCCCTATTCTCATTAGCTTGTTTGCGCGTGTCTCCAAATGCCACTAATATGGAAAGTTGGTCCACTTAAAACTCTCCACTTGTATAAACTAAATCCATATGTACTTATTATATTTTAAATGGAAAAAAATTCATTTGGATGGATTCTTTCTCTCTCCCCATTAACTCTCTCTCTTTCTCTCTCTCATCCATAACCCTAAATTAAACCTAATTTAACAAAAATTCCAATCAAATCAAAGGAGAAATTTAGGGATTTTCCTCAGATCTTCCTCGTGTAAGTGTTATTATGATTTATATTTGTTAAATTTTGTTGAATTTTAGCATATTTTAGTTTTTAGGGTTTTGAAATTTCACTGTTAAGGCTATAATTTTGGGAATATTCCGTCTCTTTCTTAACATACATTAAAGGTTGTAGCTTTTAGCTTATTGGTGTGTACTTTGGGTATATTCCGTTAACTAACTTTAATGTTTTACCCTTTTATTGCAAGTGACGTAACAAATGGAGATAATTTTGACAAAATTTCACCATGGGGGATCTTTTTTCAATACGGGTGTCCCTACATATATTGTAAGTTGTGTGCCAGAGCTAAGGTATATTGACAAGGACCACTTTTCCATGTTGGAATTGCTATTTTATACTAAAGAATAAGGGTATGAAACTGTTAGGGGCTTTTATTATCAAGATGCAGTAACTAAGCAGTTCAACTTGGTTAAAAGTGACAGATATCTCATTGAACTAGTTAAAGACTTAAAACATGAGGACTCTATTGATTTTTATGTCTATCATGTTTTAGATGAACTAATTCTTGACCCTGATGGTCCCACTATTTTTTTTACATGTACCTAATATTATTTTGTGTGCAGACCTAGAAAGAGAAAGTATTGGTGTTGATGATAGTGCTAACATAGAGAGGGAATCTGTTGGAGTAGAGAAAGAGAGAGAGGCTAATCTAGAAGATTTTAACCTAGAAGATATTGAGATAGAGAATGTTAACTTAGGTAAAGAGAGAGAGGCTCATGTAGAAGATATTGGTATAGAAGAAGGTGATGAGGTTGATGAAGAAGATGTCCATGTAGAAGATATTAACCTAGAAGATATTGGTGTAGAAGGAGGTGATGAGGCTGATGTAGAAGATGTTAATATGATAGCAAGTGGGTTATCAAATTACTTGAGTAGTGATTCAGATCTTAAAGATATTCTTTCAGAAGATGGCTCAGATGTTGAAGAGGAGTTGAGGGCTTTTAGACTAGAAAGAAGGAAAAATAAATGCAACAACAAACCCAACAAGAAAGAATAAAATGAAAATGCTAGAGAAAAAGTTGTTGAAATTGAAGAAGTACCTATGGGAGTTGCTGGTTGTGTAGATAGAGGCTTTGGGGATATTGGTAAAAATAAGGCTACCAAATATTCTAGAAAGTTGGGTGGAGATGAGGAACATCTTGATAGTTCTGATTGTTGGAGTGAAGATAGTGAAGAGTTAGATGTAGATGCTATTAGAGGAGTAGATCTACCTAGAAGAAGGAGAAGCAAGAAAACTAGGTACGATGAAAATTGTGAGTTTTTGGTGTTTGACCTTGGAATGATTTTTAAGGGTGCAAAAAAGTTCAGAAAAACTATTGCAGATTATACTGTAGAGTATAGAAGGTAGTTAAAGTAAAAACCTAATGATAAATATAGAATAAGAGAGAAGTGCATTACAGCTAATTGTAACTTGTTGTTGTTTGCTTCTACTAATAGGGATTCAAGTGATTTTATTGTGAAGAACTATAACCCTATTCACAAGTGTATACCTCTAAAAACAAGAACAAAATACGTGATTCAAAGTTGGTTGCTAGAAAGTTTAAGGAGATAATTGATTCTCAACCATACATTAGGATTTAGGAAATTCAGGATTTAGTAAGAGAGGTGTTGGGTCTTTATGTAGGTAAAACTATTTGTTATAGGGCTAAACAGATTGTTATGAGGGAGAATATAGGAGATTGGAAGCTGTAATTTGCCAGATTATGTGACTATGAAGATATGATCAACACAACAAATCCAAAAAGTTCTTGTTAGATAAAAATTAACAAACAAATTGAACCAGGGAAGAACCTCTTTATTTATTTCTATGTGTGCTTTCATTCCTTCAAGCAAGGATGGTTAGATGGGTGTAGCAAAATTATTGGTTTTGATGGGTGTTTTCTAAAAGGAGCTTGTAAGGGTGAGTTGTTGGTTGCTGTGGGGAAAAATGACAACAACCAAATGTATCCTATTGCATGGGCAGTTGTGGATATTGAAACAAAACTTAGCTGGGACTGGTTCATAAGGCATCTAATTGTTGATCTAAATATGGAAACTGGTGAAGGCTTGACTGTAATGTAAAACCAACAAAAGGTACCATTACTTAATTATTTTTCTCATTACTTGACTTTATTTTCCAATAACATTCCTTTTTTAATAATACCTAATACTTATTACAGTGTTTTGTTCCTATTTTGATGGATCTGTTATCAAATGCTGAGAGAAGAATGTGTGCTAGACATATTTGGAGTAATTGGCATGTGCACTGGACAAGAGAAGAGAGAAGGAATTAGTTTAGGAGAAATTTCAAAAGAAAACTTTGAAGTAAAGTTTAGAAAGAACATACAAGCAATGTCAAGGCTAGGTAAGAAAGTAATAACTGAGGACATGTTGGTTAATCCTCCTTCTTCTTGGTGTAGCACATATTTCAAAACACATTCCAAGTGTGATATTGTAGAAAATAACATATGTGAGACTTTCAATTCTTGGATCTTAGCTGCTAGACTTATGTCCATAATTACAATGTTAGAGGGTATCAGGCATAAAATGATAATTAGATATGTAGATATGATCAAATTTGTAGAAACATGGATTTCAGACATTGCACCTATGGCAAGAACTATTTTAGAAGCTAACAAGAAATATTCAAATAGGTGTAGAGTACTATGGAATGGAGTTAATGGTTTTGAAATTGGGGATGGGGGTTAAACATTTGTTGATCACTTGGACAAGAAGTATTGTGATTGTAGGTTATAAATGTTAAGAGGTATTCCTTGTCCTCATGCCATTTGTGTTTATTATTACTTGAATAAAGATCCTGATCAGTATGTAGAGAACTGGTATAGGAAAAAAACCTTTCTTAAGTCTTATAGCCATTTCATTCAACCAATTACCAATATGAGAATGTGGCCGAAAACCACAAACCAATCAATTGAACCACCAAAACCAAGAAAGATGCCAGGCAGACCTGGCAAGAACAGAAGAAAGAGCAAGAATAAGCCAAAAGAGTGGGGCAAACTCTCAAAAAAGGTGTCAAGATCACCTGTTCAAGGTGCAAGAAAGTTGGCCATAACAAGGTTATGTGTGCCAAAATGGTAAGCCTTAAATGAATTTCATAATAATTTGTAAAGTTAACATATTTCTTAACTTTTGATATTTTTGTTTGTATGTTAGAATGGGATGGGGAGCAGTAATATAGTCAACCTAACACTCAGCCTGCATCTTCATGGAATCCACCGTCACAACAATCAAGTTCTATTGGTAGTGACACTAGTGTAATGCCAAGAGATACCTACACTAAAAGTCAGACAACAAGAGTAAGTTATATATGTTCTGCTGCCTTAATATTCTTCTCCTGCTTAATATTATTATTAAAAACTATTGAAAATATTATGCTTCATTTATTTACAGTCAAGCTCTACCTTTCATACATATGCAACTAAATAATCCAGTCAATCAGGATCTATTTATGCTGACATAGCAGCTGTGCCAAGAGCACCTCAAAGAAAGGTATCAAGTGTGGCTGGTAGAGGTCAAGGTGTTTCTAGAAGATCTCAAGGTACTGCTGGTAGAGGTTAAGGTGCTGCTGGTAGAGGTCAAAGTGTTTCTGGTAGAGGTAAAGATTGTTCTGGTAGGGGTCAATGTGGTGCTGATAGGGGAGGTGGTTCTGGTAAGGGTCAATGTGGTGCTGATAGGGGAAGTGGTTCAGGTAAGGGTCAATGTGGTGCTGATAGGGGAGGTAGAGGAGGAACTGGTAGAGGTCAAAGAAGGATTGGTAGAGGATTAACAAGAAAAATAGCCAATGCAAGAGGGACCCCATTTGAAAGTGGAAGAAATATTTCTTCCAGTCAAGTACCACCTTTGCCAACCAACAAGAGGCCATACAATGCTACCTTATTTGTTGTTGCTACTGGATACAAAAAGCCTGCAACTGGTTTTGGTGTTTACTCTGATCCAACAACTGGAACCCAAGAGTACAATGTATTTCCCTCTGTCTCATTTTTTACCTATAATAATGTTTTCATTCAAGTTTTCAATGTTTATTGTCTTACAATTTTGTCTAATTTTACATCCTGGTACATCAAGTAAGAGGGTTCTATATGGAGGTATAAATTTAACAAGTACTTCACCAACCAATATAGATATTGGTTTTAAACCTAGTGGCCTAAAGATGAATGAAAAAATGCAGTCACCAGCACACAATTGAAACAAATGAAAGCAAATAAGAGAAAAAAAGTGGATGCAGCCAAGTCTTCTTCATGAGTTGGATCTTCAAAGAAGTAGTTCATTTAGAAATGATTTGCACTGTAATGAAGGTTAATGACTTTGAACAAATTGTGTTACTAGTTTTGAACACCTTTTTCTTTGGCAGCAGTTAATGAATTTGATGTATGCTGCAGTAGAACACTATTATGCTCAAGGATGGAGTTGACTTGCTTGATAAACTTGTTCATAGTGTGGATTCATATAGTCTTTAAGTTGTCCACTACTAATCTTAGTAGTCCTACATCAATGAATGCATCCTTTATCACCTGACAATTTTTTTCCAATGTCACCTGCAGAGATACCATACCTTCCTCCAAAGATGACAAATATTCCTGCAATCTTTCTTGTTCCTTGGGAGTCCTCTCTACCAATCCAACTGGTGATTTCCAAAGTTAGGTTTAATAGAATGAGGATTGACCAAATCCTTCTTATACTACTGAAAATCAATGAGTACATAACCTATGCTTTTGAAAGCTAGAGTGTCATAAGTACGTGTAAAATATATCATAGAAAAATTGGACAGGTAATCATGGAATAATGCAGAATGTGAGAAATAAGATCCCCATAGGGGAGACTAGATCCAGAAATCTGAGCACTTTCCAACATATATTTGTGATCCAAGCACACCAATTTAGTTGTTTTTTTTAAAAGACAGTACAACAAAATAGATCTCTAGTAGTGATGTTAATGAAAGAGATTTTGTGAGGAACCAGAGTAGTAGCTACCATGTGGGCTAAAATTCTATTTTCAAAGCAGAGAGACAAAGGTCCAAAATTAGAGGAACCAGTTCAAGATTTGGCAATAACATTCTTAGTACCTTCGATTGACACATCAAAATCATTAAGCCAAGTACCATGCATGTATGGTATTCTTCTAGAGGGGTCAATTTCAAAAATCTTTTCAAATAGAAAGACATTTAAAATAATTCTAGTACCCAGCATTAGGGTTTTCAGTTCTCTACTATCTTTAGATACTCGAATATTAACATAAAATAGGCGAACATGGTCCTCAGTGTACTACAACACCATAAAGTATGACTAACAAGTTTAATTTTTTTGCCATAAAAATAACACTTACTGGACAGTAAGATTTCCTTCAATTGTTCAAGTTTATGGTTGTCCCAGCAACAACAAAACGTTCCATGAAAGCTTCAAATTTTTCTTTTTTCTCAATATCCCAAAATCTTTGCATGTTCTCTTAATTGAAGTACCTATGAGCGTCAGTCTTGGATTTATTACAAGTTGAACTTTTATTACCATGAGAACACTTCTTAGACGCATATTTTGTAGAAGCATTGGATTCTTCCTCAAAAGAATTAGAGGAGAGATTAAGAATGTCCGTGGAGAAACTTTGTAAGAAATCGACTTGTAGAGAGGGGGAAATTCCACAGATCTACTTATTAGAATTTTGAGAAGAGAAGAGGGATGATATAATAGGGTAAATAAGAGAGTTTGTAAAGAGGAGATAAAGTGCAAAGGTTGATTCGGAGAACGGATTATAAACACTAGATGAAAAGTATAATGATGAAAATTTGATGAGTTTAATTATGGAATAGAGTGAGAATTTAAAAGGGTATAGAAAACAAGGTGGTACCGGTACTGAGACACACAAATACTTAGGGGAAATCAAAAGTTAAACAACTTAATATGTGTAAATAAGGAAATAAAATAAAATAAAAGAGAAAAATTATGATAAAAGTTTTTTTAAGAAACAAAATGAATAAAATTAAATGCTCGTAATTCGACCCTTTTCTAAGAAAATAAATTTTTCCTCTAAAAGAGGCTTTGTGAAAATATCAGCAAGCAAATTATTAATATAGCTCAAAATTGAGCTAAAAACTGCACACATCAGTAAACAAAGTGTTCAGTTTATCTTCATTAGTCTTTAGCTTTTCTATTTCATTACCCATACTGTCCATTTTCATTGAAAACGTAGTTAGGGTTTTGAGTGGGCATATATTATTGTCAGTTTTTATTTCCTCATTTTTTACTAGATATTTTGCTATATAATTTTCTTCTTGTCCTGTATTTAAGAGTATTAAATATTCTTTTTCATTTACCTTTCCTGTTATGTAATATTAGTTTGAATTATCCATTGAACTTGTTTCATAACTTATTCTTTTTGATGAACTTGATGAGGATTTTACCATCTAAAGTTAGAAGAAGAACCATTTGTAGGAGGTGCGGACTAGGTACGATAACTGGGCTATATAATAAATACGTAGGTATTTATTTTTATATAATGTATTTTATGAATATTATTGATTGGAATAATTTTCATTTTTATCTTCTTGACTTAAAATGTTTTATTAATTCAGATTCTAGATTAGATATTATCGTAATTAAATTATCAAGTGTTTTAGGATCCTCGTTAGTATTATGTAACCTTTTGTATTCAAGGTATAAACTATATGTTGAGTTTCCATTTCTTTTAATGATTTATTCTTTTCGTAAGATGTATTCATTAATTCGTGTAGTTTATTATTTTATCCTATTGAAATTTTAGCAATTTCTGTGTAGTATTTTATTCTAACTTTGCTATATTCAATGCGTAGGTTTATGTTCTTTATCTGATTTACTAGTATTTGTTGTTCATGTATAGGTAATTTTCCATCTGTATTAAATAATTTTTCGTATGTATTAAATAAATTATTACCTGTATCTTCTTTTTCTAAGGTTAATTTTATTTTAAGTAATTTTTCTTCTACTTATCTTTTTTTTATTTCAAGTTGATTTATGTAATTAACTTCTTCATATATCCAATTTTGCCTTTCTATAATTTTTTTTATATATTCTAACATTTATTTATTCTGAATAATATCCATCTGAATCTAAGTAATATTGATGTTCATAATATATGCGTAAGTTTTCTATGTTGTTTAATAATTCTTCCTCTTCGTAATCTTGTAATTTTTCCCATATTATTTTCTTTATGTCTATAATTTTTATATCTCTAAGTATATATAAAACAAGTATTTTAATATCATTTGTCATGCTTTTTCATACTATTTTCTAGTTGTTTGTTTTAATCTTATTAACTCTTTTATATTTTTACTAAGAAATTTTATATATTTTATATCTTTAGTTTCCATGTATTTGTCTAAATTTACTTTCATCTGTTTTTCTATTAACTGTATGTTTCTCATATCTTTCTCCAAAAATTCTAGATATATGTAATTTATCATGGTAAGTATTTGTAAGAGTAGTTAGGTAGGTATGGTATGTAATTTATTCTAGTTATATAATATTTACCAAATGTTTTTTCTAATATGATTTTTCTTATATCTACTACTTTTATATCCTTAAGTGCATACAAAATAAGTATTTTAAATTTATCTACCATTATATCAGATAAATAATTATTCATTTTCATAAAATTGCTATTTTCAAAATATTCCCTTCAATCATGTACATAACAAAATATGGTCATCTTAGATTACTATATACTAGATTATTCTTAAATAACATGTTCTTCGGTCACTATTAGCATGGTAATCTGGATATTTTCCCTTAAACAACGCTTCTACTCTGGTTACTCCCCACCACGGCTTCTTTCCTCATTGGTTTCACCTTTAGGATGACATAGTTCTTAGGGATTTTTCTCCTTTCCACTTTGATAATAAACTTCTTAACATATTATTCTTCGAATAAATCTACTATAAAGTAACTAACATGAATTTATTTTATCATACCATGATTGTTGGGAATTATGAATTTAGCTGTTCATAATCATAAATAAATATACCTATTCGGGTAGGTTTGATATTTCTAAGCTTTGTTCCTCCATAGATTTTTTCATTGAAATATACCTGTTTTTAATAACTAAGCAAAATATTTGTTGTGACTCTTTTCCTTTTATTTCGTCAAATACATTGTTATCAAATATACCTATGTATTTATTATATAGCCCAATTATCGCACCTAGTTCGCGCCCCCTACAAATGGTATCAGAGCCCAGTTATTTAAAAAATACAGAAGTAGCATACATGTATGAATTTAGATTGGATTTACTTGAGATTAATTTATATTGATTAATTATGAGAAGACCATTTAAAAACAGAGAAGCTTTTAGAAAAATTAAAGAATCTTTAATTAGTAATTATTCAGAATATATAAGCCTAAATAAAACAAAAGAAAACCCACAAAGACTAGACTACCTAATTACCTTAATATCTAGTATTGAAGCAAAATTAATAATCCATTTAAAATCTAGAAGAATGAGACACATACCACCTAATTATGATAAAATCAGATTTAGATATTCACCAAGATACTATAAATATGGTTTAAATGAATAAAATACAAAAATACAAAGAACTAAAACAAATTATTTATGAAAAACGTAAAGAATTAAAAATAAGAATAGAAAGATTAAGTTATAATATATTTGCCGGAGTTAGTAAAAACTCAATAAATGCACAAAAAGATGAAATATCAAATTTTGAATCACAAATAGATAGTTTAGAATATATATATCAACATGAACTATTTACAATAAAATGAACAAGGAAGAATTTATAATAGATGAAAAAATATATGAAAATCACGAAGGATTAAAAATAAAAATAGTATTTTCTAATCTGGGAAGAAGATATAAGAAAATAGGTGAACATTTATATTTAATGTTAGAAAAAGAAGAATTAAAATTAGAAGATAAATTGACAGCTATGGTAAGAATAGAAAGGGAAAACGAAGAAATAGGTAGAAAAAATAAAACAACAAACTACAGAAGAAATACGAAAAATAGAAGAAACTAAAAATAGTAGGATTGCTGAATTAGAAAATGAACTACAAATGTTAAAAGATCTGTATGAAAAAAGACAGAAAGAAAAAGAAGAAAAAGATAAAGAACAAAAATTATTAAACGAGATAAATCAATTTAAAGAAAAATTAGAAATAAACAATAAAGAAATAAAAAACAAGGAATTAAAAATAAATAATATAGAGGTAGAAGAGACAGATAATTATGATTCAGAAGATAGTGAAACATATACAGAAATATTAACTAATACAAAAAATTTAGAAATCAATGAAAAACAAGAAGTAATTAATGAAGAAAACTTAGAAAATATCAACATAGAAATAAATACTCTTGATAAAAAAGAAGATGAAAATATAATACCTAGAACATCAGAAATAAAGAAACCTACATATTATAAGAACAAGTTTAAAAGATATAATCTAAAGAATGAATATGACAAATGGACACCAAAACAAATAGTTAATAAAAATTATAACTTTTTAGACTTAGATTGCGTAATAGATACAGAAAAAACAATACAATTATGGATAGGATATATGACAAAACAATTATTAGATAATAATATAAGTATAATAGATGCACCAGAATATATAGAAAGAACACTAATAGGAACAGTGAAATTATGGTTTTTAAATCTAACCGAAAATAGTAAAAGAATATTAAGAACTGACAAACCCACAGAAGGAACATCATCAACAAAATCAACACCTATAGAATTATTAAAAAAATATGAAACAGCTATAAAAGACGAATTTAGTAGCATGACAACAACAGAAGAAGAACAAAATGAAGAGAAAGATACAAATAGGAATTTAATGTTAAAATTAGCAATATGTAATATGTGCTACATAGATGAATATACTTGCGCATTCAAAGAATATTATTATAAAGGAGCATATAATACAAAAGAAAGTAAAGAAATAAGAAAATTATATTTTAGTAAATTACCTAAACCATTTAGTTCAAAAATAATAAAAAGTTGGGATGAAACGAAAATAGTAGATACTCTAGGAGCAAGAATAAAATTTTTACAACAATGGTATAGAAACCTATGTGAAAAATACAGAGAAGAAATAAAAATGGAAAAAACATTAATAAGAAATTTAGCATGTTGCAAAGATAAAATAGCACCCCAATTTGGATGCGAAGAAAGATATTATAAGAAAAGAAAAAGACATAAGAAATATAAGAAATACAAAAAATCAAAATATAAGTATAAGAAACCAAGAAAAAGATATTATGTAAAAAATTATAAACATAAAAGACCATATAGGAAAACGAAATCTATAAAAGAATGTACTTGTTATAATTGTGGAAAAATAGGACATTTAGCTAGAGATTGTAAATTACCTAAAAACCCAAAAAATAAACAAATATCAGAAATAAAAATAGAAAATACAGAATATATGCAGATAGATTATATAGATTAAGATTTAGAAAGTGAAGACAGTAAATATGAAATTTCAGAGAATGAAATAGATAATGAAATAGATAGTGAATTAGACGAATTAAATGACTGAAGAAGATATAAAAATAATAACAAAAGAAGAATATTTAAATGACGAAGGAACAGATCAAAAAATAATATTTGATAACAATGTATTTGACGAAATAAAAGGAAAAGAGTTAGACTTAAGTGTAGAAAAAATATTTAAAATACCAACAATAAAAAATATATTTACTAGGAAAAAAGAAGAATATTATGTAGTAAGCCAAAAGGAACATGTAATAGACTGTAGATATCCAAAAGGTAAAGCTAGTAGACCACTAGTAACAAAAAGAATAATTAATAAAGAGATAAACGATATAAAAAGTAGAGACCCAATAAAATATGACTGACATGACTAAAATGTCACCAAATGGGTCAATGAATGAATAAAATGACGGAACTCAATATTAGTAATATATCCTAGAGATGACTGCGGAGGGATGCTACCAGTGGAAGAAGGATCAGTGGGGATCGGTGGAACTCCACGAGGGCAATCAGAAGAAACAACCCTAGAACAGGTTTGAACTTAATGAGTAGGATGAGTTCCATCCACATTTTTCTCAAGCGGGACAGAGGAGTTCCCATGAATATTAGATCTTCTGGGAGGCATAATCTGGAAATAGAACAAACGGGTATTAGACGAGATTTTAACACCCGAGACTCTTCAACCCACAAGTAGATCACAAGAAAGGGAAACATACCTAAATGCCATGAGAATAGGTACACATAACATCTCAAATAAATAATCCCAAAATAACTCTAACTGCGGGGTATAATAAGCAGATACATAAGAGTAAATGGATCCTGGATACAATAAATTGTCATGACCCAATATTTTAGTCATAATGGGACCTACTAAAACGTACCAGTAGGCAAGCTGACACCTTAATTCAGAGCTAAGGTAATGGGTTACTTTGGTAGAAATGTCCAACATGGACCAAATCTTCAACCATGAATATAAGCAATAGTGTTCCACATAATAGAAGACAACCAAAATACAAATACCAATCCCATGACCTGGTAATATTAGTGCAAGAGCATCTAAGTTTGATAATACAAAATACAATTCAAAGTCCAAATAGTCTTATACATCCGTCTTGAATACAAAAGACTAAATAAAGATAGGAGGAAAACGGGCAACTCAAACTCCAAAAGATCACCCTGTCTCCAATAGATCAAGGCAACATGACCAAAAAGGTACATAAGTGTAGTATGAGTACCAAAATAGTGGGTACTCAGTAGGCATCATCGGTCAACTAAGATAAATTATGATATAAAAATCATATAAGGAAAGATAATATCTTTAAGTCAAGGTACATAATTGAACCTGAATAATCTTTATTATCACTGTATATAGTCAATAATAAAAAAAGAACAAATCTACGACATATCCATTCATCATGCGTCAATACCATTATATATATAGAAATGTATGATCCAAAGAATAAGGCACCACTAATACAGCCATGGTCATAATAAGACTAAGATGATATACAATATCCATTAAAACATAAGTAAGAACTCACCACGGCATCCTATACCACCGAGAAGTACACACAAGGAATAATAAAGTAAAGAACTAATCACGACATCCCATACCACCGGAGAGCATATGAAAAGATCAAACCATTAAGTAATTACGCATATAACCAACTTCTCAATATCTGAGGCTCACCACTTTTCATATCCATAGTTTCCACAATTCCTATCAAAGGTTATTTCCCTATATTCATAATCATCATCAATTACCATAACTGAATTAATATACACCAAGGTAATCATAACCATAGTCATATAACCATTTAGGTATCTATGTCCTTTTACAACCATAATTACTAGTTACCATATTTTAACTAAAGAAATCCACTAACTAGCATTCTAGTCTTCTACCCATCAAGTTATATAGCCACTTTATATCGACAACTAGTTAACACATAATCCATTTTACTAGGTGAAATTCCATAATGTACCCATTTATTCAACCCAAATATATCATACACATGATTATACTTACCAATTAGTCTTATCTCATTATTCGGCCTATTCTACTTTTATTCACTAATTAACATCAATGAGAGTCACGCCACTTAAAAAGTGATTAATGGTAGACATATAGACAACCTTCCAAGGATTACTTCCTATCTCTAATGCACATATGGGCGTAGTCATACAAGGGAATAACCACACACATAAACATGTACTTATATATGCTTACCATACATAACATTACCATAATATTAATATTGCTTCAGAATTTACTAGACATCATCATAACATCAATATATCCTCCGGCCTTGCCGGGCATCAATATATCATCAAATATCTTCCGGCCTTGTCGGGCATCAACATATCATCAATAGATCCTCCATCCTTTCCAGGCATCAACATATAATTAATATATTCTCTGACCTTGCCGAGAATCAACATATCATCAATATATCCTCTGTCCTTGTCGGGCACCAGCATATCATCAATATATTTTTTCAATTCACCAGGAATCATAACATCATCAATAACTACCAAGAAAATAATAAATAAATACATATATTGCCAAATCAATGATAGGCGCAAGCCCATAACAATAGAGTATAAGAGATGTAAGGAAATACATATCAAGGTACTTCACCATTAATCATCACTACATTATACGAGTAGATGCATGGGCATGTATATATAAATTATATGAGCAACCCCCACTTTTTTTATCATAATCATAATTATTAACAAGGTAAATATAAGTCATGGGGATGTCTTCTAGAATCCTTCTTTATCCACATGGTTCACAATACTAGCACAAAGAGATTCTTTTAGATAAACATTAGCTTAGTCATTAAGCTTGAATCATAATAAGAGTTGTAACATAATTCAAGGCTCATATAGTAAACTAGCCAATAAGTCAAGTGATAGAATAACCATAGATTCAATTCACAAGACTTTACAACGCTATCCATATCATGACAACAAAATAATCAATCAAGTATACACATTATCCCAACATAGACAACATGCAAAAACCATCTATTGGGTTTAACCATTGTATCACCAAATGAATAATCTAGGTGTTGATCACTTTTCTAGGTCACTAGAGGAGTTACATAGTTCAAGCTTAAGAAGGGTCAAGTTCTACTAATTATCCCCAAATTCTCTTCTACAAGTCTAACTTTTACCCGAAATTAGGCAAAGTTATCTAAATCACGCCTTAAGAGCTTACCAATTCACACTAGTTCTATGGGATAATTCTTCTTCAAGGATTCCTTCTAAGTCACCCCAAGAACCTAAAGACCATCCATAACTAAGCATATCTAGGTCATCATACCTTTAAGGTGAGTAAACAAGATCACTCTCATCCACTAGATCAACTAAAGTAATATCATACTATTCACGAAATCACAACTCCGACTAACTAAGGTGCTAGGCTATGAGTCAACTATCCTACTTAATGTATTTTAAGACCTAAGTGATTCAACTAGTCCAAAATATTTCCATCTACCAATTTGACATCTAAGACCCCGTTCAATCTTATCAAGATATCAATGTCATACAATAGTATAGATCAATCAAACTACAAGTAAGCCTAACCTATTGTGAATCCAAATAGCTTATGAACCAACAATCTTTGCTTTCTTTTCCTCGAAGCTTCTTCCATGAGCCAAGCTATCAATAACATAATCTATGCATTATTATGAGAATAACAACACTCATATTGCACCATTGTGCATTGGGTCCAAAATGATACCAAAAACCCCCAAGGGGGTCCCACATATGGAAAATAAGTTTCTGAGACCAACCCATTGCTCAAATACCATTAGGGAGTTATAACCCTCAAGAAGTTTATGCAAAACAACCATATTTGGGGTTAAAATCAAGCCTCAATTCATTTGGATTTTGGGTCTAAAAATCAAGAATCCAACACCAAAGTTGGAGGAATCATACCTTAGATTCGATGTTGATCGTGAATACATAAGCTATTCAAGCTCCCAATGAACTCACTAGACTCAGTTTAAGGATTTTACACTCTATTAGGGTTTGGGAACTCATAGAAATTGATGAAATGGCCAATTCTCGGCTAAAATAGCCTTTAAATAGACCTTGCCTAGCTCTCAGGAGGTGCAATCATGAATATGTGCTTGGTCTTAATTGCGCCTAATGCGATGGCAATTAACTCACCGTGAACGCGGTATCTTTATCCATAATAGACGATGGTTGAAGCTTGGAATTTGATTCCAAGCTCTGGCCAATGCCTCTAGATGCATCAAGAATCCAACATAAGAAAATAAAATATGCAACCATATATATTTTGACATTTAAGACACGTTAGCAAAGTTGGATTTTCCATCCTATATCATTTTACCAAAGTTTTTGCTCGATGGCCATTTGGAACCAACAAAGACTTCTAAATGGAAAATGGTTCTAAATACTAAACGAGCTACTAAGTAATCAAACTATCATTTCTAGAATGTCATAAATGGCTTGGGCTAGCTATGGGAAAGCTCTAACGGTGAAAATAAGTAGGAACACAAAAAATGACCTGAAGGGTCATTACATAATTCAAAAGCCAGTAGATGGCATACTAAAATCATACCTATAATAACATCATCCAATTACTCTTTCTTGGGTTAGCTCATAAAATCGAGTACCATACTTTAAAATAGTCATAATTCTTTGCTCCTGAGGTCACCTATATTACACCTCTAATTAAAGGTAAATGGATTGTTGTGAAAATATTATGCAACTAGGTTGTGGTCGATCCCACAGGGAATACTTCAAAAATCTTGATTTAACTTGATAAAATTACCAAGTGGTACAAAAAGTATATGGGGGATCTGCTAAAATAGTAAAAAGTAACAAAAACTTTATGTTTGTGGTTGTAATCAATCAAAGACGAACACTAGGCTTGTGTTCTCCTTAGTATCTAACTATGCAGATTTATCGTGCACTATCAAACTATTCTATAACCTTTCATGTAGAATCTAATAAATTATGTACTATCCACTGTCTTGTGAACTCATTGACGAATTTCACCATTTACCTTTTAAATCTCAGGGTGTCTCTTTAATAACCCTTACCCTAGATCCCAGTTAACAATCACCTTTTGAGTCTCAATTTATTAGATGAAAGATAATCATATTAAGTAGATAATGCAGCTAAGCTTATTTCAACAATTAACTCCAAATTACTTTTGTGATCGTGTTTTCCCAATCTCTACCTCCCGGTCAGGGTCATAGTGAATATAGGTGGGTTCTCAATGTTGGCCACTGTTAAGAAAGATATTAAATTAAAGACAACCACAATACATGTAGGATATTTTATCTAGAATGACTTGGTACTTGGATTTTTTATCTAGAATGACTTGGTACTTCCTCCACTTCATTAATCTGCCAGGGATCCTACATCTCTATTTAAGGGAATTAGACACTAATAATTGTGAGACAATTCAAGGAAGTCATAGACGTCATAAAATCAATATCACAACAATAAAAGGAAAAAACCCAAATTCTCATACTGAAGAACAAAAAAAAACTAACAATAAGATCCAAAGATCACAAGTCAATCTTAGAATCAAAAGATGTTTGTGGATGATGTAAACTTAGCCCCAAAGGGCCTATCTAGGCTATATTTGCATAAACTAATACAAAAATGTAGAAAGGGTATTTATAGATGAAGGGATAAAAGGATACTTATTCACACATGGAAGCTTATTTAGGCTCAAAGTTGACTAATATCAAGAATGGCCTATAATCCTTTCCTAGCCAACTATCCTACAACCTAGACAAGACTAATCATGCAAGTTATGAATTCAACACACATAGGGAACTAAGCAGTATCTCACACACATATGTCACAGGGTCACATCACAAGCTACTACCTATTCGGTTCATGCAATTGATAGTTATGATTATCATATCCCTAATTCTAATGCCATTAAAGGATTCACAATGGTCACACATTTATACATATCACACAGTTCAAAAAGAATTTTTTGAAAGGGCATCATTTTTCTCAAAAATCAATAAAAATCATGTCAACTGCCCTAGATACTCATTTTTATCCTAGTTCTCA
Source organism: Capsicum pubescens (assembly GCA_030864215.1). NCBI lineage: Eukaryota > Viridiplantae > Streptophyta > Magnoliopsida > Solanales > Solanaceae > Capsicum > Capsicum pubescens. The sequence goes on along the minus strand of CM061547.1, from coordinate 182,072,854 downwards.
TAGTGCATTTTTAGGCTAGGATCTTTCTCAACTAGTTTCTAGAGACTACTTTCTTCCCAAACCTTTTGAAACCCTACATAAACCTTCTTTAGGACATTTTTAATCATCATTTGAGTCTAAAATTTAGAGAAGAAATGGAAAAACAAGTTATGTAAGATTTTTACTTTATTCTTGTTTTGTTTAATCATTACAAAGCTAGTTAAATATGAATGATATTTCCTTAAATCAATTTCTAATTAGCTAATCTCATAGTATAAGGATTGTTGTCAAAGATATGAAAGTTTATGCTTAAATATCATATTAATTAGCTTTGATTTCCATTGTTGAGTTATGTATCATCTTTTTATATTAATTGTTTGGTGTCACAAACCAAATATCGAGGGCATGATGGCATCTACCCTGACCCAACCTTAGTAGGTAAGTCCAACACCAAAAGAGAATAGATAAAGAAAAAAAGAAAAAAATAAGCAAAACATGAGAATTCAGAATAAAGTCAATAAAATACGACACAAAGAACAAATATTTGAATAACTATACGACTTCAAACCCCAAATATCTAGTGCCATGAGTAAGAGAAACTCTAAAATCAACATAATCAAAGCAAATCTAAAACCGACATAAGTATCACTACATATTATCTATCTTTAAAATAAAGTATAAACATAAAAAAACTCGAGAAAATCGGGAAGACATGCTTCGAATAGGAAGCTTACCCTGACTTCAAAATCCCAAAGCTATATGAAATAATGATCTTCGGGCAAAAGTCAAACTAGGTTCTGCACCAAAAGGGTACAAAAACTAGAAGTGAGCCCACTTGCACTTATTAAGTATCATAGGTGGAAAAAACAAAATAGACAACTAAACAATTAAGATAAACTATGAGTAATGAATTCACCCTGCAAAAAAAATGTCCCAACAGCTCAAGTCGTACAACTCGTAAGTATAATAATACAACTCAATAATAGAATACGAGATGTCAACACCCCAACAAAGAAGACAAATTCACAATATCATTCACATAGACGAGATTAAAAATAGTACAACACATGGATATAGTAAGTATGCAATGCTCAAATATTCACCTAGTTTACACCCTATGAGCCTAAGATTAAAAGAAAGGACCCATGGGGGGTTTGCAACCTATATACTAATCATAATCTCATCAATAAACCTTGATAGCACTTCTCTGGGCTAAGACATTTTATAAAAGGGTATGTTTTATTATGCAAAGAAATCCAAGTTCCATAATAATATCAGTTTCATGAAAATGAGTGCTTAATGTGCATGCATAGTCATGGAAATATCCAGAACATACAATAATCAGCTCAACAATGGCATGAATGAACTAAAATCACCCAAATCTCAGTAAGAAATGATAGGATCCCTCTCATGGGAACACAAAGGTAAAGAATTATATAAAACATCATTGATATCAATCCAATCCCCCACACGGGGATCACAATAATGATAAAAAAAATAATTCTCAAACAAGACAAATACCAACCTATACACTGGCATCTTAGTGATAATAACTCCCATATCAATAATAATGGTTCACACAAGCCCCCAAATGGGCAACACCATACTAATAATGACTTTAAAAAATAAAAATGGTGATAAATCCCCAACACATAGCTTATTTTACTTAAGTGGTTATCTACCCAACTCGATCTAAAGAAAGTTAAGTCATAATATACCTTGAAAACCAAAACACAAGTTGAACCACTAAACAAAAAGCATTTCTCTTCTGCACAGCTTAAAAATGCTTCAAAACTATCAGAAGCTGATTAGATATATCACTTGAGTCAATTGACATCCATATTAGCATACATTAGTTCCAGATCCAAAATTATTTCAAAAACAAAACCCAAAAATAAAAGGGTAAATTTGGCTTTTTAATAAAAAAATCATGTCACCCATACTTTAAGGTTCTAAATATGAAAACCCATTGCAAATTGAGTTGAAATTGGATTAGAAATCAAAGAAAAACTCATTTTTTTACTTCACCGGGTAAAACCCAAAAACTCAAGTTTCAAAATCAAGTTTTGAAGATTTTTTTGAAATGATCGACGGGTAATAGTAGAAAATAAGTGTAGAAGTTTACTCAAATAAAAGTTGATCAAAGACCCTCTTAAAAATGGTGTTCCTTAAGAGTAAGAAATGGTGAAAATAAAGTAAAATCGCAAAAATAAAGTTTATATACAATATTGTGAACAATACCTCGTGATTGCAAAACATCCCAACCAATTGCAAGGAAAGTAAGTTTGGTCATCATGATTGTGGGACTGGGCCTCGTAATTATTATGTGTTAATCCCGACCCGATCAACTTAACTCCTAATGTTTGTGGTTTCCCATCTCATGATCGCTATGATTCATACAGTAAAGCCTCATAATTGCGATATGTGGCAATGCAATCGCAATGAAGGACCAAATGTTGAACTAAAACCTACACCATCAATGAATTTAGACAAGAAAATATCCCACTTGAACCCTCAAACTTTGTTTGGTGCCCTATGGAAATAAACCAATAATTCTACAAGATTAATTGCAATGTTTTATGACTTAATGGCACAGTCAAATTTTCCAAAAGAGGTTATTATCATGAAGTTATACCATGGGAACCACCTTAAGGCCAAAATTACTAGATTTCACTCAAAACTCACTATGTAGTCTCAAACCTAAGATCAATATGGCAGTCAACTTTTCAAAACCCAGTCAAGTTCACACATGATACCTATCTAAGTATATTCAACACCCATCATTATTTATTAAAAATAGCAAATGTACTGTATATGAAATACAAGTACTCTAACACAATGGAATCAGGACATGGTATTACATTATGAATAGTCAACCCAACATATTGACCAATTCATGACCTAAACAAGTAATAACTAGACTACAGGCTTTATTTCCTCACATCAAAGAATTCCCCAATTACTTAATATATGCAATAAAATCTTGTCATGACCCGAGATAGGGCCTGGCTATGGAAAGTATCTCGAGTCCATCGAGGACCAGAGACCACCCCTTTGCACTTAACCAAATAACACAATATCCCCAATGTCGGATAAATTCTGAACATATAACAAGATAGCATAAGATAATATTAAAGAATAAAAGATAAGTCTATGACCGGTAGCCCATAACTGGACAAAACAATCGACCAACACCACCTAAGTTCACAGTAATCCAATAAAGCCTTCTAACTAAAGAACCAAAACCCATTCTTGGTCTAGATATGTCCCTGACTTTGACAGATGACAATGACAATGTTAATGATAATGAAAACTCTCAATTCTAATCTATAATATTAACTAATGAAATTTCTTAAGTCTTTCAAAGAATGGAAGCTCACCACTTCACCATAAAGAACCGACGAACCAAGACGATCAACCTAACTATGCACAGGAAAAGTAGAGGTACCTTTGGTACCTGCATCGCATGGGGATATAGTGTTCAAAGGCTATTAGCGATCGGAGCACTAGAATGTAACTCTGGGATAAGAGATAAAATAATTCCATGAACATCAATTCAAAACCATTCCAAAATCCAATACACAAAATCATATGCAAATACATATATATATATACATCATGTATTGGGGTAGGGAACAAGGCTTAGCATGCACTTTAAAACTTTAGCCTGGCTCGTGTAGCTCAACTGTCATAACATAAGAAGGCAACCACGAGCAATACCAGCTCTCCACCAGCTGGTAGGGCCCAAGTGTGTGTGGCCACGTGAACTAAATAGTATACATATGCACAATTAGGGACTCGAACCTTCGAGCATGTCAAAGTGACCCAAGCACCCAATCATGGAATATAATATGGGGGACTCAAACCTCCCAATCATATGATAATAATAAGGGGAAATCAAATTACCCGATCATTTAGACACTGGTATCGAAAATAACGATTTCAAGTAGACATCCCTCGGGACCTTCACTTTCATGACTCAGCTACACAACCCTTATTAAAGCCCAATTACAACAATTATCACATATTCTCATTTATTAAACCATGACACATATTTAGGCATACATTGTTGGTATCGTCATACCAACTAAACTTGCAAGGTAACATCAACAAGCCAAACAATTATCATTACTTGGGAGAATTCACAACCGCCTTGGTTCAATTTAAAATCATGATGCTTTATTAGTTTTTCACATTATGCAATAGTTCAAGAATAGTTCAATATGCATAATTATAATTTTTAAAAACCAATTTCACTATATCGGGTTGAGGTCATAACCAATTAAAAAGTCACAAGTTTGGGAAATTACAATCCCTTAGTTTATTCACCATACCCATGTATCAAATTGATTTTTAAAATCATTATTTAAATGTAACCCGTGCAAGGACAAACATGAAATATCACATAAACAACAATTATTCAAGACCGTCAAACCTTTTTTTAAAACCAACATCAATACCATATGAAAAACACTTGAAAATATATGTTTTTAACAATTTAGCAATTAGGGAAGAGAAACATTCCTAAAATATCCAAGTTTATGGAGAGAATTTCACCCTTTAGTCCTTAGGTAATCTACCTCTTGGAAACCTTAGGTATGGCTGCTTGAGAGAATTTAGAGAGTTCTGGAAATATTTGAGTATGTTATGAATAAGAAGTAACCCCCTTATGTGCTTTATGAATGTGGGATTTTAATTGGGTGAAAAGGGATTTTCTAAAGTTCCCTCAATTTAAAAATTAAAATTTAGTCTCAGTGATTACGGGTCACCAGACGACTCGTAGAGACTCATTACGACTCATCAGCAAAAGTCATGGCCAAGATAGTTTCCAAGGCACTCACACACCGTTGACCGTATGACTCAACTGATCTATCTCATAATAGGACTCTATGACTTGTAGGGTTCAGTCATAGTCAACACAAAACCTATTTTTGGTGGACAATAGACATCCTATAATTTCCACCCAGCGTCTCATAATGAGTCCTTACGACTCTTAGTGAGCCACTTATACTTAGAGAAGAACTTAGTCACACACTCATTATTTAGGTTACGATTCAAGTCTAATGAATCAACAAGACACCCTACGACTTGTAGGGTAAGTCATAGTCAGGACAGTGAGGATAAAATTTCAAAAAGTTTCTAGGAAAAAAACTCGAGGTTTTACAAATCTATTATTGGACTGTATGAAATCTCCCATTCTCACATGGAAGTTAGGTTGTGTGCGTTTTATACTATAGACTTGTCCTTATTTTCTATGCTTCAGGTTTTAGATAGTCAAGTTAGGATCACTATAGGTCTTTTCTAGGCTTATAATATAGGCTTGGGGAAAGTATGGAAAATGTGGGTACAGTGACTTATATCTTCTTGTCACTACACTACTTTTGGCTCCACTTTGTTTTTTCTTTCATTTTCTCCATTTTCTTAATTTTCTTTCCTTTTGAACCTTGGGTGTTCTTTTATTTTCATATCAACTCACTATTTTTTTTATTTGTTTCATATTTTTTTTATCTTACATATTTTCTTTTTCTCTTTCTTTTTTTCTTTTGCCTCTATTTTGTGCTCATACCACACCCGATTCCCCTTTTTTCACTACTTATTCTTCATACCCCATTTTTATGTACCCCTACACAATAGTCACACTCATTATAGGTTATTTGCCTGACTTGAGATTCTCAATGTCCAAGGAGGGACTAGAGCCAAAGAAGGTTCATTGTAAAAAATGGGATGGTAAATTAGGTAGTTCAAAGAAAAGGTCTATTAAGGCTCAAGTTTAGGTTCAAGGGATACACGATACTTTTGTATGTAATTTAGGCAAACATGGACTAATTTATACACAACCTATGATCCTTTCCAAAACTTCTATCTTATAGCTTTTACGATACTAACTAGGCAAGTTCTAGATCACGCACACACCGACTAGGTATACACCTCATTCACTCATAGCTCAGGTCTTTATTCTAAGTTACTACCTATTCAATTCATGTAGGGTTGATTGAGGTATCCTAGTAACAATCCTAATGCCATATCTAGATCCTAACATTGGTTACAGCACAGTACATGCAAACACTACATCACAAAAACAAAATATTTGGAGGGGTATTATTTTAAACACATTGAAAAAATATTCGCATGCTTTCTTAAACTTGACTTCATCTAGTTTTCTAGAATTTCTCAAAGTTACAAAAAATTATCAAAACAACAAAACTAAAAGTAAAAATACCTAAACATGTTGCTTCTAACTATGATAACGCAGTCGAATAAAATGAATTATAAAAACAAAAACCCTGAGTTATGGTAGACACCTACCCCTAACTTAGATATCATACAATGTCCCTATTACATGAAATCATAAAAATATAAAACTAGGGCAAATGAAATACTTGTGGCGCTCTAGGTACCGGTGGAACACTAATCTCCGGGGGATGCATGTAGGTCCCAAACCTACTCCTCTATTCTGGTGGCCCCGTCTATGGTCGGGGAACTCATAGAAAAGTTGGTACCAATGGTGTCGAAACACTCAAAGTCTCAATCTTGGGGATAACTTTCCTACCCCCACCAGTCGTGCACCTACCTCTATGGTAGGTGGCATCATCTCACCCTCGATAACACATCTCTGAATTACTCTATTTGAACAGATTCAAAATAAGAAAGGCTCATCCAAAATAAACTTCTTTACCTCATGCATGAACCACTTTCACTTCTAAAATTTCATATCTTCGAAACCAAATTACTTGCCAAATAATTTATGAAATCTTCAAACCAAGGAATTAGTTCTTGCAATATTGCCAAGACTTGTTCATCTGGAAAAGTATCATCAATTTCAAGCTCACCCCCAAGTTTTAGCATTGCCTCCTCCTCAAAGCGTGACAAATAATTGGCCACCTAATTTTCAGTTCCCTTTTGATCCTTGACTTTAAAATCAAATTCTTGAAATAGAATTACTCATCTTATCAATGTCGGCTTGACATCTTTCTTTGCCATAGTATATCTAAATTTGTATGGTTAGTATGCATAACGACTTTGGTGCCAATTAAGTACGATCAAGATTTCTCAAATGCAAACACAATCACAACCAACTATTATTAAATTACATTGTAATTTTTCTAAAAATGATTAAGTGCTTTGTTAAACTAGTAGATTGGATGTAACATCTTCCATTGTCCTTGTCGTGGGACTTCTCCTAGTGCCACTCCACTAGCATCGTATATTACCTTAAATAGAAGGGTTCAATCTTGTAACACAATAATAGGGGTTGAGATAAACTTCTCCTTCAGGAATTCAAATTCTTTTATACATGCCTTATTAAACACAAATTTCAAATCCCTTTCCAACAACTTCCACAATGGATTAGCAATTTAGAGACGTCCTTGATAAATCGTATATAGAAACCTGCATGAACCAAGAAACTACAAATGCCCTTTATAGAAATTAGTGGAGAAAACTTCTCAATCACATCAATCTTTGTCTTATTGACATCAATACCCTTCTTCGAAATTTTATGACCAAGCATTATTCCTTCTTTAACCATCAAATGGAAATTCTCCCAATTTAGCACTAAGTTACATTTCTCACATCCTTCAGAATATTGGCAATATGTTCCAATCAATCATCAAACGAGTCACCCATAATGGAAAAGTCATCTATAAAAACCTTAATAGTTTTTCCACCATGTCAGAAAAGATGGACATTAGACAATGCTGGAAAGTGGTGGAAGCAATGCGTAGACAAAATGACAACCTTTTAAAAGTTAACGTCTGATACAGCTAGGTGAAAGTGGTTTCATCTTGGTCATTTAGATCAATTAAGATTTGATTATACCTCGAATAAATATCTAAAAAATAATACCATCCCTTACCAGTGAGATGGTCTAATATCTATCCATAAAGGACACAGAAAAGTGAAATTTCTTGGTCCATGAGTTCAACTTCCTATAATCCATGCAAACACGCCTGCCAGTGACTGGCCTCATGGAAATTAGTTCATTTTTCTAATAGGGAACCACAGTGATTCTGCCTTTATTTGGCACACATTAAACTGGGATCTCCCATTTACAATCAGTGATAGGATAAACTACTCCTATATCCAATCATTTAATAATCACCTTCTTCATAACCTTTTTCATTGCCAGGTTCAATCTCCATTGGTACTCAATGAAAGCTAGATTTTGTGAGTGCAAATTCGAAGTGGAATTCTGATAATGTCAGTAATGGACCATCTAATGGCCCTTTTAAACCTCTTCAACATAGATACTAAGGCCTCAACCTGCCATTCTAATAAATCCGCTAAAATAATAGCTGGTAAAGTATTATTGGACCCCAAAAACACAACATAGATGGGAAGAAAGTGCCTTTAACTCCAAAATAGTAGGCTCATCAATAGATAATTTAGCTGGTGAGGTTGTTTTATTCTTCAGATGAAGATCTTGGTTCTTTGGATCATAAATGTATGAACCCTTACCAACAAGTACGGTCACCATCTTATCATACTTATCTTTATCATCACTTTTAAAGTTTGTTATCACTACTTCAAGTGCCTCAACACCGAGTCTCGCCCTAATAGGAATGACTGGCTCATTTTCATCTATGGTATCTATCATAGAGATCACACACATATCCTTGGGTTAATTCATAGATTGGCTTACATTAAAAGTGACTTACTCATTTTAAGTCAAGACTTCATTTGTCCAGTTCCATATTAATCAATGCCCTACTAGTAGTAAGAAAAAGTCTTCTAAAATGATTAGAACCTCTAAGTCAACCTCACAATCAAGAATCATGAAATCAGCCTAACATAAGAAAGATGCTACCTTCAGTAACATATCACACAAGATACCTACCTGCTTCTTTAATGTACGGTCTATTATCGTAATTCTCATAGAGGTTAGTTTAGGCAACCCAAACCCCAACTACTTATAGATGACCAATAACATCAGATCAATGCTAGCACCCAAATCTTATAAGCCTGTGTAAAATTTAAAGACCTAATATTACAAGTAATCATGAAAGCTCCCTGATCTTTGATCATTTCAACTAAAGAGTGAGAGGAAATTGCGTACAATGGTGCACATTATCAGTCAGCTCAAAACTCAGTGTCCTCTTCTTTGTCACCAAATATTTCATGAACTTTGTATAAACCGATATTTGTTCTAGAAACTCCATAAGAGGGATATTTAAAGATAAATCTTTTGACATCAATATAAATTTTTAATATTTACCCTCTTTGTATTTCTTCTTCAATCTCTGGGAAAAAGGAGGATGAGGTCGAGGGATGGACTTTAATGCTAGTGTGACCTCCTTTAATTTTCCTTTGTTAGCCTTAGCCTTTTTTTTCAGAAAATAGAGGCTTTTGATATGCCTCGTCATTTACCACATTCTTTGCTTTAATCCTGTCCACAACGTTAATTACCATGGGATATTTCCTTTTATTATCAACCACATGCATAGATGAATCAATAGTAGCTTTACCAATCTGAGTAGTATTATCAAGATAATGACTGTCATTCTTAGGATTCTAAATGTTATTTCTTAGAAGTGTTCTCATTTAGTGCTGGTTTAATATGGTAGACATCTTCCCAAATTACTACTAAAGTTATTTAATAGCAGTCACATGAGACATCACTTTTTGTCTTAAACCTGAAATGTCTATCTTAATAACTTAAGGCAACTCGTTTGGATCTCTAACAACTTAACAAGTCTTGCAAGCAATACCTCTACACTTGAATTTCAAGACTTAGCAACATGGTTCCTCAGTGGAAAGTACATGCCACTTTTATATTTGTAATCATCTTTTTTCTTCCAATCATCATCACAATCTCTACTCCTATCTCTATACCTATTATATTTGTCTCTATAATAGTTTCAACCTTGATTCCCTTGCCTTGAGTTCCAACTGTATCTATTCAATCCTTGGCCCTTGGATTGAAAACCCACCACCTCTCTACCATGATTTGTATCTTTCTCCTCATAATCTAAATCTTTATAGTTTGAATCCTTACCTCGTACACCAATTGTATTAAACTTTTTCACTCCAACTGCTATGAATTTCTTACTGAGCAACCCAATCTCAGCCCTCAGTTATGTCAGCTCTTGAGCCACTATCTTATCTAATGTTCGATGCTCATTAGAGGCTCCAATTTCATAAGTACCACTTGACATGTCTTCCTCTAGAGTATGATAGCCTTGGTTGGTTTTACTAATCGGATTTAAGATTTTAGAAGCATTCTCTCATCATAGACTCATGAAGTCTTCACCAGTGATGGTGTCTACTACAGCCTTAGTATTAGTATTCACGGCTCTGTACAAGATCTCAAGTAAGTTGTTATTGGTAATCCTATTATTTGGCATATTCTATAGCTTTTTCTTGAACCTCAACCATGTCTTGAATAGTGCCTATGAATGAAACTATTGGAAGTTATATATTTCATGTTTCAACTATAGTTATTTGGAGGGTTGGAAAATTTGATCCAAACAATGAGTCCTCAACTCATTCCAATTAGTGATAGATCTATAGGGAAACTTACCTACCCACAAAGTAGCTTCCCCTATCAGAGAGAATGGGATTAATCTCAGTCAAACCTCCTCCAGAATTTCCCTAGGTAAATTATATGAAGTGAAAATTCCTATAAAGTTAATAATATGCATATCTGCAGCAGTAGTAGGAGGTCCAACAATTACCCTATTCAAATTTAGTAGTTGTATTATAGAACTTATGATATCAAACTTAGTATCTTGCGACAATTTTGGTGGAATGATTACACCAATTTTAATTGCTCGGCATATCCCAAATCTTCCTCTAGATTTCTATAAATAGCAGATATTATTGGATGGTCTATTGCCCCCTATTTCATCTCAGTTTGTCCCTAGTATCAAGGTCAACTAAATAATATGCTTCCTCTTTTCTGTCCCTTTCTTCCCTTGCTGCTCGTTGGGTAGCTACTTTCCTAGCATTTTTTCCAACCATTAACCGAGTAGTGACCGACTCTATAGTTTATGCTACCCTGGTTGATTTACAATTGTAGGGTCATCATGAACCCTTCAAGAAAGGCTTCTTGATTAGGAACTCACTCTCTCTCCATCCTTTGATTTTATCGTAGAGTTCTCTCAATTTTGAGATCAAATAAAATTAGGGGATTGCCTTAACTTCATATATTAGTGTGTTCCCTAAAAATAATAGAAAATCAAAATCAGCAAACAAATCCAACAGCCTAACAACCATAATAATTCAGCATCGTAACCGCATTTCACAGCAATGGCGCAAAAATTTAATGTCACCCAAATTAAACCTCCCAAAAAGTATAAAGTGGTCACTAAAAAAATATAGAACCCAACTAGGTTGGGGTCGATCCCACAAGGAATAGGATGAAATTCGATCAAATATTTGTCTAAGGAATTGGCAAGTAAGTAAAAGAGGGAGGTTTTGTGAAACAAAATATCAATAATAGCAAGTGTTGATTTTTTGAACTTGTAATCAATATAAGATGAGCACTAGGATTGTGATCCCCGTAACTTCATAACTCCATAGATTAATCATGCTAGAAAACTATCCAGATGCATTGCATGAAGAACCTAAAAAGATATGTATCATCTAAATGTCTTTTTACCTTGTGTAGATGAATTTCACTCATCTCCTTTAGGACTCAGATCATTTCATTACTAACCCTTGTTCTTTGATCTCAAATTAACTATCCCGATCAAAGCTTAATTTAATTAGATAGAGGTTGGTAGCTTCAAATCTCTATCGTTATTCCCTTTTCCTAATTTATACCTCTTTCCCAAGCAATTTTAGAATATAGAAAAGTTGCTAATATATGCATCCATTAGAAAAGAAAGCGTAATGAACGAAATACCAATACATGCAAGAACACTGCTCGGGAATGACTTTGCACCTAACCCTTTTTGCTACTTCATAATAGTTCCCACAAACCTAGTTGTGGTGTTTATCTACTCATAATATAAAGCACATAAATATAATTCATATATGTATACATAATTATGAACTTATAATAAGAAATAAACTCCAAAATCTCAATTTTGATTAAATCCTAGAGATGATGTTCATACAATCCCAAGAATATGCCTTAGAATTGCAATAATTATAGTAAGTGTATGTAATAATTATGTCACTGCATAAAAATAACACTGTAAGAATAATGAGAGACAAAACAAATCATATCCTAAACAAAAAGTAAAATTATGTCAACTGCCTCGAATAAGAAGATGGTACGATCGTGGTTAGAACCTATGATCATTTTTTTCCTGTTGTGTTTTGTACTTGAACTTGTTATCTTTGAATTCTTTAATAGTACGATGCTTAGTACAGACCCATGGGTTCAATGTATGACCATTGAATGTGGTAATCTAATCATCATTAACTTAACGTTTTTCAACCTTCAGATCTTGGCCTTCATCCTATGATCTCGTGGTAAGATTGTCATATCAAAATACGGAGGTGACTTATTCTCATCTGATCATCTCATACTTTGGTTCTGAAGCTTGGTTTTGTCCTCTTAGTTCTCACAATCTCATAGTACAATAGTGCTATCAACTCATGATAGTGGTTCTTTCTGTCCGAGAGACCTTTGATTTGTAGCTTATCTGATTTGATGGTAATAAAGCCTAGGCTCGACCGTTATTAGATCACCCAACCGTGGTAAGGCTCTTCAGATGCCGAATTTGTACAATCTTAAGCATTTTTATTCTCTAAGTCCATAAAGCCTTCAAACACTGAAACAAATACATCAAATCCACTAAAATGGCCTTACACTTATAAATATTCCATGTTTTAAGCGTCTTTTTGTGTCCTAAGTTCATGGCACATCATTAACCCAAAATCAATATTCTAAATTTAATGAAACTGATAGAATTGCCTTTTGATACTCAAATCACAAAATGGTGGACATAATCAACTATATCACTTTAAAGACTACTCAAAATATCAAACTCATATAAATAACTTTTGAATGCTTCAAAGACCTTGTCTACCATCCCCACAACTTATAAATGATATACAACAACAATGGGGAAAAATAAAATAGTCAAAATATAAAAGAAGCTAACAATCACCAAGAGGGTTGTTACATTATTCACCACTAAAACATGTGTTCATCCTCAAATAAAAAGTAATACCTGAACTGGTAAAAAGTTGGGGGGTATCAACTTCACAAATCAGACTTAACCTTCCACATAGCCTCCTCAATCAACAATGTATCTATTAAACTTTTACATAACCAATATTCTTATATCTCAACTTTATAGTTTGCCTGTCCAAAATAGCAATAGGCTCCTCCTCAAAGAACAAATCATGATCTCAAGAAACTGAATCCCAATGGATGCACATGAGAATCATCATGACAATATCACTTCAACATCAAAACATGGAATACCAGATTCAAAAATAATAGGTTTAGAGGTTGAGCCAACCTATAAGCCACATCTCCAACCAAGAATCTCAAAAGGTCCAATAAACCTCAGACAAAGCTTTCCTTTCTTCCAAATCTTATCATATCCTTCATAGGTGATACCTTCAACAAAACCTCTCATCAATCATGAACACCACATCACATACCTATCTATTAGCATAACTCATTTGCTGACTTTAGCAGCCATAATACACTGCTAAATGAATCTCATTAGATCTGTAGAATCTCTCAACAAGTCAGAACCCCAAGGCCTAACCTCAAAAGAATCAAACCATCCCACTTGGTATCTTCATCTCCTCCCTTACTAAACCTTAAAAGATGCTATCTAAATGCTAGAATGGTAAATATTGTTATATGGAAGAACTGGTCCTAATGACCACCAAAATCCATAACACATGCTCAAAGCATGTCCTTTAACACCTGAATAGTCCGCTATGACTGGCCATCCATCTGGGGATGAAACACCATGCTCATATTAAGTTGGGTCCCTAAATCATTCTGCATAGAACTCCAAAAGTTTGGGGTAAACTGTGTACCTCTATCAAAAATAATAGAGATAGGCACACTGTGTAACTGAACAATCTGTTGAATGTAGATCTTAGCCAACTTCTCCACATTGTAAATCACCTTCACAGGTTCAAAGTGCACTATTTTAGTCAACCTATACACAGTCACCTAAATGGCACCGAAATTCCCTAAAGTGGGGGGAAGACCAACCACAAAACTAAGAATATGCTCTTATTTCCACTCGGAGACAGGCATCAGCTTTATCATACCACCTGGTCACTGAAGCACATACTTTACCTATTAAAAATATAGACACTCGATCATAAATTCCACAATGACTTTATTTATGCCACACCAGTAATAGTGTAGCTTCAAGTCATGTTACATGTTAAATGCTCCTAGATGATAGAATACCTTGAACTATGAGCGTTCTCCAAGATAAGTCTAATCAAGTCATCAACTTTTGGCAGACAATCACAACCTCTAATTCTCAAAAACCTTTAGGATCAATAAATATTACCTTTACCTCTTCAGTTAACACTTTATCAAGAATCACTCTCAATTTCCCATCATCTTATTATCAAGCATGAATTTGTTACATCAAAAAGGATCTAGCCTCAACACAAGCTAAAACATAGCCAGGGACCAAATTATCAAGTCGAATCATTCGGTTAGCCAAAGACTGAACATCTAAAGCCAAAGGTTACTACTTCGTCAAAAGATAAGTCAAACTCACCATACTTTCTACCTTTTGACTAAAGTTTTTAGCTACTATATTATCCTTGTATAAATGATAAAGGATAGAGAGATCATAATTTTGAAGAAACTCTAACTATTTATGATACCTCATATTAAAATCCAAATGACTAAATAAGTATAAAAGGCTACGATGATCGGTGAAAATCTCATAATGAGCACTATACAAGTAGTTATGCCACAACTTCTACATGAACACAACCGCCGCTAACTCCAAATCAAGAGTAGGGTAGTTCTTCACATAGACCTTCAACTGTCAAGAAGCATCAATTATCCCCTTACCTATTTTCATCAACAAACCACCATAGGCAACTCTAGAATCATTACAAAATATGATGAAACTTATTCTCTCTCAAGAAAAGTCATAATAGTATCTAAATTCAACATGTCCTTGAGCTTTAAAAAGTTTTTCTCGCACTTATGTGACAACTAAAATAATTTTTTTCTAAGTAAACTAAGTCAAAGGAGTTGCAATGGAATAGAATCCTTCTAGAAAACATAGATAATAGATTGTTAACCTAATTAAACTCTAAGTCATGGTAGGGGAAGTAGTCCTAGCCCAATCACGAACCACCATCACCTTGGCTGGATTGACCATGATGCCTTCATTGGTCACCATATGACCTAAGAAAGAAATAAAATCCAAACAAAACTCACACTTGGAAAACTTGGCATACAATTGTATATCCCTCATCTCTGAGGTACGACCCTCAAATCCTTCATATGCTTAACCTCATTCATGGAATAAACCAAGATTTTTCAATGATTAAAATCATAAAAGAATCAAGATTATGCCAAAAATCCCTATTTATCAACTATATAAATATTGCCAGGGCATTGGTTAGCCCAAATTACTAACATCTCATAGTGGACATATCACTTGAAAGCCATCTTAGAAGATACAAAGCTCTAAACTTTGAATGATGTTAACAAGACCCTAAGACGATCTTAAAAAACACTTATCACCTTAAAGATAATGAAACAAATCATTAATGCACAGAAGAGGATACTTTTTTATAGTCACTTTGTTTAACTGTCAAAAATCAATACACATACATATAGTCCCATTTTTCTTCTTCACAAATAAGATAGAAGCACCCTTAAGGTGAAACACTTGGTGTAATAAAGCCCCTACTAATCTTACAATTGCTCCTTGAACCTTTTTAACTCTATTGAGGTCATCCTACAAGGAGAAATAGAAATTAACTTAGTTCTCTACTCTATATTAATAGCAAAATCAATATACCTAACTGGAGGATTACTAGGCAAGTCCATAGGAAATATATCTATGAACTCCCTAGAACCTCTCACAGAATCCAAAAAAGGTTGTGAGTTAACACTAGTACTGTGTACATATGCCAAATAAGAAATGCAACCCATTTCTACAATGCAAAGAGCACAAAAAAGATATAACTCCTTTGGGACACAAATTAGGAGTAGCATTCTACTCTAACTTTCGTACATCAAGCATAACTAAAGTAAGGGCCTTAGTATAATAATCAAAACCACATAAGAAGATAATTTTTCCATAGCCAATATAACATAAAAATTAACCATATCAAGAATAATCAAATTTAACCAAGTCTCATGCCCCAAACACATCAATACACATTATTTGTACACACGATCCATAACCAAGAAATTGGCTGTGGGGGTAAAAACACGAATGGGTATAACAATGGACTCACACATAAAATCAAGACCTATAGAAAAATATACAGATACATGAGAAAATATGGACCCAAGGTAAAACAACACTAAACCTGTAATCATTGTATTAAAGTCCTCTTCCTTAATTATCCTAGAAAAGGCATAACACCATCCACGTCTACTACAAAACTAAACAACTCCTTATCTACTTCTATGAGCTCCCTATGATCAACTCCTTGTACCTGAAGATCCAAATTTATTTCCATGTATGTCACCTCTAAGTGGAGACAATAGGAAGGACTATATACCAATTGGGATTGTATCTAGATAGATAGCCTCACTTATCTCAAAGATGGCATCCTTAACTAGATGAATCATATTGTAAGGGTCCAAAAGAAGTAGAATTCCCACTATAACTAAATAAACATGAATAACACCCTTGACTAGCATGACCTAATATCTTGATACTCAAAGACTTAAGACCCACAAGACCACTATCTGAAACCTATAATACTGCCAGAATAGGACCGTTGAGGTAATCTGAGAACCTTTACCTGAAGAATCCCTACCTGGGGATTAATAGATATTAACATCAGTTTATCATTATGTCCCCTTACCACGACCACTTTGAGAACCCTAAAAAATAGTCTCGACTCTCTTGGAATAATCCATAATACTCTAAAAGGGACTACCTGTAATCACGAATTAAACCATTGCCAATTAAAGAGAAATAGTTGACCCTTTTACAAACTTTTCTGATCCTCTCAGCCATTATTGAGATACTATCTATAACATGCCTAGGAAAAACATAAAAATGGGCCTCATACTTAGAAATAATCATGGAGAACTAAACCAATTCATCAAACTCATCCCTCAACTTGTCCCTCAAGATAAAGGGCACATATCTATCAAGAAAAATCTCTAAAATCTAGGTCTAAGTCAAAGGAGGGGAACACATTGTCCTATAACCATCAAAAGATCTCCACCACTATTTGTCCACATTAGTCAACTAGAAATTATTAAGAACAAGAGTAGGAACCTACCTTATAGAGACTCAATACAACTGAGGTTATGCAACCTCTCCTGACAATTGATTAAGAACTCACATGCATCCTTACTAATGCACCATTATACTTTAGAGGGACAAATCTCATAAATCTCTCAAACCTCTTATATTCATCAACAAACATCACTGGACCAAAAAATACAGATGGAGCAATAAGTCTAGTAGGGTCAACATGTGGTTCTAGAAAAATTCTAGCTTGCTATTCCCCCAGAGTCTTAAGAATATGACTAGGAACTTGCCTTAGTGGCCGAATATCCTATTATCTATGAACCATCAAGTATAGCTGGTAAATTACCTACCTAAGAGGTGTCATTCAAATGTCTCAAAAGTTGAATTTGAATAACCTGTAACACTAGAGTAGCAACAAAATATTGAGGGGTATAGGCTAGTCCCTCACCCTTTGGCTAATAAGATACCTCAACATGAACAATTACTAGCTTGAAAGAGGATGCTAAATCTTTCCCTCTAGATAAAGTTAATTCTCTTTCTCTACCTCTTCCATGATCTCAATTATGATCTCTACCTCATCCCTTGACTGAGACCCTCACAATGGATGTCGGCTCAGTATCACTAAAAGCACCGGATCAAGTTTGCACTATCTGCATAAAAAGAGTGAAATACAAGTTTAGAATATTGAGTATGAAAAACATATACAATAACGAATCAAATCAAAGAAGTCTCTTAAAAATATCCCATAGCCTATTAAAGATAGATATAGATATCAATGTATCAACTGTGGGACACTATTAGATATTTTTCTACTTACTCATAAGACTAGTGAACCTAGCAATCTACTTCTAATTTTTCAAGATCCAAATGTCAAGGTCATGATGGAACCTACCTTATCCAAACCTTAAGACAAACATCAAAAGAGAATAAATAACAAAAAAAAGGTAAATAATAAGAAAAACATGATACTTTAGAATAAAGTCCAGAAAGTCCTATCGAGGAAAAATATTTTAATAATAATAGAACTTCAAACCCCAAAGATCTAGTGTCATGAGTAAGAGCAAGTCTAAAACCAAGATAAGTACGAATGCATAATATATGTCCCTAAAATAAAGTAATGACATAAAAGAACTAGAGGAGGTGGGGCAGACATGCTCCATATAGGATGCTCAGCCTAACTTCAAAATCCTAAAACTACATAAAATCATGATCTATGTATAGCACTCCAAATAGGATATACACGAAAAGGGTATAGAAAGTATGGGTGAATATGCTTCACTTGTATCCAGTAAGCATCATAAGTCAACCAAGCACGTATTTTAACAGTTCAATTAGGGTTTTTATTCCATTACTTTGGTTTGTTCAAGGATTTTAAAATGTATTCAATTATTGCAATTAAGGTTATGTCCATGAGCTGCTAAAACCTCGTTTTTGGGGTTAAGGAAAAAATATGAGTATTATTGTTATAAATTAATTTGGTTGGTTGTTTATAATATTTGATTGTTTATTTAACCTTGTTATAACTATTTTAAGGACTCACAATTCTTGGAATGCATGCATAACACTACAAGAAAAACAACCTCTAGGGAGGGGAATTTTCGTCCCTAAAAGTCTAATTCTGGTCGCAAATGATCTTTTAGGATGGGAAAATGTTAGTCGCGGATCATCCTTATAGCCTCATTCACTAAAGATCTATTGCAACGAGGTACTGTAGCTGGTTGTTAAATGTCATTAGAGATGATAAAATATCTGGTCACAAAAACACTTTTAGAGACTATATATCTCGTCCCTAATAGATGAATTTTATCTTTAAAAAATAGTTATTTTCTGGTCGCTGAATGTTTTTTACGATGACTAACTACCTTGTCCTAAACTGATCTATCACGATGAACATCTAACTCATCCTAAATTAATCTTTAGAGAGGAGCGACTTCCTCATCCTAAATTAACCTTTAGAGATGAGCAACTAACTCATCCTAGATTGCTACTGAAATCATAAAATTTATATATTTCATTACTAAATATAAAATTGCTACTGAAAATGAAGAAGGATGATAAATATAATTTGAATATTTTCTAAATGGAAAAAACTAAATCAATTAACATCCCTAGCTAGAATATGATGCCAATAGTTTCAATATTTGCTAAACAAAAAAAAACTTAATCAATTAACATCCCGGGCTATATGATGTTAGTTTCAATATTTGCTAAACAAAAAATAACTTAACCAATTAACATCCCGAGCTAGAATTTGATGTCAAGTTTACATAATGTTCTTAGCAAAATAATAATAAGCTTATACATTATCTGAACTTGCATCTTCATTTGTAACTTCAATCTTCAGAAACCCGTAAGAAAAAAAATTTGGAAAGACAATTAATAACTATTGGTATATAATTTAATATACGTAAGAAGCAAAGAATTGAAACACAGATAGCAATGGATAACTAACTTAGCCAATAGATAAAACAAGTACACAAAGTACTAACAAAAAGGGGTGTAAAGAATAGTGATACGAGCAAGAGATTTAAAAAAAAGCAGAAATTGTGGACAACACATATGGAGCATCTAGTGGCAACCGACGAAGAAGTTCATATGCATTTTGACTTAGAGACTAAAAAGGGAGATCATGAATGCTAAAGAAGTTGAGACTAAGCCTACTACCGCACAGAAGCTGAAACAGAGGTTATCTTAGAGGTATGTGGACATTGCCAATAGTCAAAAGATAGAAGAGCCACCATTTAACTAGACTCTCTACTATTGAAACAAGTAACTACATGGGTTTGGAAGCCATCATCGAGTGTAGCAACATGGATTAAGGAAATTCAAATAATCTTAGTAAGCAAACATCAATAAGTGCAACACATTTTGAGTGAGAGAAATAAGCTAGCGGATGATTTAGCTAATCTTACAGTAGACATAAGAGAATATAGGTATACTAATTTCTAAGACATGAAATCAAAAAAAAGGAAGCTATTCGAAAAAGGTAGATAAAAACACCCATACTTAAGAGTTTCACCATACCACAAGTGAAGAAGTATACTAGGATAATGCATTAGTTTGTTTCACAGACTACATATCTGGATCAACAACCCCAAGGAAACACCATTAAGATACTAGCTAGCCTATACTATTTCAATATACAAAAAAGACTTCCAATAAAAATCAAAGGTTGCAATGTCATATCTGACCATAGGAACCTTGACACTACATGGAATACATAAAGGTGGTAGATTAGTACTAATGATACCTCTGCTTAACATAGAGTGCAATGTATTATCCGCATTGAGAAGAACCATCCTACACCTTGCTGGGTATTTAGTTGAAATTGACCATCCAATCTTTCTACTTAACTATATCGATGCAAGGTATTTAGTATCCTCTTACACCAGAATGCAATATGATGATTTTTTTCTTCAGTAGAAAACCCAACATTATCTTCATGACATGGTTAAATATGAAATAACTTGTCAATTTTATATATTTTTAGGATTTCAAGTTTGTCGTAAAAGATGCTCTGTGCCATATTTATAGAAAATTTAAGATGCAGTAGGTAGCTTACCATATATGAATTAGTCCCATTTTCCCACACTAGTCATATTTTCCCAGGCACTAGGATCCATTTAGTCTGATAGAAGTCCATAGAAGAGCTAGAAATATCTGCAGGGACACTCATTCATGCAGAAAGCATGACACATTACTTCACAAACTCAATGTTCTCAAATTAAAATGATGAAGCAACAGAACAAAGTGAAATACAAACATAGTATAAAACAAATAGTATCTTTTCTTATTTTTTAGAAAATAAAGGACTAATAGTATATCAGTAGGTGGAAGCAGGATCGACAACACCATGTGGTACATACTCTGCTAGCATATTTTTTTGGTTGCCACATCAGACTAACCCATAAATAGTAATGCAACTCAAGATTTTCTGAGTATTAAGGTATTGACTCTATTAGAGATAAATATATTTTCTTAATTAGTTATCATACAATTGCGGAAAATCTTAAGAAGTAAAATGAAGTAGGAAAAACTGGTTCAAAAAAATAAAGCAAGAAAAAGATTGCAGTCTAGAGATGTGGATTATGGTGAATGTTTGAGATTCAGTTGCTTTGAAGATCTTTTATCACCTATCAAGGTTATTTTTACTAGTGTACTTTTTTAGGATAGAAAAGGTGAGGATAAAGTAGAACTATATAGATAATCTATTGTCATGATCGGCCATCCTAAACTCTTCCAAATGAATTTAGTTATCTTCAAATATTGATTGTTTTCAAAGTACAGTTTTGAAATTATAATACTTAAGTTCTAAAAAATCACTGGAAAGGATAAGATATCAAAGTATCAATAATATATGACATACCTATCATCCATGTTCGACTGAATAATTTCCTCATCAATGCCATCTTGCCCACTTATAGAGGAAACAGAAGAATTTCCAAGTTGTTCCATTAGTTTGTCTGTGAAATACATCTCTGCCATATCTTCATCATCATCTTTTAGATGCTCCAGTTTATTTCTGACCTAACAATGATGAAATGTCGATTTGAGTACCAAAATAATTTGCAATAGCACATTTCAGATCAACCACTCAAAAAAAAAGAAATACAATAATTCATTTTTTAATCCTTTGTATATCAAGTACTTGATGGTATTAAAAGGAAAAAGAAACAAACTATAGCATTTTCTTAATTTTATAAAATCAACAAATAAGATTATTGTCACAAAAGTGATGCTAGAGATCAATTTTAAGCTTTGATCTACAAGTAATTTCAAGACTATAACAACAACACCTCAAAACTAACAATTCTAACAGACTATCAGTGTGAAACACTTGCTAAATAACTAGATTACTACATTTTGAACTTCTATTAGGAAAAAGTTATTATTCCTAGGCATCAACCTTCCTAAAGAAATATGCACATAAATTAACTTCAATTGAATGGCATACATTAAATGAATATGTAATTAATATTATCATTTTCCATTTTATTAGGTTCGTGTGGAATTGTAGAGAAATAATAAGACTGGATAGACAGTTTTATTATCAAAAGCATAAAAAATACAGACAAAGTTAGCATCTCAAGTATTTGACTCCAACTAGGTTTCTCAATAGTTAATAAAGACCACTAGTCGATCGAGAAATGCAGAAATTTTATCCAATGTATACCTTCTGAATACGCCATACAACAGGAACCAAGCAACTTATTGTGACCATAAACAAACACGTTTTCTCATTTTGTTGAAGCATCTTATTTGATTAGCTATTGAAAAGAGGAGAAGGAAAAGAAAAAAGGCAAGTACTCAAAGGATTAATAGCAACAATGTTTCTTTAGTTGTTACTACTTCTTATCTATAATAGGAAAATCCTCCTAGTCCGGAATATCACATTAAGTGTTAGCTTATTGACTAAGATACACAACTCTCGGAGAAAGGATAAAACCACAAACCAAGAGTGTCCACCCTTGATAAATATTATTGGTAGGATAAAGAATTTAGATCAATCGTCTTGACTATTTCATCCATCTCTCCAATTTTGAAGGCCTTCAGAACACTGTAATAAACACCCCATGAAAGTGTTATGAATTTATTATCATCATTTTAATTTGGAAACTCAATAAAAAGTAACATAGAAACACCTATTTCACCTACCAAGATGTCTTACAAGATCCAAGCCAAGATAATGAAGAATAAGAAATAGTGCAAGCTTGTGTTAGATCATGTAGTGGAAAACAAAATAGTAAATCCACAGAAAGAACAAGACCATCAACAATATGTTCATGGACCTCACAAGATGCCCTATTTAGAATATAACTGACCAAGTATAAAACATATTCAAACGGAAAATAACTTTGATGTTTTGATAGAGAGATGGACCCCTTTCAGTTATTTTGAAACAAAAATGCCAAACACAATATGCAAGATAACTTACTGTAAGATTTATTATAAAAGATCTTGTACTAAATCATCTAGATGTATCTTCTAGTTCAATAACGATTTCCATATATGTGGGAAATAATTATTCTAGAAAATGGAAGTATTTCACTAAGTTTACTAGTGTTAGTTGGAATTTGAAACATCAACTGGGAATGCTAAGAAGACTGGTAATTAGAATGCAAATATAGTTGTTCAACTGAAGGATGACATACATGTATGACCTTATAAAATAGACTTAGGAATCATGTTATAAATATGATCTCTCAAAGCAGGAGATGCTGGAAAACATCCTATATGAAGACCAGTTCAACATATACTTAAGAAGGAAATTTGTCTACTTTGCATCCAATTAGTGGTAAGAATAGTAACTATCAGCATCAGCAAAAACACTATGTTCTCACAAAATAAAGAAAAACAAAAGTAATGTTTTAGAAGATGAGGTCAAGCTAAGAGACAAGGCTTAGCACTTAGGTCAAAAGAAAAACATGTAATGATGAGCATTTCATGAGCATACCATGTTGCCACTTCATAACGCTTTTAAGACTGGCAAGGGGAAGCAAGTTTTAGGTGTTCTCCATTCACTCACTTCTGTCTAACTTGTTTTTTCAAGGAAAGCTCATGGGAAGATAAACACTTTTCCTCTACTTGATGCAATATAGATCTTTCCTTCCAATGCTAACCAAAACTTAGCTTGCCTCGGTTCATTAAAGGAAAAACTTTTCATATAAGCTAAAGTTAATTTACTAGGGATAGACATTTTCAGCATCACATGTCTAAGTAAATTAACCTTGATGAGTTTACACACATCAATAAGTATGAGATGATGATGAAACCTAGACAAAATTACATAATTATGTTGATATGATGATTTCTCATTCTGAGTTGGGATTAAGTACAATAGTTGTTGTTACATTGTAAGTCAAAAATCCAGCAATTTCTACCACTGGGTATGCACCTTTTATTTTATCATTTTGAGCAACTATTGTTCTGTATGTTTCCTCTCAAATGATTTTACATGCTAATGTTTTTCCTGACTGTAGTCAGATTATATGGAATATTCAGTATAAGAACTAAGACCATATATACTAGATATTTGCTTGCCATTTTTTCTTAAAGTCTGTGATGAAGTGTTGCTAATTGCTGGCTTCCAGCTAAAATTTCCCCAGAATCCTTGCAGTATCATATTTCCCAAAATTGAGGACCCTAACTCAGCCAAAGAAAAACTTAAAAGTCAAGAATGGTCTACATAGTCCAAACCCTGATATTTAAATATCCACACATGCTATATTCAACTAGTTCTTAGGAAAATATCTTACCAAATAAGGGATAAATAGGAGGGAAAGATAGATTACCAGATGATTCAAGTTAGCACGACTAAGTTCATCAACCAAATCTTGTGATACATTTTGATCAACTTGGATTATGTCTTTGACCTGCAAGATAGATCCATAAGTAGCAAAAAATTTCTACCTTTCAACACCAAGTACAGGCAGAGCATTTAAATCCTACATCTTAAGCAGCATTTTGATCAACCTTAGACCTAGATGTAGATCACACCCTCTACCCTCAAGATATTGTCTTATTTCCAAAACCATACTGAACTAACTAAGACCATTTATTAGCATTAATTCTTGCTCGACAAATAAAGGATAAAATAGTAAGAGAAGCAAAATGTATTATTTACCTAAGGTACTACCTCAGAGATATATTCCCCCACATTCACCACGTGTTTTTCCACAATTATAAGATCATCTTTTGGAAAAACTGGTTTTCTTCCACTTTCTTTCTAGTCTAACTGAACCTGTCTATCTCTTTTCTAATTTTATCCTCAGATCTTCTAGCTCATATTCATTGCACTTCTTTCTATTCCAACATATTTTCCTAAGACATAAAAGAGAATGGTCACAATGAGGTTGGCTAAGCTTAGCTTCTTCTAGATCATACAAATTTGTCCAGTCAATATTATTACCACCCCTCCATCTTCCTTATTCACAAGTACAACATTTTATTAGATCAATTGACATCACACCCCCTAGTCCGCCCTGTCTCCCTCATATCCAAGCAGATATAAGCACAAAGTTCAGTTTTAGCATAAGATGTTATCCAACTTGAGATAGGTCATAAAATTAGAATTAAACCTAAAGTTTCAAAAGGAAGTCTATTATAAACCAATATGAGAAGGCATAAGCTAGCCACTTTCCATTACCAAATGAATAATCAAAACTAAAGTATCAACTACTAACCATTTTGTCTCATTTATTTACTTCTGATTCTCTATGAAAAGATCACAATCCCTTTCAGAGATTGACGTCAGAATTATACCAGAAGTTGTGCATAAATACAAAAAAAATGAATCATGAAATATCTCAATCTATTAAATTATGAAAAATTAGTGCTGATCCTCTATTCTTTTGATAATTACTGTACCATACTCTTCCCCCAGAAAAAAGATCAGAAAAAACACAATGAGCATAGTAAGACTGCTGCAGAGTTCACATGATAATAAACATCTAGCTCCATCTAATAAGACCTGATAAGTTTACGTGTCTGCAATCATAGCTCCCATCACATGACAAGATTAGGAGTCAAGTTATCACAGTACCTATTGAGTAACAAGTTATCACATTTTCTATTTAGTGTACTAAATGAGCTCTATTGTTGTAAACCAAAGGCACTAAGATTCTGCCATATAATATATAAGAGATCATTTTGGATTTAAAACCTCAAAGATAAGGGTCTATTTTGGGCCTTTTCTCTCTTATAGAAAATTAAGGTGAGTGAGAAACCTACACAGTGAAATTGAAAAGAGAACTATCTAGTTTAATATTTTACCTCTTTATATGGCCCATTGACATCTGATAGTCATAATTGCTAAAATTAAGGTTTGAACCACAGTCCCCATGATCATATCGTACCATAAACCTTGCAAATTTACTTGATCAATGTAAACTCCAGAATACATTTGAGATATAGTAGATTGTAGTCTTTTTTCACTACAATACTAGAAAGGGAAAAAGATTCTAAATTTAATGTTTTACTATCAACACATACCGGCAATCCAAAGTTCAGCGACCATCCAAAAAAGATATCAAGGGGTACTCCTACTAAATATTAGTTTCCTAAGTTGACATATGCTACATGTTCCTGCCAACCAAATCCAACTATTATGCCTGAAAATATTTCAGGAGATGAGTATTTAACTTCAATACATGACTTTTCATAAAATGTAAATATTTAGTGGTATGAGAGGGATTTTAAAATTCTCATACCAATACTTTGTAAAAATAAGTTGTAAGTACCAATAAAGATTGTAATTAAAGTGCAAACCAATTCAGACATTCCACAGTAAGATTGCACATGTCGAGACATAAATAAACACTTTGGCAAGCTAATAAAGGAAAAATGTACAAAAGAAAATCTAACGAGAGACAATTAAACAAGATACCATTTTTACCCAATATCGTCTATCTGATTCAGATAATCAGAATACATTCAAACCCTAAATCAACAAAGTCCCACAGCATCCCGCAAAAGACTTGTAACTGTAAAAATAAAACCTAATAATTTACAACCAAAGAACGCAATAGAAACAAGCTAAAATTTTAAACAATAAGTAACCATTCATAGTAGTATGTACACAATAATTGTAACCTTACCCCTAATTTTTGAAGGTAGAGAGACGATAAGTGACCATCTATAAATTTATATATTTCATATTAAATTACCTATTAGTTGTACAAATAAGAAAAATTTCTAGATTCTGAATATAGAATGAAGAACAAGAGTAGCTCGACAATTAAGCAACAATAAATTTAAAACCTTTGAAAAAATAGCAACTAAATGAAGTAGAAAGAATACCTTTCAGAGAGATGACCAGAGAATAGACAAACTGCAATCACCCAAGGAAGAAGCCGATATCTGATAACACTCAACTCACTCCCATAATTAGAAGAAAGGAGGTCGTTGTTAAGTAACCTAATTTGAATTAGGGTCGAATCTCAAGGAGTGAATTTATAGACTTCAAACCCTATGGATGTTCAAATTACTACAAAATTACCCGAAATGCTAATAAAAATGACATGTAAAATGAAATGAGAGGATTTGTTTTGAAACTCTTAGCAACAAACTTTAACGAGAACTTGGTGAATCAAACTTTTACTTAGAATTCAAGATTTGGGAGAAATCTTGGGATTATGTCTACCTAGAGGTAATGCATGTGGGTTGATGTCGGTTCATTATGATATTTAATTGTTTACTAAAGGATAGGCTAGGTAGAAGTTCATAGAGGTCAATCTTTCAACAAAACCACAACGATTTCACCCGTTGGCTCTTTCGAGCACATAACAAGTGTACACATCTTCATAATCACTCAAGACCTCAATCAAGCATCCCTATTTCTAGGATGATACTCTTGGCGTGATTTACACTCATAATACACTTATTTCTAAGATTTTAAAAGGTAGTAAACCATAGGATCAATTGTCCAACATTGCTTTGTTCTCCTATAACCCTCTTTTGAGAATGTTATAGGTTACCTAATGTTCACCTTCATCCCTCTTTCAAGGATGATAAAGGGATTTTAGAGTTTGAGTCTTTCACTCATCAAACCCATTTGGAGATTTGGGGCTTTCCCCCCATAAAATTCCAACCTATAAGCTTAAGAAATGCTGGAATCCATGAAAATATAACAGTACCCACACACAATTTCACTTTAACTCAATGTAATCCCAAAACTAAAGAAGTTATCTACTCAATAGATAGGAGAAAGGAATTTTACCAAGTAGTGAATCCATGAAATTCAAAATAAAATAGGGTAAAATAATCTTAAATTCCACACTTCAAATTCACTAACTTCCCATTGGAATAATAATTACAAAATAATAAACAAAACTAATTTTTTTCATACTTTTTTTCTAGGGTTCTTCCTTATACATTCTAAAGTGCTTTTAAATTCCCCATTATAAGGCTTATTTCAGCAGCCAGATTTACTATAATTCCCTTTACTCATTCCTCTCACTAGGTTGTGACCGCAGAGATTTGCCTACGATTTCACAGCCACGATCGCGACTATGAGTGAGCGATCGCATTGCGATGGCCAAACTTGACCGAACGTGATCGCGTTCCTCCAATCGTGACCACATTACCTGAGGCTAAGTAAATCCTCTACTTAGCTGAAAGCAATTGCGGTGCACAGATCATGACCGTGATACTTGAGGTCTTTTTTTGAGTCTTCAGCTGTACTTTTCATGCTCCCTTTTGATCGTCATAAGCTTCAATCCACATCTTTCAACCTAATCAACTTTGTACCTTCAAAGAGTGGATATTAGTGCATTTACTCATGAATATGCCTTATTTATTCATTCAAATTAAAGAAATGTTCACAAATGTTTGGGGAGAATAAGTGGTGAAATCACCACTCATCAACACCCCCAACTTAAAGTATTTGCTTTTCCTTAAGCAACAGTACCTCTTACCATGAGACACAATCATTTATGCCCAAACTTTATGTCCCAAAGGCCATAATGACTTCAACTCTAGTCGCAACCACAAGTAGCTCATTGTACAAGTGCTAGGCTAACTTCACTACACCCCTTCGTTATAAAATGCAATATTCAAGAGTGCATAAGACTTTAAAGAGAAACTAAGCAACAAAGACCAATATTCTAGAGGTGACTTCCTTTTTAGCACAACTAAGTTATACTCTATTTACCTCATTATCGGAAGGTGACAAAATCACCTACCTCAACTTGTTTCACATGCCGACCTCAAAAGAAAGAGAATTCCACACATTAAACTACCGGCTATGTAGAAAGAAACTTTAATTGCACAAACTCTCTCCCTCACAAAAGAAATCTCAAAGCGACAAGTATCATACCATAGGCTTGCCCCTATTTTCAATCACCTCTACAAAGAAAGTAAATGGTTAGAGATCTTAAAGGACTTTCTAAGCTTGTAATGTAGGTTTGGGTTAGGGTAGGATATTGATTGGGAACAACATAGCTACTCCCTTCCTTGAATGTTAACATCAAACTTTTCAATCTTTTTTTTTGACTATTGGCCACTCTTCTTTGTTTTATCTCTTTTCTCATACCTACAATTCACTTCATTTGTTCTCCACTTTTCTTTTATCTCTTTTTCTTGAACCTTTCATTTAATTTTATCCTTTATTGGATCCTTTATTTTTTTGAACATTTATTTACATCACTTAGGTACCTTGGCATTCTACTAACAGTTCGTGGCCTCAAACTTCCTTCCATCAGCTTTACCACCCCCAACTTAAGCTTTTAGCCTCAAGTTGTATTTTTAAGTTCAAGGAGGTAATGGTTCAAAAGAGGGATATAAAGAATAGTTCACGGCTTGTAATGTGTTTGCCAAAGAAAGGTCCAAAGGCTCAAAGTGGGTAACTAGGGTTTACATTTATGTTGGGTATGCTTTTTAGGATAAAGTGGCATCCAAAGTCACAAGGATGGCCTAAGATCATTTCACCAATTGCATACAATCAAAACTAGCCATGAGAGACCAATGGGGCAAGTTTTAGATAACACAAGTATAGATTAGATGAATACCAAAACTCACCACACATGATATGCAAAATTCGCCAAGAGGGCTCAAATGTCCCTCCCACTAGAGATAAATTTGGAGTATCTATTTCTATTTATAAGTAACAATTTGTGAAGCCTTAAAAAGAGAAAAAGATTTGTTACAAAGTTGCTCACATCCATGCCCTTGATTTTTGAAATTTTTTGGACGGAGGGGGTTGTTTGTTTTACAGTAGTACTAACACAATATGCTAAGATATGGATACAACCAAATCCTTAGTTTCATATCTTTGCTCCAAACGGGATAACTACCCATATGACTACTCATACTTTACCTATAGTGACCCTTAAATTTTACAATTACAATGCTACAGGTACTCAGACTTTCCCTGCATTCTTGAGTAGTTACTCAATCCATCATCAGGAAAGGTTCATTCATAGCTCATTCATATCTAAGAAATCCCACAATTCAACATAGCCTCACTACAACACCCCCTACTTAAAGGCTTAAAGTGCCCTCATTGAAGTAAATTTAAAAATTACAAAGTAGAAGGGATGAAAAAATCTCCCGTGGATAGTGAAAAGTAGAAGGAATTTGATGTTGTAATCGAGGAAACATGTACATGGTCACGTTGATGCGATCGCGATCTCATGACCACAAACGCGGTAACTAAGACTAAAATCCCCTATTTTTTCTTTATTTTTCATTTTCTGCACATCAATCAGTTTTCCAGCTCTATTTTTACCCTGTTTTTAAAGTAAACTATTTATGTTAAAAGATCTACAAAGCAACAAAACAAACAAAAATGAGTGAAGGATGGGTTGCCTCCTATCAAGCGCATAATTTAACATTGTGAAACGACTCTCTCCATTCACCATAAGCATCCTTGAAGTTCATGCATTCCATCTTGGCGGCTGAGGAGATGTTCTTATTGTAGTGATTCACTCTTTGACCATTGACTACAAACTTCCTCCTTTCATTGTCTTCCAACTCGATTGCACCACTTGAGTAGACTTTAGATATCACAAATGGTCCTGACCATTTTGAATGGAGCTTCCCAATAAAGAGTTTCAAATAAGAGTTGTAGAAGAGTACCTTCTCTCCCTCATGGAATTCTCATCATAATATTCTAGCATCATGCCAATTCTTTATTTTGTCCTTATACAGAGCTGCAGTCTCATAAGTCATTAGTCAGAACTTGCCATCTAATAGAGTTGTGTCATTGCCATATCATGGAGTTGTGTCACCCGTGCCCCGGATGCTTCTCCCCAGTTCATGTTTAATCTCTTCAAATCTCACAAAGCCTTATGCTCAAGCTCAATGGATAGATGGCATGCCTTACCAAATACCAATTGATAGGGAGACATACATATTGGGGTTTTGTAGGCCGTTGTAATATTCCATATTTTTTGTAGTTCAATTCAGCTCAAAAGAGGCACATTAAAGACTTAGGAACTAAAATTTTAGCTAAGTGTTGAAGACTTGGGCTCACTTTTGGCCTCTAAACTTTGAAGACTCTATTATCAATTTTTCTGACCTTGGAATGTCAATTTATAGATTGTTTCATGGTCAGGGTAGTCCATAGTACCTCCAAGGTGAGTTTCAGAACTTTTGAAAAAGGATTGGGGAATATTTGGTTGGCCAAAATAGAACCTCGATGCAATTTTGCCATACTACATCGATGGTTGCGTCGATGTAGATGATGCAAGGGATTGCTAATCACATTGCAGTGAGTGATGTGATACATCACTGATCACGTTGGTGCCTAGTTTTGTGTATTAAATGATGGGTTATGGGGTTTATTTGAGTCATTTACCCTCACCTAAATCTTCTCAAAACACACTATTTTAGCCCCAAATAGCATAGATGCTTCATTATTCATCTTTTTTTCCTCCAAGAACAAAATCCTAGCTCCAAGAATCAAGAACAATCCCATAACTCCTACTCCAAGAAAGCTTATAATCCAAAGTTTCGGGTTCAAGAGCTTCAATAAGAAGCTTCAATAACACCATTAGAGAGTCAAAGGTTCAAGATTTTACATTCAATTCATAAAGAAAGGTATGTGGGGTTATGAACAAGAAAGCTTTTACATTCAATTCATCAAGCAAAGTATGTGGGGTTATGAACAAGGATCCTCTTTCATCCTTGTGCCCAAAAACTAGTTTTCAAAGTTGAATTTATATGAATTTATATGATTTATAGTTTAGGGTTCATATCCAATTATCATTATTTGAAGATGTTGATGTTTCAAGTGGTTAAATATTGTTGACTCTCTACTTTTGTATGTTTATGCGTGTGAGATTATTTTATATACATGAAAAATTAAATTTCACTATCTTGACAAGAATTATGCAAGAATTTCAAGATTTTAATTACTGAGCATGACTTTATGATAATTTGACATGAGTTTGATCATGGGTTTTAAGCCCTAAGTATGAGTATTGATATTTTAAGAAGATGATGCCTTTAAGCATCTTACAATTAGTTTACATTCAGATTTTTCAGAAAAAGATTTGATCTCTTGATCCTTAATTTAGATATGGAATCCACTTTACATATTTGATTACAGTTTTGATTATAGTTTAAAGTAAATGGATGCATAATTAGTTTTCATAGTAAACCCTCATACTAGTTTTAAAGTGGATTTCCTATAGATTGAGCATACAAATAAAAGGGAGTAGCATTTAGCATCGAGCGGGAAGTGTGGGTATAGAGCATCCTACTTCCCCAGAACTACGAGCCAATTTAGGTACAGATTTAGATTATATTCTATTTGTATATGGATATAGATACAAATTGTGATCACTTAGATTGCATTATACTCCTTGTCAAAAGTAAGACACCTCTCCCCAATGTGAGGTTTTCCCATAAGGGAACTAGATGTTGGATACTATGATATCTCACATAGTGTATGTTGGTTAGAAGAACCTCCCTAATAGAAAAGTTTTACAGAATGGTTTTTGAAAGAATTCCCTACAGAATAGAGTAATTTTAATAGAAAGAATAATAGAAAAGCTTTTAGAAACTAAGTGTAAAGGCTCACGATTTTAATTAGATATTGTTTTGCATAAGTCATTAGCTATGAGATTTTAGCTTTTAGTCAATAGATACAATGGTGAAACCCTTTACACTTAGCATAAAGTATTTAAGAATGGACTTAACTTTAGTCCTACTTATTTCACTAGTAGAAATAGTAAAAGTACAGCTTTCAGAACTAAATGTTATGACTCACTAGATTTACGCAGTATATTTTGCTATTCGTGGTTATAACTTTTAGTTTTCAGATATTCCAGCTAATATGAGTCATCATTTAGTATGCATATTTTATACATTGTCTATGTTCTACATT
Organism: Capsicum pubescens; assembly: GCA_030864215.1. Taxonomy (NCBI): domain Eukaryota; kingdom Viridiplantae; phylum Streptophyta; class Magnoliopsida; order Solanales; family Solanaceae; genus Capsicum; species Capsicum pubescens. The sequence goes on along the minus strand of CM061547.1, from coordinate 182,039,701 downwards.
GTCTCATAATGTAGGTTCAGGTGCTCAATTCCAGCATCGTGATTAATCATGAGCATCTCTATCTACATCTCAACAGTGGTGAGTCCTCATAGTTTGGGGACCCAGTTATTCAGATTTCCAGATTTCTAGATTAGTTTATTTAGTTATGTCAGATAGTTCAAGTGAGTTAGGGGTCTGTCCCTGCGACTCTCTAGTAGTAGCATTAGGGGCTTGTCCGACTACTAGATATATTTCAGTTTTATAGTGTTAGTTCTTCAAATTTTTCTTATTTAACTACTTTCAGATAGCATTTTAGTATTTTAGTTTACTGCATAGTTATATTACCTTTAGTCAAATCATCAGAATGAGTAGTAGGCTTTCAATGTTAGCTCGAGACTACTTGTAGTTTGGAACACCATGTAGAATCTTGAGACTCATTTTTGGGGCGTTACAAACTTGGTATCAGAGCCTAAGGTTTTAAGAGTCCTAGGGAGTCAGACAAGTCACGTTTTGTAGAGTCTTGAACATGGGTGTGAAGCGTGCTACATTTATGAGCAAAAGGCTATGGGAAGTTTTTAGAAAATCATCTCTTTCTTTCATGATCTATTTTTCTTATAGTATCTCTATCTTCTTTTAACTCGTTCTCTTACATGATAGTTTAATAGGCCTCCTCGCCGAGCTAATGCCCATAGAAATAATAACCAGCCACCTCATCTTGCTAACACTCTGAATGAGAATGTATCCCATGCTAAATTTTGGGATGATTTTCAGGCATTGGCCCAAGCTGTGACGGCTAATGTTCAGGGCAACCTTCAGGAAATAGTTCAACTTAAGAAGAATGGGGATTTAGCAGCAGCCAAAATTCGTGACCTCATAAGGATGAATCTTCCTGAGCTTTTTGGGTCAAAGATAGGTGAAGACCCATAACTTTACTTAGATGAGGTGAGGAAGATCACTTGGATTATGCATGTTACTGAAGAGAAGAGTATATATTTGGCATCCTATAGGATGGAAGAATTAGCGTATGATTGGGTAGTTATGTCAAAGAATGGTAGAGGTGAGAATGCAGCTTGTATGAGTTGACAGGTATTCTAGGATGCATTTCTAGATAGGTTCTTTCTATATGAAATGAGAAAAGATACGGTAGAAATGTTTTTGAACCTGAGGTAGGGTTCGATGACAGTGATGGAGTACTGCCTTAAGTTCAATCAGTTGTCTAAGTATGCCCCTGATACAATGACTAACCCTAGGGTTAGTATGAGTAAGCTTGTTACTGGAGTATCTGGTTTAGTAGTCAAGGAGTGTAGGACTGCTATGCTTATTAGGTATATGGATCTTGCTAGACTAATGATTCATGCACAATAGATTGAGGTAAAAATGTTTAAAGGGGGAGAGAGAGAAAATAAGAAGGCTAGAATCATAAAGTTTGATTATGGCCAGACTAAGTTTAGAAGGGGAAATCATTCGCAGTTTTAGAATCATTCATCTATGCCAGCGGCATCTTTAGCTAGTGCTCCCACCCCAGAGTTAGATAGGAACAGAGGGGTAAGACTTTCATGTCTGGATCTTAGAATAGTGTGAGTGGGAAACCCAGTTATCCTCAATATGCTAAGTGTAGTAAGAATCATCTTGGTGAGTGTTTGTTGGGACATAAAGGTTGCGGTAAGTTAGGACACAGAATCAAAGAGTGTCTGCATACTAAGTAGGGAAACATGGATGCTCATCCCTAGACTCAGGATACTAGTGCACTAGCTTCTTTAGGCCGCTTAGTACCTCTTCAGGGTGCATCATCTAGTATCGGTGGTAGTCAGAGCCAGATTCGATTTTATGATTTACCATCCCATCAAAAGCAGGAATATTCACCAGATATTGGTACTGGTATGCTTCGTGTCTTTAATCTTGATGTTTATGTGTTGTTATACCCTAGGTCGAGTTTCTCTTATGTGACCCCACTAGTTACAGTGAATTTTGAAGTAGGTCTTGAAAATATTTTTGAGCCCTTCTTGGTTTCTACCCCAGTAGGTGAGTTAGTTGTTGCCAAACAGGTCTATAGAAAATGTCCTATAACTACCCTTCATAAAATCATTTTAGCAGATTTAATATAGTTAGATAAGGTTGATTTTTACCTTATTCTTGGTATGGATTAGCTCCATTCCTGTTATACATTTATAGATTGTCGCACCCGAGTGGTGAAGTTTCAGCTTCTAGATGAGCTAGTCTTTGAGTGGGAAGGTAATTCAGTTTCTCCTAAGAGTTATTTCATATCCTATCTTATGGACAAAAAGTTTATCTCAAAAGGGTGCATCTATCATCTAGTTCGAGTCAAAGACACTAAGTATGAGGCTCTAACAGTTCAGTCAGTCTATGTGGTCAATGAGTTTCCTGAAGTTTTACACAAAGAGTTGTCAGGGGTAGCTCCCGATAGGGAAATAGAATTTGGTATTGACCTTCTCCCCAATACTCAGCCCATCTCTATTCCTCCATATCATATAGCTCCATCCGAGCTTAAAGAGTTAAAAGAGTAGCTTAAAGACCTCTTAGATAAAGGTTTCATAAGTCCCAGTGTTTCTCCATGTGGTGCTCCCATCCTATTCGTGTGAAAGAATAATGGTTTTTTGCAAATGTGCATTAACAGTCATCATCTAAATAAAGTTACAATCAAAAACAAATATCCTATTCCTAGGATTGATGATTTATTTGACCAACTCTAAGGTGAAAGTTACTTCTCAAAGATAGACCTTAGATCTGGCTATCGTCAGCTTAGAGTAAGGGAATATGATATTCCAAATACAACCTTTGAAACCTGTTATGGTCATTTTGAATTCCTAGTCAGGCCTTTCGGACTAACAAATACCCTAGCAGCCTTCCTGGACTTGATGAATAGAGTGTTCAAATAGTACTTTGACACGTTTGTCATAGTCTTTATCGATGATATTCTTGTCTGTTCTCATAGTGAGGATGATCTCGCAAACCATCTTAGAATTGTGTTGCAAACTCTTAGAGATCACTAGTTGTTTGCCAATTTTAGCAAATGTGAATTTTGGATAAGATCAGTAGCTTTCCTTGGTCATATTATTTCTAGTGATGGTATTAGAGTTTATCCCCTAAAGACAGAAGAATTAAGAAACTAGCCTAGACCTATTTCTTCGTCAGACATCAGAAGTTTCTTGGGTTTAGCTGGCTATTATAGATGCTTTGTCAAGGGTTTTTCTTCTATTGCATACCCTATGTCTAGACTAACTCATAAGAAAGTTAAGTTTTAGTGGTCAGATTCCTGTGAGAAGAGTTTTTAGGAGTTGAAGACTCAACTCACTTCAACTCTAATTTTAGCACTACTTGATGGTACAGATGGATTCTTTTTGTATTATGATGCTTCCAAAATTGGTTTGGGTTGTTTTTTGATGCAATGAAGTAAGGTTATAGTATATTCCTCTAGACAGCTTAAGCCTCATGAAAAAAATTACCCTACCCATGACCTTGAGTTAGTTGTTGTTATATTTGCCTTGAAAATTTGGAGGCACTATCTTTATGGGTTGCATGTTGATGTGTTTACGGACTATAAAAGCTTATAGCATATGTTTACCTAGAGGTAGTTAAATCTTCATCAAATAAGGTGGTTAGAATTGTTAAAATATTATGACAAGAGTGTGTTATATCATCCGAGTTAGGCCAATGTTGTGGCAGACGCTCTTAGTAGACTGTCTATGGGTAGTGTAGCTCATGTGGAGAATAATAAGAGAGAAATAGTTCGAGAAGTTCACCGGTTAGATAGATTGGGTGTGAGGTTGGTTGACTCAATTGAAGGGAATGTTTGGGTTCAAAGTAGTTCAAAATTTTCTCTAGTTTCTGAAGTAAAAGAGAAGCAAGACAGGGATTCTACTTTGGTCAAACTGAAGGGGTCAGTTAAAGACCAAAATGTAGAGGTTTTCTCCCAAGGTGGATATAGTGTGTTGAGATACCAGAGTAGATTATATGTGACATGTGTTGATGATTTGAGGTAGCGAATAATGCAGAAGTGCATGGTGCGTGTTACTCCATTCATCAAGGAGCCACCAAGATGTACTGCAACTTATGGGAAGTCTATTGGTGGAGCGGTATGACGAGAGATATCACAAATTTGTAGCCTAGTGTGCAACTTGTCAACAGGTTAAGGTAGAGCACCAAAGACCTAGTGTCACATTACAGGAGTTTGGTATTCCCATTTAGAAGTGGGAAGAGGTGAATATGGACTTTTTGACTGGATTATCCCTTTCGCATCGGCAGCATGATTCAATTTGGGTTATAGTATATAGATTGACCAAATCAGCTCATTTTTTGCCAGTTCACATGTCTTACACAGCTAAAGATTATGCTAAGTTGTACATCAGATACTTGTTTAGATTTCATGAAGTTTCCTTGTCCATCATTTCAGATTGGGGTACTTAGTTTTCCTCTCAGTTTTGGAAAGCCTTTCAGAAGGGTCTTGGTACCCAATTTCATCTCACCTCAGCTTTTCATCCACAGCTAGATGGTCAGGCAGAGAGGACCATTCAGACCTTAGAGGATATTTTGAGGGCATACATTCTTGATTTCAAGGAACTTGGGATGACCACTTACCATTGATTGAATTTGACTATAACAACAGTTACCATTCTAGCATTCAGATGGCCCCATTTAAAGATCTATATGGGTGAAGATGTAGGCCACTATTCGATTGGTTCGGAGTGGGTGAGGCCTCTTTGATTAGGCTAGATATGATATTTGAAGCCATGGAGAAAGTTCAGTTGATTTGAGAGAGATTAAAAGCAGCTCAGAGTCGTCAGAAATTTTATGTAGAAATAAGAAGGAGAGATCTTGAGTTTGAGGTTGATGATCTTGTTTATTTGAAGGTTTCACCCATAAAGGGGTAAAGATATTTGGTAAAAAGGTGAAGATTAGTCCCTGGTATGTAGGTCCCTACCAGATTTTAAGTATTGTAGGGAAGGTAGCGTATGAGCTTGAGCTACCCATAGACTTGCCATATGTTCTCCAAGTGTTCCATGTATCCTTATTTAAGAAGTGCATGGACGATTCAGCTGTTATAGTCCCTATAGAAAGCAAAGATATCCAGAATAGCCTTTCATACGAAGAGCTTCCAGAAGAGATTCTTGATCACTAAATCCGACGACTAAGGAACAAAGAAGCTCCCTTGGGCAAAGTTCTATGGAAAAATTAGTCTATTGAGGGTGACACGTGGGAAACAGAAGATGACATACGAATGAAGTACCCTCACCTCATCTCTATAAACTCAGATTCAGTTGAAGGTAACAGTATTCCTTAATTCAGTTCTTTTCCAGTCTCAGTTTCAGCCATATGGTTATCTTTATGTCAATTCATGCACTCACAGATTAGTTCAGTAGCTCACTATGTTTTAGATTCAGTCATACAGTTTTGGTTTCAGTTTTTCATTCTAGTATATAGTCTTAGTTCTCCAGTATCATCAGTTTAACTAGTCTCATTTGAGGATGAATGTTCTCAAGGGGGAGATATTGTAATGCCCCCATTTTCTTTCTAGTTCAATTTATCTCAAAAGAGGAACATTAGAGACTTAGGACCTAAAATTTTAGCTAAGTGTTGAAGACTTAGTCTCATTTTTGTCCTATAAACTTTGACGACTCTACTCATGACTTTTTCGACCTTAGAATGTCAATTTCTAAGTTGTTTCATGATCAGGGTAGTTCATAGTACCTACGGGGTGAGTTTCGGCATTTTCGGAGAAAGATTAGGGCATGTTTGGTTGGCTAAAATAGAACCTCGACGCAATATCTCCGCATCGCATCGATGGACACGCTGATGTAGATGACGCGATGCATCGCTAATTGCATCATAAGGATTAATGCAATGCATCGCTAATCGCATCGGTGCCTAATTTTGTGTGTTAAATAACGGGTTACGGGGGGCATTTGAGTCATTTACCCTCACCCAAATCCTCCCAAAACACACAATTTTATCCCCAAATAGCATAGATGATTCATTATTCATCTGTTTTTCCTCCAAGAACAAAACCCTAACTCCAAGAATCAAGAACAATCCCATAACTCCTACTCCAAGAAATATTATAATACAAAGTTCCGAGTTCAAGAACTTTAAGAAGAAGATTAAATAACACCATTAGAGAGTCAAAGGTTCAAGCTTTACTTTCAATTCATCAAGCAAGATATGTGGTGTTATGAACAAGGATCCTCTTTAATCTTTGTGAGCAAAATCTAGTTTTCAAAGTTGAATTTATATGAATTTATATGGTTTATAACTTAGGGTTCATACCAAATTATCATTATTTGAAGATGTTGATGTTGCAAATGGTTAAAGATTGAATTTCCTCTCTACATTTGCATGTTTATGCGTGTGAGTTGATTTTATATATGTTGAAAATTAAATTTCACTATCTTGACTAGCATTATGCAGGAATTTCAAGATTTTGATTATTGAGCATAACTTTATGATAATTTGACATGAGTTTGATCATGGGTTTTAATCCCTAAGTATTAGTATTGATATTTCAAGAAGATGATTACTTTAAGCATCCCACGATTAGTTCACATTTAGATATTTTAGAAAAATATTTGATTATTTGATCCTCAGTTTAGATATGGAATCCATTTTACAAATATGATTACAGTTTTGAATACAGTTTAAAGTAAATGGATGCATAACTGGTTTTCATAGTAAGCCCTCATGCTAGTTTTAAAGTGGATTTCCTACAGATTGAGCATACAAATTAAAGGGAGTAGTATTTAGCACCGATCGGGAAGTGTGGGTTTAGCACATCCTACTTCTCCAGAACTATGAGCCAACATAGGTACAAATTTAGATCATATTCCATTTGTATATGGATACAGATACAGATTGTCATCACTTAGATTAGGTTATACTCCTTGACAAAAGTATGACACTTCTCCTAAACGTGAGGTTTTCCCATAAGGGAACTAGATGTTGGACAGTTTGATAGCTCACATAGTGTATGTCAGTTAGAAGAACCTCCTAGATAGCAAAGCTTAATAGAACAGTTTTTAAAAGAATTCCCTACAGAATAGTGTAATTGTAGTAGAAAAGAACAACAGAAAAGATTTTAGAAACTAAGTTTAAAGTCTCACGATTTTAATTAGGTATTGTTTTGCATAAGTCTTTAGCTATGAGATTTCAGCTTTCAGTCTACAGATACAAAAGTGAGTGAGTCTCTTTACACTTAGCCTAAGTGATTTGAGAACGGGCTTAACTTCAGTCCTACTTATTTCACTAGTAGAAAGAGTAAAAGTACAACTTTCAGAACCAAATATTATGACTCACTAGATTTACTCAGTATGTTTTTCTATTCATGGTTAGAACTTTTCAGTTTTCAGATATTCCAGCTTATTTGAGTAATCTACATTTAGCATGTATATTTTATGAATTTTGATAACATTGAGATATTATTTCTACTTTTGCATTCACCCCCATATGCTCAGTACTTTCCAAAAGTAGTGATATGTATGTATGTTTATATGCTACATTGTCTAATACGTTAGGTTCAGGCGCTCAATTCCATTACGTGATTGACCGTGAGAATCTCTATCTACATCTCAATAATGGTGAGTCCTCATAGTTTAGGGACCCAGTTATTTAGATTTCCATCTTTCCAGATTAGTTTATTTACTTATGTCAGACAGTTCGAGTCAGTTGGGGGTCTATCCCAATGACTCTCAAGTAGTAGCATTAGAGGCTTGTCCGACTACTAGATACATTTTTTATTTTTAGTGTTAGTTCTTTAGATTTTTCTTAGTTATGTACTTTCAGGCAATATTTCTATATTTTAGTGTACCACATGCTTATATTACCTTTATTTAAGTCATCAGAATGAGTAGTATGCTTTTAGGGTTAGCTTGGGACAACTTGTAATTTGGAGCACCGTGTAGTGTCTCAGGACTCATTTTTGGGGTGTTACAGCCATTGTATAGGCCCAAAGCACTTCATCTAGTTGCCTTGCCCAATTTGTGCAGCCTACATTTACCGTCGTTTTTAGTATGGCTTTGATTTTGTGATTTGACACCTCCACTTGACCACTCATTTGGGGGCCGTATGGTGTGGTGACTTTGTGGTTAACTCCATACTTGTCAAAAAGAGTACCGAACATCTGATTTCAAAAATACAAAAATCCATCACTAATGATGTCCTGAGGAGTACCGAACCTTGTAAAAATATTCTTTTTTAGGAATGAGGTAGCACATTTGCTCTTATTAGTAGGAAGTGCGATGGCTTTCACCCATTTAGAAACATAGTCGACATCCACCAAAATATACTTATTCCTAAAGGAGCTCACAAAAGGACCCATGAAATCAATTCCCTATACATCAAAGAGTTCCACCTCCAAGTTAGGCTTAAGAGGCATCTTGTGTCTTCTTGAAATACCACCATGCATTTGACAATTGTTATAATATTTAACTTATTCAATGGTATCCCTATGCATAGAAGGACAATAGAATCTGCATTGAAGGATCTTTGTGGCAGTTCAGATCCCTCTATGATGACCACCGTTAGATAACAAGTGTTAAGCCTCCAAAATGTCATTTATTTCAGAATCCATGACACATAGTCTAATAACTCCATCGTCACACTCTCAAAATAAAAATAGCTCATTCGAAAAATATCTCTTCGCATCAAATAAAAATCATTTCTTTTGATGGTAACTCAGTCCCTCGGGGAGCACACCACTTGCTACATAGTTGGATAAATCTTCATACCATGGTTTATTGTTCCCCTTGATGGACATGATCAATTCATCGGGGAAAGAATCATTAATTTCCATTTCCCCATGTTTCTTATTATTGCCTTTGAGTTGAGAGAGATGATCACCCACTTGATTTTTGCACCCTTTTCGGTCTTTAACATTAAATTTGAACTCTTGTTGTAACAAAATTCACCTAATTAAATGTGGTATGTATGCACCACCACCTTCGTGCCTAATAAATAGGCCCAAAACTTTTTGAAAGCAGAGACAACCTCCAACAATTCTTGCTCAATGACAGTGTAGTTACATCGGGCATCATTCAAGGTTTTTCTAGCATAGTAAATGGGCTGAAAAATCTTATCCTTGTGCTGCCCTAGCACCACACACAATGCAATACTACTTGCATCGCATATTACCTCAAATGGGGATGGCTAATCTAGAGCCACAATAATTGGGGCTGAAATGAGCAATTCCTTAAGATTCTAGAAGTCTTTCAAACATGCTTAATCAAAGTTGAACTTGGCTTCTTTCTCAAGAATTTTACGCATAGGGTGTGCTATCTTGGAAAAATCCTTGATGAAACAAAAATACAACCTGGCATGGCCAAGGAAACTTTGAACACCTTTTATGGACATGGGGGTGGGATCTTGGCAATTACCTCAACCTTATCTTGATCAACTTGAATACATTTTCTCGATATCTTGTGGACTAAGACAATTCCTTCTTTGACCATGAAATGACACTTTTCCCAATTCAAGACAAGGTTTGTTTCCACGCACCTTTCAAGTACCTTATTCAAGTGTTCGAGGCATAACTCAAAAGAATTCCCCACTATCGAGAAGTCGTCCATAAATACTTCCATGGATTCTTCAACCATATCCGCAAATATTGGTAACATGCAACGCTGAAAGGTTGTCAGGGCATTACACAACCCAAAGGGCATTCACTTGAATACAAACGTACCATATGGGCAAGTAAAAATTGTCTTTACTTGGTCCACTGGAGTGATACAAATATGATTCAATCTTGAGTATCCATTTGATCCATGAATGCTTTGGAAAATGGTCCTTCTCGATTGTTGAGTTCAATTTTTGGTCGTTCATACACATTTGGCATCCGGTGACTGGTTGAACAGGGATGCGATCATTTTTTCATTCTCGACTATCGTGATACCATTCTTTTTTTGAACTCATTGAACCGGACGCACCCACATGCTATTGGATTAGGATAGACCACTCCCACATCAAGCCACTTTATAATCCCTTTCTTAACTACCTTTTGCATTGGTTGGTTCAATCTTATTTGGTGCTCTACACTTGGTGTGTGATCTTACTCGAGTTTAATTTTGTTGAGCATTTGGTGGGAGCTATGTCGATGATATCTTCTATTGTCCACCCAATGGACCGAATGGATTTTTTTACCACCAACTTTAATGCTTCAACTTGAGAGGAATTTAGGTCACTAGCAATAATGATTGGCAAACTTAACTGACTACGATCGCGTTCCTCCATATGTGACTGCATTACCTGAGGTTAAGTAAATCCTCTGCTTAGCTGATAGCAATTGTGGTATTCAGATCATGATCGCGAAACTTGAGGTCCTTTTTTGAGTCTTCAACTACACTTTTCTTGCTCCCTTTTGATTGTCATAAGCTTCTATCCACAACTTATAACCTAATCGACTCTGTACATGCAAAGAGTGGATATTAGTGCATTTACTCATGAATATTCCTTATTTATTTATTCAAATTAAGGCAATGTTCACAAATGTTTAGGGAGAATGAGTGGTGAAATCACCATTATTCAACATCTACAAACAAATTTGGCAAAAGCTCCTCCCTCAATCGTTGCTATATGCGTATGTTTATTGATCAATATTTCCAAATCCCTCAATCATTGTTGTGTGTGTATGTGTGTATTAATCGATATTTTATGCTAGGGTATTGCGACCAAGCTGTGTATTCTAAGGAAAACTGCGCGCAGCTTTTTAATTTTACGTTTTAATCTATTAGAAAATTAATTAAAATAAGATTAAACACGTGTATATATGTATTTAGTGAAATAAAAAATATTATTAAATTTTTAATATTATTTTTGGCGGTACTTTCTCTCACTCAATTTTTGAATTATAGTTTGGGACCGGTTAAATTTTTTTTAAGAGACAAAATTTTCTACCTTCATAATAAAATACAATATTAAGGACCAACATATAATCTCGTCCTAATACATGTACTTTTAGAGACAAGATTATTAATCCATCCCAAAATGTTGGTCATAAATAAAGAAATTTCTTATAGTTTAATCATCTTGTGAACCCAGAAGGAGCAACAAGCGGATAAAACATGGGATAGATATAATAGAATTGTAATCTTCCAATTGAATGACGTTATAATTTACACATAGGATAGGAATATACCTATATGCTCTATTTGGTTCAAGTACGAGATGAAATATGAACCTATTTAACATATTCTCATATCCCTGCTTAATGATATAGTTGTGGGGCTAAGTTGGATAATTGATTAGAGGTTAAGAAGGCCATAGTCATAGTATAGACCCCGTGAACCAACAACCAAGATAATTAACCTAACAGATGAAGTTCTATAAAATTATGATTGTTCGTATTGCCTTAACACTGGTTTGTCTTTATTGTTGTTCAAGAACCTTTAACTTACTACATTATTAGGTTTACTCTTAGTTTACTCTCAAGCTAACTCTTGGTTATGTTAGCACTGAGTTAATCTTAATAGTTGGACTAGTCTGGGATAGTTGTGAACACAAGTCTTTAGGGGATCGATACTTGGAATGCAAAAGGACATTATTTTTCTTTGTTAGACCATGTACACTTGCTTGTGTGCTTGGGTACAACAAGTTTTTGTTAAGTCTGAGTAACCAAAAGATGATATGAGGTGGATTTATGCACATCAGTGATGTTATACAGGTTTAATTAGATTAGTTTAGAGGACTTCTCTTCTTCTTAATTTGTAAATATTTGTATAATTGAGAATCTAATTTTTAAAATACTTTATTATAACGTTTAAGTTGTGTTTAAAATAAGTTTGGAATCAATTTGGTCACCTAGAGCTTACACGAGAAAACTAGTATTACTTGCTTGAGCTGTTGTTGTTGTAATTGATCTAAATGGATTCTAGTGTGTGTTATGAGTTAATAAGGTTATGACTATGTAAATATGTGTGGAATAACTTGTTTATAGTGTTTCAGTTTCAAATAAAACAATCCATAAGACAAAATAATAAGCTAAAGATCAAAAGGACTAAACTAGTAGTCTTAGCTTAAGTTACTAGTTCATCGTATTGTATTGTTTACTGTTTTGAGCTCTAATTCATGGTATTTAATTCTATAGGATACTTGGTTATTTTATAGTGATGGTATGTGTATGATTCAAAATCTGTAAATAAATTGGAATCAACACCATAAGGCTTTGAAAGGATGGGTAAACACATGGGACATGACTTGACCAAAATGGACGTTTTAGAGTCACTGGCATGCCACGGAGCTAAGGAACCACGTTAGGGATGTGAAATAGACTTGGTATCATCCTAAATAACTAATTACCATATATAACTATGAAAAGGGTGTTCTATGGACTCAAGGCACCGCGATATGGGCGTGACACGCTGCTCTATCAAAATCAGCAACTTTAGTCCATGTATAAATAGGACACTTTGTTTCTATGTTATACACCTTGGACGATATTGGGTCTTGAACAGGGTCTGTTGAACACTTTAATTAGGTTTTTTATTCCATTACTTTGTCTTGTTTATGGAACTTAATATGTATTCAATCATTGTGATTACGGTTATGTCCATGAACGGCTAAACCCCTTTTTTCGGGGTTAAAGCCAAAAACATGAGTATTATTGTTATGAATTGATTTTATATGGTTTTTTATTTCTACTTGTTTTTACTATTTAAAGGAATTTCAAGCCTTATAATACATTCATTATCATCTTGTGAACCGAAAGGAGGAACAAAAGGATAGAACATGGAATAGATATAATACAATTGTAATCTTCCAATTGAATGAAGTTATAATTTGAAATTAGGATAGGAATATACCTATTTTCTATATTTAGTTCAAGTAAGGGATGAAATATGAACATATTTGACTTAGTTCTCACTTTCCTGCTCAACGATGTAGTTGTGGGGATAAGTTAGATAATCGATTAGAGGTTCATATGGCAATAGTCATAGTATAGACCTCGAGAACCAAAAACCAAGATAATTAACCAAACTAATGAAGTTTTATAATTTCGTATGATTGTTCATAATTCCTTAACCCTTGTTTCTCTCCATTTTTGTTCAATAACCTTTAATTTACTGCATTATTAATTTTACTTTAGTTATAACTTTCAAATAATCTTTGGTTATGTAGCACTTGATTAATCTGAAAAGTTGAACTAGAAATGGATAGTTGTTTAACACAAGTCCTTGTGGGATCGATACTTGTCTTTTAAAGGACATTTTACTACTTGGTGGACCACATACACTTTTATATGAGTTTGGGCACAATAAGTTTTTGGTTCTGTTGCCAGGGACTTGTAATTTGGCAACCATCACAGTTTTAGTTTTACTTTTTGATTTCTTTCGTTCTTTTCACTTGGTCTTAGTTTTTAAATTTGTAGGTAATAGGTTAATGAGCTAGTAATCTAGCAAGGGGCCAGGAATTGGATGAACCATACCCCTAGACTAAGCAATACTTTCACAAATAGAGGAAAGAAGTGGTACTTCCCTATCTTATCCGATAAGTTCATGAAGAACAAACCATTTTTTCACCTATGGATGAGGATCTACCGGCTTGTAGGCTAGTTTACGAAGTGGCAATCCCAGTTTCAACTAATGTGACCTCATCCATCTAAAGATCGACTCTTGAAGGTAGATTTCAACTTAAGAAAAATATGGTGCAGCTTCTACACAGCAGTGTATAGTTTACCATGCTATCACATAAAGATCCACAAGTCCTCTTGCAGGACTTTATGTATATTAGTGACACATTCATCCCTAAGAGTGTGTCAATAAATTATGTGAGGATGACACTCTTTCCCTTTTCACTTTTTAGGGAAGAAAAGAAGTGGTTAAACACTGAGTCGACAGGTTCAATCACAACATGGGATAACATAGCTCAAAAGTTCCTCATTCACTTTTTCCCATCTGGCAAAACTATGAGACTACGCAGTGAGATTTTGAGCTTTAAGCAGAGGCTAGATAAAAACCTATGTCATGCTTGGGAGAGATTCAGGTCTCTTCTTTAGGACTGTCCACATCGTTATTAGTCCAATGAGGTACTAGATCACACTTTTATAAAAGCTTTATACCATAATAAAAAGATTTTGCTAGATTCAACTGCAGGTGGTCAAGCTTTAGAAAAGACATATGATGAGCTATACACCTTGTTAAACTTGATTCTCCAAGGAAATCCAGATTGCATGGTGATACCTCATGGAGCTCGGTGAAAAAGGTTGTTGGTATGATCGAAGTTTATAGCATAACAGCCTTAGCTACCCCACTATCTACACTCAAAAATAAAATAATGACACAATTCAACAAATTGGGTGTACAACATACTCCATCCCAGATTAATATGGTGCAGCAGGACCCAATATGGTGTAAGATTTATAGAAATAGTAGCTACTCTGCATAGTTCTGTGGTGCAAATCTTGAATCTATCAAATTTATGAGCAATGCACAAAAGCTGACTTATGGTAACGCTTATAATAAAAAGTTGCAGACTTTGCCAATATATCCTTGGGGTAACAACCAGAAACAACAGCATAATACGTAAGCCAGTAACATAGAGCAAACCTTGAAAAATATTTTGACCAACCAAGAACAAATGGTTGCTGAAATAAAAAATAGCTAGTGGCTCAAAAGCAGTTAGAGCAACAATTAGGGCAATTACAGCAGTGATAGAATACCGGGCCTCAAGGTGCTTCACAAAGGTATAATAAACCTCTGAAACAAGTAATGGAATTTACCTTAAGGAGTGGTAAAGAACTAAATAAGAGGCCTCCACAGACAAATAAAAAGGTAGATGTACAACTGGTTCCTCAATCGGTTGCATATAAAGTTGTTAAAAATTCAAGAAAGTCTGAGTACCCAAAAACAAAAGTTATTGAGAAGGAAATATCACAAAAGCTATTGAGAAGGAAATATCACCACCATAATTCCCATAGCAGGTCTAGAAAGAAAAGGAGATACATGCTTTAAGAAGTTCTTTGACACGTTCAGAGAGTTTCACATTAACCTTCTGTTTTTAGATATTTTACAAGGAATGCCTGAGTATGTCAAGTACTTGAATGATGTGGTGACTAACAAAGTAAATTTGCAGTATATTGAGATGGTGGAATTTATAAAGGACTGCAGCTCTATGGTAATTTAAAAGATGCATGAAAAGCTTAAAGATACAAGAAGTCTCACCCTCCCTATTTAGGTTATGACGGTGAAGTGATACATGCCTTGAGTGATTTAGGGAAGATTATAAAGGTGATGCCTCTATCTATGTTCAGAACTCTTGGGTTGGGTGAGCCGATACCAAGCCTTTTGACGATCCAATTAACCGACAACACTATAGTTAAGCACAAAGGAATAATTGAAGAAGTCCTCATAAAGGTTGGCAGTTTTACTATCCCTACTGACTTTATTTGGTTGAATTATAATATAGGTGATAGGGTACCAATTATATTAAGATGTCCATTCTTAGCCAGGGGAGGAGCATTGATAGACGTGACAGAGGGCACGCTCACAATAATATTAGATGATGAAGATGTAGTTGTCAGAGTGTATAAGCCACTTAATCCACCTTTCTACTTCAAATATTTGTGTATGATTATAGTGATGGAAGTGGATAAGTGTTGGGTGGTAGAAAGTTCACCATCAAAGATCTCTTCAGACAATCTTATTAAGTTGCTAAAGCCACAACCTAAGCCTTAGTTGATGATGACTGATGAGCCTGCAAAGGCTAAAATTCAAAAAGTTGTTGACCTTTAGATCTCAGACTCGATAGGTCAAAAGAGAGTGAAAAGATGGCCTCTAAGTAGGAGGAAGAGGATGAAGGAATTCAGTTAAGTAATAATGTCGGGTCATGCCGCGACACTAAATCAGGAGTTGCTTGGGAGGCGACCCAAGTTAAGCTATATTTTATTTTCAATATTTTTAGTTTTTACTTCACATAGGTTTTTTTTTATTGAGTCAAAAATTTATGGGAAGTTTGAGTACCAGATACTGAAACTAAGGAGCATAGCAAAGACTAAGTGTGGGGTCCCCAAACCCTTTTAATGTTAAAAGATGCGACTAGCTAGGCCTTGATGCCTTAGGAAGTATTTCTATCTCTACTTTTGAGTTTACTTTGGGGACAAAGTAGATTTTTAAGTGTGGGGGGGGGGGAATTCCCATTGTTTTAGGTGAAGTGATGTTGTAGGATCTTAGTTCCTAGTTGTTTTCTAGTTTTTTTCCAAAATTTGAAAAAAAAGAAAAAGAAATTCTGCTTTTTAGTTTCTAGTCGTAGTTGGGTCTAGTAGATTAACACTTCAGCCACCCCGCGGTTGTTCTTTTTGATTTTTTTCTATGGAGGTGCCCTTTAAACCTAGTATCCTTTTTCTTTTCTAGAGTAAATTTTTGAATTTTTGGTTGAGATATTCTTGTTGGTGCTATGGATGATTGCATGATGCAACTTCTTTGGTTGTTAAAGCATGTTGTCTATGTGAATTACTACTTTTAAGACTCTTAGGCTCTAGTTTATGACTCTTATACGTTGTTGGCTTAATGTTGAATTCGTGTGATTGCATGGTTAGGAGTCTATGATGATTCTATTTGACTTGAGCATGTGCCATGTGTGTGTGTAATTTTAGTTGTATTTCTTATTGCATATGATGTCTATAACTTACCTGTTTAGTGTAAAAAGCAAAATAAAGAGTTTGGGTTTAAGAGATGATATAGGAAATTCTTTGATATCCTTGTTTCATACCCTACTTTACCTACCCTTGCGTATAATCCTAGTTAGCTCCGTTGAGCCTCCAACCTACTTTCTTTGGTAGCTTCATATGTAGTCTAATTCCGCTTCATTGATTAACCTTAATTTAACCCAAATATCCTATGTGATTTAGTTTAAAATTAATTAAGTAAAAGAGTGTGAAATACAAGTAAGGAAAAGGTTAAAGTGAAGCCCCCAAGAAATAGTTATTGGTGTTGAAAATTTATATGTGTTGTGGTTGGGAGTTGTGTGATGAAGAAAATGAAGATTTTTCAAAATGCAATAATGTATAAATATATAATACTCCCACTACACTATATGTGAATTAGCTTAATGGGATGGGGAAAAATAAGAGAAGTGTGTTGATGAATGTGGTGGAAACTAGTTGCTAATACATTGATCTTCAGGTTCATGTGATGTATTAAAGTGCTTAGAAAAGTTATTCACTATTCTTAGACAAATAGTTCCTACCTGTCCCTTAGCCTACATTACAGCCCATAAATACCTATTTGACCTTGAGTTTTACCATTCTAATATTAGTAGAGAACTACACTAAGGGCAAGCCTATGGTTTATCTTATGTAGATTATGAATTATTTGTGAGAGTGAGCGTAATTTGATTCATATTCACATCTTGTGATATATTGCTTCTCTGTGAGGAATTATGGTTAACTATCTTATTTTTAGGGCCTATGTATGATCTTTGACAAAGTAATATTCTTGAATTTTCCAACTTGGTGAGTCAATTCTTATGGTTAGGATGTTTTGAAGCAGTGTTCATGAGATTTCAATTGTGTGTATAACATGCTTAGTGTACAAATTTGCATTCAGTGTAGTCATTGTAGTACTATCTTGAGTGTATTACTTGTTATATAATTTTGGAGTCTTATCTTCTTATGATGATTAGAGTGACGAGTTGTTTGAGGACGAACAAGCTTTAAGTATGAGGTGATGATCTGAGGTGGATTTATGCACCTCAGTGTTGTTATTCGAGCTTATTTAACTTAATTTAGAGGAATTATCTTGTGATTAACAAGTAAATATTTATATAATTTAGAATCTAAGTGTTAAAATACTTGATTATAATTTTTAAGGTGTGTATGTTTGGAATCAATTTGGTCACCTAGAGTTTAGACAAGAAAACTAGTGTTACTAGCTTGAGCTATGTGTTGTTTTAGTTGATCTCGATGGATTATAGTGTGTGTAATGAGTTACTAAGGTTATGATTATGTATTTATGTGTGTAATAAATTTTTTATAGTATTTAAGGTTCAATTTATACAACCCATGAGACAAAACAATAAGTTAAAGATCAAAAGGACAAAACTAGTTCTCTTAGCTTAAGTTACTAGTTCATCTTATTGAATTATTTGTTGTTTTGAGCTCTAATTAGTAGTGGTGATTTATGATATAGTTTTATTGGTGGTTTTATCATGATTATATATGTATGATAAACAATCTAAAAATCTATTGTAAACAATACCACAAGTCTTGGAAAGGATGGGGAAACACATGGGACAAGACTTGACCAAAAATGGACGTTTTGGAATCATTGGCGTTCCACGGAGCTTAGGAACCACGTAAGGGACATGAAACGGCCTTGGGATCATAATAAATGAATAATTAAAGTATATCACAAAAATAATTTCATTCCAAGGTTCCTAGGCACCATGATATGGGTGTGGCACTCTGTTGTATCAATATCGGCGACTTTAGTCCATGTATATATAGCACACTTTGTTGTTATGTTATAAACCTTGGACCATCTTGGGACTTCAACGGGGTCTGGTGAACACTTAAATTAGGGTTTTTATTCTATTAATTTGTTTTTTTTATGGATTTTAATATGTATTAAATCATTGTAATTATGGTTATGTCCATGAGCGACTAAAACCCTTTTTCCAGGGTTAAGACCAAAAAAATGAGTATTATTGTTATGAATTGATTTTGTTGGGTTGTTTATAATATTTGGTGTTTTACTTATACTTGTTATAACCATTTTAAAGACTTGCAACCCTTAGAATGCATAATCATCTTGTGAACCCAGAAGGAGGAACAAGAGGATAGAACGTGGGATAGATAGCATAGAATTGTAATCTTCCAATTGAATGAAGTTATAATTAGTACTTAGGATAGGAATATACCTTAGGATAGGAATATACCAATGTGCTCTATTTGCTTCAAGTACATGATGAAATATGAAAGTATTTGACTTAGTTCTTGCATCCCCTCTCAACGATGTAGTTGTGGGGCTAAGTTATATAATCAATTAGAGGTTCGCAAGGTCAAAATCATAGTATAGACCAAGTGAACCAACAACCAGGATAATTAACCTAACCAATGAAGTTCTATAACTTAATATGATTGTTCATAGCTCCTTAACCCTGGTTTCTCTCCATTTTTGTTCAAGAACCTTTAATTTACCGCATTTTTAATTTTACTTTAGATATAATGTTCAAACAATCTTTGGTTACTTAGCACTTGATTAATCAAAATAGTTGAAATAGAATTGGATAATTATTTAACACAAGTCCCTGTGGGATCGATACTTGGATTTTAAAATTTATTTTACTACTTGGTGGACCACATACATTTGTGTGTGTGCTTAGGCACAACAAGTTGAGAAACTCTAAAACCATGATAAGTGTGAATACACAATATTTGTCCCTAATTTAATGTGAAGACATAAAAGAACTAGAGGAGGCAGGGAAGACATGCTCTATAAAGGGTGTTCAGTCTGACTTCAAAATCCCAAAACTACATAAAATCATGATCTATGGATATCACTCAAACTAGTATATATACGAAAATGTTATAGAAAGTTGAGTGAGTATGGTCTACTTGTACTCAGTAGGCGTCATAAGTCTACCAAGTAAAATAGATAACTAAAAAAATAAAGTAAAGTACAAGTAACACATACACATTGCAAATATAAAATGTTCCAATGGCTAAAGTTGTATAACTCCTAATAGTATAATAATACAATCATAATAGAAGTATAACAAATATCACCATAGCATACAAAGAAGATCAAAATAGAGTATCATCCGCATAAGAGCAATAAAATATAGTACAACACAAGGGTATGATAAATATACAATGCTCGAATGTTCACCTCATATACACCTTCCAAGCCTAATATTCAAAGAGGGGACCTATAGGGGGTTTGCAACCTATATAATAATCATAATCTCATTAAATAACCTTGATGACACGTTTTTTAGCTAAGGCATTTTATAAATGGTATGTTTTCTTCCATAAAAAATCCAAGTTCCATAATAATATCAGTGTCATGAAAATTAGAGTTTGAGTATGCATGGTCATGGAAATATCAACAATATACAATAATCAGCTCAATAATGGCATGAACGAACTCAAATCGCCCAAGCTCAATAAGACATGATATAAGCCCTCTCATGGAAACACAATGGTAAAAATCATATAATACACTAATGAAATCAATCCAAGCCCCCACACAGGTTTCACAACAATGATAAGGATTAATTAATTCCCAAGCACAATCACAATCAGCCCCTTATGGGCATCTCAATATTAATAATTTATTATATCAATAATAATGGTTGAAACAAGACCGCACACAGACGAGACAATAGTAATAATAAGTTCAAAGAATAAAAACAATGATAAAATCTCCAACCCATAGAATAGTTTGCATGAATGGTATCTATCAAGCATAGTTTGAAGAAAGTTAATCCATAACCTATCTTGAAAGCCAAAACATGATCTTGAACTCCTCAATAAGAAGACTTTCCCTTCTAACCGAAATTAAAATGCACCTAATCTATCAAAAATGGATTTTATACATAATTAGGAGTTTAGTAATACCCATATTGGCATACTTTGGTTGTTGGTAAAAAATCATTACAAAAATCAATCAAAAATAGAAGTCTAAAACTAGAATTTAATAAAGAATTATGTCATCCATACTTTAAGGGTTCTAAAGATAAAACCCCTCGAACGTTGAATTGAAATATGACTAGAAAATTAAGAAAAACTAACTTTTTTACTTTATCAGGAAAAACCTATAATCGCAAGTTTAAAACCAAATCCTGAAGATGTTTCAGCAATAAATTAATGGTTAATAACAGAAAATAGATCTAGAATCTTAACCAAATCAGAGTCTAGGAAAACTCTCTTGAAATCGCCCGTGGCCATATACCCAAAGCTTAATAAATAGTGAAAATGGGGATTATAAATTGTTCTATGAATTGTACCTAATAATTGTGACACATCCCACATGATTGCAAGGTCAATATTAACCACATGTAAGTTTGATCATTGTAAGCACGTGAGTAGGCCTCTTAATTGCGATGCAGTCAACCCAAACCAATAAAGCTAACTCCTTAAGATAGTTGTGAACCACCTAACGACATGATGATTCATTTACTCAAACCTAATGATCAAAACATGTGTCCACATGATCATGTTAAAGGAACAAATATTACACCAGAAACTACACTATTAGTGAATTTGGATAAACCATACCCCTAGACCAAGTAATACTTTCATAAATAGAGGAGAGAAGCAGTTCTTCCCTATCATATCCAACAAAATCATGAAGAACAGACCATTCTTTCACCAATGAATGAGGATCTACCAGCCTGTAGGACAGTTTGCAAAGTGGCAATCCTACTTGCGACCAATGTGACCTCCTCCATATGAAGACCGACTCTTGAAGGTAGATTTCAAATAAAGCAAAATATGGTGTAGCTTCTACACAGCAGTGTATAGTTTACCATGCTATCACATAAAGATCTACAAGTCCACTTGCAAAACTTTCTGGATATAGTAACACATCCATCCCTATAGGTGTGTCAACAAATTATGTGAGGCTGACACTCTTCCACTATTCACTTTTTGGGTAACAAAAGAAGTGGTTGAACACTGAGTCGACAGGTTCAATCAAAACTTGGGATAACTTAGCTCGAAAGTTCCTCATTCATTTTTTTCCATTTGGCAAAACAGTGAGCTACATAGTGAGATTTTGAGGTCAAAGCAGAGGCCAGATAAGAACCTATTCCATGCTTGGGAGAGATTTAGGTATCTTTTTTGTGACTGTCCACATCACCATTAGTCTAATAAGGTACTAGCTTACACTTTTATAGAAGCTCTAGACCATAATAAAAAGATTTTGCTAGATTCAGCTGCACGTGGTCAAGCTCTAGAAAAAATGATGAGCTATACACCTTGTTAAATTAGATTGACCAAGGAAATCCAGATTGCATGGTGATACATCAGGGAACTCAGTTAAAAGGGTTGTTGGTGTGATCAAAGTTTATAGCATAGCAGCCTTAGCTGCCCAACTGTCTACACTTAAAAATAAAATAATGACACAATTCAGCAAGTTGGGTGTGCAACATATTCCAGCCAAGGTTAATGTAGTACAATAGGCCCCTAGTATGGTGTGAGATTTATGGAAATAGTAGCCACTCTGCATACTTGTGTAGTGCAAATCTTGAATCTGTTAAATTTATGAGCAATGCACAAAAACTGACTTATAGTAATGCTTATAATCAAAAGTTGGGCAACAACCACCTGCAGTAGCATAATACAGAGGCCAGTAACATAGAGAAAACCTTGAAAAGGATTTTGGCCAACCAAGAACAAATGGTTGCTGAAATAAAAAAATCAACAAGTGGCTCAATGGCAGTTAGAGTAGCTATTAGGGTAGTTACAACGGGCACAAAATACCAAGACTCAAGGTGCTTTGCCAAGTGATAATGAACCTCTAAAACAAGTAATGGAATTCGCCTTAAGGAGTGGTAAATAACTGAATGAGAGGCATCCACAGATAAATAAAAAGGTAGATATACAGGTTATTCCTCAATCGATCACTGATAGGTCGTTGAAATTTTGAGAAAGTCTGAGTACCTGAAAGCAAAAGTTGTTGAGAAGGAAATAGCATAAAAGTTTATGAGAAAGAAATTCCACCACCATCATTCCCACAGCGGGGCCAGAAATCAAAGGAGATGGATGCTTCAAGAAGTTCTTTGACACGTTCAGAGAGCTTCACATTAACCTTCTTCTTTTAGATATTTTGTAGGAAATTCCTGAGTATGTTCAGTATTTGAATGATGTGGTGACTAATAAAGTAAAGTTACAGTATCTTGAGATGGTGGAATTTAAAGAGGGGTGTAGCTCTGTGGTAATTTAGAAAATGTGTGAAAAGCTTAAAGACCCAAGAAGTTTCACCCTCTTCATTTATATTGTGACGGTGAAGTGGTGCATACCTTGAGTGATTTAGGGAAGAGTATAAATGTGATGCCTATATCTATGTTTAGAACTTTTAGGTTGAGTGAGACGATACCAAGCCTTTTGATGATCCAATTGACGGACAGGACCATAGTTAAGCCTGAAGGAATAATCGAAGAAGTCCTCATAAGGGTTGGGAAGATTATTATCCCTACTGACTTTATTTTTTTGAATTATAATATAGGTGACAGGGTGCCGATTATCTTAGGATGACCATTCTTAGACAGGGGAGGAGCGTTGATAGACGTGATAGAGGGAACTCTCACAATGAGATTGGATAAGAAGATATAGTTGTCAGAGTGAATAATCCACTTAATCCACCTTCCTACTTCAAAGATTTGTGTATGATTATAGTGATGGAAGTGGATAAGTGTTGGGTGGTAGAAATTTCACCATCAAAGATCTCTTCGGACAATCTTATTAAGTTACTAGAGCCACCACCTAAGACTTAGTTGATAATGATTGATGAGCCTGAAAAGGGTAAAATTGAAAAAGTTGTTGACCTTAAGAGTTCACACTTGAGAGGTCAAAAGGGACTGAAAAGATGTCCTCCAAGTAGGAGGAAAAGGATGAAGGAATTCGGTTAAGTAGTAATATTGGGTCATGCTGCGACACTAAATCAGGCGTTGCTTGGGAGGCAGCCCAAGTTAAGGTAGATTTTATTTTCAATATTTTTTGTTTTTACTTCATGCAGTTTTTGTTTTTATTGAGTCACAAATTTATGGGAAGTTTGAGTACAGAATACTGAAGTTAAGGAGCATGGTAAAGACTAAGTGTGGGGTCTCCAAATCCTTTTAATGTTAAAAGATGCTACTAGCTAGGCCTAGATGCCTTAGGGAGTATTTCTATCTCTACTTTTGAATTTAATTTTTGGACAAAGTAGATTTTTAAGTATGGGTAGGAGAAATTCTAATTGTTTTAGGTGAAATAATGTTTTAGGATCTTAGTTCCTAGTTGTTTTCTAGTTTTTTTCGTAAATTACAAAAAAAAATTGTGTTTTAGTTTCTAGTCGTAGTTGGGACTAATAGGTTCACACTTTACCCACCCAGTGGTTGTTCTTTTTGTTTTTTTTTCTATTGAGGTGACCTTTAAACCAAGTATCCTTTTTCTTTTTTGGAAATTTTTTAAATTTTTTTGTTTTAGGTAAGTGAGATGTTCTTGTTGGTACTATGGATGATTGCATGATGCAACTACTTTAGTTGTTAAAGCATATTGTCTGTGTGAATTACTACTTTTGAGACTCTTAGTGTAATACCCGATATTTCCTTAGTATAATCTAAGTCCCAATACATGAGTATTCATATATAAAAAAATTTAATAACTCATTATTTTTTATTTTAGAGCCTGCCATTGCATAGAAAATTCAATTAGCTTTTGAACGATATAAAATTTGCTCAAATCTGATAACCAGGTAAAAAGTTATGGCAATTTTAAGTTTCAACCATTAAAAACCGTCATTTTAACTTTTAGCGCATCGCGGAGCAGGCCAATCTCCTATTCGGAAAATTCTAGTGAGGGTCCGCAATACTATTTCAAGTGTCGAAGCGGGATACCACCGCATCACAGTGAACTTCCAGGTCCCAATCAATGAAGGGCTGCTATTTCCCGATATTGCGCCGCAGACCAGTTTCCCAGTCGTCCGATTCCAGTGACACGGCGCGATAGCACCGCGTCGCCCCAACCTAGAAAATTGGGATTTTCAGTCAGTTTTGAGTTTTAATTCCAAGGACTTTTAAGTACTTTTCCCTTGTCCCAGTGAGTCCTAAACACGAAATTAAGTCCCTATTAACCTAATTGGGAACTATTTAAATCAATTTTTCCCAAAAATCAAGAACCTTCTCTCAAGTAGTAAAACCCTAACCTTCAAGAATCAAGGTCAAATCTCAAGAACTCTCCATCAATCCTTCCAAATTCATCATCCCAGGTATGTTAGATGTCCATCAATGGATTTCTTTCCTCCATGGAGTCCAAGTATCCATTTTAATTACAAAACCATCATCTTTTCAATTTTATTTGGTTTTAAATTATGATTTCATCTATGAATCTCCATGTACTATTGATTTTATACCATTTTACCATGAAATTATTATTATTATTCAATTCCCCATGTTTCAATATCATCATTTATTGAATAAAACCATTATTTATCTCTATTATGTCATATTCATGCTATTTTTATATGTTTTAGGACATTCCTATGATTGCTTTGAACCATGAACTACAAGTCTTTGATAAAATGCCTACAA
This sequence comes from Capsicum pubescens, assembly GCA_030864215.1. Taxonomy (NCBI): domain Eukaryota; kingdom Viridiplantae; phylum Streptophyta; class Magnoliopsida; order Solanales; family Solanaceae; genus Capsicum; species Capsicum pubescens. Next base: position 182,014,495 of record CM061547.1, on the reverse strand, counting down.
GAGTGATTTATTTAATAAGAGCTTTCATATTTTGGTCTTCTAGCTTTAGCATCTTTTCAGTATTGTTGTTTTGAGTCCTAGGGGTATTGAATACCCGAAAATCATAGCTATTTACTTAGTTTAGTCTCAGTATATTACAGAATAGTCTTCAGATTATACTATAAGCATTCTCAGAATAATTAGATATCAGTCATTAAACTCAGAACAGTTTAGTATCTCAGTGTCATTCAATTGGGAGTAGGATTTAGCACCGAGCAAGTGTAGGGATGAAGGCTTCCCCATCATATAGGAAGAGTCATTAGTAGTAGTCCCTATACTCCAGAACTACGTAGCCAGTGTAGGATATGAGTAGTCACCTGTCAGGTTAGGCTTGACTATCTTACAGGGGTCACCCGTCAGTTTAGGCTTAACACCCTAAGTCCTTTGGATATTATATCAGTTTAGTGGATCCACACAACTATCATTAGTACCCGTGGCATGGTATTATGACCCTTCCAATTGGGGTTACAGGTTGGACCCCGATTAGCTCATATTGGGGAATGTCGGTTAGATGATACCTACCACGGTCTCAGATATAGTCTCAGTTACAGTCCCATCTCAGTTATTCAGTCTTAGTGTTTTTTTACCAAAGCATATAGATTTCCATTATTTCAGTTATTTATCTTATAGATTTTACTCTGTTAATGTTATATGCTTGGTCATGCATCCTTAGTATTTATAGATTTTCATACATTTTATGTATCTACAGATTCCATGCTCTTTATTTAGTACTCCATACTTTACATGCATGTCCAGTTAATTATTATTATTCCTATTCATAAGACTATGCATATCATCCTACCTCATTTAGCATATCGTACATTCAAAGTATTAATCATATACCTTTCTTTTGCGCTATGATGTATTGTATCATAGGTGCTGATGCTCAGTTCTTAGATCATACCTAGATTCTCAGATCATCGGTAGTACAGTAGTAATGGCTATTCCTCATCATTCGAGGATAGATTATATTAATTTATGTCTTTATCTCAGTAGTTAGTAGAGTTATTTGGGGCCTGTCCTATCAACTCACATTATTTATTTTAGAGGCTTTTCTTACACTACAGTTACCTATTCAGATTATTCTGAGTTCAGTAAATTGCAAGATTCATAATTTAGTAGTTATTTCTTTATTAAAACCTTAAGGTAATGCCAGTATTTTCCCGTATTTATGATAGTATTATGTAGTGTTCACAGCAGGTACCATCTCATGGGTTAGCTTATAGTCCCTCGGACCATAAGCACCGTGTAACGACTAGGGGGTAGTTTCGAGTCGTTACAAACTTGGTATCAGAGCCTAAGGTTTTAAAGTGTCCTAGAAAGTCTGAAAGTCATATCGAGCAGAGTCTTATGTGTGGGTAAGTACCGTACAGCACTTATAGACGAGAGGCTACAAGGCGTTTAGGAAAAGTTTCCCTTCTTTCAGTATCCACATCGTGTGAGTAAGCATGAGCTCAAGTTAACCTCTCAGTCTAATCCATTTCCTCCTTCGATTTACAGAATATGCCTCCCAAGAAGAATGGAAGAAGAACAAGAACTCAGCCATCCCCTCATTCCGTCCAGGCAGATCCTCTGGATGATCATGTCTCTCATGCAAAATTTTGGGTTGCGTTCACTACTCTAGCAAACTCCATAGCAGCATAAAATGAACGACCAGCTGTTGGTTTGGCCAACCCAGTGGGCAATACTGCTGCAACTAGAATTTGGGACTTCACTCGAATGAATCCTCTTTCCTTCACGGGGTCCAAGTCTGAAGAGGATCCATATGAATTCTTAGTTATGGTTCAGAAGGTAAAAGATGCTATGGGGGTGACGTATAGTCGGAGTGCCAAGTTGGATACATATCAATTACAGGATATAGCCCATACTTGGTTTAAGCAGTGGAAAGTTGATAGAGGCATTGATGCAGGGCCTATAGAATGGGAAGAGTTTTCCACGACTTTCTTAGACAGATTCTTTTCATTAGAGTTGGGGGAGGCCAAGGTATTAGAATTTATTAATTTGAGGTAACACAGCATGTGTGTGAGAGAGTATTCTCTCATGATCATTCAGTTAGCTAGATATGCTCCTCATGTGGTAGCTAATAGTTGGTCCAAGATGAGTAAGTTTGTGTCTGGTGTGTCTGATAGTATGGTCAAAGAGTGTAGTACCGCAATACTGATTAGTGAGATGGACTTGTCTAGACTGATGGTCCATTCTCAACAAATAAAGGGGCAGAAGATTAAGGAGAGGGATAGAGAAAACCAAAAAGCTAGAATCGGTAGTTTTTATTTCAATCAGCCAAAGTCAGAAGGTGGTAATTATCCTCAATTTTATCAGAGGTCTTAAGCCCTAATTATCTCTTCAACCAGTGCCTTAATACCCAAATTCAGAAATAACAATAGGGATAAGGCACCAGGCTCTAAGTCCCAGGTCAGTGTTAGTAGTGCTCGTACAAATCCTCTATGTTAGAAATATGGAAAACACCATCAGGGTGAGTGTAGAGTGGGTAGTGATGTGTGCTTCGAGTGTGGTAAGCCAAGTCATCGAATTTGGGAGTATCGGGTTGTTGCTCAGAAGGGTAGGGATATATGCCAACAGGTCCAGTCCCATCAGTTGTCAGTTCTATTAGGCCACCCAACTCAACAGGGTGTCGCTTCTAGTGCTGCCAGTGGTCAGCGTCCGAATAGATTATATGATCTTCAGTCCATCTAAGATCAGGAAAATCCTCCTGACGTAGTTACTGGTACTTTGAGGGTCCTTCACTTACATGTTTATGCTTTACTAGACCCTGGAGCTTCTCTTTCTTTTGTAACTCCATATATAGCCATCAATTATGGAGTCAGTCCCGAAATTCTAGCAGAGCCCTTTTTAGTGTCTACCTCTGTAGGTGTTTCCATTATTGCCAGGCAGGTATACAGGGACTGTCCGGTCATAATATCTCAAAAGTTACCTCAGTTGATATCGTGGAGTTAGAGATGACGAATTTTGACGTCATTCACGGCATGGATTGGCTCCGCTCATGCTATGCCTTAGTTGATTGTAGAAATAGAATAGATCATTTTCAGTTCCCAAATGAACCAATCCTTAAATGGAGGGGTAGTACTACAGCTTTTAGGGGTTAGTTGATTTCGTACCTTAAAGCAAGAAAGATAATATCCAAGGGGTGTGTCTACCATCTTATGCGAGTCAAAGACGCTAGCTTAAAAACTCCTACTCTTGAGTCAGTCCCAGTAGTAAATGAATTCTCAGATGTGTTTCCTGAAGATCTTCCTAGAGTTCCTCCCAAAAGGGAAATCGACTTCAGAATAGACCTTCTCCCAGATACTCAGCCTATATCTATTCTGCCATACATAATGGCTCCAGCTTAACTTAAAGAGTTGAAAGAACAGTTAAAGTTTCTCCTAGATAAGGGATTCATCAGGACCAGGATCTCCCCGTGGGTCATACTTTTTCTATTCGTGCGTAAGAAAGACGGTTCTCATAGAATATGTATTGACTACGGTCAGTTGAATAAGGTCATAGTCAAGAATACATACCCACTTCCTAGAATCGATGACTTATTTGATCAACTTCAAGTTGCTATCTACTTTTCCAAGATAAACCTCAGATCAGGCTATCATCATCTTAGAGTCAAAGAATGTGATATTTTGAAAATATCTTTCCAAATTTGATATGGTCACTTCAAATTTCTAGTCATGTACTTTGGTGTTACGAATGCCCCAGCAGCTTTCATGGACTTGATGAACCGAGTGTTCAAATAATACTTGGAAATGTTCGTCATAGTCTTCATTGATAACGTTCTAGTCTATTCTTATAACGAAAGCAATCATGCAAACCATCTCTGCATAGTGCTTCAGACTCTTAGAGCTCACCAGTTGTTTGCTAAATTTACTAAGTGTGAATTCTGGCTATGATCAGTAGCTTTCCTTGGTCATATTATTTTTGGTGATGGAATTAGAGTTGATTCTCAAAAGATCGAGGTGGTGAAAAACTGGCCTAGACCCATCTCTCTATCAGATATTAGGAGTTTCTTGGGTTTAGCTGGCTATTACCATCGGTTTATTCATGGATTTTATTCTGTTGCATCCCCCATGTCCAGATTGACTTAGAAGAAAGTTAGGTTTCAATGGTCAGATTCCTGCGAGAAGAGTTTTCAGGAGTTGAAGACTCGACTTACCTCAGCCCCAATTCTTACCCTACCAGATGATGCAGATGGTTTTATTGTGTACTGTGATGCATCCATAGTAGGTTTGGGTTGTATCCTCATGTAGAGAGGTAAGTTCATAGCCTATGCCTCCATATAGATTAAGCCTCATGAGCAGAATTATCTAACTCATGATCTTGAGTTAGTAGCTGTAGTGTTTTCCTTAAAGATTTGGAGGCATTACTTGTATGGAGTGCATGTAGATGTGTTCACTGATCACAAAAACCTTCAGTATGTGTTCTCTTAGAAAGATTTGAATCTACATTAGAGAAGGTGGTTAGAGTTATTGAAGAATTATGACATGAGTGTTCTGTATCTTTCGGGCAAGGCCAATGTAGTGGTCGATGCTCTCAGTAGATTATCTATGGGTAGTGTAGCTTATGTTGAGGATGGTAAGAAGAAGTAAGCTCAGGAAGTCCATCAGCTTGCCCGACTAGGTGTCCGTTCACTCGATTCAATAGAAGGTAGTATATGGGTACAGAGTAGCTCAGAGTCATCTCTAGTTTTGGAGGTGAAGGAAAAGCAGGATTGGGATCCCAATCTAGTTAAGTTAAAAGAATCAGTCATAGATCAGAAAGCGGAGGTTTTTTCCCAAGGGGGAGATGGTGTGTTACGCTATCAGGGTAGATTATGTGTTCCTGGTATAGATAATTTAAGGCAACAAATTCTTACAGAAGTGCATGGTGCAGGTTACTCTATTCATCCAGGGGCCACTAAGATGTTTTGCGATTTGCAAGAGATCTCTTGGTGGAGTGGGATAAAGAGACATATTGCAGAGTTTGTAGCTAAGTGCTCTATATGTCAGTAAGTTAAGGTTGAGCACCAGAAGCCTAGTGGGTCCATGCAGGAGTTCAGTATTCCCATATGGAAATGGGAGAAAGTGAACATGGACTTTGTGATAGGTTTGCTTCGTACCCATCATAAGCATGATTCCATTTGGGTTATCATAGACAGGATGACAAAATCATCTCATTTTTTGCCAGTCCATACCTCTCATTCAGCCGAGGGCTATGCCAATCTCTATCTCAGAGAGTTGGTTAGGTTGGACGGTATTCCCTTATCTATAATCTCAAATAGAGGTACCCAGTTTACCTCTTACTTCTGGAAAGCATTCCAAAAGGGTCTTGTTACCCAAGTCCATCCCATTATAGCTTTCCATCTTTAAACAGATGGCTAACCAGAACAAACTATTCAGACTCTTGAGGATATGCTGAGAGCATGCGTTGTTGATTTCAAGGGTAATTGGGATGACCATTTTCCTTTGATTGAGTAAGCATACAATAACGGATATCATTCCAGTATCTCTATGACTCCATTTGAGGCTCTCTATTGTAGGAGATGTAGATCTCCAATTGGTTGGTTTGAAGTAGGTGAAGCTGCATTAGTAGGTCCTGACTTAGTGTTTGATGCCTTAGAGAAGTTTCAGTTGATCAGAGAAAGGCTTAGGGCTTCCTAGAGCTGATAGAAATTGTATGTCGATGTGAGGAGAAAGGATCTCAAGTTTGAGGTTGGTAATTTGGTGTACTTGAAAATCTCTCCCATGAGGGGGTGAAGCGATTTGGCATGAAAGGGAAAATCACAGATATGTCGGTCCCTTCAGAACCCTCAGTTATTTCGGAAAGATAGCTTGCGAGCTTGAGTTACCTTCAGATTAAGCCTCAGTACACCCAGTATTCCATTACTCATTGTTGAAAAAGTGTATTGGTGATCCAGCAGTAGTTGTTCCCTTAGAAATTGTAGATATTCAGAATAGTGTTTCCTTTGAGGAAGTCCCAGACGAAATTCTTGATCATCAAGTTCGCAGACTAAGAAATAAAGAAGTGCCACAAGTAAAAGTTCTTTGGCAAAATCTGTCCGTTGAGGGAGACACTTGGGAAGCAGAAGCAGATATGCAGACCAAGTACCCTCATCTTTTTTCCGAAAATCCATATTCAGTATAAGGTACCAATCTTCTTAAGAATTTTTTCCTCTGTCATGCCAAGTTTCAGCCTCACATCATGTTCATGTCAGTGGTGCATTCATGAATCAGTTCAGTAATGCATTCCATGCATATTCAGTGTGTAAGCTCAGTACATCAGTTTTCTCATCTTAACCAGTTTCATTTGGGGACTAATGATCCCAAGGTGGAGATATTGTAACACCCAGTATTTACCTAGTATAATCTAAGTCCCAATACATGAGTATTCATGTATGAAATTTTTGAAACACTTATTATTTTTTAGTTTAGAGCCTACCATTGCATAGGAAATTCAATTATCTTTCCAACGATATAAAATTTTCCCAAATCCGATAACCGAGTAAGAAGTTATGGAGATTTTATGTTTAAATCGTTAGACACCATCATTTTAACCTTTAGCGCATCACGGAGCAGGCCAATCTCCGATTTGGCAAATTCCAGTGACGGTCTATGATCCTGGTATGTCGCGCCATAGGTGAACTTAACAATTGTTCATTTCCAATGTTGAAGCGCGATACCACCGCGTCGCGGTGAACTTTCAGGTCTTAATCAGTGAATGGTTGCGATCTCCCCGCATCGCTCCACAGACTAGTTTCCCATTTGTACGATTCTAGTGACACGGTGCAATAGCGCCACATCGCGCCAGCCCAGAAAATTGGGATTTTTAGTCAGTTTTGAGTTTTAATTCCAAGGGATTTTAAGTACTTTTCCCTTGTCCCAATCAATCCCAAACACGAAATTAAGTCCATAATAACCTAATTGGGCATTATTCAAATTAATTTTTTCCTAAAATCAAGAACATTCTCTCAAGTAACAAAACCCTAACCTTCAAGCATCAAGGTCAAATCTCAAGAATTCTCCATCAATCCTTCAAAATTCATCATCCCAGGTATGTTAGATGTTCATCCATGGATCCAAGTATCCATTTTAATTACAAAACCATCATCTTTTCAATTTTATTTGATTTTAAATTATGATTTCATCCATGAATCTCCATGTACTATTGATTTTATACCATGTTACCATGAAATTATTATTATTATTTAATTCTCCATGTTTTAATATCATTATTTATTGAACAAAACCATGATTTAGCTCTATTATGTCATAATCATGCTATTTTTAAATGTTTTAGGATATTCCTATGTTTTCTTTGAACCATGAACTACAAGTGTTTGATAAAATGCTTACAAGAGTGATTTATTTAATAAGAGCTTTCATGTTTTGGTGACAAGCTTTAGCATCTTTTTAGTATTGTTGTTTTTATACCTGGGGGTATTGAATACCTAAAAACTATAGCTATTTCCTTAGTCTAGTCATAGTATATTACAGAATATTCCTCATATTATACTATAAGCATTCTCAGAATAATCAGATATCAGTCATTAAACTCAGAACAGTCTAGTATCTCAGTGTCATTCAGTTTGGAGTAGGATGTAGCACCGAGCGAGTGTAGGGATGGTGGATTCTCCGTCAGATAGGTAGAGTCATTAGTAGAAGTCCCTATACTCTAGAACTACATAGCCATTGTAGGATATAAGTAGTCACCCATTAGATTCGGCTTGACTATCTCGCAGGGGTCACCCGTCAGTTCACGCTTAACACCCTAAGTCCTTTGGACATTAAATCAGTTTAGTAGATCCACACAGCCATCATTAGTACCCGTGACATACTATTAACACCCTTCCAACTGGAGTTATAGGTTGGACTCCGATTATCTCAAATTGGGGAATGTCAGTTAGATGATACCTCCCACAGTCTCAGATATAGTCTCAGTTACAGTCTCGGCTCAGTTATTTATTCTTAGTGTTGTTTGACCAAAGCCTATAGATTTCAATTATTTTAGTATTTTAGTTTACAGATTTTACTTAATTCATGTTATTTTTTTGGTCATGCATCCTCAGTATTTACAGACTTCCATGCATTATCAATATCTACAGATTCTATGCTCTTTATTCAATACTCCATACTTTACATGCATGTCTAGTTAATTATTATTATTCCTATTCATGTGACCATGCGTATTAGCCTACCTCATTTAGCATACCCGTACATTCAAAGTACTGATCGCATACCATTCTTTTGTGCTATGATGTATTATATCATAGGTGCTGACGCTCAGTTCTCTGATCGCACCTACATTCTCAGATCATCAGCAGTACAGTAGCAGTGGTGATTCGTCATCATTTGAGGATAGATTATATTACTTTATGTCTTTATCTCAGCAGTTAGTAGAGTAAGCTGGGGCCTGTCCCATCAACTAACAGTATTCAGTTTAAAGGCTTTTTAGACACTACAGTTAGCTATTTAGATTATTCAGATTTAAGTATTTTTCTAGGTTTATAATTCAGTTGTTATTTCATTATTAAAACCTTATGGCAATGTCAGTATGTTTTGAATTTATAATATTATTATGCAGTACTCACAGCAGGTACCAGCTCATGGGTTAGCTTGTGGTCCCTCTAAACCGAAATCACCATGTAACGACTAGGGGTAGTCTCGGGTCGTTATACTTAGGCTCTAGTTTATGAATCTCATACATTGTTGTCTTAATGTTGAATTCGTGTGATTGCTAGGTTAAGAGTCTATGATGATCCTATTTGACTTAAGATTGTGCCATGTAGGTGTAAAAATTTAGTTGTATTCCTTGTTGCATATGATGTCTAGAACTTTCCTACTATGTGTACAAAGCAAAATAAAGAGTGTGGGTTTAAGAGATGATATAGGAAATTCTTTGATAGCCTTGTTTCATACCCTACTTTACCTACTCTTATGCATAATCTAGTGTAACACCCCGAGAACCTATACCGAGACATCACATGGTGCTCAAGACCACACGTTGCCTCAAGCTAACCCTCCAAGCCTGTCATCACTTTCAGAACTCTCTACGACACAAATCATCATTAATTAGGGAAGAATAATCATGAAATGAACATACTGAGATACGAAGTAGTACGGTTCTATACAAATAAAATACTAAAATCTCTGTACATGCTGGCACACTAGTCTGACAAAGCCTCTACTACATAGGACTGAGGAGCCATTGGGACAGATTCCCAACTGACTCGTACTGAACTGAAATTAAACAACTATCTATTAACATGAAAAAAATGGAGACACAGGTCCCCGGACCATCAGGACTCACCAACAGCAGAAATGTAGATGAAGGTACTCAAGGATCACTGTCGTTGCTGAGACTGAGCACCTGAACCTATATCATGAGGAAATATAGAATACAAAAGAGTATGGAAGTCAGTACTTTGAAATGTACTGAGTATGTTGGGGTGGATGCAACATTTTAAATAATATCATAAATGTATAAGAAAATTATGCATGCTGACAATAATAATTCTCTTCACTTGAATTATCTAAAACATCATTTCCGTAAGTCATTAGTAAAAACATATGCTTCATAAATCACATAAATCATTTAACTCAACTCAAAAACTTTGACTCATGACTTAGAGTGACTCGGTAACTCATGGTACTTAGATCATTATGGACGTAGGAGTTTCTTATAACCGACATAACTACACCATGTGAGCCGCATGGAGTCCAACGTTTTGCCCTCCTAAGGAGAGAACCCCACATTGGCGGGGGTGTTGTACTCTTGCCAGGGAGTACAACCTCAATCTCATTATCACAATCCTATACTCTTTCTTTGGCACATAATTATCAACATCAATCCTACAGTGGCACGTAGTTTCGGGGAAATACCACATTTCCCACTCAGTGCTAAGTACTCCTCCCAGACTCAGCTCAGAACACGTTAGGAATTCCACCTTAATCAATATCAGCTCATGGGTAATCATAGAGACCAAAACATAAATATATCTCATCTATAAATCATAAACAACTATGGATTCCTAACTCGACTCAAAATCAAAACAATCTTTCTCAACGTCAAGTACCTTTGCTTATCAAATCATTTCAAATATCAAAAGCTTCAAGGAAACATCATAGGACTCATCCTTGACTTTCAATCTCAAATATTGATATATATTCAATAGTCAAATTTCTCATGGAAAGGCATAACTCATGACACTTGTCTTAAATCGCTTAGAAATCAACAATACGTAATGACAATATACAACTCATGGAATAAATTCTCAATTGAAGAAACATGATGGTGAAATAATCATAAATATCAAACTTATTCAAATCAAATCTCATAAATCATAAATAAAGAAATTTGGGTGTAAACCCACTTGCAAAATCATGTAAATCAGTAATAGAAAGTAAACCTTTAGGCACAAGAACGAAAGGAGTGTTCTTGTTCAAACCCCACATACCTTGGATTATGATTTTGGAGCTGTAGAAACTTGATATAAACTTATTTATAGCATTCTTGAGCTAAATTTCTTGACTCCTTTAATTAGGAAACCTTGATTCTTGGATCACTTTGAATCTTTATGGAAGATTCTTAAATTTTCTTAGAAGAAGATTGAATTTTTGGGTTTTGAAAGAAACCCTAATTTCTAGATGTTTCTTGAAAGAGGAAAGGAGAAAATGAAGGGCTATTCTCTACTAGTATATATATATAAGAACTTATGGGGCGGAAATGACAAATGCCCTTTTGAAAAGGCTGAAATTTGCTGATCGGGGCCTGTGACGGTCGATCTAACGGTCCGTCAATTCTCCTGACGGTCCACCAGATCGTCCGTCACTCGAGTGCCAAAACTGGAACTTTATGCCTCGATGTGATGGTTTATGTGATGATCCGTCAGGAAACTGACAGACCACTAAGTCGTCCGTCACTTGAGGGCCAGAAATGAGACATTTTGTCTCGACCTGACGGACCCCTTGACGGTCCGTCAGCTTTTTGACGGTCCACCAACTTGTTCATCGCACGATAGACTGAAAAAGGAGTCACTACCTTGGATTGATGGGGCACATGACGGTCCACCAGGGACCTGACGGTCCGCCATGTCGACCGTCAAACCTGGGCGATCTGATACCGTACAAAAAAATGGCCATATCCACTCAAAATATGGATATAGGCTTAAGAAACAATTAGGGTATTACAATATCTCCCCCTTGGACATATTCGTCCTCGAATGTTTCCAAATAGGCCAAGAACAAGAGAAAATGAGGACGTATAGATGGAACGACTCACATCTAAGGGCTCACTTTACTCTAAACCTTTGAGTACTTCACCAAATGCACGAATCATATAGGGAATAACCATATAGCTGAATACATTAAATTAGGAGAAAACTAAATTAGGGGAATAGTACCTTCAGTTTGATTTGAACTCGGGGAGAAAAGATGAGGGCAACTGGCTCACATATCTGCTTCTGCTTCCCAAGTCGCACCTTCGACTGATTGATTTCACCACAGAACTTTAACCAAGGGAACTTCCTTGTTCCTCAGTCTATGGACATGATAATCAAGGATTTCAACCGGGATTTCATCATAAGAAAGGCTATCCCAAACATCACAACCTTCCAACGGATCAACAACAACAGAGTCTCCAATGTGCTTCTTGAGCATAGAAACATGAAACAAAGGATGGATAGCTGACAATTTTATAGGCAACTCAACCTCATAAGCTGCTTTCCCAACATGATTCAAAACTCTATAAGGGCCAACATATATGGGACTCAGCTTCCCTTTTTTTTCAAATCTTTTCACCCCTTTCATGGGTGAAATTTTCAAATACACCAAATCATTGACTTCAAACTCAAGAGATCTTCTTCTCATATCTGCATACAACTTTTGACGACTCTGGGCTGTCTTCAACCTCTCCCGAATTAACTTAACTTTCTCCATAGCCTCAAATACAGCATCAGGTCCAATCACAGCAGCTTCACCCACTTCGAACCAACTTATTGGCGATCTACATCTTCTCTCATACAAAGTTTCAAATGGAGCCATTCCAATGCTAACATGAAAACTATTGTTGTAAGCAAATTCAATCAATGGTAAATATTCTTCCCAACTTCTTTTGAATTCAAGAACACATGTCCTCAACATATCCTCCAAAATCTGGATAGTCCTCTCAGCCTAACCATCGGTCTCTATCGGAGATGATAGACAACAAAACTCCATGCAACCTCACTAACTCTTGAATATACAGCTTTGCATAGTCCTCCGCGGTGAAAGATGTATGTACTGGTAGGAAATGTGCTGACCTAGTCAACCTGTCTACAACAACCCAAATAGAATCATGATGACGATGAGAGAGAGGTAAACCGGTCACGAAATCCATGTTCATCACTTCCCACTTCTAAGTTGGAATGCTAAATTCTTGCATCACACTACCGGGTCTCTGGTGCTCTATCTTTACCTACTCGCAAGTTTTACACTTTTCTACGAACTTCGCTATATCCTTTTTCATACCATTCCACCAATAAATTTCTCGCAAATCACGGTACATCTTGGTAGCACCAAGATGAATAGAATATCGCACACCATCCGCCTCAGCCATAATTCTTTGCCTCAGATAATCAACATAAGGCACACACAATCAATTCTGAAATGTCAATACAGCATCTCCCCCTTGGGAGAAAACCTCTACCTTTTGGTCTTTGACAGACGCTTTAAATTCAACCAAACGAGAATCCATATCCTGCTTCTCCTTCACTTCCAAAACTAGGGAAGATTCGGAACTACTCTGAATCCAAACATTACTCTCAGCTGAGTCGAGCAATCTAACACCCATCCTAGCTAAATGGTGCACTTCACGAGCTAACTCCTTATTATGTTCCTCTACATGTGCTACACTACCCATGGACAATCTATTAAGTGCATTCACCACTACATTGGCCTTGCCCGGGTGATACAACACACTCATATCATAGTCCTTCAGTAATTCTAACCATTGCCTCTACCGAAGATTCAACTCTCTCTAAGTAAACACATACTACAAACTCTTGTGATTCCGTAAAGACATCAATATGAACACCATACAAATAGTGTCTCCAGATTTTCAAAGCAAAAACCACAGAAGTTAACTCGAGGTCATGGGTTAGATAATTCTTTTCATGAGGTTTCAACTGCCTGGAGGCATAGGCTATAACCTTATGCTTATGCATCAACGCGTAACCCAAACCAATTCTGGAAGCCTCACAATATACCACAAAATTATCTACACCATTAGGCAGGGTCATCACAGGGGATGAAGTGAGTCGAGTCTTTAACTCCTGAAAACTCTTCTCGCAAGAATTTGACCATTGGAATTTAACCTTCTTTTGGGTCAACTGGGTCAAAGGAGCAGCAATGGAAGAGAAACCTTCGACAAAACGATGGCAGTAGCCAGCTAGACCTAAGAAACTCCTAATATCAAACGGGGAAATAGGTCTAGGCCAATTCTTTATAGCTTCTACTTTTTGAGGATCAACTCGAATACCATCAGAAGAAACAATATGACCCAGAAAAGCAACTGACCTTAGCCAGAATTCACACTTGCTAAATTTGGCAAACAACTGTTGATCCCTAAGGGTCTGTAAGACAATTCGAAGATAATATGCATGGTCATTTTCACTCTCAGAATATACAAAGATATCATCTATAAACACAATAACGAATATATCTAGGTACGGTCTGAACACCCAATTCATGAGGTCCATAAAAGTTGTCGGGGCATTTGTTAGCCCGTAGGACATAACCAAGAATTCAAAATTACCATAAAGAGTGTGGAAAGCCATCTTTGGAATATCACACTTTCTGACTTTAAGTTGGTGATAATCGGATCTCAAATCTATTTTTGAAAAATAACAGGCACCTTCCAGCTGATCAAACAGGTCATCAATTCTAGGAAGAGGGTACTTGTTATTGACTGTGACCTTGTTAAGATGATGATAGTCAATGCACATGCGCAATGAACCATCTTTCTTTCACACGAATAGAACGGGTGCACCCCAGGGAGACACACTAGGCCTTATAAAACCCTTATCAAGAAGATCTTTGAGTTGCTCTTTCAACTCTTTAAGTTCTGGAGGGGCCATACGATACGTAGGAATAGAAATAGGTTGTGTATCAGGGAGAAGATAAATTTCGAACTCTATCTCTCTATCAAGAGGTACCCCTGGGAGATCTTTTGAGAAAACATCAGGAAACTCATTGACAACTCTAAGAGACTGAATAGTTGGATTCTTAGACTTAGTGTCCTTAACTTCGACTAAATGATAGATACAACCCTTGGATATCAATTTCCTAGCTTTAAGATAGGATATGAAATGACTTTTAGGAGCTACGGAATTTTCGGACCACTCAAAGACTGGCTCATTGGGAAACTAAAACTTGACTACACGGGTACGACAGTCTATAGATGCATAACAAGAGTAAAGCCAATCCATACCTAGAATAATATCAAAATCAATCATGTCTAGCTTAATCAAATCTGCTAACATGACTCTGTGAAGGACAGTGATAGGACACTTCTTATATACTTGCTTAGAAACAACAGATTCACCCACTGGTGTACATACTAGAAAAGGCTTGAAATCTTATAAGTACTAATTTCAAAATTCACATCCACCAACAGAGTCACATAAGAAAGACTTGACCCAGGGTATAGCAACACGTACATATTAAAATAAAATACACGAAGCGTACCAGTAACAACATCTGGTGAATCCTCCTGCTCCTGGTGGGGTGGTATAGCATAAAAGAGATTTTGTCGCAGACCACCTGCAATACTAGACGAGGCACCCTGAAGAAGAGTAAGACGAACTACAGGGGCTGGAGCACTAATAGTCTGACTCTGAGGACCAACATCGCGACTCCCCTGTTTAGTGTATGGGCAATCTATGAACTTGTGGCCCAACTTACCACAACCAAAACAACCCCTCTGACCGACTAAGCACTCACTGAGATGGTCTTTACCTCACTTCAGACATGGAGGAGGATGAGCTCTGTTAGTTACACTGTCCTGGGACCTGGACATAGTAGGCCTATTACCCTGCTCCAGCGTAATTCTGAATGTAGGAGTATTGGCTGATGAAGGAACTGGCATAAGAGAACGGCTCTAGAACTTAAGGCGAATCCCTCCATAAAATATAGCCTGACTATACCCTTGTTGTTCTGATCTAACTCTCTTATTCCCTTTCACTCTCTCTCTATCCTTTACCTTGTCCGCTTTAATCTGCTGAGGATGAATCATTAGTCTTGAAAGGTCCATGTCCCTATTAAGAATAGTGTAAATACACTCTTTCACAACATAACCAGATACACCGGCCAAGAACTTACTCATACTAGTTCTAGAATCAGCCATCGTACCGGGAGCATACTTAGATAACTGGTTAAACTTATGGCAATACTCCTTAACTGTCATGGGGCCCTGTCTCAAGTTCATAAATTCTTCTAATTTTGCTTCCCTCAAATTCGGGGGAAAGAATCTGTCTAAGAAGGTATCTAGGAATAATTTCCAAGTTACAGGAGTATCATTCTCCCCTCTACTCTTCTTCCACATCTCCACCCAATCATAAGCAACATCTTTCATTCGATAGGCAGCCAATTCAAAACTCTTCTCCTTAGTCACGTGCATAATCTGAGTGGTCTTTCTCACTTTATCTAAATATATTTACGGGTCCTCACCTACTTTCGACCATAGAACTCAGGTGGATTCATTTGCATAAAGTCACGAACCTGGGCTGCAGCAGAATTATTCCCTTGTGTAGGTGGAACAGTAGCCTGGGTGTTGGCTTGAGAATTAGTGGTGACCGCCTGGGCTAGAACTTGGAAGGGTGCCCGAAATTCAGCATGGGACACCGTCTCACCTAAAGAATCAACGGGTTGAGATCATTCATTATTTTTGTGAGCTCTACAAGGAGGCATTTACTGTCATAAGAGAGTATAAATTAATAGCAGAGAGAAACAGTCATAGGCATGATAAACTCTTGAAAGAAAGAAATAACTTTTCCTAATACGTCCCATAGCCTCTTGCTCATAGATGTGGCGCGCTATACACCGATGATCAAGACTCTACGTAACGTGGCTTGTCAGACTCTCTAGGACTCTTCAAACCTTAGGATCTGATACCAAGATTGTAACGCCCCGAGAACCTATCCCGAGACATCACATGGTGCTCAAGGCCACACGTGGCCTCAAGCTAACCCTCCAAGCCTATTATCACTTTCAGAACTCTCTACGACACAAATCATCATAAAGTAGGGAAGAATAATCATGACATGAACATACTGAGATACGAAGTAGTACGGTTCTGTACAAAAAAAATACTGAAATCTCTGTACATACTGGCACATTAGTCTGACAAAGCCTCTACTATATAGGACTGAGGAGCAATTGGGACAGATCGCCAACTGACTCGTACTGAACTAAAAGTAAACAACCATCTATTAACAAGACAAAATCGGAGACACAAGTCCTCGAACCATGAGGACTCACCAACTCTAAAAATGTAGATGAAGGTACTCAAGGATCACTGGCGCTACTGAGAATGAGTACTTGAACCTATGTCATGATGAAATATAGAATACAAAAGAGTATGAGAGTCAGTACTTGGGAATGTACTGAGTATGTGGGGGCGGATGCAACATTTTAAATAATATCATAAATGTATAATAAAATCATGCATGTTGACAATAATAATTCTCTTCACTTGAATTATCTAAAACATCATTTCTGTAAGTCATCACTAAAAACATATGCTTCATAAATCACATAAATCATTTAACTAAACTCAAACACTTTGACTCATGACTTAGAGTGACTCGGTAACTCATGGTACTTAGATCATTATGGACATGGGAGTTTCTTATAATCGACATAACTACACCATGTGAGCCGCATGGAGTCCAATATTTTTCCATCCTAAGGAGAGAACCCCACATTGGCGGGGGTGTTGTACTCTTTTCAGGGAGTACAACCTCAATCTCATTATCATAATCCCATACTCGGACTTTGGCCCACAATTATCAACATCAATCCTACGGTGGCACGTAGTTTTGGGGAAATACCACATTTCCCGCTCGGTGCTAAATACTCCTCCCAGACTCAGCTCAGAATGCGTTAGGAATTCCACCTTAATCAATATCAGATCATGGGTCTATCATAGAGACCAAAACATAAATATATCTTATCTATAAATCATGAAAAACTGTGGATTCCTAACTCGACTCAAAATCAAAACGATCTTTGTCAACATCAAGTACCTTTTCTTATCAAATCATTTCAAATATCTAAAGCTTCAAGGAAACATCATAGGACTCATCCTTGACTTTCAATGTCAAATATCGATATATATTCAAAAGTATAATTTCTCATGGAAAGGCATAACTCATGATACTTGTCTTAAATCGCTTAGAAATCATCAATACGTAATGACAATATACAACTCATGGAATAAATTTTCAATTTAAGAAATATGATGGTGAAATAATCATAAATATCAAACTTATTCAACTAAAATCTTATAAATCAAAAATAAAAAAATTTGGGTGTAAACCCACTTGCAAAATCATGTAAATCACTAATAGAAAGTAAATCTTTAGGCACAAGAACGAAATGAGTGTTCTTGTTCAAACCCCACATACATTGGATTATGATTTTGGAGATGTAGAAACTTGATATAAAGTTCTTTATAGCATTCTTGAGCTAAATTTCTTGATGCCTTTAATTAGGAAAGCTTGATTCTTGGATCACTTTGAATCTCTATGGAAGATTCTTAAATTTTCTTGGAAGAAGATTGAATTTTTGGGTTTTGGAAGAAACCTTAATTTCTAGATGTTTCTTGAAAGAGGAAAGGAGAAAATGAAGGGCTATTATCTACTAGGATATATATATATTAGACCTTATGGTGCGGAAATGACCAGAATGCCCTTTTGAAAAAGCTGAAATTTGCTGATCGAGGCCTGTGATGGTCGATCTGATGGTCCGTCAAGTCTCCTGACGGTCTACCAGATCGTCCGTCACTCGAGTGACAAAACTGGAACTTTCTTCCGTGACGTGACGGTCGAAGTGATGATCCGTCAGGAAAATGATGGACCACCAAGTCGTCCATCACTCGAGGGCCAGAAACGAGACATTTTGTCTTGACCTGAAGGACCTTGACGGTCCATCAGCTTTTTGATGGTCCACCAACTTGGCCGTCACACGATGGACTGAAAAAGGAGTAAATTCCTTGGCTTGATGGGGCACCTGACGGTCCACCAGGGACATGACTGTCCGCCAGGTCGACCGTCAAACCTGGGCGATCTGATACCGTTCAGTAAAACGGCCATAACTCCCTCGTTCGATGTCGGATTTCAATAAAATTGGTATCGATGGAAAGATTATTCAATTATATACATGAAAAAAATTACAAATTAGAGAAATAATACATGGTTTAAATATTAATAACTTTGGAAGTCATATATATCCACTCAAAAGATGGATTTAGGCTTAAGAAACGATCGGGGTATTACATCTAGTTAGCCCCATTGAACCTTAAACCTATTTCTTTGATAGGTTCAGATGTATCTTAATTCTCTTTCTTTTATTAACCTGAATTTGATCCAAATATCCTAAGTGCTTTAGTTGAAAATTAATTAAGTAAAAGACTGTGAAATACAAGTAAGGAAAAGGTTAAAGTGAAGCCCCCAAGAAATAGCTAGTGGTGTTGAAAATTGATATGTGTTGTGGTTGGGAGTTGTGTGATGAAAAAAATAAAGATTTTTCAAAATTAAGTTATGTATAAATATATAATACTCCCAGTACACTGTATGTGAATTAGCTTAATAGGATGGGGTAAAATAAGAGAAGTGTGTAGATGACTGTGGTGGAAACTGGTTGTTAATATATTGATCATAAAGTTCATGTGATCTATTAAAGCGCTTAGGAAAGTTAGTCACTATTCTTAGTGAAATAGTTCCTACCTATCCCTTAGCCTACATTACAACCCATAAAGACCTATTAGATCTTGAGTTTTACCATTTTGATATTAGTAGAGTACTACACTAAGGGCAATCCTATGGTTTATCTTGTGTAGCTTATGAATTATTTGTGAGAGTGAGCTTAATTTGATTCATATACACATTTTGTGATACATTGCTTCTCTGTGATGAATTATGGTTAACTTGCTTATTTTTAGGGAACATGTATGATCTTTTACAAAGTAATATGCTTGAGTTTTCCAACTGGGTGAGTCAATTCCTATGGTTAGGATGTTTTGAAGCAGTGTTCATGAGATTTCAATTGTGTGTATAACATGCTTAGTGTACAAAATTGCATTCAGTGGAGTCATTGTAATATTATATTGAGTGTATTGCTTGTTATATAAGTGTGGAGTCTTCTCTTATTATGATGATTAGAGTGAAGAGTTGTTCGAGGATGAACAACCTTTAAGTGTAGGGTATGATCTGAGGTGGGTTTATGCACCTCAGTGTTGTTATCCAAGCTTGTTTAGCTTAGTTTAGAGAAATTCTCTTATGATTAATAAGTAAATATTTATGTAATTTAGAATCTAAGTGTTAAACTACTTGATTATAATTTTTAAGGTGTGTATGTTTGGAATAAATTTGGTCACCTAGAGTTTAGATGAGAAAACTAGTGTTACTAGCTCGAGCTATGTGTTGTTTTAGTTGATCTCGATGGATTCTAGTGTAATTAATGAATTACTAAGGTTATGATTATGTATTTATGTGTGGAATAACTTGTTTATAGCGTTTAAGGTTCAATTAAATAAGCCATGAGACAAAACAATAAGTTAAAGATCAAAAGGACAAAACTTGTACTCTTAGCTTAAGTTACTAGTTCATCGTATTGAATTGTTTGTTGTTTTGAGCCCTAATTTGTGGTGCTTTATGATATAGTTTTATTGGGGTTTGATAATTATAATATATGGGTGATAAAAAATCTAAAATTATATTTTAAAAAACACTACAAGGCATGTAAAGGATGAATAAACACATGGGACAAGACTTGAACAAAAATGGATGTTTTAGAGTCATTGGCGTTCCACGTAGCATAGGCACCATGTAAGGGCCATGAAATGACCTTGGGATCACCGTAAATGATGATTTAAGTTTCTCACCACAATAATTTCATTCCAAGGACCCTAGGCACTGCGATATGGGCATGGCACTCTGTTATATCAAAATCGACAGCTTTAGTCCAAGTATAAATAGGACACTTTGTTGTTATGTTTCCCACCTTGGACGACCTTGGGACTTGAACGGGGTCTGGTGAACACTAAAATTACGATTTTTGTTCCATTAATTTTGTTTTTTATGGATTTTAATATGTACTAAATCTTTGCAGTTATGGTTATATCCATGAGCGACTAAAACCCTTTTTCAAGGGTTAAGGCAAAAAAAAGAGTATTATTGTTATGAATTGATTTTGTTAGGTTCTTTATAGTATTTGGTTGTTTACTTATACTTGTTATCACTATTTTAAGGACTTTCAACCCTTATAATGGATAATCATCTTGTGAACCCATAAGGAGGAACAAGAGGATAGAACGTGGGATAAATAGTATAGAATTGTAATCTTCCAATTGAATGAAGTTATAATTAGCACTTAGGATAGGAATATACCTATGTGCTCTATTTGGTTCAAGTACATGATAAAATATGAATGTATTTGACTTAGTTCTTGCATCCCCTCTCAACGATGTAGTTGTGGAGCTAAGTAATATAATCAATTAGAGGTTCGAAAAGTCATAATCAGAGTATAGACCCCGTGAACCAACAACTAGGATAATTAACCTAACCAATGAAGTTCTATAACGTAATATGATTGTTTGTAGCACCTTAACCCTGGTTTCTCTCCATTATTGTTCAAGAGCATTTAATTTACCGCATTGTTAATTTTACTTTAGATATGAATGTCAAAAGATCTCTGGTTACGTAGCACTTGATTAATCATAGTAGTTGAACTAGAATTGGATAATTATTTAACACAAGTCCCTGTGGGATAGATACTTTGCTTTTAAAAGTTATTTAACTACTTGGTGGACCACATACACTTGTGTGTGTGCTTGAACGCAACAATTTGAGAAACTATAAAACCAAGATAAGTACGAATACATAATATATGTCCCTAATATAAAGTAAAGACATAAAATAACTAGAGGAGGTGGGGAAGACATGCTCCATACAGGACGTTCACCCTGACTTTAAAATCCCAAAACTACATAAAATCATGATCTATGGATATTACTCAAACTAGTATATATACTAAAAGGGTATAGAAAGTATGAGTGATTACGCTCTACCTATACTCAGTAGGCGCCATAAGTCTACCAAGTAAAATAGATAACTAAAAAAGTAAAGTACTAGTAACACATACACATTACAAATATAAAATGTCCCAATCGCTTTAGTTGTATAGATCCTAATATTATAATAATACAATCATAATATTAGTATAAAAAATATCACCACAACGTGTACAAAGAAGATCAAAATAGAGTATCATCCACATAGAAGCAACAAAATATAGTACAACACAAGGGTATGATAAGTATGCAATGCCCGAATGTTCACCTCATATACACCTTCCAAGCCTAATATTCAAAGAGGGGACCCATGGGGGGCTTACAACCTATATACTAATCACAATCTCATCAAATAACCTTGCCGACACTTTTTTTAGCTAATGCATTTTATAAATGGTATGTTTTTTTCATAAAAAAATCCAAGTTCCATAATAATATCATTTTCATGAAAATAAGAGTTTGGGTATGTATGGTCATGAAAATATCAACAATATAAAATAATCAGCTCAATAATGGCATGAATGAACTCAAACCGTCCAAAGCTCAGTAAGACATGATATAAGCCCTCTCATGGAAACACAATGGTAAAAATCATATAATACACTAATTAAATCAATCCAAGTCCCAATACAGATATCATAACAATGATAAGGAACAAATAATTCCCAAACACAATCACTAATAGCCCCTTATGGGAATCTCAATATTAATAATTTTTCATATCAATAATAATGGTTGACACAAGCCCGCACACAGACAACACAATAGTAATAATGAGTTCAAAGAATGAAAACAATAATAAAATCTCCAACCCATAGAATAGTTTTCATGATTGGTATCTATCAAGCATGGTTTGAAGAAAGATTAGCCATAACCTATCTTGAAAGCCAAAATATGATCTTGAACTCCTCAATAAGAAGTCTTTCCCTTCTAAGCAACATCAAAATACACCAAATATATCAAAAATGGATTTTATACATAATTAGGAGTTTAATAATACCCATATTGGTATACTTTTGTTGTTCGTCAAAAATCATTGCAAAATTCAATAAAAATTAGAAGTCTAAAACTAGAATTTAATAAAGAATTATGTCATCCATACTTTAAGGGTTCTAAATATAAAACCCCTCAAACATTGAGTTGAATATGACTAGAAAATGAAGAAAAACTAACTTTTTACTTTATCAGGAAAAACCTATAATCTCAGGTTTAAAACCAAATCTTGAAGATGTTTCAGCAATAAATTAATGATTTATAACAGAAAATACATCTAGAAGCTTAACCAAATCAAAGTTGAGGAAAACTCTCATGAAATCTCCCTAGGCCATATTCCCAATAATAAATAAATAGTGAAAATAGAGTAAATCATAAAAATAGGGATTACAAACTATTCTGTGAATAGTACCTCACAATTGTGACACTTCCCACATAATCGCAAGGTCAATATTGACCACATGTAAGTTTGATCACTGCAAGCACATGAGTGGGCCTCGTAATTGCGATGCAGTCAACCCAACACGATGAAGTTAACTCTTTAAGATAGTTGTGCACCACCTAACGACATAATGATTCATCTAGTCAAGCCTAATGATCACAACATGTGTCCACATGATCATGTTGAAGGAACATATATTGCACCAAAAACTACACTAGTAGTGGATTTGGACAATAAAGTGTCCTGATTGAACCCTCAGAAATTGTTTGGGACCCTACAAAAATAATCTGATATTGGTACTAGGTTAATTGTGACATTTTGTACTCAACAGAACCATAGGATTTTTCAAAAGAGATCATTATCATGAAGTTTCACCCTAGGAACCCCTTTTAAGATAAAATAACTAGTTTTTTCTCAAATACTTGACTTACAATATAGTCTTGAAATATGAATCAACCATGTTGCTAACCCAAAATTGACATGTCGTATCTAGTTGAACTGACAAAATTACATTATGATGCTTGGTTCACAAAATGTTTACTAAAGTCAACTATATCACTTGAAAGGCTACTCAAAACCTCAAACTCAAATAAATCACTCTCGAATTCTTTGGAGATTTTATCAATCATCTACACAACTCATAAATAATATAAATCAAAAATAAGATAGTCAAAAGGATCAAATATAAAGAAAAACCAACAATGACGACATGGTTGTTATCTTTGGTAACTTGAAAAATCTATCAAACACTATCTATGATGTGTAGATTGGACTAAGAATAGCTAATTTACACACACTATAAGGAAAGGTAAGGCTTGGTTGGGAATACTATAGAGAAGGGACAACAGTTAGATAACATGGATGGAAATGTAATTGTTAGCCTTGCCCAGTTTATATGGAATTAAAATCATATGCATTTCATTATCGACCAATGATCATAGGAATATAGGTGTTAGGAATTATTGAGTAAACCTAGAGTTGTTGGCACAACACTAAATATCATTAAAATCAACTCACAACTAATAACTTAAGAAATCAGCTAAATATATAATATAAGGAATCAACTAGATTGTTAAAGTACCACGATCATAGATCCTTTCTATTCTGAATTTTGAATTACTTTATTGCGCCCTATATCCAAATTGACATTATTTATATTCAAAACATAAAGATGAATCTCTATTATTAGTACCTACTGAATAGCTCATATGATAATTCAAACTAGGTAATCAATTTGTCATTCCCTTGTGTACAATATCTAGATTCACATCTTGTATTACTTGTATAACTGCATACCCTTCCCTGTGCATTCGAATGCAAAAAGTTTTGTATCAACTTTCCATAATATATCATATGTCGCTAGTCACTTGATTTTCATACATTATGTTCATTGAATTCAAAGAACAATAAGATCATTTCTATGACTTTTTAGAGAAAGGTAAGTTCTAGGATGTCTGACTAGTTTAGGACTGCTCGAAAAAAGAAAAAAATCTTTGATGGCTTATTTCTCATATTTATGAGGAATTTTAGGATTATTGGAGGACATCGGAATTTCTAGCTAAGTATGAGCAAGCAAAGAAGTCCTAGAATGAAGGAAGTAACTCATTGCACACTTGGGTACAAAGAACCAAGGGACGATATTTAGGGAATCGGTTAGCAATAAAAACCTTTGAATTTATATGTTTATATAATATTGATTAAATATTATTTGATTAAGGTTAATTAAAATTATATTTAATGCCAAAACATTGGGGAGTGTGCTGACTCAAGCGAAATTCTTTTGGCCACATGTATTAAGAAAAAATAAATGAGTTGGATCTAGATGAATGGATTGAACCAAGGGCTCAACAAGCTTATGTAGGTTTAAAAAATTAGATAACAAGTACTCATATATCTCTTTATTATATATATGCTAAATTTTGTTTTTATATATTCACAATAATTATCAATAACACTTGTGTGAGTACAGCCAGACTACGAAAGCCCTAGGAAAGCCAACTTAGACTACACTATATAATGCCATCCAAATCTGGACTAACCATGTATAGGGGGAGAATAAAAAAGAGATTCAATGGTATATGCTCTAGGAATTCAATGTGATGTATCCAGTCAGGATTGGAAGGTATTGTCACTTCAAGTTATGCCAAGGTAATCGATGGTGTTCAGATTATTATTATGTTGCACAAGATCAAACAACTTATGCATGTCTTACCAGATGATAAGATAAAATGGATTATAAAAGATAAAAACATGCGCAACACTATCAAGGAACTCAAAGAACAAGTGAATGGCAAGATTGAAGTCACTGTCATGGTGCATTCTGTTATCCTCCCACATTAGTTGAAGAAGAAACTTCTAATAGTGATATTTTCATGCCTTGAGCGTAGACCCTGAACATGGTTGGTACCAGAAACTATCACTAGTCTAAGTGAACCACCTGACACAAAACATAAGCATACATCTAACATTTACAAAAGACATAATAAAGAATAATAGGTATTTTAAAAATAAAACTAGATTTATAAATGGAAGGACTTGAAGTTTTGTAAATATGATGACACAAAGTCCAAAATATGAAATAATAAAAACCGAACACCTATTGTCTATGAAAACTCTAAATCTAAGTAAATATGTCTATTGGAACAAGGTCATTTGTATACCTTTACAACTAAAAATAAAACAACTAATAGGTCTATGTAAGGCCCTAAAAGGTAGAAAGGCTTATCAATAGCTTAAAATAGTGAAATTAAGGGAATCGTTTTATTACAAACCTATGTACTAGGATCTCCGTTGTAAATAATGCATCATCAAATGATGTTGGTACATAGAATATATGCTAGGTATAGAAGTAAAGAACATTTCCTAACTTACACATATGGGACTAAAATAACAAAGCAAACAGCAAGGGGAAAATGAAAGCATAAGTAATTAACTATAACAGATAAGCATCTAATTAACATTTTAGTTTCATTCAGGAATAAATGGCATAACTAACGAAATTTCATAGATACACCACTAGCATATGGATCCAAGAAATGCCAATTGACTATGCACCTAACCTTGTGTGTTGTATGGGTTGATAAGGTCTTTATATTACATCATAAAAAACATGAATAATCATTTTTATTGGTACGCATAAAATGGGTCACTCAAATGAATGGAATAATCCATACTGATGTTGGTAGTAGTTTCAATCATTCATATAATAAACTTATTCCATCTCTATTAACCACCTATCTCTCTTAAGTTCATATTTTGTTGATTCTAGTCTTTTTGACTCATATTCATAAGTTATCTACTTTAGGCTCATAATTATGGGTTAGCCACTTTAAGCTCATAATCATTTTTAGGCTCATAATCATATGTTAGCCACTATAGACTTATAATAAGTCTTATCATTCATTAACATCATTGAGGATTCATAGAAGGTAGTATCAAAACTCATCATATCATTTATGAATTTTTCAACTTATAGAGAGTAAGACTTTGGGATATTCATGTTGTTTATAGCACAACTTATAGTTATAGAGATAATATCATGAAATCATAAAGATTTTCTTAAAGTAGTTTTGTAGTGTTATAAGACACAAGAATCATATTATTATGACATAGCTCATAAGGAAAGGATTTCATGACATTATAAAGATTATGAAAATTTTGAGATTCAAGGAATTTAAACATAGTTTATAGTTAAGGATATCATATGATCATATCAAAGCACAATCAAAAAGTTCATATCAGAATATCATAAGCTAGGGATAATATATCATAAGTCATAGAGTATGTATTTTGAAAAGAGTTCATATCATCAGGTCAAAACATAGTCAAGAGGGTGCACACAATTATGTTGAAAGCATAATTAAGAGAATTCATAGCAAAATCAATGGGAATTACATTATCACTAGATTTATAGGTCGGGTTAATATGATCTATAGAATTCAAAAACAATCATAAGAATTGCAAAATTTCATTTGATTTATGAATTCATAAGTTCATACAGAAGAATCTATTGAAAACATAAAATTTAGGTTAAATATAAGTATATAATGTGTCATGGTTTCATGGAACTTATGATTCTTAAAAAAGGAAATTATACAGGAACTTAGGTATTCTTATTGGATATGAGGTGTGTTTGTGTTGATTTTGTAGAAAAATAGGTTTTGGAGCAAAAACTGAGAAGAAAAAATGAAGAGTTATTGAATTAATGACCTACGAGTCAACCCACAACCCATGGTTTGGACCTAAGACCCAAGGGTTAGGGGCATGACTTGAGTTATTAGTATGCTTTGTAGTGTCTGAGTCCGACAAGTCCACCCACAACTCGTGGAGACACCCCGTGACTCGTAGGTTGCAGACGTGAGTTGAGTGCTTAAGAGGATTTCTAAGTTTGAGATCCACGAAGACAAACCTATAGGTAGTGACTCCAAAAAAAACCACACGATTTAAATTCGTGAAGTGAAGATCTAAAAGATGGATACCATCTTTGATTTCCATAATTGAAGCCACGACTGGTAGATCTGATCCATGGCCCAACCCATGAGGTATGGACTGCAGCCGACCCAATTTTCCTTTACTATTTAGGATAGAATATATTTTATATCTATAAATACTCCCTTGATTTTTATTATTAAGTTACACACTCTATATACTGTTTACATTATTTTGAGTTCTGAGATACATTATTGATCTTGGAATTGTTAATATTGGTTTTAAGGGTTTCTAATTGATTTGATATTTTGAGTTTTTCATCTTATTCGTTGTAAGTTCAAAATTATGCTTTCATCTATGAAATCTTTGTGTGTTCTTATGCTTATGAGAAGCTAAACCCCATAACTAGGGTTGTGGGAATCCTGATGAATTAACAAAGCAAGTTGAGTGCAAAGTCATTCTAGATAGATGTTCTAGCATGTATTTTACTTTTCTTTAATTTGATTGATTTATTAATGGGTGCACACATTAGGAACTTGCCTGTATTTTAGACTTCTTAGGAGAGAGGTAGAGATTAGGAAAAGGAAAAAACAATAGTAATTTAAATCTACCAACATTCATCTAATTAACTTGAGTCGTAACTTCGATAGTTAATCTAAGATCAAAAAACAAGGGTTAGTAATGCAATGATCTAAGATTGAGAAGATATGAGTGAAATTCACCCAAACCAAGGTCAAAAGACATTTAGGTGATACATAACTTGTTTGTTTTTGCATGTAGGGCATCAAGATAGTTTGATAAGCACAAACAAATTGTGGAGGTATGAATTCATTGAGAACACAATCCTATTGTTCTTCTCACACTAATCACAACCCAATTAAAAAGAACTTTCTACTATTTCTCTTTTGTTACAAAACATCCCTTTTTATTTACGCAATTCCCAATTACATCCGTGAGATCTTGATAGATTTTTGGCTTAATTCTCGTGGACTCTACCCCAACCTGTTTGGGTTCTATATTTGATTTAATGACCACTTAATACTTTCTTAGAGGTGTAAGTTAGGTTACATCAAATTTTGGCATAGTTGTTGGGGAATATGGTTACAAATTAATTGATCGAGTTTGTTGAAGTTGTTGGTTTAATTTGTTGATTTCTAGTTTCTAATAAACGAAGGCACATGATGGTGTATTCCCAGTACTAGGAGTCAAGGTAATCCCCTGATTTCATTTGATTTTGAGCTTGAAAGAACTTTCTGACAAAATCAAAATATAGAAATAAAAGAAGTTTAAGATTAAGGATCCTGCTCGAAGGGGTTCTTAACGACCCAGCAACATTGAATTTTCCACCTCAGCATGGTGATCTGGAAACTACAGAGAAAGTCACTAGACAAAAGGAGAAAGAACATCAAGAAAACTTGATAGGTATAGAATGAGAAGGAACAAAGGTCAACAGCCTATTCAGTAATACTTTCCAGTATATGATGATCTAGATGAATACTTGGGGAATGTTGATCTAGTTGAAACATGTGAAATTATTTCTCCAAAATAACCCCTAAGGGACCAAATTAGATATTATAAGTGTGATGATCTAGTTGCTAAACTTGAATGGGGTGTTTGCTGGTTTTCCCACTGATGATGCAAACATACACCTTATGAACTTTGTGGGGATTTGCAC
The DNA here is from genome assembly GCA_030864215.1 of Capsicum pubescens. Classification (NCBI taxonomy): domain Eukaryota; kingdom Viridiplantae; phylum Streptophyta; class Magnoliopsida; order Solanales; family Solanaceae; genus Capsicum; species Capsicum pubescens. The sequence goes on along the minus strand of CM061547.1, from coordinate 181,985,612 downwards.
TTCGTACAATATATTTTGTAAGATAGAAAGCTATACGATTGAAGTTGTTCCCGTTCTTTCTGACTGGAGAAGTAACTATATGGTTAAGAGAGTTGCCTTGTGGATCTATTACTACTAGGAATAAGTTGAGGACAAAGGTTTTGGATCACTTTTTCCTGCCCTCTAGAATATTGCAGTAAAAAATAAGATCTATAATTACAGGTAGTTACATTCAGAGGAATTATATGAGACATGGTTGAGGTTCAAGAAGAAGCTATAGAATGTTCCAAATCATAGAATCATTGGGAGAAACTTGTTTGAGATATTGTATAGAGACTTGATTTCTAATATCAAGGATGCAGTTGATACTATTATAGGAGGAGTATTTATGATTCTTTATTTGGAACATGATTCAGAAATCTTAGACTGGATCACTAAAACCAATGGAGGGTGGAATATTTAAGAGGTGGATAGATAATCTTGTACTTATGTTATTGGTGTTTCTAATAAGCAATGAGCATTAGATGAGTCAGTAGCTCAAGAGGTAGCACAGTTGAGAATTGAGATTGGCCTTCTTATAAAGCAATTTATAGATATTGGAGTAGAAAAGGTAAATTTAGTGAGTTCATAAGGTAAGTCTTCTTAACATGAAGAGTCAAATTCTAAGAAAAAAGCTAAGTATTTAGATAAAGAGATGGTAGGTTTCCAAGACAAGGGCCAAGGTTCTAATAAAGATATTTGGAACTCGAGGAAAGGTAATCAAGGTTAGAACTACCATGAAGAAAGGTATAGGGACAATAATAGAGAATGTGATAGTGACTAAAAGAGGAAAGATAGCTACAAGTAAAAGAGTGGCCTATATATTCCACCAAGAATCAATATTCTTAGTATGGACATTAGAGAATAGAAGCATTGCTTGCAAATCTTGTGATGAGTTTAGAGAGCCAAGAGAGTTGCCTAAGGGAAATTAAGGAAGATATTTTTGGGTTGAGCCAAAAGGTAGAGTCTCATGCAAATGCTATTAAGAAACTTGGGCAACAGTTTTGGTAGATGTTTTCCACATTGAAGAAGCATCAACCAGGCACTCTTCCCAACAACACTATTCAAAATTCCAAAAATGGCAATCATTGTCTAGCTATTACCACTTAGAATAGTAAGGCTACTACTGATCCACCTATGTTTGTGATTGATGACATAGGGAACGATCCAATGCATATTGATATTTGGATAAAAATGAAATAAAGAAGTTGGTGACTAATTATCAGGCATCTCAAAAGCCTACAATAGCAGAGAAAAGAGATAACAATGATAAAACATAGGGTAATGAGGTCACACCAGCATCAAAGCCTATTCTACGACCTCCTTCACATTTTTCAAAGGTTTAAGAAGAAAGCTAAAGAAATAAAGTATCAAAAGTTTATTTCTATACTTAAAGAGTTATCTGTGAATATCCCTATTGTAGAGGCTATAGAATAGATGCCTGTCATATGAAACTTATGTAGGATTTGTTGATGAAAAAGAGGATGGTGAGTTTTGAGACTGCTGATAATATGCACCATTATAATGACATTACCTCATGATATTTAGTTGAAAAGAAAAAATATATAGGAGCCTTCACCATTACTTTCACTATTGGATCTTTTAACATTTCATAAGCTTTATGTAATCTGGGACCTAGCATTAGTTTAAAGCCACTAGTCATCTACAAGCAGTTGGAGTTGGGTCGCCTAAGACAACCTCTATAAGACTTTTAATGGTGGATCTTACTATTTGAAATCCAGTTGGTATATTGTGTGATGTGTTTCTAAAGGTAAATTCTTTCATATTTCTAACTAATTTTGTGATTCTTGATTGTGAGGTTGACTTTGATGTCCCTATCATATTAGGAAGGCCCTTCTTAGCTACGGTAGAGATAAATTTGAGACTTAATACTGAGTAGGTCACCTTCAATGTGTGTCAATCAATGAAGCAGCCAAAAGATATGAATGTGATTTCTATGATAGATACGATTGATAAAGATGCATTGGTTCTACCCATTGAGAAGAGCCTTTGTGTCAAGAAATTCGCAGTAGTAATCATGAATTTTGATAGTGATGATATTGATAGGTATGATGAGATAGTAAGTGAACTTGTAGGCTAACATTCTTACTCTTATGCACCAAAGAAGTTAGACCTTGATCTAAAAAATAAAGCAACACCTCCAACTAGACCATATATTGAGGAGCCACCAGTTTTGGAATTGAAGGCCCTTCACTATTATTTGTGTTACACATTCTTGGGGCCACAATACCTTACCAGTTATTATTCCAGTAGATTTATTAGAATGAAGGTAGATACTTTGATATTATTTTTGAAGAGGTATAAAAAGGGTATTGGTTGGACTATTGCTGACATTATTAGAATTTCACCCAGAATTTACATTCATAAAATTTAGCTTGAGTTAGAATGTATACCTAGCATTGAGAATCGACATAGATTGAATCCATCAATACAAGAAGTGGTGAAGAAATAAATTATTAAGTGGTTAGATGCATGTGTAGTTTATCCAATTACCTACAGGAAATAAGTGAATGTGGTTCAGTGTGTGCCAAATAAGGGTGGGATCACTGTGGTTCCCAATATAAAAAATGAATTAGTTCCTATGAGACCAGTCACAGGATGGAGAATTTGCATGGATTATAAAAAGATAAATACTTAGACCCAAAATGACCACTTTCCTATGTCATTCGTGGACCAGATGTTAGATTTTCTAGTGGGTAGAAGATTGTATTAACTTCTTAATGGTTATTTAGAGTATAATCATATTTCTATTACTCCCGAGGAACAATATAAAACAACTTTCAATTGTCCATATGGGATGTTTGCATTTAATAAAATGCTCTTCGGTTTGTGTAATGCTCAAGCAATCTTTTAGTGTAGCATGATGTCCATTTTTCTGACATGGTGGAGGATACTATCAAGGTTTTCATGGATGACTTCTGAGTTGTGGGTTATTCATTTGATGATTGCTTGGCTCCTTGTCTAACGCTTTGACAAGATGTAAAAAGTATAATTTAATGCTAAATTATGAGATACTTCACTTCATGGTTAATAAAAGGATAGTGCTTGGGCACAAGATTTTGAAGAAGGGATAGAGGTCAAGAAGGATAATATTGAGGTAATTGAAAAATTGCCTCCACCAATTTCTATAAAGGGCATTCAGAGTCACTTGTTCCTCCACCGATTTTTATGAATAGCATTCAGAGTTACTTGGGTCATGCAGGTTTCTATAGGCAATTAATCAAAGACTAGATTGCAAATCCATTGTGTAAACTACTATAGAAGAAGGTGAAGTTTGTTTTAATGATGCTTGCCTTAAAGGCTTTTGAGTGCCCAAAAGAGAAATTGGTTTCAACTTTTATTATAGTGTCCCCTAATTGGACCTAACCATTTGAAGTAATGTGTGATACCATTTATGTATCCCTAGGATCAATCCAAGTCCATATGAGAGAAAAGATACTTCATCCCATCTTTATGAAAGTAAAGCACTGAATCTTGCACAGAAAAATTACATGGTGACTGAATAGGAATTACTTGGAATGGTATTTTCTTTAGAAAAATTCCTGTCCTATTTGATTGGTACCAAAGTCATTATGAACAATGATCATGTTTCTCTTAGATACCTTATAGTAAAGAATGATTCTAAGTCAAGGGTAATTCGATATGTACTTCTGCTATAGGAATTTGATTGTGTATAAGGATCAAAAGGACACCGAAAACCAAGTTGCCAACTATTTGTCTCTCCTAGAGAACGAGTCAATACTAAAACTTAGGGATGAACTTGAGATTGATGATACTTTTCTAGATGAACATGTCTTGGCAGAATCACAACACTTAATCCTTTGTTTTGCTAAATTTGCCAATTATTTGGCAAGTGATCTTGTCCCAAAAGATATGTCATTTCAGTAGCACAAACAATTTATTCATGAGGTAATAAAGTTCTTTTGGAATGAGTCATACTTACTATAGGTGTGTGCTAATGGTATGATTCGAAGGCGTATTCCTGAGGTTTAGATGATGAGTATATTGGAAGCTTGTTATTTGTCTCAAATTAGTGGTCATCATGGACGTACTCGCACTGCGCAGAAATTCTTTCAATGTGGTTACTATTGACCAAATATCTATACGGATGCACATGACTATGCTCGATCCTATGACGAATGCCAACGATAGGCAATATATTGCAAAAGCATGAGTTTTCTATGACACCCATTCTGAGCTTGATTTATTTAATGTGTGGGGTATCTATTTTATAGGCTCATTTGTGAGTTTACATAAGATAAAATGTATTTTAATAGTTTTCTTCTAGATCTCTAAGTGGATGGAAGCAATTACGCTTCAAAACAATAAAGGTAAGAGTGTCAAAATATTCTTGAAGAAGAATATTTTCTATATATTTGGTCCCCCATGATCTATCATCAGTGATGGTGGGACTCACTTTTGCAATATTTTGTTCAAAGCCTTATTTGAGAAATATGGTGTAAAGCATAAGGTGGAAACACTTAACCACTTTCCCTTGCCTTTTAATCCAAAAACCCAATCCAAATCTCAAGGAATACAACTCTAATCAAATTCAAATACTTCTAACCAAATTAATCCTAAGCAAAACCCTAATGCTACTAACCTTTTGCATGAGAAGTTAATTTATTCAATTCTAATCTTTGAAAAGAGGTGAGTTCTTTAAAAGTTCTGATTATGCCTTGTCCCTCAAATAGTCATGATTCTTACCCCATAATAATTGAACCACTATGAACAACACGGGGACAAGATTAAATCTGAACTAGTTGGGAATAGAGTTCTACAAATTTGAAGTGAATAATCTGAGTAAAATTGATTAAATCTCAGGTTTGAGATCATGTTCCCAACCCATCGTCCATGAATTACATTCATAAGACATTGATTACACTCATGAGAATCGGACCTGAGATTCTGAAACTCAGAATCAGGGTCTAATACCTATAAAGGCAAGTCACGAGTCATGGATTCAACTAGTGACTAAATTCTCTCACAAGTCCAGTCCATGAACCGTGATGTCAGTCCAATATAGGTTGTACCTACTAGTTCAACTAAAAATTCTCAATATAGGTACCATGGAACCAAATGGAACACAGTAGAAGGTTGTACATGCTAGACTGGGAAATGAGTCTCTCAAGTGGAGTGGGTCCATGGAGAAGTCTCTGTTGATAGTGAACCATTGGTATTATGCCAGACACGGCGCTAGACTCAAAGAGATGCAGAAACCAAGGCTACCATATGATTGGCATCTCATCTAACTTCTCAATTGGCACCAGTATCTCAGCCTAGGCCCCAGGCCTCACCAATTTCTATTGCCTAGGCCAAACCCCAAATGAAGAATGCACGGAGGTCAACACCGTGCTCCCCTAACCCTCCCCAGTCTGATAAGAGAGAAGAGGTATTTAGTTCTAGTGATAGTGAGGAGGATACAATCATCCCCCAGTCTAAGGAGGGGGAAAATCTGAGTCTAGTAGAAGCAATAGAGCGACAGATTCTTCCAAATATAATAAGGGAGAAAAGTCTTCAGAGGGTGATATAGATGCAACTACATCAGCTGTATTGCAGCAGTAGAGGAGTCCACACACCCCTATATTGTGTTAGTAGCTCCAATGATTCAGAGGTGTGTGTGGTAGACATGCAAGACATCTATGATTGAGATATTGAGATGACCAATCAATGAAAGACTAGAGGAGTGTAGCTGAGGATCCCTACATTGGGATTGTAGATTTGGTAGGGACCCTAGATATTAAGACCACACTTTATAGATGTGGTTTACGGTTTCTACACTTCTTATGTTTCATATATTAATTTGATCACACTATTAGGGCAGAGAGGTCGAGACTAGCCTCCACTGTCCCATACACTAGTCAGAGGAACATGAGTTGACTTATTCAAGGAGATAATTTGAAGATTCTAATTTAGGCTAAGTTATGAAATATCAGTGACTAGTACTCAGGTTAATTATAGAATGGTTATAATTAGGAACCAGAGGGAAATAAGGGACCCCGAGCAGTAGAGAGATCTGGTGAGATAGGTGGCTTGACAGATTATTGAGCTAGGTATTGATGCCCCTTGGGTATAGGGGAATCAGATATCAAGAAGTCTACCATTCACTTTGAAGAAAAGTTTTGGTAGACCTTAGTTCACCACCAATTGTGCCCCACAACTGTGTATAATGCATTTGTTTTGGACCCAATGGTACTTATTTCCAGCATCATAGCTGGGTATGATATAGACTTCACTTGATGGATTTGCGATTAGATATATGAGAAAATTTTCAGAGAGGTCATTGGAATTCCATTAACCTACTTGATTCAAAGACATGTGATGGAGAAAGAATACTAGAGTGACCAGATATTGATTATTTGATTAAGGTGAATCAGTTGGCTGATGTGGAGTTTATCCACAATGACACCAACCCAGTTGCATAGAAAAAGGCACAACCTTCTACGTCTTCTACACCAACCTTTTTAAGAGGCCTCTAGAGTTAGCTGAGTAGGTTGATAGGCCAGCACTGGGCAGTCATATTGAGAGAGATAGCTAATTTATAGAGAGTTTAGCTATTGTAGGTAGTGATAGGTCTATAATTACTTCAGCTCTAGCTCTTACTTCTACAATGCCCCCTCGTGCACCTATTTTAGGTATGGTGATAATCTCTCAAGAGTTTTTACTGGAGTAAGTGGATAGGAAAAATGAGTTTGTAGAGTGCCAGACACATACCATTACCTAACTGGCCAAGTTTCTAGGTCAGATACGGCCTTGGGTGGGAACTACTTTAGAGATATCAAAGGCCAGGGTTAAGTCAAGGATAATGGTCACTATAGAGAGGTTTAATAGATGTTGCATGAAAGTATAGATAGTTTTAAGATCCAAATATGAGAGAGACTCTGTGATTCTCGAGTCCCTTATCTATGGAGTCCGTGGAGGAGGTGGATATATTAAGATATGAGGTTTATACAATAGCTTAGAGTCACACTCTTATCATCCCTCCTATCATACCTCCTATTTTGTATCCACTGACTACACCACCATTGATAATTTTTGATTTTTTGTTACTGATGATGAGCTTTGAACTAATGGGGACAAGTAAGAATGAGAGCTCATCGAGCAGAGCGGTAGTTTAGATAAGTTTGAGTAGGACATGAAGAGGGTAGCCACAGAGTCTATAATTCAATTCAACATTAACGAGAATAAGTATGCACAACGTGAGTTGGGAGCCTCCTTAAGTAGACCACCACTACCATCTCTTAGAACTACACTTGAGTGCCTCCTAATACCCCAACTGGGGGCAAGGCCACATCTAACACCTAGAGAATCTTAAGTTTTTTCCTACAGCTACATGTTATTTTTTTTCTTAGTATGCACTGGGGACAGTGCAAAAGCTTTTAGTTAGGGTGGGGTTGTACTAAATACTCTAGGTTTTTATTGTCATATCTTTTTTCCAAGAGTATTATATTATAGTAGAGACAGAATATTTAGGCTATTGTCTTGTTCATTATATGTGTTTTATTTGTTTGGTTTGACTAGGACAAAAATAAGGAACATTGGTGCAGTCAGAATTTGTGTGTTTTTATGATGAATAAAATGATTCCCCTCCTAAAAAAATTTTATGAACTGTGTGATGTGAAGATATGAAATAGTGACCATTGATGAATCTTGTTATGCCATTAATATTAGGGACAAAATAATCACAGCTTAGCATTTCATGAACCGGATAGATAGTAGTTGATAATGTATTTATGTGCTATGTATGTGTATGGTGTTTACTAGTTCGCTTTGTGTGTGAAATCCAGAACTTACCCTATTAGTCTTTCCTCGGTTGTAGAATATTTGGTTGGGATAGGATCATAAGCCATGTTTAAAGAAGTTTACTTTTAGCCTAAAAGATCGACCAAATGAAAACAAGTATCCCTTGATCCCAAATTTGAGTATAAAGTGACCTATTTTCTTATTTAGGCTTTTAACCTTCCAATTTTCATTACAATAAACTTGTTTTGTGCATGGTACCTCCTTGTACATTCCATACCTCAACTCAGACAAATCACCTAAGTTGAGGGTAGCTATCATAGGGGTGTGTAGTTGAAGACAAGTATGAAGAAGATATTGAGAAAAGAAAAGAATGAAGGGTTGGGTGTTGTAGAAAAGTGTGAAAAAAAAAAGAAAAAAAGAAAAAATGAAAGAGAAAAGAAATAATAAATGGAAAGATTGAAGAAAACGACACTCAATCTGAAAATAAATAAAGGAGAAAAGGGAGAATAAAATAGCATGATTGAATAGTTGATCCAAAAATATAAGTGTAATGTCTAGGAGGGTTGAGTCACTATTTCCTATATGTACCATACCTTCCCCACAAGTCTAGATTAGAAGTCAAGAAAAGTCTAATAGTGATCCCAGTCCTACTGTTTGAAAAACTAAGGCATAGAAAATAAGGGCAAGCCTATAGTATTTCATGCATATTGTTTGAACTTCGTTGTGAGAATGAGTGCTTTGACGTATTCCCTGCATTGATATTCATTATAATACTATGAAAATATAGGACTTCTTTGTTGTGAGGGTACATGGATTGTATTGTTAGCTACTTATTTAATCGGGTAATGTCATTTGCATACATGTTTGGTTGTTTGTTCCTAATATTATACCATCACTGGATTCCTTTCATTCCATGATATAGTGCTACATGTATACACACAACAATTTTGAAAGTTGTGCATAAGAGGGGATTTAAAGTTGGAACTAAAGTAAATAAATTGAAGGTTGTAGATGCCTTAGGTTCCTTTTAGTTAAGAATAGTGGTTGTTTATTGTGTTTGAGTTTCAAGAGGACATGCAAACATTCTAAGTAAAAGGTGTTTATATGTCATGGTTTCATGGAACTTTCAGTGTTTAAAATAAGAAAATTATGTAGAAACATAGTTATTCTTGTTGAATATGATGTGCATTTGTGTTGATTTTGTATAAAAATAGGTTTCGGAGCAAAAATTATGAAAAAAATAAAGAGTTGCTAAATTAATAACCTACAGTCAACCAACGACCCATGGGCTGGACCTAAGCTCCATGGGATGGGGAAGTGACTTAAGTTTTGAGGATGATTTGCAGAGTCTGAGAGTCATGAGTCAACCCACGACTCGTGGATGTAACCCACGACTCGTGGATGTAACCCACGACTCGTGGATATAACCCACGACTCGTATGTTGTAGATGTTAGTTAAGTGTTGAAGAGGATTGCTAAAATGAGACTCATAGATACAACCTAAGGGTTGTGACTCCAACCCATGCCACATGAGTTGGAGTCGTGAAGTAATGATCTAAAAGTTTGAGACCAACTCTGATTCCCACGACTAAGGCCATGACTCATGGATCTGATCGACGACCCAACCCATGAGGTGTGGACTACTGCTAACCCTTTTTTCCTATACTATTTTGGATAGAATTTATTTTATATCTATAAGTACTCCCCAGATGTTTTATTATTATGATACACTCTATATATACTTCTTATATTTTTTTGAGTTATGAGATACATTACTAATCTTAGAATTTCTGATATTGGTTTTTAGGGTTTCTAATCGATTTGCGATTTTAGGTTTTTCATATTATTCTTTGTAAGTTCAACATTATGCTTTTATCTATGAAATCTCTATATATTCTTACAATCATGAGTAGGTAAAATCCATAACTAGGACTATGGGAACCATGATGAATTAATGAAGCAGGTTAAGTGTGAAGTCATTCTAGATCGGTGTTCTTGCATGTATTGTTATTTCCTTTGGTTTGATTGCTTTCTTGATGGGTGCACACGTTAGGAAATCACATATATTCTAGACTTTGTCGAGAGAGAGGAAGAGATTAGGTAAAGGAAATACCAACAGTAATTTGAAGTTATCAACCTTCATCTAATTAACTTGAGTCGTAATTAGGATAGTTTTAATCTGATATCACAAAACAAAGGTTAGTAATGTGATGCTATGGGTCCAAGAGGATATGAGTGAAATTCACCCAAACCAAGGTCGAGAGACCGTTAGATGATACATAGCTTGTTATATTTTTCATACAAGACATCAGGATAGTTGGATAAGCATGAACAGTCTATGGATTTATGAAGTCATAGGGAACATAATCTTTGTGTTCATATCATATTGATCACAACCCAATTAACCATAACTTGTTACTATTTCTCTTATTGTTATAAAATCTCTTTTTTATTTATTCAATTCCACTTTACATCAGCAAGCTCTTGATAGATTTTTGACTCATTCCTTGTGGGATCAACCCCAACCTGGTTGAGGTCTATATTTGATTCGGTGACTGCTTTATACTTTCTAAAAGGTGTAATTTGGAAGACATTAGTAGAGAATTTAGGAAGTTTACTTCAGCAATTGAACAATATCAATAACATAAGGATTTTACTTTGACCCTAACTTATCATAAGCATTGTTCGAAATTAAGAGGGTGAAAACCATAGAAAATAAGTTAGAGTGGATGGCTTGTGTACCTTTAATTTATCCAAATTCAAAGAAAAATATTATCTTGGAAGAATAATGGATCCAAGACTTTGTTGAATCCAAGAGATGAACTCTTGAATTAACTAGAGATAAGAGGATGAGTTAATGTTAGGATCTTATTGAAATTCTTTCATGTTGAATATAATGTATAAAAATTCTTACATAGCCTTAGGATGGTTGAAGAGAGATCTTAGGGCTATTAGGGTTGACCAAAGTGAGAAAAGTGGGAAGGAAAACCCCCAATTAGCATTTTTTATAAAAAAAATAGAAAAAAACATATATTATTTGTATACAATGATATGTGCTCTGTATTCCTCATGTGAGTATGGTCAAATGGTCTAAGCAACACCTCATTTTAGATGATGATACAATCGTTGTCAAGATATAGTAGTCAAACTAAGGTTGGAGTCAAATCCCAAGGGAACACTTGGTTTACCAGATCTTAGTAGTTGTAGTCAATGGGCAGGACAAGAAAAGTAAATAGGGGTTTTGTTTTTAGTATTCGAGAGAAAATAACAATATTAAGTTGGTTAAAGTTAGTCGTAAGTTAACACTAGGATTGTGTTCCCTGATAACGCTCAAACTACACCTCTCAATGAGAATGTAAGCGATCTTTGTCAATATAAAACCTAACTAGGTTGGGGTCGAATCCCACAGCGAATATGGTGTAAACGTAAGTCATTTGCAAATTAATCAACTTATAGTTGGATCTTTCTAGAAATGGGGTTTTTTAGTTTAACAAGTAATTTTTGGTAACGTTAGTTTCAGTGTTCGTAATCAAGAGTTTATGAAAAACCAGAATTATGTTCACTAGGGATTTTGGTACTTGACAGATGCCACTGGAGGTTTAGGATTCTCACTATAGGTAGGACAACAAGTTATCTTTATCGAACTTATGCTTAAATTTCTCTCGACCTACTTAAGCATTTAATTACCTAATCCTCTCGGACTTAGAGAATTTATATTCACTGCCCAGATTTTACCTCGGCTTAACCAACCTTGTTACAGCGCTGATTATTAAATGGAGTATTTCCAAGTCCCTGTTGATAATTTACTTCCTATTATATTTGATTTCTTTCTCAAGAAAATCAAAGTAGGTTTTATCTATTGTTTGCAACCAATAGACGTTAATTAAAACCTTAGAATTATCAAGAAGTCCTACCACCTTTCGAATCTTGATCACTCAGCACCTTATCAAAACCTAACCTTAGATCCCATAATTCAGGTTAAAGGAATTTAGCCTCTCATGACATAAAAATGGAAGAAACTAGATGAATTCATACTTTTAAAGATAAACTTACCACAAGATGAATGGAAGCTAGAGATTCTCAAATTAAATCACAAAGGAAATCCCAAAATAATGAATATAATCTCTTCCAAGTAATTGTTTTCTCAAGCCAAAATTAGAGAGAGAAAATATCAAAGTATATTGCTCAAAACTCAATGTGTCGAACTCTTTAGAAAACCCTAAAACAAAGCTTTGAATAGTTCACCCTAATTATGGAAACAAAATAATAGAATTCAGAAATCCCTTGAATTAGGTGACGATATTTGTGATAGCCTATCAGGAGGCTGACGACTTATCACAAATGTCGTTAGCTCCTTCTTCAGTTTTGGATCTTCCTGTTTAAGGCTGATGACAAACTTGACAACTTATAAGCTTTGTGACGGCCTATCACAAAATATCGTCAAAGCTTTACTTTAGTTCTTTTGTGCTGCCTCAGGATGACGACATTCTTGACAGCTTATCAGACCCTTGACGACTTACCACAAAATGTCGTCATATATTTCAACTTAGGCCAATCTCTGTTTACTGCTGACGATGAACTTGATAACTTATCACAGGGCTGACAACTTATCACAAATGCCGTCAACCACACTTGTCTTCAGATTTCAACTTATTTGCTTCCATTTTTGTTGGTTCTCTATAATATCAGCTTAAACTGCAAAATAAAACCTAAACCAATCAAAAATGACAAAATTTTCTTCAGACTTTGCAATTACTCTTATTTAAAAGCCTAAATGTTTTAGCATTAGCTCACACATTAACACCCTCAACTTAAAACAATTGTTTGTCCTCAAGAAACTCAACGCAACTAAGAGAATACAAAGTACCTTTGGCATTCAATCATCCATATCATCTCAAAACACTTTTACCATCTCCAAGGTAACTCAATTCAAGAACAATGAAGAACACCAATGCAACACACAAGAATCAAGATACGACATCAATTCAGTTATAACAACCATGCATAGACCATTATTACACTACCCTAATAAGTCATTAAATATAAATATAACCAGTGTGCCCTCACAGCAAAGACATCCCCCTCATCTCATATCAGGAATTATATATGTAACTATGGGGAAAATCAAAACACTCACTCTCAGAACAAAGTTCCAATCAGTGTATGCCAAGTACCATAGGCTTGCCCTTATTTTCATTACCTAGATCTTTATATAGGTCAGATAAGATCACTATAGGACTTCTCTTAGTCTTGTAATGTAGTCTAGGGGCTGGTAGGATACTCGGTGGTATTTAAAGTGACTAAGTGTAATGCCCCAATTTTCTGAACCAGAGTGCTAAAATTTATCCAAGGTGAAATATTGTGGGTTTTGACCCGTAGAAAATTTCCTGGAATTTCTTTCTTTGGACCCACTATGACTCATGGGAACAAGCCCTATGTTGGGGTACGAGTGGTATGGTCCTATCATATGCAGACCAGTGTTAGTTGGTGGGATAGTTTTGGTCACTAAAATAGGTACGACTTAGGGGTATAAGTCGTAGGGCTTGGTATGAGTCGTATTAGGGACTTGTATGGTGGACAGTGTTTAATCCTCCTAGTATTTCATTTTTCTAGGGATAGATACGAATCGTATACTATGGTTACAACATGGTTAGATGAGTCGTACACTGGAAAATGTCTAACCCAATTTGAGGCTTGGATACAAGTGGTGGAAACCAATCATATAGAAGGGTGTGACTCGTATGGGCCAGTCTATCTCTATGACGAGATTCTGTACAACTTAAGTGCGGGTATTCTGGACATTTTCCTACTTACCATAATTAGTACCCACAACTTCTTATATGCCTAGGAGGTTATTTACCCTATCATTTTATTTATTAACACTTAGAAAGTAAGCCAAAACATTCCATAATTCTATCAAGATCTTTTGCGGCCAGAGATCCAGGGTTTTGATTAAAGGATTTCTTTGGGGCTTGTCTTGGTGATTTCCTTCCATTATGTTCTTGGTTTATGGCATGTATCTGTTCTCTCATTGTTATTTCAACTAAAGGCCCTATTTATATGATTGATTTCATTGTTTTACTATTTCATAATTATGGTTTTTAACTATTATTTAGGGATTTTGATATTAAATGCTTCGTTATGGTTTTCAATGATTTTTATTATGGTTTTGTATAAATTAATGGTGGTTTTGGATAATTGGATAACATGGTAATGGTTTAATGGTCTTTGGAATTGGTTTTGGTTATATTATGCCACCAATGTGTCTGCTAAAATAATTATAAAGATATGTTGATTGCATTGGATTCTTTTAACGGAACTCTTGCATATTTTAAACTTGGTAAAGGAATTATACACAGTTTAAATGGTTGGGAAAGGCTAAAGACTAAATTGTTATGTTTTTGGGGAACATAAAAGTCTCCTAAGTTGTTTAATATGGTAGACAGAAGGGCACTTAAAAGTCCCCTTAACCTAAATATTTATGCTATAGATATTACTTTCCAGTAAGGGGTGGTATAATGATACCACTAACATTGGACGTGGTTAATAAAATGGTAAATAGATTTGTTAGATATTTGGAAATTATTTTAATTAGGCATTAATGGCGGGGTATGTAGCAAAGCTGTGGAAGGTGGTGTTCCCGAGGGGACCATATATGGAAACTCATATTTGTCGATATAAGGATTGGTCTTAGTGGACCGTGTGCATGATATCACACTATTGGTGGATTTACTAGTCAGCCCATAGGATACTTCCCTGGTCATTCGGCTACATGTAATGGGGCCCTTTTAGTAGGGGAAGTTGAACCCATATAGCCCATAGGTGGTTTAGGATGCCAAGCTACATAGCCCAAGTAAAGGTTTTAAAGTCATTCTAAACCCGGTTCTTTTTTTCATAATAGTTATATATATGTATGGTCGTGTGAAAATGATGCTTTTACTTGGTTTTATAACTGGCATTATTGTATCATTATCTTGAGATTTATGCTAGCAGTCACTCACTAACCTGTCTACTGACGACTGTATACCTATGTTATGTAGGAACCAGCCATTCGACTCCTACTCTATAGTGATTGACTCGGGGATAGCATTTGGACTGAAGTGGTGAGCTTCCATCCTTTTGGAAGGCATCATTTCATGTTATGGATATTGTTAGACGTTTTAACTTTATTTTGTATATTTGTTTTGGCCATGGTTGGGGGTATGTCCTAACCAAATTTATTTACTCTTTTGGATAGAGGCTTTGTGGTACTTCTGGGGTTTGTATGGGTGGGATTGGTTTAGGTGTCATCCATAGCATTTGACGAAGTTGGTGGGCTGTCATCATTGGATGATATTGTTTTTTGTTCCATTCTACTATATTTTGGGATTAATTACATTAAATTTTGTCAAACTTATTTGGTTATGGATGGATTTATGGCCAATGGTTTTGTCGGCATGGTTGGTGCAATTGGTGTGGTATGGTTGGACATAGTTGTGCCGGTAACAGTTGTGACCCTATACCAGAGACTTAATGAGAACATTTACACTATCTTGGTATATTTTCAAAATTCATTCATTCAAAGTTTGTGTAAACTGTGCGAGATAAAGTAACAGGGGTGGTCCCCAGTTCCGAATGGACTTGGGATACCCTTTATGACAAAGCCCCAGGTCGGATCATGTCAAGTTGGTATTAGATCCTAGGTTCATGGTAAATTAGGAGTCGATAAAGTCATGTCAAGTAAAGTCTCTTTTAGGGGTGTGAAGCGCGTTGCACTCATAAGGGAGAAGATACAAGGCATTTAGGAAAGTTTCACTTTCATGGTATGCTATCTTCAAGTTTGAGTTCTCAATCTTGGAATCTTCTCTAATCCTTATTTTCTCATCTTTCAGATTATTCCTATTAGATCTAGAATATAAGAAAGTTTTTTCATCCCATCTGCGGATAATGCGGATAGGGCACGTCCTATGTTTTGAGTACATCTTCGATCTCATGGTCCTATTTTTGATGGTGATGGAGTTCCTCCTATTCTGGATACTTCTCCTTAGGCCCTTCAGGGTAATGTGATGAACGTAAAATTTCATCAGTCCATTCAAGTTATTGCCCAACTAGTTGCTGCTCAAGCTGAGCAGGGTGTGGCCAGTGCTTTGTCTGCTAAGTCCATAATGGTTAGTCAATTTATGAAGATAGGCCCTCTAACTTTTACTGGAGTGAAGGTGGAGGAGGATCTACAAGGCTTCTTGGATCAGATGGAAAAAATCTTATGGGTGATGTAGACTAATAATATGGAGGGGTTAACTTTATAGCTTTTTCTCCGATGTCCAAATTGGATGAAACCAATTTCGTTGGAAAGAGGACTTTCAGATCTTTCTTTTGATATATAGTATCTCACCCAGATCATTATGTAAAAGGAGTTATGATCGTTTGAAGTTGACCCTAAAATTCGCTAAGCCTAAGTATTTTTTTCCTGCACATTTACTCTTCACCACTATTCACGGTTAGATCAGAATGATCATAACTCATCGTCCGAGTGTCCGTTATGGATGATCCACATATCGTTTGAAATATTATTCGATGCTCTACACGATGACGGGTTGCATATCCAGAAATTCCACACAGAAAAATTATTAATCACGATAAAGAACAAAATTCAACACATTTTCTTCTGAGATCTTAACGGAAAAAAATTTTCCGGGGCATCACACCCTATCACGAAGGTCGTCAGCCTTAGGCAGAATCCAGCTTCTGTGTGATGACATTTTTAACGTCTTGTCACATTATTTGATGCCTTGTCATAAATGTCGTCAGCTATGATTTTCAGCTACTGGGAATTTATTTCATAAGGGTATTTTGGTTATTTCCTTCACCTTCCATGACTTATAACCCTAAAGAGGCATAATTTTTCCCGTTTTTCTTCAGTTAAGTATCTCAAAAACCCTCTCTTATGC
The DNA here is from genome assembly GCA_030864215.1 of Capsicum pubescens. NCBI lineage: Eukaryota > Viridiplantae > Streptophyta > Magnoliopsida > Solanales > Solanaceae > Capsicum > Capsicum pubescens. The sequence continues at coordinate 181,968,903 of CM061547.1, read as the reverse complement.
TCTTAACCATAAAGTTAGGGTTTCCTCTCAAGATCAAAATTCTCAAGAACAAGTCCTAGGGTTTTCATAGAAGAGTGTATTTCAAGGAAATTTCGCCGTCAATCTTCACGAATTCTTAATATAAGGTATGAATAGTGTTCATACACGGATTCCTTTCTTCCGTGGAGTTCAAAAATCAATCTTTGATAACTAAATCATCAGTGTTTTGTGGTGATATGGTTATATTCATGTTGTTGTTTGTGGTTTGTGCTATAGAGTGGAAATTTTATGAACTTTCATGAAGATTGTGATCATGTAGTTTTGAACCCATGAATTTGGATGGATTAAGGTGGTGTAAATTTGTGAATACACCTATGCCTTAAAGAGTGCATGCAATGTGTTTGATAAAATGCTTAGTATGTGATAAACCAGGTTTCCATGACTCAATAGTATTTGAATGACAAGCCAATGTTAACCATTATAATTTGATATGAATTCCATGCTCTATGCTTTATGATTTCACATAAATTCCACATTGTTGTTATATGTCATGGTTATGGTATGAAATGTACATAATGATTGGGGAATGGATTCATAGTTCCTTCCATGCTATGAACAAGATCATGATTTTGAAGTACCACATGAGTTATTCCCAAATTATTACAATATGAACTAAATGTTACATGGTTTCCATTCCGTTATTCTTAAATGGTTTCCATGCTATCGTTGTGAACAGTATATATTGTCGGAATGCCCATGATATTAGAATATGAGATTCATGACTAGATTATAAGCATTCCTATTAATGTTAGATATTATGATGACCATGTACTTCATGAACTCCCTCACTAATGTATTATGGATTGTTATTGATGGCCATGTACTCAAGAAAGTCAAGTTGTGTCAGTTTCCTTCCATCGAGTCCTAGGGGTACATGTACCCAAAAAATATAGTTGTGTGCCTAGAGCCATGTCATGTTATCACGATACTCTCAGTCGAGCCATGATCTATAGAATTTAGTCAGTCATATGACTCAGGAAAACTCAAAAATCTCAGCAGTCTCACTAGTTCAGTAATATCAGTACTCGGTGATCTCAGAAATCTCAGTAACAACAGTATTCCTAGAAATTCAGTAATTCCAGTACTCTCAGTCAGTCCTCAGAACATAGTACGTTCCGTCAGTCAAAAGAACTCAGTAAACTTAGTTTATCTCCGCTATATAATACCACTAGTATCAGCCCAGTTAATCAGTATCAGTTCAGCTAATCATTTCAGTTCAGTTATTCAGTTCAGCATAGTTATTCAATTCAATATCCTTCAGATGGGGGTATAAGTTAGCATCGAGTGAACCCATGGATGGGAACTCACCTACCAGTCAGGGTGTGATTCTTAGAAGTCATCCTTGTGTTCCAGAACTACGTAGCCAGCGTAGGTTGAGACATCTTAACCTGTCAGATTAGGGTTAATGAGGTGGCTTAACCTGTCAGTTTAGGGTTCCCACCATTCTCATTTGAGTACCTGCTAGATAAGGGTCACTCATAGCTGTGCTTACTAGTGGCACAGTATTGACACCCCTCTAGTTGGGGCAGAGACTTGACCCCAACTTAGCTATATACGTTATTGAGGGATATCGGTTAAATAACTACTTTCCACAGTTTTAGTTTTAGATTTTAGGACTGTCAGCTATAGTCACCCAGTCTCAGTAAAGAACTCAGATAGTTCTTTAGATTTTAGTATATCAGGACTGTCAGATACAGTCAACTCAGATACAGTACGAGACTCAGATAGTTCCATCAGATTCAAGATTGTCAGATACAGTCACTCATGTTATCATTATTACCAGTTCTCAGAACTTATACTATCAGTACCCAGTATCAGGACTGTTAGACACAGTCAATCAGACTAGTTCTTCATAATTCAAACGGTCAAAAATAGTCGTTCATCTATTCAGTATCTCAGTATTAGTACACTTATGTTGTCAGTATTCATACTCAGTAGTTAGTATCTCCACGAGTTCAGTTACAGTTATGTATGCATGTATGTATTCTTACGTTCATATTAGTCAGCATTTTTAATGCATATAACCCTTTGTATTTAGCCTACCTCACTCGTGTACTCAGTACATTCAGACGTCCTGACACATTTGTGCTATGGTGCTTTCTCTTATGTTACACCATAGGTTTAGAGACACGAGCTCCAGATCAGCAGTAGCATTCCAATGTTCAGAGTTTGTAGTGAGTCCTTCTCTTTCGAAGATGATATGATTATTTTTACATTTACTATTCAGTTGCTAGATGGAGTTAGTTGGAGACATGCTTCTTCAACTCCTTATTTAGTTCAGTTAGAGGCTTTCAGAATAGATGTCAGATTATATATTTAGATCTAATTATTTTTAGTATTTATGACTTATTTTGGTATTGTTATACCTTTTCCAGATATTTTGTTATCAGACGTTTATTCAGTTTGAACCTTATGGCCTTTCATGTTCTTATTTCTGCATTTTATGATATATTATGTAGTATACAGGTACAGATATCATTCATGGGTTAGCTTATGGTCCTTCGATGTCATGAGCACCGTGTAGCATTCCGGTTTTGAAAATCGGGGTGTTACAGCTCATCACGGCCAGGGCCCCGGTTTGGGTTATGACAAACTTGGTATCAAAGAAGATTTATGGTCCCAGGGTATCTAGAAAATTGTGTCGAGTAGATTCTTGCTTATGGGTGTGCAGCATGCCATACTTATAAGTAGGAGGCTTTAAGGCGTTTAGGAATATCTCTCTTTCTTCATGTTCTAGTTTGTGCAATAGAGTCAGAATATTCCTCCTTCATACTCTAATTAGTGCTATGGTGACGTCCATACGAAAGTAAAATCATCCCAAATTCTTTCCTTACTCTGATGTTCTCATACCCATCACATTACTGGGGTGATTCAAGTGCAGAAGTTTAGAGTCTAAATGGTATGGTCCCTTTGGATCGCGTCATATAAGATCTTAAAATTGTGCAAGGACTTGAGAAGAGTCTGTTATTTCTTCAGAGTGCATTAATCCTAGTGTGAACCTTGATCTTGATGAAATCATTCTTTTCAGCCTTCTGTATTGAGTATATTCGGCCCTTTTTCAGAAAATTTATGTTGTAGATGTCATGCTTAAGGGAAAAGATATGTAGTAAAAGTGTTGGAATTGTAGTTCCACCCAAATAGTAGTATAAGTTAATGTGTTGGTGTCATGACCTACTGGTAGCTAGTAGCGTGTGTGGATTGTATGATAATCTGTGGGAGAAATATTTGACTCAGATTTTTTTTGTCTATACAAAGTAAGATGTGTATTCTCAGATTATGGACTATTGTGTGACAAGTTTCCATCTCTGGAAAATATTTTATCATCGTGTTGATGAAACTAAAAAGTATAGTGAAGCCGTGTGGGGATCTTTTGATTCACTAGCATAGTTGTCTTGTCATTCATTTCATTTTCTTGTTCAAACCACAAAAATCAAAGTCTAGTAAAGCCGTGTGAGGCCTATTTTGATTCACTAGAAATTTTTTATTCAACGTGTTATTCTTGTGTTGGTTGAATATATGTATAGCTAAATCTTTTTGCATGATATAGATTTGGTAATAAAGCAATTCATCCTTGTGTGTTAGTTTATTAGTAGAAGATAGAGAAGGAGTTATTAGGCGAGGTGAATTGTCCTTGCTTGAAGTATGAAAATGGACAGATTAGCTAGTAGGTTATAAGTATAGACTCATGGTTGTTTTGGACTTTGAAGGTAGTGTAAATGTACGCTTGGGTAAGTAATTGTGACGTGAGAATGCAGTATAAGTAGATACGATTGTGCGGAGTTATAATATAAGGATAAGGTTGACCATGTCTATTATGAGGCTTTAACCCTCTTTGCCCCTCTTTTCATTAGTAGTTGTAAACTAGTACTACTTGTGAGAAGGTATGTAGTAGATTTTGAGATATTTGGGTAGAATATCCCAATTTGATGGATTAGTATATTTATATTATGTTGCATTCTTCATTGGTGGTAAATGATTGATACTAAACTATAGGATTGAATTTAAATGGTGTGGTGGTAAATAGTGGCAAGAGTTTGATGATGCATGTTTTGTGGGATTAAATTAGTAGGCTTGATGTGCTGAAATAGTACATGCTAATGGATTATGATAAGGAAAACCGTTAGGTCATGATCGATTATTATGGTTATGAAGTTCTAGAGCACTAGTGTTTTCGTGATGTTTATTTCATAGTTTCCAAGTGAAAAATTTATGTGTATGGTTGGGTTGTAAATCATGTTTAGCACTAGACATTAAGTTTGAAACAATTGATGGCCATGAAGGTGGATGTGATGATTTCTTGATTAATGATACTAGTTATAGGGAAGTGATCTATAGGCTTGAACAGTGTATGCGAGTGCCTAAGTTTATTTGACTTCATAATGAAGTATGATGGTGTATGCATGATGTAGAAGTATACCCAGGGTGGTTTAAAGCTGCGGTATTTATTCTAAGGCTATTACATGTTGTGTGTGGCTAGTGGTACCGTTGAGTTGCTAGGTGGGAAAAGGACTAGTTAGATGGCATATGGTATTATAAATAGCCAATTTAAGTAACTTTAATTGATTGTGTTGAGCCTTTTTGATATGATCCTGATTCTCATGGTAGAGGAATATAATTTTAAGGTGGCTATATTGGTAGGATATGACAGAAGTAGAGTGATTCATTAAACACTTGGTGACATCCATGTTAAGTGTTAGAATCTAAGTTTGAGTCCTTGAGGGTTGCGCTATTAGAACTAAGAGTTGAAGCGCTAGAGGGTGTGCACTACAACTACGGGGATACTCATGAGGATTCAATGTAAGTAAGTGTTCTAGTATTATGTGATGACTATTGGGGCTATAAAATGATAGAGTGTGTCTCATAAGGGGGTATTAGTACTGAGTTTTCCACTTCCAGATGTAGTCATTTGGGTTAATTTCTATTAATTACGTGTATTGTCATTTTTCATACCCCAGAGTGCAGTAAGGGTAGTTTTGTTTAGAGTCTAGTAAGGGATCTCTCAAGCTTAAGATGATGTCTTAATGCTAAGAAGGAGATAATAGTACAAGTGACCAAGTCAGACTCTCAGATTCTAGTAGTAATGTCATTATGATCTAGAGCATTAGAAAGTGAGGGTGAGACTCCACCCATTCTTATCTCAGTGTTTTTCAGTTACCCAAATTCCTACTCATGCCTTACATTACTGTTCCATGATCATAGTTCATGTTCATGCATACGATAGAGAATCATGTGCTCTTCCAGTTCCTAAATGAGAAATTCCAATTCATTCAATAGTCGGGATCACATTCCATAAGTTATGAACTCCAAATTAAGGTCATGCAGCTCATAACTCATGTACACATGATTTATAGTGTGCTCAGTTCCCATAACTCATGCTATACGCCAAATGATTGGTGAGATTCAACTTTGAGACGGGTGTACTCTCAACTCAGATCACTTTGATGAATCCTTGATGTTGTTTTGCTATTCCTCAGGCCTCAGTTAAGTTCCAAGTCTCGTATAATACCCTTCTTATGTAATTATAGTGGCGTTTAGTAAATGTTTCTTGTTGATAAAAGATCATTGTATGCTTGTTTAGGTAAGGCCATGAGTGTGAAGTAAGATTTGGGGATAAGTCTGTGATATATGTGATGGTTAGTGGAAATTTATGTGTGCATATATTTTTTGAGGTAGCGCGTGGGAGTGATATTGACAGTGGTTTAGGGAATATGCAAAGCATGTCCTTATGAGTGTTTTCTTTGAAGTTCATATGTGGTTATAAAGATAGGCTTGAATAACATGTTAGGATTTTTGTAAAGGAACGCTATATGCGCTAGCGACTTCATAGTAAGAATTCAGAGTATCCATTGAAGTGGTAAGGCATGTTATGCTTAGGTTGTGATATTTAAAAGAGATATAGAAGGTTGCATCATATGGTTTAGAATAATAGAATGGTATGACATGATGTATTTTTGTGACTTGGAATTAGGTGTGATCGCAGTGAAAGGATTTAAGCTACTATAGACATTAGTAGAAAGATTTATCAATACCCATATGATAATTATAAGTTGAATTGAATGAATATGGTATTTAAGAAGTTGTATTATCGAAGGCCTGGCAATTCCATCCTGATTTATTAGTTATATGTCTATATTCCAGGATGCAGAGTAATGTCAATGTTTGGATCCTATAGTCGGATGTCTTGTGTGACTCATGCCCAAATATTTTTCCATCTAATGCTACCAAGACTTCGTAAGGAAGAGTGTTGATAAGATATTCCAGATTGAGTATGAGTTTCCAGTATAGTTCAGTCTATGTGGCCAACAAATCAGTTTAGCCGTCAGATTTGCATGACTTGTTTTTTCCTTCTTTTCATTTAATTATGCTACCTAAAAATCTCAGATATGTTATTATTCCAAGAGAGAGTATACTAGTAGTTGTGAGTATAACTTAGTTCATGCTACATTTACTAGATTCAGATTCCAGATGTTCAGTTATGATTCAATTCGTAAGTGCCTAGTGCATCGCCTCAATTTTTCCGAGTATCTTAGTGATTTGAGCATTCATAGAAGGACATAGTGTCCCAAGGGGGAGATAACCCCATTCAGTTTCATGCATATATCCTTATTTAAAGCTTCGCATCAATTATTATTGTGTATTCAATCATACGTTCATACGTCAGTTCAGTCAGATACACATGCATTAGAAAGGCATGTTCAATAGAAAAAGTTCATCTTATCAGTGTATTTAGTCCTGCATTCATGAGAACAACTCATTCATAGATCCATGCATCAGATATGCATGTTCATTATGAGAATTCAGCTTATGAGTAGCTTCAGTCATGTATTCCATGCATCAGATATGCACGTCCGGTATAAGAATTCAGAACATCAGTAGTTCCAGTCTTATAGTCATGTTTCAAATCAGTGTATTCTTTCTCAGAGAACATATCATGTCTGCGTTATTCCATATTTTAAATCTTCAAAGTCCCTACCCATCATTCGAGGATGAATGATCCCAAGGGGGAGATAATGTAACACCCCGCATTTTTGGGCTAGAACGTAAACTGTCATTTCTTCTCATAAAGGTTACGAAAGCCATAAATCCAATGCAAATTTAGTGTTTTGATCAATTATGTAGTGTGTAAATCTATTTGAGCATGAATTAATATCATAGAAGTCCCCTAACTCAAGGACGAGTTGAAAGATTTCCAATCGTTCGAGTTTGAGTAAGCATTGAAACTTGGGTCAACTTTAATCAACCATAACTCATTGTATATGATGAACTGGTTGGCCTACTATATACCAAATTGTAGATAATTGAATAAGCTTTCCAACGATATAAGATTTGTTGAAATCCGATAACCGGGTATGGAGTTATGGCTATTTTAAGTTTCAGCTGTAAGACGAATACCATTTCAGTGCATGGCGCGTCGCGCCAGAGGCCAAAATGGCACTCGTCAATTTCCAGAAAGCCTCCTCGATAGTCCCGCTTCGCGCCAAACTTCCAAGTCTCAATAATTGGCATTTTTTCAAGCTCCGCGTCTCGCTGGGGCCAAAAATGGGGCTCCAATTTCAGAATTTCACTCAAGGGTATTTTGGTCTTTTCTACCCATTCCTACCCTCTATATTTGTCCTAGTAAAGGGAAAAATCTCTTTTTTTTTCTCTCTTCCATTTCAAGAATTAGGGTTTCCTCCCTATAATTCCATTCCAATTATCCCTAGTAACTCAAGATTCAACCATGGGAATTCGAAACAAACTGGAGATTTGGAATCCCCAAATCGTAAGCTTCAAGAAGAACCTATTATTTTCGCATATAGAGGTATGTGGGGTTATTCTAAAAATCTCATGAGCTTAAAGATTCATGTTTTAATAGTGGGGGTTTTGAAATTATGAATATAAATCACGTTTTAAATGTTTTTGCGATATTGATTTGGTCTTTAGGCCTATTCCCGAAGTGATTTGATATATGATATATGTATGTGAATGTACTCCGAAAAGATGTTAACTTGAGAGCATGAATCATATAAAATCCCTCTCATGATATGATTTTTTTTTAAATTTTCACATGATGTGAATTGTTTGAAAATCATCTTGAAAAGCATGACATGAAATGTTTGAAAATTGTTATGATTGGATATGATTGACTTGAAAGGATAGGGCTGTTTATGTTGAAATATGTTGAATATAATGGTTGAATAAAAATAAAGATGTGATACTGATGACTTGCAAGTCGGGTATGACGGTACCCTATAGAATATGATATGTGATTGAATTAAATGGAGTTGAATGCATTGATTTTACATGAGATAAGTGGATGCCCAAAGAAGTCGTTTGAGTGTGAGAGCTCATCGCTGTAAATCGTGTTTGCCGACATGACAATTTGGTAACCTGCTTTGTGATCTTATGTACCTGACTTTATGTCATCCCAAATTAGGACTATGGTTAGGAGACCTTCTTTGTGATCTTGTGCACTACCATACTTTATTGGGTCGAGACACCCTGCTGTGTGATCTTGTGTGTCTCCCCTCACTTATACTCTAATCTTGGAGGCAACCGAGGTTTGACAATTGGTGTAAATGTGTTATGTAGGGTATTCTACCTAGCTCAGCTATGTTGCATTATTGTTGGAAAGTTATTACATTATGCCCATGTGGTTTTCAAATAATTTGATATGAAACTGCTTTATAATGGCTCTCACTTATATTCTGTAAAAATGTTATATAATTTTTTTGGATTTCTCTGTGTACCAGTACTTTTGTATTGACCCCTTTCCCTCCCAGGTTTGGAGGCACAGTCTAGAGGTCCAGCTAATCAGTAGATTTTTCAGATAGATTTGCAGAGTCGGGTGGTGAGCCTTCTATCTTTCCAAAGGCCTAATATCTGGCAGATTAATTATTATTTAGTAGTTTTGGGTTTATTGGGGTCCTTGTCCCAGTTTTCAGATAGTTTTTTATTTCAGTCATGTAGTAGAGATTTCGCACACGGGTGTTCAGATGTCGATAGATGTTGTGGGACATTATTTCCCCTTTGTTGATTTCATTTGATTTATGACCATGTTTTCGTAATATTGTTAATCTTTCGCATCTCCTATTATCATATGAATTATGTACATGATTACCAGATAGATAGGGGTGTTTCGGGCCTTCATGGGTCGAAATGCTCGTCACGACCAGGGCCCCGGTTCGGGTCGTGACATTTCATCAAGGGTATTCTGGTCAATTTGCCTTTTCCCTTACTCAGATCCCAAGTTTATAAAGCACTCAAGGGGGTTATTTCTCATCCATAACGCAATCAAAAAAATCTCTAAATTCTCCAAGGTTAAGATACTTAGGGTTTCAAAGAAGTTGCTCATCTAAGCGCTCAAGGGTTGAATTATCTCCATAAGTATTGGTATTTAAGGCATGTTACTCTTCCCCAATTATCACTTTATGAAAAACATGTATTTAAATGGTTTAATTGGATGGTTTTGAATGTCGGTTTTGATGTGGTTAAGGGTTTTAACATGGTTGATTCTTAAATTATTTTCCCATGATTTATTATGCATTTTTTATGCTTTATTAATGGTTTAGAACTTGTGGGGTTCATGGGAATTATGAATACACTAAGAATCCATGGTTTCCCCAAATTGATGTTTTGAGATTGGAATTGGTTTTGAATAATTGTGTTCCTTCAACCCACTAGTGTAAATGGTTTTGAATTGTGAAATTGTCACTTCATTTGATTTACTCACCTATGTTATTGCATTGCATAAATGATTAAACAATGAACATATATTTTGAAAGCCTTATTGGGTATGATTTCATTTAAAGAACAAACAGGGTCGAGGCATTCCCCCAATTTGAATTGATAAACTAAAGGGGTTCGAGTTATTCCCCCAAGTTAAAGTAATTATTATGGCATAGATATAAGCTTGTAATTATAAGGGTATGAATATAACCATTGAGTGCCTTAACGGTTGATTCATTGGTTAATAAATGGGTTATGTGAAACTTATTTTAAGTTGGGTTTAGTGGGGTTTATGTAGCTAAGCCGTGACGGTGTGGGTCTTGGATGACTTGTACTGGAAACTCATGTGTGCTGATGTGATGTTTTATCTTAATGATCTATGTGCATGGTTCACACTACTAATATATTTGTATCTTGTATTGACATTGGGTTGGGGAATTTCCTAGTATTCTTTAATACCACTGGTTTATGCGGCTAATATGTACTGGGGCCCTTTCAGCAAGGGGAGTTGAACCCATATATCTCGTGGGTGCTTTTCTATTTATGACTATTGAGCAACATAGTCCAGGATAATGTTTTACTTTATGATAAGCCTTGTTCCCTATCTCGTCATATTATATATGTATATGAATGATGATGTTCACACACTTTTGAGTTAGAATTGAGTTGACATTATTTTATTCCCTATCTCTGAGTTACATGCTAGTGCTCAATCCACTAACCTTCTTTGGATGTTGTATCCTTACGCGATGCAGGCACCATGGATACTTCTATTTTACCTATGCAATGTTAGATGGATTGTCTCGGTTTGTCAGTTGGTGTGTTGAAGTAGTGAGCATTCATTTTGTGGAAGACTTGGTCATTTCATCAGTTTCCTTTCATAGACTATAATTAAAGAGTTAATATTGTCATTGTCAATGTCAGAGTCAAGGGCATGTCTCGACCTAGATATTTTTTTGAATTTGTTGAGGATTGTGGATATTACTGTGGTTGGGTATTTGATGTTGACTCTCTTAGACATCCTTGATTTTTATCATCTTTATATCTTCTTATATGTTTGGATTTCAAATGTTGATAGGTGTGCTTTGTTCTGTGTGGATAGGCAAAGGGGGTGGTCTTTGCTCCTGAGTGGACTTGAAATACACTTCATGGCCAGACCCTGGTTTGGGTCGTGAAAATGGAACAAAGGCAAAACCCATCATAAACAACTAATTAAATGGACAAATAATCAACACCCATGAATTAATCACCATCTAAACAAGTATATCCCTAAGAAATAAATTTAGCTACTCCTGGAAATGAAGGAAAGATATATACCAAAATTAGCATTCAATTCATCCATTAAGGAAACATAAATGTATTCCCAAGCTTTAAATCCATCCAAGTAGCTAAAATTTCTCTTGGAAATAACTCACCAAATGTTTTTCACTCCAAAATAGTGTTCTTAGCTCTCAAACTCTAAAAATTGGATGATAAAAATGGTAGAGATTAAGCCTTTTAAGTCTTGGTATCCCACCATTTGAAATTACAAGTTTTCCCTTGGAAACATCACCACATTTGTAATTGCAGTACTTCTAGTCAAGACTGTGACTTTTTCTCTTCATGGACTTCCGCGATCGCGAGGCATCGGCTCATGATTGATGCTCTTTTTCCTGTGTTGACCAGTCATGGTCGCCACTAATCTTATTGTGGTTGCGACATTTTTCTCTATCCCGACTAATTACAATCGCAACTTCTCTTATTGCAATGGAGACATCTGAGATTTCTTATAAGAACTCTCTTTAACTTTTGTCCCGCTTTTCTCACTTCTCTTTTCTAGCTTCAACTTTATTCTTCTTTCACCAAATTTATTTGTAAGATCACAAAAACTGAAAATTAGTGCATATCAATGGAAAATTAGTCTCATATCATTAATTTAATTACCATAGTCTGCAAGAAATGGGATATAAATGAGTTGTAAATTGCCACTCATCAACACCCCCAACATAAAGATTTTCTTGTCCTCAAGAAACACTACTTCACACTCAATGAGATTACCTAACTTTGAAGCCAACACTATCACTAATACAACCACCATGATTTTGACTTTGCTTTGTACTAGCAATGAGTCAACAAGAATGTGAAGCGCTAACTATACAATCCCCTCAATTTCAATCACATTTTCAACAATGCCAAGGAATTTCAAGAATAATCAAGTAACAATAACTAATTCTTAATAAGTGACTCTCTCCATCAATAGTAAATCAAATATGTTCCTCTATTTAACTTTCGGAAGATGTCAACTTCACTAATCTATCTTAGTCTACATGCCTCCTCACAAAAGAAAATTCCAACACATCGTGCTTTCATTATACCACAAGGGATGAATTTGTAAGCACTCACACTCACAAAGAATTTCTAACTTCAAACAAGTATCATACCATATGCTTGCCCTTATTTTTGATCGCTACTAACTCCAAAACACTTGATTGGAGATCCTGAAGGGCTTTTTCAAGCTTGTAATATAGGCTCATGGATGGGTAGGATAAGCATTAGGGATAAAAGTGTTATAACCTCCATGAACTCCACATAAAACTAATTAGATTGTCACGACCTGAACTAGGTCCTAGTCATAACGGATATCTCAAGCCCACTATGAATCGGAGACCACCCCCTTAGCCTAACGCAAGATGATAAGAATAATAGTAATGTGGGATCCAATTAAGATAATAAGAAGAAGATGAATAGATAACTCAAATAAAAACAAAGATTCAAAATCATAACCAATGCACAAATGTCCACAATAGCCTCTAAAACCAAAGTAACAACTAATCTGGACATGCCTCCGACTATGACCTAAAGAATCCAAAAGTACTGAGTCAATAATCAAAGAAAAATAAAATGAGGCCTTCTGAAGGATGGAGTATCACCACTTCAAAACAAATCAAAAGATGTGCTCAACCACCTAACGCTGCGCAAGAACAAAAAAATGTCTTCGGACCTTACATCATGAAATGATATAGCGTCCTAAGACGATCAATGGAAGAAGAACTGATATGTAACTCAAGAAAGGTGATAAAATAATACCATACCCAATATCAATTAAAACTGCATGCACACATTCATATATACATATATAGGATGCTGGGATAGGGTATAAAGGGTCATGGACATGAGAGTGTAAGGATTTAACCTGAACTACGTAGTTCGACCTATCCTAAAGTCACCCATGGGCTATATGGGTTTAGCTCCACCTGCTGAAAGGGACCCAGTATGTATTGTCCACATGAATTGAGGAAAAACAAAGGGAAATCTAGAGAAACTAAGGCAATAGCCATCCCAAAAATATATATATATCAAGTTTTCATCAACCACATGGTCATATAGACCCCTAATGCCGATAAATGTGGTTTCAAGTGTTTTTCCCACCAGGACTTACACCTTCACGGTGAGATACACAATCCCATTAAGCCCAATTTAAAAAAAATTACACATAAAACCAAACAATAACTCAGGAGTCATTCATTAAGGCATATACCACATGGTATCATCATACTATTATACTAGCAAGTGGTAATGCTCAAACTACACCTCTCAACAAGAATGTAAGCGATCGTTGTCAATATAAAACCCAACTAGGTTGGGGCCGAATCCCACAAAAAATATGGTGTGAACGTAAGTCGTTTACGATTTAATCAAGTAATAGTTGGATGTTTCCAGAAAAAGGGGGGTTTTAGTTAACAAATAATTGTTGGTCACTTTAGTTTAAATGTTTGTAATCAAGAGTTTATGAAAAAATAGAATTATGTTCACTAGGGATTTTTGTACTTGACAGATGCTACTAGTGGTTCAAGATTCTCACGGTAGGTAGGACAACAAGTTATCTTTAGAGAAGTTATGCTTAAATGTCTCTAGACCTACTTAAGCATTTAATTACCTAATCTTCTCGTACTTAGGGAATTTATATTCACTGCCCAAATTTTACCTCAGGTTAACCAACCTTATTACAGTGTTGATTATTAAATGGAAGTTTAGTGTTTCCAAGTCCCTGTTGATAATTCACTTCCCACTATATTTGATTTCTTTCTCAACCAAATCAAAGAAGGTGTTATCTATCGTTTGCATCCAACAGTCAATAATTAAAACATTAGAATTATCAAGGATTCCTACCACCTTTCGAATCTTGAACACTCAGAACCTTATCAAGACCTACCCCTAGATCCCATTATTTAGGTTAAAGAAATTTAGCTGCTCATGACGTAATAATTGAAGAAACTAGATGAATTCATGCTTTGAAAGAAGAACTTACCAAATGATGAATAAAAACTAGAGATTCTCAGATTAAATCACCAAAGAAAATCCCAAAATAAGGATTATATTCTCTTTAAAGTAATTGCTTTCTCAAGCCAAAAGAAGAGGGAGAAATATATCAAAGTATCGTCTCTCAAAACTCAAGGTTCCAAACTCTTAAGAAAACCTTAAACAAGGCTTTAAATAGTTCACCCTAATTATGGAAACAAAATAATAAAATTCTGAAATTCCTCACAAATATCGTCAGCTTCCTTTATGCTTTTGGTACTCGCTGCCTAACGCTGATGACAAATGGTGACGCCCTATCATTTCCTTGATGACCTATCATAAATGTCATCAAGGCTTTTTCTCAGCTCTCATTTTTTGCCTTAGGCTGACGGTAATATTGACGACTTATCAGCTTCTTGACGTCCTATCATAAAATATTGTCACAGTTTTCAACTTAGGCCAATTCTCTGTCTATTGCTGACGATTAACATGATAGCTTATCACAGGGCTAAAGACTTATCACAAATGTCGTCAGCCACACTTTGCTTTTATTTACTTCATAGTTCAGTTCATTTGCTTCCATTCTTGTTGGTTCTCTAGCATCTTAGCTTCTACTGCAAAATCAAACATAAAGCAATCAAAAATGATAAAAGTTACTTAAGACTTTGTAATTATTCTTATTTAAAAGCCTCGAATGTGTTAGCATTAGCTCACACATCAACACCCTCAACTTAAAACAATTGTTTTTCCTCAAGCAACTCAGCACAACTAAGAGAATACAAAGCAGATTTGGCAGTCAATCATCCATATAGTTTCAAAACACTTTCACCATCTCCAAAGTCAGTCAATTTAAGTACAATGAAGAACACCGATGCAACATACAGGAATCAAGATATGGCAGCAATTTAGATATAACAACGATGCATAAACCAGTATTACACTACCCGAACAAGTTAGTAACAAGCAATGCAACCATTGTGACCTCAGAGAAAAGAAATCCCCTTTATCTCATATTAGGAATTATATATGTAATCGTGGGGACAATCAAAACACTCACTCTCAGAATGAAGTTCCAATCAGTGTATGCCAAGTACCATAGGATTGCCCTTATTTTCATTACCCAGATCTTTAGATAGGTTAGCTAGGATCACTATAGGACTTCTCTTAGGCTTGTAATATAGGCTAGGGGATGGTATGATACTAGATGGTATTTAAAGTGACTAAGCTTCCTTGACACTACACTATCTTTTTGGGGTTTCACTCATTAGCCTTTTCCACTCTTCGCTTTTCTTGATCACAATTATTTAGGATGGGTGCAGTGTTTTCTCAATTGCTTATTCTTTTTTCATATTTTTTCTTTTTCTTGCTCTTTTCCTCTACACCCAGCTTTTTATTCTTTTCTTTTATGCTACCTTTCTTCATACTCTTTCTATATCACGCACCTCTATGATAGTCATTCTCAACTTAAGCCATTTGCCTAAGTCAAGGTGCATAGTGTACAAGAAGGACCATGGCCAAAACAAGTTCATTATGATCTAAATGAGAAGGTGACAGGTGTCATTAAAAGAAATAGGCTAATTAGGCTCAAAACAGGGATCAAGGGATGTGATACACATAGGGAAGGTCATTTAGGCTAAAGTGGGTTAATATTAAAATAGCCTATGATCCTTTCCTAACCCTTATCCTTCAACCTAGGTAAGACTAATCGGGCATGTTTTGGCTTCAGTATACAGAGGGAACTGAGTAACATCTCACATACACACTTGGCACATAGGTATATTTCACTCGACTACTCATTCATTTTGTGCAGCTGTTTAGCAATGATTATTATATTACTAGAACTAATGCCACAAAAAGATGCACGGTGGTCATACTTAAATACAAATCACTCATTTTAAAGTAGTAGACCACTTGAAGAGGTGTACAAAAATCACAAAAACAATTCAACTGCCTCAAGTACATGTATTTCTACTAGTTCACTACAAAATTTTACAACAACAAATTTACCCTACACCCTCAACTTAAAATCAAAGAAAGTCTAAAATAAGGGTTAGAGTATACCTAGAATAGATCAATCCCGAGGGTCATGGGTTCCTGACCTTGCTTCCGCATCTCCATCAGGAGCCTCTCTCTATTCTGGTGTAGCTGGTCTATTAGTTCTAAAGGCCTACTAGTAGAGGCACCTGCGGCTCTTACTCGGATGGCTCCCTCCCATCTCTTATTTTCCACTACAGACTCAATTCTTGCCTTTTTTATCTCTTCCTTTTTAGACTTCTTTCTTTCCCTTTTTTCTTCTTTTCTTTCTTCATTATTATCGGGCCTCTCTCTTTTTAATTTTCCTTTCTTCTCATCTTTCTTCTTCTTTTTCTTCAATGGCTCCTTCGTGAGATCAAGCATCAGGATTTTTCCCTCAGACTCCTCAGCTACTGGATCTACTGACACCATAAAGTGGTGCTGCTTTAGCTTTCCAACCTCTACCTTTACTTTGTCTAGGTCTGATCTAAATAATGCCATTTCTAGAGCTGACCTCTCTCTCGACTGCGCATTGAAGCGGTTCTCTAATTCATCAATCCGACCCGACAGAGCCTTGTAAGGATCAAGTGCAGCCTTAACTCTTTTTTCAAGTGCAGCTGCGAATTTCTTGGCAAAGAGTTTAAGCTGAGCCTCGCACCACTTGGACTACTTTGCTACTCTCCTAAAACTCATAGGGTTGAAGGCAAATTCTGTTGTAGGCACTACAGCTGGAGGAATTGTCTTAGTTCTGAGCACTGATGATTCTACCATTATTACGGATGTTGGAGGTACAGCTTCAGAATCAGGCATCTCTACATTAGGTGTTGAACTAGTGGATCAGTTGGAATCTTTGCGCCCCTGTCAAGCATTAGCCTTTGCTAATTTTCCTCATTTCGGATTAGATTGTGGGTCTTCGTGGCAAAGAGTTCTACTTCTAACACTAAAATCTTCGGCACATTTGCTACCCTACACAATCTTGTAATTAAACAAGGGAAGGGATATGCTGTATCAGATCTCGAGACCCAAATTTTTTTCTCTTCGGTGATAATCTCTCCAAAATTCAATTTGAGGTTAGCCACAAAACTTGCGACTAATATTGCTCTGTCATCCCCAAGGATATTATCACCATCTATTGGCATCAACCAAGTATGTACAATACCCCACCAAAATCTTGCCTCTGAAATCAGGGAGGCCTTAAAGATACTTTCACTCGAATTTGTTAGCAATTCCGATTCTCCATTGGCTATGAGTATGGCTAACCAATTCCGCTGATTTTATCGATGGTCAAACCAGGCATAGAAAGTAGTTGAATTGGTCTGAGGAGTGAAGTTTGGTCCATGAAGGATCCTGTTGATTGTTGCTTCAGAAACATCCACTATTACGCCCCGTACCAGAACTTTATCCAACAAAGGTTGGTCATCTGCTTTCTCTCCTTCTCTACACATATTTTCCAAGCTAGCTTGGTAGTTTGCATAGAACTCCCTAACTAGTGTAGGGCAAAATAAATTTCCTCCTCGTGTAGTCCATCCCAAATCATAGCCATGAAATTTCTGCTCCACCTCCGAGTACCTGCTCAACCCCATAGTGATGATTCTCTTCTCCTCAAAGATTGGCCTCTTGACAGCTCTTATGTTAGTTCTGTGAAGCCCGTCAAAGAAGATTTTCTGAGCTTTGGGAATCTGCCATCTAGTGCCATCTCGGACTTCAAAATTCTTGTATTTAACCATAGTTCCCCGAATCAGAGAGTCTTCATCATCTTACAGCTCAACAGAAGGGGACTCAGTTGATGGTCCCTCAGACTCATGCCCCTCAGAATCAGGATGATCTAAATCATGCTCTTCAGATTCAGCATGTTCAGACTCTTGTTGATCATAGACCGTCTTCTCAGAAGTTGTATGCTCGGATATTGTTGGCTTAATGTCACTTTCTTCACTCTCATCCACCTCAACTGGTGGGGGTGATGGAGTCTTTTTAGTGTTTTTCTTCTTTTTTTACTTCCTGAGCAGAGGCTCTTCCTCTTCATAATCAGACTCTTCATTGAAGAGTCTCTGAGGTACACTTTCCTTGGTCACTTTCTTTGTGGATTTTGAGCTCTTTTCTTTGGTTGCCAGTTAAAGACCTGTAGCAAGATAAAACCATTAGTTGACCCTCAAGAGTATAAACACAAACACATTGATTATTGAGATTCCACACCCATTGAAAGGGTTTAGTAATACTTCAGATTCCAGGTGTGACGACATTTCTGATAAGCCGTCACAGTTGTGATAGTTTATCATAAATATCGTCATCCCTAAACAGAACCCACAAAATTTGTATCAACTTTTGATGATATTTCTGACTAGCTGTCATAGTTGTGATAGCTTATCACGAAAGTTGTCATCTATAAACAGAACCTCAACTTGATTTTAACTTAATTTTTGGTCCTATTTTTTTCTAAAAATCCACTCGATTTTTATTTTTGAGCTGAACTTTTAAACCTTAATCTTGCAAAGCAAACCCTAGTTCCGAATTTTAGCCACTTTTTCAAGATGAACTTGGTTCAAGATTCTTGTGAACTTGGGTTTTCATCAATTTATCACTTACCACTTGAAAAGAAAGGCTAGGTTTCGAGCATAGCTGATGGGATCTTTCAATGTGGTTACATGAGCAAGAGGAAATAATGAGAGGTTCTTGATTTTGATTACAAACCCACACATACAAGGAAACTTTCTTTTATTTTAGTCGGAGAGACTTTAAAAAGGGAAGAAAATAAACCAAAGATGGAAAGCGAATAACTTAAAAAAATAAAAAAACTAAGCGGGAAGGTGGAAAGGCCAAGTTGTGGGCTGGGTCGGGTATTTTTAATTTGGCCCATAGTTTCAGCTAATGTTGGGCTTTTTGTGATGACATTTCTGATAAGCCATCAAAGTTTTGATAGCTTATTACAAATGTCGTCATCCTTAACAAAAATTGCCTTAGAGCTGATGATTCTGATGACAAAGTTGATGGCCTATCACAATTATGACAGCCCATCAAAAAAATATCGCCAGGAGCACTTGGCTGGATTATCGATTCCACCTTCTTTGAACTAGAACCTAACTACAAAAATAAATAATTTTCTGGAATATAAAAATTTTGGGTTGCCTCCCAATAGCGCCTAATTTACTGTCGCGGCACGACTTGGTTATCTTGACTACTCATACTTTGCCAAGACAACCTGTTAATACCCATTTACCATCTTCATAGAATATGTCCACGATTGAGAAAACACTCATCCTCTTTTCCGGTGTCATGGATGAGTGTATTTTGAATCTTGCTTCCTTGTCATTGAACCTGAACTTCAGCTCATTCAGTTCCATATCCACTTTACTCTCATAGTTGCAAGGAATGTTCTACCCAAAATGATGGGCACTTCGAAGTGCATCTCACAGTCCAGGACTATAAAATCAGCAGGCAGAATAAAGTCGGCCACCTTTACCAATACATCGTGTAATATACCCACTGGCCGCTTTACAGACATATCTTCCATCACCAATCGTATGTTTGTCGGGATAGGATCCCCCAAATCTAGTTTCTTGTACACAGCGAGTGACATTAGGTTTATACTGGCAAATTGGTGACTAAGGATCAAGTTCCATAATTTTGGGCAGACCTAAGGCACGCCTTAGGTGTTGCGATCACGGTCTACTAAGTTGCGGTCGCGATACCTAAAAGGCATACCATGTAGTCCTCAAGTGATGCAATCGCACTCTACTGAGTCACGGTCATGACACTTGAAGGGCCTTCTAGACAAGCCTCAGATGTTGCGATCGCACTCTACTAATTGCGATCGCTACACCTGAGGGTTCATGTAATACCCCGTACTTTTCCTAGCTTGAAAAATTTCCTAAGAATGTTAAAAGATTTCTTTAAAATATGAATCCACTTTTGTACACATGGTATTTTCAATATTTTCACTTTTTATCATGTGGGGAATAGAATAAACTTTCCATCGATACCAAATTTTCCCAAATCCAACACCTGGGTGAAGAGTTATAGCCTTTTTAGTGAGGTAGTGTATCACCTGAGCCTTCAGCACGTCACGGAGATATCTCAAATAGAAATTGTCAATTTCTAGTGGATGAATATAACTTTTAAAATAATTTGAACTTGATAAAAATTGATTGATTTTGGGTATTTAAAGGGGAGATGGAGTTGTAACCATATTGGAGACGGTTCAACCTTTTGTTGACTATTAGGATCACGATCGCAATATTCCCCTGTCATGAGGTATCATGATCGCTATAACTTGGGATTACTCAAGGCATCCCTGATTGTCTATATTGTGATTGCAATAACTGAGAAAACTCAGTTCCCTTATTTTACACGGGTGCATCTCCAAACTCAATTTTAGTCCACTTATTGTCTCCCAAATTATTCAAATTACCTTCAAAGTACCCATATTTTATGGATTAACAAAAATAAAAATAAAAACTAATATAACAATATAAATTAAAATGATACATTTCAAATATATGGAAATGATAGGTTGCCTCCCATCTAGTGCCTGATTTAACGTCGTGGCACAATGTTTGTTCATTTTTACTTTGGTTCTTTGAATCGAAGTGACCCAACCTCAGATGCTTTGAGCTCCCCCATATAGTAATACATCAATCCTTAATCATTCACCATGAACCAGTTATTATTATGGTCCTCTTACTTAATTTCTTCATTTGAATAGACATTTGAGACCAACAATGGGCCCGACCACTTAACATATTTTGAGGAGTGCTTCATCTTATGATTGCAAAGGAACGCGTGATTACCCACATGGACTCTCAATTTAATCACTCAACTTCATATAGATTCTTTCCTATGGAATTTATTGACCAAATCTCGGGGAACCTAATAGTACCAATGAGCGTTTTAACCTTAGAATTCTTAGAAGTGTTTCTATCATATAAACCATATTTCATTGTCGAACAAAGAAATTTGTCATTCTCTTCACTCGGATCACTTCTTGAGTTTATTAACTCACCCACCAATGGGTATATCCAAGGTATACTTCTATGGTGTTGGCCACTTCATTATACATCACATCAATCACAGACACTACTTGCAAGTCCATCAGTTGATTCTTAGTCTTGAACACAGTAAAGGAGACCTTTTTATTGTTTACCCAAAATTTTATTTTGACACATTTCATATCAACTAGGTATCCTCCAATGGCTAGTAATGGACTACCAAGAATGATTGAGATCTCACGACCAATTTCACAATCGAGAACGAAAAAATTGGTCGAAAGAATAAATAGGTCTACTTCGACCAATACTAATACAACATGCCAATGGGATTTTTGATTAAATGGCCATCCATTAAATACCTAATGGTGGTGGACGTAGGAGAAATTATGAGTGGTGGATTTACCACTCATATGCACTCAACATTTGAGCACATTACCATATTTTGAATGAGTAAATAAGACATATTTGTGAATAAATGCACTAATATCCACATTATGCAGGCACATAGGTAATGGGATGATAATATGTGGATGTGAGCTGAAAAAGATCAAAATAAGGAAGGAAGTGGAGTTTGAAGACCTAGAGCAGAACATAGCCTCAATTACCATGATTGCGATCAGTCAAGTAGATCAACATACCGCGATCGCATTGTTCTGACCGTGATCGTGGTAGCTGCAAATACATACAACACCTGCAATTATGGCTAGCAAAAAAATTCCACCCAAGGGTAGGAACATAAATGCACGCAGCTGGTCCCAAATGTTCTCATATAGACTCAAACCCTATCCCTTTGGAATCATCTTTCAATTCCCAATTAGTTGAAGCTTTGTCTAGTACTTAGTTCCCATTCTTGGGGAACAAAATATTGTATTATTTTTAGGTAGAATACATTAGAAGATCTTCCAAGCAAAGGATTATCTAACTATTATTTAAGATTTGTGGGTGTTAAAAGTTTGAAGTAACATTTACTTAGTCTCTCATAAATATAAAATAATCAATAGAGGTTATTGGGTATATCTTTCTTTCTATTTTTATGTGTAGCTATTTCTTCCTCTTGGGATTATGCTATATTAGGGTGAAATTATGTGTGGGATGTGATATACTCGTGCATTTACTAGTTTGTAATATTGGGTTCTATTATTGTTTGATTAAAGTGGATGGGATTTATGGGTAAAAGACTTAAATACCCAAAATGGGTTTGTCGATGAAAATCTCAAGCTCTTGAAAGCCTAAACCATCGTTGAGAGATGGGTTTAGGTGAACTTTTGGAACCCACATCATCCTTGAAAAAAGGGTGTGGGAGCCAAGGAAATAATAAACGATTACTGGGTTTAGTTTGCTAATTTTCAATACCTTAGACATAAAGGTTATTATGAGATTGACTATACTTAGGGCACCATCATAGAAATAGGGGTTCTTAATTGAGGTATTAGATGGTTTTAATTGACGAACTCATTAGGTACTCGAAAGGGTCAATGAGTGACACCTTTAAGGTTTTGTTGACAAACTAGCCTCAAGTAATTTCAACCTAGCTTACCACATCACCAGCATTTAGAATTTTCATCAAGTCATCATGCTCCCATGCGTGAGCTGCTCCTAAGGAGGCATAATCCCAAGATCCGCTCTTAGTTGATTAAACTCTAATTATTCAAAACCCCAAATTAATACTAGAAAATCACAAAAAGAAATACTAATTGTGACACCTTTCAACCCCCCCCCCCATTTTTACATTCTTGTACTCAAGGTTTGAATTTTAGCAAGTAGCCATTATTTCATGCTAATTTGATAGCCACTCACATTGTTCCTCATGGATTCAATCCCGACTCTTGTTGGGTGATTATATTGACAATGAATGCCTTGCACTTAAATTGTCGTGTAAGTTGAGAGTTATCAAGCACCCATGCCCAACTTCCAAAACACGACATATGACATCAAGTTAATGCTTTCTCCAAGATCACACAATGCTTTTCCAAATTTATACACCCCGATAGTGCAAAGAATGGTGAATACACTCGGGTCTTTTTTCTTCATCGCCATTGTGTTTGACATTATAGCACTGCAATTATGAGTTACCTTGATAGTTTCATAGTCCACAAGTCGCTTCTTTGAGACCAAGTTCTTAATGAATTTATCATACCCCGATATCTCTTGTAGAGATTCTAACAATGGAATATTTATTTATCATTTGCTAAATTTTTCAAGAAACTTCTTGAACTTGGTACCGTCTTTATTCTTCTTAAGCCTTGCGGGAATGGTGGAGGAATTTGGATAGGTGGTAATGGAATGGTTGGAGGTTCACTCACTTTTGGTGCATCACGATCAATCACTTTAGAAATTTCCTGATTTTCACCCTTTTCTTAACTACCATTGGGTTCCAAACAATCGATTCATTGGTCTTTGGAGTATCATCACTTGGCTTTTCTAGACTATTTATTTTTGCATATTTATGTTCATCATGTGTATTTTCATTGGGATGTTCATTAATCTCAACCATATCTTCATTAAGAGTTCAGCCACTTCTAGTGACGATGGCCATGACATGAGCGTCGTTCTTAGGATTGACCACCGTATCACTAGGCAAACCCCCCTTTTGCCTAGCATTGAGTTGAGTTGAGATTTTTCCCAATTGCATTTCTAATTGCATTATAGAGGCCAAATAGGATGTCACTATTTGGTTTAGTTGAGAGAAGTCACTTTTTATCTCCCTCACTATTTTTTCAGTCCCTTCTATACATATTAGAATATGAGCTAAGACATCTTCATTCTTGAATTTTTTAGGATCAATGGAGCTTGAATCCTTCTTCTTGTACCTATCATGAGGAGGTATGTACCTATCATACTCTCTATCCTTATCTCTCAAATATCGATCTATATCACGCTTTCTATCCCTCCAATCGCTATTCCGATCTCAATCCTTCCAACCTTGATTCCCACCTTGCATTTGATAATTAGGAAGGGAACCTCCCAAATGGTTCTAAAAGAACCTATTCTCCCTATCAAGCTTCTTATATTCTTCCTCTTTATAAGCCCTAGTACTCTTGGAATCAATGACATTGGCCGCCTTAGGAGGATCCTTCATCACATGTTTGGTAAGAAAGTCAAGTTAGGTCATCACCTTGGCCATATTCTCATCCCTTTCCTCATCCTTATTTGTTTGTGCTTTGCTTACAAAATATGTCGTGGGGAACCCCGAGACCACCTCGGTGTCCATCGTATGCCATCCTATATTTTGTTTTGTCACTATACCTAACAAAGTCTTTGCAACACCATTAGATAACTTGACAACAGAACCCCGGCCATATTATTAACCACCATTTTATTCAATTGATCTAATGTCCTGTAGAAAATTTGATGAAGCATTTTCTCCGGAGCCTGTTGATTTAGGCATTGCATTAACTTATCATTGAAATTTTTCCAAACTTGAGACAATGGTTCTCCATTAAGTTAGAAAAAGTTAGTGATTTCGTCCCTCAGTTGTAACATCCGAGAAGGAGGAAAGTATATGTCCAAGAATGCATTCGTGAGCTCAACCCATAAAGTGATAAATCCTATGGGAAAACACCACAACTATAAGACTTCTTCTCCCATCAAAACGAATGTGAGAGACATAATCGGATTGATTCTTAAGGAATATGGGTTGTGTCTAATGGAGAGCTCAAATAAATAAAGTTAATCAAGTGTATATAATCATCCTCATGCACTTTTCCTCAAAATAAACCTTTTATTTGAAACAAGGAAGTATCATACTAGTAATATGAAACACTCTATTTCCTTCCGCTGGTGGAATACAAATAGCACTATCTCATCCCACATCTCTAAAATAATCCATATCCTCAAGTCCATCAAAATAGTCATCATTACTATAGTGTTGGATCATGGTAGCGTGTATGCTATTATTGTCACCTGAGAAAAGACAAAATCAAAAAATAATATAAACTAAAATACTACGACTAACCCAAGGTCACTAACAACAATATCAAAGTGAACTATATTTCACTCTATGGAAACAACACCATTTCTTATAAAGCTCAAAGTTATACTCAAAATTGGGTGTAAAGTGATCATCACCAATATATTTACCCAACAAACAGTCAAGGGAGAATCCACAAGGTGTGAAGACATAGAATTTAAGACCTAAGAGTATTGGTAGTTAACTAGATGTTAACCCATAGTGCGAAATAAAACAACATATAAATGTAAATGGGGGGGTGAGTAAGTTTGTAATAACAATGTTTGAACACTATAATGAGATTGAAGTATCATGGAGTGAATTCAAATGGGGAGAAGCCTTGGGGTTATGGAATCCTAGGTGGGAGTATTGCATGGGTCATTAACAATTCCTCCAAGTTTAGTTGAGGGTATTGGGTAGGCTATATTAAAGAGTATTGATGTTAATGTTTCAATAAAACACCAAATATCACAAGTGGGTTCTCTTGCACAACTTACAAGTATAGCAAATTCACCAATCTATTGCCTCAATTACCATCCTTATTTATAAGAGATACTATTAAATGAACTAACCTAAGTTATTGTTCACAATTCTTCCTCACCCATATCTCCTATTTCATGGATGTTATGGGTTCTAAGGTAGTTGGTGTTTGCTACCCCCAATTCTAAATTAAACATGGAACAAAGGCAAAACCTATCACAAACAACTAATTAAATAGGAAAATAATCAACACCCATTCATTAGTCACCACCAAATCAAGCATAACCCTAAGAAATAAATGTAGCTACTCATGAAAATAAAGGAAACATATATACAAAAAATTAGCAATCAATTCATGCATAAAAGGCAAAATAAATGTATTCCAATCTATAAATCCAACCAAGTAGCTAAAATATCTCTTGGAAATCACTCACTATAGAAAATTTGATTCTGGAAATGGTAGAGATTAAGATCTTTACGTCTTGGGATCCCTCCATGTGAAATTACAAGTTTACCTTTTGAAACTTTGCAACATTTTTTATCGCAGTACTTCTAGTCGTGATCGCGACTTCTTTTCTCCATGGACCCCCTCTATTGTGGGGTATCAACTCATGATCAGAGCTCTTTTTCCTATGTTGACCAGTCGTAGTCACGACGTATCTTATCTCAATTATGATATTTTCATCATTCCCAACCAATCGCAATCACGATTTCTCAGATTGCTATAGAGACATCTGAGACAACTGGAAGGCCTCAAGAATGCTCATCATCTCGATTTTGGGTATACACCTACGAATCACATTATTCACTCACACCCAAAATAGGTAAATCTCATCCTAGAAAAGTTTCTTACCTCATGAATAAATCATTTTCTCTACTGAAATGACAGGTTTCTAAGACGATATCACTTACCAAATAATTGGAAAAATTAGCAAACTAGGGGATTAAGTATTGTGATACTGCTAAGACTCGCTCATCTGAAAAAGTATAATCAATCGCAAGATCATCCTCTATGTTAAGCATTGCCTCCTCTTCTATGTAGGAAAGATGTCTACAACCTAAGAATTTATACCTTTTCAATCATTAACCTCAAAGTCAAATTGTTACAACAATAGTACCCATCGAATCAACCTAGGCTTTGCATCTTTTTTCTCCATAAGGTACCTTAAATACGGATGATTAGTATACAAAATGACTTTGGTCCCAATCAAATAGGGTCAAAATTTCTCAAAAGCAAAAACCACCACAAGTAACTTATATTCAGTAACTATGTAATTATCTGTATTGGGTTGAGTGCTTTTCTGGAATAATAGATAGAATAAAGTATTTTCTCACGTATTTGGCCTGGAAAAGATCCTAGGGACACACCACTGGAATCACACATCATATCAAAAGAAAGACCCAAATCAGAGACAATATGATAGGAGCAAAAATCAATGTCTCTTTTAGGCACTCAAAGACCTTAAGATAAGTATCATCAAACACAAACTTCAACTGCTTCTCTAATAACTTGCATAAAGGATTTGTAATTTAGAGAAGTCATTGATGAATTGCCTATAGAACCCTGCATGGCCGAAGAAAATCCAAATGCTTTGGACAAAAATAGGTTGAGGAAATTTTTCAATCATCTCAATTTTATCCCTATCAACCTCTATAACCTTCTTCAAAATCATGTTCTCTAGACATATCCCCTCTATAACCATGAAGTGACACTTCTCCTAATTCAACACCAAATTGCACTTCTCATATCTCCGAAGTGCATTAGCCAAGTGAGCCAAATAGTCATCGAATGAATCACCCAAAACTGAGTAATAATCCATAAAGACCTCTATAGTATCCTCCACCATATCATAAAATATAGACATAATACAATGTTGAAAGGTGGCGAGAGAATTACAAAGTCTAAAAGGCATCTTTTTGAATGCAAATGTACCATATAGACATGTTAAAGTGGTCTTCTCTTGGTCATCGGGTCTAATAGAAATCAGATTATACCCCAAATTTCATCTATAAAATATTACCATCCTCTACCTATAAGAAGTTCTAACAACTAGTCCATGAATGTCAGAGGAAAGTAATCCTTCTGTGTCCAAGTATTCAGCTTCTGATATTCCATACAAACTCTTTATCCCATAACCGGTCTTATGGCCACCAACTCATTCTTCTCATTACAAATAACAGTAATCCCACTATTTTTTGTCACACACTAACCAAGCTGACCCACTTGTTATCGATAAAAGGATAAACTAAACCTACATCTAACCACTTGATAGTCTCCATCTTTACTATCTCTTGAATAGGTGGATTCAGAAAACCCTGATGCTCAATGACCGGCACACAGTTTTATTCCAGCTATAAATTCTGGGTGGAATCCCAATAATATCTGCAATATTCCAACCAATGGATCATTAAACCTCTGCAAAATTGAAATCAAGGCCTCGACCTGTGTAGCCAACAAATCTATAGCAATAATTACCGACAAGGTATTGTTGTCCCTCAAGAATACATAACACAAGTAAGAAGGGATAGACGTAAATTCCAATATCGATGTCTCTTTAATGGATAGACAATCTGGTGGAGTCGCTCTAACAAGCACACTCACCATCTCATCATACTCATTGATACCGTCACTGTCAAAGTTTATGATCACTGCCACTATTACATCTGCACCAAGTCTTTCCTCAGTGGGTTCAATCAATGTATCATCATCTATAGTATCTATCACAGACACCACCCATATATCTTTTGGTTGTCCAGTGATTGATCCTTATTGAAAGTAACCTATTAATCATTTAGCTTGAATTTTATATATCCCATATCCATGTCAACCAATATCTTACCCATGACTAGGAAGGGACATCCCAATATAATAGGTACGTGAAAATCCACCTTATGGTCGAGAATTAAAAATTCATTTGGGAATATATAAGAAGCAACCTTTGCCAACACATGACACAAAATACCAATAGACTTTTTCATAGTATGATCAGCCATCCATAGTCTCATATATGTCGCCTTAGGTGACCCTAAACTAATTATATGTACACACCTAATGATATAAGATTGATACTAGCTCCCAAATTACATAATGTTCATGCAATATTTAGGGATCCAATAGTGCAAGGAATAGTGAAACTCTAAGATCTTTTTTCTTCTCAAGCAAAGATTTTGAAGAAATAACACAGCATGGTGTATATTATCAGCAGGTCAAAACTCACCATCCACTTCTTAGTCACTAAATCCTTCATGAACTTTG
This sequence comes from Capsicum pubescens, assembly GCA_030864215.1. Lineage (NCBI taxonomy): Eukaryota > Viridiplantae > Streptophyta > Magnoliopsida > Solanales > Solanaceae > Capsicum > Capsicum pubescens. Next base: position 181,940,198 of record CM061547.1, on the reverse strand, counting down.
CATAATAAGTTATTTTTACCAGTAGTTTCTGACTAGTTATGCAAAGTTTATGAATATCGCAAGAGGGATATTTACAGATAATTCTTTCAACATCAACATGAATTTTTTATATTTCCCTTCTTTCTTCTTTTTCTTCAACCTTTGAGTAAAAGGTGAAGGAGTCGTGGAATATTCTTCAAAATTTTTTGACCTTCGTACCCTTTTCTTTATCAATATCAACTCATTTTTCAACACCCATCAATTTCTATGATGTCTCACCAGTAGTTACGAACTTCTCAGATTCAGCTTCAGGTGCATCACTGACCTTAACAGTATCATCCGTTACCTCATCAACTACAGTAATAGGTGGATCAATAGTAGCCTTACTGACTAGGAATTGACTGCCATTCTTCAAATTCTGAATTATATTGCTCAAAAGAGTGCCTAGAGTGCTCGGTTGATGTTGATTAAACGTAGTTGAGATCTAATGAAACTGTTGCTCAAGATACTTGATTGTAGTAGTATATGATTGTACTTTCTATCTCAGTCATGAAATATTTGCCTTACTCTCTTTAAGTAAACTATCTTGGCTCTCAAAATGCTAAACCAATTTTGTAAGTAATGCCTCCATTCTGGAGTCAACATCACCATTTTTTGACGGAATATACACACCACTCTTCTCATTATAATCATCCTTTCTTCTCTATTCACCATTCCTTTCTTTATCTTATCCCTATACCTATCCCTATAATAGTTATGACCTTGATTCCCCTACCTCGAGTTCTTAGTATCCTAATTGGACCCTTGTCCCTTGGCTCGAAAATCCTCCATATCTTAGTCCAAATACTTAGCTTTCTCCTTATAGTTAGACTCATCATGTCTAACATATTTACCTCGCGTACCTACTACATTTAAATTTTCTGCATTCATAGTTACAAAATGCTTGATAAGTAACCCTATCTCCATCCTTAGTTGTGCTACCTCTTAAGCCAATGTATCATCTAGGGATATCTACTCACTGGAAGCACTTATAGAATAATTATCGGCTTGTCTTTTTACCTCCCTAGTATTCCACCCTTTGTTAGTTTTGTAGACCCGAAAGATTTCTACCACTAGCTTCCAAAGAAGGCTCATAAAAACCCCACTAGTAATAGAATCAACAATAACTTTGGTGTTTGCATTCATAAACCGATAAAACATCTCGAGAAAATTCCTCCCTGAAATTTTTTAATTGGCACATTCATTAACTTTTAAAAATATCAACCAAGTTTCCTACAGTGGATCTGAATGCAATTACCTAAAATTGTAAATCTCCTCCTTGAACTACATCATTTTATAAGGCGGGAAAAATATGTCAAAGAATTATGTTTGAAACTCATTCCAAGTGGTAATGGACCCATAAGGTATCTCCCCTAACTATAATGTCACCTCACATATAAGAGAGAATAGAAAAACCTATGTCTCAAAGATTTTTTACTTACCCTAGGTAGATTATATGAAGTACAAATCCCCACAAAATTCATAATGTGCATGCTTGCATCATCAGTCGGCAAACCAACAAACACCCCCTTTAAATTAAGTAATTGAATTATTGCACTCATAATGTAAAACTTCACCACTTGGGGTAACTCTGGAGGAATAATAGATCTTCTCTCAATTGGCCAAGCATACCCCAAATCTTCTTCTGGATCATCCAAAATAGAAAAATACTGATAAGCTGAGGTGGTTGAGATCTATTGCTTCTAGATCTATCTTTGTTGAGTGCTACGTGATGATATTCCTTCTTTATAACTTTTTCCTCCTCATGGGCTGCAAAATGGGAAATTTCCAACCTCAGATTTTCTTTATCCAATAATCAAGCAGTGGCGCAGTTGTTTCTAGAACACCAATCAGAGGTGGCAAATTCATGGCACCTGGGTCATCTTAAACCCTATCATACTGAGCTCCGTGCTCATACTCTAACATCTTATGATTCTATAATAATGTTCATTCAAACTCAGGATCAAAAGGAACCAAGGGATTGCCTTAACTCCTAGTGTTGGTCATACACTAGGGTATGCTTGAATAATAGTAGAAAACTGAAAACTAACAACCTCAACAACCTTAGTAAATCAATATATAACTGTATTCCCCGATAATGGTCTCAAAATTTAATGTCACCCAAATTATACCTCCTAAAAAGTATAACACAAGCGCTGATCAAATATAGAACCTAACAAAGATTTAGGTCAAACCTACAAGGAATAGGATAATATCTATCAAGAACTTGCTGATGAAGTTTGAAAGTTCATAAAGTAAATGGGGTTTTTCATAACAATAGTAGTAGTAGTAACAATGCTTGAAAACTTTAGGTTGAATTCAACATAAGACAATCACTAAGATTATGTTTCCCCTGACTTCATAACTCTATAAACTTATAGTGTTTGTCGAACTATCTCAGTCCCTTGTATGTAGAATCTAACAAGTTATGTATCACTAACTGTCTCTCGACACCTTTTGGTCAATTTTACTCATCTCCTCTTGGTTTTTAGTTTCACATTACTAACCCTTGTCCTGGATCCCAAATTAACTATCTCCTCTTAATCTTAAGTAAATTAGATGAAGGTTGGTAACTTCAAATTACTATTGTGATTTTCTTTTCCTAATCACAACCTATCTCTCGAGTTAATATCAAATACATGAAGGTTCTTAACATATACATTCGTAAAAAGTCAATCAATATGAAAAAAATCACAATACATACAAGAACACAGATCAAGCAAGACTTTGCACTTCCTCTACTTTGTTATTCTATCAGGATTTCCACAACCCTAGTTAAGGGGCTTAACTACTCATGATTTCAAGAACACACATATAATTTTTTGAACCCTTGGGGGTTACACCACACACTGAGGGACCATGTCCCTTAGGAGCTATTTCAAGTGATAGATGAATAAAGCAGCATGGAGGTTTTGGATATTTACTAGCAATGCAAAAAAGTAGGAACACAAGATTTTTATATGGAAACCCAACATAGGAAAAATCATGGCTTTCCATCAAAGAACCAAAATAGTCTACTATAAATAACCTTATGATTACAGACTTACTGTAAACCTTACTCTAGGTTCCTCCTACTTGCAATACCTCTATTGAAGGAACACTTTGACACCTCTGCCAAGTTTTCAATCAAAAATTGTTAACTCTAACCATCTACAAGCTTTGTTAAATCTACCTAAGCAATTCTCTCAAAAGAAAGAACTACTCTTATAAGATGAGTAGTTTGATTATAAATTATTACTCACTCAAGAACTATTTGAATTTAAGCATACATAAAGCTAAGAACTTGAGCAGTATTAAAATGGGGTTTTGTTGCCTATCTTCATTCTTTGTAATTTAGGAAAAGAACAAATCATTGAAGAGGTGTCTCTTTCCCTTTATAGATGGATAATGATTAGTTCTTGAAAGATCATTGGACCAGCTATCCACGTCAGTACAAAATAGAACCTACAAGTTTGTTGCACAAGATAACAAAACTGTGCAGAAAGCATGTGGAAACTATACTGTACCTTGCACATCCTGGGACATAGTCCATCATAGTTTAGTTGTTCATCATCAAAACTACGTACATCATTTTCCCCCTTTTATGATGAAAAACCAAACCATACAATTTGAGCATTAGTGGACATTTATAACATTTAATCAAAGTGATTACCACCTGAGGATGAATGTTACCCCTATCATCATGCTTTCTCTTTTATTATGTAACATAGGTACTTGGTACCTTGTTATTATTTTGTAGAAAAAATTCCCCTTATCATCATGCACCTTCAGTTTGTGCATTTTCATTTTCATGCCCCTATCATCATACATTATTCAGGACATCACATACTTCCATCTGTAACTATACTACCAGTGCTACCAGGTCCTTAGATATTAAGTCAGTATTCCCCCTTTTGGTATCATTGAAAAGGATGAACTATAGACCATGAGTAAAGATATGTTCAAGATAATTAACTTATTCACTAGGGCAATACTTACGTGAAGAATAGCTTAAGGTAAGGGAAACAGATAAAGATCACAAATAAAGATTCATTCATAACTAATTAGTATAAGTACCAATACAATATATCAAAAATAAATTATAACACTACTTATTGCAAAGGTCATAATGGAACCAAGGACAAAAAAAACACAGGAAACGAACACAGTAGGACTTATGTAGAAGGGGGCTAGGGAGACAATGACTTTTGCACCATGTCCAATTTTTCAGCAGCAATAGCATGAGCATCCAATAATTGTTGGGTGAGATTTTTTACTTCAGTATTCAGTCTTTGTACTTCACCAGTCAATTTTGTAACTTTTTCTTTGAGCTTTCCATTCTCTGATGTAAGTTTCTCTATGGCACCTGGTCTCTCTAAGGACAACTTTTAAATTTCTAGTTTCAAATTCACTATTTCAGTGTCTTACTGCTATCATAATCTTCAACTCTTTCATTTCGTGGGCTAATATTTCTTGAGCATCAAGTAGTTCAGACACTTGGAAAACAATACCTACTTTTCCTCTAATACACCTATTTTCCACCAGTGCGGTTAAACTGATCAGTTGTTTAACTATTCCTGGTGTACCTTTAGTCCTAATCACTCTAAAATGATTAAGGACTTTGTTCAGAAAATAACAATAAGGCATCCCATGCCTTCTTTCCTTTTCTTAGACCACCTAGTGCATATACTTTATCATTAGAGCAGGCAGACTCATTAACTCAAACTTACTAAGGCATCCAATTAGAAATAGGTGAATGGCAGAAACAGTTGTACTTTTCTCTGATCTTGGCACTGGACCTTATTAATAAACTCAAAAACCAACTAAAACTCACTCTTGAGAAACTTCTTCTTTACTTCAGCAATTGAGCTTCTACCTACTATTGAAGCTTCATTCATGAATTTAGTTGTGGGCTAGTGCTTCCCAACTTTATTCACCCCTATAACAGGCACATCCAAAATTCCTGCCAAGGTTTCTTCATCCAGCTATATTTTTTTTCCTTACACCAGTGCAGATAAACTCAACCCATCTTCTCAGAAATCTATTGAATAATAGAATTCTCTTACTTTGTTTTCAAATACTACTGGTGTTGTTTCCTAAAATAAATACAACCAACCTTGATGTCTGACATATTCTACCACTTCCACCATCCCAGTTTTTTCATAGATTTTGGGATCAAACATTCTTCTCGATAACACTTTTTATGTCTTCGGCCTTTCAATCCTTCTTTCTTCGGACATATTTTTTTCTTTCTCTCTTTTAAATCTCTTAGACTCATCATTTGGATCTTCTTTTCTTGGGACTAAGTCCCTTGGAGACTTTTTTCCTTTGCACAATTATGTGTTTCTTTTCGCTTACTCCATGACTACCAGACTTAGGATCAGAGGACCTGGTCCTTTCATCACCACGAACTTTTTATTTTTTTCTTCTTAGATGTGATGACAAGGTCAACATTAGGATCCTCATCTTCTCCAACCTCCACTACCTAAACATTTGCCTCCACTAATCTGACAATCTTTTTGATTTTTCTTATTTTGATAGTAGATGTAATACTTTTCTTCATTGCATCTGGTAGCAGTTTTTGTCAAGATCCTCTAGTGGAATAGGATCTAGTACCTTGTACTACACAAGTGTTAATTATTTTTCCTTTTCTTTTACTATCCTTCAGTTTTTTTATTTTAAAAATCAGAGGTTGTTCATCATCATCCTCCTTATTTTCTTCATTCGAACATAATACATATTTCCTTTCATCTTCCAAATCATCCATCTCTCTTTCTGTTTGCTATTCCCCACTAAAAAAAATTTCTTTGGGATCATTTCCAAGTAATAACAAGTTTTCATCTACCAGATTCATTCTACTAAGAGATTCAGATTTCCTTACCAGAATCTCATCATCAACTAGATTATCAAATATAGAATGTGACTCTGAAAGGGCAGGAAAACTAGGTTCTTTTAACTTGTCTGAAGTTTCGACGCCCTTCAGTTCATCAGAGGGAACCTAAATTTGAAGGGCTAGCGGATTTTTTTTCTGAGAAAAAAGGTCCTTTGATTTAAAGAATTTCTTGTTCAATTTGGGAGCCAAAATATTTATTTAGGTCATCTATTGGAAAGGACATTCACTGGTATTTAAGGTTTCTACTAGAGAAATTTCAATTGGGGTTTCATGAGTCTCGTGAGAGGAACATACAGTTGATGTTATTTTTGGTTCTTAAGAATGATTTGAATATTGATCTCTCATGGGGTTTGAATAAAAGGGAACTTTAGACATTTTAAGTTGAGAGAAAATATATTTTGAGAAGAAAATAAGAAGGACCAGTTTTGATAGAGTTCTGAGTCAATTATGAGACTAATGAGTTGATAGTATTTGAATTTATAAGTAAAAAGATGATTGTTTGACATTTAAGACACATCCTTTTTTAACCGACGCATCTAAATGACAACCGTTGTGACTCTTTACTTCAGAATGAATTTGACAACCTTTGTTCATATGGATTTAAACAAGTGTCCTTTTAAATAGATATTTTATAAATATTTAAGGCACATCATTTTGGTTCTAACATGAGAAATAGGACCAGGTCCCTCTCATTTTTGAGTGAGATCTCAACTTGTGTTTGCTTTAATTTATTCCTTACAAAGTTGATCCCTTGGTGTATACCATCAAAGGTATGATACTAAGTTTGATTAGCATACACCTACTTTATCATGGATACCTATCCCTTTGTCATAGCCAACTTCTTAAGGAGACACTGATTCACATGTTGTTCATTCTAGTGAAGCTTCTTCTGAGATGAATTTCTTAGGGACCAGGTCCCAGTGAATCAAGAATTATCTACATCTTTCATCCCCTTGCTCATCCTTTTTATCATCACCAATGATCAATAATTTTTCTGACTAACCAGGAACCACATGCACTCTTTTCATCAGCTCATAGAATTCCTTTTTAGTTTATTCTCCAGAGCATTTTCACTTATCAATATGGAGGTATTTTAGGCTTTATTTTAATCATAAACTTCTCAGATGTCAAGGACTAGGTCCTGGAGATTAAATTTTCACGATAAGACACTTTCACCTAAAGTGTCTTTGAGAGAGAGAACACAGTCAGACCTTCCATCATTGAACTTTGAATCCTTTTAGTCACTGAGCCATTCCTGACTGCAGTCTTTTTTCCAGAAGTCCATCTCCTCTAGAGTGAATACTCATGAATTTATACTCTTTGTTTCCAACATAATGAGCAGATCTCATGAATTCTTAAACACCATTTTTGTGACAGCCTTCAATCTTTCCACTGACCATCTATTCTTATATGTTTAACAATTTTTGTTGCCAAAAAGTGCAACATCAGGTCTTTCTCACCTGGATCAGTTTATAGAGCTTTCATGGTCAGGAATCTCTCTCTTATTGTTTTTTTTCTTTCTATGCCTGGTTCATTTAACCTGCTATTATGATCAAAATACTCTAGTTTAAACCTATTAGACTGAACCCACTCTGAAACCAATTATTAAACCCTTAGGGGTTGTACCACAAAGTGAAGGACCAGGTCGCTAAGGATTTGTTTCTACCAATAGATCAATAAAGCAATATGGTGGTGCAGGAAATTTAAGGGTAATGCAAGAAAGTAGGACACAAGATTTTTACGTGGAAACCCAACATGTCAAAAACCACGGCTTTCCCTCACAAGTACCAAAAATATCCACTATAACTAACCTCTTGATTAATAACTCAATTGTGAACCTAAATCTAGGTTCCTCCTACTTTCAATAACTCTATTACAAGAACAGCTTGACACCTCTACCATGTTTTCCTTCAAAACTGGTTAACTCTAACCACCTACAAGATTAGGTAACTCTACCAAATCAACTCTCTCAAGAGAAAGCGCTACTCTTATAAGATGAGTAATTTGATTACAAATCATTACTCACTCAAGAACTATTTCAATTTAAGTATACATAAAGCTAAGAACTTGAGTAGTATTGAAATGGGGTTTTGCTTCCTCTCTTCATTCTTTGTAATTTGGGCAAACAATCAATTGTTGAAAAGACGTCTCTTTCTTTTTCTAGCTGAGTGATGATTATGTCTAGAAAGATCATTGGACTAGTGATAGCTAAAACAAAGCTATAACCGAAATTCAAGACTAAAGAAGCAAAAATCAGCAACTAAAGAAAGAGGAGATGAAGTAGAAACAAGAAGAAAATTGCATTAAATGAAAGATAGTAATGAAACATACACCAACTCTAATGATTAGAACCTAAGTTTATATTAAACACTTAAACACACCTCACCATTGATTGATAACACTTCATTATTAGGTGGACACAAATGGATCAACTCCTCAAGTACCCAACCTTTCTTGCCAAAAAGTCAACAAGAGTGATTCCACACTCAATGTTGACCCTAGTTTCAATGTCTTTTCCAAGACCTACGCTAAAATGGTTTTTCCAAGACCTACACTAAGTAAAGAAAATACAATTTGAGTTTCTCAATCAATTCTTGAAAATTTAGGAAAATAGAAGCCTAATTGTCTATTTATACTTATTACAAACAAAGACTAAAATATCCTTAATGAAGGGTGATCCTTTGGAGTGTAAAATAGGAGTCTCAAAAGACCATAATACCCCTAAATTGAGGTTTTTTGGAGTGTATCCAAGGATTCCTTGGAGTATATTCAAGGTCCCTCATCACATATTAGCAAGTACACTCCCTTGGATTAATGCGACATACTCTCACGAGCCTCCATCTTAATAAATGGCACCTTGTGTGCTTGGACTTGATGAATGGAGCCTCTTTCATGATCTCAAAATTGAGAATGGTTCATTCTTCAAGGATTATGGTCATCGGGTTAGCATCAAGGTAAGCATCCAAGCAACCTCCCACACACGGGATTGCTTTATGTCTTGCTCAAAATGGTCCTTCCTTGCATATTCTTGCTCCCTCGGAGTAACCAAGTCTTGATCCTTTAGGTGTAGGCCTCCAAAGAAGTCATCAAAAGCTAAGTTGACCATTTGACTTATATCATCCTCCCCTTCTTGAAAAGGATTCAACCTCAAATCCAAACCTTGCAAAACCAAAGATAGGACAAACAAATACAAAATCCCCATGGCATGAAGGTTAGGGTTAGCACAGCAAATTATCTCAACATGCCAAGGTTGCACATATTTGCAATATAACCAAGAATCCTTTAAATTAAATATTAAAAGTTCAATGAAAGATGTACAAAGGATTTGGTTATAGGATTCACCAAAAGTGATACTTTTCTTGTCATGTAGACCAAGCAACAAGTTGGGTGCATCAATATTATCAATTCTATATTTGGAACCTGGGTCAAATGGGAAGAGTGTCCATAGACACAAGTCTAGACAACACTCCCATTTCCCATAGGCTTCACCCAAACTACATGACATAGTCTTTACAATAGCATAAATGTCATCAAAAGCAAGTAGAGAGTAAAGAAATGTATCACTCAAGTCAACTTATACTAAGGTGTCTTCATGTATGTGCTCACCACTAGTTTTAACATCATCTCCATAAGTACTCTCAACAATAAGGTCGCACATAGAAGAAGAAGTAATTTCAAAGCAATGGACATTTTCTCCTCTTATGGAAGGTCACTCAAGTAGACACATACCATCACAAAAATAAAAGGGATTATTGCTTAAGTCTTTACAAGAAGCAAGCAATTCATCCTCATAATTATCAAACAAAGGTGGGGTGTCATACAAAGGATCACATCCGCAATCATTTTTCAAGGAAAAACTGCCTATTGGGTTTCTTAAATATTCAAGAAAATCAAAGCATTCATCACCCAATTGGTTATTCCTTTCCATGACTACACATTCCTGACCCTTAAGAGTACTCTCATCTTTCAAGAAGAGATTTCCATCTTTAGGAGGAATGTTGTCACACCATAGTGTGTTAGCATATAGGCTATAGCCTGAAAAGTAAGCTATACCATCTTTTTCACCACTAAGCTAATTAGGAGTATTTATATGATCTTTAAACAAGACATTATTCCTAAAGAGAGCATGATCTAATCCACAGGCATATTCAAAACATGTGAGTTCTTTACTCTCTAAAAGATTAATATCAAGTTTCAAAGAGGTTTCAAGCATAAGATTGTTCTGAGAATAGCTCTCGGGTTCACTCCTATTTTGTTGACCAACATTATCAAATTCGTGACTCACTTGAGTTCTATTAATTACAATACACATAACCTCAAGTTGTGGGAAATTTTCACATACGAGTCGATCAACACAAGTTTCACAAAATGATGTACGTTCATTTAACACAATGGGTTCAACACTAGGTGGACACAAATCAATCTTACAAGAAGATTCAATTCGGTCATCAATAGGATCAACTAGTGATCCACTCTCATAACATGTACATCATCAATAATAGGCAAAGAATCAATAGACGATGTACTTTCATTCATCATATTTTCTTCAACACTAGGTGGACTTAAATTGATCTTATAAGAAGAGTCCATTCGATCATCAATAGGATCAACTAGTGTATCCACACTCACAATATGTACATCATCTTCAAGAGGCAAAGAAATAATAGACTCACAAATAGATAAGCTACCACTCACTCTGAATGGTCTAGTAGCCACATAATCATCGTTCACATGTACAAAAGTGTAAGAGTTTGCTATTTTACCTTTATGTTCTTGAGCACATTCTTCTTTGCCTTAGTTTTGATAATGGCAACCCACTTTCTCCTTTGAGAATCTTGCATCACAAGGGCGTTCGTCAAGTCTTCTTTCTTCTTTCACCTCTTCATCTATTTTCCCAAAATTGGGATTTAGTGCACTAAGCATTTGGCGTATATCTTCAATGAAGTTATCACAATGATCATTGATGCGATCAAACATGGCATTAAAATTATTTGGAGAATGGTACCTAAAAGAAAGAAACAAACCTACAAAATGAACAAACAAGTTAGTTCAAATATCCTCACCAACTCTCTCACTCTCAGATTCTTACCTCACACTTGGTCTCACAAGTGTTAAAACATTGGCATGTACTTGGAAAGTGAGTGAGAGATGATTTTACTTTGGCCTGAAATGGATTTTCATTTGATATTACTCAAAGAAAACTGCTTATGGACTTGAACCAACAAGTTACAACGAATTACAAACGATAAAAGCATGAAAAAAACGTAGACATGAAACAAAGAACTCTAGAATAATTATCAACTTAGTAGGTAATTATTAGTTTGATAATTAGTGGTAGAATCAACACAAAGGCAACTAGAAACAACAAATAGAAACTTAGAAATCTAATTTAAAACTCAATTTGGTTGTTTATATAGTGATGACATGGAAGTTTGTGATTGGACATCACTTTTTCAAAATTTTCAATTCTTAAATTCTTGTCTTGGACAAACAACACTTAGGGAAGGAAGAGAATTCATTTGGAGGGAAAAATATTCAAGTTTGAAGCCTTTTCAAGCTTCAAAATGGATTAGAAATGAATTGGTCCCCCTTGTATTTGCAATTGTACTTGAAGATTTCTTTTGAAGTACATATAGAAACCAACAAAACAACACAAAACATGTAGATCTAAGATTTAAAAATCTGGCAAAACACAAAAACGGATTTACAATTTTTTTGTGAGATTTTTTTTAATTTTCTACACTCTTTTTTATTGAGATTTTCTTAGATCCAAGACTTAGAGTTGTGGGAACAACTCTAATACATAGCTCTGATACCAAATGATAGATAAAACAAAGATATAACCGAAATTCAAGACTAAAGAAGCAAAAATCAGCAACTAAAGAAAAAAGAGATAAAGTAGAAACAAGAAGAAAATTGCATTAACTAAAAGATAGTAATGAAACATACACCAACTCTAATGATTAGCACCTAAGTGTATATTAAACACTTAAACACAGCTAAACATTGATGGATAACACTTAATTCTTAGGTAGACACAAAGATATCAACTCCTCAAGCACCCAACCTTTCTTGCCAAAATGTCAACAAGAGTGATTTCACACTCAATGATGACCCTAGTTTTAATGTCTTTTCCAAGACCTACACTACAATGGAATTTCCAAGACCTACACTAAGTAAAGAAAATACAATTTGAGTTTCTCTCAATCAATTCTTCAAAACTTAGGAAAATAGAAGCCTAATTGTCTCTTTATACTTATTACAAACAAAGACTAAAATACCCTTAATGAAGGGTGCTCCTTTGGAGTGTAAAAGAGGAGTCTCAAAAAACCATAATACCCCTAAGTTGAGGTAACTTTGGATTGTATCCAAGGCTGCCTTGGATTATATTCAAAGTCCCTCTTCACATATTAGCAAGTACACTCCCTTGGATAAATGCCACATACTCTCACGAGCCTCCATCTTCATAAATGGCACCTTGTATGCTTGGACTTGATGAATGGTGCCTCTTTAGTTCTCTTAAAATCGAGGATGGTTCATTTTTCAAGGCTTATGGTCCTTGGGTTAGAATCAAGGCAAGCATCCAAGTAACCTTCCACACACGGGATTGCTTTATGTCTTGCTCAAAATGGGCCTTTCTTGCATATTCTTGTTCCCTTGGAGTGACCAAGCCTTTAGCCTTTAGGTGTTGTCATCCAAAGAAATCATCAAAAGCTAAGTTGTCTATTTGACTTGTATCATCCAGCTGTACAAATCAGTACAAAATAGCACAAAATAGCACATGCAAGTTTGTTACACAAGATAACAAAACTTTGAAGAAGGCACATGCCAGCTATACTGTACCTTGAATGTCCAGGGACCTGGTCCCTGATAGTTCAGCTGGTCACGTCAAATCTACATATAGAATAATTCATAATAAAAGCATAAGAATAATCTCACAAATAACTAAGAACTAAAATCAAAATCTTCAATTAATATCAAATCTTGAAAGTCAAGAACAAGCATTCCAAGATCAAAAGTATATCTTCGATCTCAATTTAATGTTGGAAGTATGTAAAGTGCATACACTAATAATAAAAAATCAATGGTGTATTAATAGGTTACATTAGAAAACCTAAAATTTCAATCCAAAAAAAATACAAAAATAATGTTGGTATCAACCTACGACCCTCTTACGGGCCTATAAGACCCCACAAAATTCTCTCGTAGTTTGAGCCTTAGAGCGTGTTCAGTGGAGTGTAAATCCAGACCTAAAAGGTTGAAAAGTATTTTCCCAAGTGAAAAATATTTTAAACCATGTAGAATTTCCATAATATAGAATTTTATCATGCAGAGAATTGAATAAGCTTTCCATCGACAAAATCCAACATCGGACGAGAAAGTTATGACCATTTTACTAAGAGCTATCGGAACTGCCCAGGTGCAACGGATGGGTTGACGGACTGTCGAGCTTGCAACAGACCGTCGCCCAGACCATTGCAACCAAGGTAGTAACTTCCTTTTCTAGCCCAAGTGTGATGGCTAGGACGACAGACCGTCAAGGCTGCGACAGACCATCGCTGAAACCATCGCCGCTGAGGCAGTGTGGCCTCATCCTGGCCAACATACGACGAACGATCCAACGGACCATCGAGTTTGCGACGGACCATCGCTTGGATAGTCAAAACCAAGGCAATTTGTTCTTTTTCTGACCGACATGCGACACACGATCCAACGGACTATTAGACTAGCGATGGACCGTCGCTTCAACTGTCGTAGCCGCCGTTCAGCATTTTTAAGTCGATTTTAAAAGGACTTTTTGGTTATTTCCCACTCTTTTCAGCCCCTATTTATACCTGATCAAGGCTTACAACTTCATTTCTCCTCTTCAACATCAAAAGCTAGGGTTTCTACAAAATCAAAATCCTTCTTTATTCTTCAAAAAAAATCAATAGATATCAAGAATCTCTCCAAGAGCCTTCAAGAAAGAATTTCCTAAGGTATGCAGATGTTGATTCTTGGGTCCCTTTCATCCAAGAAGCTCAAGAACCCTTTTCTAAATTTCAAAGATTCTTATATTTAGGAGTTTTCAAGATTCATGTGAATTGAAATTGGAGTTCATGCTATTATTTAGTTTTAATTCATGTTATGTTTACAAGGTTTTCAAGATTTGACTCTAGTATATGATATTCATGTGATGTCCATGAAAAACCCTCTTCAAGTTGCTTGATAAGTGATGTGTTCATATCAATTAAGTGTAGGAGTTTTTGAATAAGCAAAGCATGCTCCCCATATGTTTGATAAAATATGTGAAAGAATTAGAGCCATTATAGCATGTTGAATAGAAATCCCCAATTGTGTGCAAGACCATGCATGCCAAATGTTTGTTGAAAAGCCTTAATGAATGACTTGTGATATGATAGCATGAAATTCCCCCAATTATGTGCTCTTCAATACATGCTAAGACTTTAATACATGGTAAGTGTTTGATGCAAGACCTTGTTGAATGGAGTATGAGCCAATAGTATGTCTCCCTATACCATCATATGTTTATGATTCCTAAATGCTTGAAGAGATGCTCTAGTGATTATGATGGTGAATGAATGTCCATGGTCTTGAATTATTCAAGAATGAATATGTTTTAATTTTATGTTATCGAGTCCTGGGGGTATTTATACCCAACCAATTAGCTACAGTCTAGAGCCAGTGTTAATTTTCTCGATAATCTCAGTCAAATCGCGATTCTCAAAACTCAATGAGTTATAGAACTCTGTACTCTTAGATAGATATAGAACTAAAGTAGTCTCAGTAATCTCAATATCTCTAGTGTTCTAGCCTCAGTTCAGTACTCAACTCAGATCTAGTAGTATTTGAGTGTTTAGTTCAGACCTCAGTAGTATTCAAGTAATCTTTTCAGAGCTCAGTATCATTTAGTCAGATAAAGAGATTCAGAAATATTCCATCAGATATGGAACCCAGTGAATTCAGCCTAACTCAGTCAGATTATTCAGGAAATATAATGTAATACCCCGATCATTCCTTAATCCTAAATCTGTCTTTTAAGTGGATATGTATGACTTCCAAAGTGATTGATGTTTAAACTATGTTTTATTTCTCTAATTTCTAATTTTTTTCATGTATATCATTGAATAATATTTCCATCGATACCAATTTCATCGAAATTCGACATTGGATGAGTGAGTTATGGCCGTTTTACTGAATGTTATAGGATCGCCCAGGTTTGACGGTCGACCTGGTGGACCGTCAGGTCCTTGGTGGACCATTAAGTGTCCCTTTAAGCCAAGGCAGTAGCTCCCTTTTTGGTATGTCATGTGATGGTCAAAGTGGTGGACCGTCACAAAGTTGACAGACCATCAAGGTGTCCGTCAGACCGAGGCAGAATGTCCCATTCCTGAGCCCCGAGTGATGGAAGATATGGTGGACTGTCAGTCCCTCTGAAGGACCTTCACTTCGACCATCACTCGGAGGCAGAACATTCCAGTTTTGACACTCGAGTGATGGACGACCTGGTAGACCGTCAGATCGACCGTCATAGGCCCCGATCTACAATTTTCAACTTTTTTCAAAAGGGCATCTTGGTTATTTCCTCTCTTTGTGGCCTTATATATATATATCAATGTAGAGAAGAGAAGATCATTTCTCTCCATTTCTCTCCAAATTTCTTTCATGAATTCTCTAGAAACCTAGGGTTTCTTCCAAGCCCAAAAATCAAATCATCTCTAAGAAATCTCCCATAAATTTCTTCAAGTTGTTCAAGAACTAAGTTCCTCAAGTCAAAGGCAACAAGGTATTGGTCTAAAAGTGTGAGAAAGAAGTTTCAAGAAAGTTTCTATATCTTTAAAATCAAAATCTAAGGTATGTGGGGTTTGAACAAGAACACTCCTTTCGTTCTTGTGCCTAAAGATTTAATTTCTACTATTGATCTACATGATCTTTGCAAGTGGGGTTACACCTAAATTTCTCTAGTTATGATTTATGTGATTTAAGTTGAATAAGTTTGATATTTATGATTATTTCACCATCATGTTTCTTAAATTGAGAATTTATTCCATGAGTTGTATATTGTCATTATGTATTGATGATTTTTAAGCAATTTAAGTCAAGTGCCATGAGTTATGCCTTTCCATGAGAAATTTGACTATTGAATTTATATAGATATTGAGATTGAAAGTCAAGAATGAGTCCTATGATATTTCCTTGAAGCTTTGGCATTTGAAATGATTTGATAAGAAAATGTACTTGATGTTGAGAAACATTGTTTGAATTTGAGTCGAGTTTGGAATCCACAGTCATATATGATTTACAGAGGAGATATACTATTGTTTTGGTCATCATGATAGACCCATGAGTTGATATTGATTGAGGTGGATTTCCTAACGCATTCTGAGCTGAGTCTGGGAGGAGTATTTAGCATCGAGCGGGAAATTTGGTATTTCCCCGGAACTACGTGCCATCGTAGGATTGATGTTAATGTTTGTGGGACAAAGTCTGAGTATGAGATTGTGATATTGAGATTGAGGTTGTACTCCCTGGAAAGAGTACAACACCCCTGCCAATGTAGGGATCCCTCCTTAGGAGGGCAAAATGTTGGACTCCATGAGGCTCACATGGTGTAGTTATGTCGGTTATAAGAAACTCCCACGTCCATAATGATATAAGTCTTTTGAGTTACTGAGTCACTCTGAGTCACGAGTTAAAGAGTTTGAGTTGAGTTAAATGATTTATGAGATTTATGAAACACGTGTCATTACTGATAATTTATGGAAACAATGTTTTAGGAAATTCAAGCGAAGATAGTTATTATTGTCAGCATGCATGATTTCTCATACATTTATGATATTATTTAAAATGTTGCATCCACCCCCACATACTCATTACATTCCCAAGTACTGACCCTCATACTCTTTTTTATTTTATATTCCTCGTGATATAGGTTCAGGTACTCAGTCTCAGCAGCGACAGTAATCTTTGAGTACCTTCCTCTACACTTCTGCAGTTGGTGAGTCATCATGGTTTGAGGACCTGTATTTCCAGTTTTGTCTTGTAAATAGATGGTTATTTATTTTCAGTTCTGTATGAGTTAGTTGGGGATCTGTCCCAATGGCTCATCAGACTTGTATAATAGAGGCTCTGTCAGGCTAGAGTGCCAGTATGTACAGAACTTCAGTGTTTTGATTGAACAGAGCACTATTACTTCATATCGCAGTATTTTCATGACATGGTTATTCCTCTTTATCTTAACATGATTTGCGTTATAGTGAGTTCTGAAAGTGATGGCAGGCTTAGAGGGTTAGCTTGGGTCCACGAGTGACCTTAAGCACCGTGTGACGTCTCGGGATGGGTTCTTGGGGCATTACATATGATCAGTAATAGACTCGACTCAGTCTAAGTTCAGTTAAAAATTAGTTCAGAGTCTTTCAGTTGGGAGTAGGAGCTAGCACCGAGAGAGTGAAGGGATGGCAGCTCTTCGTTAGAGAGGCAGAGTCATTAGGAATAATCCCTAAACTCCAGAACTGCGTAGCAAGCGCAGGAGCAAGAGTTACCTATTAGAATAAGGCTTGACTATTATACTGCCTTAGGCTTGACTTCCTGTGGGGGTCACCCATTAGAGAGGCTTGACCAAAGTTGAGGTCTTTACCCGTGGAACGGTATTGAAATACTTCCAGCTGGGCTTACAGGTTAGACCCCACCAGTTCAGATTTAGGGCATGTCGGTTTAGTGAGAACTCCCACAGTTGCAGTTTAAGTATCAGTCTTCAAAGTTGAACTCAGAAATCAGGACTATCAGATACAGTCACCTGTCTCAGTAAGGAACTCAAATAGTTCCATAGATTCATGGACCACCCTTTAGATAGGCCTGTTCCCTCATAAAGTTATTCAGTATCAACATTATCAGATCCAGAGATCACCCGTTAGATAGGCTTGATCTCAGTCTCAGATTTAGTTGAGTAATCTCATTATCAGATCCAGAGATCACCCATTAGATAGGCTTGATCTCGGTCTTAAATTCAGTTAAATAATATCATTATCAGATTCAGAGATCACCCGTTAGATAGGCTTGATCTTAGTGTCAGATTCAGTTGAGTAATCTCATTATCAGATCCAGAGATCACCAGTTAGATAGGCTTGATCTCAGTCTCAGATTCAGTTAAGTAATCTCATTATCAAATCCAGAGATCACCGGTTAGGTAGGCTTGATCTCAGTATTAGATTTAGTTGAGTATTCTCATTATCAGTTTCAGAGATCTTCCGCTAGATAGGTTAGATCTCAGACATAATCTTTTCTTGAGTATTCTCATTATTAGTTTCAGAGATCTTTCGCTAGATAGGTTTGATCTCAGACGTAATCTTTTCTTATCATTTATAGTAGATTCAGGGATCATCCATTAGAGAGGTTTGATCTCAGATTCAGGCAGTCGAGAGTAGTAAGCTCAACTTTCAGTCATTGATATGAGTAGATTCAGTTAATTAGCTTCAGTATCATCAGTTTTCGAGATCACTCACTAGATGGGACTGATATCGATTTCAGTACTCAGTTTTCTATATCAGGATATTTAGTTGTTCAGTATCTCAATATTAGTAGTGAGTTCAGATGTTAGTAAAGCAGTACCCGAGTTGCAGTATTTTGAGTTGTGATGTTTTCAGTTATGGTTTGTGCATTCATGCATATGTCCTCATTCAGTATTCTCATGATTATTCAGTTAAGTAATTGTTCGTGCATAAACCCTTGCATTTATCCTTACCTTATCTTCATACTCAGTAAAGTTTCGTACTGATGCATTTACGCTATGCTGTTTTATTTGACACCATAGATTCAGAGGCACAAGATCCAGAGTACCCCTAGCAGCTCAGTCCCAGTCAGCAGCAGTAGACGTAGCTGTGAGTTCTCTTAATTCGATGATGATACTTATTTTATTATCATATTATACTTAGTTTATTTTTAGTAGACGGAGTTAGTTGGGTACATGTCCCATCAACTCTACAGTTCAGACAGTGTAGAGACTTTTTCAGACAGATGTATCAGTATTCAATTTTCAGTTTTGAATATTTTTAGATGTTTTGAACCTTATGACTAGTTTTTGCATTTATTATCTATATTATGCAGTGCTCAGTTACAGATATCAGTAGAGGGTTAGCTTGTGGTCCTTCAGGATCATGAGCACTGTGTGACGTTTCGATTCAAGAAAAATTGAGTCATTACAGGTCTTTATGTGGGTTCGTAAGTTTCAGAGGAATAACAGGCTTTTAATTATCAAACTATGAAATGGTACCTACAAGAAGTAGGTACCACTTACGCCGCATAGGTTGGTCTTCATACGTCTCAAAATAAGATTTATTTGTTAGAAACTCAAACACTGCAACCTACGAACCCAGTTTATGATAAATAGGTATTACTTATGGCTTGTAGGTACGTCTCGTGAGTAGCCTTCTGCTACACTTCATTATATTTTCCTCCTCTTCTTCTCCAAACCCTATTTTCCTGCAAAAACAACATAATAACACATCAAATCTAAGAAAAAGATCAAAGTACTTGCATAATTTTCTTGTTTTAAGTATCGAAAGTTCCATGAAACCATGGCACGTTAGATCATTAAGTTTAAAATATTCTAGGATATCTAAAATTTGCATTAAATAATGTTTTCTTCATGGATCTAAAGCGTTCCACACTTATAGGGAAAAGGCTATGAGATATTTATAGAAAATTTCCCATTTTCATGATCCTAATCATGACATAGAGCTTAAATCTATGTTCCCTTCTTACTCGTTCTTTATATATGACAAAAATACCTCCTAAGCGAAATAATGGTCAGAGGAATAGGAAATACAGCCAACACTTGTATACACTTGAATGAACTGGTCACCCATGTAGAATTTTAAGTTGTCTTTGAGATATTGGCAGTGTCCATGAACACTCAAGTCAACCAGTAGGCAATTGCCCCAACGAAATAGAATAGGAATTTGGCTACAGCTAGGGTTCAAGATTATATGAGGATGAACCCTCCTGAGTTCTTTAATTCAAAGATGGATGAGGATCTACAAAGTTTCATAGATAAAATGATAAAGATCACCTAAGTCATACAAATTATTAGGATTGAGAGTGTAAATAAGGCATCCTATTAGTTCAAGGATGTGGCTCATTACTGGTATTAGTAGTGAAAGATGGTCATCATAGGGGTGCAGCTTCAGATGATTAAGATAAGTTTGTAGTAGGCTTATGTCACGACCTGATTTACAAGTCATGATGCAACCTACACTATCCCTGATAGTAGATAAGCTGAACCATAACTCAGAGCTAAACACAAAGGGTAAACTTGGTGGAAAATTCCCAACATAGGACAAAATCAACAAGTACAACTTATAAATTAGCATAGTATTTGAAATAGATAAAGAAAGTCAATATAGATACCATCCCACGACCTGGTAGAGCCAGTACAAGAGCATCTAATAATAATAATACAACCCAAGTATCTAGAATAGTCAATAACATATTTCTTGAAGCAAAAGACTGAACATAGAAAGATAGAAGGAAATAGGTGACTTTGACTCCAAGAGCTCACCTAATCTCCGAATATCAACACAGCATGAACATCGATCAGTAGAGGCTACTAGTACTCGGATCTGCACGAAAAAGGTACAAAAGTGCAGTATGAGTACCAAAACCATAGGTACTCAGTAGTCATCATCTATCGGCTGAGCTAAATAATGATATAAGTATGATAAATTGCAAGATAACATAACTAAGTCAAGGTATACACAAACATGAAGTAACTACAACATCTTGGTGCATAAATAAATAAATAAATTGGAATAATAGCATAACATAACGTAAAGCATCAACACATACAATCATAACTACAAAATTGGATCTCATAAGCCAATTAGTACAGAAAAGTAAAAAATCCATTGCAAGCCCCCACAAGCCTGGAAGGTACAAATACGATAGAATAACCCATCACCGTTATTTATCAGGTCTCATAATACAATTAGAATTCATCCAAGTCATGTCACACTATAACCATCGATTGTACATATTCATGATTAGTCAATTAATTAACACTTATCAACTAACTATCATGTAACAAGCAATCCTCATGTGCCAATAAATCATTCTTTATCATATAAACATCACACATAAACTATTTCACATATAGCGGCTAATCATTACTTATCAACTAGTCATTATTTTATCAACTAACTGATAATTATCAACTAACCAACATTTATCGACTAATCAACATTTATCAACTAATCCTTATATCCCTAGAATCCATTCATATCATACCATATTGTAACTATTTCCTTATTTTCATACTTAGCTAGAGACATTATTGTCAACCTCTCACCCCGATATCAGCAAATCATATTAAGTATGACATCATAGTATAAAGTGCATATATATATATATGGACTCGATATTCAATGATATCCTCATATATATCATCATCAATATCATCCTCCATATTATTATTTCAATATCATCAATATCATAGCCATCCTCTGGACTTCTATTAAGTATAAATAATCGATATCATCATCATTATCATAGCCATCCTCCTGACTTCTACTAGGTATAAATAATTTATATCATCATTATTATCTTGACTTGAACCGGTATTTGTATAGTTCATATCATAAGTAATATCCGGACTTGTACTGATAATCATATCATCATTATCATGGCCAATAGCATAATCGTTAAAGTATTTAATAGCATAAGCATCAACATAGTATATTAACATGATCAATAATCATAATAGAAATCGTGAGCTTTGGCATAGTAAATAGCATGATTTTCAATATAGTAAATAAGCATGATCTTTAGTAAAATCAATAGCATAATCGCTAATATAATCAATAAGCAAGCTTTGTGTCATAATCCAAATCATATTTTCCTATATAGTCGATAAACATGGCCACTAACATAATAAATATACATTACCAAAAGTATAGGCAATAACTTATCAATAGACTAATTAATGGCTTATTGTTAGAATAACAGATAGCTTAACAATAGCATAATAAAAAGCTTATCATTTGCATAATAGATAGTTTATCAATAGCTTGATCAAAACTAGTCCATAGCATAATCTATATTTTATTCATAGCATAATCAATAACTTAATCGCCAATGTGGTCATTAATCATAACCTCTAGCATGAACAATAGAGTAAATTCTAATATGTCGATAATCATGATCACTAGCGTAGTTAATAGCTCATTCGTTGACTCGATCAATAGCATAATTTATGGCATAGTCACTATTATAATTAAGGGTTATTAAAATTTATATTTGGTAGCCCGATCAATAGCCAAATCAATAGCATATTCAATAGTTCATAAAAACATAAGCTTATTCAATTACTCATTCATGGCATACTCATTAAGCATTAATTCCAATGTCATCTATCATAACCAACAAGTACTAAGGCATCTAAACATCACCAAAATAACTATCATCCTAGATGTACACAGGTGTATCAAAGGGTCTTCCATAACCATCACAAGTCATGGCTTAAGGTGGGTCTAAGAGCCCACTTCTAAATCTCTAAAATTATTTACTAAGCAATCTCTACCCCAAACTAGGCTAAGGTATCTAAATCCATTATTAGATGTCGAGCAAACCATAATTATCCCAATGGTAGCAATTCCTCCTAATAAAGAGAAACTAAGCTAATTTCTCCTATGGTAAAGAAATTTGTATAGCTTTCATCCTAAACTTAAGTGACTAAGGCAATCACCTCATCAGTTTAGTAACTGAGGCATTTCCATCCTAAACAAGAGTCACAAGGTCAATTTCACCGAAGATAGGAATAACTAGGCTAATTATGCCTAAAATAATATCTGAAATAGGCTAAAAGGTCCAACTAACCAAGGTATTGCAATTTAGCACACAAACACCTAAAATCCATCCCAAATATAACAAAATATCATAAACATACTATGAACTATCTCAATCTGATAAGGGATAAAACCTAGTCTACCTAGACGCCAAAGAATGCTCAAAAGATCCGCTAAATCACCGTTTTTCCTTTTGAGAAGCTTCCACAAGATGCCAAACTATCAAAATCATATTCTACTAATCAATACAAGAATAATGATACCGATATTAAACTATTGTGCTTTGGGTCAAAAAATCACCAAAAAATCCTATGTGGGTTCCATTTACGAAAAATAACGTTCCAAAAACCATCCCAAAATTACCTCATGCTCAAGGAGTCATTGCCCTAATAAATGGGTGAAATCAAGCTAATTTAGGGCTAAAATTAGGCCACTCCCAAAGTTTTGGGATTTTTGAACAAGAAATGGGAAATTCTATCATGAAAAGGGTGAAATCTTATCACAAATTAAAAGATAAATGCGGAAACAAGTTCTAGCCAAGCTCTTAAATCACCTACAAGCTTTAATTTCATAATATCCCATTATTTAGGGTTTTAGTCTCAAGAGAATGGATTAAAGAATGGCAAAAGGGGGCTAAAATGGGGTATTTATACCCAAATAAGGGTCTCGGATATCGCTATTGCGACCCGACTATCACTATCGCAATATATTGCGGTTGTAACATGAGTCTCTATCATGATCTCCATAAACTAAGGATTCACAAAGGAGTCGCGATAACGGCAAAAACCATTGATATCACATTGTACCAGATACAGCAGTAGCTTTTCCAAGTCTCTGCCAAGCTCTCGAGATTCATCAATAATCCCGTATATGCAAATGGACTATGTACCCTATCAACTTCAACATTTTGGACTCAATGGAACAATGGAATTTTCATCCGAGGTTGTTTTGACAAAAAGTGGTTGCCACACTTAATTTCATTTTCTTAACTTTGCAATGAATAGGTCAAACTGAGTTCAGGTGCTTTAGGACCCGAACCAAGATTCCACCTAGCCTAAAATCTGTATTCCGGAGCTACTGGAATAGTCAAAATTTGGATTTAGGGTCAGTTAACTGATTTTTTTTCTCAATGTCCATTTAGAACCAGTGAAGACTTCAAAACAGAGAATTGACTCGAAAAAACAAAAAATGCCCCGTAACCAAACTATCAGTTCCAACATTTCATAAATGTCTTGGGGAAACTATAGAAAAACTTTAACAGCAAAAATATGGGAAAATGACCTAATGGGTAACTACAATATCCACTACTAAAGGAACTTTTGTCAACAAAAGTTAAAGAGTTAGGATGTACTTGAAGTCTCAAATAAGTAAGGATACTGGGTCCACATCTCGCTTTCGATCTCCCAAGAGGCCTCCTCTACTGGGTGATGCCTCCACTGAGCTTTAACTACAAGAATCTCCCTAGTGCGCAATACTTCCTAAAATCACTGCCAAAATAAGCACCAACTCTTCTATAAAGGTTAACCGCTCATCCAATTGGATTGAGTCCATCTAAGCACATGAGATGGATCAGGAATGTATCGCCGCAACATAAAAACATGGAATACCAGGTGAACACAAGCAAAATATAGAGGTAAATCTAACTTATAAGCCATCTCACCAACTGTGCTAAGAATCTTAAAAGGTGCAATATATCTAGAACTAATCTTTCCCTTTCTCCCAAACCTCATCACACCCTTCATGGGAGATACTCGAAGGAATACTTGATTACCAACTCTAAATCTCAAAGTGCGAAGTCTACTGTCTACATAGGCCTTCTGCCTACTCTGAGCTGCTCTCAACCTATCAAGAATCACCATGACTCTATCTAACAACTCCTGAAGAAAGTGCCGCGAGGTTGAACCTTAAAAGTCTCAAACCATCTAATTGGAGAATGACATCTCCTGCCATACAAACCCTCAAAACACGCCAGATCAATACTCAAATGATTATTATTGTTATAAGCAAACTCTATCAAGGCTAAGGGCTCCTCCCACTGGCCTTCATAATACATAACACAAGCTCGGAGCATATCCCCAAGCACCTGAATAGTCAACTCAGATTGGCTATCTGTCCAAGGATAGAAGGTTGTACTCATATATAACTGAGTTCCCAACTCCTCCTAAAATATCTCCAAAATCTAGAGGTGAACATAGAACCTTGGTCCAAAATGATTGATATGGTAAAACCATGCAAATGAACTATCTCACGTACATAAATATGGGCTAACCTCTCAGCACTAAAGGACATCTGAATAGGAAGGAAATATGTTGATTTGGTCAATCAATCCATGATGACCCAAATACCATCAAAACTATGGGAATTACAAGGCGAACCAGTAAAAAATTTATAGTAATTCACTACCATTTCCACTTGAGAATGGGCAATCTCTAAGTCATTCCCCCTTGTCGCTGATGCTCGGCCTTTTTCTGTTAACAACATAGGTAATGAGCTATAAAATCCACCATATCTCTTTTCATTCCACTCCACTAATAATGTTGTCTCAAATGTCTATACATCTTAGTCGTGCCCAGTTAAATATAATATCTAGAGTTGTGAGCCTCATGCAAAATCAACTAGATCAAGTCATAAATCCTTGGAAAACAAATGCGGCTATCAAACCTCAAAATGCCCTCTAAATCTATAGTGATCCTCTCAGACTCACCCCTTAACACCTAATTATGAATAAAGCAAAGTTTACTATCCTCAAACTAACAATCCTGAATTTACTCAAAAAGCAAAGCCCTCACATCAAAAGTAGCAAGAATCCTTCTAGGGTCTAAAACATCAAGGCAAACTATTAAGATGGCTAAGGACTGAATGTCCCTTGCCAGAATCCTCTAAGAAATTGAAATACAAGCTAAGGTACCCATACTCATTGTCTTTTGACTCAAGGCTCCTGCTAACACATTCACCTTAGTTGGATGATACAAAATGGAAATATTAAAATCCATAACTATATCTATCTATGCTGTCTAGCATTAAGATCTTTCTAGGTCATAAGGTAATGGAGACTGTGATAATTGATGAAAATATCTCAATGCACACATTAGAGATAATGCCTCAAAAATGTAAGTGCGAAAAACTACCATAGCTAACTCTAAATCATGGGTGGGGTAGTTGTGCTCTTGAACCTTAAGTTGTATCAAAGAATAAGGAATAACACGACCCTGTTGCATCAAAACACAACCTAGACAAACACCAGAAGCATCACAATACACAGGGAATCCCTTACCCTCTACAGGATGAACTAGAATAGGAGTTAAAGTAAGAAAATCCTTAAGCTTTCCAAAGCTCAACTCACACTCCTTGAACCTCCTTCTAAGTCAATCTGGTCATATACATTGAATTAGTAGAAAATCCCTCGGAGAATCTTCTGTAATAACCAGCTAAACTAATAAAGCTACAAACCTTAGTCAGAGATGTAGGTTTATCCCAATCATGAATCGCCTTAATCTTAGTTGGGCTTACTATAATACAATACTTAGACTCCACATGTCTAAGCAATTTCACTGACTTTAGAAAAAACTCACACTTTGATAACTTGACAAAAAGCACATGATCTCTCAAAGTCTAAAGCACAATCCTCAAATATTGTGTATGCTCCTCTCTACTCATTGAATGCAAAATGATGTCATCGATGAATATAATCACAAAGGAATCCAAATA
Source organism: Capsicum pubescens (assembly GCA_030864215.1). Classification (NCBI taxonomy): domain Eukaryota; kingdom Viridiplantae; phylum Streptophyta; class Magnoliopsida; order Solanales; family Solanaceae; genus Capsicum; species Capsicum pubescens. Next base: position 181,913,762 of record CM061547.1, on the reverse strand, counting down.
ATATTTGTATACTCAGTTCATCAAATCCATAAATGCTGTTGGGGAATTAGTCAACATAAATAACATCACCAAGAACTCATAATAACCATAACAGGTCCTAAAAGTTGTCTTCGTGATATTCTTTACCTGAATCCTCAACTGATGGTAATAATATCTTAAATCAATCTTAGAAAATAATTCCTCTCCCTGAAGCTTGTCAAACAAATCATTAATACAGGCATAGGATAATGGTTTTTCATCTTTACCTTATTAAGTTACCTATAATCAATACAAATACGCATGGAACCATCTTTCTTCTTCTCAAATAACACAGGAGCTCCCCAAAGAGACATACTTTGTCTAATAAAATCCTTACCAAGAAGATCCTAGAGCTGAGAATTATCTCTTCAAGCTTGGCAGGAGCCATACGATAAGGCACCATAGAAATAGGTTAGGTGCCAGGCTCAAGATCAGTAGCAAAATCAATATCACAGACAAAAGGAATACCAGGTTGGTCAGTAGGTAACAAATTAGGAAACTCATAAAATAAATGAATAGATTCAAGCAACAAACTCTCCATACTAATATCACACTTGCAACCCCTCAAAATAAGCCTTTTAATATAAATATAAGAAATAATCCCAGATGTATAATAACACCCAAACTACCCCTCATTAGAAGGATAAAGCGATTGATGTCAAATATAATAACCCAAAAAAATTTAGGTTTGAATCCTAAGGGAATATGTGGAATCATAACTCTCAGCTAATGTAATCAATAGGTAGAATTGGCAAAGTAAATGGGGGATTCTGAGTAGCAATATCAAACAAGTGGCGAATATAAACTTTGATTGTAATCCATCATAGGTGAACACTAGTATTGTGTTCCCTCTGGCTTCTCAACTTTGTAGGATTATCGTGCTTTATTGAACCAACCCGATACCTTGCATGCAGAATCGATAAGTTATGTACTTCTACAGTATTTTGGATGAGAAAAAAGATTTCACCCTTTACCTTTTGAGTCTCAGGATGTCTCCTTACTAACCCTTATCTTGATTCCAATTAACTTTTACCTTTTAAGTCTCTATTTATTAGATAAAATATAACCATCTTACTTAGATAATACCTAGTAGAGTGGATCGCCAATTAAACTCCAAATTACTGTTGTAATTATCTTTTCCTAGTCACTACTCCTCTTTTGGAGTAAGTAGTAATAATCTAGGTGGGATCCTAACTTTTGCAACTGCTAAGATAAAGAGAAGATAATATAATGCATGCATGGGTATCGATTCAGAACAACAATAGCACTTCCCCTACTTTGTCAAACTACCAGGGTTCCACAACCCTAGCTAAGGGTTTTTAGACACTCAGGATAGTGAAGTAATCAAACATATTCATGATTGAAAGCATAATATGAAATCACAATAATGACAAGTAAAAATCCAAACCCGTAACTGAATTAATCAATCAAAATCAATACAAGAGAATTACAAGACTAAAATCAAATCTCAAAACCAAAATATTTTTATAAGTATCAAGAGTGCTTAACTTTTATTAAAAAAAACATAAGAGGTATTTATAGTACATGTGAAAACCCTAAAATCGAAGTCCAAACAATAAAGGAGAAAAAAGGGTCGGTGGCTACATGTGATCTCCACATACGGCCTGGACTTGGGCACACATGGTACATACGGCCTGAGGCTGCGTGCATGTGGCCACCGCATGTAATCAGACAAAAAATTCCTACAGGTCTTCTCTCGGGATTTTGGACTTTTGACACATGCTTTGTGGACATGTGGTCTACATGTGCTACATGTGGTTCGTATATTCGCTTAGCAAGTGTTGAAAGTTATTTTCAGCTCTTTCCACTCTCTAGATCTTCAATTATTCAATTATATCACTTCCCTTAGTCTCATACAGACCACATGTTCTACATGTGGTCAACGTGTAGACATGGGTAAGTATCAGGCCTTTCAACACTTGAAACCAATCTTCAAATCTTCAATTTTCATCACATGCTTTGGTCACGAATAATCCGAACATTTCACGAACACCCATAATTGATCACATAAGTAGCCAAAAACACCTTTTTTAGTTTTTCATGAACTTAGCATTCAAAACCTAGTTTAGTGCAAAACATACCCAAAACAGGTCATAGCTATCAAAACAACCTCAGAAAGTTGCATATTTTCCTTATTTTAAGCACTGAAAGTGCGATATCTCTATAGAACATCAACACCCTCAACTAAGAACATTTGCATATCCTCAAGAAACACAATGAAACAAAATAAAACAAAACAACACACAACGCTTAACTAGGAGATTCTAAGCTATTCAAGGTAGTCAATCAACATTATAAGCTTAAATCACAACACCCCTTCCTATCTCAAAACCAACTGTGTATAAACATGGAGCACAATAATTTGATACAATGGGATCAATGTATGGCATTATATTAGCAATAGACAACCATTCATATGTACAAGTTATACTACCCAAACACATAGCCAGCTAGCAATATGACTCATGTGACCTCACAACAAAGATGTCTCACTCACTCATATGAAATAATATATGTCAATGCAGGGATAGTAAAGAGACGCTCAAACTCAAAGAAAAATTCCAATCAATGTGCATCAAATATCATATACTTGCCCTTATTTTCTTTACCTTAGCATTCATACAGTCAATTTAGGATCACTATAGGACTTTTATTGGCCTGTAATATAGGCTTGTGGGGCTGGTATGGTACATATAGACGTATCAAGTGACTAAGCCTCCTTGACACTACACTAACCTTGGGGTTCCACTTATTAGCCAATTTTTCACTTTATTTCCACCCTTATTTCTTTCTTTTTATTTTAAAGAACATTCAAGTTGGGTATGGTCTTTTATTCTTTCTTTTTCACTTTTTTCACAATTTTTCTTTTCTTTTTTATTTTCTTTTATCTTTCTACCACACCCAGCCCTAATAACTTTTTCTCTTATTTTCCTTTTCTACATACCCACTTTATGTCCACACCCCTATGATAGCCACCATCAACTTAGGTGATTTGCCTGAGTTGGGGTGCATAATGTCATAGAAGGAGCAGGGTCAAAATAGGTTAACGCAACACAAATAAGAAGGTGAATGGTAAAATGAAAAAAATAGGCTATAAGTCTTAAAACAAGGATCAAGGGATACTCTTTCACATAGGGAAGGTCATTTAGGCTAAAAGTGAACTAAAATAAAAAATGGCCTATGGTTCTTTCCTAATCGACTATCCTTCAAACTAGGCAAGACTAAACAGGCAAGCTTTGAATTCAACACACAAAGGGAACTAAGTAGCATCACACACATACATGGTACAAAGCCAATATTACAAACTACTACTTATCCTATTCATACAATTGTTAGCAAGTTATTAACATGTCCCCAATCCTAATGCCATAGAAAAATCCATAATATTTACACATATGTATATTCACACAGTTCTAAAACATAATTTTTTGAGGTATATCAAAAATCAATCAAAACATTGACTACTGCCCTAAATACTCATAATATTCTAATTACACAAAACACAACACAATACAAAATAAAACACAATACGACACAAATTAACCTAGGCATGTTGATTCTACAACCATATCACAGCCAATAAGAAAAGAAGCATAACAACAAAAACCTGCAACGGATATGATATTCCTCACCCCCAACTAAAAACTATGTATTGTCCCCAATGCGCTAAGATAATATAAAATAAAGGAAAGTGAGAGCATGCCCAGGATTCACTAAGCATCTATGTCATAAGCATCCCCAGATGGGGTCATATCAATCCCTAGTGGAGGTGCACTACTAGAAGATGCATGTATTTTTATGGTTTCACACCTATGTCTATAAATGACTGTGAAATCCATTGAATCATATTAATATTTTTAATGTCCTGGTCATATGGCATATCAGGATCCTTCAAGTTTCCTATGTGGCCATTCTTGGCCCCAATTATCAGACCTTTTCATCCTTCACAAAGAAATCAAAATATTTGGGTGTGTGCGGAGGTGATATCTAGACCACTAGGGTATGACTAAAAGTGTGTGACTATAACATGGCTCTTCATGAGAGAGTGTACCTCTTCTCGTAATATATATATCTCCTTCCTCATAAGTGATTGATCTGATATTTTTTCTCTATAAATTAGGCTATAACCCATCTCTCAAACTCATCAAGGTGTGCTTGTAAATTAGCACATAGCTCAGATGAGGTGCTCTTCGTGAAGCCTATCATCTAGCCTCTGCCATCTAGAATTTAGTCCAAACCCCTGAAAGTATCTGCTCATATAGAGTAGTCATATTGTTCTCAATAACCCATAGCCGATAATCAGTAGACCTCTAACTATCCATTACGATCTATAAGAACTCTTGAGATATAGTAATCATACCTATAGTAGGAGCTATAGTGTATGGTGAGTAGGCACTGTAAAAATGCCAAGAAGCTCTAAGGTTGAAGCTGGGGCTGATGAAGAGAGTGGCTGGTGTCCCCTCCCCTTAAGTACTCAAATTTGGAGCCTCTCTCTAATCTATTATCTTAATATTAACACTAACTCCCAAATTATCTCCATGTATATCACCAGCCTCTATGGAAACTGATGGACCCTCAGTCTGGGATTGAGGTAATATGGAAGGCTTAATAGATCACTGAGAAAAGGCCAGAGATGCTAGATCCTTCATACTCTTCATTTGTGCAGTGGTTATCACATATACCCTCTTATCTACTCTTTATATTCACGTACACCGTCTTTATCACATAACCGCTAAATCAGGTAGGGGAATGGAAAATTAGTCATCTCCCCAAATGCTCTATCATAGATCTCATGTCGGAGGGTGAATGTAAAATCAATAGAATATCTGGCCATTAAAATAGCAACCAGGGTTGCTCTCTCCCAAGTTAAAAAATTATCTAAAACTTTGGGGAACAGTCGATATCGAATGAGAAACCACCAAAACTTGGCATCAAAAGTCACTAAACCCTTCTTGATCACACCATGACCCTCGATCCAAGGGTCTTCATCACCCAAAGTTGAAATAAAAATAGCTATCCACCTAGCCATCTTATCTCTCTGGCGTCTATGCTCAACCTCTCGCATAATATATCAATCTCATGGGACTCTCATTCTATAGTCACACTCTACTGTATATGTGAGAGTGATATAATCTGGACCAAAAATGACCCATCGAATAGTCTTTGCTGAAAGATCAACTCTAACTCCTCTCACAAGGGTATAATCAAGTTGTGGCTACTCCATGTGTCTTATCAGTCCTGGAGATCTACATATCAAAAGAACTATTATGGCATGGTAGGATGCATGAAACTCTTACACCATAGCCCAGTTGTAAGAATTGAGTGGTCTTGTCATCCACTTTTACTGATATCGATCAAAGGCGGCCCATAATTGTAGTGCTCAACTAAGCCCAGAAAGATTAATCATGTGTTACTCATAAATAAGACTCTTAGTCCATCCAACCTCCAAAATGCAACAGTCTATATTAAATATCGCCTGCATCCTCTCTATACACCACCTTTGATTTTACTCTTTAAGAGGTGCCTCTGAGGCATATGTGGGTGTGGGACTCTTCCCCTACTGTACTGGTGTCTCATGGTATCCTTCTATGTACCCTTCTTAGACTAGGGTACATCTGAATTCTATATAAGAGTGGTGGTACCCTCCTCAAATGGTGGTACCGCTAATGATTCCTCCTACTTTGTAGCATTAGATGAATCCGGGGACCCCTCCTCAAACTAGAGGTCCTGTTCTACTCTCTATTTGTCTGACTCAGAATCTTCCACATCTTCATCATCATGATGACTTGGCAGGGGATAATTAGAGGTGATCTCTGTGCTAACTTTATCCTCGGTCGGGCTACACGTGCATGTGCAACCTGGAAAATCTGGTTAGCCTCAATTTGAGACCTAGGTTGAGTATATATTGGTTGTATTGCCCACCTTGACGGCTCAGGTAGCGGTTGTCCTATAGTGACTAGTAAAATAGTATCATCTACCTGGCACATCTATCCTCTAGTAACTCTATGTGTCACCCTATATGCAGCTTCTCTAAGTCATGAAATTAGGCACTCCTCCACAGAACCACTATGCTTGGGGGACTCATCCCATCTTCTCAATCTCTCTGCCTTTATATTCTTAGTATCTTTTGGTTCCATGTGTACCTGAAAAATGAGTTGTTATTTTTCAACAAAAATAAGGGATTGAAAATGTTGAAGAAAAACTCAAAATTCAAAAAGTTTGAATTTTTCCTCAATTTTTACACTCCTATAACCTAGTTGAAGTTCCAACAAGTAAAATGTTCACACACATATCAAGAATCATGATTTTCAAAGAAAACTAACATGTTCAACCTTTGGGATTAGCTCATTCAAGTTCAACTTTCGATTCGGACCTAACCTTAGAATTTAATTCAAAACAAGGCCTTACATTAAGATTGTAGGCTACTTCAAGGCTCTACATACAAGCATGATATATTCTATGTATTTTTCTTAGAAATACACATATGAACTTGTTTATTCAATAAATAAATCAATACATAACCACTAGAAGCCTAGAAAGTTACCTCTTTTATGACAATCCAAAAATGAACAATGAAGAAATCGAGCAAAACCCAAGTTGGGGCTTGTTTTTATTATGTTGGGACAAGTTGGTACCTAAACAAGTTTCAATTTATCCATTATTTAAGTGTGGTATTAGCTTATGATTTAAGAGAAAAGTTTGAATTTAAAGAGAAAAGTGAGGATTTGAGGATTTGAATCATTTAGAATGAGGCTAAAGATGTTTAAATAAGGATGGAGAGGCTATTTTAGGTCTTAATTATGCATTGGTGGGAAAAAAATTTAATTAAAATTTAGGCCCATAAGTGACCTACCCGCGGTACCCTCATATTCCTGCCACATTCAGCCAGCCATAGGGAACATGTTCCATATGTGTTTATGGCCCACATTTATGTATGTTGGACTTGGTATTTTGAAATTTTCCTTGATACTTATTGTCTCGTAACTTGTATTTACAGTCCCAGAAGTATGATTATGTACCAAACTCCACAACTTCCCATTCTCATCATCAAAAATTTCATCTTTTAAATTTAATTCTCACTTTACCTAGTCCGTATGGGACTCATGATCATGATGGGTTGGCCATACAGTCCTTTTACCTGGAAATTTATAAATGTAGTAATTTTACCATATTTCGGGTAAGTCCATAAGCTAAAACCTACAAAAGAAAAACAACAAAAATGTTAACATTAAAATAGTGGGTTGCCTCCCACCTAACACTTAATTTAACATCGCGGTACGACATGACAGTACTGGTTACTTCGACTTTGGTAATAAGCCCATGGTTGCCTCCCGTCAAGGGCTTGATTAAACGTCATGACCCGATTATGGTATCTGGATTACTCATAATTCATTAAGATACCCATAAGAGTACTCTACAGGGTTATCAATACAATCGATCACCGACACCACCCTCATATCTGTAGGCTACTTCATTGATTTTTAAATGTTGAATGTGGCCTCCTAACAATTAAATATGAACTTCGGCTCTCCCTTTTCTATGTCAACCATCGCTCTATCTATAGCCATAAACAGTCTCCTAATATAATGGGCGTCTTGATGTCAAACTCACAGTCCAGAATAAGAAAGTCAGTCGAAAAGAAAAAATTATCCACTCTCACAATTACATAAAATAAAATGCCCACAGGTTTTTTCACTGTGCGGTCAACCATCAATAGCCCCATTGAAGTTGGTTCGAGAGATTTAAAGCCTAATTACTTGAATACATCTAGAGTCATAATATTAATGTTGGATCCTAGGCCACATAAGGCTCTGGCAAATCGGGGTAACCCAATAGTGCATGGTATAGTGAATGCTCTGAGATCACCATTTTTTGGGGCTAAGGACCTCGAAGTAACTGCATTGCAGTGGTGCAAACCATCAACATACTCAATTGTATCTCTTTAATTTGTAACTAATTTATTCATACACCTTTCATATCCAGGAAACTGCTCCAACCTCTCAAGAAGAGGGATATTCAAGCTCAACTCTTTTAGCATATCAATGAATCTCTTGAATTTTATTCCTTTCTTTTCTGCTTTAGTCGATGAAGAAAAGGTAGGGGTGGTCTTGGAGTTTGTCTTATTTCCTACTCAACAACCATACTTTTACCTCTTTCATTAGCAACTGTATTATCACCACCTATTGCCTTTTTTGAATCCACAAAAGGTGTCTTATCAGCAGTAGCCTTATCATGTCTTAGTAATTTGATAGTACGTAATAGGGGATCCACAATAGTCATACCACTCCTTGTGGTAATGGAAATAAAATGACCATTGTTATTTTGGATTCTACACAATGTTTCTCGAAAGGGTTCCTGTCTTCCTTTAGTTGATTGTTGCTGACATCTTTCCGAACTAGTGTTCCAACTACTTGATGGCAGTGGCATGGGATTTGACCTTCTGAGTCACCCCCAAAATGTAATCCTTAATCTCCTTAAGTTTGATATCCTAATTTTCTTGACCTTTTACCAGCTTAATCAGCATATCTTCCATTCTTAATTCTATATTTCTTCTGTCAGGTGGAATGTACCAGTCTCCCTTCTCTCTATAGTCATCCTTCTTATTTTAGTCATATCTATCTCCCTACTATGGTTTCTGTATCTATCATAGTAGTTCCGACCTTGGTTCCCTTGCCTTTGGGCTCAAAAACCCGCCAACTGATGATCCAGATCATTTGATTTCTCCTTCAAATCTGACTCGTATGCTTTGGAAGCTGAACCTTGTGCTCCTACTGCATTCACTTTTGCAGAAATAGCTATTGCAAAATGTTTTTCCAGTAACCCTAGATCAGTTCTTATTAGCACAATCTCTTGCGCTACCGAATCATTAGCTATATTCTAGTTGCAAAGGGCACCAATAGCATATTTGTCAGATCCCGTCTAAGCCTCTAGAGTTTTCCACCCTCGATTGGTGAGCGAG